>OX465497.1:17855506-19148721 GCA_950022335.1 Eurois occulta
CCGTATGGACAAAAACCCCTTTGTGTATAAAAGAATAAAAACAAAAAAGTACAGGCTATTGTTGTGTTTATATAAATATTGTACAGACGCACATCAAGCTACCCGAAACTGTCAAATTTTACCAATCAACCTTGAACCTAATTTTTTAGCGATAAAGATGAAAATCTATCAAAGAAATTTGACAGATTGTAGTAGCTTGTACATACTGTATTTTATCAATACCTTGTGTAATGTAAACACACAACCGATCTAGTTCTCTTTAGATCAGCACGCAATTAACCTTTCTTGATATAATTAGAACATAACTCCTGTTTCCCGGCACTATATCTCTAATGCTGCATAAATATTTTCTCTCTCATATATCAAAGCAGTAATTTTTAATTACCACTAAACATATTTTATAGCCTTCCTTCGCAGAGTAATATGTTTTGTAGTTATTTGACGTTATTTTAATAAGTAATGTTGTCATGTCGCCCAGATTCTATTAAGTGTCATACATATAAAAAAATGCTGCCTACCAAAGTAAGACACGACATGAAGAAGGCGGCAGAAATCAAACTCAAAGCTTTTTATTGCAATTAGACCAATACGGCACTTTTGAATGTCAAAAAAAAAAACAAAAAGAAGCGAAGCTACAGTTACAGTCACAACTTCACAAGGCATAATAACTTGAGAGAGTACTGTAGTTGCAGATACCAAAGCGTACATCTCTATGGCGAAGAATGGGCAAGAAACTCCATGGACACTCTTATAAATCAAAATATTGTTACAAAATCTTGGTTACATCATTCATGTTGAGATTATACATGTGAGAGCGATGTAGAAAGACGTGGACTAGGACGTGGATTAGGACTATAAATGGTTGCTGATTTTTAAATTGACATGCATTTCAATATCAGAATGGATCAGAATGTTGGGCCACAAAAGGAATGAATTAAATAGGCTTGCATGTGTTTGAAATGAGTATGCTAAGGGAGATGTGTGGTGTTACGCAAATGGATAAAATAAGAAATGAGTTGGTCCAAAAGAGGAAGTCTAAAAGTGGCACCGGTGACTGATAAGTTTTGTGGTAATCGGTTGGCTAGGTATGGGCATGTGATGTGGACGAATGAGGAAAATGTCGTGAGGAAAATTTTGTGTATGAATAAGGATGGGTATAAAAGTAGAGGTAGACCAAAGAAACAATGGATGGACTGTGTAAAGGGTGATATGGCAAGAAAGGAGGTGTCTGATGAGAAGACTGCTGCACTGACCATAAATAAATTGAGATAAGGGCAGCAGAATGACGACAAGCAATTCGATATGAGGTTCTGGTTTTAATCCCCGGCAGGCACAGTAATTTGTGTTTCACCACCCTCTTAAAATGGTGAAGGAAATCATTGTGATTCAAGCTAAGCCGCTTGCCTAGGTTGTTTCCTCCGTGCCTCGGAAAGCACGTGAAGCCGTTGGTCCCGGCTGTCAATTGTAGATCTTTCACATTCGTTCAGTAGTCTGTGGCCCGAAAGTCTGATAACTAGTCTTACCAAGGGGATCGTATTACCCAGAACTAACTACTGAATGCATACTGCACTTAAAATACTGGTTTTCAGCTGCATCCAGTTAGAGTTAGACTCGAAGTCGACCCCAACATAGTTGAGAAAAGGCTAGGCAGATGATGTCTTGTTCACTTATTCAATCAGTACATTGAAAAATCTATCAATTCCTTGATTAATTCAATTGGAAAAGAAACTTCCGAATAAGATAGAGAATCTCAAGAATTAACTGTTCCTATTTCCCCAACCTCAATCCCCAGTAGCAACCTCTTTCCTAATTAGATCCAGATTATCATCACCAATGACTAAACGTATAATGAGGGTAGTTTAACATAAAATACGAGCGCATTCATCGGTAGAACCTCCATTACCGCCTTGTCAGACCTGTTGATCTCATCGGCGTTATTGGAACCGATTTGCGGATCGTCCCGATACGTCCTTATCGCCTCGGGCGCATAATTTGCGCTTTAATGTCACAAATGAAGGCGGCCATTTTTTTTGTTGAGAGTATAATTTTCGATGAATTGATGGGACGTAATTTGAGGTGAGAGTTTGCGATGGTATTAATTTATTGATTGGGCCGATAATGAATTGTAGGGTGTTATTTGTTGCCATTATTTCCTTGTGGATATGTTGATGGCAGATTATTTTAATGACGCTTAATAAACTGCTTGTCAGTGTTTCCTTATAAATTGGGAAGTACATAACAGTTTTTTTAAACAGAATAATATTTTGATCGTTATAAACGATCTAATGTTTGACTCAAATATAGCAAAAAATCTCGATATTTGACATTCACCCGTATGATGCACAGTAAATCTAACAGCCCGCTTTTTTGGCATTCATTTAGATGTCTCTTAGTGTTAGTGAAAACAGGTATGAGAACTCAATACAAGGACTACTGTCACAGTCATGGACAGGCCAATTGCTTGGAGGGGACCGATAAACATTCCGTCCGACGCTAGCGGAGCGTAGAAAGGTCTTTACGCACACTAGGCTCTAGAAATGGGGCTGTATCGAGTTGATCGGATTGTCCTTTTAGTGATTATACCTACCTACATTTTGTGAAACTACCACATTCGTCGTGTCGTCACAAGAGCGACTTCTGAGCGTGGGGTCCTGAGTTCGATTTCTCAATACTATTATTTGCCCTAGGAATCGGACCTATCGTGTTAGGATTTTAAAATTAGAGCTTTCTCTGCAGCAGCCCGGGGTTTAGAAGTTGGCGGTATGATACGCCCGTGCTTTAGAAAAAGCGTTAAACCGATGGTCCTAACTGAGGACTATTACACTGTAGAGGCATGACAAATAGGGTGTAAAGTTCTTCATCCCCAAAACCCTTTTCTGGATGGGGGATCCCCAGATCTCCCCTCCAGAAAAGGGATTATCCTCCGAATAGACGGGTGTTGTTTGGTGGGCTACTGTCCGACAGTTGCTGTCGGGTTTTTCTACATAGTCTTAAGTCTTGGATAACTTTACTAGCGCGATTCAGAATTTTGATGTTAGTGAGTGGGTTGGGTTGGGACTTTGGTGTTTGTGGTGTTGTGTTTTGTGTTTATTTGAATCATAGACGGCACTGTCGTACTTTTTGTAATATATTGCTGTAGTATTTTTGTAGTGCCACTACAACACTATGTATATCACCAAAAATTATATGTGTCAAGTCACAATTCAAGTCTATCGGTAGAAATCTATGAATCGAATAATGCTGTTAGTCTTTTTAACAACGGATACCTACGCACGTCACCGTGTGCAATCGGAAACATTCAAACGTGAACCGAGTCGTAACACGCACGTCTGAGTGACGATGAGTGTTCAAATTGATCGCAGGAATATCCGCTTCACTGTGCTTCCGTAAATAGTGTGAAATGGCCTTTGTGGCTGTTATTGATTCTAGTGTGTTAAAGTTGACCTAATTCATCAATCCTGGAACCTTCGATGGACCCTCGACTGCATTTTTTTTAAATAGCCTGTTCTGTGCCACTGCTGGGCAAAGCCCTCCCCCAGTTCCTTCCATGTGCCCTTTTCCCGTGCTTCCTAGAATCAAATCAAGCGGTACTGTAATTGTTTTTGTTTGAAAAGTTCGTGGCGAAAACGGTCAAGTTTAATATTGCCCGAAAACCGTCATTATGAATCAGATCAGAATTCGTGTAATTTTAACATTAATTCGAACTAGAACTCTGTTTTAGAATCTAGTAAAAGTATTGGAATGCGGATCAATGAGGAAAATATCCTGATGAAAATTATTCAGTAGGGGTAGCCCATGGAAATCATGGATGGGGTGAACTATGATATGGCTAGGAAGATGGTGACTACCGAGATGACACTAATAAACAAGTATGAAAGAAGACATGCTGCACCATGATCTCAAATAAATTGGGATAAGGGCAAGATAATAATTAAACGAATTTCGTTCCTACGTTGTTAACCGTACCGTTGTTAATACAGTGCCAAAAACGAGCCACGACCCATTGCACTCAACCCCTGTGCAAAACAAGTCATCAAGCAGTTAAAACACTCACCCCCACATCATCAAAATAACACATTTAAAAATATTCATAGCCGAAACGGATAAGCTTAACCACATAAACGACCATTTACCGTTTGAGGGTATACAGACTAAATGGTACGTTTAATATTTTCCAGTTTGCATCGCCATTATGTCCTGTCGTCTGTCACAGTAATTTCGGAGGGTAGGTAGACACGATTTATGTTTTGTTGATGTTATTCTGTTGTGTGCTCGGATGTCGGAGTTATGTTTGTATTTCCGGGTGAAGGGGTATTTTTATGTGTTTCAAGGATTTTTGGAGTTTCATTTATTTTTTTCGGATTTAAATTGTCATGGTTTGTTATTAATGTTGTTGGGTTAAGGTGCACCTTGTGAAATATTGTTGCCTTTGCCTACACGTAGACTTGTCGATGCATTACCAACTTTATAGACCACGTTTAACGTCTCTTTTTTAGTTTGAAACATATTTAAATTAGGTTAACTATAAATAGATACTCCTTTTTCCATCTCTGTGCGGTATGGTAGTAATTGCTGTGCACGATCTGTTAACGAATGATTAAAACTGGAACGAACGCTGCCGTCTTGTTTTTTCAAAATCTTTACAATACTAACGACAACATAACATCACGCCTGCAATCTCTGAAGGGTTAGGCAGAGGTGTACCTAATAGTACACCCACATTTCGCCAGTTACATTTAAGTCCCATGAAATAGGTGGCGAGCCTATAGCCATCAACCGGGCATAATTCCGGACTCAATGGCTGCTACTCCTGAGAAATTCCTGATGGAAAAACCCAATAACGATTTGCCCGACCCGGGAATCGGACCCAGGACCTCCTACTCAACAGTCGCGATTGCGACCACTTGTTCAACGAGACAGTGCAGTACATAGTTTATTCGTCACTATTCTGACTCGTCATCGAAAAACAAAAAATCACGATTCACAACTCTGTAATTAATTTAAAAAGAGTCAACGACATACTTTTGGAGCGGCCAACATTCATAGATATTTAGTAAACGTAATCTTAGTTACATGAGACAAGTCATACCACTCTTTCATACCTACCTACAGCGAAAAATACATCCAAAACTTCCGCCTCCACTTTACTGTTAAACCAGCAATTCTTCAGAGAATTCAACAACGTGAAGTATTACAAAAAGCAAGTTAAACTCAGTCCAAGTGTATGACAACTGATAACAGAGTCGGTGGCGCCCTCTCCCCGGGCGAAGTGAGTTAGTGCCCAAGTTTTCGTACGGGCGCTCTGAGTTTTAAGATACGCTGGCAAAGTGTAGTGGGAATGTGGCTTTAGAATTCAATAGGTTTTTGGGAAACGTATAGAAGGCACTGTATGAATCTAAACGTTTAAGTTGCGTCGGATTTCTTAGCAAAAGACACAGAAAAGCGGGCTTATGTCGATATGCGATATTAAGAGTTACGGTATAGAATATGGTGGCTGAGAGAATGTCATGCTCACTCAAATGTCTCGCTGATGGTGGCGGGTGTGTCGGGTCATTTAGTTCCCTTCAATATGGTTGAGTTGAATGGCGCTGATCCATGCGTCATGTTCGTGAACGGGCGCTGTCAGTTGGGACTGGTCATCTCTTACCTGCCACGGTTTATTTTAATTACTTTATTTTTAAATTATTGGTTTAATCTTTTACTCTCGACGCTCTTAATGTGCACGTCTTTGTACATCGTTCTCACATATATGTATAATCTCAACATGAATGATGTAACCAAGATTTTGTAACAACATTTTGATTTAAAAGAGTGTCCATGGAGTTTCTTGCCCATTCTTCTCCATAGAGATCTACGATTTGGAATGTGCAACTACAGTACTTTCGCAAGTTATTATGCCTTGTGTCTGTGACTGTAGCTTAGCTTTTTTGTTTTTGACTTTCAAAAGTGCCTGTAATGGTCTAATTGAAATAAATGCTTTGACTTTGAATAGAAGGTCTTCTATTCCTCGTCTTCCTTTCTCATATTTTCTTGCTCAGTAGGTTAAGCCCTAGTCATAGAGACTAAACATCGATGTCATTACTATTTGTACAGAAGATTGAATAAACGTATCTGTTTTGATACTTCCATCCGTCTTTAATTGTTGTGAAAGATTTTCATGTTAGTCTAGAAGTTAGTTATTCTTGGCCATAAAAGCCAGAATTGGAAATTAATAGCTCTATTACATCAAAAGTAAGATTCAGAAAAAGAGATGAACTAATCAATATTGGTATTGGTGTTAACCTTAATACCTTTAAATTACTATGATATCGCTGCCTTAGTTCAGTAAAAAGATATCTTGACTGAAGTATGTTTTGTGTTAATCTCTACTTTTAAGATTTTACTATCAATGTAATTCGCTTGTTGTTATTTGTAGTTTGGTTGATTTATTTAATTGATGGCTAAGTTTATAATGCGTTTGGGAGTCATTTATATTTCAAAATTAATAAAATGTTTTTTTTTTATATATATATTAATGCATTTGCATTTTTAATATGCATAAATGTCTCAGTGAGATATTGAAATTTAGTCTCTAACTTATACTGTCAGGATGTCTTCAACAATCACGGAAGATATCCCGTAAGTGACAGTATAAGTTTAGTTTTAAACCGCGGAAGCTAAAAACAGTGTTCAGGCTCTTAGATTGCGTTTTACATGTTATATCCGATTTTTGAATAAGATACAAGAGAAAATTTACCTGAAAAACTTTTATTTCAGGTAAATTTTAATTTGTTCTTTTTTTTTAAGATATCTTACTAAGTATTGAAGTAGGGCAGCGATATGTTCACTCACTATTGGGAGACATCATTGAACACTTCTGCCTATCTCTTTAAACACAAATCACAAGCACTATTACAAAAGTATTATTATCCTCCCAACACCATTATTTTCTTCTATATTTTCTCACGTATTTTCGCAAACAAAACGTATAATATAAAGGGAGATTGTTCCCTTAATATATCTTTTGTACTTATAATTAAGACGCAGATATAAAAGACAGTCCCTGAGGCGTTGCCAACTTTATTAGAAAGCTAGGACTTCACCCGCGACTTCGCCCGCAAAAATTGTGATAGATCGGCTAATTTGCATGATACAAAAATAATTTATAGCCTATGTTACTTCCTGATAGTTTTACTTTCTATTAGTGAAAAAATGGTTAAAATCGGTTTAGTAGTTTCGGAGCATTTCAGTACAAACAAACAAAAAAATCTTTTTCTCTTTATAATATTACCTACTATTTTATATATAAAAGTCTAGACTGAGATAGTCTGAAACGACTATTGTACGCAAGAATCTATGTAAGTGTTAATAATTCCATGTTATCTATTTTTTCTTCTTAGTAACGTACCTATCTCTAAATTTGCTAATGCGCACGTAACATCACAAAGAAGAAAGAAAAAGAAAAAAAGAAAAGAAAGGCTAGGCAGAGTTGCTTTTGCCTTTAATAAACCCTCATTTCACCACTTACGTTTGAGTCACTTGAAATAAAGAGGGAGCCTATTGCCATCAACCGGGCACTAAAGCTTAGGTCTATGTCATTATGACAAAAAGTTATTGTTAAATAAGTTAGGGTTCCTGTTCTAACTTCAATTTGTGTAATGTTTTAGTCATCTCATACTAGTCGATCCAATGGCGGTAATCCACTAATCGTTTAA
This sequence comes from Eurois occulta, assembly GCA_950022335.1. Taxonomy (NCBI): domain Eukaryota; kingdom Metazoa; phylum Arthropoda; class Insecta; order Lepidoptera; family Noctuidae; genus Eurois; species Eurois occulta. The sequence goes on from OX465497.1 coordinate 17,863,201, forward strand.
AATTGATGTGATCAGAATTGATTTCTAAATTCAAAATTCATTATAATATCAGCGCAATCTGAATTTGGCTAAATAAAAAAACAAAAAAACAAATTGGATGTAGTACTCGTAAGCAGAATCCTTTTCCCAACTATGTTGGGGTCGGCTACCAGTCTAACCGGATGATGGGATTGCCTACTCGTATCTTACCTCCACAACGCTTACTGGTTTACTGGGTAATATGGTACCCATTGACAAGACTGGTTATCAGACTTTTTCAGGCCACTGACTGCCTGTAATGACTGTCAAACATCTACATAATGACAGTCGAGACCAACGGCTTAACGTGTTTTCCGGGGCACGTAGGAAACTCGGGATGTAATGGGTACCACCCACGCACGGACCAACCAAGGCAAGCGGTGCTTAGTTTAAAGATTGATCCGAGCGGCTGTAATTATTTAGCCACGAGCTCCTCTCATGTAGTAAGCAGGATATTAAGTATAATCAGTGACCTGAAACAAGTTTCTCCTTGCTTAAAAGGTGATCTCCAAATCATTTTTGTTAAGCTTTTTTAAATGTATAAAACAGCCTACAATTTGTCTTCTGCTGAGATACCAGCCTCTTTTCTATGAACAGTGTAAGCTGTTATCCATCTTTTAGACAAAACAGGATGTTTCCAATCTCTCCTCAAACCGACTCCTAAACACCACATTATTTGACTCGCAATTTCAATTTGTTGCTCAACACGCTCATTCGTCAAAGGCAAGCGCCGTTCACCACAAAACCACTATGTACCTTATACAAACAAGTAGCAAAACTTTATAAATGTCGCAGGAAACTTGGAAATATCTTTTTTGCAAGAATCCTAGGATTTTAGCAACTAGCCTTTCTTATGTAAGTGAACAACGACGGTGAGTAGATATATGAACGCCGATTGGCTGATATGAAAGTTTTGCACTGACGGATGCGCTCATTGGTTAACTGGTTTATCCGGGTCATGTTCTGCCCAACCAAAAAAAAAAAAAAAATGCAGGTGTGGAATCTCAGATAGACAATCGCCAATCAAATTTCCGATCATCCGAAACAGACTGTATTTTTTGCTATAATCTTAGGATTTTCCCAAAATAACAGTTTTCTCGGTATTCTGTGACATATAATATAACCTTCCGCCTTTGCCTACTGAATATTACATTAACTAACAGCGGTTTTTTGTCATGGCGCTCAATTTGCATGTTATGAGTTAGGCACGTCATGACGTGTTCTTTTGTTGCTAAGGGTGGGGACTGAGATGATGAGAGCGTGTTGAATGAGCTAGCAGAGCAATAAGAGGGGTGGGTTGACTATAGCAAGATATTTTTCTGTACAGTACTTAACTGTGGAGTTAATTTTCATTATAAATTCTCAGCCATTTGTGTCCCACTGTAGTCCTGTAGTGGGACACAAATGGCAGGGCAAAATACGTCACTTACCACCTTCAACTTGTCTCTATCTACTGCTGTTATTGGCCAATCTTTCAGAAAACAGTCAAGTTCGTCCTGCCATCGCCTTTTGGGCCTGCTGCGAGATCGTTTACTGATGTTTGGAACCCACTGAGTGGTTATTTTTGCACATAGCTTCTCTCGCTTCTGGCATGCAACAGATGTGGCCAGCCCAGTTTCCTTTAAGCTTGGCAGTCGTTCACCTACATCAGTTAAGTTAATTAGTGAACTAAAAACGTCATTGATAAGATTGTCGCGGCTCATACCGTCCTCATGAAGAGAAGCCCTGTGTCCCAACATTGGAAATGGTATAGGCTATTTATGCGATATCACATTTTGCTCTCTGTTTGTTTTCAGCAAAACCTTGAAAATTCGCATAGCTTCTGTCATAAAAGCACAAGTAAGTCTCGTGTGTCATCAGACATATGAGCCTTCCCCATTTAATTCCCCGTTTATCTCAAGACGTAACTTAAACCCAACAATACGTGTCTCTTGACTACTGAACAGGTTCCTACTACCGCAACACATTTATAAAATAAACTTTTTCTAGACGTATTTTTCATATCAGGCATTCCTCAAAGAATTTCATTTCTAAACTATATTGCATTATTAAGTTACCTCTATAAGGATTGAGTTCCTCACAAAATTTGTAAGGCAACCAATTGCAGGAACTCAACTGGCAACCGACAACATTGATGCAGGCAGAATTCACGTTCAAACTAAATTGAAACCCTTGCGATTCGTCCGAAGGCTATGAAAATATCAGTGCAATATACTTTGTACGTTTTAGTTGAATATTGACAATATAATGTAGGAGTTCAATATACTCGTAACTGTGTGTCCGGAGTAAGCATAGGTAAGTATATATGTATATCAGTGTTATCGATAGATGAAGTGGAGTTTTTATTGTTTGTTTTTCGACCTTTGGTCTAGGTATGTAATTATTATTGTAGAAGGTGCTTAGTAACGCTAAAGCGTAAAGAGTGAAGATCCAGGTCAGATTGTTTATTAGAAGGCAAACTAAAAATAAGTAACCCAATCTACCTTTTAAATGTTACGGCGAAACATGTAAGATCATTACCCTATTTATTGTGTTGCATGTTTGTTGTTTTTACCATGTTTAAATACAAATAAAAATTATTCTATTCTATTTCTACCTGCACCATACAGTCACACACACATCCATTATTTTAACTTGTATCGTCACTGTTAATGTTTACTGCTGGTCATGACGCTTACCCAGCGTATTACTGATAACGTCCGGAAACGTCCTCTGACATAGAACTTAAATATAATTATCGATTGACGAAATGTACCTACTTTAGGACAGTTACATCTATGACCAATCCTTCGGAAATGTGACGTCACCAGTAATCGCTGCCCCACTACCACAAAATGACATCCATTCCAAATCAATCATCAGCCAACCTCATTTCCTTAACTAACTTCTTCAAACAAAAATACTTCCTCCCCCCCCCCACCATCCCTCCTGACCTAGCAACGACAACAGTACACAAATCTATCAGTTCCGGTAATTGAAATCCCATTAGTGTTGGGTGATGAAAATGAAGCGGCCCCGGGGCGGAATCAGATGGCAAATAAAATGCGAATCGCCCTTTTGTCTGCCCCGGGCGGACAAGCAAGATTCAATTTGTCAGGAATCTGGAAATGGTGCAAGTTTTAGACGATGGAGGGGTTTTGGGGTAGTTTTATGATAGTTGTTGTAAATACGGAAATTAATACTTTATTCGTTTAACAAGTAGTTTTTTCCCGTGGCTTCGCTCGCTTAAAGGTCAGATCCACGGAAACAGACTACAGGAATAAAAAGGTCGTATATCTGAATCATCTCAGCCGTTAAGTCCAGTTATTAATTTATATCTTAATCTTAAATTAATTGACTTTAAATTTTGACATGAAATTCAAATTCTTTATTGCAGACACGAGTCCATAGTGTTAGTGAAAAAATGAAAATGAAATTGATTATGAATGATAAAATTTAACTTGTTTGCATGTGTTTATACAATCATAATATTATTAGGATGTTCAGTTACATTAATAATTTTATTGTAAACCCACTCATAAAATCGTTTTTTTTTTTTTGTAATTTGTATGTCCATTGGCAAAACATAGCGCTCTACCTGATTTTTAAGATCTTGTTTGTTATTATTACCTATGTTTACGAATAAATGGTTCTGATTCTGATTCTAAGGTCTGAATAGGACAGATAGACATACAAAGTTATTTTCGCATTTATTATTAGTGTGGATTAATGATTAACATGAGATGTAATGTTCTATAATGTTGTCATCAATAGAAGTGCACTAGGACACTAATTCTCGTAGTGCGAATAAATTGTTCGATCAATTTTTTTTTTTTTAATCTTTGCCCCTCACTAGGAATTTCTCCTGAATACCGTAGGTGCGTTTACAAACATTTAAACTCACATACACAAACAGCCAGAACCGGAACAACTATCTGTAGGCCATACAAATGTTTGTTCCGTGCGGGAATCAAACCCGCAACACGAAGCACAGGAGTCAATCGCTCAGCCACTGCGCCAACCGTGTCGTCGAATAATGTAATGAATGTATTTTCATTAGTCTTTCTTTTTCGTGTGGTTAGTGCCTAACCTAGTTAACAAACGATTGCATGTAGTGGGGTGACAAGAATGGATAAAGTAAGGAATGAGTATATTAGAGGAAGTTTGAAAGTGGCGCCTGTTACAGAAAAATTGAAAGGAAGTCGTTTGTCTTGGTTCGGACATGTAATGAGGAGGGATGTAACGCATGTGACTAAAAATGTGACGGACATGAATGTTGATGGATGGAGAGGGAGAGGAAGGCCTAAGAAAAGAAGGATGGATAGTGTGAAGACTGATATGAAAGAGAAAGCGCGTGTGTCGAATCATTTAGTTCCCTTCAAAATGGTTGAGTTGGATGGTGCTGATACATGCGTCATGTTCGTGAACGGGCGCTGTCAGTTGTGACTGGTCATCTCTTGGTTGCCACGGCTTATTTGATTTAGACTATTTTATTTTTGAATTGTTCTTTTCTTTGTTTTTTACTATGGACCTTGCTACATCGCTCTCACATAATGTACCATCTCAACATGAATGATGTAACCAAGGTTTTGTAAAATATTCTGATTTAAAAAAGTGTCCATGGAGTTTCTTGCCCGTTCTTCTCCATAGAGATCTACGTTAGGGAATGGGCAACTACAGTACTTTCACAGTTGTTATGCTTTGTGACTGGGACTGTAGCTACATTTCATTGTTGTCTTTGTTTCGACAATTTAAAAGTGCCTGTAACTGGCCTACTTGAAATAAATGCTTTGATTTTGATTTTGAAAGGAGTAAATGATGTCGTGACGTCTGACAGGGGAGAATGTAAGAAGAAAAAGTGTTGCGCCGACCCTAAGTAGAATGGGACAAGGGCAGGAAGATGATGAGTGCCTATTATAACTTGGTGTCAGAGTTTTAATACCGCCCATGGGCCTCGTGGCTTGGCTTTACTTACATGTCGTCGAGAAATATCTCTCAGGCATGCTGGTTTGGTTTCCTCACGATGTTTCACTCTTTGATGATTTCATATGGTAGAGGCTTACTTTGAATTTCATCAGCATCAACATAATTTCAGCCGAAAGACGTCCACAGCTGGACATAGGCCTCCCCCAAGTGTTACCACACTGACCACTTTGGATTTAATAACAACTAATTCTTACGTTTCATTCATAGCGTGTCATTTTCAAAATTCATGTTTCTAGGTAAACACAGCAATAAAATCCACGTTCATTAATCAGTTAATAGTGATGAGAATCTCTTATTATTTTTTACGCATAGTAAAATGACGGCCTAGATTTTCCCGAATAGCTAACAAGCCAAAAAACTCAAAATAGCGCTAAAAACAAAAGAACTATCAGAACTATCGTTGCTGCTATCCCGTCGCCCTCTCATCACTTAGCCCCACAAATTGGTGACACGGAGAGGGCAGCCCCTGGGGGTCCAAGGTTTTTGTCGTTCGACACCTGCCCAAAAGATCCTGTTTCTTGTTTCTGAATTCTTATTGGAGACAACTGATAAGGTTTGCTTTTACTTTATACGATTTTGAAAATATACAGCCGTGCTATTAACTGACAATTTTTTTTAAGTGTATTGCTTTGCTTCTTCTGTACAAAGTGACCAAAATACATTGAGTTGATAAGAAAAAATAAGTGACACAGTCACTTGTTTCTTTCATGGTATCGTCACGTAGCGAGTCGTGAAGCGGTGGGTCGTGGCATACCCTAAGGAGTTTCTTTCATTTGTTTTTCCGCAGTCGTTATTGCACCACGTGTACCGCTAGCGCATGGTAACCAAACAGTGTCGATACGGCCTACGGCTGCACGGGCTCCTAAAAGTAACCTATTCACTTAATGATTGTAACCTCAAAGAAAAAATCTGTAAGATGGTGTGAATCTGATTTTAAGGATAATAAAGAATTAGTCATCTTTTTACTGTGTGTTCCTTCAGAACCTTAACTCGAAAAGACACTGTTATACACTGAACATTAAGATTTTGTAAATAAGGTTCAAATGTATCTATAAAGCATGGTCTATCTCTCAAAGTATATCGCTCAAAATTCCATGTTTCAAACAAAATTCTTTAACAAATCGTTACATCTAAACAACTCTCCTTACAGATTTGCGTCGCACACTCCCACACAGAGGTCACAGGAGAAATCTATCGGTCCTCAGAGTCACACGACACGTTACCGTCCTGTTCGACATCCGTGTAGTTGTCGGACACGCTGACTCGACCCTGATTGTAACTGAGTCAGGGATTTATGGCCTATTAGCTTGATGTTTGCGCTTTGTTTGATGAAGGATTGGTAATGAATAAAAACTAGAGACAGCGTTTTATTATCATGCCTGTTTGTACTCATCAAAGGGCTAGGCAGAGGTGAACCACAGCACACATACATTTTCACTAGTAGACAAAAAACTTTCGAATACAATAGAGTAAACTGCAATTTCATATCACTACTGCGCTTGCTGCTTTCCCCGAAACGTTAGTAGAGGTGTATTTATAGGATACCTAAATTTCGCCAGTTATGATTAATTCCTTTCAGAAAGGAGCTGATTGTACTCCATGCTGTTGAAACTCCGGACTGAAATTTCTATCTTCGATCCGGGAATCGAAACTAAAATGTCATGCTTAGCAGTATCGCTTGCGACGACTAGACCTATGAGACAGTTTAGTAGAAAACGTACTGAAGCATAAAGCAGAAAGAGTTCAAAAAAAATCCAAGATAAATAATGCCAGTCACATGCAATAAAAATGCAGTTTTCTCATGGAAAATTTGATGAGTAAGGTACTACTGCCTTCCCTGCACTTGTTACCCTAATACCTGCAATTTCCGATACCTGACGTTTACAACCCACAACGCATGTTAGCCAGCTAATTCTTTATAATTAACACTAGAAACGGGATATTTACCATGTCCACTGTTTGTTTTGAGTTATATGTATTTTTATATATTTATATACTTTTTAATATTAGTGACCATGACAGTTTAAAATTTATATAGCTAATTCATTAGTTTTTTTTAAACCCTTTAAAAGATAACTATTGTTAGCGTACCTCGTAATTTTAACACTACCGTAATTAATTCCCAGGTTGGATTAATCTTGGCTAGTCCGAGTGGGTTTGGCTGTACACAAAAATGCGACAGAAATTTAAAAAATAATCTGTTTTTGAACAGATAAGTCTTCGCAGACTGCAGACTTTCTATAGGCCGATAGTTTAGTTATAGTTAATCCAGCATGGTTTACTTATGCTTGGCGTCTTCCAGTCTAACCGGATGCATCTAAATACCAGGATTTTACATGGAGCGAGTGCCTGTCTGACCTCCACAACCGTTAGTATTGGATATTACGATACCCCTTGGTAAGACTGCTTGTCAGAATTTTGGGCCACTGACTATCGTAACGACTGACAAAGATCTACAAATAACAGCCGGGACCAACTTTCATTTCATTTCATTTATTTGTAAACAATTTATATTATGTTGAACGTATACACATGCACTACTTAACTGCAATGGCTTAACGTGCTCTCCGAGGTACGGAAGAAACTCGGTTTATAATGGATAGTCACTAAAACCAAATTAAAACATTTTTACCACCCATTCAATGATAATCAAAGTACGTTAAACCCAGTCAGACGTCGATTACCGGATGAAGTACCCAACGAAACCTTTTGGTCAGCTAGTCAAAGGAGAGTAGGCAACAAAGGACATCCTTTACAAAGAGTCAAACGTATCGTACGTTGATACAATAAATTCTAGTCTTTGACTTTAGGTCAGGGAGCCTTTGTTATGTTATACGACCTGGATTGGTTTTAAAATAGCTGTTTTTGGTGAGGAGAGGATGGATCCACTGAAAAGGTAGATTCGAGTATTGAGATAGTTGTTTTTTAGGATTATGTACCAGAAGGGTAACCAACGGGATCCTATTACTAAGCGTCCGCTGTCCGTCCGTCCTTTTATCTGTCAGCTGGCTTGTATCTCATGGTCCGTTATAGGAAGACAGTTGAAATTTTCACAGAATTCTTTCTGCTATAACAACAAATAAATTAAAAATTAAAGGGGGCTCCCCTATTATGATGATACGGAATCCTTCATGCGCGAGTCCGACTCACAATTGGCCGATTTTTTTTAATAAGTTTAATTTCAGTGGGGATTAAACACATGCAAGAGTAGATAGTACTACTAGAACAGCTTGCATTGAAGAGGTTATTTCTTTATATGGAAGTTAAAGACACAACACAATCAACTCAAATCTAAAAGTTTTTGAATTGTCAAGGAGTTGGAAACATTACATTGACGTTCCAAAAGGTAAGTAAACCTATATGGAGAAGAATGCGCAAGAAACTCCATATTTTTAATGAAGAAGTGAGATTCACAATGTTCGAAACTAACAACTTGGTTTTGTAAGGACCAAATCAAAAAGCCACTTCCAACTACCACGCAATCCCTCTTCATGAAATCGTCATCAGAAAATTATTAACAAGATATCCCCGTCACTTAATTATTTCACCCCTCTATAAGGGTAAGTTTACACAAACGAACGAGCCAAACGCCCCTCTCATTACGAGCAATAGCACCGTAAAAGTCACGAAGTTATTATACGAAATTATAGCACTATTATAGCTCTGCTCTAGGACCATTATACCACTGCTATAAAACTTACAGCTACAGCACATAACTGAGCCAATCTTGGTTTACAACCTATAAAGATGGAGGTATAAATTGATACTATAAATAGTTTGTGAAGTAACTTGCTTTATGTATTTTGTATTACTTGAAGTTCTGAAACTGCAGTGACCGATTGGCAGGCGCCTTTATTAAATAAAATAATGAAATCGATTTTATTTTGCTTTACGTTTTCTTCTCTCTGTATCGGCGTACTACATCTATAATAATGAAAAAGTCACCTAGCATGTCTCGATTCGGCTAAAATTATGACGGTATGATGATAACAGAACAACCATATACCAATAACCAAATACCATGTAGTTTAATTTGTAACCTTTGGAACAGCAGTCGTGGCCCAGAGTTACTGGCCTGACCTTCTTCTCCTTTCTTCCTTCTTTTTTTATTTCCTTTCTTCTGCATGACGACGGTTTGGTAATAATCGTAATAAACAAACACCATGTATAATAATTTGTAACCGTTAGATCAACAGTGGTATGGCCTTTTTTTGTGATGGGAATTCATCAAATAACTCCTCCCGCTCTGGGCGGAGCGGAAGCGAGTGTCAGACTTTTACTGACCAAAACCCATCCATGTTCCTTTTTTTGCCCTTTGTGTTCCAGCTCCACAGTGGTATGGCCTGACTTACGGTTCGAAGCGAGCCGGGCACTTTGTTTAACAAATTTCAGAACAACTGCACTCAAAACGGCGAAGGAAGCATCAGGCATTTATGACATGCCTGTTTCCTAAGACAAGGCCCAGAACCAAAAAAGTCGAAGACCTGCGTGGTGGATTATCCGTATTACGGAGAGGAGGAAGTTACAATAAAAATCATCATCTGCCTAGTTTTTTCCCAACTACGTTGGGGTCGGCTTCTAGTCTAACCGGATGCAACTAATTATCAGTATTTAATATGGAGCGACTGCCTATCTGACCTCCACAACCCAGTTAGTTACGATACCCCTTGGTTAGACTGGTTGTCAGACTTTCTGGCCACGAGCTAAATAATAAAAATATATTTCTAAACTTTCTAAAACTCCTATCACTCCACAAACCCCAACAATCCATTCACACACCACTACAACTGCACCGCGCAAAGAACTAGCAACTTAATTTATTAAGTGGCTCCGCGAAGAGATATTCCCGGAAAAGCTGTAGCATTTCCAGCCCGTTGCCGCCAACTAAGTAAGCATAAGTAAAGCTTAGTTGTCAACTTGGAGAAATGGTTACCTGTATACCAGTTATTTGTGGATTGAATGCGGTACAGTGCATTTGAACTGGGGAATTTGGACTTGGGACATTTTGTGATCTTTTGAGTTCATGTGGTGTTTACATGTTTATGATGATTTGAGATACACTGTTTACAAAACGAGAGTGGTGTGTATCTGACTGTTGGTTAGAACTTTTTAAGCGAATTTCTTAAAAAAGGAGGTGGTTCTCAATTCAGTTGTATTTACCTCATAACTCCGTCATTTCTATACCGATTTGAAAACTTCTTCTTTTATATTTTTCCAATTTTATTGGTCTCATATAAAATTCATTAAAATCGGTTCAGTAATTTGGTTTTTTCCTCACGTTAATTATTTATTATCGACGTGGCGTGAAGTGGCCTGGTATGCTATGCTATGGCCATTCACGCGACGTCGCGTGATGGTACGAGCCATAAAATAGCGAGCACAGCGTATTGGGTTCTCGTATTTGTTTAGGCCACTAGGGAAGACATTCAACGATTTTTTTTATTTTGGCCATCTAGGTAAGTTCAGCATTTTGGCATCAATGTAGAAATAAATTCATGACAAGAATTTGTGTGGAACTACAACTAAAACATGGTAAAATAAAAAACTTTTCGCAGGCAGTTTTTTTTGTGAATAATTTTATGAGTGAAAGTGCAACATCATTCTGTCAAAAAAATAAAACTGTGTGTGTGTGTGTGTGTGTGGCTCCAAATCAGCCAGTAAACAGCAGTTAACGCGGCGACGCGCGACGCCTTGGAGGTACCGTGCCGATCTATTGGGTCGACCGCGACGCCTGGTTGATGAGCAGACGATAAATTTTGGTGATGCCAGTCCCGTGTGATGCTAATACGGTCGTGTCTTACTTAGCCCCGTTACTTCTGGATTAATCATTGTTTTTTTTTATATCAAGTGCGAGTAGTGTTGTGGCAGTCACTTACCCTACTTAGTTACGGGTTATAAGAGTAGGTAATAAGTAAGTATAGCAGGTAATAATATTCAATTATACTTAACTGCTCATACGTGCAAGCACTAGAGGAAAGGTGCAAGCGTGTGTAAACATTTGATTAAAGATAGTACCTACACACTTGAATGGCCTTTAATAACAGACTTTTGCTTTGAATCCAGTTGATAAGGGCAGCGCACGGCAGTATTCCTATATTTTAGTCCACTTTTAGTACTATGAACTGCCCACCCATCAAAATCCGCGACCTCAGCATAAGCTGCTTAACTCACAAAAACAAAACAAGGTATGTACATCCTCCAGGTATCACAGCGATAATCAATAAACCATTCCGGCCAGTCGGAAACCACATTCATTATTCAGCGCTACAGCGATTGTATCAGCTGTGTAAAATTACACTTCCTTCCCCTAGTTACGTGGAGCGATCGCTTGAAGCGGGTGCAGCGCTCGAGGTGTAAGGGCCCGTAACTCGTTCCTTTACGGGTTGTTGAGCAAACAGCGCGCTTTATAAAAGTTCGCTGAGTGTTGAAATGCGAAATCTTGTGATTTTTTTGCTGGCTGTATTGTTGGGGGTCGATCGACATGTTTTGGGATTTATGCTGGGTTCTGCCGACAAATGTTTGGTTACAGTGTACAGGAATATTTTATGCGAATTGTAAGATATTTTACAGTGTTAAATCTATTTTGATTGGCCTGTTGGTCTAGTGGTTAGTGACCCTGACTGCTAGGACGGAGGTCGTGGGTTCGATTCCCACACAGGACAAATCTTTGTGCGATGAGTACGATTATTTGCTCTGTATCTGGGTGTGTAATTTATCTATAATATGTATGTATTTAGAAATATATAAGTATGTTTATCAGTTGTCTGGTTGCCATAGTACAGGCTCTGCTTAGTTTGGGATCAGATGTCGGTGTGTTGGTTGTCCCAAGATATTTTTTTTTTTTATATTTGATCGTTAGGTACACTTTTGTTGATGTAAGCTCATCAAACCCTTCTAAAGCTGGACCAAGACTTTCCCATATTAAGGAACCCATTAATCACCAGCCAAGCAGAACAAGAAATTTTCTACTATAACCACATCTCATCAGTAATAAATAAGTGTTGGCGTATTTTTTATTTATTTAAGTGCAAGCTATCTCGACGGAAAAGAAATATGGCCCCTACGTGACGACTTAATCTGTCCAAACCCGGTACTGCGAGAGAAATGTGTAAATAATTTTTATTTGCGACTCTTTTCCGAAGAGGATTTCGGTGTTCATTTTGGTACTGAGTGACTGAAACATGTTAATGATCTGTGATTATGGAGTCTCCTGGAGTTAAGTCTTTAAATTGCATTGATATGAATTGATTAGTGATTCAAAATAAATAAAAAATTGAAGTCTTGCTTCCAGAAGCGACCGCATCCACAGACACAGTGGCTGCGTCCAATCTCAGAAATAAAAACCAATGACAAAAGGTTTCCTTAAAAACATAGTTATGAAAACGTTGACAAGCGACAATGTTGTCATCCACTGAAGCATTTTCTTAGAGGTAAGTTTCCAAAGACTGGTTGTCTTTGAAAAAGCACCTTTTGGGTCCAAATTGACAATTTAATATTCTAGGTACTTTATAAAAATGGAATAAGAGTTGGATGAAATTTTCGGCCACATCATTGTGTAACTGGACCATAGCCGTAAATGGTCGAACAACCATTACTGAGACTTAATGGCTCTTACATAATTATTATTGGTTTGAAATTCATCTATTCGAAAAAGTATTTATTTATAACTACTCATATCTTCACAAGCTTCCTCTTAAAGTACATCACTATTAAAACAACCCACAATAAGAGCACAAAAACAATCCATGAGACAGACATTCCAAATATTTCTTGTGCACTATGTCACATTCATCATCATAATCTTCCTGCCCGTGTCCCATTCTTCTTAGGGTCGGCGCAACACGTTTTCTTCTTCCATTCTCCCCTGTCAGACGTCACGGCATCATTTACTCCTTTCTCTTTCATATCATTCCTCACACAATTCATCCATCCATTTATCATTCGTTACCAAAATAAACACAATCCAAACTGACATATCTGCGCCCCAAAACCCGAAGGCGCTCCAACTGACATCCAATTCACTTTCAAGAGCCGTCACTCCGTCGTTCGTCTCGTCCCAAACACTCGTTGCAATTTGCAACGAAAACACTCCTTTTTAGCCCGAACTGCAGTAAAAGACTTATTCGGCTCCGTACGCATCCTATTCAAGGAGTTAAGTAAGGAAAAATCGGGTCTCCTTTTTTCTTCCAGGCTTTTCAAAGCTTATGTGAAAGGGGCTGTCAATATTTTGAGCGGTATGAATGGGCTCTGTAGTGGATGTCAATGGAGGCTTAAGTGTGGTGCGCGGCTTTCCATTTGGTGTGATTTGTTTTTCTTGTGAAACAGGTTTTGAGACAAGATTTTGGATCTATTTAGAGAAACCGGACCATGTTACTTTTCTATCGTCATTATCGTTGATTGAATGCCACTTTGACAGTTCCTTGATTATAATTTTATTGGGTCTCGATTATTGTAGACGCAGCTGCAGCTACTTAAAGAGTTTGGTTAAAAAATTGAATAATTAACTGTTTATATGGCAAGTTATCTATCTTTATCTAAATCTATAATCAGCAAATCATGACTGCCTAGCAATGATTTCTGACCTTTTCGGACCGGGAAATTTGTATTGGGATGTTTATACTGTGATTCACAAAGAATCTGCATAAATAACTGTTTACTAACATAATAAGAACTAAACATTATTCATCATAAAACACCGAAAAAAAAAAAACGTAAACCGTGTCGACACCATCGGGAACATCCTCATATCGTGCTTACCCCCTTTTGAGATAGCTCAAAGCCAATTAGATGCGGCGACAAGCGGAGGAGGTCGCCATGAATGGTTATGTAGTAGCGTCGGCGTCGCGGCGCGGACGTCTTTACAAGCGTTACGCCGATGTGTTTAGATCTATCTGATGCTGGAAGAGTTTGCTTGCATTGAGAATGTTGCTTAAAGGCGGGGAGTTCACTATCTGAAGAGGGGGAGGGGAGATAGGGAACTAGCGTGAGGAGTTTCATTAAGAGGATAGAAGTTGACATCTGATGCAGTCTTTGGGAATTAGTGATTTGTTTGCCGAGTATGGTTACTTTACGATTTTCGCAATTGATTGTCAAAAGAAATAATAGAAACGATGGATTGACTATGTTAAAAATGACGCTAGAAATGTTACTACTGATTTGATGGCTAACAGATGAGTCGAGAAGCACATGCTGCGCCATTTCATGATAATTACGTAATTTATGTTTAAAACCAGCCAAGTGCGAGTCGCACTGCTGCAAATGACACGTGCTCTCCAAACAACTGTGTGGTGCCAACATTCTTGGAGTAAAATGGGCTTGACATACGGACGAACAGACGGACAGGACGAATCAATAAGGGTGCCGTTTTTGTCATTTGGTAACAAAACGTTTTACTTTGTAACAATTTATGTATTATTATTTAAATAATAATGCCCGCCCGTAATATTATTTCAGCTTCTACGAATCATATTAATATATGAGATTGAGAACGTGATATTTATGCGATCATTATTTTCATAATTCAGTGCTCAAATTGGCCCAAATTGTTACCATATTTACAAAAGGTTTGAAAAGCGTCACGGTAAATATTTGCAATTAACGTAGCAATATTTTTTTCAGTAGAAAATTAAGTAACAAGTTTATCAAAATAATTGAGGAAACCGGTGTTTACAATGTAAAAACCCTTTTCGGTAAATCAGTAACGAGAAGATTACAGTGGTAAGTAAATCATTGATAATGTAATGAATTTCATACCACGAATACAAATAAATACGGGGTGTAAAGGGACCCTTCACAAAGCCGTCAACCAAGCATTATGTACGTCAAACTAAATAACTCTACTCAAAAATTATTGCTAGGAAACGACATTTCTTTTTGGGGTGTAAAATCACGTTTTACGGTAAAACTCGATGTTATGCACTCAAAACATTGTGCTGATGGATGCATTAAATAGTACGGGGGTCGTGGAGGTATTTAAAGTTATAACTTTAAAAACTTATGAATAAGTTGGAACTGTGACCCCCATATCTCCGTAACTAGATGGTTCCCAGATATTATGGTCTTAAACAAAAAAAAACCGGCCAAGTGCGAGTCGGACTCGCGCACCGAGAGTTCCGTATAAACTTGTAGGTATTTTGTTATTAAACTACATAAATTATTTACTGTTTTCAGATTTTTTCCTTTACATGCCGTAAGACATTGCTACTTGTCAAATTTCATGATTCTAGGTCAACGGGAACTACTATATAGGTTTTCGACTCAAAAAAAAACCTAAACCTAACCTAAATTTGCCCATATCTTTTTATCGTGTTGACTCAGGACCTTGATCTTTATACACGTAATAGGGACTATAGGTTTCAGCATCTGGTATAAATTTAAACTTGCCAGGTCCACCCATTCCTAAGAAAATCGGTAGTGACCAACGGACAGACAGGTGGACAAGAGAGTGATCTTATAAGGGTTCCTGTTTTACCTTTTGAGGTACGGAACCCGAAAAATGACCGCAATGACGATGACAGAGAACAAGTGCCTATCGGCTTCGTTAAGGGTACTGTTACACCCATTACGACCGTACATTATTATTAAAATACTCGATGACTACTTCTCGATCGATATACTAATGTCTGCCTCGTTGGTCTAGTGGTCGCAAGCGCGACTGTTGAGAATGAGGTTCTGGGTTCGATTCCCGGGTCGGGCAAAGTACTACTTGGATTTTCCAATAATTTCTTAGTAGCAGCCCCGGAATCTGGATTTCTGCCCGGGTGATGGCAATGGGCTCGCCCCCTATTACATGGGACTTTAACATAACTGGCAAAATGTGGTTGCACTAAAGATAAAGATAAAGATGCATTTATTTGTATAAACATGTGTGACATGATACATAGATATATGCACATATGGATGGAAACGAGTTTAGATTGCTTGTTTTGATTGTTTTGTTTGCACTACTAGGTACACCTCTGCCTGACCCTTCGGGGATAACAGGCGTGATTTTATGTTATTATTAATGTCTTAGAAATATCCTTTACTTAGATAAAGGAGGATCTTTAACTGAAACCAACCTTAAAACTGGCCAAGTGCGAGTCGGACTCGCGCACAAAGGATTCCGTACCATTATCTATAAAATCGGCAAAAAAAACATGTCTGTTGTATGGGAGCCCCACTTACATACTTTTTATTCTGTTTTTTAGTATTTGTTGTTATAGCGGCAACATAAATACATCATTTGTGAAAATTTCAACTGTCTAACTATCACGGTGCATAAGATACAGCCTGGTGACAAACGAACAGACAGACAGACAGCGGAGTCTTACTAATAGGGTCCCGTTTTACCCTTTGGGTAAGGAACCCTAAAAACACAGAACTCGTAACTCTTCTTATCCGATGATCTTAAAGACAAAGACATGCATTAGGCAAGTTGTAACTCCGGCAGTCGGCCCCAATCATGGCCAGCAAACTTGGTCCTTAATTAAATATCTTAACTTCGCCAACTAAGTCAAATTTAAGCGAGTTTCAAGCACCTATTCAGGTGTTGTCCATAATAAAGGCAAGTTGTCCGTAACTGGGGCTTCACTTAGAATACACCGGCTATGTCTCTGTTTTAAGTTTAATGTATGTGTGGGGTAAGCTTGGTTTCAAGACTGGATTGTTTTAGGAACTGTGTGTTTTGGTAGAAAATAAGGTTAGTTCTGTTCTTTTTCGCTGTTTCATGTCTATTAAAAACGACCAAAAACAACCAACTTCTTCTTGTTTCTTCAAAAATGGAAGATGATTTTTTTTATTTATAAAAAAACACATTGATCTCTTCTTCTTCCTGGCTATATCGCACTTTAGATTGGGTCGTTCTCCTAATTTTCTGGCGCCAGAACAATGCGTCCTATGTTGTCGGGACGGGCAGTTCTTCCAGGGAGTTTCAACATGCTAGTCAGCCACGCAGCTGGAGGTGTCTTCTACCTATCTCTGTATATAACTACCTAGATCGTAAAATCTCTCTCTCTCTGTGTATAATACCATACCTGTATACAGGGTGTAAGCAGACCCTTCACGAAGCAGTCAACTAAGCATTCAGTTCATCAAACTAAGTTTGCACAAAGATTATTGCTGGGAAACGATTTTTTTTGGGGTCAAAAATCACGTTTTAAGGTAGGGCTCAATGTAACGCACTCAAAAAAATTTGCTGGTGGATGGATTGAATAGTACGGGGGTCGTGGAGGTGTTTATAGTAAAATCTTACATTAAAAACATGGATTAAAAAAAAATCTTGTGAAAAAGTTTGAACTTTGACCCCAAATAATTCTCCGTAACTAGAAGATTCCCAGATATGGTGTAGAACAAAAAAATATCGCAATGACGGGGAGAACAAGTGCCTTTCGGCTTCGTACCGCTGAACTGGAGACTGTCCAGAAATGGACAGTAATTTTTAAGGGTCCTGTTACACCCTTTATAGTATTTAAATAAAATTCCTCCTGCTTTTTTATATCATACAGTACATTCCGTTAGTAGTAGCATAATTATTACATCATCGTCATGGATGACGTAAATAAGTTATAAATGTAATAAAAGCGCTGTGAAATTATTAGTTTATATCTCCAGATGGCAAAGATCGCATAAATTATATATAAATCTTTCTTCATTAAAAACCTCTATAAAACCCGTCAAGCCAAAACTAAAGACCGAAAACCCTCTTTAAAACATCTAAATGAAACTTCCACACACTTTTCCAGGCAAAAGACTAATTGCTGAGAAAAAAGTGGAAAAATAATACTTGAAAAACATTTTGAACGTTTCCTTAAAACGCTGGATTCAATTGGCTAGTTAATCAATCTTAGTTCTTCACCTAATTAGAGCCGACTCCAACAAACTTCGCCATGAAAAGAATCTGGGGAAAAATAAGGGCAAGCAGTAGAAGCAGTAGAATCTTTTGTACAGGGTTCCGTAGACTGTACAAATTGTTATTTTTTTATTTATTTGATAGGATTTGTACCTTTGTTTCAGTTTTTGTAGGAGGTTCTGGTTAAATAATAATAGTCGCATGGATCAATCTACAAAGTTAAGCAACGCTGCTGAGGTCGATCCGTGGATGGGTGACCTTTCACTACATACCGAGTTCCCTCCATGCCTCGGAAAGTAATTGGTTCCAGCTGTCATTTGTAGATCTTAGACAGTTGTTACGGATAGGCTGAACCCCGGAAGTCTAACATACCAAGGGGAATCGTACTTAAGTACACACCAGCTAGGCTGTGCAAGTCTGTCAGAAAGGCAGGCTCCATGTGAAATAATTATACCAGATTCAACTGCTTCCAGCTAGACTGGAAGCCGACTCCAACATATTTTGGAAAGTTTAGACTGATGATGATGTTTCTTTCTCTGGTAACGAATTTTAGAAAATGATTACTGTTGGTTGTAGTTCAGTTTCCATGTGTCCTAATTCTTGGCTAATAAAAAAAAAACATAAAATGACCTAGGTCAAGTGTTTTATATTCGAAGTAAAATGAACCATAAAATTTATTTTATTTTACGCTGGGTCTATAATATTATTTTTGATATAAAATGTTTATGACGTGGGCTATCCATTGCAAGAATTGCTTATTTTAGCACTTTTTACGTGAAAATATTGTAAGCGTATCATTTTTAAAATAAATGGTTTAACATTTCTTAGAAATTATCGAGTTTGGCATTTTAACTCCAATCACAAAACTGAAAACTAATTATCATTATTGTACAAGAATGTGATATTGTCATTTATTAGACAGACGTTTGTAAATATTGGCTTGCAGAACCCTAAAAAGATTTTCCTGACATTTAGCGACGACCCTCTGACTTAGTGAACGTTCTGACGAATTAGGAAGCTCATATTTCTAATCTGGGTCTTAGCTTATAAGGACTTAGTCGGCAATTTTTTATTCCGTATCATTTATCTTTTGTCTTTGCGGTATAGGCAGAGATACTGTTGAAGCTGATTACTGTTTGGCACTGTTACGTTTTTACGTTGAGTTTCTTGTGAATTGTTCCTGAATAAATCAATTGAATATAAAAAAAAAATTAATGTGATGTGGGTTACTTTGGACTATAATGACTATTTCAATGAATACGATAGCTACGGCGTTTTCCACACCTTTTTCTATAACGCGGTTAGACAATCCCTAGAAGTGAAATCAAGCAATCAGGCGGATCGTTGTGTGGATGAAAAAGAGCAGTAGCCGTGTTGGCACCCGGCCGATACCGGATGCTCGCTAAATCCGTTTACCAGTGAAACTCGAGGCGACTTGCTCTCGGCCAGTTTAGTTGGACTTTGTAAAGGACAAAGTACTGAACTTTTTTTCAGTGAAACCTCAGTAATAAATTAAGCGTTTTAAAAGGCTTTAATGAATTACAGCAAGGCCATAGCTAAACTCAAATTGGTAGTCGTCATCTGCCTGTTTTTCCGCAAATACGTTAGAGTTCGCGTCTAGTCTAACTGAATGCAGTTGTATACCAGTATTTTACATAGAGCGAGTCCCTTTGTGGTTTGTATGTAAACTCTTCTACACTCAGGGATTTGCGTCCTTATAGATAAAGTTGAAAAGTCTTACGTGCCGTACGTCATCATAATCCCTAAGATACTTTTAACACACTCAATAGTTCCGCTGTAACGTTATAAAACCCTTTTGGCTTGTTCATAGTACATTTCGTAGAACTGTGTATGTGCGACAGGCTCGTGGCGTAATTTATTCATGAGTTCCTCTTACGAAACTTTTAGATAGTTTTGAAATTTTGTAGTCTTATATAAATTACAAATAACAACCATTATGTGGTTTGTAAACATATATACGTATGTATTTCCCAAAGGGGGATACAGATATGTGAAAACAAACATATATATGTCGAACCCGGGCATTGGTACGGACTTAAAATGAATCGCAAGTACGCCAGTAATAACATCACGCGACCTACTAACAAGTCGACCACACCACAGCGTGCTTTAACAGAGCCCAGATGTTTACAGTTCGACGACATTCATTGTCTGATCGCAGCGGAGTTGAGATGTCCTGGAACTGTACCCGATTCATTATGCCCGTGTTATTGTGTTAAATTGCAATGTCAAGTAATAAGTAGTTTGTTAGTTTAATAGAAACAGTGTATCGCACCCAGTGTATTTTCATTGCACGAAACCTATCTTCTGCCCACATGATGTACTAGCCTAACGGAATAAATCCTGACAATCAGACAAATATCTCGCTAGTTATGTTTTTTAATTGAATAAGATAGTGGGTCAGCATATTACTGTTAACCTGGCTAAAATCTGTACTTTTGACTGTTACTCAGAATTTCCCTGATCCTGATATAAATCCCGAAGCCTTCACGATGAGTACTTGCCCTTGCAATCACTGAACAAAATAGTTTTATCCATAATTTTATGAATAAGTGTTAAAACCTTTGTCGACATTACAAAAGTACATAATATAACCCTGACATCTATACAATACTCGTATTATGATGGATCGAGTTTAGTAAGGCAGCCATCTACTGCGACAAAGTGCTGAAAGTAATTAAGGACTTATTTCAACCACTTACTTTTACTCTCTACAATGTTTTTGTTGAAGACTCTCAAGGAATTATTTCAAGAGGGTAGGTAGCAGTAGAGGAACCGCTCGGGTCGATCTTTAGGTTATGTTGTGCTTGCCCAGGTTGGTCCGTAAAAGGGGCTCATTACAAATCGAGTTTCCCCCGTGCCTTCGAAAGCAGCTTAAGCTGTTTGTCTCGCCTTTCATTTTAAATCTTTGACAGTCGTTTTAGGTAGTCAGTGGCCCGAAAGTCTGACAACCAGTCTTAAAGTACTGATATTCAGCTGCATCCAGAGAGACTGGAAGCCGACCGTTTTTGTTTTTATAATCATAAACTATCATTAATATTTCACTAGATAATAATAATATAGTCCTTGTAATAACAGTCTGTACAAATATAAAGAGAGCAAAAGGGTCCGTAATAGTAACCATGTTTCGTTTGGCTCTGACTACAGAGGTCTACTGAAACCAGTGTGGTTTTTTCCTGAAGATATTAATCGCAGGCACTAATCTAAATGGTCATCATGACCTGACCAAGATTATGTCTGTATTTTAAAAGACACGGCGGAAACCAACCAACTATATAGTTTTTAAACATCGTTATTGTAACGTGTAGATTATTTTGTATTAGGGTATTTTTTAAACCAAATTTCTAGAAATACATAACATCACACCTGTAATACCCGAATTGTTAGGCAGAGGTGTGCCCATTACTTCACCCACATTTCGCCAGTTATGTTTAAGTCCCATGTAATAGGCGGGGAGCCTATTGCTGTCAACTGGGCACAAATTCAGACTCCGTGGCTACTACTACGAAATTCCTGATGGTTAAAACGCAATTACACTTTACCCGACCTGGGAATCAAACCCAGGATTTTATGATCAGCATTTGAGAACGATCCACTCAAATACGTTAGACTAATCTATTTATCGTTGATCATTCTAATCCAAACACAGAAACAAAAATCGAGTTCCAATAGTAGCGCTTCCCAAGATTAGACAGAGTCGAGACAGTTTCATTTGGCTTGTCTGCATCGGAACAAGCCCTGAATAGCAAGGAGCCAGCTGGAACCGCTTTAAACTGGATCATCCAGACAAAATGGACGCCGGATTGTATTGAAGTCACTACGAATTGTTTATGAAGAATCTGTTGTTTAGTTAATTAAGATTTTCTGGTGGAGATAGAGCAGTTTCTGTTGGGAATGCTTTAATATTTTAAAATAGACAGTTTTTTTTGTGAAAAATGTCTTGAGGGCCGAAATAAACAAGTGGCAATCGCTTTCAAATCTTTTCGGTACCTAACACTGTCACCAATGTTTTAAAATCTTTCCTTTTCCTCTGGCGCGAGAAAAAACTAATTTTTATCCTTTTTTATTTCTAAGTTAATCACGTGATAGAAAAATAAATTTAAAAAATGTCCTCAAATATCAATATTTTATGGCGTCCAAAATAATAAAACTCTTAACCCTCCAACGCCAATTTCTAACATAAAACAACAGCACATTTTTTTCCCCAAAAGGGTTATGTAGAGGCTTAAGTAGTGCACCCACATTTCACCGTCATAATTTCAGGCTCATATCACTCAAAGCTTTTTCCAACTGCCCATATTATTATGGTAAAACCTAAAAGACAAGTAGTACCTCCAGAATGGAACATGTTTGTATAGGGGAACTAATCCAGAGTTTCACAACTTTCTACAAACTAGTTATTTTCCTATTGGAATAACATTATGAGAGTGTTAAGGGGGTGGTGTACAGTTTAAACTTAAATTGGCTGGATCGAATATTGAATGTTATTAAGCTCTGGTAATTATAGTTTAGGGAGTGAAGCTTCTATTTAAATAGTTCTGGGCCCTGGTGTTATACTGACTAATTATTTATTTATTAAAGCGTAAACTATTCTTGTGGAATTGAAGATTCGGAGAAGAAAGAGAGTGTAGTGTGATCAGGTCGCTAGGTTGGAAGACTTGAAATGAAACGTCTGTTTGGTTTCATGGTCCGGTTTAATGTGTTAAAAATACTTACAATTTATTGTAATACAATATTGCTGAAGAAGCACTTTAAATAAGGCTGTCTACATACATGCTTAGTATTATTGTTTACACACTACACCATCACCGTTATTTGAAAAAAAAAAATGAACAGAAGTTTTTTTTTTTTTTTATATAACAATCCACTTAAAATTAACATAACTATGGTTCCGTATACAATTTTGTTCTATTCTTATGAACTATGACATTTTTACCATTAATATTTATTTTAACATTAGGGGTAAGGTCTTCTATAACAATATATGGGCCGGTGTACAAAGTATCTAATTTATTTCCTATCTCATTTTTCAATAATAGTGCATCACCTGATTTGTATATAATAGGATTTATTGACTTATCATAATTAATTTTTCTACGTTCTTTACTTAAAATTAAATTATTTCTTGCATCTTTTTGAGCTTTTTGTAATCTGTACTTAAATTCCTTAACATAATTTTCAAAGTTATACAGTGGTTCTACAATATTACATAGATTATTAGGCAATCTACACACTTGTCCGAACACTAACTCGTAAGGTGTATATTTAGTCTCTGTATGTATAGTAGTGTTATATGAAAAACACCAATACTGTAACCATGAACTCCAACTTGAGGGATGATTATCTGTTTGGATTCGCAAATAGCTTCCTAACACTTTATGTGAATTTTCTAATGACCCGATACTTTGATGGTGGTAAGCAGTCGCAATTGTTTGTTTTATATTTAAAATTTTGCATAATTCTGACATTAGTTTTGAAATAAATTCAGTACCTCTATCACTTGCTATTTCATTTGGAATTCCGTATCGTAAAATAAAGTTTTCCGCGAATGCTTTAGCAACTTCAGTTGTAGTTTTAGTTTTTAATGGGTATGCTTCAACATATTTGCTGAGCTCGCACTGTAATGTTAGAATGTAACTGTAACCTAAATCATCTTTATCTAATGGACCTACTATATCTAAGAATATTTTCTCAAAGGATGAAGATGCAGTAGATGTAATTTTTAATGGTTCCTTATGGATCTTAGTATATTTTTGTTTTTGACACTTACCGCATTTTTGTACATAGCTCCTAACATCTTTTTCTATTGATGGCCAATAATAATATTTTTTAATTTTACTTATCATTCTCCTAACTCCTATATGACCACTACTAGGTAATAAGTGAAAGTCATTCATTATTACTTTTTTTTCGTCATCGTCATTGATTCTCTGGACGTCCTTTACAACACATATTCGAGGTAAATCACTCGATTTATTTGTAGCAATATATTTAGCTATACTTTCGATGAGTTCTTTATTTTCACGCGTTTTCATAATTATTATTTCTTCTATATTTAATTTTTTGCAAAATAATGCCATCTCTTCCAATAAATCGTCTCGCGAGTTTACTGATAAAGAAGATGAACTTGCAAACAAATTATTTTTACTTTTACAATAAACAAAAGTCTTATTTCTTGAGAAAAATAACAAATCGTCATTATTCAATGATTTTAGTAATCTGCGCAGATTTCTTTCCGGTAAAATAATTAATTCCACATCCTTATCACATTTTTTAAGTACTTCAGCGACTTTAGGTTGATCAGACCTATTGTTGTCGTTCGAAGTCTCAGTACTACTTGTCAAATCAGTTAATTGCTGAGCTTTTCTGAATTGCGCTCTAGTCATTACATTTACCAAATTGTTATTCATTTGTTTCAACTCGTCTGAAGTTAAAATAACTCTAGAAAGCGCATCAGCAACTACATTTTCCTTTCCTCTAACGTATTCTACTTTAAAGTCGTATTCCTCTAATAAAAGGCGAAATTTTGTTAAACGACTAGATGGATTTGACATGTTAAAAAGATAAAGCAAAGGTCTATGGTCGGTTCTAATTACAAATTTCTTTCCATATAGATAAGGCCTAAAATACTTTATTGACCAAACTATTGCCAGTAGTTCTTTTTCTATTGTTGCATAATTTAACTCTGCTTTATTTAAACCTCTACTAGCGTATGCGACAGGTTTTCCGTTAGAATTACTTAATACACTGCCAATAGCAAAACCAGAACTATCTGTTTGTAAAATAAACTCATTTTCTGTAGTAAAATTTGGATAATCTAAGACAGGTGGACTGGAAAGTAACTGTTTAAGAGTTTTAAAGGCATTCTGGCATTCTGTTGTCCATTCAAATTGAACCTTCTTTCTACATAACTTGTTTAGTGGTAAAACAATAGCTGCAAAGTTGCGAATAAATTTCCTATAGTAATTGCTAAATGCAACAAAACGCTTGACGTCATCCGCACATGTCGGTGTCGGATAACTTTCAATTACTCGGATCTTTTCAGGGTCGGGCAAAATACCTGAGGATGATATTACATGCCCTAAGTAAAGAATTTGCCGCTTTTAAAAATTCACATTTAGAAGGATTTAACTTTAATTTAACTTTTCGTAATCTTTCAAAAACTGTCATGAGATTTTTATTATGTTCTGCTAAATTTCGACCAAATATAATTAAATCGTCCAAATAAATAATGCATTTTTCGTAATTCAGACCTGACATTGCAACTGTCATTAATCTACTAAATGCTGATGGGCTTATTTTTAATCCCATAGGTAATCTACACATATGGTACTGGCCTTTATCAGTAGTGAATGCGGTATACTTTCTAGATTCTTTTGTTAAATTACACTGATAATAACTACGACTTAAATCGCAATGGCTAAAATAAAAAGCACCCGATAATGACTCTAAAATGTCTGTAATATTAGGGAGAGGAAATTTGTCATCCTGTACTCTCTCATTTAATTGTCTGTAGTCTATAACTACTCTCCATTGACGTTTACCGCTCCTATCTAACTTCTTAGGCACTAGCAACAAGGGGCTGGACCACTCACTGCTAGTTTTTTCTATAATACCATCTCGTAGCATGTCATCGATCTGTCTATTAAGTTCCTCTTTCTGCGAGAAGGGAATTCTGTATTGTTTTCTATACACAGGCGTAGCATTATCTTTCAAATGAATTGATTGCTCATAAACGTTAGTTACACTTAATTTATCACCCGGTAATTGAAATATGTCCGAATATTTGGCACAAATTTGCTCAATAGATAATTCTTCCTCCTTATTTAAGTATGAACCTAGATTAAGTAACGAAAATAAAGTTCGAATTCTCTCTACATTAACATCTGGTCTTTCAAAATTACAAAATTCGTAGTTTTCTAATGTATCAACCTCGATCTCATTCAAACATAGAGACACTTCCTCGTCTGTGGTATTCAAAAGTCTCACAGGAATCATACCATTTTTTGGCCTAGCTATTATACTAGCCAAAAAAATACCTGGAGTAATTTCCTTTGGATAAATTACACAATCATAATTAATACGCGTAGGTATATATTTAATAACCTCACATCGCGGTGCGATGGTTAAATTATAGTTATTAGTATGTAAAGGTAATGTAACTTTACTGTCTCCTACTTTGAGAGATAAAGTATTTGAGTCATAATCTATAACACCACTGTACAGTTTAATAAAATCTTGACCCAGTATTCCTATCGACTTACATGGTAACTTCCTAAATACGTAAAACTTATGTTTAAAAATTATATTCTTAGATTCTAGAGTCAAGTAAACAAATCCTATTGATTTTGAACTTCCACCAATACCATGGATAGTTAAATCGCATTTATGCAACTCTAGGCTAGCTATATTTAAAATTTCATAATCAATACATGATAAAGAGGCCCCTGTATCTACTAAAAATTCTAGCTGTATATTATTTAAACTTAAATTTACCCAATTAATGCTATCACATGTGAAAACTTGATTAGGGACGAAAAAATTGACCCAAATTCTGATCCGAAGAACGATCATTACGACTACTTTCTGTTGTAGGTAAACCATGGTGTTCATTCGCAATAAAATGATTTAAATTTCTATTATTGGAATGGTTTGCGCAATAATCGCGATTTCCGCGAACATTCCTGGCACCGTAACTTGACGCTCCACGGCGATGTACATAGGCACCGCGGCTGCCTCGCCACGTGTTCCTTGGCGCAGCAGAATTTTGATGCGCACCATGTGGTTGCCTACCATTGTAGTTACTACCTCGAAAATATCTCGATGTATTTCGACTTCGATTTCCACGATGAGCAAATTTATTATTTCGAGTAGGCTGGCGATTGTATGACCTAACAGCGTGACGGTCCGATGATGAGCTAATTTCATCTTCGGCTACTCTAATGGCATCCTTTAATGAGGTCAAATTTCGTGCTGAAATTATTGTTCCTATCTTTTGGCTCCTTAAACCTTCGGAAAAACATCTAATAGCGTTCCTTTCATTGAGAGGACGCAACACTTCGTACGCTTTATCATCGCCATTAGCCTGGGAAATTGTTAAGTCTACAAACAACTTTTCTAACTCTTGGCCAAACTCGGTAACTGACTTTTCACCTTGCCTAGCCTTTTGTAACCTAGACTGTAAAGCAGTATCTGACTTACGAGTAAGTAAATATTTACGCATATCTTCTAATAGCAACTCAACAGAAGTATAAGAAGTAGCTAACCGCATTTTTGCTCCACTTGTTAATCGAGTCTTTAAAACAAAATTTATTAAAGTTGCCTTATCACCATCAAGCATTGAGTCATATAATTCTATCGCAGAAATTAATTCACTGGTCACCTCCTCATCACCAGTCATTTTTGGCAAGAGGCTTACTGCCGTCTTTAAATTAAACTTTTCACCTGATACTGACATTATTGCTGATTTATTTTGACTTTGACCACTACTCGTGCTAGATTCCATCTCAAATTTCAAAATTTTATCGTAGCATTTGTTTATGCATGAACACAGAAATAATAATTCTTTAGAGACTTCTTTTGGCAAACTACTTAAAATATTTTTATACGACACATATAAGCTCTTAGCTTCTAAAATCTTATTCTCATAATTACTACCTACTCTTCTTGCAGGACCTAACTTAGAAATAGAATCCGTACAATGTTTTAATTGATTATAGATATCTGATAATTCTATTTCTATACTCATAATACAATCCAATAATTAGATATTAGATTCCTCAACTTTACACCAAAATTACTCAAAACTAGTAGGTAAATTCTCTTAATCTAACATTTTTACAAAAGAAATTGATATGTGCGTGGGTGTTGCTTACAACTTACTTGTTAGTTACGCATCAACTTCTGGATTCTCGCGCTCTCTGAGATCCCTGCGACGTCGGTAGCTGATACGGGACAGGACTCGCTCCAAAGCATCACTTCTCAGCTGCTTCTGCATCCAGTTAGTGTGGCATCGCTTGTACAGGCAGAAGAATCCGATCAGTACCGCCAACAGCAGACAGGCGCATATTATGGACAGGAGAATGTTGTTCGTCTGAAGGTGTTCCGCCGTTGCTTGTGCGTGGTTGCTTCCAGCTGCAGACTGCGCAATAACCACTTGCTCCTTGCTTTGCGTAGTTCCCATAGTCTGTCGATCAATCGACTCAATTTGCAGTTATCTCGAAGCTCGGTGCGACGTTCCAAAAATTGAAGAAGGTTGAAGGTCGTTGCAGTACGGTAATTTGAGTGACACGTGGGCTGGTAGAGTCGTTGCAGTATGTTAGAGTGACTTGAAGACTGGCAGGGTTGTTGCAATTTGGTAGAGTGACATGAGGACTGGCAGGGTCGTTACAGTTTGGTAGAGTGACTTGAGGACTGGCAGGGTCGCCATGTAGTGTGATCAGGTCGCTAGGTTGGAAGACTTGAAATGAAACGTCTGTTTGGTTTCATGGTCCGGTTTAATGTGTTAAAAATACTTACAATTTATTGTAATACAATATTGCTGAAGAAGCACTTTAAATAAGGCTGTCTACATACATGCTTAGTATTATTGTTTACACACTACAAGAGAGCTGAGGTGTACTGTTGGAAAAAAAGACATTTGAATTCAACTAAAATAGCTAAAAAGTGCGTGTTTTTTTAAAACATCTAAGCCAACTTTTCGATACATATAATCGTCTGTCTTGCTCACTAAAGTAGTTCGGAATAAAGCAGCGTACAGTAAATACGTGTCTGTTTTTTTACGAAGTCCTACAATCAAAATAGAACCTTAATCACTCCAACACCAACTTTTACAAATAGATCTCAAACCTCCACCCTGTTTTATTTATCAGTCTAATTTTAATTTAATTTTGAATTGATCTGGCTACTGACCTCAATTGCTTCGGTTATAAGCAAGCCCTTTAGACATGAGAGCAGCAGAACAGCGGGGGCCCAGTGGTGGCGGCCCCGACTTACGAGCAGTAAGTCGTGGGATCGGACCCAGCCAGGCGCATTACTTTGTGTAATTTATTTCATCACGACTGCTCTCAAAACGGTGAAGGAAAACATCATGAGGAAACCGGCATGTCCTAGAACCAAAAATTCGAAGACATGTGACATCTACCAACCCGCCCTGGGCTCGCGTGGTAGATTATAGTTCATTCCCTCTCATAGAGAGGGGCCGTGTGTCCCAGTAGTGGGATCATTATAGGCTGATTATGCTTATGCATGAGCCAACCACTACCAACTGCTCGTCGTAATGGTTAAATTTCAATGTCAAGTAATAAGTAATTTGTTAGTTTAATATATACAGTGTATCGCACCCAGTGTATTTTCATTGCACGAAACCCATCTTCTGCCCACATGATGTACTAGCCTAACGGAATAAATCCTGACAATCAGACAAATATATCGCTAGTTATGTTTTTTAATTGAATGCTATAGTGGGTCAGCATATTACTGCTAAGCTAGCTAAAATCTGTACTTTTAACTTTAACTCAGAATTTCCCTGATCCTGATATAAATCCCGAAGCCTCACGATGAGGACTTGCCCTTGCAACCATTGAACGAAATAATTTTATCCATAATTTTATGAATAAGTGTTAAAAACCTTTGTCGACATTACAAAAGTACATATAACCCTGACATCTATACAATACTCGTATTATGATGGATCGAGTTTAGTAAAGTGGCCATCTACTGCGACAAAGTGCTGAAAGTAATTAAGGACTTATTTCAACCACTTACTTTTACTCTCTACAATGTTTTTGTTGAAGACTTTCAAGGAATTATTTCAAGAGGGTAGGTAGCAGTAGAGGAACCGCTCGGGTCGATCTTTAGGTTATGTTGTGCTTGCCCAGGTTGGTCCGTAGATGGGGCTCATTACAAACCGAGTTTCCTCCGTGCCTTCGAAAGCACCTTAAGCTGTTGGTCTCGCCTTTCATTTTAAATCTTTGACAGTCGTTTTAGGTAGTCAGTGGCCCGAAAGTCTGACAACCAGTCTTACCAAGGGGTATCGTTTTACCCTGTACTAACTGGGTTGTGGATTGAGATATAGGCAATCACTCCGTGTAAAGTACTGGTATTCAGCTGCATCCATTGAGACTGGAAGCCGACCCCAACATATTTGGGCAAAGGCTAAGTAGATGATGAGGTAACAGTTTAGGGGTCTCAATTTTGTAAATTAGACCATACTGATGATATATATATGTTTCTTCTTAAAAGATAAAATTAATGATCTGGCAAAAACATTCAAACGTGTTGATAATACTGCTGATTCTGTGGTCAATGGTTATTTATAGTCTAGTTACTTTAAATGATAAAAGGCTACCCTTATTTTTTTGTTTTTATAATCATAAACTATCATTAACATTTCACTAGATAATATAGTCCTTGTAATAACAGTCTGTACAAATATAAAGAGAGCAAAAGGGTCCGTAATAGTAACCATGTTTCCTTTGGCTCTGACTACAGAGGTCTACTGAAACCAGTGTGGTTTTTTCCTTAAGATACCAATCGCAGGCACTAATCTGAATGGTCATCACATGACCTGACCAAGATTATGTCTGTATTTTAAAAGACACGGCGGACACCAACCAACTATATACATAGTTTTTAAAAATCGTTGTTGTAACGTGTAAATTTGTGTAAGGGTTTTTTTTAACCAAATTTCTAGAAATACATAACATCACGCCTCTAATACCCAAACTGTTAGGCAGCGGTGTGCCCATTACTTCACCCACATTTCGCCAGTTAGGTTTAAGTCCCATGTAATAGGCGGGGAGCCTATTGCTATCGACTAAAATGCAATAAAACTTTGCCCGATCTGGGAATCAAACCCAGGATTTTATGATCAGCATTTGAGAACGATTCACTCAAATACGTTAGACTAATCTATTTATCGTTGATCATTCTAATCCAAACACAGACACAAAAAACGAGTTCCAATAGTAGCGCCTCCCAAGATTAGACAGAGTCGAGACAGTTTCATTTGGCTTGTCTGCATCGGAACAAGCCCTGAATAGCAAGGAGCCAGCTGGAACCGCTTTAAACTGGATCATCCAGACAAAATGGACACCGGATTGTATTGAAGTCACTACGAATTGTTTATGAGGAATCTGTTGTTTAGTTAATTAAGATTTTCTGGTAGAGATAGAGCTGTTACTGTTCCATGCTTTGATATTTTAAAATAGACAGTTTTTTTTTTGTGAAAAATGTCAATGGCAATGGCAATCGCTTTCAAATCTTTTCGGTACCTAACACTGTCACCAATGTTTTGAAATCTTTCCATTTCCTCTGGCGCGAGAAAAAACTAGTTTTATCCTTTTTTATTTCTAAGTTAATCACGTGAGAAAAAAATTAATTAAAAAATGTCCTAAATATCAATATTTTATGGCATCCAAAATAATAAAACTCTTAACCCTCCAACACCAATTTCCAATATAAAACAACAGTACACCTTTTCCCCAAAAGGGTAATGTAGAGGCCTACGTAGTGCACCCACATTTCACCGTCATAATTTCAGGCTCATATCACTCAAAGCTTTTTCCAACTGCCCATATTATTATGATAAAACCTAAAAGACAAGTAGTACCTCCAGAATGGAACATGTTTGTATAGGGGAACTAATCCAGAGTTTCACAACTTTCTACAAACTAGTTATTTTCCTATTGGAATAACATTATGAGAGTGTTAAGGGGGTGGTGTACAGTTTAAACTTAAATTGGCTGGATCGAATATTGAATGTTATTAAGCTCTGGTAATTATAGTTTAGGGAGTGAAGCTTCTATTTAAATAGTTCTGGGCCCTGGTATTATGCTGACTAATTATTTACTTACTAAAGCGTAAACTATTCTTGGAATTGAAGATTCGGAGAAGAAAAAGAGAGCTGAGGTGTACTGTTGGTAAAAAAGACATTTGAATTCAACTAAAATAGCTAAAAAGTGCGTGTTTTTTTAAAACCAACAGTATGTTTTTTTAAGACATCTAAGCCAACTTTTCGATACATATCATCGTCTGTCTTGCTCATTAAAGTAGTTCGGAATAAAGCAGCGTACAGTAAATACGTGTCTGTTTTTTTACGAAGTCCTACAATCGATATAGAACCTTAATCACTCCAACACCAACTTTTACAAATAGAACTCAAACCTCCACCCTGTTTTATTTATCAGGCTAATTTTAATTTAATTTTTAATTGATCTTCCTACTGTCTACAATTGCTTCGATTATAAGCAAGCCCTGAATAGCGGTGGCCCAGTGGTGGCGGCCCCGACTTACGAGCAGTAAATCGTGGGATCGGACCCAGCCAGGCGCATTACTTTGTGTAATTTATTTCATCACGACTGCTCTCAAAACGGTGAAAGAAAACATCGTGAGGAAACCGGCATGTCCTAGAACCAAAAATTTGAAGACATGTGACATCTACCAACTCGCACTGGGCTCGCGTGGTGGATTATAATCCATTCCCTCTCATAGAGAGGAGGCCTGTTTCCCAGCAGTGGGAATATTATAGGCTGATTATGCTATGCCTTTAGACGCCTCCTTTTAGCCATCTCTCCCAAAATAGCATACAAATCAATACTTTTCTTTTTCTCCATCGGCTACATAGCCTTAACACATTCTGAACCGACCGCCGAGCACTTGAAGTTATTCTTATTAAACTCGAACAAACTTAATGGCCGATCTTATTCGACTTCTACAATATTTCAGCGGTTATTACCGCTTGGCCACGACCTACGCGCCTGTTGTGACAGCGACTGCGTCAAAAACAAATGAAACAAGTTTTCTTATTTTAGAGCAAAGATATTTGTACTTGTACTCATGCGAAAAGAACAAGTGAAGCGCGATAGTCTCCCTGAGCTCATAAACGGGGCGTTATTCAACTATTACAACATTTGAGCGACTATTACAGTTTTTATTATACAAAAAAAAATAGTACGCGGTAGCAGCAACAAAATTCTGAAGATCATAATCTAGTAAATATCAGTGTCCGATACAGTCGCTCTGGCTAAGCATTGAGGTTGGGACGGTCAAATACATAGATGTCATGGTATGTGGTAAATGTATTTTGTACCTTCGAACATAGTTTATTAGTTCCAATTGTTACTAACTATTATGGATCATAGTTATCTGAAATTAATTTAAATTACTACTTGTCTACGATTTACTCGCTCAAGCAACCCGCTTGGTGCGCACACGATGGCTGAAACTACAAATCAAAGTAAAAAAAAAATTTTTAGTGCCTAAGAGAATTGCAGAACGACGGTACGCTAGTGAAGAAAACATATCGCGCACGTGACGCAGTTTGCATCAGTTGAGGTCGTGTACGGGATGTTATTCGACTACTACAATATTTCAGCGGCTATTAGAACGTAAATCATGAAATGTGAAATAAAGTTTCAAGAGTTGGGGGTAATAACTTTGTCAATGTGGTATAGGAAGGATCTTGAGGGTGTTCATATAAGGCTCTTTATTGTAGGGTCCATTTCTCAGAATACCTAATATGAAGATTTTGGCGAACAAGAAACAGCAGTTTAGACGTATACGTTAGCATAATCAGCCTATAATGTTCCCACTGCTGGGACACACGGCCTCCTCTCTATGAGAGGGAATGGGCTATAATCCACCATGCGGGCCCAGTGCGGATTGGGAGATGTCACATGTCTTCGAATTTTTGGGTCTAAGGCATGCCTGTTTCTTCACGATGTTTCCCTTCACCGTTTTTGAGAGCAGTGGTGATGAAATAAATAATGCACAAAAAATAATCAGGAGAATTAATTGTTTGACCAATTAACTACTACCCTCCACCTTAAATTGTCCGTAGGTATTGTCCATCGTATATTCTAATCACAGATGACATTGCGGATATGGTTCCGGACACGGCCTCCTTCATTCAAAAACTTACTGGGGTATCTGACAGGTACCAGTTCCCGCAGTCGTTCGACATGGCTATGCCATGAAAAATTGACTTAGTTTGTCAATTTGATAAAGAAATAGTATCATTGCCTAAGCAAGCCATACATGTAACTACTATCACGATAAAACTTTTTTTTAAATGAAATTCGTGAAAATATTTTGTCTTAATTATTGGATTTTTAGCTAAATTTATAAGAAACAAAATAAAAATTGAGGTTCCTCGATAACATCAACAAAAAAAATGTTTGAATTACCAAAAACCGCAAAAATAAGAAGAGATTTTAAAATCGTTGTCCAACAGGAACAATATCTCTACACATACAAAACTTTATATCCTTATTCTATTCAATTTCCACATGTATGCAAACAAATTTAGGTAAACTCACACTCTCAAAGACTTGCGATAAAAGGCTGAAGCGAGGTCATGGACCGCGTAGTGCCTCCACGAGTGTCGCTACGAGCTGCTACGAGTTGCTACGATAGCTGCTACGAGCGTAGACTGAAAATAGGATTGTATTGATTTATGGACAAAGTTTATTTTATTAAAGGAAAGCAGTTTTTTGGATATTTGGAAAGATGAGATGATATGATTTGTTTTAGAGCCTTCAATAAGTGTTTTGATTTTATAGTGCTTTAAGTTTATCTCTCCCATTTTCAAAATTATATTTGCATATTTTACTTTCTAAGAAATAAAAACTTAAAGATAAGTTTTCAAGTAGCAGTGCTGTTAAACTTGAATTGGAACGATGCAAATATAATAATGAAAAAACCAACCAGAAGCCTCCATAACTCGATACAAACAGCTGTTATCCCTAAACTTTTTTCCTTTTACGCTTCAAACCAAACAAAAATTTCAACTACCCATCAAAAAAACGTCCAAAAAAACTTCGTCAGCACTTCAACCCAGCGTCAGATCGCGTGTCATCGCCAGACTAAATTCCAAATCGTTACAGATTTGCATAATTGCATTACCAGCCCCCAGGGAGGCTTTCATAAAAAATATATTAAGGGACACCTGGTTTCCCCGTAACTTTTGCCTCTAAAAAATTATTTTTATCAAACTTCTTTCATAAATCAGGATAAAGTTGTTTACAAAGTAATCTCGCGACCCGGTTTTTCCCGCGAATATTTTATATTACTGCTGTATATAAAAATAAATGTCAGTTTTCAGTTTTGAACGTTTTTTTGAATGATATGTCTTATGTTTGTGTACGTGATGGTAAATTGGTAAAGTTTTTGTGTTTTACTGCTTGCGTGGATTTTATATTGCCTTTTGTCGTTGATGAACAGTTTTAGTACTTACTATGTACTGAGTGCTAGATTTCTGCTATAACTACTTAATTAAGTACTGTTTTCCCAATGTTAGGTAAGTAATACGGTAAGCATTTCAAATGACTTTTTTGACATCGTAACTTTCAAATATGGGTTGGTGCCTCGTAATATTTAAAAACATTTTGTTTACTACATAATGTTTTGGGTACTTATTATAGTAGAGTGATAAATCTTCTAGATAAGTTTATTTATAAATTGCTAGTATTTTAGCAAATATACCTACTCCTATTTTCTCACCGATTCCGGATTTTCCTTCATACAAAATAATTTTTGTCCTCTTGACGACTCGTGTTACAAAAAATATCAGAATAATAAATACGGTAACTTAAATATTTATGTATTTGTCGGATTATCATGATTTATTCCGTTAGGCTTGTATATCATGTGGGCAGCAGATGGGTTTCGTGCAATGAAAACACACTGGGTGCGATACACTGTTTTTAGCAAACTAACAAATTACTTGAAATTACAACTAAACACAATAACACGGGGCACAATGAATCGGGTACAGTTTCAAGACGTCTCAACTCCGCTGCGATCAGCCATTGAATTGTCGTCCTCGCAACGAGCTTAAAACATCTCGGCTCTGTAGAAGCACGCTGTGGTGTGGGTAGACTTATAAGTAGGACGCGTGATGTCAGTACTGTACGTGCGCACTTACGATTCATTTTAAGTCCGTACCAATGACCGGATCCGACATAATTATTTATTGCTGAGATAATACAAATTGGTCCGTTACATTATGTGCATTATGAAAATACCGCTATATTTTTTTTTCATTTTTATTACTATGGTCATTTTGAATGATTTTCCCCTGTATGAAGCAAAAAATGCTTCACATACAACTTCAACTTACGTCTATTTGTAAATTAATAGTTCAAAAATGAGCATTCAAATGCTACGAAAACAATTATCGGGTCCTCTCCACCTACCTATCACCCGTCTTATAGCTTAAAGACAAGATAAGAACTGATTTTCACAAAAAATCTTATCTCCGAAACTTTAGATCACAGTTTATTCAAGGGGCCATTTCTATCGAAAAATTTACGATTATTCGAAAAGTAATCGTGATATCTACAGCCCCAGGGCTAACAAGGCACCTCCTTATTTATCCCCAGGGTACTACCCACCTTTCATAAGAAATATTTAAAGTTTTTCACAAAGCATTCGTTTAGAAGTTTTTTTACATAACTATTTTGTTCAAGTCTCATGTGTGAAAGTGTTAGGGTTGCTAAACTATTCTTTGGGACTTTTAGGTATATTTCTTAAACTTTTTTTCAGAGTTTTTGTTAGTAATTCTAGACTTGATACTTTGGGATTTCTTTGAAACAATATTTAGATTTTATAGGACTGAACGTTTTATTAAAGCTTTGTAGTTTCTTCAACAATGTCTTTGGTGAACTTGAAAATGTCCAGATTACTGATTCAATCTGTCTTTAGATCATGAAATTTTTGGGTATTTGGTCTCATCTAGGTATGATTTTTATTTGTTTAATTATTTATTTTATTTGGCTCTTCAACAATGAGTACACTATTACATATAAAGTAAAACATTTCACACTTAAGTCTAAGTGCCCCATTACTTAAGGCGAGGTGGGCGCACATTTGAGTTTTTTAAAACCATCTGAGACAAAGAATATACACTTGGGAGCAAATAAATCGAGCCACTTCCTTTTTCACGCATTATGGTAATTATTTTTGGTATTAAGGAACGCATCGAT
This sequence comes from Eurois occulta, assembly GCA_950022335.1. Classification (NCBI taxonomy): domain Eukaryota; kingdom Metazoa; phylum Arthropoda; class Insecta; order Lepidoptera; family Noctuidae; genus Eurois; species Eurois occulta. The sequence continues at coordinate 17,900,020 of OX465497.1, forward strand.
TCGAAACATATATCGCCTAAAAGGGTATTTAATAACCTTTACAATGAGGGTAGTTAGTTGTCAAAATTTCATTTTTATTAAAGTTTAAAGGGTAGAATAAAATTATCGCATTTAATTTGCTTATGACATTTTTATTGTACTCTGTTAAGAAAAGATTAAATTTGAGGTTTTTGTTAATCATACCCATATTACTTGTTATTGTTGTCTTTATCTGTGTCTGTGTAATCAAAATAACCTGATAAAATGGATACTACACCGACGGAAGCTGCCCAAGTTGTAGCTTTACTTGAGGTTGGACACGGACAACGTGAAGTGGCACGCAGACTTCATTTGAGTCGTTCAAAGGTACAGCGGGTATACCGCAGGTATCTGGAGACTGGTGCTTTTGTTCGGCGACCTGGAACTGGCCGACCACGGGCAACAACAGAACGTGACGACCGCTTTATTGCAACCAATTCGTTGCGCGACCGTGGACTTAATGCTGTTCAGCTACAGCAAGCGTTACGTGACGTTCGAGGAGTCGCAATCAGTAGGTGGACAGTGAGACGAAGACTAAAAGAACGAAATTTAACATCACACAAACCAGCAACTGGCCCAAAATTGACTGTAGCTCATCGCCGATCTCGCTTGGAGTTTGCTCGAGAACACATTAATTGGACGTTAGAAGACTGGAGGTCAGTTTTGTTTTCTGACGAGTCAAGAATCTGTCTTTTTAGCAATGACGGGAGAAACCGAGTGTATAGACGTCCTGGTGAAAGATTTGCCCAATGTTGCATTCGAGAAACGGTGAGTTTTGGTGGTGGTTCTTGTATGGTGTGGGGAGGAATTTCTCTAGACGGAAAAACGGAACTTGTCTTCGTCGACCCCGCCAACGATGGCAGTGGTAGACGTGGATTAACAGCTGACCGATACATAACTGACATTCTTGAAAACCACGTAATGCCGTATGCTGGTTTTGTCGGAGAAAATTTCTTGTTTATGCATGACAATGCGAGACCTCATACCGCGCAGATCGTTACGGAATACTTGTCTGCGATCGGGATTCAACAAATGGTATGGCCAGCACGAAGTCCCGATTTGAACCCGATCGAACACCTATGGGACGAGCTAAAACGGAGAGTCCGAGCCAGGGTTCCCGCTGTTTCATCCATTCCCGAGCTTAAAGTCGCTGTGCTTGAAGAGTGGGAGAACATACCACAATATGTCATCGTAACGCTGATCAGATCGATGACTAATAGGCTACAAGAATGTATCAGGGCCCGGGGGGGTAATACCAGTTATTAAGAATATTTTTTTTGCAATAATTTTGTTTTTTTATTGTTTTTATGGACTGTTTTAGCCCTACTAAATTTTCTATCAAAATTACCATTTTTCTTGCAGAGCCAATAATTTATCATTCAATAAGGTTATTATTCAATAATTTACCCTCATTGTAAAGGTTATTAACTAAACTTTTAGGCGATATATAGTTCGAATTGATACGTTCCATATTACCAAAAATATTTACCATTTTACGTGAAAAAAGGTAGTGGCTCGATTTATTTGCTCCCAAGTGTAGTATTTAAAAATTTAAAAAAATATATATGTTATAGTTGAGGATCTTATCTAGTCACAGTCGCATTCAGTTGCAAGATCTGATGAACTTCACTCGATAGAAAAAAATCGCAAAGTTACCCCTTTTTGTAACTTTATTTCAATATTATGACTAAATTACTGATGTTTTACATTTAATTTTTATACTAAATTAAAGAAACTAATTAGTTCTAGACAAAGTGGTAGAGTTTGACTTGATAACATTATTTTCTTAATTACTATGTTTTAAAATGAATTAAAAGCGTTCGCAGCGGCTCGGACAGGCCCGATTAGTCGCGCGCTGGCGCTTACCGACGACGGACCTGTGTCAGTTTTTTCCGCGACAATTTCGCGTACCATACCGTCTGTTTTTGACCAAGTTTATTATAATTGTTGCAAGTTATAATGGGCAATAAACAACGCAAGCGAAAAAAGTCGTGTAAAGCAATAAAAGTAACAAATAAAAAGAATGCACTCCAAAGATATGTCACAGTACAAATATATACAGTATTGTGACTCGACCCTGTCTTTGAAATAATTACCTACAGCCGAGTGGTACGTACGCGTACGTAGGGCTGCGCCGGGCCTATAGTAAATATTTTAATTTCATCTACTTATTTGAGTTTCTTTCTAGTTTTGTGATTGTTAATATTATATTTTTATTAAAAAAAATGAAATTTGTTTGAATGAAATAGGAAGGTTCAATAAAAACACACTTATTGGAATTTACACAAAAACACATACTTAAACAAATCAAAATTTTATCTTTACAGTTCTCGAACCTACTAATAGCGGCTGTTTATTTTCAATTAGTTACTCAAACTGCCCAATTATGATTATTTTATATTCTTATAATTATTTTAGAGACAATTATTTCATTTATTAACAAAGCTCTAATTTATCGCTACTAGATAGTAACAAATTTTGATCTTTTTTTTTATACCTAATAGTCAAGTAATATTACTTATCCAACTGCATATTTCTATGCTGTGTCGCTGGGCAAGGTCACGCGAGTTCACGAACGCGCTGTGTCCACGAGAAGTATTTTGCGCGCAGTCTGCTAAATGCCTACTTTTGCAGGAATACCTCGCCTTAAAGAAGAGCATTACATGCACTATATTATGCGCCTATATAGCTGATTAAACAATAAAAAAAAAGAATAAAAATACAAATAAAAATGAAAACAACAACAATAATTCGATAATATTAAGTTCTTAATTATTTTCCAAATTACATTTAAACATTTTCCTGAGAATAGGCACAGATGATGATATGATATAAGTCGATGTCTTCATTGTGTTCTTTATAAATAGTATACATTCTACTTAGTGAGCAATGTTGCCTTAGATTTGTATAGCATTTTGGCATGCAAAATAATGCTAATAGTAGTAGTTAGTGGTACTAATTTGGGGTTAGCTTCTAGTCTAACCAGATGTAGCTAAATTCACAATGAACTGGTTTTTTTTTTTTGTATTTTACATGTACCAACTGTCTATCTGACCTTCACAACCCAGTTAGTACTAGATAATACGATACCCAGACTTTCGGGCCACTGACTACCTTTTCTACAGCACTGTATATACCTGTTTAAATTCAGACCTAAACCGAACATAACATATTTACATCAGACCTGTTACCTTGGAATATTTATGCAATGATGTATCAGTACGCCTTACTTTAATATAACTACGTTTAGTTCCAAAAAGGTAATTCCCTTTACACAACTTGTAATTGTCACATAAAATGATTTACAGTTGAATTTCAATACAGCACCCTCAAATCTTACCGCGCAAACTCTAAACGATTTAAGTCACCGACTTTCATTCGTAAGAACAGCAAGCAGATCCCGGGAAGTCGCTGGTGCAGAGATATTTAACGTCAGCCATAAAATAGTACAAGTGGTCAGGGGTCTCGCACCGCCCCTCTGTTTATAGCCGGGAAATAATGGCTGAGAGAAATTGTCTAGTATTTTAAAGTAGGTATGTTTTGTCAATGGTCGTGTCGTGTTACAAGATTTATAAAAGCTGGGTAGGTATTACATTTTTTTTTTTGTATTTCCAAAGTCAAAGTCAAATCTTTTATTTAAATGAAGTCATTAAAAGATACTTTAGGACGTTAAACTTCAGAAAGGTGGTCAGGCAAGAGTCAGATATGAGCGTTGTATGTGACTTCATGTCAATGGTGCAATGGATGGTGTTCGAACTTTTAACCCCTCAGTGGACAGTCCATTGTCCTCACTAAGTTATTAAAATGTGTGTTCTCTTAAAATATGTTTACTCCTTCCTATGTTTACTGGACTTTCTACTGGATCTGGGCTACTTTCCATTTCGCCACTCTCCTGATTCACCATCTTGACGAAATTCCTAAACAAAAGTATCGTTTCGTAACTATTGCCAAAATTTTCCAAATATAATTATGTAGTAACACTAGTGTTTAAGATGTTTATGTATTATTACTAACAAATTGTATTATTAAATTGTATTATATTATCTATTATAAATGATTTGATTTGTTTTTTTTTCATTTTTGGGTACCCATTTTGATATTCAACATTGTCTCGTTTTGTAAACTTTTGAATGCCTGCAGTCACTTTATGTTTGGTAAACGCTTAGTCAAAGTCGCGGGAAACACCTGGAAGAAGGTCGCACAGAACCGGGAAGTGTGGCAAAAAAGGGGGAGTCCTGTCCTCAGCAGTGGGTGATTCCGGGCTGATATGGTGATGATAATGAAACTCTGAAAGTTTCATTATTCAGGCTGGTCATTTATACAGTCAGGCGACACTGTACTTCTCAAAACCATAAGTAACAATTAAGTTTATGATGTCGCAAAGGACACCTTACTATTATTTGTCTCAATCAAACTACATAATATTTCGTTTATAATTCGCTTTTAAGCCGATTGACAAATATCATGCCATTACTTAATTGATCAATATCATGAATAATGTACAAAAAAACCCATTACGATTGTGTAACACAATAAGTATTCTAAGTGTAAAAAGGTTACATAATTTGTGTGTAAAAGTCCTTTCAAACACACAGTGCCTTCTAGAATTTCTTTGAAATTATGTAAATAACTTATTTATGTAAACGAGTATCTAAATTTCGGCGTTATGAAAAAAATTGAGTAATTTACTCGAGTGTGAGTGACAGTGATGTTACGTCATATAAGGTTTAGGGTTGCCGTGATGGCTATTTAGAAAACATCTGATATAGGTTCGGTTAAACTTATTATTGGTAGGAACAAATTATGGACACGACTCTGTACAACGGACAGCGTGTGTCGGATCATTTAGTTCCCTTCAAAATGGTTGAGTTGGATGGTGCTGATACATGCATCATGTTCGTGAACGGGCGCTGTCAGTTGTGACTGGTCATCTCTTGGTTGCCACGGCTTATTTGAATTAATTATTTTATTTTTGAATTGTTCTTTTCTTTGTTTTTACTATGGACACTTTTAACATGCATATCTTGCTACATCGCTCTCACATAATGTACCATCTCAACATGAATGATGTAACCAAGGTTTTGTAAAATATTCTGATTTTAAAGAGTGTCCATGGAGTTTCTTGCCCGTTCTTCTCCATAGAGATCTACGTTAGGGAATGGGCAACTACAGTACTTTCACAGTTTTTATGCCTTGTGACTGGGACTGTAGCTACATTTCATTGTTGTCTTTGTTTCGACAATTAAAAAGTGCCTGTAACTGGCCTACTTGAAATAAATGCTTTGATTTTTGATTTTGGACAGTGACAGATATTTGAAATTGATCCATATTAATAGTTTATTATGTGCATTACATAATGTGTGATGATCTTACAAAGCCTTAAAGCCTTAAATTTGGGTCCGTAATAAATTGAACATCAGCTTTTGTACATTTTTTACCTTAGCTTGGGAACAGCAAAAAGTATAAAATTATTTTGTGAAATAAAATTGCTACTTAATCAATTATCAATATCCGCAGCGTGTTCGTACCATTTTGATTGATATATTAAAACTACTCGTGTTTTTAAAACCTGACAAAATACGGTTTTAATAAACCTACAAAACTACACTGTTTCATTTATTCAGATTCCAAGCATAATAATAATGGTCTAGGTATGTGAGACTGATAAAATTTTTGCAACAATTTCCTAGTATTTTTAAACAATCATTGACGAATTTCCACAAACTCAAAACAAAAGCAGGAGAGCGGTCCTGTGATTTTACGATTGGTTTCAACAAACGTGTAAATTAAAGTGTTGTGTGATGTGATTTTTTTACAGCTCTCAGCTGTCCTCCAATTATAAACAACTTTACTTAAAAGGCTTTTACGTAACTTCGCCATTTTAATTTCAACACAAAACCATCTTTTCCTGTAGTACCACCTAATTTATCCTCAATAACTTTATAAAAATACAACTCGGAATAAAAATTCGGACGTGTCAACCCTAAATTCGAGTGAAATGGTCCTTAATGCCTACACCGTTAAGGCTGTGCAGTTTATTTCCACGTGGTGTTTTTTTGCGTTAATTAAAGTTTTTAAAGAGTGTACGCGTTGCGACTCACCAATGTTGAAAAGCCACTTTGATCTTGTGGTTTTATATTTTTATCGGTATTTTTTTTCGGTTGTAAATTGTATTTAATATATTATTTATTTATTTTATCAGTAGTACACATACAATTTATTCTGTTAAGTTGGTGCCAACAAAAACTCATTTTTTTATTATTTCTGAATTAGATTTCAAATACTCTTTCACTCACATGCGTAATGTTTAAGAAAAATATTTATAGTCGTCAGCGCATCAAGTGATGCGCTGGTGACTGTACCTCATAAGCTCACCTAAACCAGAATGTTTTATGAACTTTTAAATGAACATTTCAAGTGGATTAACATTGTGCTATAAAAAGAAAGGGAGGGCTTTGCTCTAATGTGGGACAACACAGGCAACAAATAAATAATAATTAAGCAAATGCAAGCAGGCTTTATGAAATTACCGGAAAAGAAACGACACATAGTAGCAAGAAAGAAGAGTAAGCAAGCAGAAGTGGCAATTGGCACGCCATTGTCTGTCGAAGGACTGGGTGGCCGATGGAGTGGCGTGCCGGGGTGGAGACAGCGTGGCGGCTCCCCAGCTAGAGAGATAGAATGATCTTAAAAAGGTGACTAGATCGGTCTGCATCTGGAAGGCAAAGGACAGGGAGCGGATATTGTGGAGCTCCTATGCCCATAGGTATAAGATTGACATTACTATAAATTTCTATTTGTTATATTGCTTCGATAAATGGATTAAATGAGGAATGATATGAAAGAAAAAGAAGTAAATGATAGCGTGACGGTTGACTGAGGCGAATGAAAGATGAAAACGTGTTGCGCCGACCCCAATTAACATGGGACAAGGGCAGGAAGATGATGATGATATTGCTGCAATTCAACAGTTTAAAACTGCTGATTCTACTCGTTTTCCCTAGAAAATCTTAACACTACAAGTACAGTTCCTACTATAGAAAAAAAACATTGCAACACACAACACAGTAAAACAGTCATCATGACTCCACACCATTTCTCAGCCAACAAAAGTCCCCCCAACCTAAATATCTAAACAAAACACCGGGTACAAATAAAAAAAAGCTGCAAAAAAATAAAAAGACTCACTTGAGCAATGTTACATAATTATACAATGGAGTTTTCGCGAGTTGAGCGCAGCATTCGTACTCTGTAGCGTGTCAACAGTTACGAACAATAAACGGCAGGGAGCGCTCGAGAGCGTAATCACTGACTCCCGAGTGGGGCGAAGAGTTACGTTTGGGTTTTGTTTTAATTTTAAAAACGTAATTTTTTAAATACATAACTTCAGAAAACTGGTTGAAAATGTTTGGTTCTTTTTGGATTTAAGTTGTGGTCTTTAAAATGCGTAGGATTATCTAGCTGTTGGATAAGTTTATGCAATTATTTTTCTCATGGTTTTGGAATTTTCAATGTGTAAAAAATATTTACAAACATAACATTAAAAAAACTAACTAGCTATATACAAACGGACAAATCGTAGATAAATAGAGATATTTTCTATTAGGCGTAGGGGAATTAAAAAAAACTTTAACAGGTATGCTAAGAAATGAATAATCTTAAAACTAATCAGCACATCCTTCCATAGGTCAGTACTGGACCGAGCCTCTCCCAAACTGCGTCAAAACAACTTGTCCACCGCCTCCAGTCTGACTCAGCCACTTTTTGAAAAGGCCGTCGGTAATTCTACATAGCTGCCTTAATAATTTTAAAATTATATTTGATGTTGCGCTGAAACAGTTTCTACCAGCAATACTCTCGTATTAAAAATCATAAAACAGCGATAAACTGAAGTCTCACTTCAACCGGGTGTTAGGGGCACTTCACTTGGAAAATGATCTCCTCTCATTAGCAAGACTTCAGTGCCGTTCGCCCTATCACTTCAAATGAAATAAATAATTTTATTGTTCAGGGAGATTCTGAAATGGTTCGAACTTTTTATGTTGCGAGTTTTTGAAGACTATTGAAGCAGGTAACGGTTTGAAGGTTCGAACAAAGCAAATATAATATTTTTGTAACATGGACATAATACGTTTTTTTTTTGTTGGGTGGGAAATCATCCAATGATCCCCTCCGCTCTGGGCGGAGCGGAAGGGAGTGTCAGACTCTTACTGACTAAAAACCAACCATGTTCCTTCTTTGGCCCTTTATGTTCCAGGGCCGCGGTATCTCTTTCGAACAGTCCCGCAGCCCTGGCAGGCATCGGCCCTTGCGGGCCCCTCCCGTTTGCTGACAACTCTTTGAGGCGCGCGTGGATCACGAACGCGCCGTCGACACGGCCTGCCCGTCGTCATACGACGGACGGACGGCGAGCTAGCCCATTACTCACCGTCCACAGGCCTGCGCCTACGGTGGCCGAGAGCCATCACGGCGTGTGGCCCCCGACGCCCGGTGCTTCTCCTCCCGCGGCGGCTGGGACGTGAGGCTCTCTCCCTCTCACGTTCCGCCGCCTCCTTCGCTAGCATGACTGCTTCGCAAAAGGAGGCGACGGCTTCCCATTCCCTCTCGCCCCGGACCATGGCTTGAACCAGGGCCGGGCGCGAGAGGTCGCCGCCGCCAATCGCTGCTACGAGGGCACGGCGGTGCTCCTCCCAAGCGGAGCAGACCTCCACTGTGTGCTCCATCGTGTCCTCCGGGCGAGTTCTCAATTACCTAACTTTTCAAATGAATTGTATCCCATAATCATCTTTTACCAAAGGCTAGTAAGTGCCTTACCAAGGGGTATTGTACTAGCCAGGACTAACTGGGTTGTGGAGGTCAGATAAGCAGTCGCTCCATATAAAATACAGGTATTCAGCTGCATCAGGTTACACTGGAAGCCGACCCTAACATAGTCGGAAAAAGTCTAGGCAGATGATGATGCCTAGATGAACTGTAATTTAATTTTCATCATCATCATCATCATTTCAGCTGAAAGACGTCCACTGTTAGCCATCGGCCTCCCCCAAGTGTCGCCACATTGACCGGTTCCATACGACTCGCATCCAGCAGACCCCTGCAAACTTCACCAGGTCATCGGTTTACCTAGTGGAAGATCTTCCAACGCAGAAATTTCAAAAAATTTCGGCTCCATCGGCCATCCGTTCTGTGAGCAATGTGCCCTGCCCACTGCCACTTAAGCACTTCGGCAATTCTACGGGCTACGTCGATAACCTTGGTTCTTTTGCGGATGTCCTCATTTCTGATTTAACCACGCAAGGAAACTCCGAGCATAGCCCTCTCCATTGCCCTGTGGGTGACCTTAAGCCTTCTGATGAGGCTCATTGTGAGCGACCACGTTTCGGTCCCGTATGTAATCACTAGCAACCATACTGGTCATAGAATAGAATAGAATAGAATAATCTTTATTTGCGTGAAATATGGTACATTGAGGTGTTAAAGATGAATAGGTTCTACATATTCCGCTTACTAAAAATTCAGCATGCAAATATTGGTATCTAAAATATAAGTTAACAATTAAAGTTTAGATAACACACAGTGTTAAAAGTTACAAATTCAACTTAAAATTATTACTAAAGAGTCCCTATCAAAATATTTATATTATGTAGTATTTTTATACATAGTTAGGTTGGTACATACAGTGAAACCATTAGGTACAGTTGGGCTTGAAAGTTAAAAATTCACTTATTGTGTAAAAAACATTATTAAACAGCCATCTTTTTAGTTTTTTTTTTTTAAATAAGTGAATGGGAGTTCTCTTATTTGTTTAGGTATTCTGTTGTAGACTTTGACAGACATACTATAGCAGTTATTTTGAAAAAGTGTGCTCCTGCAGACTTTCGTCTTGAGACACTGCCGAGTCGGATCCGACGATTGACCTCTTTCTCGAAGTTAGACCTACCTAACTGGACCGTTAGTCCCAGGTAGACATAATTGTCTACAACTTCGAGTGTAGAGTCTCTGATTTTGATAGGAGTGGGCGTTACATGTGCATTCAACATGATTGACTGTCATTTAAAACTTCACACAAAACTCACTCAGAACATCGCAGGACTAGAGTCCAAAATAAGTTCTTACCTGAAGAAAAGATGTAGTTTGTGTCATTCTCAAATAATTTCCATCCTTTCAGTAAAACAAAATTGTGCCGTAACACAAATGGATATTTTCCTATTAAATAATACAGAATTCGTTGCCGCTATATTGTATTTATGGTTCCCAGTGGCACCCTCTGGCGTTATTGTTTTAAACTGTTGACCCGGCATCAAGTGGCAAGCGACGCCCCGACACTAGTGCTAGTGATGTAGTCGCGAATATTTCAGAGAAAAGGATATATTTTAGTGTCAGGTACTTTATAGATGTAGCGGTATATCATAATTTTATTATGTCAACATTTCTAGAAGCATGATTTTTTTGATGTTCTTATTTTAGAAACAATAATTTAATTTATAATTTGGCTTGTGTTTAATTTTATTTTCATTTTAATGAGCGAAATACATTGGTATTTCGTTAATTAATATGAAAATTAAAAGACTTTTAGAATTTACAACTATAATTTTACACATAAAACACCAGCAAACAGGTAAAAAAGAATCCAGTTCATAAATTGTTATTTCTTTCCATTCTATTAAATACCCCGCAATTTATTAATCCTATTTCAAATATGGCTGCGGATACTGCTGTCACATCACTAGCAGAAACACGGCACAGCACTTGAGAGTTATAACAACGTTATATGAAAAATGAACTTATGAATGCTATTTTTTTCCCAGACGCAATTTATATGAGTTTACGAGTTGAAATTTCGTATGTTTTTTGTATGAAAATGTCGCAATAATGTTGTAAGTCAGGTGTTATTGTTTAGTGAGATATTTCTTTTAAAATGTTGTATTTTATGAGTTTATTTATTTAAATTAGGTACGCTAACAGTACATTTATTTTATATTTAATAATAAAACTGTACAATATGAAAAATAATGGTATACTTTATATTTTCTGCTCTAGTCTAGTGGCACGAAATTGTAATAGTGTTCTATTTATTGAACGCTATTACGCCACATTCCAAGAATGGGAATTACAGTGGGTACAACCTGGGCACTGGGCAGAAGCCACGTAGTTGAGCTTCTCAAATAATTCGCACGGAAAGGAATCGAAAACGTATGCTTACGAAACTAGTAATGATTGTTTTTATTTGTTTACTAACGCGGTATCGGCACGAGCTGGTCAAACGCCACGGTCTGGATCGGCTGACTCGCTTCGACGCCACCATCTTCCGCCCAGTCTTGTCCCAACTATGTTAGGGTTGGCTTCCAGTCTAACCAGATGCAGCTTAAAATACTAGTATTGAACCAGTATTTTAAATGGAGCAATTGCCTATCTGACCTCCACAACCCACTTAGTACTACTGAGCAATACGATACTATTCGGTAAGACTGGTAGTCAGACTTTCGGGTCACTGATGAATGTCAAAAATCTACTAAAATGACAACCGGAACCAACGGCTCAACATACTTTCCGAAGCACGGAGGCTACTTGGTATATAATGAGTGGTCACCCATCCACGGACCTAAGCAAGCAGCTTAACCAAAAGGTCGACCCGAGCCGCTGCTAATTTAGCTACCGTGTCGAATTATAAGCTAGTATTGCATTAACATGAACATCCAGCCGGCTCAATAAAGACCTCAAAAAATATTATGGGCAGCAAAATCTCTCTTAGGATCGTCCTTGATATAATCCTTAAGTCACCTCAACATAGCAAAAACAGCTCACACACTCCACAAGGTTCAATTTCTAAAAATCCCCGTATCATTCCTGTCCCCGTGATCCCACCACTGCATAACGTCCGAAGTCCCACTACCCCCCACATTACCAAAACACATCTCAGTCCAAAGTGCAAAATGCAGAAAATAAAATTTTCTGGCTTCCAATATAAAATAGTGTATTGTAGTGTTCAAAACCGTTTCGGTGCTGTGAAGTTGCCTTTTAGGGACCGGCATTTCCCACTCAATTTGAATTTATATTCGCGAATAAAACCGCTGGAAAACTTTAGTTTTATGTCGGAAATGTATTTTGAATATATCGGGGGATGCGCAGCGGATAATGTGGTTGGGGGTTGTGTTTAGAGCTGTTTTTTTTTTAGTTTGGGAGTGTTTATTAAATCTAAAATTTAGATTGTAAAGTGTGTTTAATTCGGTGCCCATATAATTACTTCGGAAATTACTTCTACATGAGATTGAATTATTGACGAAATACATAGAATCTTAGACTTGAAAACCACGATGTTCTGCTAGCCCTTACTGTCATTAAAATTTTATCTTTACCCAAAAAGCTTTTGATTGCCTCTTCATCAAGAGCCGAATTTAATTATAGACGAATAAAATTAACTACACTTTTAATACGTCATCACATGGCACTAGCTTAAGTGACGTAGATAATGCACAATAATGGTACTACCATCTCCCACCACCATAGCCCTACTCCCTACCACTTCACATCACCACTTAAACTGCTCACCCCCTCAAAATAAGCTTAGCATTACACTAAGAGCCCATTGTACCATAAATAGGCATCCAGTATTATCATGCTGCGATGGTTCGTCGCTACGCTATCACAGAAAATAAACACTGCAGAAGGTATGGTTTGAAAAGCCCGCAGCTATTGGGAAAAGTTCACTTAATACTGAACAGTATATGGCCGGCCCAATGTCACAACATCTGGGCAATTGCATAGGTTGCAGTGATGCTGTAGAAACTCTCTCTGTCTCTACTCTACAAATATCAGCAATTAGCAGGATTTAAACTTTCAGAGACATTCTAAGGATACCCCATCGTGTAGGCCACTTAGGGACTTCTCCACATCTTGGCTCCGAAAATCGTGACTGCATGCTTTGTTTTTAAATGCACCTTAGTCGAACATTGTCAATTCTTTATTCCCGTGTCTGATTCAATGGTAATGATCTTGCGTTACTACTGGCTGTTCTATCATAACATAAATATCATTCCTGTCATCCGCAATGAGAAAGCTGAGGTGTACCTATAAAACACTCTTTTAATATAGAGTAACCATGGAGCCACCATTTCTTGCCGGTTCTTCTCCATAGGAAACGACAAAACTGAACCGTGTGAACCTATGTGAAATAAAATATTTTGATTTTAATTTAAACACCCACATTTCCTTGTTAAAGTTTTGTCTAAGATCCAGATACTGGCCTTTCTGTCTTCCCCTATACAGTGCATGCAGCACTCGAGACGCGGGGATTAGTATTCCTCCGGCGTTCATTCTCCAAGCAAAATTCACGGAACTGAGGCTGTTTTTCGATCTTTATTAAAAAGGCTCGTGTGCAATAAACAAGATATTGTTGTGCTTAGCTCAAGTTTTTGATTAGATAAGTTATGTCATCTCAACAATGAGCGTTTACCTTGATTTCATAGCTCATCAACAATGTCCTTTAAACCAATAATCAAAACTACTCTTGAGCAAATTGTCGTATTAGCAAATCGTCAAACAAAGACTTTGCATCCAGTATTCAAGCGGGTGGAGCTCGGCCATCTTGTTTTGCCTTTCCTCGAGTAACGCTGTGTGAGTCTGTGTCTCGAAAAAGAAGGATCCTTGGACTTTACTGCCTCTTCACGTAGTCTACTGACCGTGATAACCATAATCTTGAAAGAAGACTGAACTTCCTCATTAGTCTACAGGTCGCAAGCGCGATTGCTGAGTACGAGGTCCTTTTCGATTCTCAGGTCGTGCAAAGTGTTATCGAGTTTTCCAACAAGTATTTCTCAGTAACAGCCACGGATTTGTATCCGGTTGATGGCAATAGGCTCGCCTCCTATTGCATGGGATTTAAACATAACTGAAGAAATGTGGGTGGACTATTAGGAACAACGCTGTTCTCTTTTTGTTATGAAGCAGAACTACCAGATTCGTCATCGCAGTATGACTGTGGTCATCTGTTTCTTTCATATCGACAAGCATGCGCACAACAAGAACAGCTAGTGTTATAGACAGATTACATACCTGCAAGATCGGTCCATACACACAACTTCTACCTTCAAAGCTAAAGATATCTACCGCTACTCACATCACTTCTGCCCCGCCGTCTTCTGTGTTAGGGGCAGCTTCCAATCTGACTGAATGCTAACTAAATACCAGCATTGGCATTGGCATATGGTACAACTGCCGATCCGACCTAAGGTAAGACTGGTTCTCAGAGTTTCAGGCTTCTCACTACTCGTATGCGTTGAAGATCGACACGTACATGTTGTTCAGCAACGAGCTCCTCTACAATGGTATAATATTTGAGCATACCAACAGACAAAACAAGGATACTCCACGCTTTACCATACAAACTACGACGCAGTGGTATACCAAAATAACACGAAAAAGCAACCAGCGTAAAATTACAAAGCTTAAACAGTTAAGCTTTACTGAAATAATCATGTTCAACGATTATTCCACAAAACGTTAATATTTTAAAAGTTTTGTGGGCAATTAGTGGAGCCAGCTAGTTGGTAATTCAGCCGGAACGATGCTACCGTGCTGTGAACGAGCGGGGTGAGAGTATGGTGATAGGAGACGCGGAAGCGGGTGATTTACATACACTGTAAGTTTCTTACGAGGTCTGGCCAATTAACCATTATTCTTGAAACAGACTGTTTACTCTCACTTTTTAAACGAAGAAAATATTTCTTATTTCTCCCATTCTTCCGTAATTTCTTCTTTTCTTGCATGGTTCATACAATAAAAACATAAGTTGACTTTGCTTACGTCGACTTTTGTATGAAATAGCCATTTTTTTACGACTGACAAATTACCATTTTATAATTATTTCTACTATATAGGATCTGGAATCATGAGTAGAATTTGTGGTAGGTAAAAGGTTGCACGTTGATCCTGCACACCGTATATACCATTTTTTACATCACTTTGACCCTGTTGTTACTACATTCATCGCAGTGACCAGCGGCCTTCAAAGATTGTAATTATAACAAATATAAGAAGAAGAACTCCATAAAAGAACAATGGTTTTTTTTTTACTTTGCCCCACACTAGGAATTTCTCCTGTATCGTGGGTGTGTTTACAAACATTGAAACTCACATACACATACAGTCCGGACCCAGAAAAACTACCTTCTTGTTCCGTGTAGGGAACCTGCGACACACAGCGCCGCGCAGCAGGCAATCGCTCAACCACTGCGCCAGCCGCGTCATCAAAAATGATTAGGAACATAACACACATTTTATAAACCTACTAGCTTACCCGCGGTTTCACCCGCGTGGATGTCGAGAAATATCCGACGGGAACGTACTACCGGGATTAAAAAGTAACCTATACCTAGGTTAATCCAGGTTACGGTTATAAACATAGTTACATCATACCTTCATCCCCCTTTTTAACCCTTCTCGGGTAGAACGATACGTATAAATTGATTTTCAACCGTCCAGCCTAAATACAAAATTTTAAGATCCTAACTTCAAAACTCACGGACTTTCATATAAACCTCCATCCGCTATTTTACCCCTTTAGTTGTGGAATTCCCAAAAATCCTTTCTTAGTGGGTACTTACTCTTCACAAAGAACACACCCTCCAAGTTTCATGTCTCTAGGACCAGCGGTTTGGGCTGTGTGTCAGATATCAGTATCACCCAGTCAGTCAGACAGTTTACCATTTTATATATATTATATACATATATAGTAAGGATAAGGATAATTAATTGAGATTACAACTTAGTACGGCATTAGTTTCATGTTCAAATCGCAAGTGAATGTTAGCTGACTGATTCTGTAACACTCAGTGAAGCGGAAACTGCATTGATTTACTATAACACTGCATTCGCCTAATTAAATAAAACTTAGATTAATTATACGTGATATTATGCTATTGCCCACTTTCAGTACCTACAACAAGGTGTTACCTAAATGATTGCCTAAGTATCATTGCAATGTATCCAGTCTAACCAAGGAGTATCGTAATGCCAAGTAATTTTCTGTTCTAGGTAATGCTGGTTCAAAGTGTTATTGGGTTTTTCGTCAAGTAATTTCTCGGTAGCAGCCACAGAGTCTGGATTTGTGCCCGGTTGCTGACAATAAGGTCGCCCCCATGGGACTTAAAACATAACTAGCGAAATGTGGCTGTACGATTAGGCACACCTCTGCCTAAACCTTTGGAATAATTGTGTATTTGTTCGTTTTGGGAGCAATGGAGATGAAATAAATTACGTTAAGTAATGCCTGCCTGGGTTCTCGTAAACTCACGATCTCCAAAAGGAAAGCCAGGGCCGCTGGGCCACCACTGGTCTTCCCCTTCCCCGCTACTCC
Organism: Eurois occulta; assembly: GCA_950022335.1. Taxonomy (NCBI): domain Eukaryota; kingdom Metazoa; phylum Arthropoda; class Insecta; order Lepidoptera; family Noctuidae; genus Eurois; species Eurois occulta. The sequence goes on from OX465497.1 coordinate 17,916,392, forward strand.
TGACACCAAGCTCACACCCTTACAACACGCGTTAAAAGAGCAACATCATCTGCAATGCAGATAAATATCATATTTAATTAAATTAATGAGAACCATTTTATGACGTAAACGACTGACACTTGTGGCGACATCTATTTGAAAATTGGTGAACTAGTTCATATGTTCCCTGAGAATAACATACCGTTTCTCGTAATTGTTGCTGTAAAATGAATCACTTATACGGAGAAATTTAAAACGTTGCTTGATTTCTATAACTACTTTATCGTAATTTTACTCAAGCATTCTGAAAAAAATATTTAGAATCCACAGTAAGAATCATATTGCAATCAGTGGTTGACGGAAAACATTAAGAGTATATAACAACTAGCTTATGCCCGCGGCTTCGCCCGCGTGGAGTTCGTAATGTCCCACGGGATCGTACTATCGGGATAAAAAGTATCCTATGTGTTAATCCAGGTTATAAACTATCTGTGTGCCAAATTTCATCCAAATCCAGTCAGTAGTTTTTGCGTGAAAGAGTAACAAACATCCATCCATCCATCCTCACAAACTTTCGCATTTACAATATTAAAAAGGAATAAAGGATATATAAGAACCGAAAATTCAAAGATGTGTGACGTCGATAAACCCACTGTCTGGTCTGGAATGTTGAAGTCACTCTCACAAAGAGATCTGAGTCCAAGGAAAGGAGGTTGGCTGATTATGCTGCATAGCAAAATTACTGGCATTTTAAACATTCTACTTAGTTTTGTGTCCAAATTCAGCAATTCATTATCAAACTGCTGTCGCTTTGATTCTGAGTCTTACGAATTAACATCAGACTAAAATCGTGCTAATTAGGATATTTCATCGTGTTGTTTTAATACTGATATTTCTATATTTTATTTCGTTCGATCCGCTTATCAACACACCAATAATAATTAATGATCACTCCGGAGAGAATTACCTGAGCTCTGTATTTTCAACAGGGGAAACAACACAACAATGCATACACAAAAATACATGTTTAAAAATTAAATAAAAGTTTTTTAATATTACTTTTAGAAACGCTGTGGAAGATTTTCTATTTAAGAAAAATAGTTACCATCAATTATTCAGTTTATTCCTGGTCAATTTTATAATTAATAAATTAAAAAATATATATATATTAATAAAAAACATATTATTATTTATATAATATATTTATATATATTTTTTTTAATTTTATTCTATTTTTCTATTTTTTTTCTACTATTTTAGATCTATTAAAATTAAACAGTAAACAGTGGGCGCCTGAGTCTAGATTTGCGTGCAGTAGATTTCAAGAGACTCGTCCCCTATTATATGAGAGTTCAACAAATCTCGCCAAAAGGTGCACTTAGTTACAGTCACGAGCACCAATACGTAAACACTTAACAACTTTCAAGTGTCTTTCTCCTACTGTTAAAATTTCATGTTGTTACGAACATAGTATTCTGGTACTCATATTTTGATGAAAAAGATCCTATCTCCAGGTTACAATAGTTATTTCTCGCGAAAATTGCTTTTAAATTTAGGAAACTGTATACATATTGTTGCTCGTGATTGTACACCTCTAACCTAACCTTTCAAGGAAATACAGGCATAATATTGTTTTAATATTGTATTAAAATAATAATAAGCTATGAAAAAACTGCTGCAATAAAATTTTATGTTCAATGAAAATTTTAACCCTAAAATTCCGCACCGATCATTAAGACCGATAATTCGCTCCATTATTACCGTTCTAAAAATCCGTTCACCCAAATAAAATTCAGCGTTGCACCTAGATTTAGTGTGAAATCAGCTGGTGTAAGGTCATAAGTCAGTGGAGGTAATGTGGCCATAAACTACCACCCGCATCCCACCCAGAGATTAATCAAGAAACTGGTTTGTTCTAACTATGAAAATATGTGGAAATAATATATGTGGTTGGCCTTTTTAAAACCGTTCCTTCTTTCTCCTTTTGTTTGTGAAGAAAATAATAATGGAGAAATAAAAATTCACTTCGTGTTTGTTTTGTAGAAAATGATACTGTGTGGTTTTAAGTACTGTTGGAGTGTTGAACGCTTTTTAAAATTGTGAAAGTTTTCTAGTGTAAATGTTAAGTGAAGTGATTTCAGAGTTAGATTTACAATTCATTGTTTGCTTGATTTATTGATAAACGAAAGTCTAAGGCCCGTATTACAGAACGTCACTCAATACTCAAGCATCATTTAAAACTAGTTTCAACCAATCAAATGGCTTGAATCTAGTTTTAAATGATGCTTGAGTATTGAGTGACGTTCTGTAATACGGGCCTAAGTTTCCTTTTCACGTTGTTACATGATGAATGAGGTTTTGTGAAACGTAATAAGCACATGCACACAAATAATACACAGATACATATACATTATCCTTTTTAAAGTACACGAAATAAACTGTACTGACAATAAAATTCATCCACGTGTGTTAGTTGTTGACAAAACATAAATAGAATCAAAACTGAAACACAAGTACTGACGCGACATACGTGCGTACGAGTGTACGGCATACAAAAACTGTGAACTAAAAATATAAAACAGCCATCCAGCTGCCATTCTCATCACAATAAAAGTTGACGTGTTATCACGTCGTGTCGGGGTCACGTACCTCCGTGTCGTGTCACGCTCCTCGACACGTGACGTACCTACGACGTGTTACCGCCAAATTAGACGACTCAGAACGTCCACTTCTGACAACAAGACTGCGTGTTTAAACATGTACAGAACTGCACATAAAATAGTACGTTCTTTCAAGTGAAATAAAGTCTTGAGCTGTTGTGGTATTCTTTTGTTTCCGTTTCAGTTTAAAGAGTAGGTATTATAAAATGCTGCATTTAACAGGTAAAGTTGAAGCCACACTATTCTTTTATATTTTATTTCAAGAAAAAATTAATAGGTGGGAAAAATGACGTGGTCTATACCTATTCGTAATTTGTATCGAAAAAAACACTGATTAAAATGATTTTGTTTTGACCGTTTTGTGTATGTGTTTATTCTAGAGTGCCGGCAATTTATTATTTCAGGTCAAAATAAAATCACTTTAATCAGTGTTTTTTTTTGCTTGCATATCTTTGGTTAGACGTACTGAACGCTGTGTTAAAATTTGTCCATCTATTTTAATGGGATCTTACATATTCAGAATCCATTAAATCAATTACTAAGAAGTGAACCTTTTGCAATAATCTATTGAACGTTGGAACGTGTACGTCCAGGCGGCCGTGATCGGACCTTTACCTGTCGACTTTTATTTATTAGAACGAGCGTCACATTCACACGGTTAAGTAGTACGTTGTGATTTTTAGAAATAACCCTGGTGTGTACAGTCAACTTCTCTAGACTAATGTCACTTTTCATATTTTTTTCCTTCCCTTCAAAACACATGTTACTTTTTGACGTTACAGCACTAAGCAGAGTACTATGTCATAATTTATTAAGTACCTGTTGCCCTCGACCTTCGTTCGCGTGAAATTATTGTGTATAACAAAATACAACTCCCCTTTTTTAATCGGATTTTATTACCAAAATTTCAAGGGTTTTAAATTTTTTGCACGGAACCCTAATATTTTTCGTAAAATAGTAATAGCCTAAGTTACTCCTTATTAAAAAAAAACACAATCAATCAATTAAATTTAAAATCCGTCCAGCCGTTCCAAAGATTAGACGGAACAAACAGACAGACAGAAAAAAATTGTAAAAAAAAATATTTTGGTATATGTACCGTATATACATTCATATGCATGTTTTAAAAAGCGGTAATTTTAATATTACAAACAGACACTTCAATTTTATTTATTTGTGTAGAGTATAGATAGATAAATAAAATAAAATAAAAACCCTTTATTGTTGAACTTAATTTACATTAAATGTTTTTTTATGTGCCTAGAATTACTTATCTAACTAAATTATTAACTAATATACTATTTACCTTAAATTAGTATATTATTAACTAAATAAACTTTAAACATCTGTTTTAATGGTCGGCAAACGATTTTCTTTTGTTTTTTAATCTTCAACTTGTCTTGATTGTCGAGTTGACATCAACATAAACCCTTTTAATGGCATGTTCATTTTATGAAATTAAAATTATTTTTTTCCTTAAATAAAATTGTTAGAAACCTGAGTAAAGAAGATGACTTAATGTCATTCCGCGGTATTAGTTACTGAGACTGCTTCTTCTTTTGAGCTTTCTTGTAATGACTGTTTATTCATTAGAAGTGAAGTGAATAGTCTAAAATAGTCCTCAACGAAACTTGACGAACGTGTTTTGGACTGGACTGTACATGTCGGTTGGACTCGTGGTTGTTGGGGGGGTATTGGGTTAGGTTATAGTTGAGCCTTCTTTGTTTTTAGTGAGTCTGCATGATTTTTCATTGTTATCTGTAGATAGTGTGTAGTTGGATAAAGTTATTGGAGCGTAAAGCGATAGATATTTGAAATTCATAATCAATTAAGTAAGACCTTGTCAAATATGACTTTTGCTATTTTTATATACAGCGTGTAACGGAAGGGGGGTATCAACCCTGAAGGAGGTGAATGTGCTCATGAAACTCAACAACTTTCCCCACATAACATGGGTCGAAATATGAAAAAAAAAATTTGGCCCTCCCTTACAAAACTGACTACCTGCTGATTGATTTACTATGGGAGGGCCAAATTTTTTTTTCATATTTCGACCTAGGTATGTTCTTTGGGGAAAGTTATTGAGTTTCATGAGCACATTCACCTCCTTCAGGGTTGATACCCCCCTTCCGTTACACGCTGTATACTAATTTTTTATCTATACTAGTATAACAAAGCTGGAGAATTTGTTCTTTCGTTTGATTAATCGCGTTAACCTCTAGAACTACCAGACGGATTTAATACAATCTTTGCATTTTATAGATTTCTTGAGGAAGATTAGAGGCGATTTAACATCACGCTACGACCCTTAGGAGCCGAGCAAAACGATAGAGGTTGAAACCGCGGGGCTAAGCTAGTTAATTATTATCAAAAGTCCACTAAAGGTGAGGCCACTATTTTTAACAAATCAATCATCATCTGCGTAGCCTTTTCCCAACTATGGGTCGGCTTCCACCCTAACCAGATGCAGCTGAATTCTAGTATTTTAAATGGAGCGACTGCCTGTCTGACCTCCACAACCCAGTTAGTACCGGGTAAAACGATACCCCTTGGTAAGACTTGATTGTTTGACTTTCGGGTCACTGACTACTTGTAACGACTGTCAAATATCTACAAATGACAGCCGGGACCAACGGCTTAACGTGCTTTCCGAGGCACGGAGGAAGCTCGGTATGTAATGGGTGGTGACCCATCCACGGGCCAACCTAGGCAAGCATGGCTTAACTTAAAGATCGACCCAAACTGCTGTTATTTTTCAGCCACGAGCTCCTTGATTATTAACAAATCAATCAATTTCCAAATAACACAGACGTGGACAAATCACTCAAACATCTAATTTGATAATCCATTGCGGTACATACAGTGGACGCATCATAAATCTGATTCGAATGCGGGAAGGGAACGTTTTTTATTCGATATTAATCAATTTCGGCTAGCTAGCTAGTAGGTTGTTGTATACAGTTGGGGATTTTTGTATTTGTAATGGGATTGAAAACATATTTTTGTCGCATCGTGTGGATTTCAGAGCGCACGAAAGCCTGTGGCAATAATTACGAATAACCAAAGATTCTACCAAAAAAATGCATAATATTTCCTTGAGTACTAATAGGCAACTCCGGTTGTACGGTCTCATCAAACGTACATTTACTTTGCGAACGCAGCAACCTATTTGGATATCGTGCGTCACAATTACGCTATAATTGTAACTTTTCACGCAAGGCAGATCGAGTCAGACAACAACTTTGAGACTAATCACTTGTCAAGAGAAAGAATCGCTACCACTCTAACTTGTTAACGTTCAACCTTTTAATATTTAAACTTTAAACTCTACTTGTGGTTCTTTCTGTGTACTCCACAACTAAACCAACATCAACATTGTGATAGTGTACGGTGCCTACAACCATTGGCTCCTACACCGGTATACCTCATTATCTGTTTTGTTTTCGCAACTGTGTTGGAGTCGGCTTCCAGTCTACCCGGATGCAGCTCAATATATAATTTAATATGATAATATTTGCAACTGTTTGTCATTCGTCTTTACAACTACAAGCGAGTGTCAAAGATCTACCAATGATCCAGCAAATTATCGTGCGTATCAACCGACGTACGGACTTGGGGCGCGCATCTTTCATGCTTAATCATAAAAAGTTATATAAATATGTCAGACTGCAATCTGAGTGTGTTTAGAAAAGCTTTTGAGATAGCGCTTTCATGGCTGCATAGGTCAAACCAAACATTTTTGCTGACGTTACGTTCATAGACAACACTAATAAAATCCCATCTAAACCCAGAGAAAGACCCATGCACTTAGCTTGACAACCTAAGTACCACTCTCAAAGAACAATCCAGACCCCTAAAAGCAATTTTTCGTTTGACCACAATAGTGTGCTTGTAACCGGGTGAGTATTAAGGGGCACATACATCAATTCGCGATAAAAGATCGGCTATCTCCGGCCTAGTTCGTATGCCGGTCGCGAGCCGTCCTGAATGAAACCGGCCGTCCGGCAGGGCTACCGAATAGAAGGGAGGCTGCGATTTTTTTTATTCAGTTCTATAAAGAGGTGTTTCGTGCTAATCTAGTTTATTTTTTATTTTTGCGTACACATTTTTCTTGAATGATTTAAAATGGCTGTACCTAGTTATCAAGGCAAAAATTAAATTTTCAACCTTCTATTGAGCTACTTAGATTTTAAAATGCCTAGGTAAGTACGCAAGTTTTCCAATTTAAAATCTTGTCGAGCTGAAAACTGAAGAATTATTGCTTACAGAAACATAACTGATTAAGATAAGATAGGAACAAGAAATTATATTTCCTTAAGTATTTATCAAAATGATTACAACTTAGAAGATTCGTATATTCAAATCAAAGCTGTCATTCACGTGTCAATTTATTATTATACGATTACCCTAATTTTAACATCCTGACGAAACCCTATCCTATATCTCACGACCCCCTAACCCAAAATTTCATAAAACCAATCCCTTACCAGCCCTACAACTAATCCGCCCATTCATCTGGATCGAGACTGATCGAAAGGTAGACCCTTAATCGTTGTATTACAATTTATTTCTTTGTTTCTTAGAAGATACAACAAATAGTGAGGATCGGAGCTGATTCCAAAGGATTTTCTTCTTACTCATTTGTTTTTCAAATCTCTTCTCGATCGAACAGAGCTCGTTTGTCCACAGCCTTATTTGCGCCGAAGGTTGTTCAAGATACTTTGGTACTTAAACTTTCTTTAATCAAGGGAGTTAGGATTTAGTTCCTTAAAGTTTTGGTGAAAGAGATTAAGTATTTTTAGAGGTATCAAGGTTACTGTTCCCGCTGTTCGTTAAACTTTGTGAACAAGTAATTTACGATGTTAAATAGTATTTTTGTAAGCTAAATAAGTTGGTCCTACAAAAGGGGTCACGTTTGAAACGGTTAATATTTAAACTATAACTTCGACATTGCCAAATTCCCTCTTCCCCTTGTATAGCTCACAATACATATCGTCCCATGTAATAGGGCCAGGAGCGGGGGGAGGGGACAAGGGGGTAGGTGTACGTGTGTTACACCTACAGCAGTAACTGCTTTCTGGACGAAGATTGGCAGTCGCACCAAGTAAAATACCGGTATTCGCAGCTGAATAATAACAGGTACCAGTATTTTACATGAAGCGACTGCTTATCTGGTTTCCACAACCTAGTTGCTGAGTAACATTATCTATGGCAAGATACTCCTTGGCAAAATTGATCGTCAGGTTTTCGGGGTTTTGACTACCAGTAACGACAGTCAAAGGTCGACAAAATGACAGCTGGGACCAACGACGTAATATTATGCTATCCGAGACTTATCCACGTACCCAACTCGTTTAGTAGTGCTCAACCTCTCTCCTTTAGTACTTAAAAAGTAATAAAACGTAATGATAATAAACGCATCGGGCAACCCGCAGCATCCTAACGGCGCGATACATCGGGCATTGCAGTCGTAATGTAGTGCGGCGTTAAGAGGCCGCGCGTAAAGTATGCGAGCTAAATGTGCGCGATAAATTGTACGGGCTGCACCGCGCGAGCATTGGCAACGGTTTATATGTTGCGTAGGGACGGGTAGGATGGAGAGCTTGCTCGGAGACGAGTTTACAGATATGAGGAGCAGGGTGTAAAGTTTAGCAAAAAATTTGTAGTTTTACTTCCCCAAAAAAGATGCCTGGATGCAGGATGCAGCACCCACCCGCAAAAATACATGCAATGCACCCAAACCTATACTAAATAAAAAGTGAAAAGTTCCTCAAACTCCATTGAAAAGGGAGGATCTTCCGACCAGACGAGTGTTGTGCCTGGCTACTACCCGGCGGATCTTGTCTGAATGTTGTACAACTCACGGATAACTCTGATAACGCGATGCAGGATTTTAGTTCTTATTTTGCGTCACTGATGTCGCTATCATTCTTTTTTCTTCTTTTGTTTTTTTTTTGCTATTTTGATTAGGAATACATAACACCACGCATATCATCCTCGCAAAGATATTGTAGGGGTTGCTCCGAGACTGGATGTTGCGTAGGGATGGCAGAATGGAGAACTTACTCGGTGAGGAGGACATATCATTATGACTGTATGAATGGTGTACTATTGGCGGCATCAGTAAATAGATTCTTACTTTCGAAGTTTATTTCTCAGTAACTATCAAAGTTAAGTATTGATGCTACCTGCCAGGGCTGCGGGACTGTTCGCCTGCCAGGGCTGCGGGACTGTTCGAAAGAGATACCGCGGCCCTGGAACATAAAGGGCCAATGAAGGAACATGGGTGTTTTTTAGTCAGTAAGAGTCTGACACTCCCTTCCGCTCCGCCCAGAGCGGGAGGAGTCATTTGATGATTTCTCACCCCCCAAAAAAAAAAAAAAAAATATTGATGCTTGCTATTCATTAAAACAGGTTTTATGCGAGGCTGTAATTTAAAAAAATGGAGGAAATTAAACAGGCCAGACTCCATGCAATAGTATTCAAACCCTCTCAAAAAAGTGAAGCTGATTTCACAGGTGAAACTCTTATGCTGCTTTAGGAATTACCTAGACTAATGATGTTCTGAAAATGACCTAACTTTTATTTGTTTTTAAAATGATATCATATCATAAATCGAGAAAAATGAGGCTTTCACTCTTCTACTATTTTGAAGAACAGTTCCTTACATCTCGATGATGAACATTTTCAATTAAGTAATTCGTCAAAACAACCTTTCAGAGATGATGAACATTTTCAATAAAGTAATTCGTCATAGCGTATCTTCTAATTCACGTAATTCGTACTTTTAAACTTTATGTATACGTTACATCGGTATTTTAAACTTCGAAGTTCAGTAATACAGTCACTGATGACTTCACAAAAACATTTCAATTGAATTCCCACCAGCATGCTACCCAAACTGTCAAGCTGTATGTCCCAGGTATAATACTACGAAATGTGGATAGCACAGTGGTAATTAATGTTAAACGCTGCCGGTTTTAGGCGCAGCGGAAAAATAGCCTGATGTGTTTGAAACCTTTTGTCCACAAACTCCTAACGACTAATTTTGGGGAAACTGTAATTAGCGTATTAATTTATGAGTTGGACTCGCCAACTACAAATTAACAGTGGTGATTATTTCGTTCCTGTTCCGTATGTGTTTTTTTAGTCCTTTCGGGACACAGGTTGACATTGGTTATACTTTAGTGTTTTGACAATAACGACTCAAAAGTATACGGATGACATTCGGGACCAACAACGTTACGTGCTTTTCACATGTATATAATAGTCACCCATCTACGGACCATCCTCGGTAAGTATAGCTTAACCTTAAAAATCGACCTGTGCGGCTGTTATTAGTTAGTCACGAGCACTACACGGCAATGTTTTATGGAAATTTTCTGTTCCTAATTTCCCACTCAAAATCAGTACGTACTCTGTCGGTTTGGTTATTTATTATTGGTTAACCCCCTTTCCATGAGACATCAACCCAAGTTGCAAAGTAAGTCCCACATCTTGTCAAGTACGTTCAGTGAAAGAAAGAATTAGAGTCAGTTGTATTCTTTAACAATAATTGTACTCGCTACCGGATCCAAAAACCTGAAAAAATAATGTTGGTAAACAAATGAATAGGAATATTTTCTTTAAAAAAAAAAAAAAACTATGTCCCGGAATAGAAATTTCTGCTGTGTCGTAGGTGCATTTACAAAAATTTCAACGCAGATAGGCCATACAAATATTTTTTCCACGTGGGAATCGAACCTGCGGCACGCAGCTCAGCATCCAATCGTTCAGCCACCGAGCAATTTATTGTGCCGTCTAATCTAATCCGTAGTAGTTTCATCTCATACTATTGTTTATCTCATAATTACGATCAATATTTCCTGATTCCGTTGCGTAACAAGACAAAGCAGCAACAGTACTATAAATTAACATTGTTATTATAATTAACTACAGTGTAATTACAGCTAACATGTAATACCGCGCATACGGAGTATCTTATTTCAATTTACTAGAGGCCATGTTGTTTCGTGACTATAAAATAACTACGTAGCTTTTGCCCGCGGCTTTACCCGGGTTGGCGCTGGGAATTGTTCCACAGGAATTACTTATTACTGGCCTTGGCTCGCGTTGGGTAAACTGTGTGGGGAAAATAACAATAATATAATCGATTGCTTAATGTTATGTTTGATTTACGAACAAACGAATAGTGTGCTCATTGATGGTGATCAAAATGTTTTTTCTTTTTTGCATTTTTCTAATTATTTTTTTTATTTTTAAATACTTATTCCTATATAAAATCAATCTATAATAAAAAACCTAAAGAGCCTCCTCAGGTGTTGATCGAGGGTCTCGGCAATTAAGCCATTAGCTGAAACGACTATCGGTACATTGATCGTTGAGTTTACATTCCACATGTCAACAACCTTTCGAGCCAAGTCAAGATACTACACAATGATATTGTTATGATGTATGAACGTTCATAAGAAAGACATTGCTATTATAAGTTAATCAAATAATTAACTCAGCCTATCGCAAAACACTGCTTAACACAAGCCTCTCTCAAACTGCGACACAATACTCTTTTCTACACCTTCAGCATTCAGTCTGACCTAGCCACTTCTACTGCAAGTGTTGTACACAATTACCCTGCAGTGACACAATATCTATTTTTCCAGTGACTCCTTTACAACAATTCCTATTTATTTTGAAACGCGGAGCATTTGTTTGGTCCATATAGTATTCATTAAGGTCTGGTGCAGCGCGGCTGACAAATGAATGTCCAGCACTGCGCGACACCGGACGGCTCCACGTGAATTAACTAGTCAATATTACGCGGGGTTAGGTTAAACTTTGCACAAAATTGTATTTTTGTGCAGAGTTTCGCATTAGTTTGATTCCACTGTAGCTATACCACAGTGGAATCACTTCAGAAGAAATGATCATCATATAAGTACGTTACGTTGTGAGCAGCTCATATTATTTTATTTTTCTTCCTGGATCAAAAGAGATTTGAAATGAAATAAAAAACTATGGTTATAGAATTATTTTTTTCCCAGCTTCGTAGTTTAGTGATTTGAAAGATTTTGCAGACAATTTAGCTTCCATTTTCTAATTTATTTATTTATTTTTACACGATATAACATAAACAGGTCAAACACATAACCCTCCAATTGGGCTCCGCCGCAGTCAAGTAATTAATCATACATACCTATAGGTTAATTTTAGGCAAACAGTAAATAGTCTTTTACAAAACTAACACAAAGGGCTTAAAGCTTATTTTCCACAAACGGCTGACGAAAAAAAAAATCTAAAATGATAAAAACATTTCTTTCTTCTATTCCTAGACTAGTCCGTTCAATTCATAATAACAATGCAGCCACATTTCAACTGGACACCTCACGCCACGCGACAGTTGACTAACGTACAGCAGACAGTTTGCACGTCACCACCTTAAACGAGTACGGCTTGCTGTGCCTAAAATGTGCTTCAGGGTTTTAAAGTTTTGGTTTTATTTGGATAGAAAAGGCAGTAAAAACTGAAAACATTTTAGGATTTAAGTCACCAGAAGGTGTACAAGCTGATGCTATTCATGATAATTGTGTGAAATTGATAGAGATAATTCTTTACCAGAAACCACACTTTATCTTATCTCCATTGTTTGTGGAACAGCGCCTCATTTCCACTCTGTATTTATACACTGCAGTTGATATGATAATAATTAAAATATAAGCACAGCATGTGACGTCACAATGTGGTAGGCTTCGTATAAATGTCATCAATCTATGGCAGCATGCGATCATTGCACCTGTCCGATGACGTCATGCCCATCGCTAGCTTGTGTGAATATTATATGTCAGAGATTTCATTTATTTTAATGGTGTATAAAAAACTCAGTATTTAGGAGTATTTTAATTGAAGCTTCTAATAATTATTAATCGGGTTGAAAGGTTAATCGGTTAGACATATAACCCATATTATGACTGATTACCCATTATACGGGCTAACCCGGGTTAACCATTTAAATATTTCTGATCAGCCAGTAAGAAAAAGACAAAACACCGTCATTTTCTTACTGTACGTGATACACTCTGTACGTAAACAGGTTATTATAGGCTGATTAACGTTATAATACGGGTTAACCTTTACTCTAGAATTTTTCACCTACCTAACCTATAAGGGTAACCTTTTTGGTCCCCAGGTTTAAACCTATGACTTGGGTTTGAAACGTAATTCGTAAGTCGTCACCAGTGGGCTAACACTGCTCCCAAAACATCGAGACCAAATCGGCATTTCTTGGACCCGGAAATTCTAAGACAAGTGACCTTCAACAACCCGCACTTAGCTTGCGTGGTGGATTAAGATGGCCTTGTCTAAAAGATTGCCTTCATTCTAGCAAAAAAAGCAGCAGAAACATTATAGGCTAATTGCTTATGCTATGATTATTTGTTGTTAAAAATCATTTGCTTTACAGATTTTTGCAGCAATGTCTACTTTATGTAATACTATGCCAACAATTAAAGCTCCAGATTAATATCATCAATCTGCGGCAGCACGCGGTCAGTGCACCTGCCTTATGACGTCATATATGTCACTAACTTGTTAGGATCTGTCGGCCATTTGCAAAGGATTATGCTGAAATATCCGGTTTAGAGTTGAATAAATATACGGAGCAGGAATGTTGAATTGTTATTGTGATGGAATCGAAATAACAAAACAATTTAATAGCTTTTCAGTTTTATGTGAGAGTAAAAGTCTCCTTATTTAGTTAGCTGACAAATGAGAAATGTCGAGTTAGAAGCCGTAAGAGCTTGATATGCTGCAAAACAACGAAAGAGTTTTATGTAGTGTAAATTCTCATGGATTAGTGAACCGAAGTATCTTTTCAATAATTTCAGCGTGTACAAGAATTGATGCCAGATTCATACTGTGAAGAACTGTACAAAAGTCATCCTCACTATCAGCAGAGGAGACATGTAGAGAAACGATATTTTCATTCGCGAAAAGTCGTATCCCCGTAACAGGAGAAGTGGCTGGTAACCACTCAAGCAACCTAAACTAGACCAACGACGCAGTACATTGCAATACAATACAAAATACTAGGAATCCATTCAAAACCAAACAAAGCAGAAAGTAATCCTCAAAGCGGATTGGGCGCACAAACGTATGATTGACGACAACACCGTGCCACGTTGCAGGTAGGTAAAAAAGCCCAAAAGTTCAGTATTTCTATTAATTAAGAACTTGATACAGAGTCAATTTGTTAGCTTTTCAACACAAAAAAAAGAATATCCCCGCAAAGCTTTTTATTTATTAAAACTTTATACACTTACACTTTATTTAGCACATAATGTACAAAGGCGGACTTAATGCCTTGGGCATTTTCTACCAGTCTACCTTAGGGTGATGCAGAGACAAAACGGTAGGTGCAATAGTAGCAGAAAATTACCAAGAATAAAATATAACAATAAATACATATGCAAACAAAACAAAGTAAAGAGATTTAAAATTTATACATAGATAAAGAAAAACAACAAATTAATTGTGGGACGAGTCTGCCAACTTCTTATGTAAGTGTTCGCGAGCTTTTACTTTAAATGTGAACCGACTGGTTGCCGTCCTGATATTCAGAAGGAGCGCATTCCAAAGGAAAACCGCCTGGACAAGAAAAGAAGATTTAAGAAAACCAGAGCGGTGAGTAGGACATCGTAGAAGACGATTATTGGAAGAACGAAGATTCTTGCTGTGCGATTTGCGCACATAAACATTGGAAGTTAGAAAAGAGTCAAATTAGAAGGAAAAGTGGGTTTGTCTAGAAGAGAAAACAAGGTTGTCAAAGCCCTAGCAAGCAAGCAAAGCATAAGCAAGCAAGCAAGCATTTATCGTTCGAGCTCAAACCATTCATGATTTTAATAGATAGAATACGTACATTTATAATACAGGCTGTAAACGGACCCTCCCAAAGTCGTCAACCAAGCATTCTGTACATCAAAGTCAGTTGACGTGCTTTCCGAGGCACAGAGACCAACCTAGGCAAGGGTTGTTGTGTAAATTGTAATACACCAGATTTATATTAGTCCACGAGTTTTTTATTTCTTCGCTCCCGAGCAGAGCAGTCGACGTAGTATCGTCAACATATGGCCGTCGCTACCGGGGTACACCTGCACGACGCGCCCCAGCAACCAGCAGAGCGGTGGGAGCGCCTTGTCCTTCACAAGGACAAGCGTTCCCAACGCTATGTCGCCGTTAGTAGAGGCCGGCCATTTCGTTTTCTGCTGTAGGTTACAAATGTACTCAAGATTAAACCTCTTCCAAAAGTGCTGCTTTATACATTCCGCACGTTGGTAGCGCTCCAAACGATTGATGTTGGCGTCGGTGACCTGTGGATTTGGAACCGACATTAGTGAGCGTCCAATAAGGAAATGAGAAGGAGTAAGGGCAGAAAAGTCGAGAGGGTTAGTGGAAAGAGGAGTAAGTGGCCTTGAGTTTAGAATTGCCTCTATTTGAGTTAGGCACGTAGCCATTTCCTCATAAGTAAAATGAGTAAGCTGCAAGAGTCGTTTTAGATGGTGTTTGGTTGAACGAACCGCAGCCTCAGCGAGACCGTTGAAGTGTGGAGAGTACGCTGGTGCAAACCTGAATTCTATTCCCTCCTGAGCTATTTCATGTGCAACATCAGAGCCCTGCAAAAATTTAGTCATTTCGTTACAAGCTCCGACAAAGTTTGTACCATTATCGGACAAGATAGTACGCGGCCTGCCACGTCGCGCGACAAAACGATTTAAAGCAGCCCTGTAGGCCTCTTTAGAGAGGTCCGTGACAAGCTCGAGATGCGCAGCTTTGGTAGCCATACATACAAAAATGCACAGGTAGGACTTTATCAGTCTAGATCCCCGACCTTTCCGGTCAGATATCAGTATAGGCCCAGCATAGTCGACGCTACTATTAATAAAAGGAAACTCTAAAGTGCTTCTAGTGTTGGGTAGTTGCCCCATGATTGGCTGCACATTTTGAGCTTTAAATCTGAAACATTTTAGGCATTTGTTTACAGTTAACTTAGCAAGATTTCTGCCCCCCAAGGGCCAATAGGTTTGACGAATATTCGATAGAAGTGATTGTGGACCTGCATGTAGTAGGTTTTGATGTTGCATTCGAAATAGTAACTTCGTTAGATGATGCTTACTACAGAGTAAAATTGGATGTTTTACGTCGTATTCATATGGGGAGTTGTCTAGTCTGCCCCCTACACGAATAATATTGTCACGGTCTAAAAATGGAGTCAAAGAAGTTAACCTATTTTTACGTGACAATGACTTCCCGGATTTAAGGACAGCGTACTCATCTGGGAACATTTCAGATTGAGCGACACGTAATATAAGAGACAAGGCCTTTCTAAGTTCATCAGCAGAAAGGAAACCTTTTATTTTTGAATTATTACTGTCTAAATTGTGAATAAATCTTAGAATGTAAGCTACGACGCGTTGTAAATAATTTAAGTTGGAATGTTTCTGAATTAACTGTTGTATTATTGAACTACATGTGAGTAGGTTAGAACTAGAATTACTCTTATGACTATCTACCAAGTTAGAAACTACTTCAGGTAGTTCTTGTCTCACGAATTTATTGGGCTGTTGTGGCCACGAATTTTCGTTATTTAATAAAAACCGCGGGCCTGACCACCAGAGTGCAGAACCGCTGATAAGATCAGCCTTCAGCCCACGAGAGACAAGATCCGCCGGATTGTCCCGAGACGGCACGTATCTCCACTTAGTACCCGAGCTGCTTTCTTGAATCTCGTTAACACGATTTCTAACGAAAGGCTTTAGTTGCTGGGCCGGTGTAGACAACCATCCCAGCACTATTGTGGAATCACACCAATAGTAAAACCGGTGGATTGGTAACGTGAGTGAATCTTTTACCTTTGTGCACAACCTGGAACCCAACAGAGCCCCACACAGTTCCAACCGTGGAGTAGTAGTAGGCCTGATTGGTGCCACACGACTTTTGGAGGTTAGTAGGTGAACAGTGACTGTACCTGAACTGGTTATAGAACGAATGTACAGACATGCGCCATAAGCCCTATCAGAAGCGTCTGTAAACACGTGAACCTCATGGGTTATGGAGTTATTACATAAAATCCATCGTGGAATTTTTATGTCATTTAGACAAGGCAAGGTACTCGCAAATACTAGCCATGAGTCTGCAACCGCCTGCGACACTTCGTCATCCCATTCACATTTGTCTTTCCAGAGTCTCTGCATTAATATTTTTGCTTCGACAATGCAGGGACCAACCAAGCCTAGTGGGTCGAATATCTGACTAATTACGGACAAAATGTGCCGTTTTGTTATTTTGCTGTTGGATTCGAGATGAATAGAAAATCCTAATTTATCAGTATCGCATAACCAATGTACACCTAACGTTTTAGAAGGAGTATTGTTGTCTGACAGATCTAATATTACACGACTTGAGTCACATGAACTACCTAAATCTTTTAAAATTTCTGGGCTATTCGATTGCCACTTTCTTAAATTAAATTTAGCGGACGCCATAATAGCCCGCGTCTCCTTACACAAATCTAGTGCACCTGAAATTGTGTCTGAACCACTAAGATAGTCATCTACATAAAAGTCATGCTGAATAGAACGCTTGACTAAAGGATTCGATGCTTTTTCAGCTAAGCTCACTAAACACTTAGTAGCCAAATATGGAGCTGACGCTGTACCGTACGTAACCGTGTTTAATGTATAAGTTTTCATCGGTTCTGTAGGATTTTTACGAAAAATTATCTGTTGTAGTGACCTTTGGATAGGATTCACTTCAATGGCCCGATACATTTTCTCGATATCTGCCGCGACCACAATTTTATGCTGTCGAAACCGTAATAAAATAGAAAGCAAATCGTCCTGAACGGTCGGACCTACAAGTTGCAAGTCATTGAGAGATATACCTGTAGTTGTTTTTGCAGATGCATCAAATACGGTGCGTAACTTGGTAGTGACACTAGACTCGCGCATGACCCCATGGTGAGGCAAAAAATATTTGACCTTACCTGTTGGCTTTGAACTAGAATCATTTTCCGTCATATGACCTAAATTCTCGTACTCTGTCATGAAATCTAAATACATTGACTTGAACTTAGAGTCACGTTCAAATCGTTTCTCTAACGATAAAAAACGGCGTTTTGCGATACCGTATGAATCTCCCAATGCAGAAGGATCAGACTTAAAAGGAATTGTAACCACAAAACGTCCGTCGTCCTTACGTTTTGTATTCTTATAAAAACTGTCTTCGCAAGCCCTTTCTTCTGAAGAAAGGGAGTGCTTTTCAGACACTGTGTCTAGTTCCCAAAATTTTGACAAGTCTATACTAGGCTTAGTTTTAGCCAGATTACAAAAATGTGAATGGGACGTACGTGAGTGACAGCTTACTGAGCCTGAAACTAACCATCCTAGTTTACTCTCACATAACCTCGGTTGGTTCTTGCCAAGTTTTATGTGGTTGGCTGATATAACGCTCCAAAAAACATCTACACCAACCAATATGTCTACAGCTGATGGAGTATTAAATGTGGGATCCGCCAGCTGTATACCCCCAGGTATGGTTATATGCTTTAAACTGATTGGAGTTGACGGTAAAAGATGTGTAATTTCTGGTAGAATTAAACAGTCAATGTTTACCGAATAGTCACCGCAATTAGACTCGATTATTAGATTGCAAGATTGTGCACTAGTACTAGTTTGGTTGCCAATACCTGTTATCGTGGAGCCCGTGACGTTTCGGGACAAACGCAGCTTACCACACAAGTCCTCGGTAATGAAATTAGCTGTACTACCGCTGTCCAGTAGGATTCTTGCGTCACATCTTTCACCATTGGCACTCACTGCCTTCACCAGCGCTGTGGAAAGTAAAACACAAGAGCGAGTATATGTTTGCTTATTGGCTGAAGCGTTAGCAGAAAGAGCAATACTTTCGGAAGCACTAGGCATTGGGTTTTGTGAGGGAGGGGTATCTGTGCTTTCCAAGTGTAATAGGGTGTTATGCCTAGCTGCACAGTACCTACAGTGGGTTATTCTGCACCTTTTTTCATTATGACCCAATCTTAGGCAGTTTAAGCAAACTTTTAGGTCCTTGGCCTTTTTAATACGTTCTTCTATTGTTAATTTTTTAAAAGACTCACAAACGTATAGAAAATGATCACCAGAACACATTGGACATTTAAACTTCTTTTTATCTGAACTGGACTTAATGTTATTATTACCTTTATTTGTTAGATTCTGTGAAACTATAGCAAAACTTTTGGATTTATTATTATTGTTTGCTATATTACTATGCTTATTATTATCTTCTAACGTTTCCAGTAATTCAGCCTTGTTGTTTACAAATGTAGTAAATTGAGTAAGTGTAAGAGCACCAGATACTGTCTTTCGATACTCTTCCCAAGATCTACTAGTATTTAAATCCAATTTACTTGACATCATGTGTATGATGATAGTATTCCAATGCTGAGTAGGCTCTTCCAGTGACTTGAGCGCTCTTATATTTTTATTAATGACACCTACAAGATGACGCAACGCAACACTAGACTCAGTACCGACTGGTTCGACATCGAATAAAGCCTGCAGATGTTTGTCTACTAAAAGACGACTATTGTTGTACCTATCACACAATAAGTCCCATGCTAATTGATAATGATCCGCTTTAAAATCAATATTTTTAATAACTTCGGCTGCCTGGCCTTTTAAAGAGGCACGTAAATAATGGAACTTATTTATATTGTCGATAGAAGGACTATCATGAATTAAAGAAATGAAAGTGTCCCTAAACTCTAGCCAACACTGATAACTGCCATCAAAGCGCGGTAAATCTATTTTAGGTAGTCTAACAAAATTGTGTTTAGTCCCACCTGACATTGTTGCCTCAGACCCTGCCACGGAACCTGCAGAGTCACTACGGCGACGCTTGCCATCCGGTCCGGATAGCAAACTCCGCGCCAACGCTAGCAGCAAGTAGTACTGCTGCTCAAACTGGTCTCTCGCCGCGTACGCCTCGTCCGGCTTGTCCGACGACACCTCGATCTCAGTCTGCAATTCGTCAAATTCGGTGTACATGGCTTCAAATTTGTCTAAGCGGGTTTCTAGCTCGATTATTTGCAACTTGGAAAGATTATCGCAGCTTTTAAGCACGTTTAAATAAGCAGCAAAGGTTGTAAGCTTGGCCTTCATTGAACTTCGTTTCTTTACCAATTTGTCGGCCATTTTGTCTTAATACAAAAATGACTAAGCAGAAAAAATTCAAATTTAAAATAACGGTTAAAATAAAACCGGTAAAATGCAACACACGAAATAAGCTCAAAAGTAACTGTATAGAACGCAGCGCACTGAACAACGCACAAATAAAACAGCTGTTGCCTTGTAAATGTGTCAAGGTCACGCTATGCGTCGCTCTAAGTCGCACAACCGGTTAAGCGAGCAAATATTTTGCATGCGAAGTTGAAAGACGTTATAAAAACGAAAAAGGGAATGAAATTAGCTATCAACCAACTCAATAGGGCAATGAATCGGAAAATAATAGAAGTTGTGTTATAAAACAAAAAAAAAAAACTGAAAAAAAAGGAATAGGAAATAGACAGATATAAGGAATAATTGAAACGATCTCACGAATATCCGAATCCTTATCCACAATCTCAGTTGCGACTTCAAATCTTCAACCGTAGGCGACGATGACTCTGCTTTTCCCAACGAAGCGACGCGGGGTCAATGTCCACCAACGTCTGGGTCTTGTACTCTTGCAACGCCAAATCTTCCTGCTGTGAAGTTCTACTTGCGAAGGACCATATGTTGACGATACTACGTCGACTGCTCTGCTCGGGAGCGAAGAAATAAAAAACTCGTGGACTAATATAAATCTGGTGTATTACAATTTACAATAATTCAATAGGCGCAGTGCCTTTGTCGTGGTAAGAAGTGAAGTCGCGACGCTCGGAGCGCGGGACAGCGCGAGCGCCCGCGCCGCCCGTGCGCCCCTCAGGCGCCGCCGACGCCCGAAGCTGATGCCGCAGCCCGCGCGCCCCCTCAGCCTCCGCGTGCCTCCAAATAGTCGTAGGCATGCCATGCATAGACAGTTGTTATTACTTAGCGACGAGCTCCTTATATTTAGCCGTTTAGTGGAATGAAACTTCTGTATCCATCTATCTCGGAACATAGAGGATCCGTGATTGACGCTGTAGGCTCAGCGCTGCAGCGCTACATCGCTTGCGGGACAGACAGGCGACAGGCTAGTTTTGTCCATGTCAGTCTCCAAACTGAATAGGTTTTATTACTTTTAAATTTGTTTCAATAAAACAAGCGGTTTTTTTCGTGGCTTCGGCTGGCTTTTGGTTGAAAAACATGTAATTTAACTTCTGTTTTAAACGTTAAGAAAAATTGCTGCCATTTTTTATAACTTCATGAAATTTCGTTTGGTACCAGTCTCTACTCACACTAAGGGTCATCATTCTCCTGCTCTTATTCCCATTAATTAAGGGTCGACATAGACTGTTCTTCTTCTCCCCTACTCGTCATCTCAGTACACACCTCATTTACATAACATAACATCACGCCTGCAATCTCCGAAGGGTTAGGCAGAGATGCACCTAGCAGTACACTCACATTTTGCCAGTTATGTTTAAGTCCCATGTAATAGGGGGCGAGCCTATTGCCATCAACCGGGCACACATCCAGACTCCGTGGCAGAAAAACCCAATAGCACTTTGCCCGACTCAGGAATCGAACCCAGGATCTCATGCTCAGCAGTCGCGCTTGCTGCCGCTAGATCAACGAGACAGTCATCACATTAATAGCCATACCATCTTTCTCACGGTCCATCCATAGTTTCTTTTGTATTCTCCGACTCTTATCTTTCCACATTCCTAGTTTAATGGATATGTTTACGTAAATTAAATGCAATCGTTATACTCGTAAATGTTTGCATCGCAATCATTCGGTAGCGAATTTTTCCATTCATCTCTCTGTATTGATCATTAATTTGGTCTCTCGATAAATCATTTTTGTTCAATTTTGAGGGACGACACTATCGTGGTGCATATGTATTGTTGTAGTTTTACTGTCTGTCTGTAGTCGGTACTTATTTAAATGTAATTATCTTAATCTAAAACTCTTAGTGTTTCCCCATTTTGATAAGCTAAGGCAAGCAGCAATTATACCAGAAAAGCTTTTTCCTATGGAAATTATTTAGTAAATTGTAGAAGTCCTACATACCTGCTGCCTTAGTGCCAATTATTAATCATGCTAAGACAGCCGAAATGCTTAAGTCAGACAATACATCGGACAAAAACTTCTGAGAATTAAGTAACCATTCCAAACATTCGAAACTACGATAACCAACTATTAGTTATAGTAACACACTGATCAATTATTTCTAATTGTCATTACAACCAATAAAAATTATCAAAAAGTTTGCCAATCAATAAATTAAGACAACTTAAGCAAGAATATTACAGAGCGGTGGTGGCCCAGTGGTGGCGGCCCCGACTTACGAACAGTAAGTCGTGGGTTCGAACTCAGGCAGGCGCATTACTTTGTGAAATTTATTTCATCACCACTGCTCTCATAAACGGTGAAGGATAACATCGTGAGGAAACCGGCATGTCCTAGAACCAAAAATTCGAAGGCATGTGACATCTACCAACCCGCACTGGGCCCGCGTGGTGGATTATAGCCCATTCCCTCACTAGAGAGGAGGCCGTGTGTCCCAGCAGTGGGAACATTATAGGCTGATTATGCTAAGCAAGAATAAATTCTGACGAATACCCAAGCAAACCCGCAATAAACACTAGTACAGACAATCTCACAAAAAGTCGTCATTTAAAATCTGAAACCCTACTGTCATTTACCATTTCCAATACGTCGTCCGCAGTGCGATAACGAAACTGCCTCGTCGCGATTTCATAAAAATCGCATCCAATATTCACTAGTTTGGAAGCGTACGGCCGTACGTCCAAAGTTAATGAATTTAATTTGATACGGAACCTCTTTTGTTTTCGCTCGTGTGTAACTGGCTTAATTGTTGACTTTCAATTTGGAAAGGAAGATTTGTGAAAGCGGAATTTAATGTGGAGAGAATTAATTGATGCGGGAAATATAGAAGTTGTGGTGTGTGGTGATAGGCGATTGAATAACTTATAATGTTATGCTTAAGTTTAGTTTATAACATAACATCATGCCTGTTATCTCCGAAGGGTTAGGCAGAGGTGTACTTAAAAGTACACCCACACTTCGCGACTACCATGTAATAGGGGCCGAGCCTATTGCCATCAATCGGGCACAAATTCAGTCTCCGTGGCTGCTACTGAGAAATTCCTGATGGAAAAACCTAATAACACTTTGCCCGACCTGGGAATTGAACCCAGGCCTCATGCTCAACGGTCAGCACAACAGCTCAACGAGGCGGTCGGTAACGGAATTGTGAATGCGTTAATCTATACAAAAAAGTAAATAAAATTTAATAAGTGTCTGTTTGTAACATCAAAACAGCTTTTCACTGAATATGAGTTAAGTAGTTCTGGGTAATACGACACCCTTTGGTCAGACTTTCGGGCCACTACCTATAACGACTGTCAAAGATCTACAAATGACAGCCGGGACCAACAGCTTAACGTGCTTTCCGAGGCACGGAGGAAACTCGGTATGTAATAGGTGGTCACCCATCCACGGACCAACCTAGTCAGGCGCAGGTTAACCTAAAGATCGACCCAAGCGGCAGTTATTATTTAGCCACGAGCTCCTCCATATGAAAATATACGTGTATACGGTACTTATAACAAAAACACTTTTTTTTTTCAATTTTTGTCTGTCTTTCTGCTTGTCAATCTCCGAAACGGCTTAACTCATAAATTAAAACCCTTGCAATTGATAACAAACTTCGATTCAAAAAGGGAAATCATGTTTTTTTATAATAATTTTACACCAACGAAAACAGCTAGCTCATACTATATAGAAATCCATCACGCTTGTGGAGTTTTGGGAGTTAATTTAATTTGATTCTTTTAGTGATTTCTACTATATTAATTTATTTTGAGCATCTGAAACTAAATTGTTCAGGCGAGCTTTAATATACATAGTTACGTACATAAACCCACGTCTATATCCCAAGGGGTAAGCAGCACCTACAGGACGCCTGCTCCGGTAAGGTTAGAGTAAATATACTTATACAGATATAGATAAAGATGACACTTAAATAATAGTTACCAATTTAACTTTTTTATCTAACCGATAAAAACACATTCAAGTGGAAACTAATCCATAGTGCACTACGCAGTACTTAAAAAATAAGTTACAAAGATAACAACAAAACAATAAATTCTAGCACACTTATCGCTTAGACAAATGCAAGTCGACAAACGCAGTGTTTACTCAACATGTGGGACATGCCGGATTATAATATGGGCAAGCCGGGGCGAATAGGGGCGGAATGGGGCGAACTGGGGCAAAGTGCAGGTGCCACATCATCTGATTTATGTCCCGATTTGTCATTGGTCCAAACCACACTGACCTTTGTGTTACGACAACGTGTGGTTAAGATGTGGGTGGCTTAAGTTTGGTTGTGAATGGAGTTTATGGTTGGTAATGTTTCAGCGGATTAGCAGTCGAATGGAACAAAATGTAAAAGAAAGTTTGAGGGTATTGAGAACAGGGTGTAAAGTTCTTCATCCTCCATAGAAAAGGGAGGATCGTCCGACCAGACGGGTGTTATGTCTGGTGGGCTACAGCCCGAAAGCTGTTTTCGAGTTCTTCTATACAGTCTTAGGTCGAGGATAACTTTATTTGCGCGATGTAGGATTAAGATGTATTTCGATGTTTAGTTTATCCTCTGCGTCATAGATGGCGCTATAGTACTTTTTGTAGTGCCGCTACAAAGTAATGTATGTGCGTTATCCAACATAAGATTTTTCCAAAACTCTGAACTCAGGATTGACTGTCAACAA
This sequence comes from Eurois occulta, assembly GCA_950022335.1. Classification (NCBI taxonomy): domain Eukaryota; kingdom Metazoa; phylum Arthropoda; class Insecta; order Lepidoptera; family Noctuidae; genus Eurois; species Eurois occulta. The sequence goes on from OX465497.1 coordinate 17,940,998, forward strand.
AAGGTACACCTTCTTTCTTCTGGTGGTGAAAGGATTGGTCAGTTAAAGTCTGCATTACCGAGTACTAGCTGTCCAACGTGCGCTGGGTGTTTAGAATCGTAGTACGATTAAGGTTAACGCCGCTCGAGGAGGCTCCTTTCATGCACCTACAATGATACATCCAAACAGCTCTCCTCAGAGCCAAGACCAACGGCCCTTTTAAGGATCTAATCACAACAACGATCTTTCTTCTTCTAGTGGGTGAAATTGTTAGAAATATTAATTACGAGTGGATAGGCACCTTGGAGAGCAGCGGTGGCCCAGTGGTGGCGGCACCGACTTACGAACAGTAAGTCGTGGGTTCGAACCCAGGCAGACGCATTACTTTGTGTAATTTATTTCATCATCACTGCTCTCAAAAACGGTGAAGGAAAACAATGTGAGGAAACCGGCATGTCTTAAAACCAAAAAATCGAAGATATGTGACATCTAGGCACTGGGCCCGCGTGGTGGATTATAGCCCATTCCCTCTCATAAAGAGGCAGCTCTATGTCCTAGCAGGGGGGAAATTATAGGCTGATTATGCTATGCTTACGCATGTACCTTGTTTACACAATTAATACCAGCACGTTACCAAGATATTATATTTACGTATGAAACACTGGCATTACCGAGAGCCACAACTACCTGTGCTATGTACCAACCCGCATTGGGTCCACGTGGATAATTACTAGTACAGCCAACTCCCTCTCATAGACAGGGGGCCTGTAACCCAGCAGTTGGAACATTTAAGACTTATTAACAATCATATACCTACGAACTCCCTTCTAAATTCATAGGTACATAACATAAATCGCCTCGCAACTGGTTAGTGTTGCCAACATTTTGAGGCCGAAAACAAAGCCACTGGTGGAATTAGTGCGTAGTTAAGAGTTGATCTCACGATGCAATCAATCGCTGATTTTTTTTACCAACCAACAAACTAACATTCACTAGTGAATATGGGCATTCTTTTCTATAAATAATTTCAATAAATGGTCATTTTTAGGGTTCCGTACCTCACAAAGAAAAAACGTAACCCATATAGGATCACTTTGTTTTCCGTATGTCCGTCTGTCTGTCTGTCAAGACCCTTTATCTCGGGAACGCATAGAGGTATTGAGTTGAAATTAAAACCATATACTCAAGTCTACAGTCCCTTGAAGCTGTGAAAAATCAAGATTCTAAGTTAATGTAAAAAAAGATACGGCCGTTTATGCCACAAAATACGTATGTTTCGACACTGTCAAGGGAATCAAAAATTAAAGGGTACTTCCCGTTGTCCAAGAATTATGAAATTTAGTATGAACCAATGTCTTACAGTACATGTAAAGGAAAAAATCTGAAAACCATAAATATGTATTTTAATGACAAAATACCTACAAGTTTGTACAGAAGCCTCGGTGCGCGAGTCCGACTCGCACTGTCGTTTATTTTTCTCCCTTCTTCTCTTCTGATAATAATCAAAGATAATATAATACTAAATTAAAGCCGGCCATTCATAAAACGGTTTTTGTGACAGCCGGTACAATACAAAGCCGGCCATATTCTTGTACAAATTAGTGTACCGACAGCAATGTAGGACATAAAACGAAGGACACACTTGGTGATTATATTCTGATTCAAAAGAGTGTCCATGGAGTTTCTTGAACGTTCTTCTCCATAGAGATCTAAGTTAGGGAATGGGCAACTACAGTACTTTCACAGTTTTTATGCCTTTTGACTGGGACTGTAGCTATATTTCATTGTTGTCTTTGTTTCGAAAATTCAAAAGTGCCTGTAACTGGCCTACGTGAAATAAATGCTTTGACTTTGATGTCGGCTGGTATTTCAACACTTTTCTAAGACTAGACACACAGGGTATATTCGCCATTTTATGTTAGTGTACCGTCAGCAGTGTAGGACATAAAGCGAAGAACACACTAGGTGTCGGCTGGTAATTCGACTATTAATCACGCGACCGCGCGCCATGTGCAGTACTCACACTGCATCATAAATACTCGACGCTTTTAGATCGTACGATATGGGCACGATACGATTACAATGTGTGTGATTTTTAACAAGCAAAAGCGGGCATTTAGGTTACGTAATTCTATTCGGACGTCCGGTGGCGATTGAACTAACGACATTGGTCCCATAGTATGTTAAACCAGAGGGCCTAGATGAAGCGACATTCTAAAGCCCGTTTCAAATTATTCCAATGAGTTAATCTAGCCCACTGAACTGAATTATATCGTCTACATTATTTCAGTAATTGTGACCTTTGCTCATTGCTTTACACATTGATTACATTTTTTGTATAAAAAAACTACATACAAAAGTACTAGCCCACCGGTATTAATTGGGAACAGGGTCTAAGCTACCGGCCGGCAGTCAGGGATCTAGAGAACTGGGTCGGGCAAATACAGGCTATTTAATCATCATTATAAATCCAGCTCTTGATTGGCCGTCTACACGATTCAAGTTGCGCTGAAATAGGCGCGCTGTATTAAAAGGTAGACCACCAATTCACTTACTGAACTGCAACTCTCACTGGAACCAGTGCATTCCAGTGATAGTTCAGATTATTCCAGTTGCAATCCAACGCTGAATTAGATCACTGGACTGGAATGCTACTTGAAAAATGTGAAGCGGGCAGCAAGGCGATAATGAAGATACATTATGGAATATCATACATTACTGAATAGATAAATAAGCAACCGGCAAGTTTTTTTCAATCCCGTTGGAAATCGCTGGAAATACTAAATACTTTTTTTTATGTTTGATGGGCCTACTCTTGACCTCAAACTAGTCCTGAGGACAGAGATGAGGTCGACGATGGAACGAGCTAACCCAAAAGAAGCCTATTAACTCGCGACTTAAATAGATTGGGGTCATATGAACTTGGGAACACCGACGAAGGACTTTGAAAGCGACTGTACCTTATCTAAATAATAAGGGTAAGAGTTTATAATACACTTCTGTCTAACATTTTGTAAAAAGCAGACATGATTATGGTATGTAGTTCTCTCTTAACTATATAATAATAATAATAAACATACATGAACATGGACATGTATATCCCATGAACATATTAATTTAACAAGTACAAATATTTCTCCATCCTAAATCGTATAGTATAAACGGCTCCTCCGAACCTTCATTTTTCACAAGCCACATGCATAGTTCACGAGGGAAATATTAGTAGGAAAAATGCTGAAGTTATATATTTATGTTCTACGTAGATGGGCTTGAATTAAAATTGTATGAGCTGAAAAACCGGCGGTGAAGGGATGAAATTAATGGGATGGGATGTGCCGACGACATCTTTGGGTCTCGCAAAGTTGTGAATATGAAGAAAGTTGCTGATTTATTGTTTTCCTGGACTCGGTTAGATAAACGAGTTTTTTTTTGTTGGTTCTGTTTTATGTGATGGTATAGAGGTTGATTTCTTTGCGACTCTTGTGAGAATACCAAAGTGAATGAAAACTTTTTTCATAATGTAACATGACGCGATGGGTGCCTGAGGATAGACGGCGCTGCCGAGGCCGACCTCGAGAGAGGTGGCCAGATGATCTGGATGCGCATCACTAAGGTTGGTTCGAGGTGGCGCAGGAGAAGAGAACCTGGAAGGATACGGAGGAGGCCTTGGCCCAGAAGAAAAAAAAAAAAAACAACGGGTTGCACTCCGGGAGCCGGCAGAAGTGAAAACTTGAATATTAACGTTGTGCATTTTTGATATTTTGGAATGGTTAAGAAATAATTTTGGACGAATTGCTTTAATTATCAGTAAAAAAGTACTATCATTTATGTGGTAGAATATAATATTCATTTATTGCGCTATCGTACACAAACATGACAATTTATATTACATTAAAAATTTAACACATCAGAACTCCCTCCGTCTTACGAATTTTCGATCAAATCACGTGTCCTAAAGCGAGTTTAACATTTTTTACCCATCACAAAAAAGTGCACAACGCCTCTAATGAAGTTTTCACTTAAAAAAAAACATTAAATTAAAAAATTATATAAAAATAATATTAAATATTTTTTCTTTCTTTTTTTTCTTTTCAGTGGGACATACTAAAAAAAAACATCATGACTGTAATTCCTAACCAATGTAATTAAATTAGTAGCACAGAGATTCATGGTTTGGAATTGTGGGTTCAAAACCTGGCAAGGACTAACTATTTTCCTAGTAGTTCAGTAATATTGCTTTAAGGACTGTAAGACACCACATAAGTACTTTCAGAAAACCGGTAATGCAGCGTTTGAAACAACAAAAAGTCGCAGAGCAAGCTCAGTTTTCCCGATCGTCCTTTCTATTTATGAGAAAAATATTTTACCACGCAGTAGGACAGTTACAAGCACATAACTAAAATGTAAGCTAAAAACACATGAATATTCCATCGCTAACATTTTAATCCGATAGCACAGAGTTATATAATCCTAGTCTGCAAAACTGGCGTTATATCTATGTTTATAGGTCCCACGTTTAGTTCAGCTAAAATAGTGCAAAACTAACAATAGTTTCAGTTGCATGCCTATGTACATGTGATCCTAGGTATGTATGTGTGGTGAATCTGGGTCAAAAATCGGTATTACTAAACGAAGCGAAACTGATAGATTTGTGTTGGTTGCAAATTGTTTTATTGTGTTCTTTTTGCTTGTGAGTTGCTGAACGTCGCCGACAGATGGCGTTTACGGGATTGTGATGAAAATAAGTGTTTGGGTTTATATTTGCCGATATTCTAAACCTCATGCATGATGGCCCCGAGGTTACCCGGATAACATTTTTCTGTCACTCTATTTTATTCTATGTTTGTTTGACAATTTTGTTCAAGCTTAATATTTTATTCAGCATGCAAACTGAAAACAAAATAAAATTAAAATATCTACTACAATTAAATCATAATTTCAATTCAATTTAATTCAATTCATTTATAATAAATAAATATAATATATATTATTAATAATATATATTTATTGCATTATTTATAATTTTATTTATATTTTTTTTTAATTTAGGTACCTAGTTACAATTTTATAAATTATAGAAAACAAATAAATTCTACCATAATTTAAAATGAGGAATTCAGACTAGTTAACACTAACAGAATAATAATAAAAAATGTAACTCTGATTACTTAACATTAATAAAGTAAAAAAATAATAACTCTGACTAGTAAAGTTACAAATATGTTTCTAAGTAAAAAAAAAATATTCCATCAACCAACTATTTCTCAATAAAACTCCAACACTTTTCTCTGTCAACCTTTCCTTAAAATCATTGACGAACGCGCCGTCGACACGGCCTGTCGTCATAAGACGGACGGACGGCGAGCTAACCCATTACTCACCGTCCATAGGCAATCCAATCTACGTTGAGCAGTGATCGCCACAATGAATGCTGATGCCTTCTCTGTATGAGGAGAGACTTTATTCTGCAGTGGGACGGTATGATGCTGGGATTATTATCATTACAAACTGAAATCATCAACATCTGCCAGCCTTTACCCAACTATCTTAGGGTCGGGTCCCAGTCTAACCGGATGCAGCTGGGTATTTTACATGGAGCGACTGCCTATCTGACCTCCACACCCAGTTAGTGCTGTGTAATACGATATCCTTGGTAAAACTGATTGTCAGACTTTCGGGCCACTGACTACCTGTAACGCCTGGCAAAGATCTACAAATGACAGCCGGGACCAACGGCTTAACGTGCTTTCCGAGGCACGGAGGAAACTTGGTATGTAATTATGGTCACCCATCCACATACCAACCTAAGCAAGCACGGCTTAACCTAAAGATCGACCCGAGCGGCTGATTATTTAACCACGAGCTCCTCATCATTACAGGCAGCAATACGAGTTAAAAATGATACATTTTTCATCTACTCTCAGCGTTGAGCCAGGCGTTGAAACTCCATCAGTACGCTTTCATTATGGGAATAACATAACATCACGCCTGTAATCTCCGAAGGGTTAGGTAGAGGTGTATTTAATATACATTTCGCCAGCTATGTTTTTAAGTTCCATGTAATAGGGGGTGAGCCTATTAAACTTCGTGGCTGCTACTGAGAAATTCTTGATGAAAAATCCAGTAGCACTTTGTCCGACCGGGGAATCGGACCCAGGACCTCATGCTCAGCAGTCACACTTGCGACCACAAGACAACGAGAGAGTTATTATGAGAATATAGCATGGTACTAGTAAAAATGGTCAATAAACTTGAAACTTTTCATAAGCATTCTTCATCTCCGACACAAACTACCACCCAAGATTTTATCACAGAAATAAAAGACACAACAGGCCATTTAAACCCATCCATTGTTACAAGCACTTGAGTGTATAAAATCCAGCCAGTGTAACTCTGGGAGTGGGTAAGTCGGCCATAAAGTAGCAGTATGTACGTGACCGCAGGCGAGGTGGTAGTATAAGTCATGGAAGCAGATTGCAATGCTGTGCTGTAAGTACTGTTTAGAGTGTTATTACACCTGTGGTTGCTGCTGGATAAAATATTGTGGGGGCAGACGGGCGATTTAAAGCAACTGGAAGTTGCTAACATGTTTTTCTTAGACACATTCCCTTTAGTGTCAAAAATTTCAACACCTATTCTATCCGACCATTTTTTTTTCCATGTTCCTTCTTTTGCCCTTTGTGTTCCAGGGCCGCGGTATCTCTTTCGAACAGTCCCGCAGCCCTGGCAGGCATCGGCCCTTGCGGGCCCCTCCTGTTTGCTGGCATCTCTTTGAGGCGCGCGTGGAACACGAACGCGCCGTCGACACGGCCTGTCGTCATAAGACGGACGGACGGCGAGCTAGCCCATTACTCACCGTCCACGCCCGCGATCCGAAGATGCGTATGAAAATGATTGCCTCCGTCTAGTGGTCGTAAGCGCCACTGTCAAGCTTGAAGTCTTGATTCCATGAGGGATTACTAAAAAGCTACCAGAAGTCTGAACGTATGCCCGGTTTGTAGCTCCCCCACGATATATTCGGACTTGAACATCGATGGTGAACACTAGAAACGGGATATTTACCATGTCCACTGTTTGTTTTGAGTTCCCGATATTTCGGCGCTGTTTCAAGCACAATGATCACGAATAAACTGAAGTTATTGCGGGTGGGTGTTTATGAGCAGACAAATCGGGCTACCCTATTTCTTGTTCGTTTTTTGCACTCAGTACCACTACCACTGTCACTCGCAACTCGATTCTTTTCCCGACACACGAAACTCACTGTGTCCGCGTGGCTTATTTTCTATCGAAATCCATTTAAAACTAATAGTGTGTTAAAAACAGACCGACCGAGCTACACTATGTATAAGCATAGTGTCAATCAGCCTATAATGTTCCCACTGCTAGGTCATAGAGCTGCCTCTCTATGAGAGGGAATAGGCTATAATCCACCACGCGGGCCCAGTGCGGGTTGGTAGATGTCACATGTCTTCGAATTGTTGGTTAAAGGAAATGCCGGTTTCCTCACGATGATTTTCTTCACCGTTTTGAGAGCAGTGGTGATAAAATAAATTACGAAAAGTAATACGCCTACCTGGGTTCGAACCCACGACTAACTGCGCGTAAGTCGGGGTCGTCACCACTGGGCCACCGCTGCTCGCAAATTGAACGAAATTATCCGCCGACATTTCTCTACCAAACATTCCTTTTCACACGGTGCAATAATTTCGTCTTTCAACAACCAACACGGTGTCATCAATAACAACACAATTATGCACACAGCTAACACGACACTCCCGTGTTGATGTCTAGTGGTGGCTCATTAAAATGAATTATACGAGTCCGTACATGGCTCGCCCGTTGTAAATCATAGCTCACTTGTGTGAAAATTGTGTGTTTTATAGAATACGGATTATTTATTGGGTGTTTAGGCTGGTTGGTTCAGTGCTGACTAGATTATTGCTGAGTTTACTAACAGTGGTTTGGGTAGTGGTACAAGCGTTTTTTATTGGTCCCTCTTTTGATATTTTCGTGAAACTTACAAATTGTATTTCCGGACACAAATATCACACTTTTTAAAAACCTGGAACTGGAATTCTTTGGAAGCTAAACGAATAATACAGAAACAATGGAAAAGAACCTTCAATCAATAGCGAAGAATCGAATTATTTAATTATATATCAATGAAAAACCCCAAATTGAGACCGTATCACAATCCAAAACTTTATAATATTCCTTAAAAACAGTGTAGCTTTTTTTTTATTACGAATTTGTGTGATAATAGTAAGTTTTCACAAGGAAATGGAGGGTGGTGTCCCAGTGGTAACAGCCTGACTTACGGTGGAGAAAACCAAAAACTATGAAGATGCATGACACCAGCATCCCCCACTGGACCAACAAGGGAACAACAACCCAACAGCGGGAACATTATAGGCCGATTATAAACAGGAGAAAACACCTACCATCCAGGTGACACAAATAAAAACATCCAATTTAAAACAAACGTAACAGAATCAGATAAAAGTTTGTGCACATTACTTTGTCCAATTACCTAGAAATGTCCAAATAAATGAAGTAAACTTCCCTAATTAGAATTTACTTTGCAGGGGATGTTAAATGGGAGATATTTCACGATACCCCGCTGAAAGTACTGAGTAAATACTCGTTTAAATCGTGATTATAGCTTTAGAGACGACCAGCGTCTTAGGATGTTAGATCTTTAGATATGAGACTAGCTGTTCCCGGCGGTGTCACACGCTGCGCGGCTCCTAAGGGTGGTAGCGTAATGTTATATAGCCTATAGCCTTCCTCGATAAATGGACTATCCAACACAAAAATAATTTTACAATTCAAACCAGCAGTTCCTGAGATTAGCGCGTTGAAGCAAACAAACAAACAAACTCTTCAGCTTTGTAATATTAAATAAATAATAATTAATAATATATATATATAAGTATAGTAGACTAGCCAGTAAAGCGCACACACAAGTTCTGCCTGATTAAGCCCGCCGATGGCAAAATATGCATTCGACTTTGCGAGGTATTCCACTCAAATTAAATAAATTGACTTTGATTCTAAATATCGATAGTTCAAAAAAAAATTGAGGAGAGGAGACCTGGAAGGATAATAGGGAGGTATTTGCCTATCTGTTAGACGTTAAATGCTGCTATAATAGAACTGTTGTCCAAAGTCAATGGACCCTCTCTAAGTGTGCGCCTTTGTGTGGTCTGGATGGACCTTGACTTTGCCGGCTGGCCTAAGCCGAATCATGCCGTGTCAGGCCGACACGAACATGCCTGGTGCACAGCACCCTTAATAAGAAAGAGCAAATACCTCCAGTTTATTCAAAGTAGTGCTATCCCCGCAAATCATAGGTTTCTGATAATCTCTTTCCTCATATTTGAAATTAAATGAAATATAAGTACGGTCGAAAACATACCTTAGACCTACGCCTTAGACAAAAGACACTAAGTACTGTAATGTAAAAATTGAACCAAGAATCTGTTCTAAAATGTAAAGGAAAAAAAGTTCTGAAACAGTTTTGAATACAGCCAAATGTCCTGACCACGCAAACGTTCAGAAAAAGGAACCGGCAAAATAATAAGAACCGTATCAAAACTAACACACACTGCAGTCTTTATACCGCACAGTGGGCCGAACTTAAAAACTCTGGACAAAAAACGCCGACCGACGCTAGTCGGTTTAACTGCCAATATCACTGTCATTTGTCTCTGGCCAGCTTTGCGAAACAAAAATTTATTTTGCACTTCCCTAACCATATTCCGAACTTTACTTACCTCAGAATAAAGGTGAAATTGCTGTTTCGCACATGGAAAATAGTAAAATTGTACGCCAATAACAGGCTCTCAGTGACATGTACGTTTTGAAAGCGTTTCGCTTTATGTCTCTAATTGCGTTAGGCACTGAAATATTTTTGAGTGGTCATATTGAAGTTTTTGACTTAAACGGTTTAGTTTTTGTGCACTGTGCAAATAACAAAGAGGTTTGTCAATGAAGTTTATATGCCCGTCAAAGTGTAGTAGATAGTTGACATTTTGTAAGTGTTTGAGGAAATATAAACTAGTGTAATGTTTTGTTATTTTGAGCTCGGATTAAGCATACTCGTATTTGTCGGCGATAAATTAAATTCACGGTGCATTGTTGGAACATTTTATTATTGACTGTTATTTGAAATATTTTTATCGTTTAAACCGGTTAGATAGTTTTATGATAAATGTTTTTTTGGTATTTAAATATTTACCTGTGATGAATAAAATACAAGAAAGGAAAAGTGATGTCTATGGTCAGCAAACGTCGAAAGTTTTTAAGTCTCCTCACTCCATCATACACTGTTTGAAAGCACCCTGAATTGAAGAGAAGCGTCAAATTAAACATTCGGCAAAAATCTGATGTTCACATAATATAACATCGAGCCTATAATCTCAGAAGGGTTAGGCAGAGGAGTATCTAAGTAGTACACCCACCCACATTACGCCAGTTATAATTATATTAGCGACCCGCTCCGGCTTTGCACGGGTGCATGTATTATACTCGTACATATAAACCTTCCTCTTGAATCATTCTAACTATTAAAAAAAACCGCATCAAAATCCGCAGCGTGGTTTTAAAGATTGAAGTATACCTACTAGGGATATAGGGACAGAGAAAGCGACTTTGTTTTATACTATGTATGCAGTCATAAGTCACATGTAATAGGGGGCGAGCCTATTGCCATCAACCGAGCACAAATCCAGATTCCCTGGCTGCTACTGAGAAATTCCTGATATAAAAACCCAATAACACTTTGCCCGACCTGGGAATTGAACCCAGGACCTTACGCTCAGCAGTCGCGCTTGCGACCACTACACCAACGAGGTAGTCGGATGTTTACATTTCTGCAAAAGTGGTAAGATTTCATTTTACAAAGCAAAATAAACATCTAATAAAAGGAACAATATAACGTTACGCAATTAATTAAAAACGTAAAAGAAGCAAAAAAAAGAATAAACTTTATACTGTTAATTTTTAATTAATGCCCCATCAATTATAATTAACTTTACACTTTTCCTTAAATGGGGAAAGTAGCCATTTTACAGCTCACGAACGAGATTATTGTCAATTATGTGTATTTTACGGGAATACAGTTTATTTTCTTTTGGAAAAATAGTTTATTATTATGCAGTATGAGTCAACGAGCATAATATCGTGATGACGGGACACCGAAACTCTGACTGATACGTATAAAACCAACTGTGGAAGTTAAGTGTGGAAGAGTTAGAAATAATATTTTATTCAAATTAACTGTTTGGAATGTATGTCATAAAATATGTATAAAACTATCAACTATATAACAGAATTTTAAAATGTACTTGGTAGTATCACAAGACACCTTTATTTTTTTCGCAATCACTCTAAAAGTATAAAATATTCAAACTACAATTTTTAATTTCCCAGTTTTAAATCCACAACCCGTAATTGTTTTCCTTTGTCGCAAAGCAAAAACCGCAGTTTTCAATATCCACTGCCTCAGCTGAGCAATTTTCATAAGAAATTACTATTTCGCAATCAAAATGGGAGCCATTGTAGATTGTCAACCGCGGCTGTCAAAGTTGACAGTAGCTGTCAAGCTATTCAAAAGACAAGATGTTCTGAAATGTCCTCATCTTTTTTACATTTCTCATTTATCGGATTTTATACCCACTTTATGCCCAATTTTGTTTTTTTTTCTTGGCATCTCTGGCTTATTAAATGTTTCGGGTTTTGAAGAGGGGATGATAAAGTGGACAGTGGGTGTATTTATTAAAATACTTTTTACGTAATTTGGTTTTTCAGTTAAATCTTTTTTGCTTAAATTAGTGACAGTTATATATATTTTAGCATCAGTTATATTACGAAAATCTAGTGTCTTTTTAAATCTAATTAATAATCTTTTCAATAAAATTTGTAACCTTTCTTAAAACTAAATATTTCCTACTTAGATTGTAGTTTTAACTTAATCAGAGAGCCTTTGCACAAGGTTTCATTGGACAATGTATAAAAAAACTGTTTTAAGATGGTGTGACCAATGGCATTTAAACAATAAAAGTACAAACATACATTAAAACCCCAGAAACAGAAAGTACAGTAAACACTCGTGTCCTCATACAACACCAAATTTTCTCCCATTCAACTTTATAATCACAACACATGAATCAAGCTGTCGACGGGCGACGCATTATCTTCTAAACAGTAAATCCACCAAGTTTTTAACGAGAAAAGTAACCATTTCCGAACTCATTCTACATTATATTGCCGTAAACAGACGTGCCACATGTTGCCAAAGCACCTCATATTTTCCTCACGTACTGGGAATAACCTAATAATATACATCATGCCTATTATTATCCTCGAAGGGTTATGCAGAGGGGTACGTAGTACATTCACATTTCGCCAGTTATTAAGTCCCATGTAATAGGGGGTGAGCCTATTGCCATATACCGGGCTCAAATCCAGGTTTTATGGTTGCTACTGAGAAATTCCTGGTGGAAAAACCCAGTACCACTAACACATCTAGGAATTGAACCTAGAATTTCATGCTTAGCAGTCGCGCTTCCGGCACTAACTTAGAGGCAGTACTTTTTTCACGTACTGAAAATAAATGTGTTGAAATTTTCGTGTCTCTTTTAGTCTGCGGCAGTGTATCGGATCCACAGTCCACATTTTTTGTTACTAATTACGTTTTTTACGAGTTTTTTTTTTTTACAGCGATACTGAAAGGTCCCTAAATTATGTTTTAACGTATATTGCTATTCGCTCGTTCGGTGGTAATTATTGTGTGCCTGAAAATTTAGTGGTGTTCGGGAAACGGTTCTAAATTATCACGAAAGGTTGTGTCTGTATTCAGGGTCGTGAAATAATTTAACAATTTTATTTAGGGTACTAAGGTATTCGTTTTTTTACCTACATGTGAGGTTTATTTATGTTTGTTCTAGGTACCTGAATTTTCTTTGTTACTTGCTGCCTTTGATGCGGGTATTTCTTTTGAAGAAATCGGTTTTCAGTACATCTATTTCTATTACTCCAAAAAATTGTTCTCTTTTAAATTATTATTGTCAACAACGAGTTTTTCATGATAATTTTGTAATACATGAAAAAAAATTATATTTAGCTGGTAAAAAAACATTAATAATATACAGCGTGAATTTTTAAGTGGTCGTGGATGGCCAAATCCGAAAATATGAGGAATGTCGAAAAATACTCAAAGGAGTCTCGAGCCCGATTTTGATGAAAACTAAAACTGCGTCATTGTATTTTTGGAAAATCAATATCCCTAGCCAGGAATCGAACCCGTTGATTTTGGAAAAAAACACACTGTATTACTAGATAGCTTCGCTATTAAGGATCAAATTCTGAGAAGTAATGACATACGGAAAACTAAAGGAAACAGTTAATAAAATTGTTCATAAAATACGTAACAGTATGTTAATTTATTGTTAGTAGTAACCAAAAAGACAAGGACAAAATCACTACTAAAAAATTCTAATTTCGATTGTTTAATTTTTTTTCTTCTTTTATTTTCGTCGTCTACAAAAATTTGAAATTAGAACACTGTTTGAAGATGACTGCGCTGCGTGTGTCATCAATCAATGACAATTCTTAAAAATGGGTAAAACATAAAATTTTACCTTTTCCTTAAATTTGTCGCATGACATTACTTCCCAGAATTTGATCCTTATTAGCGACACTATCGAATGGAGTCATAATACAGTGTGTGTTTATTTATTCGAAATCAACGGGTTCGATTCCTGGGTAGGAATATTAATTTTCCAAAAATCTAATAGTTTTAGTTAAGATGTCACCACGAATAAACGCTTTTTCATTTTTTTTTTCATCTAAATCGGGACTTTGAGTATTTTTCGCTATTCCTCGTAGTTTCGGATCTGGCCATCCACGCCCACTTCAAAAATTCAACCTGTATTAGGTAAACTTAGTAAATACTCCACAGCCTAAAAAAAGTGTCTCAAGCCTCGTACACCAAGTTCGTCATCCCCAACCTAAATTAAACTTACATTAATTCCACGCCAATCTTGCAGCAACTTCCAAAACTGATTCTATTTACGTTTCAGTATTTTCAGTTTAATTAAGAATTTATGAAAGTTGTCCTCGTTTCCACGGTGTTCATTTTAAAACGTCGTAACTGTATTTCGTGATTGTTCGTCCAAGTAATTGCGAAGTCGGAACTATCCTGTATTTAGTCGTCGCGACGGTTTAACGCCTTCACTGGCTCGTTTTGAATAGTAATTTTTGGGTTTTTTGAATTTTGTTGTTTGTGTCTATAACTTTTTTTCTTTTCATAAAGAAAGAAAGAAAACTCATTTATTTGGCACATGTCACAAATGCACACAACATAAAAAAAAACTTAAATCTACACAGTAAAAACTTAAACCTAAACAGAAAAAATAGGAAACGTTGTGCGTCTCATGGCTGCGCCTAATAGCCAGCTAGTGCCGACGCTGGCTGGTATAAGAAGTGCTTTTATTATTTTTCGTGTAGGAAGTAAACATGATTAAATATTGTTGATGGTATTTCTTAGTAGGTAATCATTCTGTTGGAAATATTACATCTGTGGGAGTTAAATATTATGCGGTTTATACTTAATGTGATTATTCTGGTATACTAAAAAGATTTTCAAAGAAGGTCTAAAATTACAAAAACTATTAGAAGAAAAAATGAGAATTTAATTAGTTAATTTTTAGCCAATGACTGTTTTATTATAACTTAAACTGAACATTGTTCTATTTTCTTGAATGAAAAAGCTTTAAACATATTATCCAAATGAGAATAATCGACTAGCAAGAACTCCTAACAAAAACCACAGAAACCCCTACTCTCCGAAATTGGACAACGTCTTAACGGGAACATTTTCGATGTCCGACGACTTCCAGTGCTGGCCAGTTAAACCCACTTAGTCGGATAGTTGGCTTAAGTTGGCTAATTCAATAACCCACTCTGAAACGAACTGAATTAAGTAAGGAGTTAATTTTTTAAATGGCGAAAGGGTTCCGTCGTCGTGCGAATTTTGCCAATGAAATGAAATAACGTTGGAAAGAGGATGTCTTAATGTTTGTATAGGTATTTTCGGTAAATATTTTGGCGTAGTAGTAGTAGGAGTTTTGTTGTATAAGTGTGTAATGGAATTAGGAAGATTAGCGTTGTTATTTAAGAAATGGGTTTGTATTTATCTAGTTTGCGTTGGGAATATTTAGAAATAATAAAAATAATAATATAGTAATAATATCTTGGGACAACCAACACACCGCCATCTGATCCCAAACTAGGCATAGCCTGTACTATGGCAACCAGACAACTGATAAACATACTTATATATTTCTAAATACATACATATTATAGATAAATTACACACCCAGATACAGAACAAATAATCGTTCTCATCGCACAAAGATTTTTGTCTTGTGTGGGAATCGAACCCACGACCTCCGTCCTAGCAGTCAGGGTCACTAACCACTAGACTAACAGGACAATCAAATAAAAAATACTCAGTGACTGTTTTATAACATTAGAATGAAGTTCATTTTAAGTTTTTTTAAAGTCGATAATAATTAAATAATAATAATTTAATTTTGGTTTCAATTTTATACTCTTTTGTGTTATCAACTTATCACTTTCTTTGTGAATGCTGGTTAACCTGTAATTGGCGACTGTGTTAGTCCAAGACTGTAAAACCTGTACTCAAGACATTTTGTACACACAAGCTGTTGGTAAACCTTTATTAAGAAATAAATAAATAATTATCAACGCAACACATAACCCATACCTACTATTTAATATGACCTTTGACTGTTCATAATCGAAAGTCATCATCATTCTCTTGCCCTTAACCCAATTTTATTAATTTGTAGTCAGCGCAGCCTGTCTTCTTCTTCCATACTTCTCTATTACTCGTCATCTCATCAGACACCTCCTTTCTTGGCATATCATCATGTTCATCACCGAAAGTAAAGAGATGAATTAGTTAGTCGTCACAGAACATGCTTTCAACATAATTTTTCTTAGCCAATAGCTTATACGCAAAAAGAAGGTGCGATAACTTGATCAAATAATCATAAATATCGTTTATCGTATGAAATAAAACATTTTATTTATTTAAACTTCATGCACAATTAAATGGTACCTAGGCAAATTAATGCCTTAAAGTGTTCTCTACCAGTCAACCTTAAATAGAACACTGTAATAGGGTACAAAAATAACATAATATAAAATAACTAGTTTTTTGTTTTTACATTCACAAAATACGAATCAAAACACAAAACCTACTTCTCCAACTAAGTTACAAGTAGCGCCATCTAGCGGTTCACGCCGCAACCTCTTCAAAGAACGTCTGAACAAGGTTAGCTCGCGTCGCCCCCAATTGGATAGCGCTGCTGGTTTAATCACCACTGAGCAGTAATTATGGAAGAGGTATTTTAGAAACGTTGATATAAATTATAAATGAAAATAGTTAGTTTTACATTGAAAATGTTAAACAACATGGGCAGTTGAAACCAAAAATTATTTTGAAAGTAGTTTTTATAACCTGAAAAAAAAATAGACAGAGAAACGAAATTACCTTTGCGAATGCGAAAAAGAATTAATTCTAGTTACCTACCCACCCGGTAACTAGCATTAATTCTTTTTCTGTGTAAAGTTTGACGTTCAAAAGTGCTTGTAGTTTCCTGATTAAAAGAAATTGTTTGACTGTCACATTGTAACATTACTTCTCGAAAAGTGTTAGTAACTGGTTAACTGACCATCATTTGTAATGAAGGTTGAAATACAATGTTACTAATTACAAATGAACAGCTTCTAACACTTTATACATACCTTCTCCATAATGACTGCCAGCTCTTGGTCTATAATTACTGTGTACACTCAAACTTTTGAGGGCTGATGTGACTTTGTACGGAGGGGCTATCGGATGTTAGGTCTTTCAGTCTTTGAGAAGTTAAGTTTGAGATAAAGGAATGTGGTTTATTTTAAGTGTGCGGTTTTTTTCTTCTTTAAGTTCAAGTTTATTATATAATGTTTTTTTTTAATTTTATTGCGTCATTCGTAGGTTATCAACGAATGGGGTTAACTATAATAATTTTATTCGCCATAGAAGTTAGTTTATGTAATACCTAGAATAATTTGTATTTCCATTGCATAAACTTTCGAAGAATAGAGTTGTGACGATAATTTTGTTATAGACTTTTTCTGTCTGTTGTAGTTAGAAAAAAAAGTTGGTCGTTCTTTAAAAATGAATTGTATAATGTTTATAATGGAATTGCCTTTATAGATATTGTTCATGAATTACAATTATACCACAAGACTTGCTTAATTTGTTAAACAGCTATAAATTACTGTAACAACATAATCTAAATTCAACATGAATAATTCACAAGTATTCAAACGAAGCCTCATAAACATCAGATTATAACACTAACAAATTAAACAAAATGCAAATGTATCAGAAACAGCGTCACATAATCCGGTTGCAGCCGCCTTAGTCTGGTTATAACCGGTTCGCGCCGCCTTCATCCGGCTATAACCGCTCGAGCAAAGATTACAGGGTGCTTTAGCAACTCGCGGGGGCTTATTAAGCATCTAGAGGCGAAAATGTAAATTAGCAGCGAAATTGCAAACTGATGTTCGACTTAATGACACTCGTTCGCGTTCTTGAGTGTGTTAAGTTCAGTCTGCAATCAGCTCGTGTGAACGTCTTTACGTTTTGCTAATGGCTGCCGCTTCTGTTGATGTTTAAGTCTGTGTACATCGGGGATGGATGTGGTCTTGTCGTGTGGGGATGCGTGTTTGGTGTGTATGAAGGATAATACAGAAAAGCTGTTGCAATAAACAATTCGAAGTTACAAATGACTAGTGTCGTTGGATTAGTAAAGAAGATTCTCACACAACAACTCAGATCTGGATGAGGGACGTCCAGAATCGGGAAGTGTGGCGTAAGAAAGGAGATGCCGAAATCAAACAGTGGGTGATT
Source organism: Eurois occulta (assembly GCA_950022335.1). NCBI lineage: Eukaryota > Metazoa > Arthropoda > Insecta > Lepidoptera > Noctuidae > Eurois > Eurois occulta. The sequence goes on from OX465497.1 coordinate 17,958,969, forward strand.
CCGGACTGTAATTATAATGTCGATACATCTGTTACCAATAGTGCCAATATGCCAGAAATGTTTCAGTTCTAACAAAATTGTTACATCGCGTACGCACCGACCGACAACACAAAAAGGAACAAACAAAACACTGTCACATACAAAATCTCAAGCACCTCTACACCACAACCAAATAAACCCCTGTACACACAACCGGTAACACCATAAACTAAAACCCAAACTTATTTTTCAGCCGCCAGCGTCGACGGCAATCGAATTAGCGCCGAGTTCGTGTGCCCTAGACGTTATGGCCCGGCCACACGTTACACGCTCTTAAGCAAACTTTGTAACGCTATTACCAACTTGCCACCACCACTAGCTTGTCAGATCGGTAATGGAACCTTCGGAATACAATCTCGTTGGACTCCAGGACTTGATAACTACAGTTCTGCGAAATTGGACGCGACTAACGTCCGTGAAGTTAGTAGGTAAACTCTTGTTGGGAGTGTTGGTTGAGCCTGCATGCGGTTGCAGAGACAGACTGTGAAGTTTTGTCTAAAAATTACTGAGTGCGTTATTTACTTCGATTGCATTCGCAGTCTGCTGGAAAATGTTTAAAATAGCACAATGGAAGCTTGTTGCTTGGCGTTCAATACTGCACCTACAGCCTCTTCACAGTTAATAAACTAAACCAAAGTGATCTTTATTTTAATTACATTAAAGATGCTGTTTAGTTATTGCAACTGACAAAACTGTCAAAATTTGAGTAAAGGTTATTCTCGTTACAATAAGGTTGCTGATAGGCTGCTGCTGTAAAATAAAAAAACAAATAGTTATTTATTTCGAACAACAAGGTCCATATGGGTTAGTGAATAAGTACTTAACAACTATGTTAGTGGTAAGAATTTGGTGATTAAGTTACATTTATTAAAATTCAGTCTTTATATTCATCAATTTTATGTTACTCGTTTTAGTGAGCACCCTAATGTGATGACTTAGAATAGGGCAGTCAAATTTGTCCGCAATAATCGCCAGAATGCCATTGCTGCTAGCACGAACTCTGCTCAATAAGGAGGCGACATTTTTGCGTAGAATAGCTGCGAACAGCTAGCTAGCTAGAGGTAAAATAACTACAAGGATTGTGCAGTGCATTTTCTGTTCACATCCATCAGTGGGCTTACAACCGCATGCGGCCATGCGGGCATGAAAACAAAAAGTAACCATGAGTTTCGACCTGTGTTTTTGTAAAACTGAATGAATGACGGTCGTCTATGTATAAAATTATGGACAGTAAATGGCTTGCCCGTTGTTGTTAAGATTGGAGTTCTTTATTGAGGATATGATGAAATGGGTCCATACGTGACTCAGGAAATAGAGGGTTAGGGTAACGTAATTAGAGGCTGTAGTGTTTTAATTCTGTATAGAGAAGGGTTGAATAAATTGAGGAGGTTCAAGTAGGATATTTTTAATGTTTGCCTAGGAACACGGCGTGTAATTTTAACCGACTTCAATAAAATGGAGGAAAGTCGAAAGTTCTTTTTTTGTATGTTTAGCGATTTTTTCGCCAATTGTGAACCAATTTCGATGATTAATTTTTATTTTTTTGAGTATTATTTCAAGGTGGTCCCGTTTTTATACAAATGTATTACAATATATTAAGTTAGTAAGTTAGAATTCCATTTCTAACCATCTTTATATAATTAAATGTTTAAACAAAAACTTTGCCGCAATCACTCACAGAGTTAATAAGGAGGTCATTAATTGGACATTACCAATCTCCTAGATGATGCAGCAAAGACATATCCAACAAAGACGAAAAAGATAAGCTCAAAGGCATATCTAACTGAAGGCCAATCTTATCAACTGTATGATTCGAAGAGGTATACATAAGTATTGTTTGCCTTTATATTAATACGCCTATATAAAAAAAAAACATTCATTCAAAAACTCAACGCACCCCAATTTAAAATTCACAAGTAATCGGATTAAGATGGTTATTAAAGTAATACATCACCGAACATATTTCTCTCATTCATCATAACTTGTGACAATCAATCTCTGAGGACAATGACACCTCGTTACTGTGTCTTTGTTACGTCATAATTTTCCGACAAATGATGGGGGCTCATTGACCATGCTGGCCATTTTAGGTAGTCGGACATTTTAATGGGGTTCCATTGTGTGAGGTGAATGGGAGGCGTTGGTGTTAGAAGTGTGGATGTGAACTTAATGTGGCCCTGTGAGTTAATATGTCACAGGGTAGAGATATCCTTTGTTTTGACGCACTTTTGGTACCACAACAAACGGACAAATTCAATACGGAAAATTTAAGGGTACACTGATGGGTATCAACTCACATTCTAAGATTTTTTTTTGCATCCGTGTTTTCCTGAAACGCTTGGTGTTACCAGGAATGGTAGGTACTTCGGTTACTATGAATAATGTGAAACGACTTGGAAACCCAGTAATTTGGGTAACACGAAACCCCCCAGTAAAACTCGTTGTCTATTAGCCTGTGATAACTGTCAAAATTGACAAATGACATCATCATCTGCCTAGCCTTTTCCCAACTATGTAGGGGTCGGCTTCCAGTCCAACCAGATGGAGCTGAATACTAGTATTTTACATGGAGCGACTACTTATCTCATCTCCACAACCCAGTTAGTGCTAGGTAATACGATACCCGTTGGTAAGACTGGTTGTCAGACTATCGGGTCACTGACTACCTGTAACGACTGTCAAAGATCTACAAGTGACAGCCGGGACCTACGGCTTAACGTGCTTTACGAGGCACGGAGGAAACTCGATATGTAATGGGTGGTCACCCATCCACGGACCAACCTAGGTAAACACGGCTTAACTTAATGATCGACCCAAGCGGCTGCTCTTATTTAGCCACGAGCTCCTCGAAAATTGACAAATGACAACCGCTACAAATAGGTAAGTCTGTTTTGTCTTTATAAAAAAAAGTAAACACTCGAAATCTCAGTTTTCGATCAACAAGCAAAAGTCATAAACCAGACTTACAAACCCTAGAACAAGGTTATAGGTTTCATTGGAAAATCGCTCGACCAACACAAGGCTAGCAGTAATCGTGTTACCAAGTAACCCGGGCTGGAACGTCGCTAGATTAAAATGATGTTACGCTGGATTTGTTACCTTGGCTTTCCATTTGATTAGGAAACGTTGCTTTGAACTTTGGTTCGAAATTGGTGAGGGTTTCATAGAGACGTGTTTATACTTCAACCAACTTATGTATGTATAGGTGCAAGCGGGAAAACACAGAACTAAAATAAATGTACGAAGTTTGACATTTTGATGAAAATTTACTTGACAAGCAACGCCACCTTAAGCTGCACACATGAAGTGGTCATACTGTATTATGTTAGTCAGCCATGATTGTTTTTTAAAAAAATATTTAATTAGTCAGTGTTTTGTTTATGATTTACGAATGCATAGTTAATGCTTTTTAATTTCAGACCATCAGTTCGAAACTTTAAGATTGTTTATTCTTAGCAAGTTTTAGAAATGAACGATGAATGACTAGTTAACAAGTATGAAGATTGGGGTGAAAAGTTCCTCATCGACTAGTGAGAAAAGAGGATCCTCCGACCAGATGAGTGTTGTGAGCCTTTAAATTTTCAAAGACCCGAATTACTTGTAAACCCAACAACCGCAACATAATTGGTAGGATTCTATGATATGCTAAAATATTTGGGGTTGCTAGCTATGGTCATCATGCTTTACAACCACACCGCTTCAATGTTGCCGAACACAAAAACATGTTGCACAACTTTTGTTTACAATAAATTCTACTCCCTAAGTAGGCCATAACAATTGCCCCAACAACTTTCAAACCCCATAAATAAAAAGTCAATACCTCAGCTTACCAGCGAACAGCTTCCAAGCTGGACCCGCTCAACACCCACGGGATGGCTAACCCCAACATATCTTTAGACTAGACGAGTCTGGGTAAATCGAAAAACTTTAAATGGGTCCAATTTCCAGCCCCCCGCCTCCCCGCAGCCGTGCCCCGCGAGACGTGGAGCAATTAAAAGAATTGCCCCGCTACGATTCAGTCCAACGACTAAAAATGAAAATATAGTGGGGAATATTTGGGACCGGGACGATGCGGCTCATTTTGAAGGACAAAGGGCCTATTTTCGATTGGGTATATCCTCATTGAAATTTTCCACCTGGAATGAACGGAGAGTGCAGTATGACTTTTACCAATTATTTCCTTCCACAAAAGCTACATCGATTTCACAAAAAAATTGTCAGTTTAACACGAATTGCATGTTAAACTACACCATACAAATCTTAACCAAAACTGCTATTATGTAGTCACAATTATTTATTAAAATGATATCGTTGTCATCATTATAATAATCATTATTTCTCCAGCTCTAATCTCTATTTATTAGTGGTCGCCTCCATCAGTCTTCTCAGTAGTCACTCTATTAATTTATTGCCCTCAACAAAATCCTCCAAAATTAACCACATAATTAAAACCCACCCAACTACCATCAACCTCTATAACTCATCAGTCTATTGAACACCTATTACTGCCTCCACTCGAGCCTTCACCTCGCGAAGACCATAAATCACACTCAATGGGGTTGTAACTCTACACTCTTGTTTACAGGTAATCAGATGCCAGCAGTCAAGGTTAATGACCTGTGCGTGTGTCTTGAGGGGTGTCACTTATTGGCTGATAAATAGGGTCTGAATAGATGTCGTTGTGGGGGTTTGAAGGTCGTGTTTGTTTGTACATAGTTGTGACCTTATGCTTGTATTCTACTGGGGTGTTTGCATACCTTTTCTTCTTCCCAGGTAGAACCCTAGGAAGTGTCGAAAGGTGCTGTTTTGAGGGACTGTATTATGCACGTTCAAAAAGTGTTGATTTTCAGCCTAATTTGAGTACATGACTTTTCATTTTTGATTTTTCAAAATTGTCATTTTCACTTCTTCAAGTCCCAATAGTCCCATACCAGGTCAAAAAGTTGCGATCACGATGAAACGTCTGAAGGCCCGTAAGACCATTGCACCGGATCAGGATTTCCTTTACTATTGAGCTGTTGCCATTTTTGTGAAACTCCTTAAAGCAACAAATACTTAGAAGCGCCGTAAAGGCATGGCCTCTGATCGGGATGAGCTAGTAAAATGAAATGAGTAGATGCCGAACCGGTGCAATACTTTTAAGTGCCTGTTGAGATTTTTTAAAATGAAATGTTGTTGCCGCACTACACCAAAGGTTACTAAACAAACATCACTAGTCGATCGCTGCAATTGGCTGCGCTGCAATCACGCGTCGGCCGGCGAGCCAATCATAGGACAGCGACGCGAACAGCGTGAGAACCCCATGCGCAAGCCATTGCCAACTTACAACTATAACCATTGCACATGTTTGCTTGTAAAAGTTTTAATTATACTGAGTAATTGTTCTAAAAAGTCTGCGTGTTATTTACCGACCTCAGTCACCCTGGGTAGCAGATACGCGCATCTACAAAAATGTCTTTTCCCTTTGTCATTTTTTGTGTGTCACCGGTTCTTTCGCAGAATTTCCTATAATGTAGTTCTCGTTTTGAAACTATTCGTAATCTTGTCTCACAAAATACCACGTCTCAAAGACGAAGCGTCTACACACAAAACAATGTCCAGTATATTCCAAATCAAAGATATCCACGATGCGGCGCTTGTTCTTCTGCGTCGTTACACCAAGAATTAAGTCTTAATAGGCCAGTTGAAACACCTCCAATTATAACAAGAAAAATCAAGGTATATACAGATCCATCTGTGTCATGGATTGTTATTATTGATGTTGTAGGTAGTCTGGATTGTGGCTTGACTTATTTGTGTGCCATTGATAGTTGAAACATTGATTGGTCTGTTTCATTTTAATTAAATAAAATATGAGAAAATTTGACGAAAGATTTAAAAATTCACTGAGTCTCATTGGTCCATTCGCAAGCGTTACATGAGCTCTACGGAGTATGATCAGGCAAAGTGATATTGTTTTGTTTTAACCAGGAATTTTTCAGGAGCAGGCTAGTCTGGATTCTTGCCCAGGTGATGGTTATACGATCGCCTTCTATGTGGGTGAACTGAAACGTACAATTCTTGCCAGAAGTGTACCTTATAGTAACATCGCGCCTGTAACCCTGTCTTAGGTAGGCACCAGACGTCGGCGGTTACTCCAAAATAAATTTAAATTTAAAGGCCCGTAATATATATAAATCATCATCATCTGCCTAGCCTTTTCCCCACTATGGTCAGTCGGCGCTTAGACTGGTCTAAGTGGATGCAGCTGAATACCGAAATCTACAGTAATATTATAAAGAGGAAAAATTTGTATTTTTGTGTGTAATAAAAAAACTCAAAAACTACTGTGTCGATTTCAAAAATTCTTTCACCATTGGAAAGCTACATTCACCTTGAGTAACATAGGCACCGTGCAGAGCCGGGACGAGCCGCTAGTATTATATATATGCAGTTTTATTATTTTACAATCAAAGTGCAAATAAATGAATGAAGCCGGTTCCACTCGATCCCCGTGCAGTTACCGATCCTAGCTTGCAGCTGTCCCTGAGGTATTCCTCTATCGCAACCGCAATCATTGAGCAAGAATCTCTTTCAAGTTTCAACTAGTACTAGACGATGAAGAAATTAGAAATGCCAGTTGGCGTAGATTAAGAATAATTAAAGATTTGTAATATTATTAGCCTTTAGTAATGTTTTAAAGTAACCTTTATTTCGGGTGTAAAATAAAAATTGGATGGACCGCTCGCACTGCAAAATCTTTCTCTTTAGCGCTTGGCATAGGTACTCAAAACATCGTAATATTTTTGTAAATCGTTTTAGATGAAGATCCACAAGTGACCAGTCGTTTGAAGTACTTTCTGATCTACGGAGGGGTACGTAATGGATAGCCATCCACAGACCAACCTCGGCCAGCGTTGCTTAACCTTGAAGATCGACCAGTGGGACTGTTATTGCCATGACCATTTCTGCAATAAAAGCCTCCACTCTAAATAAGAGGGCCTAGCAATGTGTTGTTTAGATACTTATGTAAACACTATCTAATGGAATTGTCTGACTTTAGCGCGAGGAGGGTCGCAAGCAAAATAACAAAGCAATTTAAAATTCGATACTATTAGAGTTAAGGTATGAACATACTGTAGCCGAATATAGAAAATATGGGAACGATTTTGAAGAGGATCGAGCTCGTGGCTAAATAAGTATAGCCGCTCGGGTCGATCTTTAGGTAAAGCCGTGCTTACCTAGGTTGGTCCGTGGATGGGTGACCACCCATTACATACCGAGTTTCCTCCGTGCCTCGGAAAGCACGTTAAGCCGTTGCTTCCGGCTGTCATTTGTAGATCTTTGACAGTCGTTACAGGTAGTCAGTGACCCGAAAATCTGACAACCAGTCTTACCAAGGGGTATCGTATTACCTAGCGCTAACTGGGTTGTGGAGGTCAGATAGGCAGTCGCTCCATGTAAAATACTGGTATTCAGCTGTATCCGGTTAGACTGGAAGTCGACTCCAACATAGTTGGGAAAAGGCTAGGCAGATGATGATGGTTACGATTTTGTTGAGACGTCAATAATTAAATCTAATTTTGCGGACATAGCAAAAACAGTTTATTAGGTACTTGTACTTTAACTATAGGTACTACTAATTTAGTAGGTACTGGTCTATTCAAGTCGCGAGTTAATAGGTTTCTTTTGGGTTAGCTGATGTTCCATCGTCAACCTCATCTCTGTCCCCCTGTCCTCAGGATAGATTGAGGTCAAGAGTAGACTCATTTAGGTTATAAAAATAGGTACACACTGGTAGCGATTTATTTCAGAGATGTGGAAACCTATTTTTTTAAACTGCGAAAATTATTTGCGGCGTACTAAGCTTTAGTAATCGATTGGTTTGTTTTATTGTAATTTCACCAATGAAAATAAATTAAAATTACTAGTGAAATATTGACACTAACAGTCCTTTTATGGTACAGAAGTGAAGGTCACGTACAGTTTTTTAGCTATGTCTTATGCAAATAGAAATAAGTTTCTTGAAATTCGAATCCTTGAAAATCTAATTGGAATAAAAAACGTTCTCCATTAAAAATATTTCTAGTACTACTAGTAGTTTCTAGTCGTTGCTGACGCAAATAGAAATGTGTACTTACCTTTACAGTGCCAACATAATAAGGGCCTCGATTGGATATAAACTTGCCTACTTAATGTTATTTTATTCATTCTAAAAGAATTCGCTTTTTTAACACGTCGTTTAAATTCAGAGGAGCGTTTAGGTTATGGCTTTGCAGGTTTAAGGCGTAAGCGAAAGCGATTATCTACGACAAACTTAAGCGAACTTAGACAAGATTTAGTAAGGAATAAAATACCAATGTTATTAACGCTATTTTATACTAAGTTTAGCGTTATGTATACATAATAAAGATAATGTAGATCTCTACAATTTTAAGGTGGTTTTTGTGTAATATTACACTTCTCATCAAAAAAATCGAAACACTTTCGTTTTTATTGTTTTTGTCCTAATTTTTTACAAAAGAGAATTAATTCCATGAAAAAAAAAAACATTATTGTGTAGCTGGCAGTTTGGTCATTACAGTAAGAAGAAAAAAATCAAAATTCGAAATTAGAATTTCATTTGTTTATCCTATACATGAAATTAATCACTGTTTTGAGACAAATGTGTATTTAGGGTTGGAGTACGTTTCTCGTTTAAAAACTAAAAATTAGCGCTTGTCTTTAAACTTTTTGTTTCTTATTTCATTTACTGTGACTTTGGGACGTCTGAAAAAGCTTTTTTTTCTAAAACATATGGATACTTCGCCCGCAGAAGCCGCCCAAGTGGTGGCATTGCTGGATTCTGGACTTAGTCAGCGTGTTGTGGCTGCAAGATTGCATCTAAGCTTATCATCTGTTCATAGAGTCTACAAACGCTATCGGGAGACTGGTTCGTTCACGCGCCGTTCAGGATCTGGCAGGAATCGGGTCACTTCTGAGCGAGATGATCGATTTATTGTAACAACTTCTTTACGAAATCGACGCCTTAACGCTTTTCAACTGCAGCAGCAGCTTCGCGTTGTACGAAGAGTAGCTGTAAGTGACTCTACAATAAGAAGAAGGTTGAAGGAACGCGGATTGGCACCGCATAAGCCAGCGAATGGGCCGAAATTAACTGCAGACCATCGAAGAGCGCGCCTTAACTTTGCACGCGAGCACCTAACTTGGTCATACCTTCAGTGGAGCAAAGTACTGTTTTCTGATGAGTGTAAAATTATGCTGTATGGTAACGACGGAAGGAACAAGGTCTACAGAAGAGATGGAGAACGCTTTGCACAATGCTGCATTGAAGAAAAGGTCAGCTATGGTGGCGGTTCGTGGACGGTTTGGGAAGGAATCAGCGCCGACGGTAAGACAGAACTTGCCTTTGTGTCTGGGCCACGGCTGCCTGCACTAAACTCTCATCGGTACATCGAACAGTGTCTTGAACCTCATGTGATGCCCTATGCACATTTTATTGGCAACGACTTCATATTCATGCACGACAATGCTAGAGCTCACACCGCGGGCGTCGTACGAGATTATCTTACCGAAGTCGGTATCTCCATTATGGTATGGCCAGCAAGAAGCCCGGACATGAATCCCATTGAACATCTATGGGATGAATTAAAGAGACGAATTCGAGCAAGAGATCCAGCCCCAGAAACACTTAGCCAGCTGCAAAATGCAATCCAAGAGGAATGGGATAATATACCACAACATGTGATCGTGACTCTCATCCGATCGATGAAGAACCGTATGGAAGCAGTAATAAGAGCTCGCGGAGGGAATACAAGTTATTAAATAAACGTTTCTTACATTTTTTTTTCATTTACGCGTGTTGTTTTACCCATTTCCTTCATATTCTATACAGGGTAAAAATTACTCATTATACAAAATACGAAACCTATGAAGACTTAATTTGAATTTAGAACAATAACATTAGGATTTAAAAACCTCATACTACTCACTATTAAATGACATTTTACATTTATTCCTAAATATACACATTTTTCTGATAATCCTTATCAAATCATAAACTGCGAGGTGTTTCGATTTTTTTGATGAGAAGTGTATAATTATATACATTATAATTTTATTTACAGTAATACTCTGCTCATCATCATCTCCTGCCGTTATCCCAATTTATTTGGGGTCGGCGCAGCATGTCTTCTTCTTCCATACTTCTTCATTACTCGTCATCTCATTAGCCACCTCCTTTCTAGCCATATCATCCTTTACACAGTCCATCCATCATTTCTTTGGTGTTCCTCTACTCTTATAGCCATCTAAATTTATAGTCAACATTTTCGTCAATCCTCCGCAGTGATACTTTGCTCATGATGGGGGAATTAGACATGTGTTGTGGTGAAAGATTTGAGTATAAATATGGATGGCTATGATCCACACTCCGCAGTCCGGTCCGCTCTCCAGTCTACTTCGTTTGACAGCACTGTTAATGGCACGGGTTTATAATACAATCATAGTTTTTTTTTTATTATATATTTTGTCCCGCTCAGTTTATAACTTGTGCCAGTTGACAAAATGTACTAGTTATAAAAAACAACATTTATTAGTGCGTGGTTGTATTGGTTTCTCACTAAACCGTGTTGCTATGAACTTAATAGACCCATTGTCTTGTATTTGTATTGATTTCTGTGGTGTTCTTAGTTGTACATATTTTTTAATTATACATTTAATTCGAGTAACAAGACGTATTGTGTTTGTAACAATGTACTCACAAACGCAAAAACAAAACCAAATTGTGACGTGATGATTGTGTGAATGAGACAAACTTTTATAATCATGTCACATTTAATCCATTCATCGTGTGTTTAGTCTTCCCAATCCTCTTACCGTCAACAACATAAACGGGCTAAACTCCTTACGTCATCTTTCTCATTCCTTAACTTCACAAGCCCACCATGACAATCGATTTCCAGAAACATGTCTACCCGAATTAAAGCAATACAATCCCATTTTCTAATTACTAAACCACTTAACTCTCTACTATAACAAACCTCCAACAAATCGTGTACCTACACAGAATTACCCGCTACACTAAGCCGGTACAGTCGGGCACAGTCGTCGAAGCAACAAAATGAGAATTTAATAACACTGTACAGTTCCCTCGTTACCTACACCCCACTGAGTTCATTTGCATGGAAATACGGATTTGAGGCGACACGACTAACGTGCTGGAGGTTTAATATAAAAACGTCGCTGGTTTTTTTTTCGCGATTGTACTTTCTTGTCTTTTAGTTTATTTTTTTTTTCGTTAATAATGTTAAATGAGGTTGGTTGGAGATTTTGAGTTTGTTTACTGGTTGTCAAGTTGAAATGAGTGCTGTGGTTTTTGTTATAAAGTTCAGTGACTTAGAAACATAATCAACCTGTAACGACCCACTGGGAGGCCTTAAGTGATGGGGATGGTTCATAACCCACCACTGTTTCGTAGTCGAAATTGTACATCTCTTTGAATCTACGTGAGCTTAGTCTGGGTAAGAATTAAATTACTGGATTGTTTTAGTTTTAAATAACAATTCGCCATCAACAATCTGCTATTCTTATGTCTGGGACAGTTTCCAAGATTTATTAAAAGTAATATCAGATTATTCTTGTGTTTGACTTAACTCTTCAAAAGAAAAAGTTATAATAGCCAATTTTGAAGTTGACACAAAATACAATAGTTTTTCTTTGTAAAGTTCTAAACTTGAAATTAACAGATCTAAACTTAGACAGTGTAATATGCTGTGAGACTTATTGGATTTTATATCCATAAATAAAGCAATTGTTGCGCTGAACAAACTTTGATTCAAAACATGTCTCAATAGTCGCTGAACTTTAACCAAGAATCTAATAATAATACACTTAGCAAGTTACTGAAGTTGAATCGAAACGGTTATAGTGGTGCAGTGGTATTGGTTCCGATTTAAAAGTTATATTACACGTCGTGAGTTCGAATCCAGGTAGGCAATTTTCATCGTGTAATTTAATTCTCTCAGAATAGTGAAGGAATATATCCTGAGGAAATCACTTTATCCTAGAAACAGAAATTCGAAGTCATGTGATATTAGTCCTGCGTGGTGGATGACGCACTCCCTGCCTCTCCAAACAGAGGTTTGTGTCCCGAAATAATCTACCTCAATAGTGATTATTTCGATGTTATTTCCATTACAGCATTTTGTGGAGATGACACTTACGCCGGGAGCAACAAACACTGCGTTACCGTGCTTTGGGTGACAGATCTCAGCGACAAGTGACAGTCCAGGAATGTGAGGCCTGCTTTGGGTGGAATCCCGATGGGTCTCTTGAACACAGAGGACGTCGCAGTGCATCTTGCGAGATAATTCAGAGAGGATTTCTGCTTTATCCTGAGAGAACCCTTCGATGTTGATCGAGATTACACACAAGGCTGGTTTTGTTAGTGGACTGTTTGGCCCTAAGAAGGGCCGATTTGAACTTTTAGTTATATTTGCCATCGTGGTGAAAGGATTAGCCAATCGACTACAGTCGATTGCCCAAGGTGCGCCGGACGTAACAGGAGGTCGGAGAGTACGTCGCTCGGGGAAACCTCAATAGTGGCAACATAAATTATGAATACAAACATTGTACACAAGCACCTAAATACATGTTTAGGTGCTAAAAGCTTGTCTAACACAAATGTCACAATCACTTTATAGAACAAGATTTAACATCTTGCAAACGTGACAATGTGCATTACACTACAAGATCATTACTGTATTACAATCCAATCTTGTGACATAATTTTACATGTTCTACGACAGTGGTTCTTAATTGACATTGCACAATATACTTACAAAAACAGGTAAATTAGTATAATTATTATATTGCTGATGCAAAATATGAATAACGTATTCCAATGAACATACATAGGTGCAAGTATAATTTGCATATATCGTCCCCACTGCTCCAATGCTGGGTAAAGGTGTTGTTGAACATAATCCACCACTTGGGCTCATTGAGGGTGTTTGGAGACATCCGAATAGAAACTTTTTCGAAATCTTGGAATGTTTCATGCCACACTTTTTCTCCTGATATTTTTAAAGTATCTCCCAAATCAATTTCCTATATCTTGAAATAGATTCTGATTTAATTAATATAATTTTAACTTTCAAAGTTGAACATGACATAATACTGGTTAGCTTAAACATGACTATTTCCCACTACGACATAAACTATCAAGTTGACATTCTTCACGACCGCACGATGAGTGCCGGCAGCAATATAGCCCAACGTAGCACAACATAGCGCAATATAGCGCAATATAGCGCAATAACCCGACCGCGACGTCGTGTATGATGTACGACGGAATTTGTACACCATACGGTATTGTGGCCTAAATTATGTACATTGTTGCTTGTATGTTGGATGTTAGTTATTTATAATCAGAGATCATTAGAACCTTGTAATTTTCTCACGCACAGGGTAATTGCAGTTTAAAAAATAAATAGGTACATATTATTTTCTTTGGTACTGAGAAGGAAAATACACTGAAACATTCCCTCTCAAAGGAGAAGGATAAGAAGGAGAAGACCGGTGTCTCAGCCGTGAGAACGTTACAAGTTGATCATTGTGCTTTTTAATTTTATTTACCATTTCTCGCTGTTTGGCTATTGACTACTTAGTTCTAAAAATTAAATAGGATAATTTGTGATGCATTTTTTTTTTCAATATACTAATAAATTTGATCATGTTATGGAAAACATACTCCATAATATTATTATGATAACATTCATGCAAGTTTCTGTAGGCAAACATAAATTATACGGAATAGTTCTAAACCAAACATTCCCGAAGAATTTACATCATTATTAATTTACAACTAGTTGCACAAAGATAATAATATCTTCTCGTAATTTTAAGCGTGGAAAATCAACATCCTAACAACAACACACGTTGCTACGAGCTACGCCGTAGCTACGCTGCTACGAAACCTCGACGCGCTACGAAACATTTACGCGCTACGAAACATCCACGGTTTCCCAAGAAATGTTAATTAGGTAAAGTTTGGTAGAAATTTGTATGCTAAGAATGTATCGTATGTATGTATAGTAGGTATTGTATTGATAGCAGTTGCTTTAGTTTGTTGATGTTAGTTATAAGTTGTTAATAATTATTAGGTAAGGAATTTGTGTGTTTACCTTGTAATAGTTGGTTAGGAATTAATTATTTCTTCGAAACGATCCTATTACAAAAAATATCATCGTTGACTTGTCGAAGGTCTCAAAAAAAGTGTACCAATGTAACTAAAACAACATGTAGGTACTTAATTATCGCATGTGTACAATGTTCCTTGCATAATTAGTTTCTTACTTACAGCTGTTGTTAACAAGTACTCAGTAATTTAGTGCAGTAAAGTCTACAATATGCGAGACTCACATGAAAGTGCTATAATACTAAATAATATCTTAACCCTGTTTACTTTGAAGTGAATTACTTAAATTAAGCCTTAATCCCAGTGGTTTTACAAACACGATAAGTAAAACTGCAACATTTTTTTTTTGTTTTTTTTTTTTTTATGAACTTCGTATCACAGTGGTAAGTAGTGGAGGTTAATGGTGGCTGTACTCTCTTGCTGAGACACTCCGAGGCAGGGCGAGGGTGTATACCGGCTGAATTTTCCAATTGGGCGTGGATGGCCAAATCCGAAACTATGAGACGTAGCGAAAAATGCTCAAAACAGTCTCGAGCCCGATTTTGATGACAACTAAAACTGCATCATTAGATTTTTGAAAAATCAATATTCCTAGCAAGGAATCGTACCCATTGATTCTGGACAAAAAACACATACCATTCGATAGTGTCGCCCATAAGGATCAAATTCTGGGAAGTAATGACATACGCCAAACTAAGAAAAAATTGGGCTCGAGACACCTTTGAGTATATTTCGCTATTCCTCTTATTTTCGGATTTGGCCATCCACGCCCACTTGAAAAATTCACCCTGTATAGCGTTTGTCTAGCCCTTGCTGTCCATCCTTTGTTGCTTTACTGCGAGACGTCTCGGGAGAGACATAGATAGAGCTCTCGGTCGAGAGTGTACAGCCACCATAAAAGTGTGAAATCTACAAAAACATACACCGTGATTTTTTCGTCGTCTTACAACGGCAGCCCACTTCATGTATCCAATGACTATTCAACATTAATTTTAAAAAAAAATAGGTATTTATGACATTTGAATACTTTAAAAATTAAAATATTATTCATTATTATGACACATGATGTAGTTGAAACACCCTGTTGCGAGCGATGATCTACTCGACTCGTGCGCTGGGTAAATATGTTCTACCTTTTGACATGTAAACATTACTAACAGGATGTTTCATAATTCTAATGGATTATTTATTTTTCTTTGTACCTATTATCTCAATTAATAATAATAAAATAGAAATAATCGCGCCTAGAAGTATTTTATGTCGGATACATTGAGTGGACCAACTTTGTAAAACGACTAAAAAGACACGGTGTATATTTAATAACTAATAGCACATCATCTCAAAAAGTGCTATTCGTTTTTCTTGGATAATAGCCAAAAATGTTCTGCATCAATTTATACTAAATATAACAATAGCAATATCTGCTTCTCTCCGTCATAAAAACCATTAGTATTAGTGCCATTTCGTCACAACGTCCCTAGCGAGAGTAATTAGCTGTTTGTGTTACCGCTTATTTCTCTGGGCACCTGGTGACCACCGCTTCAATTAGCACTGTTATCATGTCAGCACCCTCACCACGTCAACGCGGTGACCGCTCGCTGTAGCGCGACGTTGACAACGCACTGACGTCAACTAGTGTGAGTTATTTTATTGCGAAAATGATTCACTTTTAGTGTTGGAATTAAATTGAGTAGGCTTTGTTAGTGTAGTGTCAAAAAGTGTCTGCTTGGCACACTTTATAACATGACTGTATGTTGAAAAAAGGTATAACTTTATAATATTTTAGTAATAATACAGATAAGACCGCCATTGCACGCAAAGACTAAAAGAAAACTGTGCCAATTTTGATGAGCAATACGATACTTTGCGTACAAAGTAAACTTCAGAAATTGTAAGCGCAACCCGAGATGTGTTAAAGTTTGAAGAGCACGAGACTGAGAATGTATAACAATTTGTTTAGTGATGTCATGCATTGAGACATGATTGAGGCGTACATTTTATGTAAACCCATCTCACAATTTAATTTTGAAGTTGTCATCAGGTAAACCGTCGCCTAGTTCGACATGTTTAAAAAAAGAAACATCGTAAAGTTATATTACATGCATTTATAAATTAAAATAACCTAAAGTAAGTAACTTAACAATAAACTAAAAATGGCGTCAAAAACTCCTCAACTGGTAACTCCAAGAGACGGGCGGCATTGCCATGCTGTATGGCAACGCTAAACTTCTGGCCAAGGTAAAAGCCAGTCCTTGGGTCACGGGAAGTGTTAAATAAGCGTATTGAAATTACCTTGACTGCTGTGAGCAGTCGGTCCCCAGTAAAACTGATAAAACTGATGTCCCATTGAATATTCATCACAAATCAATCCATCCACCAAGATTGGCAGAATTACAACAAAAAACCTATGAAACGATTACTCATTCGATTCGCTGTCCAATCGATAGTGATCACCATTGATGGACAATTGATTTCGTTTCATTCTGCTTCAACGTCAGCCTGTAATTCGATTATATTCAGTGTTGTAGTTATATTCGTGGTACCGAGGATTGGTGTTGCGAGCTGTGAAAAATTGGATTAATGGGGAACAGGTACACTTTTTTTGACGCATGTAAAAGTGGCTAGTGACTCTTTTCACGTCTGTACAAGGTGAAAAGGACATTAACGCGCAAATTTTTGCTATGAACTCAATAGGATTCTAGCTAAAGCAAGCAGAGACCGTATTAGCATGTAAATAAATGTAGTTTGAGCATTACAACTTGTATATTTATTCTTAGATGCTATTTTGAAGAACCGTAAAATAAATCCTCATACAGATAAAATGTTATATTTTTAATAGTGGTGTTAGTACTTAACACTACTGTCAAAAAATTCACTCCACGACTCGTGATGTGAATTCGGGATGGTTTACTTTAAAAACAAATGACTGTTTGCACTTTTAGATTGTTGCGGTTGAGCAAGTTTTATAGGTTCGCATAAATTGCGGAATACCTCCATATACTACTGAAGTATCTATCAGGGTCGGGTGTGCAGCCGGTTTACCATTTGTACGTACCATTATGAAACTTAAGTGAGAAGTAGTTAAAGTAGATACCTAATTTTATGTTACATGTATTATTCAGAAATTTATTGATTGATGGCAATAGGCTCGCTCCCTATTGCATGGGACGATTGTTTGTGAATGTGGGAATAGTGTAGGTCGTGTAGATTCCTAGATGCGTGTTAACTTTTGTTAACCTGTTATCTTGTTTTACGTTTTTTGTGTAGTAAGCAACGACTTATTGTCGGGCCTATGCTGTCTCCCCATACTTCAGTACTAATGCTGTAACATGATAATATTGTCAAACCAAATCATTTTAAAAGAGTAACCATGGAGTTTCTTGCCGGTTCTTCTCCATAGGACACGACCGACCCGAACCGTGCACCTTTTTGGTCGACGTTTTATAAGTGCATATGTAGGCCTGTGAGAATTAAAATATTTTGATTTTGATTTCTGACGTAAAACATAACTGGCGAAATTTTTTTGTACTATTACGTATAACTCTGCCTAACCCTTAGGGGATTACAGGAATGTTGTTATGTACTATTGCAATTTGATTATCAATTCAGTTACCACTGTTACTAAACTACACACTATTATAACCACACTAACAAGTAAACATTTACCCGTGCCGGTCAGTAAACGACAAAGTTAACAGCGACACTGCAGTTCAACTATTCAACAGTTATAATTGTCGCGCCAGTTAAATTTGTGGGCCATTAACGACAGTTATCTACAAATAACATGAGGTTCAGGTTTAAACTGACTTGTTTAATACTGATGAGAAATAAAGGGAATCTATATTAGTCAAATGGGGCTTCCAAAATCTAAGTTCATTGCAATGAACTATAAAATGTGGCAACACTGTGGAGAAGCTATATTTATTGGTTTTGTGATAGTGGTAATAATAATGAGAGTTATGTTGGGTGGAAGGGACACCGACTCACCAACGGTTACCATGTATTTAGTACATCATTCTGAACTCGCATAAAAAATTTTCATAGGTAACTTTTGGTAGCTTTTGCCCGCGGCTTCGCCAGCGTGGATGTCGAAATATATCTAACGGGAACGTACTAGCGGGATTATCAAGGTTACTTGTTGTATTGTATTGTATAACGGGCTGGTGTCCGCAACTCCACGTCCCCCCACATCCCCGTTTTTAATCTTTGGGGGTAGAATTATCAAAAACGCTGAGACACGTATAAATTAATCTTCAATTGTCAGCCTAAACACAAAATTTGAAGTTAGTTAGTAGATAGTTAAGTTCCATCCCCTATTTTACCCCTTTAGGAGTGGAATTCCCAAAATCGTTTCTTAGTGGGTACTTACTCTTCACAAAAAAACACACCTTCCAAGTTTCATGTCTCTAGGACCTGCGGTTTGGCCTGTGTGTTGATTATATCACCCAGTCAGTTTACCATTTTATATATATGTCGGATCCAGTCATTGGTACGGACTTAAAATGAATCGCAAGTACGCGAGTGGTGACATCACGCGACCTAGTTAGAGGTCTGCTCTCACCACAGCGTACTTCGACAG
Organism: Eurois occulta; assembly: GCA_950022335.1. Lineage (NCBI taxonomy): Eukaryota > Metazoa > Arthropoda > Insecta > Lepidoptera > Noctuidae > Eurois > Eurois occulta. The sequence goes on from OX465497.1 coordinate 17,977,766, forward strand.
AGCCCTAATGTTTTCAGTTCGAGGCGACAGTGGACATTCAGTGTCAGATCGCAGCGGAGTTGAGACGTCCTGGAACTGTTCCCATGTCATTGTGGTCCATGTTATTGTGTTAAAGTGTAATTTTTTTTTTTTTTTTTTTTTTTTTTATGTATCCTGCTCATCACAGCAATCTGTCATGGACATTTAGCTGCTCCTTTGTTTGAATTTCTTCTGCATTTAGTCCTTGTAGCAGTGAGAAATTGTCCATTGACCATTCTCACTCATTCTGCTGAGAATCTTTTTATTAAACTTGGAACACTGTTCCTCTTCAGTCTTGTGTAAACAATACTTCCGGACCCCGACAGATCAGCAGCCAGTGAGTTGACGTGTTTGGTGAGCTTTTCCTGGTAGTTTGTGCTACGGGCAGCGATCTCTTGCTTTACAGTTTTGAGCTTCAGATCTTGCAGGATGTATTTATTGTGGATGCATTTAGGTATGTTGAACATGAATCTCAAAGCTTTAGTCTGAAACCTTTCCAGGATGTCGATATTGCTGTGTATGTCCAAACCGGCTTCAATATGGTTTTGTATATTAGCATTTTGCTGTCATTGGTTAACTGAGACTTTTTACCAATCAGCCAGTACATGCTTCTCAGCTTTGTGTCTAGGGTTTTCCTTTTACTCCAGATATGTTTCTGCCAAGTCAACCTTCTGTCCAGGTGCATGCCAAGGTATTTAGCACTATCTTCGTGTGGGATTTGTTCACCGTTTAGTGTAATTGGGGGACAGTTTCCTTTCCTTAGAGTATAGGTGACTTGAACAGATTTGCTTTCATTCGCTTTTATTCGCCATATCTTTAGCCACTCCTCAATTTCACATATGTGTTTCTGAAGGTTCGCTGAGGCAACATCTGGGCTGGTGTGTACTGACAATATTGCAGTGTCGTCAGCGTATGTGGCGATGAGGGTGTTGTCATCTATTGGTATGTCAGCTGTGAATATGAGATAAAGTATGGGCCCCAAGATGCTCCCCTGTGGCACACCAGACTTGATTTCATACAAATCTGATGTGATGTCGTTAAGTTTTACCTCGAAACAGCGCTTGTCCAGGTAACTTTTCAGTATGAAAAAGAAAGAGTGGGGCAGATATTTTTTTAACTTAAACAAGAGTCCGGCATGCCAGACCCTGTCAAAGGCCTGGCTGATATCCAGGAAGACCGCCGAGCAATATTTTTTGTTTTCCAGTGTGTTGCTGATGGTATTTGTCAACCTATGTATCTGCTCAATGGTGCCATGCTGTTGTCTGAATCCGAATTGATGCCCAGGAAGAATGGTATTTAGATGGGGGCGCATTCTATTGAGGATAATTTTTTCAAACAACTTGCCAACCAGCGGCAGGAGGCTAATTGGTCGATAGGACGAGGCTTCTTCTGACGGTTTACCAGGTTTAGGGATCATAACAACCTGAGCAAGTTTCCACTGGAATGGGTAGTGGGAGAGTCTCAAGCAGGCATTGAAGACCATCACCAAGAACATTACACCTTTGTTTGGAAGGTTGTTTAGCAGTACGGAGTCTAATAGATCATAGCCCGGTGCTTTCTTTGATGGGAGAGCTTTAATCTCACGGGTTAACTCAGTAGGACTTACTGCCTTTAAGGGGAAGCATAATTGATTTGGCGACTGGAGGTAGTCTGTTATTTCCTCGTTTCTACTGATGTCAGTGCAAGGTAATGGAGTAAAAACCTTTTCTAGGTGTTCGGCAAATGCAGTTGCTTTTTCAGATTCAGATCTAGCCCAACTTCTGTCCTGTCTTCGCAATGGCGGGATATGTTCTTTTGGTCGCTTAAGTTTCTTGGTTGCGCGCCATAACGAGTAATTAGTATCCTTATGTGGTGTTAGGTAGGATAAGTGTCTTTGTAGGCAAAGGTTCTCGTATTCCTTGATCATATCTTTCAGCTCTTTTGTTGCCTTGTTAAACTTGGTTTTGTCCGTAGGATATCTGGTTCTGTGCCATTCTTTCCTCATTTCTCGCCGTTCGCTGACCTTCTCCTTAATGCTCCTGGGAAGTTCCGTTTCTTTTGCCTTTTTTTTTTCCACTTTTTGGTGTAGAAGCGTTGGCCGCCAGGTGTATTGTGCTGTTGAACATTTCGATACTGGTATCGATGTCTTCACCGGTTTTCAGTTTGATATTTAAGTTTAAATTACCTGTTACTATTTCTCTATATCGGTCCCAGTTGGTGTGTTTGCTGTGGATATAGTGGGGTAACTCTAGTGGAACTGCTTGTTTGAACACATTTAAGATGACTGGAGTGTGGTCTGATGACAGATCCTCACATTTTTCAATCTTTAAGTAGTTGTGTCCAAGGTTCTTTGTTATATAGAAATCTAGCAGATCTGGTATTTTATTGTGGTCTGTGGGCCAGTATGTTGGCTCCCCGTGAGAGACGCATTCTAGATTTAGGTCTAGTGTGGCTTTATGTAGTTGTCTGCCCCTTGGGTTAATTAGTCTTGATCCCCAATACGTATGTTTGGAATTCCAGTCTCCCCCGCAGATGAAAACTGAGCCCAGTTGATTGAAGAAGTGTTTGAAAACTTCCGCTCCTATTTTATGTCTAGGTGGGCAGTAGATTGCAGAGAGTGTTGTGTCATTGTTTTTGTGTTGTATTTTAATTGATGTAGCCTGTATTTCCTCCCTTTTGTAAGGCTCAAGCAGATAATGTTTAATGTTATTTTTGACGATTACAGCAGTGCCGCCATGGGAGTTACCAGAAGGGTGGTCTGTCCTATAGATTGTGTAATTTTCAAATTTTACATGTGATCTTTGGGTGAGTCTTGTTTCCGATATAAGTGCGACATCGATTTTCTCAATATTCATGAACAACTCAAGCTCTTGCCGTCTGTCGGTCAGCCCATTGGCATTCCAGGTGATGATGCGGATATTTAGTCCCTCGGTGAAGCCAGGCGGGTGATTAGTTTGATCATTTGATCCATCATGCTGTCCATCATGTTTTTCATGATTGTTTGGAATCTATTGAACATTGTGTCCAATAAACTGGTGATATCATGTTGGCTGGTTTCCAACAAGGAAGCTTTAGATTCTGTCGCAGGCTTGTCGTTCTTGTTTTTCAGAATCTCAGCATAGCTGGTTCTTGGTAGATAAGTCGATTTAACTCTTTCGCCGGTTTTGGGTCTTGGTTCTTTGGTCACAGGAGTATGTTTGAATGGTTCAATGGCAGGCTTAATTTTTAGTATCTTCTCTTTGTACTGTTTATATTTATTGCAGCCCTTATAGCTTGCCGGGTGTTTCCCTTGGCAGTTAGCGCAGGTAGCATCTGTCTCCGGGGATTTGGTGCACGATGTCGTTGGGTGGTCGTTTCCGCATTTGACGCATCTAAATGGTCTAAAGCATTGATTTTTCGAGTGCCCAAATCTTTGGCATCTTTTACACTGCAATACTTCTTTTTTCTTGTAGGGTGCTTCGATCGTTACTTTGACGTGGTTGATGTACTTAACATTGAAAATATCTTTGTTATTGGCTCGTGGCTCTAGGTCTATGTAATAGAGGGGAAGTTTTTCTTTTGTAGTTCGATGCAACACGTTGACTATTTGACGAACTTCATGTCCATTTGCTTGTAGATCTTCTTTGACCACATCAGTATTTTCTGAGGCGTGCAGACCTCTAATCACTACTCTGTAGGCCCTTTCGCTTTTGAGTTTGTAGGTGTAGTGGTTGATATCCTTTTCGATGAGTTTATCTCTTATTGATTTGTAAGTTTCAATGTCTGCAGGCATTAACTTGATTATGTGTCCTGATTTTAGTGTAGTCATGGTATACTTGTTCTTTTCAATCATTTTGTTTAAGAGATCTCTTAGGGGTGTTATATCCACTATGCCAGTCACAAAAATTGGTTCGGGCTTCGGTATGTATTCTTTGTGTTCTTTTACAGCTATAGGATCTTCATCGCTGAGAATGTCAAATGTGTTTTGCACAGGGATTGTGTAGTTAATCCGTTTGGTGGATGTTTGTTTGTTTTGACCTTCTGTGGGGCTATCGAGCCTTCTGCGTTTACTGTTAGGTACTTTGTCTTGCTGCCACTCTTGATTTGAGGATTCTTCTATCTGTTGTCCAGAAGAGTCCCTTTGACTTGCCTGCGTGATTGTTGACGTATTGTTTTGCAAGTGGCTTGATTGAGAAGTATTTACGTTACTTCCCTGACTTTCGGCTTGCTTATCCGTGCTTATGCATCCGCTGAATGACAAGGACCTTGGTCTAACTTCCAGGAGTCCTTTGTGAAAAAGTTGTTGGGTGTAAGTTTTTTGGGTTTTATTATTATCATTCATTTCATTTGATTCCCACGAGTATGGACGATAGGGTGGTCGCTACACAGGGTGACGCCATTCCTGTGAGAAGGCTAATACAATGGTGTTCGCCAGGTTCACCAAGGTTGGCGCTCGAGACTGGCATCCCCCAGCCATGCATCCTCTTGGCGCGGTCTCCACCGTAGGATTAGGGTGAATTTTTATTGAGGCTTTCTACCTCTCGACACGGGCGGCTAAGCCAATGTCCCCGATTCTACAGATTGCCTCAGCAGAGTAGCGGGTGAGGTGACCATTTCCTGTCTCCTCCGTTTTGATCTTGGACGGGTTAGTTTACCGCCGCCCGGAGCTCGGCGTTGTTGCTCGTTTTGCACCACCCGGGGGAGACGTGTAGGGTGAGTCTAGGAAAAGATGGTAAATCCTACGGATGCGAGCAACTTCCCCCCCCTAAAGTTAATATCGAGAATTTGTTAGTTTAATAGAAACAGTGTATCGCAAACAGTGTATTTTCATTGCACGAAATCCATCTGCTGCCCACATGATGTACGTACTTAACAGAATAAATCCTGACAATCCGACATATATATAACATAGATTTAAACAAAAAAACAGCTAATTCCTACAAAAGTGCAATATCTACACGGTCAAAATGTATGGAACTGATGTTTTTTTACCGATGAAAAATTCAGAATGATGTGTTTAATAGGTGAGTAGTCCAAAGCCTATGTTTTAGACAAACCGTCTCATCAAAATCTGTTTAACTAAATCTTAAGACTCCACAACTTTTGCCCATATAAGACGCTACATACAAAGCAACAAATCTAGTATTATTTTGTAACTGTAAGGCTGCTTCAGAGCAGAAAATGGAGGGGTGGAGAATGGGAAGGGGTTACCGCAGCTCCAAATAGCTGGACGTCTGTGCTTAATGCACATCGCACACGATCGTGTGAACCGTGCTGCTGTGGTAGTTGATATTCAGATTTGTTGGGTAAAAACCGGCTGTTGGATAATATTTCGACTTTTTTGGGACACAGCCTGAACAAACAATTTACCTAATCACTAAGTTAAGTACTAATGACAGTAACAACAGTCATTAACTCATTGAAGACAAAATACGTACGAAATACACTCGAGAGCAATGAATCCGGGCCACTTAAAGAATGTTAAAAATCTCGGAAACTAAAAATAATAGGTTAATGCAATAAATTGTATTTAATAGACAATGTAATAATTAAATGAAAGTAAAAAAAATATGAGTCGCCATACATTTTATTAACACAAAATTACATAAAGAAAAAAACTGCTGATCTCTCCTTAAAACAAAAATAGGAAACATGAAATTTTTGAACTTTATTACGATTTTCTTGAATTTTAATACTTCGTATTGCCTCCTCGTGCTTCCATTACTGCGTTTACGCGGTTTGGCATGCTGTACACCAAGTTCCTTATACGATTTTGGGGAATATTCTCCCATTCCTCTGTGAGAGCAATTTTGAGCTCACGAAGCGTGATTGGGGTAGGGTTTCGTTGTTTTACGCATCTGCCTAGCTCGTCCCAAGCATGCTCGATCGGGTTGATATCCGGGCTGCGCGCTGGCCACTCCATACGAGTAATGTTTATCTCTTGAAGGTAGTCATTCACAATCCTACCTGTATGAGGTCGGGCATTGTCATGCATAAATATAGCATCCTCACCTAAATTGACCATAAATGTACCAACGTGATCATTGAGGATTTCTTCCACATATCTTACACTAGTTAAAGAGCCGTTTTCTATGATCACCAGCTCTGTGCGACTTTCAGAAGAAATTCCGGCCCACACAAGTACAGACCCACCACCGTAGGCTACTTTTTCTTCGATGCATGCTTACTTGAATCTTTCCCCTGGTCTTCGACACACTCTGTGTCTTCCATCGTGCTTGTAGAGCATAAATTTTGATTCGTCGGAGAACATAACTTTTGACCAATCTTCAATACTCCAATTTACGTGGCTCTGGGCATATCTTAGTCTTGAAATACGATGCCCACGCTCCAGTTTAGGGCTGTTTGCAGGTCTAAGGGGTTTTAAGTTAGATTCAGCAAGCCGACGTCTTACTGTCCATGCACTTGGGTTACTTCCTCCGAGGCGTCGAAACTGATTTGTGAGTTCAGTTCCTATGAGAAAGCGATTTCGAAGCATGGTGTTCACCAAGTATCGGTCTTCTCGTGCTGTGGTACACCTGGTTCTGCCCGTTCCTGGTCTGCGTAGGTTAGAACCAGTTTCTTCGTAACGTCGGAGAACTCTTTGTACTGTTGAGAGCGACACACCGACAGTCCTGGCTGTATCGCCCTGACTCCGGCCGGTTTCCAGCATTGTAAGTATTCTGGTGCATTCTTCAGGCGTAAGCGACATAATTTCAGCTTGAATAATGAATATAGAGCACTATCAACATGGTTTATGTACCCACATAAATGACAGATTACAAACAAAAGCAAAACCAAATGCTGTAATTTCGTAGTTCCATCTTCGAAAGTGGCCCTTTTTCAAATTTGATTTTTTTATGATATAACTTTACAATAACTAAGAAGTTTTAATACCTTCATTTAAGGAGTATTACATTGTCTATTAAATACAATTTATTGCATTAACCTAGCATTTTTAGTTTCCGAGATTTTTAGGATTCTTTAAGTGACCCGGATTCATTGCTCTCGAGTGTAGTTTCTTTTATATCTCAATCATAGAATAATCAGCCTATAATGTTCCCACTGCTGGGACACACAGCCTCCTCTCTATGAGAGGGAATGGGCTGTAATCCACCACGCGGGCCCAATGATGATTGGTAGATGTCACATGTCATCGAATTTTTGGTTCTATGAAATACATTATATTAAGTAATAGGCCTGCCTGGGTTCGTAACCACAACTTCGTAAGTCGGGGCCGCCACCACCACTGCACAACTCAATCGAATAAGATAAATTCCTCAAAGAGTCGCCTTTTGAGAAAGGGCGGTTACAGATTAACGTATTTTCGGTACGTATAACATCGTTTTTGGAAGCGCAGGTAGGCGGTATAGTACACGCCTTTTGCAACACGCGTGACTCGTTCTAGCTTTGACGCGCTTATAAGTGCGAGAGACGACTCCACGCGCAAAATTTGGCGCTCGTCTTCTTCTTCTTAGCGTATCGATGGCAATCTAAATTGTATCGGCCCAAAACTGAGCTACTAGTTTGGCGCTTTCAGTAGCGTCCATTAGTTCCTGTAGCGAACAAACAACAGGACACGCAGGACACGATATTAAGTGCCCCATCGTTTGTAGAACAGCACCACATTTACACTCCAGGGCAGAGTCATTAATGAATCCCCACCTGAGCAGGTTTTCCTTACTACGACCAACCTGGGTCCGGAGTCTATTTAGAGACTTCCAGGTCAGTCATGGCAACTCATGTCCAGGCGGGAGATTTTCAGCAGGCGGAACGAATGGTTTCGGTAAAGATGCACTACCTCGCCAAAGTCTCAATTCGCGCGTGATAGCGCGTAAGTCGATACGAGCCTATACGCGAAAAAAAACGCTCGTCTAAAACCATGCTAATACAATCGTATTGTTATCTAGGTATCTATCTAAGCGCAGTCTATTAGTTTTGCCCCAGTAACGCAGGTATAAACTTTATTCTCTTTAAGAAATATCTCAGATCAGTCATTAGAAGAGTTGTGTGTGCAAGGTTTTTATTTTTTCCCCTTTTTTCGCTAAAAAAGTGCTGGTCGAACCCGCCGTCATGGTCGTTCTGATTTTCCAAAAGCGACGATCACGTATTTGCGCGCTTTGGTTTAAACGCGCGATTGGATCACACCATCTTAACATCACAGTAACCTTCAAACAGAACTATTTTAAATTCCTCTTTCCAGGAACATCGCAATAACTCCTATTGGCGCTACTACCCACAACGCGCCATCCGCGGAAGTGTTGCAACACGACTAACATTTCAGTTGCCCATTAAAAGTGTAAGTCGTAACATTGTATCGGCGTTCGTTCGGTTCTGTCGATCAACTGTGTGGTACGAGATTGTTGGGACCTGGGTTTGAATAGTAGTTACGAGAGGTTTTAGCAGTTGGTGTAAGTGCTGTAAGTATCTCTATAAGTAAAATTTAAATAATTCTTTATTGTTATTTTACAAATTAGGTGTTTGGTTGGGGATTTGATTTGACACAGAAACACCTTCGAGGTTGATGCTTACATTACAAGAAAATTCTGTACGTTAAAAACATGCATAAACTTTTTAGTCACTTATTTCGATACAATACACATTGTGTAGAAATTTTGTAAAATAAAACGTAAAATAAAAACAGTACCATTGGAATAATAAATTTAAAAAAAAATAGTTTGTGTGTTCTCCTAAGGGAGTAAGCTGAAACTACAGAACATCACCTTCTACAACTCTAACACACTCTTTTTGCATCGTCCAAGTTTATACATTCTGGTCAAAAGTACACCGATTTATAAGACCGTAATCTACCATGTTTTAACACAAAAATTATTCTATTCTCTCATCAATACGATCAGTGTGTGTAGTAATCATTTTCTAGTATATCAAGCCTTCGATTTACGTTAGCTCCAAAATAAACATCTAGCAAGAGGCATTTTAAACACCATAAAAGTAAACGAGACGGTAAAGTGTTCGTTTTATATCTAAAACATCATTTCGATCAACAAAGCCGGACAAAAGCAGAATCAAAGTCAATGAACCTTCATAATACCCGTAAATTAAAGCTTCAAGAACAAAATGACCCAAACAGAAACATAAAACCCTTTTGACCTTTCAAGCTTATTCACAGCAAACAGTAAATGAAACCAGACGACTCAATTACCAATACTTGATAGCTAACCCTTTAAAAACGTCGTTAAACACCAGTTAAACGTAAATAGCCATCGGTTAATTAAACGAAGGCACCCGAACATCCCCGAAGCGATGATTTGCAACCTCGTCAACACACAACATAGATAGTTACAGAAGGTCTGCTCCATGAGTGGCTTAGCATAATTACCTAGCGAAGGTAGTGTTTCCACTGGTATAAGCCGATATGTGAAAGGGAGTGGTCAAGTCGTGTTGGTGAATGTCACATGTCTTCGAAGTCTTGGTTCTAAAAGCCGGTTTCCTTACGATGGGTATGTATAATCTGAATAAAAGGTCGATTGGTAGGTTATATTTTATGGTATACCACTGCAACACCTCTCTGTAACTCTTACCGTTGGTACCAGCTAACACTGGTAATCTTTGACGGTCATTACGGATTGTCGGCAGTCTGAAAGAGATACCTGTATCGTATCACCCAGCAGGTAACTGGATTGTAAGACGTCAGATAGAACTGTCCTGCTTCAAGTAAAACACTAGTCTTGTCCATTACAACAGGAAACCAAACCCACTATAATCACTTAAAAGGCTAGGCCAATGATGTTGACGGATAGTTCGGCTCCCTACAAATGAAACCTGGATCACACACACAGATACGCACGCGCACGTACGCGATCTCAACAAAAGTGCGCTTGCACTCGCTGTACATGAAGCGTGTCTATGTGTGCGTGAGTTTCTGCTCGTTGCATTACGGTGACCTTCTGAATCTATCTGTCTTGTGTCATCAATAAAGATTTAATTAAAACCTGTTCGAATTTTTTTGTCGTCAATTGAAGTTCTTTATGAATCAAGCTTCTTTCAATATCGAGTATTTCATTATTGTATGTGAACATGGTTGCTATGGTTTAGTGTAAATATAATACGAGTATAATCACTTGGATATTCATTAAACTGGATACAACTTATTATAGGTACAGAGAGTCCTTAACATGTTTTGAATTGTTAATTTGTGAAAGTAAATTCAGAGCAAATTTGCTGAATCTCTTATTCTGCTTCTTCCTCTTCTTCTTTGTCGTCACACTCTTGGCAGAGTGGTCGTGGTCGTCACATCAGGGGTGGTAGCAAGCTTCACAAACCGTCGCCATTCCTCCCTTACTGTGGCTTTTCTTGTACATTCTGCTCATTCGCTTCTAAAATACACCAACATGCTTCACGGCCTAACATAATATAGGTGAGGTTTTGGTGGTTATACTTTTCAACCATACTTTTTAACTCGGAGTTTAACAAGCTCTTCGACTAATACATTGTGTAGTTTACTATAATATAGCTGTATGTAATTGAAGTACAGCCTGATTAATAACCAATCACCGTCAACGATAGACAAACAGTGATGTGTGTTAATTAATTTAACATTAATCAATATAACCACGCTTGTATCTACTAACCTAAGTGTATATAATTCTACAGCAATACACATACTCGTACATACATTTTTATTTAATTATTTATTTAGCTTTATTTATTCCTTACATTAAGTTTGTATTTAATATTTAATGTGTTGTGTACTTAATTATTTATTTGTTAGTAATGTTAGTGTTTGTTCTAATAATAAGATTAGTATTGTTAGGTGTAAGGGCCGCCTATTCCGGTGGAAGTCTCCTCCAAACTGTTCCAGCTGACTGTCTTTTGCCAGTCTGGGCCATAAGTTTCCGGCTGTTTGTGTGATGTCGTCACTCCATCTTTTAAATGGCCTAGGTCTACCCTTCCTTCTTTTTTTGTTCATTGGATACCAATTTATAATAATTTGTCTTTTCTCTCTGCATATGGCCTGATCATTTCCATTTCAATGTTAGGACCTGTTTGACCACATCTCTTGCCTTTGTTTCTTTTCCTTATCAGTGAACTTTTGACTCTGTCCTTCAATCTGATATTCCTGTGTATGTAATCCTACAGTAGTATACATACACACGTACAGGGCATAGTTTATACTTTTGACTAGTTCAGCAATAAGTTAATAATATAGTTGATTTTTATGTTATTTAGTATCTTTTACCAAGTCGGGCAAATTGTTATTGGGTTATTCTACCAGGAATTTCTCAGTAGCAACCACGGAGTCTGGCTTTGTGCCCGGTTGATGACAATAGACTCCTATTACACGGGACTTTAACATAACTGGCTAAATGTGGGTGTACTATTAGGGAAGGATTGGGCAGAGGTATTGTAGCACACCCACATTTCGCCAGTTATTTAAAAATCCGTTGTTACAGGGCAAGTCTGTTGTCGTCAACCAGGCACATAACCAACTCAGGACTGTTATTTAGATATTTACGTTGGAAAACCTAACAACAAATAGTTCAACCTGGGAACCAAAATCATATCCTTATGTACAGCAGTAGCGATTGGGACCACTGGCACAAATGAGAAGTCGTTTATTTAAAATATTTACGCTTTCAAAGTCAATTTCGGTTGGCAACTAAAGATACAAACACCGTAAACTCACATTATTCGTAAACAATTAAAATCAGTCAATAAAAAAGAATCTAATAAAAACAAAAACAATCGAGAACGGAAAGGAAAAACGGACGAAATCAAAAACTCGTATCTCAGCGACATCCGAAATGATGGCCGCCCAATTTAATCAGTATTAATTTCATACAAAAACACATTTCAAGTCCCGGTGGACGCGTAATATTTATGCGTTTTTTTTACTCCAAATGTACCGACACTCGTGTCCGGGAGTGCATTTGAATTTCAGATTTTTTCCCCTCCCTAGCCGAGGTCTATTATTCAAATTTATTTTGGCTGGCCAATGAGGTAGGGAATAGGTAGGTACAGAAGTTCATCTCCATGCAACGACCGAAATCGCACGTACACATAGACAAGCTTCACGTCCAGGGAGTGCAAGTGCACTAAGGACTGTCCTCGAACAAATGACACTATACTATTCGGTAATCCTCGTATTTCCGAATTAGCACGAACTGCGTAAAAACGTCACAGAGTAACCCAAACCCACGATAGAGGCAATGCCTCTTGACTTTGTAATAATTAACTACAATTGTTAGTTTGCGAGGTAATGTGTAAGTGCACATCGTGCTACATCGTTTTCAAATAATGTACCATCTCAATATGAATGATGTAAGCAAGGTTTTGTAACAATATTCTGATTTAAAAGAGTGACCATTTAGTTTCTTGCCGGTTCTTCTGCATAGAGATCTACGCTTTGGAATGGACAACTACAGTTCTATTTCAGTTTTTATGCCTTGTGACTGGGACTATAGCTACATTTCATTGTTGTCTTTGCTTCGACAGTTCAAAAGTGCCTGTAACTGACATACTTGAAATAAATGCTTTGATTTTGATTTTTGAATTTATTATCTGTAATCACAGTAATACTAAATTTGTAAGCTCTGTACTAGACCTCATCATAGTTTGTACGAATACTTTTCCTTGGAAATATGTAGGTAGATATGCGTCTACATGTGAGAGTACCGGGTTTTGCCCGTTGCATGAAGCCGACCTTCTGTGACTATTCATCCTATGAACTAGGAGAGGCAACGATACCAGCCATCAACACCGTTTCACTTGTTTGCATCCAAATGGATTCACAGCGAGGTTCTGATAAGATCGTGATGTATAATTGACGGACGGTAAATAACGCGGGTCGTGATAACTTGATCCGTGACGGTTGGAAGGTTTTGAGGAAGAAATTATGGAGGCCAAACTATGGCCAGGAAAATGTGTCTTTATTGCAATAAACAGCCACTAAAAAGTATTAAGTTACTACTACAAAGTAAGCAAGGAAAGAACGTGCAACTAACAAAAAAAAAACCGGCCAAGTGCGAGTCGGACTCGCGCACGAAGGGTTCCGTACCATTATCTATAAAAACGGCAAAAAAAATCATATCTGTTATATGGGAACCCCCCTTAATATATTTTTTTAAATTTTTAGTATTTGTTGTTATAGCGGCAATAGTAATACATCATTTGTGAAAATTTCAGCTTTCTAGCTATCACGGTTTATGAGATACAGCCTGGAGACAGACAGACAGACAGCGAAGTCTTAGTGATAGGATCCCGTTTTACCCTTTGGGTACGGAACCCTAAAAAAACACTTTTATGGTTGATAGTGAAAACGACTGTCTGAAATAGAACAAAGGCATTTCATTACAGCTAAAAAACAATACAATTACATTATTCTATTTTTAGTCACACAACGCTTAAGAAGAGCGGCAACGTCGCATACTATTATCACAGTCTAAAAACCTACAGTCGTCCGACGAGGCCGTCTAGACAGGGCAATCGTGCGGGGTGTGAGGGGCGAGACGCGGGAAAGCCGCTCCCGGACTGCGAACAAAACTATGTTAGTAGTTCGTGAGGCATCATTCAGGGCTATCGCGTGTTTGTTATATTTGTTTATTTAAAATGGTGAATACGACGTGTGCTGTGAAAGATTGCAAGTCGTCATCTTTTTTATATAAAGATTTGCGGTTTCATCAGTTTCCACGCAAAGAAGAAAGGTAAATAAATACCTAATGTTTTATTATTGTAGACTGCATAATTTTGTTTGTAATTTCGTGTCACGTTGATAATGCTAACAAAATGGCCGAACGGCGGACGATAAAATTGTATATATTATTTACAACTTAAAAAAAAAAGTATTTTTTATCCTAATATTATGTGTTCAATAAAAGCCATCCATTTTTGAAATCCAAGATGGCGGACGTAATTTTTTTTTTATAATTTGATATGGGTGTCAATTTTAAGTATAATTGGGGTGCTTGTTACGAAAAAGCCATCCTTTTTGAAATTCAAGCTGGCGGACGCCATTTTTTTTTAATAATTTGATATGGGTATCAATTTTAAGTATAATTGGGGTGCTTGTTACGAAAAAGCCATCCTTTTTGAAATCCAAGATGGCGGACGCCATTTTTTTTAATAATTTGATATGGGTGTCAATTTTAAGTTTAATTGGAGTGCTTGTTACGAAAAAGCCATCATTTTTGAAATCCAAGATGGCGGACGCCATTTTTTTTTAATAATTTGATATGGGTATCAATTTTAAGTATAATTGGGGTGCTTGTTACGAAAAAGCCATCCTTTTTGAAATCCAAGATGGCGGACGCCATTTTTTTTAATAATTTGATATGGGTGTCAATTTTAAGTATAATTGGAGTGCTTGTTACGAAAAAGCCATCCTTTTTGAAATCCAAGATGGCGGACGCCATTTTTTTTTAATAATTTGACATGGGTATCAATTTTAAGTATAATTGGGGTGCTTGTTACGAAAAAGCCATCCTTTTTGAAATTCAAGATGGCGGACGCCATTTTTTTTTAATAATTTGATATGGGTATCAATTTTAAGTATAATTGGGGTGCTTTTTACGAAAAAGCCATACTTTTTGAAATCCAAGATGGCGGACGTCATTTTTTTTATAATTTTGGATTACCCTTTCGGTTATACACCTTGTCGATGCACAATATATTTATAAATTTGTTTTGTATATTAATATTTCAGATGTAAATTATGGGTAGAAGCTTGTAGAAGACCGGATTTACTTGAAAGGTCCATCGAAAGTTTAAAACATACATGTATTTGCAGTTTGCATTTTGAGAATGGTATGTACGGGAACCAATCCTTGAAGAAAACGGCTATGCCAACGTTATTTTTACCAACTAAAGATTCCATCCACATACAGACCGATGCTAAAGATAAAAATTCAAACCGCAAGCGAGATTTGAACCTGCGACCTTCGCATTCAGTACACCCGATGCTCTTACCAACAGAGCTACCGAGGTTCTTACCTACAAGTGTCGAATTCTTCAATCCATGTCTGCAGTTCATAAATCTCTTTGTATACGCCTCACTGCATTTTTTATTGTCATACTCAACATCTTAATAATAAATGCAGTAAAGAGCGGGTTTAAAATTGTTTACATTCTTTTATTAAGTTATAATATTGTTTTAATTATAATATTGCTAACCATGTTGATCTGCAATAAATAAATAATTTCATAAATATTGTTTACTTGTGACAACCCTGGCATCCATACGCCGTTGCGAGATTGTCTAGACGTTGTCGGCATTTTTCCAGAGATCAAAGGCGTCGTCCTACTGTATTAATATTTATACTGTGCTATTATTGACCTAATTAGTCAGTCTCTCAATGAGAGGGTGCAACGTTGCCATACTTGCTATTTCTCCGCATCTACCTCATTCAGCATCCTAGTGTGAGAATAATTACTTTGTTTGTGTGTATAAAATGAGGAGCTCGTGGCTAAATAAGAACAGCCGCTCGGATCCATCTTTAGGTTAATCCGTGCTTACCTAGGTTGGTCCGTGGATGGGTGACCACCCATTACATACCGAGTTTCCTCCGTGCCTCGGAAAGCACGTTAAGCCGTTAGTCCCGGCTGTCATTTATAGATCTTCGACAGTCGTTACAGGTAGTCAGTGGCCCGAAAGTCTGACAACCAGTCTTACCAAGGGGTATCGTATTATCTAGCACTAACTGGGTTGTGAAGGTCCGACAGGCAGTCGCTCCATGTAAAATACTGGTATTCAGCTGCATCCGGTTAGACTGGAAGCCGACCCCAACATAGTTGGGAAAAGGCTAGGCAGATGATGATGATTTGTGTGTATAAAATATGTTAAACGTGTGTCAGACATCGAACGATAATGGTGTCCATGTGTGTCTGGCGTCAATCTAAGACATATTGCTAATAAAATTATCTGCAAGATTCATAGATTTTAATAAAAAAAAAAACAATACTAAAACGAAAATGTGTCTCTGATTAGACATTTTCGAATTATTTTGACTTGTCAGCATCATATCAAAACCCTCATATCAAAGCCTCGAGGGGTCTCGAGTTCGAATCCAAGACAAGACACGCACCTCCCATTTTTCGGATTCATGTGCTGTTTTTATAACTATCACTTGCTTCGGTGGAAGAAAACATCACGAGGAAACTAGAATGCCTGAGAAATATTTCTTGACGGCCAAATCAGAGGACCATGGGCGGCATAAAAACTCTGACACCAGGTTAGGCACGACACGGTGCAGAAGAAAAAGCATCATATCATCCGAAAAACGTTAACTGGTAGACATACGCATGCCCCAAGCATCGCCATACTGACCCGTCTGGTGCTTCTCTTATGAAGGGTTCCCATTAGTTTCACTTGGTCATACGTCCACTTTGAGGAGTCTCCCAACGCCGTTCAGTACATGGTGGCCGCTTAACTGTGTTTGACTTTTCATTGTGATGTATTGACATTAATCAAACGTATCATAATTTTTTTTGAGGGTTTCTTTTTAAAATAATATCCTTCAGTCGCACGGGTCGATCTTTGAGGTTTCGATTTTCCTACATTCTTCGAAACGCACGTTAAGCAGTTTATCTTGGCTGTCATTTGAAGATCTTTGACAGTCTTAACCGGTACTCAGTGGCCCGTCTGCCGTGTCATGTCTGATAACCAGTCTTACCAAGGAGTATCTTACAACCAAGTCACTGGGTTGTAGTCAGATAGGCAGCCACTCCATGTAAAATACTGATATTCAGCTGCAACCGGTTGGACTGGAAGCCAACCCCAACATAGTTGGCAATAGGCTAGGCAGATGATAATTTAATTTTATTGTACGGTAGTATAAATCGCGCCGCATCATGCAGGATTTCTTACAAATCCATGTTTAACATCATCATATTAATTATTATTCTGCCTTGCCTCTATGTCATGTGATACGTGTGTTCCCTATAGTTGTTTTATATTATAATCCAAATAAAATAAAATAAAAAATAAAATAAAAAAGCCATTTATTCTACTACACTATTTCTAAAAACTTAACTTACATAATAATATGGACACTGTGAACAGGTATACTTAAACATACTTGTTACGCTTATATCTAAGTAGTAGTCGCCTCGGGATCCCTTCTTTTCGCATAATGTTCTTTGTCCTAATATACTTCGGCATAACGATTTTGGCACAATTTTTTTTGGCATAATAATACTTCGGCATAATTTTTTTAGGCATACATTTGATGTTGGCATAATCATCTTAAAAACTAATTTGTTTTGGCATAAATTTGATTCGCATAACGTTAGTAGGCCTAATGACTATTAGCATAATAATATTTAGGCATACAAAATATTGTTGGTTAAAAATTTAATATGCTGTGCAACAAAAGTTAGTGACAGAACCGAATTGCGGCAAAACCGACTCCACGTAGTCTTGTTTGTCCTACCCCTAGAGTGTAATTTAAAATCGCGGAGGCGCGTAGGGGCGAGGCGGCCCGCGGGCTGAGGAGCAGGTGGCTGCGAGCGAGCCGCCGCGGCTGAGGCTGGCCGGCGAAGCCGGCCAACAAGCCGAAGCTGCGGTGGTGAGCGAAAGCCGTCTGCGACGATTAGCACGCGTGGGGCCGCCGGAGGCCTGCAGCGCCGGAGCCGTGACAGAAACCCTGCCTACTGCATGTTGCATGTTCGGTTGAATGCTGCATGCTTGCTTGTTTGCTGCATGCTTGCTTGCATGCTTGCTTGCATGCTGTATGCTTGCTTGCATGCTGTATGCTTGCTTGCTTCATGCTTCCCACAGCGAAAAAAAAACCCACAAAATTGTTCAATACGGTATATTATATTAATATGTTATTTATTACCTGATTCAGGAGATATGGCTTTTTTCCAATCGTCGAAATAAATTGGATCGCCCTAGCTTTTTTGCCCGAAGAGGATAATTATCCTCTTCGGGCAAAAAAGCTAGGGCGTATAAAAAAGTTATGCTTTAGAACTTTATGCTTAATAAATTTATGCTTTAGAATATTATGCTTCATCATTATTATGGTTAGAGAAATTATGCTTAAAAAATTATGCGTAAGCTGTTATGCGTAATTATATTATGCGAAAATATAATTATGCCAAACAAAATTATGCTAAGTTATATTAGGTCTTAACATTTTATGCAAATGGATAGTGAACCAGTCGCCTCCTCGGCATTGGCCTCCCCCATTATTCTCCACATGTTTCTGTCCCGGGCTTGGGTCATCCAGTTTGATCCAACTTTTTCTCTAAATATGTCTTCCCACCTTTTCTTTGGCCGACCTTTACTTCTGGTTTCGTCTCTAGGTATCCATTCAGTAGCTTTCTTGGCCCAACGGTTGTTTTCCATTCTGCAGATATGGCCAGCCCAGTTCCATTTTAGTACTTTTATTCTTTTAACAATATCCATAAGTTTTGTCTCTTGTCTGATAGTTTTATTTTTAATTCTGTCTTTTTGTTTTATACCTAGCATGCTTCTTTCCATTTTCCTTTGGCATATTGCTAATCTAATTTCATCTTCTTTTTTCAAGGACCAGGTCTGGCAACCGTACGTCAGGCATGGAAGAATTGTTATTTCGTAAAGCTTCTTCTTTGTATGTATTTTTACATGTTTATTTTTCATTATCTCTTTATAACTCCAGTATCTCTTCCATGCCATAGAAATACGTCTCCGAATTTCATTGCTTGAGCAATTGTTAAAGGAAACCATCTGCCCCAGATAAACGTACTCCTCTACATACTCTATATTTACACCTTCAACACTAATGCTCCTGGTTTCTCCGTTCGTTAAAATTTTGGTTTTTGCTGTGTTTAGCATCAGGCCCACTCTTTTACTTTCACGTGTTAGATCCGTTATCATGTCTTCCAGATCAATAGAGTTCTTAGCAAAAATAACAATATGGTCTGCAAAGCGTAGGTGACTCAGATAATCTCCATCAATTCTTATCCCTTTTTTTTCCCAATCGAGGTTTCTAAAGACTGCTTCTAGAACAGAAGAGAAAATTTTCGGTGAGAGCGGGTCGCCCTGCCTTACTCCCTTTTCGATGGTAAATTCTGTTCCTTCTCTTTCTAGCCTGACCTTTGCAGTACTGTTGGAATATATGTTGTAGAGTAGGTCGATATATTTATTATCTACACCTTGTTGTACAAGAGATTTCCAGATATCATTGTGTTTTAAAGAGTCAAAGGCTTTTTGTAGTCAATGAAACATAAATATAGAGTTTTCCTGTATTCATTGATCTTCTCTATTACCTGTGTAATAACATGGATGTGGTCTAGAGTAGAAAAACCCTTCCTAAAACCCGCCTGCTCACATGGTTGCTGTTCATCTAGCGTATTTGTTATTCTATTAAGTATAATTTTTGAAAATATTTTGTACATATTCGACATCAGGCTAATGGGTCGGTAGTTGCTTAAATCTTTTCTATCGCCTTTTTTATGTAATAGTATGATTGTTGATTTAGACCATTGATGGGGTGTTGAACCTGTGTTAATTATATTATTGAACAGCAACTGGAGTGGAGCCTGCAGAGATTCCGAGATAGATTTTAGTACTTCGTTCGTGATGTTGTCTTCGCCAGGCGTTTTATCTGGTTTTTGCGATCTAATTGCGTGTTCAATTTAACTTTTTAGTATATCGGGTGGTGGAACAGAGTCGAATTGCTCCAAGAGATTAATTTGACAGTCCTGAATTTCAGATCCTCTATCTGCATAAAGGTCTCTATAATATTTAGTAGCCTCATTTATGATTAATGGTCTCTTACTAATAATATTTCCTGATTTGTTTTTGAGGCTTTCGGTCCACTCTGTTTTGTTTCTTAATTCTTTATATGCTTTCCTCACTCCACCTGTCCTCTCTATATATTTTTCAAGCAAAACTTGTCTCTGGTTTTTATTCTCTTTTGAAATACTTCTACTTATTTTCTTACTAATTTCTGTGATTTTTTTTTAATGTTTAGTCCGTTTTTCTTTATACAAGCTTTTCCTTTCTTCTAACAGAGATTTTGTGTACAACGTTAAATGTTCTTCCCTCTTTTTCAGTTCCGGTAATTGTGTTAATAACTCTTTCATGATTTGCTCGAAAGCGTTGTATTGGTGCTGGACATCAATTGATGTAGTTAAGGACTCCATGAAACGACTTTCCCAATGTGATCCATCGACCCTAGATAGAGTTGGTAATTGCTTTGCATGTTTGTAATTGTTTTTTATTATCCAAATACTGTATATTTATTTTTTTTCCTAATTCATGCAATCATATTTATGCTGTCTTGATTTCCGTACGTTTTTTTCTTCTCACGGGTGACCACTGAAAACCAGCGCTGTGCTGTGGGCCCTCCGTAGCACAGCATCATGCTGAGTGGTAGCCTGCTTGTCGCAGTCACGACGTGCAAGCTGTTAACTTTTCTTTTTCTGTTTCTGTCCTGTTGTATTTATAACATTTAATGCGCCTTATGATTATTGTTATTATTATTTTTTGTATGCACGTCATAATATCCCTGCGACAAATAAATATTTTTTCTTTCTTTCTTTCTTTTTTCTTTCTATACGTCTACTTATCCTATTTCAATCATACCATTATTCAAATGACATACCCGCTGTACTTGAAGATCATTGAATGTCAGAGTAAACAAATAATATTCAGGAAACTTTTCAAACCATAATTTTCTTTAAACCAATAAACCACCCTTAAATAACCATTGAATGATACATTAATATAATAAATAAGACCGGGGTACGTCCATTTTCATATGTACACCCGGCAAATTAAGTCGGTAGACATAAAAACATAAATGTTTATTAAAGTGCTGAAACCTGGCATCAGGACTGTAATTTGGGATTTAATGCTACGCCACTGACCGGGGGTTGTTACGAATAAAAAAAGGAGTGTGAGATGGGGCTTTTAAGATGGGTTCCGTAGGGTAATGAAAAAGAAAACGCGAAGGTATGAGCCCTTTTTGGGTTAAATAAGCAAGCGTATTAAACGGCCTAAGAACTTAATGGATGGTGAAAATACTAAAGAATTTGATCCTAAGCAATGTACGAAGAGCTTGATATTTAATGCGGAACGACTCCATAAACTGAATCAAATAAAATTATGTTGTTAGAGATCTTCAGATTTCTTGCAGTGTTTCTAAACATATCTGCGTAGATTTGGAGGATAATGCGATGTAAAAGCGCCAAGTCTCGTGCTATTTACTATGGATCGATAGGTATTTATTTTGTACCAAATAAATTCTAAAGACATTCCGTTTTCCCGACCCAAGTGCGGAATACTAAAAGTAATCAGAATTCCGCACAACGATTTTAAATCAGACTGAAATACGACGCCGGACGTATTTTAAATTTACATTTGTTAAAAAAATTCGGAGAGTAATTTTAAATTTTGGTAAAACCTCGTGTTCGTTATTCGCTTCAGGAAATATTATTGATTAATAATTATTGACTTCTGTAACTACTGAGTGTAATTAAATAAATTTATAAAACATTTTTCAATTCGTTCAACGGGTACTGGTATTTTATTTATGTTTTCCTGTTTTTAATTTGAGCTTGGAAAAACGGACGGCCCATGTTTTTTATTTACTTATAATTGGCATCTGAAATGGAGGGGGTTATATTTTATGTAAAAGAAAATTTTGAGCTTTTTATTGAAAATTAGGGGATGTATTTATTGTATTTCCGTTGATCATCAAAGGGTTTAGTTTTAAAACAACGATATATTTACGCTAATTCGTAGTTTTCACGAAATAATGAACTTTTGCAATAGTAAGAGTATGCAAAGCAGTAAAAACTTAGTAGCGGTAACCTTACGAACAACCTAAGAGGTCTTCGAAAAGCCATCGCTTTGTCCGCAAAAGGAACACCGACAGGATTAATCGACGACCTTCCAAAGAAATGTAAGTAATAATGACAAAAAATCATCGTTCCCCGAATGTTCTGCTAATGTTCTGCCTACCCTATTAACCTGTGGTCACGTACTGCCTCTACCAACCGACACACGTGACTATATTGACATCCTCAAGGAACTGCGTAATGAGCCGTTTCTTTGGAAATATACTGTATTTTTTTATTTATTTAGAAGTATATTGGATACGCTCACAGTCTACTGTGTCATCTAGATGATTTTTACACTTTCCTCGACGTAACCTATTCATTAGAAGACTTGTAATGATCAAAAATCTAATGAAAAGCGATCAGGAAGAAGTTAAAAAAATAATCATTAATGTTTTCCCTGGGACACAAGCTTCCTCTCTATGACACATCACACAATCATCTTATCTACCGGGATGATACGTCGTTTTCAATGCTTATACAGTAGTACAAAGAACAGGGTGTAAAGTTCTTCATCCCCCATAGAAAAGGGAGGATCCTCCGACCAGACGGGTGTTGTGTCTGGTGGGCTACTGCGCCAAAGTTATTGGCAGGTTTTTCTAGTTGCGGAGAACTTTATTATGGCTATTTTGGAATTTGATGTTAGGTTTTCATTCGTATAGATGGCGCTGTAGTAATTTTTGTACTATGTTGCTGTAGTGCTTTTGTGGTGCCGCTACACTTAGATACAATCGATTTTGGATTGTACTTCAATGGTGTTGTTTTTAATCTATGCTATCTAAGATTAACTATTGGTGAATTGTATTGCTGCCTTTGCTTGATATCATGAAATATATTTGATAATGGCACACATTATCAGCCATACTAATGTTATAAAGAGGTACCATTTTTGTATTTTGTAAATTTATAAGTTTCGATGTAAGGAGTAGGTAATCTTCAGAACTACAGATCCGATTTACTACGATATACAAGTTAATGAGAAGTTCGTTGTAAGGCGTCCGAGGTCGTGGGTAAAAGCTAGCGAAGAATAATTTTATAATCTCATTATAAATATTAAACTATTACAGCATTTCAACCACCAGATTACTTAAAAAATACTCTATTCATTCATAGCGTCTATAAATCAGTGTTATTTGCACTTCGAGATTAGCCATAACTCCAAAAAGCCGTATCTCTCCCACCTCAGTGTTCACGCCACATGTGAGATAATTCACATTACAATAAGAGCGTTCCATCATGGCGGTTGCGATCACGTCTATCTGTCACTTTCGCTCCGTTTAACGTCAATAAAAGAATGAAGTTACTTTGTGGAGTAGCTGTAAATCTCGGGGATTGGGGGTTTTAGACCACACGGTGTGAAGGGGTTTCTTGTCGTGCGGTTATGCATCTCCGTTTTGAGATGTGTTGCACATTTTCTCCCTACTCGTCCTTTTTCTGTTTTATTTATGCATCTCATTCAGTACAAGTAAATGTAATTACCTACTTTATTTCGTTATACATAAATACATATAGCTATATAGCAGAAATATGATGCATAGACCTCTTTGAGATTGTATAATAGGACAGCGTCCTTATCTAATATTTCCATACTGCCTTTTCATAATTCGTTAATTGGGCTCCGCCTTTATAGAATTAATACTATAATAGAGACAAACTTCAACGCTCATTATGCTTATAGATTTTGTAAGCTTGCCAAAATAAATGCATCCATTATCATTCGAATACTAATTGACGTCACAAAATTATTTAATAAGAGCAATCTTATCATAGAATAGAAGCTACACCTAAGATGTATTTAGTAGAAGAATAAAGATATTATTTACAAAGATGATGTTTTTGTTTTTTATCGCGTCGCATCGTACCCGTATCGTGCCCTTTACACAATGCCCACCATCCGCTGAGTCGGCGTCCAGACGCGTGTTCTTTACGACATACCCACAAAATATCGCCGCATTTATTTGAATCTCAATGTTATCATGCCCAACTCGAGGGGGCTTCACTCCTTATAATATTTTGTGTGTGTTTTACTTAGGTCAAAGACACATAGCCAAGTGCTACGGTGTGTCTAAGTAACATGCTCTAGTGAACTTACTATTGCAATAATATTATATTGGTGCTGGACTACGGCAGGGACTGAGTGACTCGTGGTAAGGTAATGGCTACATGAATTAATCTTCACGGTTAAGCAACGTTTGCCGAGGCTGATCTGTGGATAGGTGACCATCCATTACAAACCGACCCTCCATGCCTCGAAAAGAACATTAAAAGTTGGTCTCGGCTGTCGTTCATAGATCTTTGACAGTCAGTGACCCATGAAAGACTGGTATTCATTTGCAATCGCTTATACTGGAAGCCGACCTTAATATAGTTCGGAAAATGATAAACAGATTATGATGACTATGCTGTGTGGCTTCGGCCTTGTTTTTCTAAAAGTCTAGAATTTTATGATCTCTTGATTTAAGAGCTGACAGAGGAGTAGGGTCTGCTGATAATAGTGTATCGTAAAGTTGGGACGTTTTCATAAATAATTTAGTTTTTAAGTAAGGAGGAGTTTATGGGTCGGACTTTTGAAAAGTTAGCTTTCTGTATTTAGTTTTTTCTAGACTTTTCTAATATTTAACACTTTCAAAGATACCGACTGGAGTCCTTTCACATTTACATTACCTCTGATTTTGCGTTACTATCGAAATCACACTGGTCTTTACCCTCGTAACAATAAAGTTTATATAAAGTTTCCGTGGACAGAAGTCAAAAACTGTATGTATAGTATGTTAATTAGTTTGTACTAATACAGCAAAGAAATTGACAGAAAAGTTTCTATTGGATTTTTTCAGCGAGTTTCACATCTGTGCTTACTTCTACCCCTATTTCAGCATCATTTTTCACCGTTCCAACAAACACTAACAAAATCTAGACTATCATCCTAAATATAGCTCCTGAACAAGTTTGTAGCACTACATTCTTATCACAGTTCATACATCATTAAAGTTTTCATTCGGTAAAGTACAGACGCGCACAAAAATGGTAATTTGATGTCGTACACTCGCTTTGCGATGTATAAAGACAAACTAAGAATATTTTGTTGGCAACGGAACAATGTTTTGTGCGCAGCTGCTGGGAGTTAAAAGGGAGGGAATTGAGGCACTTGAGGAAATATTTTGTTTCAAATAATATTTATAAGACACGTTTTATTTTAAAGATTTTTATCCAGATTTTGGAAAGAAATGGAAATATTGTTTATTTTATATAGACGTATATAAAATAAACAAAATTTCCATTTCTTTTTTTTGGCCTCAAAAATACTATCATCGTTAGGAATTCGCTCTATGTAAAAAACTGGTACTGGTTAGTTATGTAGCCGCCCCAACATAGTTAGTAAAAGGCAAGAAAGATAATAATGAATTTATGAGTCATTATGTTACTTCTTCTTTATTTCACTTCATGAGAAGAGAATAATATGCCACTTCTACAGAACTTGCTCTTCAGTCATTTGTATCAAACACCACCAAAACGCTACTCTGTACCGACAAAAGTACCATGATTACCACCCCGACACCGACGTATCACAGATGTACCACCTCGGGCAGTGACGCGCCATAAACCGGCTAAATCGCTTGTCGGCGGCCATTTGCATAAACATAAACCGTACCGGAGCCGTGTCGGAACAAAATGCAAGCCGGAACGATATCGGTATCGGTAAAAGTGAAGTCATGTAGAACAAGGTTGTGGGATATGGTGGTTAATGTAGTAACCGTCGCAGTTGAGTAGTTGGGAAAATTGTTAGTGGAATTGATTGTCAAACAAAATATTTAAGTTACATAAGAGAGTGAACTGTAATCCTCCAGGCGGGCCCAGTACAGGTAGACTGGGCCCGCTTGGTGGATTACCCATGGCCCACGAGGCCTACTCCCTCTTACAGAGAGGAAGCGTGTGTCCCAGCAGTGGGAACGTAATAACCTGAAATTATAATTATATTATTCAAGTGGGATAATTTTATTGGCCATTTAACCTTGGGGTTTATCCACTAAGGATTAAAAAATAATTTCAGGAACAAATCCCGGTGCTCCAGCGAATTTAAAACTCATTAAAAATTCCTCGATCTTAAAAGGAAACTGAAACGACACTCCTAAAAATTAACAACTTTTTTAAAGGTCTTTGAGTATTCTTTTGAAACGAACTCAAAAGTCACGTAGAGGTCGTTACTTATTTTTTCTCGTCAAATAATTGAATTTCGATTAAATCACTATTAAGAATGAAACTGTAGAATTATGCAGATGTAAACGCTAAAAAGATTGGGGGAGAAAATGTTTGCGTCTCGTTCCAAAATACGTGTTTATTTTTAACATTTTTTTATGTTAATTATATTTGAATGGGTACATTTTTCTCTGTTTTCACGGGTAGGCTACATTTTCCCGCTACAGAATTTGAATTTCAAATTAAGAACAAATCCTGTTCCACGGTTATTCAGATTTATATTCGGTTGAGGGCCAATGACGCAGAAATATGAGTGCCATCTTTCATTTTACTTTAATTCAAATTTATTTGAAACACTTCTGTTCGTGATTGTACATTGGGGATGATTGTACTTTCCGTTATATTGGTTAATTAAATGTTTACGTAATTTTATTAATGTTTACTTGGGGCTCAGGATCGTCTTTCTGTTTCTAAATGGGAATGAAATAGGTATTGGTTGTTACATAACTTTACTGTGGAAAGCTTTCTTTGTATAGGTAAAATGAGAAATAACGAAATAAATGCAGTATCTCGATAAGGAATATCGTTCGCGAAATTGGCATTTTATGTTATAGAAATCAAACCTTTGATACTATAGTAACAAAGATGTAATTAGTTATTTAGTTGACAAATGCAGTTTAAGCTAACTTAAAGTTAGGGTGCTATGGAATAAGGCATGCTTTTGTTTGAAGATATAAAATACGGAATATTATGATCTGCACAGTTTGTTTGTTATTTCTAATACTGTCTTCAGTGTACAACAAAGTATTTTTATTTATCTATTTTGAACTGTAAGAACTCAAACTGATACTCAAAACTTACCTACCAGCTAATTATCGACTGAAAATTGAACATGCTCTTAACATTCCTGTAAACGGCCGGGCATTTGAAACAATCGGCCGCCATTTAAACAATGGCGTCGATTAACGAAACGACTTAATTGTTATGGAGTTGTAATATACAGGCAATACAGGGTTGAAAATATGCACTTTTGATCGGAGAGTCATCATCATCATCTGCCTATAACGAATGCAGCTGAGTATCAGTATTTTACATGGAGCGGGTTCTCTCTTCCTCTTCTTAAAAATCTGTTACTGGGCAACATTGTACTCCTTGGTTAGACTGGCTATCGAATTCTGGGCTTCTGACTACCCGTAAATACAGCCATTACATTGATGTTAAAATGCTTGGCTCAATGCTGGTCCTGCTCCACAGCCATAGGGGCAAACTAATTGATTAAGTAGCATGTGATATATTGTGGAAGCTGCAGAAGATTGTAAAATATCTTTGCATTGTTTAGATTCAATCTCTTAGTATTATAGAGTTGCATAGCACATGTGTTAGTACTTTGTACTGTAAAGCTACCATTTACATTTAGTTATCTTTCATTGACTTGACTTGAATGTGCCCTGGTGGCTGAGAGAATGTCATGCTCACTCAAATGTCTTGCTGATAGTGTCGGGTCATTTAGTTCCCTTTAATATGGTTGAGCTGAATAGGGCTGATACATGCATCATGTTCGTGAACGGGCGCTTTCAGTTGGGACTGGTCATCTCTTAGCTGCCACGGTTTATTTTATTTACTTTATTTTTAAATTTTTGTTGTAATCTTTTACTCTGGACGCTCTTAATGTGCACGTCTTTGTACATCGTTCTCACATTGATATGTATAATCTCTTGTATGAATAATGTAACCAAGATTTTGTAACAATATTTTGATTTAAAAGAGTGTCGATGGAGTTTCTTGCCCATCTTCTCCATAGAGATGTACGCTTTGGAATGTGCAACTGCGGTACTTTCTCAAGTTATTATGCCTTGTGACTGGGACTGTAGCTTAGCTTCTTTTTGTTTTTTTTTTGACATTAAAAAGTGCCGTAATGTTCTAATTGAAATAAATGATTTGAGTTTGAGTTTGAGCTATTGACAGTCATATTTGAAAAGTCAGTGTTTAATATTCTCTGTCTTTATTGTCTTATCAATGATTAACTAGAAAAGATTCTGAAGATTGAAATCATGCAAGATAGCTTAATAAATCATGAAGAACTTTGACCGACTGTATCAATTTGCACAGTTTAAAACAATAGTGCCTTTCAAGTCTATATGTTCGTCTCAAATTTTCTTTCATTAAAAAATTCAGAAAACTTTCATTACAAAACAAGTTTCGTTACAATTATTTCAAACAAATCGAGTGCCCTAACCTCATTACCAATCCACTAATCAGCGACATCCTCCGAGATCACGCTGAAAACAATGCTGCAGCAACATTCTAAAAACTATCCGAGTAGAACTAGCCTTCCGTCTCCTTTGACGAGGTTAATTGCTAGCGAGTCAACACAGGCAGAAAGCTCATTAAGTCACAAGGGACGGACGTAATACCCCCTCCGCCCACCCCCGCTCCTCGCGTCG
Source organism: Eurois occulta (assembly GCA_950022335.1). Classification (NCBI taxonomy): domain Eukaryota; kingdom Metazoa; phylum Arthropoda; class Insecta; order Lepidoptera; family Noctuidae; genus Eurois; species Eurois occulta. The sequence goes on from OX465497.1 coordinate 18,006,160, forward strand.
CCTGGAGCCTGGTAGAGGAAGTGCGTTTTAACGCCACCTGGGTAGATTTTATTTTGTAGTTTGAGAAGCTGGTCCTTGGTGTTGTTTTGTTTAATTTTGTGTTGAGACGATATTAAAGTGTTTTGGAATTCTGAGTTTGTTTTAATTATGTTGGTAAGTAGGATCAGTCTCACAACAATACAGGGTGCCCGAAAGCAAATTTACATGATACAGGTCCTCAAAAGCCGATTTGACGGTCATGACCAAAATATTTTTCGTTTTAGCGTACCGGTGCTAAGTAAAATGAAGTCGGCCCAGAATTTTGCTTAGTGCTTCTCATTGTAGCTTCGATCAATTCTTGTGACGTGCTGGTATCATGGCACGCTGATCAGTTAAACAAGATATTAAGGGGTTGCATTGTTTTTTTCTACAATCATGACAGTTCATGATCAAGAATTTCAGATGATTGAAACATAACTTCCGAGACAAACCAGCAAGGCTCGAAAATTAACACGGTAAGTACAATGTTTGTCTCTATGTTTTGACGTTGACATAAGTAATATGTTTGAAAAGTGTTTACAAAAAACTACAATCAAACAGTTTCCGAAGTAGAAAATAGAAGAGTGAATACCGTCCACAATATGTAGCGGGATGTCGTTTGTGAGGTGTTGGTACAAACTTGTTTGAACAACAGATGCGGCGTCGATCACCGCTGCACTCACACAAATTGACGACAGTTTATCGGGTGGGAGAAATAGTGTAAGCTCTAGTACAAACTATGTAGTTTCACGGGTACGAGTCACAAGCGTGTGTTTTTATTCAGAGATTCTTTACTGCGTATTAATACGTTTTATTCGCAGTAAAAACTGATTCTTTTGTAGATCGTTTTTAGAGAACCTATTTATATTAGTCTTAACATTAAATAACATCACAAATGTGGGTTTACCTAAAAGTACACCCACATTTCGCCAGTTATGTGTACGCTCCATGTAAAAGGGGGCGAGCCTATTGCCATCAACCGGCCACAAATCCAGACTCCGTGGCTGCTTCTGAAAAATTCCTGATGGAAAAACCCAATAACAATTTGGTCGAACCGGGAATCGAACCCGGGACCTCATGCTCAGCAGTCGCGACTGCGACCACTGGACCAACGAGGCAGTCTATATAAATTATGTCTAGTTATATTAGTCTTACGTTACGTTAACCAAAAACGACTGAACTTACGCCGCGGACTGTACTTACGTGGTACTGAATAGTTTTTTTTTTTAAAGTATCACCTACTAAGCGTTTTGTTTTTCATTGAAACAGTCTTCTGAAGAAGTTGTCGAAGATTTGGACGTTGCAAAAATTCCCTTACAACTTTCGTACATTTTCAAAATTTTGCATGAACCGTCACTCACCGAGTACACGCTTTTTAAATATTTTTTATTCATGGATTTTGATACGATGTTGCCTAATGCGGTTGAAATGTGAGCTTAACTTTATAGAAACCCTTCAAACACAATTGCCATGAATTAAGAAAAAAATAAATATCATATTCTGTGGCCAAAACAAACAGGTTGGTAAAAAAAACCATAACCCATTATTTCAACAGCAAACAACGTCAATTTCTGTGGAAACCATTGAAAAAGATAAAATATAAGTCGTCACTTTCAAATCTGGATGTTAATAGCTGCGCTGTGCCGAGTGAGAAATATTACACATTTTACACCTTATTCGTTCTCCTTTAATTAAACTTTTCGATGGCCGCGCTCCGGCTGACGCACGGTAAGTAGCTGTGAGGAAAATGTGAGTGGTGATTTATTTTAAACGGTTTTTGAACGGACAGTAATATTATCATTTTTTTTTTTTTAATTAATATTTGTTTCGGAAAAACATTATTTTAGTCATCAGACTCGTATTTGGCCTTTGTTTATACTGTAGACCTAATTTTATAACATCAATTTCAGGATAAAATGATGGTACATTTCTGGTAAATGTATTTATTTTAAATCAACGTAGTATGAAATATCTCGGATCAAATGAAGGGCCCATCTATTATTGTTTCTTCGCTATTAGAACCTTAAAGTTTTATTTAAAGCAGTATAAAAAGGCACATTTGATCTAAACTTGATTTTTTAGACCGTATTATTTATTTTAGTATCTCTCAATTTAAAAACTTTAGCTAAAAATATCATGTCGTTTAAATTTTTTACTAAAGTTTCCATTTCTTAGCAAGTAACAGCTACTTATCACACAGCTTTTTCGCTGAAAGCAGTCACAGTGGAAATTGGAGCAGCTTTCAATAACTGAACTGATCAATTACGGCTCTCAAATACATCGGACACACGTGTATTTCAGGTTTCAGATCTTACGGCGCGTTTACCTCCTAAAAATACATTTACAGAAGTTTTTTGGAATTATTACTTCCTTTATTCATCTTGTTTCAAATCTTTTACATATTTCAATATTAATTTTAAAAAAAAAAGAAAACATTTAAAAATATAAAAAAATGTAGCCCACCGGTGTCGGAAACAGGGTCCAAGCTACTGGCGGTCAGGGCTCCAGAGAGAGGAACCTCCTAACAATACGAGCCGTGTCCAGAAGTACCGCTTTCTGAATCAAGCCCTTGATCCAGCTGCCTAACGAGAGCCTCCTGAAATATTGGTCGATGCTCTTGGCAATTAAGCCATGGGCTGACACGACTATCGGCACAATGATCGCTGATCGCGAGCCAAGTCAAGATACTTGCTTTGGTTATCTTTCTAGGCTTTCACGAGGTTCTCGTCATGCGGGACCGTAATGTCAACAATCTTTGTGCGCCGCTCTGATCGATCCATCACCACTATATCAGGCTTATTGGCTACAATAGTCCTGTCAGTGATGATGGATTGATCCCAGTGCAATGTGATATTGCCATTTTCGAGAACTGGGTTGGGCACATACCTAAGTACGCAACTTCCGATTCAACAAGATCGTAGATTTCTTGGAATCATACAAACCATCTCTGGTTTAATGGTACAAAACAAACGTGAAACTGTATTATAACTGTATGTATAAAATAAATAAATAATAATAATTGTTAACTTCATTATTGGCAAAAATAAAGGTTTTTTTTCAAAAGTAATAATTGTAAAGTAAATATTACTTATTACTACTACTTAATAGGAAATACTCAGAAAAGGGTATTGCAAGGACCGTTGATTTCAAACCAAGTACTTATTATAGAGGGGGGTCGCCCTATTCCTTTCCCGAGAATTGTCGGTACCAAATGTTGTTTAAAAATTCTCTTTCTAGGCCTTTTTACGGATGGGAAAACATCAAATGATATCCCGCTCTAGGCGGAGCGGAAGGGAGTGTCAGACTTGTACCGACTAAAACTCGTCCATGTGCCTTCTTTGCCCTTTGTGTTCCAGGGCAGCGGTATCTCTTTCGAACAGTCCCGCAGCCTCATTCTAGGCCTTTGTCAAAGTTTCGAAGAACAACATAATTATAACAAAAACAACACAACAAAAAATTAAAACAACATATAGATGTTTGGGATAGAACAAATTTAACGCCAGTCGCCTCGAATTACGACCATCAAAGCTAATTTATGTATTTAACTACTTCATATTTCCTTCCTACCTTCAAACTCCAGTTTCTCAATCTTTGTCTCCCACTTTATAATATTTCTTGCGAGAATTTCCTCAAAATTATTATAAAATTACCGAAGACCACTTAGCACCATTATCGGGATAAAACATTATAGAGGAAACTCTATGGAAACAAAGTAAGGGTTAAAAAAATCCACGTGAACGGCAAAAGGGGTTAAATGCGCGGGTAGGATGCAAATTGGTCCTGCGGGTCGTTCAGGCCGCATTTAAAATAATACACAGTTCCCAGTTCTCAGTCCCCAGTTCCCAAGGTGAGTTCCGAAGGCAGACGGTTAAATAACTTTTAATATGTCATTTGCATTTGGCTGTGTGAAAAAAGAGTTGGTTATATTTTCATAATTTGTTAATGTTTCGGGATGAATGTTAAAAATAAGGAGGATTTATGAGTGTTTAACTGTTTGTTATGAGTCGGGTTTTTAATGTAGCGTGTGCTACGGTAATTGAGCCTGTTAATGTGTCATTTCTCATAATTTTATTTAAAGGGAATACTGAAGCTTATAATATCTCACTGCTAGACTCAGGTTACATTCTGTTTGTAAAGGCTGACTTACATTAACAGTAGTTCAGTAACGAGTTGTAACCGTGCAAAGATCTTTTTGCGCGTGATGAAAATTATAATTAACGGCGACATCTAGATTTTTCAGTATTGTTACATAAATTAAAATAAAAATCATTTATTTCAGACAAAAACGTCCATAGGCAAGGCAAAGTTGTTAGTAACAAGAATTTTGCTTATAACTAATGTTAGTAATAGAAAGAAAAGGAAGAAACTAGACGCACCGCCTACCCCTGCACAGCAGGCTCACCGGTCTCGCAACACATGGAGTTCAGTGAACCTACTGAGCAGAACAGTATCGGTTCTCTCGCCAATCATCCTGAGGACGCTATTCGGGCTCCCCCGTACTCGTTGCACCACCGACGCAACTTTTTCACGCAAGAATTGTAATAGTCGCCATTTCACAAATATTTACAAACAGATCTCTAATGTTAATGTAATTCAAGTTTCAAAAGATTCTTGCAGCACTATATTTCCTTTCATGGCAGACGAGATACGTGACACATCACAAAGAAAAAAAAACACTGGGAAACTGAATTTTGTTTAGTTAACATGCTACTTAAATAACCTCGCTACTTAATTTCAGCCGTAAGAACCATTTTTCCTGTCTTTAGACACCGAATAAGTTGTTGACACAAATCTTACTAATTATCCTTTCTACATTTTGAGCTATTACAAATTACTAACCTAATGTCCATAGTAATGAAATAGACAATCAACCTCTTCAGTACAACCAACAGACCTAATAACTTATTTTTAACCAAATTCGTCATAACTCAACGAGTTTCAGTACCAAAATAAGCGTAAATCTAAATAAATAAAGAGAATAAAGGCGTATATTCGTCACCTAGCGAGACAAAGCTGAAATTGTGATGCTTATTGCGAGCGGACCGCGGCTCGACGGATTACTGTAATGGCGCTGAATACTAAGCGCGGAGGACCGGGGCAGGCTAAGAGGAGGCCGGAAGACATAGATACGACAGTACGGTTAAGATGGAAATATTGTGTTTACAATTATGTTGTCTAGCCTGGAACCACACGGGATCTTCGCCTATTAAACTATATCAACACAGTAACGACTGACTGTAGTAGATTTTAAATTCTGGTATCCTCGTCATCACCATCAATGTCAGTTTCTTTTGTGCCATGCTTCCCTCGTCTGTGCAAAAGTCATCCGACTCTTCCCATCGATCTTCTGAAGATCGTCTCCCATCTGGTTGTAGGTCTACTGAGCTGTCTCGAATGTCTACAGATGACTTTTCGACGTTCCTCAAACGTTTTTCTAAGGAAGATGAATTGTAAGTATTTTTTAGGTCCTGCTACAAACGTTTGCTAATATATATAATAAAAGCTAGCTATAAGTAAGTATAACCTCATCCCATGCTTGTAGATGGCGTCGCCTTTTACTAAATAAGTGAAAGATAATATGCCTAATAATGCCAAATAATACCCAAACAATAATTTCGGTGTCACTTAATTTTATGGAAAACGAATTAGCTAAACGTTTGCAATCGCGTGCCTCTCAGATGCTCCCACAGAATATCCACAAAACTTAATAGCAGTTTACCTACTATTATTTCTTTATTCTAAGTCACAAAAACAGCGAAAGGCCGCGGGCACTCACGTTCACATCGGCGAGTGAAGAATAAACAGGATTACGTCGACACCCAAACTACCTTATGTCTTCTGTTGTTCTCTACAAAAGGTTACCTAAGGGCGCACACTCATTGGATAAAGCTGTTACCGGTTTCCAGACTGGTGGAATTATTCGCTGCAACTTTCGGTCATTTCAGAAGACTTGTATGTGAAAGGAACATCACCATCATCTGCTCAGAGAAGAGAGTGCGAAAATTGTATCCAGCTCAGTCCTCAACTTGAGTAAACAGTGGATAAAGTTAACTTGAAATAATTATGAAAATGAAGACGAAAAAGTATTAAATCAAATCATTTATTACCCAGATAATACAATCCAATTTGTTAGTAAAATAATACATACCCAGCATATACACTAGTGTTAGTACATAATTATATTTGGAAAATTTTGGTAATAGTTACTAATAATGTCAAAATAATTAATAATAATAATGTCAAAATCACCATTAATCATGTCAAAATAAAAATTATCATCAAAAAAACAAAAAAATTAATTAAATTGTTAATTTTAAAGTCAATTTGTCATGTTAAAAAGGACAAAAAAAATATTAAAGTTGTTTTATTAAAATACTACCTAATAGAGGTAATCAAAAAGCAAAGCCTACAGAACTCCACCTGCGTACTCCTTTTGCTAGCTTATAGTCATCTAAACATGACATGCATTCCATTTGCGAGAAATAAATAATAACAAATCGGATTAGTTTAATAGTGAGCTCATCACCGAAACCGAACTCGTTATATCTATTTAGGATCTCTGCAAGATACTATAATTTAGGACGAAAGTGCCTTTTTCACGTCTAAAAGAATATTTCCACGTTCGGTCCAGTCCGACAAATGAGAACGTGACCTAAGGCTACCTAACAAAAACAGTTTACTGCGTGTAATACCCCTAATATATTTTACTGGCAAAGGTCGGTCACGTTCAGACCTAGGACATTTGTACAGTCTCAGGATGGGAATGAGTTAGGAGCATCGTCGAAACGTTTAGGTAGGGTTAGACGTTTAGGGGTCATGACCATAGTGGTAAGGGTGGATGGGCAACAAGAAAATGGTCGTGCATAGCAGCTAGCCTTGCTAACTTTGACGTCTCGCATTGTCAGACAAGACAACACCACTAAGTAATAAAATTGTGACCACAATAATAATTTTATTCGATCTAATTTTGTTTTTTTTTTCGAACATGGTTTTGGAGAAACTGAAGCAAAAAGGTTTGAAGTCTTATAAAACGAATGAGGTTGTTACTAATTTGCTTCAGTGCGAGATTGTGTATTAAATCTGATAGCGAATTTCTAAATGACAAACTGTTATAATGTTGACATTTTATTTATATTCACATTGACATAACTCTGACATTTGATGCGTGTAATTTTAATATTGACATAGATGTCATAAAATTATGCAATGTTATCGTTAGTTGTTAGTTGCGTTATTTGATGATTTAAATTATTCAGTGAACCAAATTGCATTGTTGTTTAGTGATTTTATTTTACTTATTTTTGATGTTGTAGATAGTTTTTGATTTTTATATATTATACCACCTACTGTTTACTTATGTTCAAAAAATAATTGAATTTGAACTTGAAGAATTCTTCAAAGAGATATACATCATCCTCATCAAAAATAATTAATGTGTATTTAAGTTATTATCATCATTCTCTAAGGAACCAGCCTGTCAACGCTAAAATAAAATTCTTTCCTATAAGTAAAGCAAGTAAATCTTGGGAAATGGCGCGGCTCGATCTTTACCTAGCGCATTTTATTTCTTGTGGCTACGTGTGAAATATACCCTGTGTGAAGACTGTGCCTTTAATGGGAACCTCGACTTACACAGTAGTGCAACAGCCAATATTTTTGTTATTTTCTTGCTCGTATTTCAAAGCCTTCGGCTTCCTTCTTAAAAAAAAAAACAGGGAATTCGTTTCATATCATTTTTCTTTGTTTTAACGGTTGAATATTTTTGATCTGGCCAGTAACAGGCGTGATTATCATAATCAGTAAGAACTCTTAACCCCGTTTTTTGAAAAACTTTTTCAATCTCCACAAATAGTTGTGTTGAGACGAGGTAACTGACGATATAACTCATGTCAACGCGATTTATCTTTTTTTCTGTTTATATTTAAGTTATTTTATTTTATGTTGTGTGCACTTAGGGCATGTTCTAAATAAACATGTTTTATTTCTTTCTTTCTAGGAAATATGAAACCCATAATCTCAATGGCGATGATTGGTGATGTTCTTCAGAAAAGTCAGGTGTGTTCTACTTGCAACGCCATGCGTGTATGACAGGAGAAGTATAAATAATAATAGATTAGAACCATGTGGGAATGGATATGGTCGCAGTAACTGAGCTAGGGCACTCCAACCAAATTGGGTTAGGTTAGAACTGTGACCGAACGCGCGCGAGCCGTGCGTAGCTAGTGGTGCCGCGGCAGCAGCTGCGAGCGCTTCATCCAAGTTGGATGCGTATTTTCAGTCGCCGCCGTCTTCCCGACTTATAGTCGATCACAGTCATTCGCACACAACATTTACTGCGTCTTTGAGATAAAACTTAAGATTTACTGAGTGTATGGCAATAACAGTTCGAAATGAACGATGATCACAGAATAGTTCGGGCTTTTACCATTAAAAGTTGGTAAATCTTAGATTTTAGTGGGCAATCATAGGATTTACCGTCGTTAAGGCATAAAAAGTAACATATATTACAAACCAAACTTCAGCACCTACATACCTTTTTCTAACTTCAATTTAATAACATGAGACAAGAACAACGGTGTAACATGCGGCCTTTGTGCCGACTTACAAGTGAGCTCTCACAGTCAGGAGTGTTTGCGAATGTCGTGCCGAGTGTCGTACGGGTAACAGGTTCTTTTCCGAGGGAAAACCTTTTTGAGACAAACGCTGGTAAGCGGTGATACATGTTTGTGCTTGTGGTTTACGAGCATATGCAGCGGGGCTTACTAGTCAATGTATTGACGTTTAGATTCTTCTTCGTAAAGTTTGTTGTTGGTACAGCTGACTAAATAATTAAGTAATCAACAATTTCAAGTTGTGTTGTAATTGGTGGTTATTATTTGTCTGAGTGTTTTTTGTTTTTTTTTTGCATTAAAATATTATGATGAAGATATATAGTGCCAAAATGTTATTTTCTTGGTTGGTTACCAAGCGTGTTACTTTACTGTACCAGGTAGAGATTGGTTCAGTGTGTTGAACTAATCTTTATAGACTGCACTGCTTCCTGACTTCTAATATCAACAGCCACAACGTACACTATCGAAACTAGAAATCACATTTAAACAGTACAGCAATTAAAAACTATATTTCGACTTAGTCTAAGTTTTAATTATGTTATGAAAGTTACAACTTTATATGATACATCATTTTATGTGTTTTTTCTGTTGTTTAAGTATAATTAAAACACTTAATATATTCTGCTAGATAATTCACATTCAATGGTTTATCAAGCTGGAATTTCATCGAAAGTGATACGATATTGTTCCATGTTTGTAAAGTTTGGACAGATATCGAATCTACCGGTTCCGATACTAGTCTTTGGCAGAAAAGGTAGAAACAAAAACTAACAACTTTCGATACTTTGTTCCAAAGCACCAATTTCCTGTTTCAGAAGGCAACAGACAGGAAATAATGCGGTCTTACAACTGCTACAATAAATAAAAAGAATGACGATTTTGCAGAACCGATACTGTTTGGTGCGGCAGTCGATAGCATAATCTAGATATTTCGTTTTTTGTCTCTTTTCGCATACTATCTCTCACTATTCATTAGGACATTAAGTAAATTCTATGGCGTGTTAAATGGTTCGCCTGGTATGCGTCCTATGCTAAGATTGTCCGATAAAATCTTGAGGAATTTTGTATTTTTGCCTGCGGATTCCTTTTTTTTTTCAATGAGATGGCTTGCCAAGATGTTTGTGTGATGATTTATTATTTCTTTGTACGACTTGATGTAGCTTTTTATTTCTTCTTTGACTGGAAGTATCTTCAGATCGTGGTGTAGAGCTTCATTTGGAACAAACCATGGGGCGTTTGTGCTTATTCTAGATAAATGAGATGATTTGATAGATCTCGTCTTTGTAATTGTCATCGTGGAAGTTATGACAATGTGACTAAGGACCGTTGAGATAAGTTGTATAACATTCTTAGTCCAACAACACGATTCAAGCCACAAATCAAACGATCCAACAGCAGAACACTCACAGTACTGATGCGTCTCAAGAAAAATCGCCGGGTCCACGGGAAGCAACAGTGACAAATACCAGGGATGTATACAGCGTGTGTGCGGAACTACACTCATCTGACAACCGAACAGAGGATGAAGGAACGTGAGTGAACTCGTGAACGAATAATGTATTCAGGAATTTAGATAACATGATGTGTTTGTGTGCTTTTGTTTTTGACGGTTCGAGTTATTTTATTGATATGTGTTCTCCTCTTTAATGGTCTAGTAGTCGCAAGCACGATTGCTGAGCATGAGGTTCTGGATTCGATTCCCAGGTCGGGCAAAGTTTTTCCATCAGAAATTTCTCGGTAGCAGCCACGGAGTCTGGATTTGAGCCTGGTTGATGTGCAATAGGCTCGCCCCCTATTAGATGGAACTTAAACTTATCTGGTGAAATATAGGTGTACTATCAGGTACTCCTCTACCTAACCCTTCGGGGATTACAGGCGTGAACTTATATTACGTGTACGAAAAAATACGATGACGTATCATGATTGTATCTAATTGCATAAAAGGGTAGCGATGAAATAAATACAAGTACAGTATAGTACAGACTGCACGTTAGTGACAACTCACTCGTGTTGGTCTAGCATAGTACGGAGTTTCAATATAACAAAAGGCCATTTAATATTATTATTAATATTGGTTTTTTGACCACTGATGTGCGCTCTATTGTACATAAGGCATTCAACTTTACCTAGCCTTACAGCAAGGACTTACGTACCTTGCATACCAAGAATTAAGGAGTCCTGGGTAGATCCTTTAAAAAGTTTTACTAACAAATTATACAACAGCATAGGCGTTCCATGTAAAATACTGATATTCAGCTGCATCCGGTTAGACAGGAAGCCGACCCCAACATAGTTTGGAAAATGGCAAGGCAGATGATTGTACATCAAAATAAGAGAACGCAAGTCTTTTTAGTCTAAAAAACTGGCCAAGTGCGAGTCGGGCCACGCACAATGTAGGGTTCCGTAGTTGCCCCTCAAAATATGCGGACACTTCCTACGGTCCGATTTGTACTCCCATTCATTATGTTTAGGAAAATATGTTATCTAAGTACATTATTTTTACCTTTTAACTCGTTTTATATACAACTAGTTTTCCGCCCGCGCCGAGTTTGGTCATAACGCGTTTCCAAGAGAATTCTTCAAAAGTCCGGGATAAAAACTATTCTATGTTCTTTCTCAAGGTCAACTCTATCTCTGTACCAAATTTCATTAAAATCAGTTCAGTGGTTTAGACGTGAAAGCGTAACAGACAGACAGACATTCAGACATCCAGACAGTTACTTTCGCATTTATAATATTAGTAGGGATAGGGATCACTGTGAATTTTTTCACACACCCAAACACAACCGTTTAGCTGGTAGAGCGGGGACACACACTTGAGTCTTACAAAAATTAGCACTTTAATGTTTAATATTTCAGAAACGAATCCCATAATTGAAAAATCATTTGAAAAACTCGCAATATTTTTTAAAGACCTATCCAACGATATCCCATACTGTGGGGTACGAGAGAAAACAAAAATCCCCACTTTACGTGTAGGTACTGGAGATACTCTAAAAAAAATACTTTTCGAGATTTTACTTTACCACTTTGTCGGCGTAACTAATCTGTATATTCATGCCAAATTACAGCTTTCTAGTACTAGAAGTCTTTGAGCTAAGCTGCGGACAGGCAGACAGACAGACAGACGGACATGGCGAAACTGTAAGGGTCGGGAACCCTGTTTGTTGAGTACGGAACCCTAAAAAGGGAAATATTTTATTTGACCTAATTAAGGTTTCCTCAAAGCAGTGCACACAGAATGCGGACGGAGATCATACACTAACAGATACTTCAGCATATTATGTATTTGTCGGAATGCTGGTGTCCTGAGCAGAGTCCGCAATCTGTACCTACCGATTTGACCGAAGTTTTACACCTGATGGCAAAGCAAAGACTTCATCTACCTGACAAACTTGTTACTGAAAGCCAAGCTAAGTACGAAAGGATACCCAGAATTGTCTTACTTCAGCCCCAGCCCTAAAACCAACTAAACGCCCAACCCTAAAACCTCACGCATAAAAATAACATAGAGGGTACCTAAAAAAATCGCATCCATCCGTACGTCGGCTAGTTTCATCAGCCCGTATATTACTGACCATAAATTTCTCATAGTAGCTTCGCGTAACTTGAGTAAGTATTTACTGTGACTAAACCGGTATATATCACAGAGACCGACCAATTTCTTGACCGAAAAATTTATAACGGTACTTTGGAAGCAACCCTTGATATATGAACGTAGGACATCCCTTGGAACACGAATCACTCTTAAGTGAATGCGGGTATAATTCATATTGGAGGTTTACCAGCTATTTTGATGTTGGGAAGGGTAGTTTTTGTGTTGAGAAAGAGATGGCTGAAAGGTGGAGGGGAAATTGTTTACAATTCCTTAAAAGTCGAATCGAAATGATTTGTAAAAATTTCAAATTAATTCACAATTAGTTGTGCAATTACTTTATAAAACATCCTGCACAATGGCTCAAACATTTGGAAACTATTAAAATAGTTTCTTTATTATTGGAAAACTTGTTACAATAAATGCATAAAGGTTTGGGAGCTTTTCAAGATAGCCCACAACATAGAAACTTCTAAAACTTGCACAAATATTTGAGAATTTACTTTGGGGTAATGTAATAGATGTCCAGACAAATTGCCGTTGATAAGATTATTTACCAACACCTACTGACCTTTGTCACTACAGGACTGCGTTGCTAACCGCATTACAAGTAGCATTTTCAATACCAGCATACACCCACAGAATTACGAGGAAATCTATTTGTGTATCCAAGTTCGGGATCCCGATGTTTTCGTCTCGTCCCCCACGCAACACGACTAACTTATTTCGACTGGTTCATAGGCTTATCAGGCGTGGTTTTGCTTCGAAGATTGATAGAAGTTTGAATTGTGTTAACGCTAAGTGTGTTAGCAACTGGCGTAGCTAATAAGAGGTCTGGAGAAAATGACAGAATACAAATTAGACGATACAATTTGCTTTATGGTATAACGGTTTCTTAGTAAAAAATAATCTTCAGAACCACCTAACCAGAAGCAATCTGTTAATCTGTTTTAATAACCAAAATTCTTCATTAGGATAATTTAAAGGGTGTAACGATACCTTAACAAAGCCGAAAGGCACTTGTTCTCCCCGTGATTGCGATTTTTTTATTGTTCTAGACCAATACTAGGAACCTTCTAGTTACGGAGATATTGGGGGTCAAGGTTCCAACTTTTTCACAAGCTTTTTTTTTCACGACCCCGATACTATGGAATCCATCCATTAGCACAATACTTTGAGTGTGTTACATTGAGTCCTACCGTAAAACGTGATTTTTCACCGCAAAAAGAAAGTCGTTTCCCATCAATAATTTTTGCGTAGAGTTACTTAGTTTGATGTACATAATGCTTTGTTAACGGCTTCGTGAAGGGTCCGTTTACACCCTGTATTTTCAACCTTACTTACCCATTAAGGCTTGATTGGCTCATTGGTCTAATGGTTGCAAGCGCGACTGCTGAACATGAGGTCATGGGTTTGATTCACGTGTCGGGAAAATTAATATTGGGTTTTTCCATCAGGAATGTCTCAGTAGTAGCCACAGAGTATGGATTTGTATCCGGTTGCTGGCAATTAAGCTCGCCCTTATTATATACATAACTGGCGAAATGTGGGTGTACTATGGGTGTGTAAACCTTTGCCTAACCCTTTGGGGACTACAGGCGTGATGTTATGACGATATTACCTACTAAGATGTACATAATGATCGATCAAATTGAGAACTCATAAGTTGACATCCTAAAAACACTCTCTTGCAGCCTAATAGTTGCAGCACTGATGACAATATTTTTGTCACTCTTGTTTAATTTAGTCTTTTATAATATTTTCTTGCCTTTGTATAGATTCTTTTTAACGATTGTTTTTGAATGTGTGAACAGTATAGGCCTTGTAGATTGCTAGCGGTGTGTTAACTTTTGTTAACCACTTATCTTGTTTTTCGTTTTTCTTGTGTAGTAAGCAACGACTTATTGTCGGGCCTGTGCTATCCCCCCATACTTGAGTACTAATGCTGTAACATGATAATATTGTAAAATCTAATCATTTTAAAAGAGTAACCATGGAGTTTCTTGCCGGTTCTTCTCCATAGGAAACGACCAACCCGAACCCTGCACCTTTTTGTCGACGTTTCATAAGTGCCCATGTAGGCCTATGTGAAATAAAAATATTTTGATTTGATTGATTGATTGATTAACCGTCTCATAATTTATCTCAGCCACCAGGTCATCTACTAGACTGGTTCGTTTTTGTGCTTCTTAAAATCACTCAAAAATTATAAGATGCAATTGAATTTCCGGATAACTAAGAAAAGTTTAATATCTGGAAATTGGGTAGTATCTTGATATAAAGAGCGTTTTTCCTGCAAAACACAATCACGAAAAACTTCAGCCCCTCACAGAACTGAACCCAGGAATCGAATCTTGTAAACAGCAAACGTTCGTATTAACAAGTTCAATATTTCCAATGGGGTATGTTAATGTGAGCCTGCCGGTGACACGTTCTCCGCGACTACATTTTAATATCCCGCCCGCTTTTTAAGAGATTATTCGCTTTAAATGTGGGATATGGGAATAACTCGCTGAACAGATCACGGGGTCTCTTTTGAGGTTTTTTGGAAGTTTTTCTTTTAATTTATAATATCACTAGCTTTTGCCCGCGGCTTCGCCCGCGTGAATGTCGAAAAATATCCGACGGGAACGTACTACCGGGATTAAAAAGTAATCTATAGGTTAATCCATGTTCCGGTAACAAACGTAGTTACATACTTTCATCCCCCTTTTTAACCCTTCTGGCTTAAAAATCGCTGAGACATGTTTAAATTAATTTTCAATCGCCAGCCTAAACACAAAATTTGAAGATCCCAACTTCAGAACTGACGGACTTTCATATAAACTTCCATCCCCTTTAGGGGTGGAATTCCCAAAAATTCTTACGTAGTGGATACTTACTCATCACAAAGAACACACCCTCGAAGTTTCATGTCTCTTCTAGGACCAGCGGTTTGGGCTGTGTGTTGATATAGGTATCACCGAGTCAGTCAGTCAGTCAGTTTACGATTTTATATATTTAGTTAACAGAACAAAATAATGTTTCTCTCCTGTAAAATCAATAACTTCGAAATAAAAATTGCTCAGATAGCTTATTACGTGTACATAATATTGCATATTATGTAATATGCGACTATCAACATAATAGGTCGGGTGTATACATTGTGTATTATAATACTAGGTACCTACTTACTTGCAATATATTTTTTCCTACGCAATTTAAGTATAATGAATATGAATAATACTTTTATTTAAAAAAAAACCGATCACCAATTTTCAGGAAAAACTTGTTCTAAGTAAACAACTAATATTAAACGGAAGACTCAGCACATAGCGACTAACTCAATTCATCCGCTTACAAATCTTGAATATGTTTAAAACGTCGACATTTTGCCGAAGTGGATTTGTTGTGAAAACTCACTGGCAGAGCTAGCGATGTGCTGCCAACTAATACTGACTGTCATGTTTGCATGAAACTTACTATTATAGTAAAGGGATAAAATATTGGAAAAGAGAAAAACAAAGACATGAGAAACTTAGTTATAGCAAGAAAATGTCGGTCTAGACTACTTACAAAGTTTTTCAATACAATCATCGAATAGAAAACAATAATAAAGACTGCTAAAAGACAATTCATAAATCAAATAATAAAACAAAAAAAGTTATATGTCGAGAGAAACTATGACAATAACAAGAGACATTAATAACAAAATTTTATCATCACTATTACAATATTTATTTAACTACCCACAACAAAATTAACTAAATAACTTATTCAGAACCAAAATAATAATTTCAGGAACCAATGTGGCAAATAATTTTCTTAGCAATATATTTGGAGAAAAATTTAATCAGTAAACTGGCAGTAACTCAGACATGAAATATATGACCAGTGAACAAAGTTTATCTCGTAATATACATATTAGCTCGGCGCGAGCTATAGACGGTAGCGTTTTGTGAAACCAAGGAACTTTTAAGAAACCTTCAGTTCGGCAAGCACGGTGAGCCGATCTTGCACTTTACAAAACAGTGAGTTACAATTGAGTTTTAGATGAACTGGAAATGCCATTATAATACCTGTCTTATTCACACATTTTTATTTATAAGTCAGGTGCAGTAACTAATATAGTTGAGGTAATTGACATCTGCGTCGAAATATAATAGTAGATCAAAACGCGACACTATCAAAAATCGCAATGCTAACAGTCACTATCGACCACCTCAATAGATTCCCCGATATTTATAATTATGATCATTCTCTTTCTCATCATTGTCATGTTCACAATATTAATCACCCGCCTGCTTATACCTCGCACCAAGACCCAATCGTGGCGCTATGAGTGCCATCGATATTTGCATACAAATTGCCCCGACACCACTTCACTAGACTTGAGCGATCCCGCTCCAACTCCACGATTATAAATTGTCGATATTATGCATAGTGACGTCACTATTATCGATTATATCGACCTAGTATCGTGACGAGATGGAAGTTGACGTGACGGATGCGTATTTCAGAGATAGAATAGAAACTTTTTGAATGTTTAATATTGTTTCAATAAGCTTACATCTAGCAATCACCAAAATATTGATCGCATTGCGAGCTCTAGGTACTAAGATTTGATGAATTCTCTACAGATAAATATTGCTCATTTTATTCTATATTAATGATCGGTGAAGTGCCTCCATCATGGTCATGAATGGCCATCTTAATGCTAAAACTCAAATTATTACTTAGACGCGGGAATACGGAAAAGGGAATAGGAGTAAGAATTTAAAAAACCTGCTCTTTCTCTCATGTAATCAGAACATGGGTTGTTATAGCTCATTTCGCCTTTAAAAATTAGGCTTAGGGCTCATTTACGGAGAAGTGGCCCGTAGCACATCGCGTTGTGCGGCGCGGGCTGCCGTAAATTCAAACATATGGTGATGTATAAGAGCGTTTACGGAGTAGTGATTTTATGCGCGTTTATTTAAAATGCAGCGGTTGCAATAACGGTGCTTGCGAGGAATGCAAGTCTCAACATCCAAGATGCGTTTCTCGCAAACACCGTTATTGCAACCGAATTTTTTCGTTCTTATTAAGCGATCGAAAGTTTGCGACAGTGTCGGTATCTATGTCGAGACTGCTGGCCCTAGCTGGCCGTAACTCTCTGGCTCGTCTCTGCGATGTCATTTGCGGGCTCCGCCACAAGTAACGCTGCATTTTAAATAAACGCGCATAAAATCACTACTCCGGCTACCGGCCCAGTTGCGTAGCCACAGCGTCACACGCACCACGTCACGCCCCGCGTCTTCGTAAAAAACATCAAACTTTGCCATGTTTGTGTTTGCGCGTGTGTTAACGTGCGCCGCTAGTCCCCTGTATGCGTTGCCTCTCCTTAAACGAAAAAAAAACCATACAACGCGCGCGGTACTAGACGTTATGACGCACGCGACACTCAACGCACCGCGTCTCCGTAAATGCCCTTTAGAGCGGAATGCCGCAACTAAAACTAAAAACAATAAACATAATTAAACATATCAGTCAGTGTCGTAATTGCTATGGAACATTGTCACTGACAACTCTTGAACGTCGTTTAGAAAAGTTGATCGCGTTCAATTTCATTGGTGAAATCCACCGTTACTGTTCAAAGTACACAGGTTTGTAAGGAATTGATGTTTTCTGAACATAACTTGAAATCAATTTGCTGAGCAAATCCGCTGCACACACCAAGCATGCCACAATATCAGCTATTCTATCAAGTACCGCCTAAGCAGTTTGATCTAATACATCGCCAAGCAGAATTAGCCAAGTCTCAAGACGCCTATCGGTTATCCATCCGTTCATCCATCAAAACTGGGAAACTACTTACAAGCTTTAGTAATTCTCTGGGGCTTGCGGATCCCTAAGATCGGGGAAACGAGATAGAATGATGTTTCGGATTAGTAAACTGTGTGTAAGTGTTAATAGCGTGTTTGTTGTGTCGTTTTGTTCAATTATGATGCTTGTTTGTAATACTTTTTAGTTTAGTCAATTGTTTTTTAAACTTATTTGTTTATGTCGGAAACTTCATTGTAGCCTGAAAGTTGAGCTCACAGAATTGAAACTAGCTAATGTTTTTTTTTTAATTTTATTTAAAAGATTCACACCTCTTATTTGTGGTGATGAAATATACATAAACTGATGCCTCTTCAGAACGCCACGCGGCGTAATTTTTTTTTTATTCTGGTTTTTTTTACAAAATCGGGCTGAAACTGGTCTCATAATACCTTAATCCAATAACGTTTCATAATCGTTTACGTCATAATATTCTAAACACGTAGTTACAACGCTCCTCAGAAACAAATTGATTTTGGTGTTAATAGTGAGACCTAAGACGTAAAAAACAGTGACAAGTGATTTTGGACGCAAACTGTTTCAGTGAGTAGACAATACTTTAATCAAGTGAGATAATTAGGGCCTAAATCAACCGAATTAAAGAAACGATTCGGCATAGTTTTAATCGCCTACCCATCCACACATCATAAATCAGAGCTCACGGTGTAAACGCGTAAGCGACGCCGATTACCCGGCGCTTACGACCTTTTGGTCGCGACGTTTCGCTACACTCGCTTAGCGCAGGGCATTTATTAGCGTGCTTTTTACAAATCGATCTGACTTCGCTTCTTAGCACTGAGCCATTATTAGTGTGCTGTTTTCCAATCGGCTGGTTTCTCTACTTGAACGCCTCAGAGCTTTGCCTAGCTTATTTTATCCAGCTTCGGGCTTTTTATTGCTCTTCAGTTATGTCACGTACGACGCGTTCGCCTACTGCCAGGTCTACGAACAGCCAGACCTTACTCGAAACGCAATCTGAACCTGATCTTTCTGCCGACATGTCGACCCCAGAAAGGACTGTCGATAATGTCCTAGCCAACATTACCACAAGGGTGAAAACAAACAAACGCTTTAAGTGTAACGAGAGCTACGAGTATGTTGAGCCTGATAAATTGGAGGAACTTAAAGATATGCTGCTTTCTTGGAAGGCTGATCAAGACATCATCCTTAATAAATTGGTATCCGAGGTAGCTGAACTGAAACAGCAAAACAGCTCTATCCAGAAGTCTAACCAAGAGATTGAGAAATCGATTTTCTTCATCAATGCGAGTTATGAGGAAATGAAAACCCGACTTGAAAACCTAGAACGGGAGCGCACGGGTTATGAAAGGCGTCTATGTGCCCTGGAAAATAGTAATAGTGAGCAGACCGTCGCAATGCTGGAAGCGAAAATTGACTTAATGGAGCAGCAAGCACGCCAGTGTAATATCGAAATATGCAACTTACCTGATAAGCGCAACGAAAATCTTCTTACTCTAGTCCAGACTATCGGAACAGCTGTAAGTTTCCCTGTATCTCAGAATGACATTTTATCAATTAACAGGGTCCCCCACGCACGGCAAGGAGATATCAAACCTAAGAATGTGATCGTAAAATTGAAATCACGGATTCTTCGCGACAACTTACTTAGCGCCTACCGTAAAAAGAAGAGTCTCAAATCCGATGAATTGGGAATTTCAGGCACTATATTACCAGTGTACATCAACGAACATCTAACTCTAAAAAATAAGGCCTTGTTTCGGAAGTGTAAAGAAGTCGCCGGAAAACATGGTTTTAAATACGTATGGATTAAGAACGCCACGATCCTTGTACGTGAGAGAGATGGGAGTACGGCCTTTGCAGTACGTTCCGAAAATGACCTCAATAAGATTACTGCTAATGAAAAGGCAAGTGCTTAATACTGTACCTATTGGGCAGTATAGATTTATCATGTATGCATTTCTTCGACCTACATGTATTCTATTCTATGTGTACATTTTATGTCAATTTGTGTATGTTTTATTTATCCTTGTCTGCATGCTATTGGTTTTATATACCTTGATTTTTTACAAGATCTGTTATCTTCTCTTTCTGTTATTTTTTGCGAGGAGTATTGTTATTTATAGTTTGCTACGTCTTATATCTATGGTTTATCATATAGTCATGTTAAACAGAGAGTCATTTGTTGCTACAGAGAAAACGAATGATTATAATTTCTGGTTCTATGTTACCTTATATGTCATAATATTGTATATCGGAACGTTTCATACTGCTGTACTAATTTGTTCATGTGTTATTAGTTGTTATCTATGGCTACTAATAATTTTCTGATATATTACCAAAATTGTAGAGGAATTCGTACTAAGTTGCACACGCTTTATATGAACATCATGTCGTGTTCTTATGATGTTATCATACTCACTGAAACCTGGCTCATTCCAAGCATACTCGATAGCGAGTTTATTGATGATCGCTACACAATTTTCAGATGTGATCGTGATCGTTCGGCAACGAATAAGCGTGAGGGTGGGGGTGTCTTAATTGCCATACTTCGTGGGCTGCGACCCACTATTATGGCGTCACAATTCGCCTATGCCTGTGTCGAACAGCTTGTAGTTCTGTTACCTGCATCACAGTCTCATAAACACCACGTCATCAGTGTAGCATACATACCACCTCGCACTAGTGATGTAATATACAGGCAATACTTGGACATGTTGCATCTGATTGCTAACGATTCTACTACCGAGTCATTCTTTATTGTTGGAGATTTTAACCTGCCCGATATAACATGGTTGGATCAGGGTAACTATGCAGTGGCCGACACCACAACTTCAAGCGGCCAGATGCTACTGAATTTCATGTCATTAATTAATGGTTCGCAATACAATAAGACTAGAAACAGTCTCGGACGAATACTGGATTTGTTCATCTCCAACACTGACTGTCAGACTGTATCTTGTACGTCACTACTTCCGGCTGACACCCACCATCCTCCTTTTTCCGTGTTTGTGGACCTAAACATGCAATTTGCCCCTATGAAATGCCGTTCTGTACCTAGGTACAACTATCATAAAGCTAAATATCCTGACATTAATGCGGAATTCAGCTCTATTAATTGGGAAACCAAACTCGCTCACCTAACCGCTGAACAGGCTGTCAACACTTTCTACGATACTTTATACCGGATAATTAGAGAACACGTACCAGTCACTCGAATTAAAAATTCTCAATTTCCTGTTTGGTTCACACCTTCTTTGATCCGTATCTTTAAAAGTAAAGAACGTGCGTGGATAAAGTGGAAAATGTATCAAAACCTGTGCGACTATAATCACTTCTCCGGTTACCGTAAACTGTTTCATGATGAATCCGTTATTTGTTTTAGAAATTATATTAACTCAGTCGAAGACAATATACCTAAAAACGTTAAGTATTTTTGGACATATGTCTCCAACAGAAAGGGCAAGACTAACTACCCATCCAGTATGTATTTTAAAAATGCCTTGTCTGACAGCCCTACTCAAATATGCAATTTGTTTTCTTCCTTTTTCGCTTCTGTGTATGAGCCATCCACGTTTGATCCTGAAAATTGGGAACCCTCAAACATATACCAGGAAAGCTCTGCTTGTATACCAGATATTTACCTCACAAAAGAAGTAGTACACCGAGCAGTAAAATCACTAGATCCATCTAAGGGAGCTGGCCCCGATGGTCTTCCACCTGCCTTCTTTATAAAAACAGCCGATACTATCTATACTGCATTGTATTTAATTTTCAATAAATGTCTACAAGAGGGTGTCTTCCCCACTGTGTGGAAGCGAGCATTTATTACTCCTGTCTATAAAAGTGGAGATAAAGACAATGTGGAGAATTATCGTCCAATATCAATTATTTCCACCTTGTCGAAGCTTTTTGAAAGACTTGTACACGACGCTCTTTATCCTCAATTACACGGCCTTATTATACCCGAACAACATGGGTTCGTGAAACGGCGTTCGACTACTACCAATCTAATGATCTTCACTAACTTTCTTTTTGAAAATATGGACAGGAGAGTCCAGGTAGACGCTGTGTACACTGACTTTCGGAAGGCTTTTGACAAGGTGGATCACACAATTCTTTTGAAAAAGCTTGCCTACAATGGTATCCGAGGCAATTTACTTCGATGGTTTGCATCATATATTTACAACAGGACACAAAAGGTTGTTATTAATGGTTTTGAGTCTGAGATTGTTAATGTCAAGTCCGGAGTTCCTCAAGGGTCTATCTTGGGCCCTTTGCTTTTTGTCCTTTTCATTAATGACATAAAACATTGTTTTGTCAATACTAATTTCCTGATGTATGCGGATGATATAAAAATTTACAAAGCTTGCCATAAACTTGATGACTGCCTACTACTACAAGAAGATCTTCACAGACTTGATACGTACTGTGATGAAAATAAACTCTTTCTTAGTCTTCCTAAATGTCATAGTATATCTTTTACTAAAAACAAAAATAAAATTAATTGTACGTATATGTTGAACAGCCAACAACTAATTGTAGTGGAGTCCGTTCGCGACCTTGGTGTGACTATTGATTCACGTTTGCACTTTGACTTGCATATTGAAAATATAATAAATAAAGCCTTTCGGATGTATGGTTTTGTCATGAGATCCTCGATAGACTTCGTGCGGCCCTCTACTTTTTTGTTGTTGTATAAAACACTGATAAGATCTCAATTAGAATACGCGATCCCTATTTGGAATCCGTTCTACCTCAAATACAACATCAAACTAGAATTGGTACAGAAAAAGTTTTTACGAACTGTTAACTATAAATGTTACCATTCGAGGATTCCGTATACACAGTTACTACAGCAATATAACGTTCTAAGTTTAGAGTCTCGGCGTTCACTTCTGATGGCCATGATGCTGCATGGTTTGTGTAACAATAGATTTGACTGTATTGAAATCACAAATAAGTTACGCTATACAGTGCCTAGAACTGTTATCAGACGGGCGGCCCGCGTGCCCCGGCTGTTCCATCTGGATTCATGCAGGACCAACGCCGGGGTTCGACTGCCTCTTCGTCAACTTATGGAAACCTATAACACACACTTCATGGACTTAGATATCTTTTCTCTTTCAAGTAATAAATTTAAAACACTGGCTATAAATATTCTCTCACTACAATCTCAATCTTGATCTAAAGTCAATTAATAATTTCATGCGTTATAAGACAAAATTGTCATTATCTTTCTTCTTTTTTCATTTGTATACCCGTGGGCAATGGTGTGGGTTATATGTTTACCTATTTAAGTAACAACTCATAATTTTAAACTTGAACATGTAACTGTTTTTTTGTCCCTAATAAATAAATAAACGAGATAACTCATTGTCCATTAGACGATATTAGAGGGGAGGTGAGGTAGGTGTGGAAGGGAGGGAGAACTAAATCACTGTAACAAATGTTGTCATTACTCTCATATCAAGAAACGTGTCTATTTCCGACTAGTTAATTCACATGGAATTGCTTGTGGGATTGAAAGAAATCGTAGAAAAGAACGAATTACTACTTGGATAGTTTTGGTTAGTAGATATTCCTCAATGACTGAAATAAAATTCTACGACTCGCATTGACAAATTTGGAGGCAAGTTACTCTAACTCTGGCATAGTTTTGCTATGATTTGATTAATAAAAAAACCACGCCTTAGTAACAAATACAAAAAATAAATAAAAAATGTTTATTGTGTCTCAAATGGTTACGTTTACAAATGCAAATGAAACAGCCCCAGTAAGTAATTAATAATACTTGTGTTGGGGTTGTTTCACTCCTTCCCCTTATGTATAGTTAACAATATTGAGACTTAATAAAATAATTTAAAATGAAAAACACTATTTTTTTAAATAAGCTCAACAAGATCAACAATAATAAATAATAACAAAGTAATAACAAGCAGCTCTGTGTAGTGTGTACTTGTATGTGTATGTGTGATGGTCGGTTTGTGTGTGTGTGTTTACGTATTTGGTAAATACAAAATGTTAGTCCTTGGTTTTACTAGGAAGTTCCATTGCCTTTTGGCCTGCAGCGGCCAGCGATCTGTTCACAGGTTGGTTATAATTTTAAACAAGATTAATTCTTTTTCAGATAGGTTTTGTAGGTCATAATTATTAAGCCAACCTAAGTCAACCAGTCTTGAAATTCACTGAATTCAACGACTTGAGCTCACATTAATGCATCAATTACACATTAAAATTCACCGCACTCTAAAACCAAACCAATAACACGCATAGTTTATATCAAACTCAGCGCATACGGACAGATAGACGGGCAAACTTCGTGGAAACGTATCGAGCATAAGAGTGTCGTTAATAAAATCACGTCACGTCAGGCATGCGGCGTGAAGTGTGGCGTGATACGCGGCGTGAAGTATGGCGTGTTACGCGGGATTATGACGTCATCGGCGGTGCTCACTCGAGCGGTGCGCGACCGATAACGTGCGGGGTACACACGGTTAAGTAGAGTGACGAACTTGCTTACATGTGTTTTTCTTTTAGTTGTCATGATAATTTACTGTTGGTAGCTACTATATTCTTTTTAAACTTACATTCTTTAATCGATTCAACCGTAGTAGCATAATACATTCTCTGTGCATTGTGCCAAGTCATTATACCAAGATGATGCCAAGACTGGTGTAAGAGAATCAGTTCTTCAATTACTTGCTACTACTTACTATAGATTCATGTTAACACAATAGGATATTTAAACAGACGAAATATTGGTGCTTTAGATACAATTTTACCATACAAATATGACTGTTTTTTTCTATAGCTTTAGCCTGAGAAAAAGTGGCGTATTTTTATGGTAAGTAACCTGAATTGAAGCGTCCTTACTTAAACCACAGTAAGTCAACCCCAAACATATGATATCTAGTGAGATCGCTCGATGTGTTAAAGTGAACGTTTGTGCCCGAGAGTCGTCACCGTGAGCACCGCAACTTAGCGTGGTTTATTTCACGTTTCATTGTAAGTTCGGCAGGTATTGTTGGAAGACTGATCGTTATAGGTTCTGAGAGGAACTAGGGATTTGATAGCTTAGGGATCGTTTGAGGTCGTATCTTGTGATGTGATCTTCAAGAAAACTGGAGGGTCATTGTGGAAGTGCAAGACTTAGTTTATTATGCCTCTCACCGGAACCAAAATCGATCAATGTTTACTTAATGAATTGATGACGATCTAAATGGAATTCTGTGCTATGTGTTGCGTCTAAAAACTTATTTCTTACCATAAAGTAATTTTAGAGATGCTTCATGTTCTTCATATTTAGCTGCATCTGCTTGGACTATATAGAAAAGGCTAGGCAGTTGATAAGTTCAGAATTCGACCACTTAATTAATCTACACTCTACCCGTTTAGCTTATACCACTTTCTGTGCACAAATACCATACAAAACGTCACCACCTCACATATTATTCGAGGTCTGTAAGGCGTTTGTCCCACTGCACGAGGTAGCTCACGATTATTTTACCGCTCAACAAACGTACAACGGACGGTCCGGAGTACACACATAAAATAAATACATAGTTGATGGTGGGTCTCCTGACTAAATAGTAACAGCAGCGCAATGCTGGCTGAATTTTTTGTAGATCTTTGACAGTAGTTACGTGAAGCTCGAAAAGCCTGACTTCCAGTCATACCAAGGGATACCTATCAAATTATCCAGTAACTGGGATGTGGAGGTCAGATAGGTAGTCGCTCCATGTAAAATATTGGTATTCAGCTGCATCTGGAAGCCGACCCCAATATAGTTTGGGAAAAAAGCTAGGCAGATGATGACATTTGATTGCTGGCTGGTCACAGTATCAGCGAGACCTGACTGTCTCTCCACTAGATAGTTCCACACTCTCACAAATAACTCTACTTGCTATTCGCTGATAGCCAGCAGTAGGACTGATGCCTGAAGCACCTTGCAGACAGACTCTATCAAATTAGTCTCTTCTACTTGCATGCGTCGTTGCTCAAAGAGCACATAGCCTAGTAGAGGTGCCGGAAATTGCGACTTGTAGTATGATTAAACGACGTAGCTGGTTGTACAGAATAATGGGAAAATTGTTTGCAGGTGATCTATTAAAATGTAGTCATTTTGATCAGTGTATTTAGAAGTTCTAACTGTAAAAATAATGTTTTATGACCACTGAAAAACTGCAGGTATGGTAAACATATTATGGAAATTCTTTGAGAAAGATATAGGGTCAAAAAAAAATCTGCTACAAATACACACATCACAAGTGAATTCGCGGCTTTGGCTTGATAAAACTCTAAACAATTAAGAAATTAGAAGGAAAACACAAAGCAACTTGAGACAACATCAAGTATCAGAAAAAAAAACATCAAAAATATTGGTCAAATTAGTGCCAGAACAATAGCGTCGTATAAACAAGAAGATTAAAAGAAGTATAATAACCTAATATAAAATTCAATGAACTCGGAGAAAGCTTTGATATGAAACAAAAGAATTGCCATCGACTGCCGCGACGGTTTCCACTTCTGCACAGCGAGTTAGGACTTGCATAGACTGGAGACTCCACTAAATACTATTTGATGACATATAAAGTTAGTTTAACACAATTTGTCAGCTGTGTTGAACCCTACAGAATCTTTATAATATGACTATAGATTTGTGGAAGTGGTAATCTTGCCAGGAGTGACAGGTATGGCAACTTTTCATGACTTGGGCATCATAAAGTAAGAATTAGCAGTACTGATTTTCATTCCCCACTTATATAATCTGGACATAAGCTATCAAGTTCAAGGAGTTGTGAAATAATGAATACTAGTATTTTTGTCACTTATTGAAGCAACTGGTAATGGAATTCTTATTACGAAAATATTATGTCTAAATGGGAGAATAGTTCTATTAAATATTAATTAAAAACCTTTGTGCAAGCTTTTATTTAACCCTAGATAGATAACCTACGTCGAATCGACGTAATCGATTTTGAAAAATCGATGTAACTCGTTTGTTTGTCGTGTCACTGAACTGGTCCTTCCTGCCAACTCAGTCGGCCGTCACAGCTTGCAGGACACACTCATATCGCTCCGGTAAGTGCAACACTTTCGTAAATATTTACCTACCGTACGTCGAAGTGACGTATGGTTATCTTTAAGAAATAAAATAAAAAAAAATGAAAAAAAATATCTTTATAAAAAGTTATATTTACTTATGTTTGTTATATTATAGAGATTACAAAAAGCTGATTTTGAAAAGTTTAAATAGTAAATTATAAGACTGACGGAGAGATTCCTAAATGTTTAAGTTTTAGTACCATGTTTTGTTCTTTATTTTTTTTTTTAAATAAAATATGAGTAAACTCTAATGTTTTTAATTTACTCAGTCCGCAATTATATACATGAAGACATAATATCACATTCATAAACCTAGTATATACTTAATCCAAAATATGCTCACTCAAACATTCGCACGTCGAGTCGACGTATGGTTATCTTTAGTGTAGAGTGAAATATGGTTATCCATCTAGGGTTAAATGCGATGAACTGAAATGAACTTTCAAGTAGAACTAAAACATGTTCGATTTGAAAAAAAACATCGATATAATTGACCAAGTAAAAACCTCTAGTCTGCCCAAGTCTTTGCTGTTCCCAGTTATTTTTAACGCGCCACTGTAAAAAGTAGTAATTTAATTTTCTCTTTGTAGTAGGAAACAAGAGTATTTAATGCAACCGAACGGTGGTCTTGCGCTTTTTCTGTTACAACTGAAAAATATTCTCTTTAGAAAACAATAATAAGGTTGGGGTTTATTTTTAGTTTATAAGAATTTTATTTGAAGACTGTTTGTTGTGGAAACAGACATAGTATGAAGAGTTTGCTTGTGAACTAAGTGGTAGGTACTTATGTGGAACTAGTTTTTGCTCGCGGCTTCGTTCGCGTTAGTTTAGAATTTGACAATCAATTCGGGATGTTACTCTGCTTGTAATAATATAATTCAATCATGATTCGAAAGACACGTGGCGCCATCTATTATCATAAGAATATTATTGTTGTTTTCCTCGGGAACAGTACTTTTTTTCGGGATGAAAGGTACCCTATGTTCGTTTCTGTACACATGATAACGTATAAGCAAAATTTCAGAATGATCGGTTCAGTGGTTTAGGCGTGAAAAGGTAACAAACAAACATACTTTCGCATTTATAATATTAAAATAAAAGTAAGGATAAGGATTAAATTGATATTACCCTTTTGAAATGTTGTCATTAGTCATCCGTCATCACCTAAAATGGCTTTTAAAATAAAAATGCACCATAATTTTCAGTAAAAAGGTAAAGAGACATACGCCAGGCTTTTCGATATTTTTCTAACCTTTGTATGACCTTAAAAAAGTTTAACAGGTTTAAAAGCAGCAGAATACCAGTTAAAAGATAAATAAACTTCCTTTTTTAAAAACCTCTTCCAAAAAAGTCTGACCTTAAGAAAAAAAAAACGCAATTTATAACAAAAAACGCTGTAAAACCATCTTTGACACAAATTACATTCCCAAAGTGACGGAGACAAAGACATCAATCTAGAACAAATTCCATCCATTCTTCTCAGACATAAACGCACAATCACAACTTAATTACCTGTGGGGGTTGACGAACGTTACCATTTTTAACCCTCTCACAATCCGAGGACGGGTACCCATCTAAATTTGCATACAGAAAGGCGGGAATGACTCAAAAATGGCGCGGTAATCGCCGCCCGGTGGTGGGGCGAGAGGTCGTGGATAGCTGAAATCTTTGGATGAGGTAGTTTTTTGATTGACAAAGAAAATTTTCTGACCTATTAAGAAGAACTTTAACCTGGTTTTTGAGATCTCAGTAGCATTAAATACATTCGACAAGGATAAGATATTTTTTTTTTTTGGTTGGTGCTTAACTGCCTGGAGTTGTGCTGACCCAGTGATAACGACCCGACTTAGAATTTTTAGGTTGAGCATGCGTTAATTCTCCTGCTGGCCTTCCTGTTTTTTCATATAAGAGTCGGCTTCCAGACTAACTGAATGACAGTATTTTGAATAGAGTGACTATAATATAGTATGGCAACCCAGTAACTGAGTAACATGAACGACCTTTAGAAGACTGGTTGTAGTTGTTCTGACCGGGTGGTCAGAACAACTACAACCAGTCTTCTGATAATGGTAGTGAAAGATCTACAAATGACCGCCGAGACCAACAATATTATTTAGGCACGAGCACCTTAGTGTGTAGTAGTGGCAGTGGGCTGGCTATTGCTATTGCCCCTGTGGTGTCGTAAGAATAATGACACTGGCTGGCTATAGACTGAAGTGGATGGCGGAAGCCAGTGGTGCAACTTGGGGTAGACCATTTTGTCTGTCGGACTCTAACCGACGAAAAACCACCCCAGTGTTCACGCTAATAGGGGCGCGCGCTGAACACTACGTGCCACCGCCTCGAACTTGGGACAGACCTAGTCCAGCTGTGCAATGCCGTAGGCTGAGTTAATTGATTGACGAGCACCTACTGCAATCTTAGTTTTTTTTTCTTTTACCACCTCCATTTTTCCTTCCTCCTTGTACAGTAATCTCAGTGCGGCTCGACACGGATATAAGTCAATTTAGCCGGGTGTAATACACCTTCCCGGGTACAACTGCGGATATTAATACTTTTTCTGATGTTGAATGTCGGGATCAAATGCTTCAATGTTTTTGTTGGGAAGCTGCTGGTGGTGTACGATTATGGTGACAACGAATTTATTGTATTTGTTTTAACATGCCTGCATGCATGTTAAAAAAAATACAAGAAATTCGTAAGGATAAGTTGAGAGGACGAATTAACGAGGCTTTACACATTTAAAAAGTAGGTGCGAGTGGAAACGCCGGGATGGGATGGCCTAGGAAGATATACGCTGAAATAATTGGTGGGATTCTTCAGAACAGCCGGTGGTGGGACGTCTGAACGAATACGAAGCAAAAGGAGTACGTAAGTATCGTAACAGGAGGCGACCTGTAGTTCCTGCCTACCCCCATGGGAGAAAGATATGAGCTAATGTTTGTTTTCGACGAATAAAAAATAACGGTATGATTTTTACTGGCTTTGCAATAATCACGGTGCAATAAAAGATTCTTATAGGTAACTTACTGTAGTCACACTTTTTGATAGATGAATTTTTATTCGCAGTCTATGGTCATTCGTAGAGTAGAGAATACTACTATACTTTTGGCTGACTCCCTAAGTTGCCTCCTGCCATTTTTTAAAAGTGAACAAGTACTGAAAAACTCACATAAAGGCGAAGTAAAACTAAGGCAAAAGTAGGTCAAAGGTCCAAAGCATCAACACAAAATTCCACTTTTCCAACTTATTAAACAAAACCCCTTTAATATAACTAAACCAACAAGCAACAGCGTCTATTCGCGATCCCATTTACCGAAACAACACCAAAAAACTGCGGTCTCTATAAAATTCTTCCCTATCATCTAAAACTCCATATGATACGACCAACGTAAAAAAACCATTTCCCTTTGACCCCTCACCACGTTCCCATTTACCCTACAAATTAACAAGACCTCTGTAAAATGTACTAAGTGTTTGAAGTAAAAGAGGGGATGGAAGGTCTTCTAATTTTGGTTGAGTTCACTCCATTGGGAAATATTGTAGGCATGTACCCGCAACAGACCTTGATCTTATATAAGTTTACGTAATTTATATTCCTGTGTTTGTTTAATAGAAATAGTGGGAGCCATGTTTTTCAAACATTCATCAGTTTTCAAATTATTTTTTGTAACAAATCAGAAAAAAATATCCTTTAGAGCCACGATACTGAACATCTCACTGCAGAGAAAACTACCTATAATAATTAATCACTTGAAAAACAGGGGTCAAAATAACATCAACCTTTTTTATAACTAGTTGACACTAATTTAAAACCTGACTGGCTATTTCATGAAATATTAAGAAAATCTGTTTCATTTCATTATCCGTACCATATTTCTTGTTTTCGACTTACACCCAGTTGTCGGAACGAAAATTATCCAAGCGAAACAATAATTAAACGCAAATCAAATCAACCAGACGCATGGCTGCCTCATTTTTGTCACATACTATTACTACTTTCGTGAAAAGAGTAAACAAAACTATATTTGCGAACTTATGTGTGTTTACTGTGACTACAGTATAATGATGTGCCCTACAATATGGTTGAAGTTAATTCGATTTTGAACGCTTTGATCTCGAATTGAGGTCTGTCTGGGTCTAACTATTTATGGAAAGAGACTTACTGTAATTTGCTTTCGAAGTAAATTAGATTTTTAACAAGAAGAGTTCGTTATTTCGTGTCCTTTGTGGGTTTGGAGGTTCTATCTGTAAATAAATCTGATATTTATAAAAACATAAACAAATATTTTCTGCAATGTGAAAAGTAGCTCAATTATTTTAAGTAAGACTTTTGTGAAACTTATCACAAAAACTGTTTTTCAAAATAAAAACCGACTTCCAAAAAATGAATAAAATAACTTTACTTTCGGAAGTTGGTGGCAAAAAAGTCAATGAAACAAACTAAGCCACTGACTTCCGAAAGTAAAGTTATTTTAGACATTTTTAGTGTTTTTTGGAAGTCTGTGAACATACATGAAAAATACAAAAAAATAAGATGCTGGTGTAATTCAAATTCATTTAATTCAATCCATTTCAGATCATATGAGTAAGTATACATTTGACATAAAAATTAACAATATTACAAAATTGAAATCTCAGTTAGCAATGACTAACAAGACAAAAATTAAAATTAATCACAAAATACAAAAATACAGACAACCATATACACAACCATATACCATACTATATACTTAACCTCCTCCTTTTATAGAAGTCGGTTAAAAAATTCTTATGTAAAGCAGCAAGATTTACCTGTACCTGTACCATAAGATCAGTGTGAATTTTTGACTAGCTTGATATTCCATTCCTCTTACCTACAATCCACAGAGAGTGGGTCTGTGTCCTACCAGTGGGAACGTATAGACCAATTAAATTAAGCTAGGTTATACCCGGGCACACAAATGACTGCAAGACTACTATCAAGACACCCCTGCAATTAATGCTGCTAATTACAGTTGCAAGTGCACCTCATATGTTAATGTTATAAGTTGTGTGTTAAATACAGGTCACTGGTATATTATTACAGTAACAGGTGTGCAGCAATTATATAAGACTAGCTGTAGCCCGCGACCTTTGTTCGTGTGAAATTATTATAAAAAAATATTACTTCCCATTTTTTAAACGAATTTTGTTACTAATGTCAAGGGTTTTAATTTTTTTTTTGCACGGATTCCAGTAGCGAATAAAAGTAGTAGTAGTAGTTTCGGAGATTAGCCGGAACAAACAGACAGACACTCAAAATTGAAAAAAAATGTGCCGTAAATAAGGTCCCATTAAAATAGATGGACAAACTTTTAGAAATCATTCAGAACACCAAAATAAGGACAATGGTAAAAACAATAAGAAAAACGCATTAGAAACTTACAAGAAAAAAAATCAGCTAACGAAAATACACTAAAAATTTTGGTTACCCAGTGCATAAACACATCCATGTCTTTGTTATCTCATAATTCTGATAAGACAAAATGGGCAGGTGCACGTGACTATGTCATCGCCCGCCGCGTTCATTGTTCAACTCATGCCATCTCACTCTAACATAGCCCTTCGCCGCAGCAATTTATTATTTTAGGGCAAAATAAAATCACTTTAATCAGTGTTTTTTGCTTTGATATCTATAGTTAGACGTACTGAACGCCGTGTTAAAATTTGTCCATCTATTTTAATGGGACCTTATATATTTTCATAATTATGCATTCAGTAATAATAATCGACGGGGCCAGGGTACTCATCGGCAAACTATACTGCTTCAGGGAGGGCAATACACGACCACGTGTGATGCGCTTTGTGAGGCGGGCCTTCTCGGGGACTGAAATCAGTCCTCAAGAATACATGTCCCGTGTCACAGAGCGCATCGACTTCCTGAAGCAGAAAGTTTATGCATGGGCGAACCGTATTCGGCGGTATAAGCGGAGGGTTGATCGATACTCGCAGAATCGCATGTTCCAGAGCGATGAGAGGTGGGTATACAGAGCATGGGAGCGACCCGAGCAAAATATGACAGACGTGTGCCGCCCAGATGATGCCGTCACGAGTTCTTTTTGGCGCAGCATCTGGTCGGTGCCCGTCTGTCATACTGAGGCTGACTGGATGCGTGATGTCGAGCGAGTGTGTGAACCTATCACAGAAATGGAGCCAATTTTAATAACAGCAATAGATGTAGCCAGAGCAGTTCGTCCGTTACCGAATTGGAAGTCACCGGGACCGGACGGACTGCACAACTTCTGGCTCAAATGGCTTAGCAGTTCACACACTTGCCTGGCATCCCAGTTCCAGTCATCCTTAGAGTCTGGGTCGCTACCGCAATTTCTAACAACAGGCATAACCCACCTGCTCTATAAGTCAGGTAGTCCCGCGGAACCCAAGAATTATAGACCGATCACGTGTTTGTCGACGGTCTATAAGCTTCTTACATCCATTTTGAGAGTGAAAATTAATACACACATTGACAAAAACTCCATTATGTCTGCCTCTCAAAATGGATGTAAGAACGGGTCCCGCGGTACTAAGGAGCTACTCCTCATCGACATGGCCATTAGCCAACAGGTTCATCGATCCCGCAAGGATCTTTCGACATGTTGGATAGATTATAAGAAGGCCTACGACTCAGTGCCACATACATGGCTCATGAGGGTGCTAGAGTTGTACAAGATAGATGCAACTCTACGCACCTTCCTTGAGTCGTGTATGGGGCAATGGAGGACGGTCCTTCGATATCCAGGATGTCGACAGATCCAGGGGAACGATGAGCCTGTATGGATTAAACGGGGAATATTCCAGGGCGACAGTCTGAGTCCACTTTGGTTCTGTCTAGCCCTGAATCCTCTAAGCACATTGTTGGAGGATTCAGGTCTAGGCTACCGGTTGAGGAGAGGTGGTCAGGTCATATCTCACCTTCTTTACATGGATGATCTGAAACTCTTTGCCCCCAACAAATTGCAACTGATGGAGCTACTGAAAGTAACTGAAACTTTTAGTAGCGCCATCAGGATGCAATTTGGTGTGGACAAATGTGCAGTCATGCATGTAAAGCGAGGGGAGATTATGGAATCCGAGGGAATTCAGCTCTCGGATTCCATACACCTCAGATCCTTCTCCTCATCCGAAAGTTATAAGTATTTGGGTATGTCGGAAGCGTTAGGCATTAACGTTACTGACATGAAGCAATCGTTGAGGGAGCGCTTCTTTGGACGCCTGAAGAAGGTATTAAATAGCCTTCTTTCAGGCGGAAACAAGGTGCGTGCCTTCAACGGTTGGGTCATGCCGGTTTTAATGTACTCTTTCGGCATACTCAAATGGACTCAGACCGAACTCGATGCCCTGGATAGGAGAGTTCGTACACTGCTGACCGCAAACCGGATGCATCACCCACGATCATCGGTGATGAGGCTGTACATCTCGCGGAAGTGTGGGGGTCGTGGCTTTTTAAACGCGAAGACCCTCCACAACCGCGAGGTGTGCAGTCTCAGAGAATATTTTTTAAAAGCCGAAGTGGGTATGCACCGAGATGTGGTCGCAGTGGACAAGGGACTCACCCCGCTGTCCATGGCTAAAGAGAACTGGCGCAAACCTGTGGTACTTACTAATGATGACCGCAAGGAAGTATGGCAAGGCAAGGAGCTTCACGGGCGCTTCTACCGGGCTCTTCATGGCCCGGATGTAGATTTCCTAGCGTCCGTGTCCTGGCTACGTTTCGGCGACCTCTTTGGGGAAACTGAGGGTTTTGTCTGTGCGATTATGGACGAAGTTATGTTAACGAACAACTACCGGAAACATATTATGAGGGACGGGACGGTTGACGTGTGTCGGGCATGCCACCGTCCGGGTGAGTCCATCAGACATATTATTTCTGGTTGTTCTCGTCTAGCTAACGGCGAGTACTTGCACAGGCACAACCAAGTAGCCAGGATTATTCACCAGCAACTTGCCTTGAAATATAAACTTGTGGAATCTGAGGTACCGTACTACAAGTATGTGCCCGACCCAGTTCTCGAGAAAGACCATGCCACGCTGTACTGGGATCAGTCTATCATTACTGACAGGACTATTGTGGCCAATAAGCCTGACATTGTGGTGATAGACCGATCAGCGCGCCGCGTAATGATAGTCGATGTTACCATCCCGCATGACGAGAACCTCGTGAAAGCTGAGAAAGAGAAACAAATAAAATATCTCGACTTGGCACACGAGGTTGTCGACATGTGGAATGTGAACTCGGCTATCATTGTGCCGATTGTCGTGACGGCCAATGGCCTTATGGCCAAGAGTCTCGATGACCATCTATCGAGGCTCTCCTTAGGCGGTTGGATCAAGGGCCTGATTCAGAAGGCAGTACTCCTCGATACGGCTCGCATTGTGAGGAGGTTCCTGTCTCTGGAGCCCTAACCACCGGTAGCTTGGACCCTGCTCCCGACACCGGCGGACTACTATTTTTTATATTTTTAAATGTTTTTTATATATTTTTTGTTAATAAAAATATTTAAAAATGTAATTAGTAAGTAAGGATAATGAATAAAGGAAATAATAATAATAATGTTTATTCACATAAATATGTACATTTTTTGCAAGAGAAGTGTTTAATCTAAACTTAAAGTACACAAAAGTATTAGCATTTGGGGCCGAACTAGGCATAACCTGTATTTCAGCCCTCAACGCCGATCCCCCTGAGTTACACATTAATTATTTTTATTATAGTATTGCAATGATTCCATGTATGAATGTACGTATCTTATTAAACTTATAAAAGAAAATTTAGAGAAAAAAAAAAATAAGATAAAAGAAGATTACTATATTATTTCAAAAAGGTAACATTATAGGTGAATAACCAGTCCTCTCTTTTTGTGTGATGGAGGTGTGCGTGAGAGAGTGTGAGAGGGTGAGTGAGATTGCGGAACATGACTTTTTTATTATTTTATAATAGATAAAAAGTAGCAGAAGTACGTAGTTTACTTTTAATAATTAAGAAGTATTTGAGTCCGGAATCGTTTAACTGGGTATCTGAAGCAAATTTTCTGTCTCCTCATACGTGAGTTTCTGTAGGTACTCACTTACTGTAATTTTGCAGGATTTTTTCGTCATCGGGTACATGTTAAGTTTTTTATTTATTTTGTTGTAGATGTAGGGGCCAATAAATGGAGCAAATCTATTGCTAAATTTTGTTCTAGAAGCGATGGGTTGTGGGCAAACCAAGTGTTTTGTGCGCTTATTTAGAGTGAGTGGGTTGTACGACATATTCTTATGTTGCATTAATATAATATTGAGCAAGAAAAGTTGTCTTACTGAAAGGACTCCACAGAATTCGTAAAGCTGCGAGGTAGGAAACAGTCTTGGTTTGAAAGTGCTAACCTTCAGGATGGCACGCTGGGCAACCTCAACAGGTTTTATGATAGTTTTGGGGGTTCCTCCCCATGATGTAATACAGTAAGTAATGAGGGACTGGCAGAGGGCAAAGTATATCCGCTTCAGCACAGAGGGTTCGGTGACGTGTCGAAGGGTCTTAAATATGTAGATTAGCTTCCTGATCCTACCACAGAGGGCCTTAGTGTGTTCCTTAAAGTTGAGGTTGTTGTCGATGGTAACGCCTAGATATTTTATTATTGTTACTCGCTCTAGTTTAGGACAAGAACAGTTTTCCTTTGAGGAACACTCGTGTGCTACGATGTTATGTTGATCATGATTGATTTCTGTGTTTGATCGTATACTGAAGCAAATATATTTGGTTTTATGCACATTTAGAGTTAACACATTACCCTCAAGCCATTCCCTCACTGCATCGAAACCATCTTGGGCAGCTTTGAAAGCCCCTTCCCATGTATCGGCAGAGAAAATGAGAGCAGTATCATCTGCAAAAGAGATAATTTTGCCAAGGCGAAGCTTGAGACTCGTGAGGTCATTTATATAGACGAGAAAGAGGGTTGGACCTAGGATACTGCCTTGGGGAACCCCGTACGTGATTGGAAGGTCTCCACTATTGACGTTGCCAATCCTTACACTCTGAAGCCGACCAGTCAAATAACTTTTGAAGAGTTTTAGTTGAGTTCCTCTGATTCCGAGCAGCTCTAACTTTTTGAGTAAGATCGGGACAGAAATCGTATCAAAAGCTTTAGCTAAGTCAAGGAAAACTGTGAGAGATTTTTGTTTTTTATCAAGATTATTGCTAACAAAGTTTATGAGTTCATTAACAGCTTGATCTGTTGATTTGCCTTCACGAAATCCGTATTGGTTTGTTGAAAACAGGTGTTTGGATTCAAGATATCCAACCAACCTTGTGTTGATAAGTCTCTCTAGAAGTTTAGAGAGTGCTGGGAGGATAGAAATCGGTCTGTAGTTAATGATACGACCTCTGTCACCGCTCTTGTGAATAGGGCAGACTACAGATTTTTTTAGGCTGTCAGGGAAAACACCATGTTGAAGACATGAGTTAAATATGAATGTAAGCGGAGGGACTAGAAAAATTTTATATGTTTGTAAGAAGGAGCTGCTTATTGAGTCATAGCCCGTAGCACAATTTGTTTTTAGGTTGACGATTAGACGTTCCACCTCTTCTTCAGTGGTGCTTTCCAACACGAACGAATTTAACTGTGTAAGAGTTTGAAAACTGCTGCTTGCAGGTATGTTACTTGCTTTTCCTTGTTCTACCTTGTCAGCTAGTGTCTTACCCACATTTACAAAGTACCTATTGACTTCATTTAGTGATGACTGAGGTGTCGTTGAAAGAGACAGAAGTTCATTAGAGTGGTTTGTTTTTTTGGAAGTATTAGTGATTTCTTTTATTGCTATCCATAATTTCTTGTTATCGCCCTGCGCCGCCTGCACCCTATCTTTCTCATAGGCTCTTTTAATTTTTTTTAATAGGTTATTGCAAAAGTTTCTGTAGCGCGTATAAGTAATTTTTAGGGTTATATTGTCTGGCGAGAGTTTATATTTACGGTGCAGCTTATCTCTATTTCTTATACAGCGTAATAGGCCTTGCGTTATCCACGGCTTTATTATCTTCTTCCGTCTCGACAAAGTTACTACCTCGGTGTTACTAACTATAGCTTTTTGAAGACTTTTTGTCAAATAGAGCAGAGAAATATTTGGATTTGCTGAGTCATAGATAGGATTTAAGTTAATATTTAGGATATCCTGTTCCAAGCTCTTTGTGTCTACTTTTTTAATTGATGTATGAGAGAACTGAGTAGTTTTCTTGAAGTTTAGGTTTAGTAAGACGGGGTAGTGGTCTGTCAAAGTAAAGTCGGGAACGATGGTCATAGCAGGACTTTTAGTTTTTAGTAAGGCATGGTCAAGGCACGTTTCACTTTCACTACGTGTAATAAGAGTATGGGCTGGAAGAAGGCCATGGGAAGCTACAAGGGTAAGGTAGCGTTCGCCATTTACCTCTAGTTTGTTATGGTTAATCGCAATATTTATATCTCCCATGACAATTATATTCTCAAAGCTGGAGTATTTCGTGAGAACTTCGTCTAATGATTTTAAGAATGGATCCAGGTTTTGAAAAGAAGGTGAGCGATACATAGCAATGATTGCCGTGCGATTATCATAAGTAGCAACCAAACAATTACATTCTTCGACGTTTGGTTCAATAAATTTTAGTCGAAGGTGTTCTCTAAAATAAATAACCACACCGTCATTTTGTTTGGGATTATTTTTAGTTGCCTCAAAGTGATAGCCAGATAAGTTGGGAATTACTGATGTGCGTGAAAGCCAACATTCAGTAAGTATGACTATGTCACAGTCAAATTTCAGTTTGGTCAGTAGAATTTCTAGTCCTGGCATATTGCAGTTGATGCTGCGTATGTTTTGCGTTAATATTGAAAGGTGATCCGACGATGAGGTTATAAGCTTGTGACAATCTTCAATATCAGCTGTTTGCGAATGTGAGACTGTCACCCTGTCTATTTCTTCCGACAAATCATTAAGATTATTGAATGTGATTTAAAAAGTTCATTTCTTCATAATATTTTTTCATAACCATAAATGGTGCCTGAGTACATGAGTTGCTACAAAAGATGTAATAAATATGTGTGCAAACTTCGTAAAAACAATAACAAGGGAATTCCTGTAGATTTTTCAGAGCATCTACCTCTATAATAGTGATAGATTTTCCGTGAAATGATGCTGCCATTATAACAAGTGGGCGACACTTAAATATGGAGGTTTGAGCTAAAACGTATTTCTCAGTGATCCTATGAATAAAAGGTTGTCCGCAAAAAAGACTTGAGAGGGCGGGAATTGTGTAGAGTGTGTATGTGTGTAACAACTGAAACATAGTTAAAAAAACAT
This sequence comes from Eurois occulta, assembly GCA_950022335.1. NCBI lineage: Eukaryota > Metazoa > Arthropoda > Insecta > Lepidoptera > Noctuidae > Eurois > Eurois occulta. Next base: position 18,045,637 of record OX465497.1, read on the forward strand.
GAAATAAAGGAGCATTTAAGATAACATAACTAAGCTTATCTAATAATAGTCATTCTGAGACTCTTAATTTTTCAAGATCATTGACATTGGTTATACGAATCTGAGAAGCGTCAACATTTTTCTTGAGGTACATTATGCCATTTGAAGTCCAGCAAAAAGTGTATCCGTTGCTCTTCTTAAACATTCGTGCTTGGTAATATAATTTTTGCGTCTTTTGGGTAAGAGTTTCCGAAATATAAATTGGCTTTAGTGGGTAATCAGGGTTAATGTACGTTGTATTGAGCTTATTTCCTTTTGTTTTGGACTTGTTGAAACTTTTGACCTCTCGCAAGACACTATCTTTTGTAAGGGCCGTGATAAACTCAACAATGATAGGATTTGAGCCATCTTTCGCCGGAATTCTATAAATGTCCCTGATTGTGGAGCAATCAATTTTAAGGCCCAGTGTCTGCCCAATTTTGATGACGTCGTTACATAGATGGTCTTTCGTTTCTCTGTAGGTTTTTGGTAAGTTTCGAATTTCGATTCCAGTTCCGCGTGACTTACGCTCCTGAGTTTCCAGTCTTTCCTCTAACTGTCTAATGGTATTTTTGTCTTGAACAGTCCTTTCAGACTCGAGGTGCGAAATTTTAATCAAGAACTCGTCGTACTTTTGTGACATCAGCTCAACGCTATTACGTAATTCAACATTTTGGGCATTGACTTCTTTAATTGTGTTGTTTAAGTCCTGGAAACGTATTTCTTGTTCTTTAGAGAAGGTGTCAAACATCTCCTGGATAACAGTATATAAATCACAGTCATTGTCGTTGATCTTACGTTTCTTTCGCTCTGTTATATTTGCTGCAAGTTCGCGGAGGTCGGGTACTGACTCGCTGTGTTGCAGATCACTGGATGGCGTTAGTTTTATAGTTGACTTTTTCCTATTAACCACAACAACGGCTGCGTCGGCTTTTGGGGGCGATGTTGTGGGGGGTGTTCGGTTTAGCAGCATGGCGATATTGAGTGCTCAGTTAAGTTACCAGGAGAGTATGTGCTTATTAGAGCTCACTTTGCTTTAGGGTAAGTAAAGAAACAAAAAAGTCGAGAGGCGCACTCTTCACCGACGGACGTCAAAAGTGGTAAGTGATACTGGTGTATTACTACCAGGAGCGCATAGATACTGCGGAGGTGACAGAACCGGCTACGCTGCGTCACAGCTGGGGCGGAGCTTTATCGAGCAAGCAGGATAGAAGCGCGTACCTTCGGGTGACGTTGGTGGTAGGCGGGCTCGCGCGCAGGTGAGACAGCAGGATGATCTTGCGCAGGAAGGCGGAGCTTCTCTCACTGAGCCGGGCACCAGGTTGAATTGATGACGCGCGGCGAATATCTCCTATGAGTTCTGCACTCCTATTTTTTACTTCTTATTTAAACGGTTTAAAATGAATTTAATTTAAAAAATAATTATTGTACGGTAACTTAAAACACATCAGCTCGTATTCGAGATCCAGGGGGAAGGGCGATTCAGTTAAAAGCTGTTATTACAAACGTCTGTTTGTCTACACTAATATTATAAAGAGGAAAAATTTGTATTTTTGTGTGTGTGTATGTTTGTAATGAATAAACTCAAAAACTACTGTGCCGATTTCAAAAAATCTTTCACCATTGGAAAGCTACATTCACCCTGAGTAACATAGGCACCCGTGCAAAGTCGGGACGAACTGCAAGTAATACATAAAACAGTACAAATAAATAAAATCGAAGTGTCTACTTCAATTTTATTTAGTGAAATAGATATGGCCACTAAAACGTTGGCTGTTGTAAACTTAAGCAGTTATCTTGAGTTAGTATGTTTCATAAAATATTCTAGAAAATAAATGATTTCACTTTTGATCTCTGAGAAGGTCAAACCATCGATTTTTTTACGAAATGCATTGATAACTATTACTGTAGATTCAATTTTAAAGGCCACAGACAAAACTTTTTAATTACTTAGTTGTTTTTTCAAGGACCCGATTTCCGAATTAAGCTTTTTCTTTTTTTTTTCTTAGACTACATCGTATCCCAGTGCTGGGAAAAGGCCTCCCATTTCTCCTTCCATACCTCTCTATCTTGTGCGATCTCTGGCCATGTTCGCCCTGCAAACATGATCAGATCGTCAGCTTTTCTTTACGTTTCGAAAATTATAATTTATGTACTTAAGCACTATGTTTATGTCGTGAAACACCTTTTAATTTGTGCAATTTCGCGACTCACAATATAAACAGTCCACCTTGCCTTGCTTGCACGTCCATCTTGAACTTGCAAACAAAAGAGATGGCTAAACGACTGCCCCAACATGACTAGCACAAATAGGAACCTCACACTAACCAGTAATATTTAAATATTAATTCATGAATTATTTAGTGTTTAATAATTTCTTATAACTTTCGTGAACTAATAAACATAAAAAAGTTTCTTAATTGTATTTTTATGCTTTGTTTTGGTTTGACATGACAAGGTCAAGGCATACTGACAGCTAGGGAAGAGACATATTGCATTACCAAAATGTATCAAGTTTTTTTTTGCTGCAATTACCCCTATGTAGATATTTACTTCAAGTACCTTAGTGCAAAATCGCCAGTCAAAAACACAATTATCAATAAAAATCGTCGCAGACACATTAAAACGCCTAGATAAAAGTTTATAGCAATGTCATTGTTTGAAGTTTTTGTACCTTTGTCGTAGGAGTTGCGCGATTTTGTTTTTAGGATTGTGCAAATATTAAAAGTTCCTGAAACTTTTTAAATTACAAAATACTAATTTCAGCTATTTAGCATTACATATTGCTAGGTACCATGTTTATACATGCGTTTTCATTGCGGGGGCAGTCGTCCATACTTCAATTTAGCCATGTCCTTTTCAACCTCTTAAAAAAAATACGTGTAGCGATATCATTTACGGTACATCAAGAGTATCAAATAAAAGCGTAAAATGCTCAATTTACGAGGCGCCGGCATGCTCTAGGAGTCGTAATTACGCGCCCGAGGCACAGCCCGCATGAAAGAGCCTTAATTCTCTCCACAATTATACTAAAGACGCGCACAAAATCTAAGGAGCACTGCTTGTATTTTTTTACGGTTAAAGTCACCAGTGTTTAGCGGACTTGATTGTTTTATGACTTAAACTGTCAAGAATCAACCTTTATCCGCTTACAATAAATAAAGTCACGAAATGTTGCAACGCTAAATGTAAGTTATGTTCATTCTACTCTACATCACACCAGGTAAGACTTTTTTCAATTAGATAATTATTTCGGATTGTCAGGATTTATTCCGTTAGGCTCGTATATCACGTGGACAAAAGATGGGTTTCGTGCAATGAAAAGAAACTGCGTGCGATACACTGTTTCTATTAAACTAACTTTCTTGACTTTACAATTTAACACGGTGCACGATGAATCGGGTACATGTCCAAGACGTCTCAATTCCGCTGCAATCAGACACTGTACTGTCGTCGTCGCCTCGAGCTGTAAACATCAGGCCTCTGTAGAAGCACGCTGTGGTGTGGGTAGACTTGTAAGTAGGTCGCGTGATGTCACCACTGGCGTACTTGCGATTCATTTTAAGTCCGAACGAATGACCGGATCCGACAGATATAATTACGGTCGGCTTTCAGCTTAATACCAGTGTTTTACACGGAACTGCTAGTATCTGACTTCCTTTACATGATTCATACTAAGAGATCTTATCAATCGGCTTATAGATGTAAGACGGTCTAAACAATCTGTTCCCTAAATAGTTTGCAGATCAAAGCACACCACTACATTGCTATCGTGAATTATTATTCTAAAATATGTAGGTACCTTAACTCTCTGCTAAGGAGTCCGATAGAATAATTATTTTGTTCGTAATTAATAGAATATTTTAGGAGTAATGGTCTAGGTGGCTAAATGAATTTAAAATGGCACTTTAACATTACATAAATCGCTTTCTCTTATACCTTACACCGCACAAAAAGTGTAGCTCTAATTAAATTATCTAAATTCACGAGCACTTCACGCTTACTGCCGCCACACGCACTTTACGAGTTTCATTCAAACATTTAGTCGAGTGAGAATGTTTTTCTTAACCTATGCAAGTCTAAAATTCGTACTGTGAAAAAGACATCTCGAGAATAATTACATACACATAAAATCAGCCTATAAGGTTCCCATTGCTGGGGCACGGGCCTCCTTTCTGTGAGGGGGAGTATAATAATCAACCACACGATGTCACATGTCCTCGGTTCCATGGGCGCCGGTAGCAGTGTGCAATATGAAGTTATTGTGTGAATAAAAACTAAAGGCGTCTAGGTTGCTGTTCAAAGTTCATCACCTTGTTACTAAAGTTACATTCCTCTATATGTATGGTACTACATAGATTTTGCCGTATTTCATTAATAACTAGCGGCTCGTCCCGGCTTTGCACGGGTGCCTATCTTACTCGGGGTGAATCTAGCTTTCCAATGGTGAAAGAATTTTTGAAATCGGCACAGTACTTTTTGAGTTTATTCATTACAAAAATACACACACACAACAATAAAAATAAAATCCTCTTTATAATATTAGTGTAGAATTACAAAAGAAAACCTATCAAATTCGAGGTAGGTGCTAAAATTTTCAAGCTCACTACGCTCGCTCATGAATCCTACGTTCCATGAATGGGCTATTCTGTATAGATCGACAAAGTTATTCCTTGAATCTTTATACGAAACTTCGAGTTTTCATGAAACTGAAGGTGCAGCTCCCTGGAAGAAATCCTGCTGGCGCCCATGCACAGTTCCCTCACGATCTACACCTTCATCGTATTTTAAGAAATGGTGAAGAAATTATTTATTCAAAGTAAGTACTGCCTGATTAATGGCAATAGGCTCACCCCCTATTACATGGGGCTTAAACATAACTGGCGAAATGTTGGTGTACTATTAGGTTCATCTCTGCCTATCCCTTCGGGGATGACAGACGTGATGTTATGTGTTAAGTACTGCATAGGTTTGAACCCCCTTATTTTCGATCGGACTGCATTTCCCTTTTACTCAGACATCCCTACCCTACCAGCCGTCTATCGATAAAAACAAAATGGCCACGGTTAAAATATGAAGCCTCTAATACTGTGCCATTGTTATTTCATTCGGTAAACCATCAAAAGTTCGGCCGTAATCGTCTTTACGACACCCATTTGTAAAGCTAAAATGACCCATCCATTCCCAAAAATAAGGCAGAAAACTAGAACATAAAGATGGCTGGCGCAAGCTGCGAATATGAAACTACCGTCACCATTAATAACAGCAAGTGTGTGTCTAAACTTAGTTAAATATGTTTGCGGAGTCTCTACGGAGAATGTTTTGACAGAAAACTGCCGTTGTTACGGCGCAGTGTGCGACCACCCGTAAACTACAATAATATTGTGTCGTACGTGTGTGCTGGTGTGCACTTGCCTTTATACACTATGTTGAGAAGTTATTCATGATTTTTATTTGACGTCTTTGTAATAAGTTGAAGTAAGTTCTGACTTAGTTTAGTATTGTAAGTAAAAAAGTTAGTTTATTTTTATTTTGTGCCTGATTGTGATTACGTACATACGCTAAAAAGGAATTACTGTTCTGTATAAATTACGAGGAGCCTCTTCTACTCGAGATTCCTACGTAATATTTAATTTAACAAACAAATATTACCCGAATTAGCATTTCATTTCCAGTAAACGAAATGATGCACTAAATGCAATATAAAGATTTTCCTAAAGGAATTTTCTCTGAAGTATATCGACTAATAGCAAGATAAAACACCAAAAAAAACAAACAATTACATAAGACACGGCAATAAAAATCAATGTAGGTTCAGTTTTATGAAATATTTATGTAACAAAGCATTTTTTTTTATGTATAAGTGTTGCTAACTTTTACATAAAATATTTAAAAAACACTTTTCTCGGGTCGCACACTAACGCCATCTGTGTCAAACAGCGTGAACTTAATCGGAAAGACTTTCTTATCACATGTAACCTCGTTACTGAACGTTGTACAGCGCCACTGCGGCAATAATTGGAAATAAATGTTTTGTTATGCTGACAAAAGATGCTTGTACTGTGCCGTATTTTTAGTTAACGTTGCTTACACAATATTTGAGGTGGTGGACTGGTGGTTCATGCTTTAATGTATGCTGTAATTATGTCAAAAGTTTTGTACCCTGAACTTGACCCTTGCAGAATTATATGTTATGATTGTTTAATACCTATGTAGTTTAGTAAGAGTAGTGCAAAATAGTTCATATTGACTAACATAGTTACAAAAAAAAAACTATTTTGCATTTAACCCAATAGCTGCCTGTAAAAATCATTTCGTATTAGTTTAAAAATGGTACGAATTTGCCACACTGACTGCTGGGAAATGTGAGAAAACCAGGACCTACCACCACTTGATTTCGTTTAGTCCCAGGAGCATCTGCCACCCGGACCTGACCTATAATGGCTTGTATGGAAAGCAATTAATCGAGTCAATTAGGCCGCAACAAGCTCAATTTAGTGAAATGGGGGAATGTAGACCACACCAACGCCCAGTGGGATTATGCTCCTGACTATGTCATGTCCCATGTTCCATGTTGGGGCTAAACACCTACACTTCTGAAGACCGCAGTGACTCCCGTAATGCCAAAAACTGGCATGGGCACCTATTAGGCCCGACCCATTTTTTTTCGACCATCGTTTCAAAAAAGAAAGTTTCTTATAAGTTTGATTCTCGGGTTGAGCAAAGTGTAATTTAGTTTCTTTTGAGAAAACTGTGCCAGTATTTTTAGTGATTATACCTACAGAACTACAAGAATACTCGGGTATTGAAAACTAATTATTATACATTTCTAGGGGACCTTTTTTTCAAATATAGAACGGGCGCTGTCAGCTATCCGTGGTGACTCTCCAATCTTTTCTGTTCTGAATACGAGTTAGTGTTTATCTCGTCATAATTATGCCAGTTACTTTATAAACAGTTGCATGGCCAAGTCATCCAGATTATAACCTCTATAGTGTTAGACTACGAACGTTTAATTAACTAAAGATTCAAGTCACGATTTCGATGTATTTTTGGCTATCTAATTGATAGTTATGTCGCACTGATAAAGTTAATTTAATCCAGTCCATATTATAAACACTACACAGGTACAGTCGCAGTCTCAACTAGTCAAGCAAATACTTTCCAAGTCAAGAATCTAAAGAAATGCATGCAGTATCGCACGGGCCAGTAACACGTTATTGAAGTAGTATTGCATACCTACATGTCGCAGTATAATTGGAAAAAACCGGACAAGTGCGAGTTCGACTCGCGTGGAGAGGTTTTCGTACCGTACGAAAACCAAAATTAACGTACGAATCGTACGTTAACTATCTAAATTCCGTAAGTTGTTTTAATCTAAGATTTATTATAAGTTTTCTTGTAATCTATCGGCAAAGAACTATTTTTTGTATTTTTTTCAAAATTTTCGGCCCTGTAGTTTCGGAGTTAAGGGGAGGGGGAAAGGTCAATTTTTGCCTATTTTCTGAAATAACTTCAAAACCATTTGTCTTAAAATTATAAAAAAAAATATATTTGACATCTCGCAATGAGCCCTTTTATTTGATATACAGTAATACGATACAGTTTGCAAAACTTTTCTTTTCATTTTCTAATTTTCCCCCCAAAAGTGGCTCCCATGTTTAAAATTTATTACTTTACGTTACATCTCCGTATTAGGGTCACCGACTTACATAATGTGTACCAAGTTTCAACTCAATCGGTCCAGTAGTTTCGGAGTAAATTGGCTGTGACAGACGACATACAGACAGACACGCAAGTGATCAAATTATATATGTATATTCTTATAGAACAGAAGCTCATTTAATTTTTTTAAAAGAATAAGCAATACAACCTAGAACTATTTATTTTTAACAAATCACAAAATCAACACAATCACAAAAACCGTTAGATACAGAAATAATAACAACTATAGTTCACGATAACGTCCATCACTTCCGAGCTCCCGAGCAAAAGTGTCTGCGCTCCGAGAGCGCACCGCTTATGATACGTCGTCGCCCCCTCCACTCGCTGTGTCACCACGATCGCACGATGTTCCCGCCCTTTCGGCTGACGAATCCTCTAAGACGGCTGTTCCTGACAGCTGAACGACCTCGTCAGCTTGGCTCTCTGGCATTGCTTACTGCATTATTTCATCCTCTACAAATAAGTTTGCGCCTGGTCTTCACTGGCTTGGACCTCATTGGTAGACTCGTCATCTAAAACATAACAAAGCAAAGACTTGTATGAGGTATTCTGAAAGTTTGAACAATTAACTGCCCATTGTAATGAAATTACTAGCAATTGCACCAAAATAGGCAGCAGTTTGTAAATTGTATCACCAATGAAAGAGTTCCGGACCTCAATCATTACTGAAACAACCACAACATCGCCTGGCAACCACCATGGGGGTTCCAGATGGCCATAATGTCGGGCCAATCAGATAGCCATAATGTCGAGGCTATAAAAACAAAATTGCCACAATGTCGGGGCAAGCAGCCACAATGTCGGGGCTATACGAAATAAAATTGCCACAATGTTGGGGCAAGCAGCCACAATGTCGGGGCTTATACGAAATAAAATTGCCACAATGTCGGGGCAAGCAGCCACAATGTCGGGGCTTATACGAAATAAAATTGCCACAATGTCGGGGCAAGCAGCCACAATGTCGGGGCTTATACGAAATAAAATTGCCACAATGTCGGGGCAAACAGTTCCAGGACGTCTCAACTCAGCTGCGATCTGACACTCCACTGTCCACTGTCGCCTCGAGTTGAAGCAACAGGGCTCTGTCAAAGCACGCAGGGGCCCACCACTCGCACCGCAGGTTTGTAACTCGGTCGCGTGATGTCACCACTGGCGTACTTGCGATTCATTTTAAGCCCGTACCAATGACAGTCTCAGACACGGCCACACGTCCTGGTGTGATGGTTACTCTGCGAACAAACAAGTCTACGACAGAATTTTGTTCCACTCGGTCACTTCTGACCAAACTTTACATACATCGGGTCAGTGAAGGTAAAGAACTCTACTAACTCTTTTTAACCAAATTCTACTCTTTGATTAAATCAAACACAGTCAAATTGGGAATAATCGAGAATGGGTCAACCCTTGGGCCATGTACCATAGTCGTTCGAATCAACCTTTTAAACTCTACTGCAACCACTGCCAAGCTTATAGAAACTTTCAAGTAAAACCTCTAACGCCACGGCTCTCCAGCCGATCAGCAATCTCATTGCTCTCACACATCCAGCGCATGGATCAAAAACTCGCACATCCATCAAATGGATCGCCCGTGTGCATGTGCAATGGGTCACCCACTGACTACACAGTACGGTCTTTCTAGATCCCAACCTCCGTCAGAGTCAAACGCCTATCGCGTGCCCACGGACTATTGAGTTGCCTCAAGAGATACCGATTTCTACCGGGCTACGACTACGAACGTCGAACACACAACGGCCGATAGACTGCTATAATCGACCTTCTACTACAACACTTAAGCTTGCTCATCATCATCAAAATCCTTGTCAACATCGACTGGTACGTGACCCGCTGGCATCTTCTTTAGCCTACCGTGTACATGTTTGTAGGCATACTTCAGATCTAACAAACAATTAGGTCAATTAAAATGCTAGAGCAACCAAGTACCTCTTCATCCATCTAATCAACACATATGGCCTATGGGAAACATTTATGCCCTCCAACAAACCCCTGTTTGTTATACTACGTTCCTCAAGAACGCAGAGTCCCACACGTCTCCATGGTCTCTACCAGACCTTTTGACTGTAGTTTAGCGTTGGTTGTCGCGGCTTTAACTTGGTGATCAGAAATGTCACAAATCACTATGGCGGCTTTCAGTTCATCGGAAAGCCCCTTGACCAATAAGCCTGACATCATTCCTCCTGAAAACCCTCGAGAGACTCTGTGACCGACACATCTGGGACGGACCTCTTCGGGAGCTACCACTACACAAGAACCAACACGCCTACTCCACAGGAAAATCAACAGAATCCGCACTACACAGTGTGATCTCCAAGATCGAATGTGCAGTAGACCACAAGTGCTCCTCACTAGCTGTTTTTATTGACATAGAAGGGGCTTTTGACAAAACTATTTTCCATAGCATCAACGCAGCCCTCGAGAATCACGGTGTGGACTCGACCCTGCGAGGATGGATCACAAATATGCTAAGACTCAGGGCCGTACAGGTTACGGTGAACGATACCACTAGAGCCATCGTGGCGAAAGGCTGCCCTCAAGGGGGCGTCCTTTCACCACTCCTATGGAACCTCGTGGTGGACAGCCTTATCAAACGTCTGAATGACAGAGGCTACTACACGGTGGGCTACGCAGATGACATAACCATAATAATAAATGGCACACATGAAAACACACTATGTAACCTTATGCGCCAAGCCTTGAAGGTGGTGGAAGACTGGTGCAAGGAGTACAAACTAGCAGTGAGCCCCACCAAAACCGAACTCGTCCTTTTCACAAAGAAAAGGAAGTTGGCAAACCTACAATTGCCATGTTTCTTTGAGACCACCCTAAGCCTGTCGACTGAAACCAAATACCTGGGTATTTATTTGGACAAACAGCTGAACTGGGCAAAACATACTGATTACATCACAACAAAAGCCAGCATAGCCCTATGGCAATGCAAAAGATTGCTTGGCAGGAATTGGGGCCTAAGCCCCAAAATCACCTACTGGCTATACACCACCGTCATCCGACCAATCATTACATATGGCTCCATAGTTTGGTGGCCCAGGACCTCGAGAAGGTACAAAGATTTGCCTGTGTAGCAATCACCGGCAGCATGAGAACATCACCCACTGCCGCGTTACAGGTAATGCTGGGGTTACCACCTCTACACCTCGTCGTAAGAGAGGAGGCGGCCCTAGCGACCTTCAGGCTCGAAATATCCGGCACCTTAAGTAAGGATTCCAGAATCAAACATACGCGCATAAAAGACGACGCAATCAAACAACAGCCCACGATGGCATCACCCTGCGACAGAACCCTGAAGACCCACTGCTTCCAAAAGCACTACAACATAGAGCCCACAGCGGAGATGTGTGACTACTCAGGCCCAAAAGAGCTAAGGATCTACACTGATGGATCGAAAACCGACGATGGAACAGGTGTCGGAGTTTTCTCCGACGATCTAAACATCAAAATATCCAGACCCCTGGGAATGCTCAACTCTGTATATCAAGCAGAGTGCGTAGGCATTATCCTAGCGGCACACGCCATAGAGGCCAGGGAAGTTACGGATACTCACATCCGTATACTTTCAGACAGTGCCTCAGTCCTCCAATCCTTAAAGAGAAATCAGATCACGTCGAGAATAATATTAGAATGCCATAATGCCCTAGAACGAGTTACGGTACTAAACCGCAACACGGTGACATTACAATGGATCAAAGGACACAGTGGATCGCTTGGAAACGATGCAGCTGACGAACTCGCCAGAAGAGGATCCAGCACAAAAGCTTTCGGACCCGAACCCATTGTCCCCATACCCTTCAAGCAGCTCAGAAGTTGGCTAAAGGATCACACTCAAACACAAGTGGAGAAGTGGTGGACCTTGAGGAAACGATAGCGCACGTACTCCTTGAGTGTACTGGCGTCACCCAGATACGCGAGGAGACCCTTGGAACGCCAGGATCTCTTGCGGATGCCCTGAGAAGACCGGGAAGTCTGATCTGCTTCTGGAGGAAGGTGGGCTGGTTGGAGTAACGGCCACCAAGGCTCACGCACAATGGTCCACTTTAAGGACTAAGTGCGGAAACCAAAATCCCTAACATAGAACATAGAAGCCCCTTGACGATAATCAACCGCAACAAGGACTTTTGGGCATATTCTGCATACGTGGTGAATTTGTTTGAATTCGTACTCATCACGTCGTACAACACAGTGGCCATATCAACTTCACGCGGACACGTCATCTGCCTAGCCTTTTCCCAACTGTGTTGGGGTCGGCTTCCAGTCTAACCGGACGCAGCTGAATACAAGTATTTTACATGGAGCGACTGCCTATTTGACCTCCACAACCCAGTTAGCGCTAGGTAATACGATACCCCTTGGTAAGACTGGTTGTCAGACTTTCGGGTCACTGTCTACCTGTAACGACTGTCAAACAGCTACAAATGACAGCCGGGACCAATGGCTTACCATCCTTACCGAGGCACGGAGAAAACTCGGTATGTAATGGGTGGTCACCCATCCACGGACCAACCTAGGTAAGCACGGCTTAACCTAAAGATCGACCCAAGCGGCTGTTCTTATTTAGCCACGAGCTCCTCTTTAGCCACGGGCTCCTCTTTAGCCACGAGCTCCTCACTAACTTCACGCGGACACAATGACCGAAATTAAGTTTTAAAATTCTAACAACTTTAAAATTCTACCTTCGGGCATTGGTCACCCAATCGTTGAGCCACGTTATAGCAACACCACGTAAACAGCCATCAATGCGTCCCAGGCATTCCCAATCGCCCCAGTGGCTTAATTCGCACCCCTTATCTACTTCAGCGCACCACACGTCAAAGTCATGTACACTGGGACCAAAATTCGAAATATAATAATGGTTCGATCTTACTTGAATCAGGGATGAAAGTGCACCCACAATCCTGTCCGCAGCGTCAGCCTCACGCGATGCCTCGAAGGCGGCGGTCCCCGTAGCACGTGTTTCCATATTGGCAACAGGTTCCTCGGTTGCCGCTGATACTGGCACCGGCGTGTAGCTTCTCGTGCACGGGTGCGCCGACATTGGAGACGCCTGTATCGCGCTTGGAACCAACCGCGTTCAAGCGATCAAGCACTTCATTTAAAGGGTTGCGGCGAGGGCTGTCCCGACGCCCATAAGAACAATCACGGCGCCTACGCTGACTTTCGATACTCGCTGATCTATCGCGACGACGCCTAGAGGATCTGCTACGTATTTCACGACAACGGTCTCGACATGATTAAATAGCAGTTAGCACACTACGTTGATTAACTAAAAACGTAAACCAAAACAAACACGTGGGCGTTAACCTAAAAACGCACAAGCACTAAAAACCGATAAAATAATTAACACGAGGCGAGTTACTTTTAAATTGTTTTTAAACTAATCAACACACGGCTTCAAACACAACACGTGGTTGGAATCACTTTAAAACGAAACTACAAAATTATTTTTAAAACTTCCACAGTAAAACAAAAAATAAAAAATAGATGGCGAACGATCAAAGTCGCGTGTATTGTTAAACTTATCCCAACTTCTGATCTTATAGAACAGAAGCTCATTTAATTTTTTTAAAAGAATAAGCAATACAACCTAGAACTATTTATTTTTAACAAATCACAAAATCAACACAATCACAAAAACCGTTAGATACAGAAATAATAACAACTATAGTTCACGATAACGTCCATCACTTCCGAGCTCCCGAGCAAAAGTGTCTGCGCTCCGAGAGCGCACCGCTTATGATACGTCGTCGCCCCCTCCACTCGCTGTGTCACCACGATCGCACGATGTTCCCGCCCTTTCGGCTGACGAATCCTCTAAGAATATATATATTAGGTTTCGTTTTTTCCTTTCCCTAAAAATGGTTTTAATTTGCGAACATCCTAGGATTTTTGTAAAAAAACCGGTCTGTCAAACAATCTTCCTTGGATAGTAAACTTATTTGCTGATTGGCAGATCTTTAAGTACATACAGTACATTCACATCTTTGTTCTGGTTGGTTGGAAGTTCAGAATATAACTCGAATAAACTGTGAACCAATCTGTATGCGTTGGAATGAAGGATACATGTCCGCATATCAGCATTCGTACTCAAAGTTTTGTTCGTGATAAACCGCCACCAAAAAAATCACCTTAACGTAATATGGTGATTTTTTTCAAAATTCCTGTTACTTCGTATTCAATCATTGGTCCTTTGCAAAAATCCTAGGAATTTCGCAAAAAACTAGTTTCCCAACTATCCTACAACACATACACGGAATGTATTGGCACGTACTTCCAATACATAGATAAGTGTGCCTCTAGGGATCAACTCGAATGCGATCTTTAGTCAGACACATTGCAGTGTTAAACTTCATATAATTTATAGTACTACAGGTAAAGCTATTGAATGTATGAAGCCCGTACGTGTTGGAGCTCAAAATGCGAATGTAAAGATTCTGTTTCATACAATACATGTTTTTATTGATGCCTGTTATTGACTGATTCAGGTACCTATGCGTGGCCATTATTTTGAAGATACAATAAAATGGCGGAAATTGGGCAAGCCAAATAATTCGAAGCCCTTTATAAATAATCTGTCTAGTATTTTCACACTTCTATAGTAAAGTGAATATTGATCAAGTTCAGAATTAGTATGTTTCTGGTCAGGCCTCTAGTGTGACGGTAGTAAAAAATATAAACGTACTAATCCTAGAGAATCAAGTTCTTCTTCTGTTAATTGGGTAATTCTGAACTAAATTCAGCATTATGATAAAGATGACAGATCATGGTATAAAACAAGGTTTTTCTATAGGGTGATGACAAGATTCTCTAGAACTTGCCGAACGTCCGTAGTACTCATGATTTATAGTCAACTAGCGACCCACCCCGGCTTCGTACGGGTGCAATGCTGATACTAAATATACCTACTACCCCCGGCCGGTACCGCCGCAACCGCTATGTCCCTGCTTTTTAAATCTGTAATATCTTCGAAAATATTAATTTAAATTACATGCTGTAAATTCATAGCCATGGGCCATATTGATCTATATTAAATGCATGCAATGTATTGGATAAGGATTAATGCTGTATTGCTTAAAATCACTTCGTAAATAAGCCATTATTTCTCGTAAAAAGTAAAGGATAGAAAATGGTTATTGTGGGTTATCCCTAAGAGCATTGTGCATTTGTTGTAGACCTTTTTAAGGTGTACAATATTATACTGTAGTACATTATTTTGATCTATCTCGTAGGGTTCAGCCAGCGTTTGCAATGTAAGAGCAAAAAAATGTGTTTATTTACGACATCACATCAGAAACCTCTAAAATTATTAGTGTTTCTCTACTGTATTATGAATGTATTATACATATAAACCATCCTCTCGAATCACTCTTTGTATTAAAAAGAAACCGCATCAAAATCCAATCTAAGCATTCATAGAGACAGACAGCGAGAAGCGACTTTGTTTTATACCATGTAGTGATTCGAGAGCAGAGTAACTTGGAAACTCCATTATTGAAAAAACATTGTCCCTTTTTCAATTAACGTAAGATTCACAAAACTCGATAAAAAGTACTAGAAAATCATCAACAAACATGTCGCCACTCTATCTAGCACACCTATCTCTTTCCGAACGTGACTCCAGGATCTAAAACGCATACACAAACAAAAAGGCGTATATTCCACTACTAAATATTCCGGGTGCGTCCAACCGAGAGCGTCTTTTTCAGCGTTTCAGGCATTGCCGTGAATTTTCAGTTGAAGTGCTGGGATTTGCATCATAAAGGGAGAGCTGTTTATCCGTCTGCCCCCCCCTCTCACCTCACCTTGTTTGCAGTTTTTCATGAAAAGGTTACGTTAAAGGTATGTGAAACACAGAACGGCGTTGTGGACTTTAGAGGTGGTTTTACTTTGCATACTTTTGTGCTTCTCGGCTAGACAGAACAGAGCAGGTCCATCAATATGCAACCTTGCTGAGATCGGCACTCTCATCTCTATAGAAAAATTTTTTGAGCAATTCGTTGTCATGCGATTGAAATAAACAGAGTATTAAGGTACTTGAAACCATATGGACTAATCAAACCAACTTCTTGAAATGGTATTCTACCCTTTACATAACGGCTGCCATCAACATTCGCTGTGAAAGGCTGCGATCATGTCTTAAACCGTTGCCCAATTTTCGTCAACAACGCAAAAAATATGAACACTAAACTACTAACTACTTTATCTTACGACAAGCAACTATTACATAATAACCCTAAAAAGCCCGAACACAAAATTAAACGCCCGCACTCGATCTTCCAAAAACTGGGTTGTACGATGGAGCGTCAAAAAACGCCACAACGAATTATGTCAGTAATTGCTCTGAATTCAGCGCTCCCTTTAGTAATTCCTTATGGAAAATTAAGGCTTTTCAGGTGAAAATTGCATGGCACCCGCTGGACGGATAGTGACTTAAATTTAATCACAAGTAATGTAAAAAGTGAGTGTTTTACAGTACACGTGATGATAATGAAAAATAATTATTATTATTTTTGGGGGAAAATAAATAGCTTGATTTTCGTTTAACTTTTGGAAATTAAGAATAGTTTGTTTGATTTTGAAGGGGCTTCATATATCATTGTATACAGGGGAAAAGAGACATATAAACGGTTACCATGAATTCAGCACATGAATCTAAAACCCTCCCTCCCGCAGTTAATTAACAGTAAATTTTATTTAACAAAACCGACGAAAAATATTGACACGCAATTGTCTTGATTCATAAGCTGAATTCATGGTAACCGTTTGTGTGTCAATGACCCTTCCACCCAGTATTGTGTTTGTTTTCAATGCAACAGAAAAAAATATTTAAATTGCGACACACAGGTCGAAGCGAACAGACTGTGGTATGGGTATAAGAGTAGAGGAAGAACGAAGAAAAGATGGATGGACTGTGTGAAGAATGATATGGCACGAAAAGAGGTGTCTGATAAGATGACAAGTAAGTAATAGAGAAGTATGGAAGAAGAAGACATGCTGCGCCGAGCACAAATGAATTGGGACAAGGGCAAAAGAATGATGAGGTCGAAGCGAACAGCGTCTTTTCGTGCAGGAAAAAGTTTAACGTGTTAGCAATTTTTGTTTTGTATCGTAATAATGAACAAAGTGTATAAAAAATAACTAAGAGCTACAAAACACAAACGACAAACGATAGATGACAGTTCAAAACAAAAAAAAAACGTATGACGCAACTATAACGTGAAATGTTTACGTAATTGCAATATTAAAATTCGTTCGCCTGTAGTAGAAGTTATAACAAGCCTATTTTTCATCTAAAAAGTCCACGTTCGTGGTTCGGCGGAAAATAAATTGGTACCCAGGATAAGTTGGCTCATATCGCGTTACATAAATAATATTACCATTTATATTTTGATTTGAATATAATCGAAAAAAGTCACGTTGACGTATAGCGTGAATTTATTTTCTTACTCTTGCGGTTTTATCCCAGAAATATTGTTTGTTATTCAGTTTGGTTCACGATGTAACAGAGGATTATAATATCTTGAAGAAAGCAATCATTCTCCTGCCCGTATCCCAATTTGTTTGGGATTACGTCACATATCCTCCTCCATAATTCTCTAGTCAATCTCAGTGGTCAACCCCAGTCATATCAGTTTTCACACCGGCCATCCATTGTTTCTTTGTTCTTCCTCTACTCTTATAGTTATTCATACCTAAAACTAACTTCGTGTTGTCAAAAATTGGCATGATTTCTTCTCGTTATTAAAAACAGAGCCTTATAGGCTCTTTTATGACTACATACCACCTTTTTTCTTTATCCACCTGTTGAACAGCTCGGTCAGTGGGTAGCCTTAGGGGCGGATTTAACAGCTCTTCATAGTTTTAGCTGGGATTAGAACATGACAGAGAAATATAAATAATTCTTCTGTTCGCGTAGACCTATTAGGGCAAAAAAAAGGTTTAAAAAAATCCGTCCCGTCCCCGCACCGTATCACTAAAACCGGACTATTTAAAAGAAATGAACGTCGGGAAATAATGACTTTCCACCAAGTAAATCTTAAATTAAATTTATCTCAGTTTTGAAGAGCATCGGTCTAGTGAAGAGTAATGGCCGATTTCAGGACTTTGTTTAATTAATTGTACTTAAGAAACTTTTGACTGATATATTGTTAGGCCGCGCGTTTATGGAAACCTCGATGGTTTTGTTTTGAGTACTTTCAAAGGAATGGATACGAAATTCCTTTGAGTTGGTTGTAGAAGTTGCAGGGTTTTAAAATACTTCACATTGTTTGAACATACCTACCTATTTTTTGTCTAATATTGTACAAAATTGTTGTTCAAAACATGTCAAAAAAATATAATTACAATACGTAATTATCGCATAAATGATGCACATTAATGAGATTTTGAACAGTGATATTGTACCTGTGTTGCTCTTTGATGTTGATTTGTTCTTTGAATTCAGTTAGTTTTATATAAACACACATACACCAATATTAGTCACATTCCCAGTACACAAACAAAACACGAGACTAAAATCAAACAGTAAATACTGAAAAGTCAACTGTTTGAGAACACCGCCATCTAGCGAAAACCTGCGTAAAATACCAACGCAACGACCTAAACATGGCGGCCATTGTCCAAAACAGTACAACCAGCTGTTCGAAGTTTTAATAAAAATAAACTTGTACTTTCATCCTACAACGGAAGTGATCGAACTTTAAATTTTAAGCAAAAAAAGTGCATAACTTTTTTCATTTTAAACTAGTAACTTTAAATTAGTTCGAGAACGTCGCTCGCTGCTTCGAGAGACGTACTTACTCATATTTGTGCTACTTTAAAATCATAATATTTTGTTTGTGAGTGAACAATGAACTTTGTTTACAGTTTGTTTAAAGTTCCGGGAAGGTATAGATAGGTACTTATTTCATTGGTGTATTTAAAAAACTGTCCATAGCATCGAAATATCCTGGGGCAAATGAAATCATCGTCTCACTTTAAATTAAGAATTATTAGAAACCATAAGCCTAATCTTTTCCCAATTATGTTGGGGTCGGCTTACAGTCTAACCGGATGCAGCTGAATACCAATATTTTACATGGAGCGAGTGCCTATCTGACCTCCACAACTCTATAAGTATTGGGAATATCCCTTGGTAAGACTGGTGCCGGGACCAACGGCTTAACGTGCTTTCCGAGGCACGGAGGAAACTCGGTATGAAATGGGTGGTCACCCATCCACGGACCAACCTAGGCAAGCGCGGCTTAACCTGAAGATAGACCCGAGCGGCTATTATTATTTAGCCATGAGCTCGTATAAATATTAGAAAGGTGCTACCTGGTAATTGCCTTGAGCATGTTGTCTGTCCCGGATTCAAACCCGCGATCGACTGTGCAGTTAAAATCTCCCTCGACCACAACGACATTCGTTTACGAGCAATCCAATTTTCCAATATTTTTAATGTTTACTTTTCATGATTGTGTGATTTAAAATCACATCAGTCGATATCGTCCCATGAGCCCGCAAAATTACAACAATGAAAACAAATAAACTTCAATCAACGCGATAAGAGTATATTCTCCGAGGAGTTGGTCAGTTCTTCGCTGTACAGTTTAATTTCATTTGTTGGTCATGCCTGGGGCCAGTCTTGACTTTGCAGTTGTGCAAGTTGGACCGAAATAGGTAAGGAAAAACTGCGGTTTAAGTTCGTAATTTTATACAAATGTTATAAATCGTGGTAGTTAAACATATGAAAGAAATCAATTCGAACAAATCTTACTTATCTTCTATAAGCGCAGGGCTTGGAGTTGTGGTCATCAGCCCGCTACATAATCCAATCAAATATAGGTAGGTACTTTTACTTTTTCACTAAAAAAATACTGAATAGGCAAGTAACTACATATACCTATCGTTGAATTGTGCCAAACTATTGATGTTTTCAGTCACGTCAGAATCATTTTTCTGACTTTTTCTGTGTTTTGATGACACCACAGTTAATTGAAACATCACGAAATATTGCTGATACATTTTCTTATTAATAATAATGAGTTTGTAAAAGTTCTGAAATGTTAATGAACAAAGTGTGCTTTTATTTAACTTGAGCTTTAAAGTCAAGTCAAAGGTTGTAGTTAAGTAGAATTTCAAAAGAAAAAGAAGTTATAGATAAAGATAACTACTTTAGACTTCCAGTAAAAGTTGTAAAGACTTACAAAGTTAAGAAGAGCACAAAATAAATGGGTAGTTAAAAAGTTAACGTGGTAATACTCCGTGGTAAGATTTTAAACCGCTTGCTATTAATTACACTACCTATCGTGGAAAACTACCTCGTTGGTGTGTTGGTGACAAGCGCCACTACTTTACATGAGGACTTGGGTTTGATTCCCGCGCTAGCAGATGTTCCATCAGGAATTTCCTCATAGCGCCCTGAGTCTAGATTCGTGCCCGGTTGATAGCAATATAAAATACGCCATTCTAAGAAAAAATACCTCCTCCATAGCCGGCCGGTTACGCAACGCCACCAACAGTCTCCTGAGCGTGTTCTCGGATCGGTAGGACTCCCCACTGCTGCGCCACTGAGTAAGGATCCATACCGAATTTAGAAATTAAATTATTATTTCCTTTTTACGAACACTAGTTATTTTGTTGAAACTAACACTGTAGACTCATGTCTGAAATAAAGAATTTGAATTGGAATAGGCTCACACACTATTACAAGGGACTTAAATATACCGTGCAATGTGTGTCAATTGTAGTTTACCCTGTGGGGACATCGTGATGTAATGTCAAGTTTCTATGGATAAACTGAACATACGACTAACAAAAATACTCATTTTTTATGATAATAAGTTTATGGATATATAAACATACAGATAAGTATGGTAGGGATAGATTTATTGATTATGCGTATAGTAAAAATATTTGGTGTAGTTTTATTATCTGAGAACAGGGAAAACAGGAAAACAGGGGAAGACCTTTGTATGGATTAAACTCCGCTAGCCTTTCCTCTTCACTTTAAATGAGTACCTAATCATTTCAGAATTTCTTCTGCCACATCTTCAAAATGTCTACAACAACGATGACCTACTTCAAAAACCTGATCATCTTCGAAAACTTCTTCGGCATCAGTCGACCCCACCTCCTGGAAGACCAGAGGACCAGAATTATTTGCGACGCTATTTCCATCTCTGTTATCATCACTATCACTAGTCTTATCATCTTAGATCTTATCAACACTACTCTGAATATTGGAGGCCGGATTTTTGAGCTTCTAATTTGTATTGAGTATTATGGGATAGTCGTCGGTTCAAGGTTCAGACAAGAGATATTTAATGCTATTAAAAGGCTTGATGAAAAATGTGGAGTCGACGAAGAATATGGATCAAAAATTCGAACAAGAACCGTAGAATTGATATTAATATTTCTACCGTCAGTTGTCATTGATATCATTGGGCTGACGATGTTAGGAGTTGATACCGGATTCTCAATATTTCTCAGTGTAGCTTTTGCCGCTCATGATGCTGAAATGGCTTTCGCCTCGTTGATGATCGGGACTGTTAATCTGAGGCTTGAGAAATTAAAGACTGCTTTACCTAATGCTGGGTCAAGGGTTTACAGGCATGTTTTGATTGCTACTGCTCATTTGAGTGAGCAATACACTCCTAGGGTAAGTACTTTTGGATTTAACTATCTGACTGGCCGATTCTTTGGTAATTCAAAAGTGTAAATGGTCTCTTTGAAATAAATGCTTTGACTGTGAGTTATGGGAACAAAATAAAACTGCGGTACTCATTTTAGAGTTTCTTTTGTTAATAGTACTGTTTACCAAACTTGCTGTTCTTTACCTAAATTGCTGTTAAAGGTTTATAATCGAAAACTGTTAATTGCTCATGTTCCAAAGCGCCTATTTCATTGTTTCAGCTACTAATGATGCTAGCAGTGACTCTAATAACAACAATTGCCTACGAATTCGTGTTAGTCCTCGCAGACTCCGAAAGAGTAAGTACAAAATTATAAATTAGGTACATTTTCCTTATTTTAATCTTATATGAATAAAAAAGCTTCCACCCTACATCTGAATGAAGATGCTTTACAAAAAGAATCCTTAAGTATATTCGTATTAGTATCATAAATCAGAGGATAATGGTTGTATGTGGCCATTAAGTGAGAAAGATGCCAAGTTGAAATTGAAAATCCGCAGTATATTTGCTCAAGTTGTTATGGCTCATGACTATTTTAATAATGCGACGGTGACCTGGTATTAAGATTAATATGATGTGTGGTGAGTTTGTGTCTGAAGTATTATATTGTGATGTTATGCATAGGCAATGAGCTGGTAACTTGTCACTGTTTGTAACGATGCATGTTGGCGCGGGAATTAAAGGGTTACCGTTTAATTTCCGCGCCAACAAAGTGATATGAATGAAACTTTGCTAGTGCAAGCTTTAGCCACAAACTTACAAAATTTTATGTAATATTATAGCTTGCTTACCTTTACACATTAATATTAATTTATGCTAAAGTCGCTTCGTTGGTCAAGTGGTCGCAATCGCGACTGCTGAGCATGAGGTCTTGAATTCAATTCCCAGATCGGGAAAATTGTTATTGGGTTCTTCCATCAGAGGAATTTCACAGTAGCAGTCACGGAGTCTGGATTTGTGCCTGATAGATAGCAATAGGCTATCGCCCTATCACAGGAAACTTAAACGTAACTGAAGAAATGTGGGTGTACTCCTCTGTCTAACCCTTCGGGCTTTACAGGCATATTATTTAGTTATGATAAACTACACGCCCCTAAATGCGTTTGGTGCAATATTTAAAACAATTTTCTGTTTCTGTAAATCGTGTATGTATGTATGTGTAGTATTATGATGACTGAGATACTTATAATGAAGCTGCAAATATGCATGTAAGTGTCATGCTGTGCAAGTGTGTGTGTGTGTGTGTACTGCAAGTATAATAATGTGCAAGCAGGTCTTAATCATCCATTCTTTTCTCAACGAAGTAATGATCGACTTCTAGTTTAATTGGTTGCTGCTTATTGCCAATTAATTACTTATATGTATAATATATATTTGTGTATATACGTAACACAAACAAATGCATAGGTAAATTAATCCGAATGCAAACTTAATAAACAAATGCAGACAGCGTCTGTAAGTTTGCTTTAGCGCTGCTAAATTAATTAATATCGATTTGCAGACAGATAGCCGAGAACACAAAAGTAATTAAATCGTACTCACTACGCGGGAAAAAACATAGTATGGGGTGAATGTATTGGTGCTGTTTGTAATGTTATTTTTCTCAGTAGCAAGGAGTCTGCATGTATATCCACTAGGTAAGAAAAGGCATGCCTTGTGCTACAAGAAACATAAACGAATGAGAGTGAAAAAATGTGGATGTTTAACTCACCTTTGGAGAGAGCAGTCGCGATGTTATGCTATAATTGTATTGTATGTCTATGAAAATACCTACCGCTTAAATTAAAGGATCGGTTACATCGGTATGGACAGATTGCGGACTGCCTGCGGAAACCGGACACTAACTATTCTATAATGTACTGAGGTACCTACTTCAGTACATTATCTGGACGAAATGCATGGATAAATAAAACACTGTGCGTTAAGTCACCGTGCCGAACAGGTTCTATTGTCATGCATCCCTGTCATTTATCTCTGCTTTTGTTAAGTTTTGAATACACTTTCATGATAATTGATTTGGTAATTTATTTTACTAATAATTTATTGTATGTTTATTTTTGTGCACATTTATCTATTTAAGAGGGTTTTTTTTTAATGAGAGATTCGACGGCATGTAAAGCCAAGTCAGAGGCCCATGGGCGGCTTAAAAGCTCTGACACCAGGTTAGGCACTAACCACACGGTAAAGATTTGTTTCGCATATTTAAGTACCTTTTCCCCACCAACATTGAGACAACATATAAAACTGTTTGACATCCGCTATTTCACTAATCGGGCCTATTTAGCGCGGCCATGAGTCACACAGTGTTTATTTTTTGTTCAGATTTAAGTTTTTTTTCTCTAATTATTTTTGTTTGAGAGTGCGTGCACTTATGGCACGTGCCAAATAAATGTATTTGCTTTCTTTCTTTGATCTATTCAAGTCCTTTAGTCAATTCGTTCGTACGCGTTTGATCGAACCTTAACTGAGAAGGTGGCTGAGCTGCTGGAGGGATGTGGTGTCATGTCGCGAGAATTCAGTCATAAGCCCGCTGACTTGCGTCAACACCCTGCAGAACGCAGCTACCTCAGGCACTGTTCCAGCTAATTGATAGGCTCGTAATCAAGTTGTAATTTTAATGTACACATAAAACGCGTGTACCTAAGTACACCCGAATTTTACTAGTTATGTTTAAGTACCATGTAATATAATGCATAAATTAGCCTATAATGTTCCCACTGCTGGGACACACGGACTCCTCTCTGCGAGAGGGAATGGGCTATAATCCACCACGCGGGCCCAGTGCAGGTTGGTAGATGTCACATGTTTCGAATTTTTGGTTCTAGGACATGCCGGTTTCCTCACGATGTTTTCCTTCACCGTTTTTGAGAGCAGTGGTGATGAAATAAATTACACAAAGAAATGCGCCTGCCTGGGTTCGAACCCACGACTTCGTTCGTTCGTAAGTCGGGGCCGCCACCACTGGGCCACCGCTGCTCTCATGTAATAGAATAGGGCGAACCTATTGCCATCAACCTGACACGAATACCCAACATCTCTTTTTCGGCAGTACCGTTTGCGACTACTATACCAACGAGACCGTCTGAATTTTAATCTATTTCAGATCATATACCTATCATTCTACCTCTTATGGCGTGAATCGAGATCCATGTATTCATTATGGATGATGTGCTCCGCCATCGCCAGGACTGATACTATCTGCAGCGAACTGTCACTGTACTTAGCTGGGAGACTAACACAAGACCAGAGCATTAGTAAAGGTAATCTATAATCTAGAGTTAGTAATTATTCATAGACTGTCTTGATACATCATCTTGCTTGCTTTGACATCAATGGTGTCACTTTAATGGTAACGATTTAAGTGGTTATAAGTTATGTAGTAGGTATAAACTATCGGTGACTGCGAAGGCTTTTAGTGTCTGATTTAAAATTTATAGTCATTTGAAGGATTGAAATTAGTTCTTATTAATAATGCAGTGAGCAGTTAAAGAATGGCCAAAAACTGAGTCGAATCAGCACGGGACGCGACTTAAATATACGTGAATATTCGCGGCAGTTTGATCATCTTTATTTTGTCCCGCCTGTCGCACGGGATTCGCTTCAGTTTTACTGGAGCTGAACTGTTTTATATTATCTTTATGCTTTGATTCTGTAAAGTACCTATTGCAGCTATTCAGGAGCTAAAAATTCGTTCCTTGTTCATTTTTCGTTTCTTAATTTAAAGAGGCCTTTAATCTCGCATTTAATAAAAATCTTAAATTCATTAGTTCACTGACAGACACCGCTCAGCTTACCTCTGGGCCTAGAAGCTTCCAATTTTGCAAAGACCTCCTCATATGAAGAAAATGAGGATTAGATCCCCACATTTAATTTCAATTCATGCATTTCATGATACTTTCAGAAAAGAACCCAAGCCAACACAAGATCGTACAGCGGTGGTACTCCATAGTGATATCCCAACGACCAGAATACATCAGTGGATCCATTATATCCATCGGCCTTAGTACGCCCATACTTGTGCTGGATCTGAGCATCAATTATATGCTTATTATGGTTCAGGTAAATACTAATAGCATAAGTATAGCATATTCAGCTTCTAGCGTTCCCAAGGGTGCAACATAGGCCTCTTATCAGTCTCTGTTCCACATTTTATGAAAGAAAAGATAAAGAAGTAATGAATCAATAGTTGTTAGTTTTAAATCCATGTACGTAATTGCGTAAAAAAGTGAGACCTAACACAATATTTAATGTGTTAGGTGTCACTTTTTAGATGGAGAATCCATGACATCAAATAAAGCCACTTCGTCATTGTGTGTTGAAAATCGCCATTTTGTGAGGTGAATTTATCGAGGTAAATCTTTAGCCTAAGTTCATATGTGTGAGCGTAGCAAAAGGCTCTGATTATTTCAAGATGATTCGTAAGATTTCGTTCTATATATAATATTAGATTAAGTTCCATATATCTAGTGATCTGTGATATGGTATCCACAAAAAGGCAGCTACATTATTTCATACAGAAATCCAAGATATTTTTGATAAAATTTCATAGAATTGCGTAATATTTTCAAACTTTCTTTTCTTACAGATGTATCTTGCTTACAAGTAAATTTTAATAGTTTTTTGGAGAGAGAAGAATGTTCTTACTTATTGATAGCATGGTAAAAAGTGGAGGAATCTTTTTTGAGCTGTGAAGCTACCTTTCATAAAATAAATAAATACTAGTAATGAAGTATATGCCCGACCCAGTTCTCGAGGAAAACCATATCACGCTGTACTGGGATCAGCCTATCATTACTGACAGGACTATTGTCGCCAATAAGCCTGACATAGTGGTGATAGTCGATGTTACCATCCCGCATGACGAGAACCTCGTGAAAGCTGATAAAGAGAAACAAATAAAATATCTCGACTTGGCACATTGTGCCGATTGTCGCAACGGCCAATGGCCTCATGGCCAAGACTCTCGACGACCATCTTTCGAGGCTCTCCTTAGGCGGTTGGATCAAAGGCTTGATTCAGAAGGCAGTACTCCTCGATACGGCTCGCATTGTGAGCAGGTTCCTGTCTCTGGATCCCTAACCATCGGTAGCTTGGACCCTGCTTCCGACACCGGCGGACCACTATTTTTTATATAATAAATGTTTTTTTTTTGAGAAATATTTAGAAATATGTAAAATGTGTAAATAAATAAATAAAGGATTTATTAATGATTTTAATACCAGTATGGTGCATATTTTAGAATCAACACGTATATCCAAAAAAAACTTGAATTTGTATAAAGCAATTTACAGAATAAACAGATTTTTTTATTAATATTATATGAACTGAAACAAACAATGTTTTATTTTTTCAACTGAATATAATACTTAGGTACTGATACTGTTAGCTTGCATCAGTTCACCGCAGAGCAAAGGGCCAATGGTCCATAAGGTTTTCAGTTCTTTTGAAACTTGGACACCATATTAAAACACCTCTAAACCCAGTGTAACCCAATTATCATAGTAAAACAAAATTAAATTGAATTATATATTTACTACGTAAACTGAATTAGATCCTGCTGTTCCGGACGTAACCATTTAATCTTCAAAGCGTAGTACTTAGTAGGGCCGGTAACTGGCTCGGGATATGATTAGCAGGAACCTGTGCCATCGGATAAACTCGTGTTAAACTGTAATCGGTAGAAATTCCTCAGTCAAAGCATTATGTTGTAGTATGGATATAAGATTTTAACAATCAAAAACACACAAACAAAAAAAACACAAACAAACAAAAAAAAAAAAATGAACAAAAAAAACAAAAAATAAGAACACAAAAACAATTAAACAAAAAAAAACAAACATGGTAAATATCCCGTTTCTTGTGTTAATGATATTGTAGGAATGGAGTACTAACTCCATTCCTACAATATCGAGTTACCTAAGAACTGAACATATTAA
Source organism: Eurois occulta (assembly GCA_950022335.1). Classification (NCBI taxonomy): domain Eukaryota; kingdom Metazoa; phylum Arthropoda; class Insecta; order Lepidoptera; family Noctuidae; genus Eurois; species Eurois occulta. Next base: position 18,073,019 of record OX465497.1, read on the forward strand.
TTAAATAATGTAAATTATAACCAAAATTTTTTTTGACTAGTTGTACGTTCTCATAATGTAACCGTTTACTGTCCCTTTGAATAATAAATGTTATAAACAATATTGTAAAACATTTAAAAAAAGAGTGTACCTGTCTATCTATGGAGTATCTTGCTTATCTTCTCCACTAGAATGAACCTTTGCAAATGGGCCATAGAATAAATTCTATATACCCATTTCAATTTGGACATTCCAAAGTGCATCTACATAGTTAATAAAATATGTCCCCTCCCCCACAGTATCAAAACTCACCGCAGCACCAAATAGAACAAATTTAGATATTAAAACAGCAAGTTTCTTCGTAATTTCTACGGCGTAGCGGAGATCACCGCTACGCCGTAGCAAATATAGTTTTGAGCGTGTTTTTATTTGTGTCTTTTAAAAGTTCATTTTACATAACATAACATATATCATGCATGTAATCCCCAAATGGTCAGGCAAAGGTGTACACCCACATTTCGACAGTTATGTTTAAGTCCATGTAATAGGGGGGCGAGCCTATTGCCATCAACGGGGCACACATCTAGACTCCGTGGCTCCTACTGAGAAATTTCTGATCGAAAAATCCAATACCACTTTGTTCAACCCGGGAACCCAGGAGGCAGTCGCGCATGCGATCACTATAACTACGAGGCAGTCAGTTTTATACCTTTTGATAAATGAAATTGTTGTTGAGTTTTGAGCTAGTAAATATATTTTTAAGCGGTATGAAATATTCAATACAAAAAAAAAAAATATAAAGTTTTGGTCGTTGAAGGCTTTATTTAAACATTCTATGTGAGCACCGTCCGGGGAATACGAATATCGGTCATCTCACGTTAGTTGACCAAAAATACGGAACATTTTTGATAGAAACCAGCCTCTATTATGTGCGCACGGAGCTCTTCATTGGTAGTCATATTGCACCGGCACTCTACCGAAATTGTGTGAATAAACTTCGAAAAAAAATGTTGTATGTAAAATCCAACTACATTTTTCAATAGGTATAACGGAGTGAAAAATCTGGGGTATGAAACGTCACTTGTATAAAGTTTTATGGTCCTACATTTTTTTTCTTAAATAAACTTGGACGAAAAACGTACTTTATATCTTACCTACGTTCACGACCTCAGCATACTTACGTCAAGCGACTAGCGCGTGGGTCTCTTGTTTTCTACGCGTGCGTAACGTTGCACTACAAGTCGCGTCGCAGTGACTCATAGCATGATCCTAAGTAATTTCTTTCATTTGTTTTCCCCTCAGTCGCTGTGGCAACACGCATGTGGCTTGAGCATGTAGGTCGTGGCCAAGCCGTAGGCCATTCAGGGTCTTGGAGATACACAAAAACACATCTACATCTTACTATTCTAATGTGAAAGTTTGTGAGGATGGATGGATGGATGGTTGGAAGTTTATTACTCTTTCTTCTTGTTAACTATCTATGTGCAAAATTTGGCACACAGATAGTTAATAACTTGGATTAACACCTAGGATACTTTTTATCCTGGTAATACGATCCCGTGGAACAATAGGGTAGTTGAAACACCAATCAATTGACATACTTTTATGATGTATCAAAACGCGATTTCCCCTTACATTTTGTATGGCATTAGCACGCTGTGACATCACTATTTAGTCAACTCAATGACTCAATTATTTATTGATTTCAAAGCAACTAAAATCGAATTCAGCAATTAACTGAAAATAAATCGCGTTTTCAGGTCCAAAATAAAGTGTGTTTTTAGAGAAGCTGTTTTGGAATTATTTTTTAATGGTTTTATCGTCCCTATTAGGGAATTCCACGCGGGCAAAGCCACGGGTATTAGCACGCGCTTATATTTCTGAGAAATAATATGAAAAGGTCGGTTGAACGTACTTTGAATAAAAGCTGTTTCTACCTATATCACTAAAACCTCAAATAAGGAGAATTGGAAAATAATGTTCTCTGAAGGCAGAAACAGGAATGTGCCGGACAAAGACAATTTATAGTGATAATAGTTACTACAGTTACATGATATTATTACTCAGTTTTAGGCACGTGTTATTTTAATCTTTAGGACAGAAATACATCATCATCTGTCTAACCTTTTCCCAACTATCTTGGGTTCGGCGCCCAGTCTAACCGGGTGCAGCTGAATACCAGTATTTTACATAGAGCGACTGCCTATCTGACCTCGACAACCCTGTTAGTACTGGGTAATACGATATCCTTGGTAAGACTGGTTGTCAAACTTTCGGGCCACTGACTACCTGTAACGACTGTCAACAATCTACAAATGTCAGCCGGGACCAACGGCTTAGCATGCTTTCTGAGGCACGGAGGAAACTCGGTATATGGGTGGTCACCCAACCACAGACCAACTTAGCAAGCATGGCTTAACTTAAAAATCGACTGGAGCGGCTGTTATTATTTAACCACGAGCTTACGAGCTTTAGGAAAGAAATAGTGTACCATTTAAATAATAGCCATTTTAGAATGTTAGCCAGAAGTTAGAAACTCTTTGGTGTTCGGAAATTTTTGTGATTTTTTTTTGTCGAGAAACTTAGTAAAATTCATGGTTTTATTATTTTTTAAATGTTTTGTTAGAAGTTAGTATAAAGAGGAGTCTGCGGCCATTGTTAAAAATATGCATACTTTGTAATCGTTTGTAGTAACAGTTGGTCCGGCCATTGTTACTCGCACCATATATCTTTTATAGTTTCAAATAAACAAAAGAGTAGCGAGCACTGTTGCTAAGACCCACAATGTGGGAAATAAATAATATTTTTTATTTAAGTACTTCCACCGTTGTCAACCGCCCATTTTCACTGTGACCAGTCAAAATGCCACCCATCCAGCGCAGTGAGCGTCCGATCGCGTAAAAAGCGTAGGGTCCCTAAAGAACCGGTTATCTTGTAAACCAATAAATAACTAATCCACTATTGAGTAAGCCTAATACCAAATACCGTCAATTACAATAAATATTTAATGGCCTAATAATAAATTAAAAACAGGATACTGATATAGGTATACTTTGTGTACACTCAGCAAATAAGTTAAATGCGTACCTGTTCATCATTAATAAAGCACGTTTTTTGAAAAGAGCGTAAATCTATTGTCGTTTCACTCATGTCACTTTACAATTAAGTCTCTTCTCAAATAATTTCAACATATTTATACATAAACTGACGCTTTTTTGCTCATGAAGACAGACAGAAACTACGGAACGCTTCCTGACATGCATAGAGTACGATACGCTTGCAAAGTAAGTGTTTAGAACATAAATTGAAGTAAAGCCATTGGTGTCACTAGCATCACATTTTCGCGCCTCTTATATCTTTTAAAATTACAATAGAAGTAGTTTTTTAAAAGTGGGTCTGTAATCTCCCTGCCACGACCATCGCTAAGACTTAACCTACAAGCTCACACACAACACTGAGACGATACACAGCAATCTTTTTCGCGTACTGTACAATCGTAAATTTTATATAGGTAATAATGATCAAATAATTTATTAAACAAATTGCCGACAAGGGACTATTTGCGCGGGTCAATGATAAAATTAATGGGGTCCACAGAGTTTCATATCTACCTCCGTGTTTGGATAAAAATTGGATTTACACATTTTTGTTCAAAGGAAGGAAGGCTTTTATATGATTGTAGTGATTAATTACTGGGCTTTCGGGAGTGCTCGACAAAGGTAAACGTAGTTTTATTATGAAAAAAAAACGATGTACGATGATTCTGAGAATAACTGTCGTATTTTTATATTACACTAGCTTTTATCCGCGACTTCGCTCGCGATATGGTCGGAAATTATCCCACGGGTACGTTTTAAATATCCCTATGACACTTGAAGATAATGTAGTTTCCCATTAGTGAATGATTTTTCTGAGTCTAATCAGTAATTTCTAAGATAATCTTCACCACCACCAAGAAGATAAGCATCACCTTTGTACCTATTTTTTCTGTTCCTTTCTTGTTTTTTGTATTTTGTGTGTACATAAACTGTTGAATAAATAAATAATCTTCTACATCCAAAGTTCACCTCTTTAAAAACAACTTTTATAATCTATTTGGTACCTAGCTACACTTCCAAAACAAGATAATATTATTATCTTGTTTAATATTATTAATATTAAAGTGACGATCTCTCTATTTGTTAGAATCATCAAATCAGCCCGCTGCAGTCCATTGTTGTACATGGTGTATGTGACCTCTCCCAAGCAGTGCCACAGCACCCTGTCTTCCGCCTATCAATTTTACTTCACGGCAACACCCTACTTACCCCTTTCCGACAAACGATCCCTCCACAAAACAAAATCAAATTAGCACCAACAAAATGGTGTCATTACAAAAAATATCGAAGATAATGACACCAAACAGCCATTACGACGAGCAAAAACGCTCTTCCTAATGTTTCTACAAGAAACCCCATTGCTCTCGAGCAGCTGAGAGCATTAAAGGCTTATGCTCGAGCATTTTTCTTCATTCTCAGTAATATATTATTTCAGTGTGACGTCACGGGTTTGAGTCATTAGTCATGTCAGGTTTTGACACCATGGAGCGCGGAAGGGACGGATTAGAGGTTTTCAACTGACGTATATCAGAGAATTGAAATAAGGAGACATTGTTAGGGTTTGCCTTGCTTGACGTGCTTGACGGTCTTTGTGGTGGCCAAAGGTCGGCGTGGGAAAGGGATGTCTCTATGCGTGGGTGCCAAAAATGGCTACTGATATTTTTTTATTTCCTAATGTGTACAGTGGAGGATTATGACAAATTCTAACAGTTTATGGCGGCATCTTCAACATCACTTTCACATTTGAACTATGCGTCCTGACGTCACGATAAATGCTGCGTAGCCCAACAGACGCAACACCCATCTATCGGATGACCTTTCGTTTTAAACAGAAGATTCAATGAGGAATTTACCACTCTGTTTCTCATACCCTGCCCCTGAATATCCTGCTTCCTTTAGAAGACTACGAGACAGGAAACAGAATCAGAATCAGAATCAGAATATCATTTATCTTTTTTGTTTTACATAGTGTCTCTGTGGCCGGTGGGCCGTACAGAGGTGAATCAGCTAACTTATTGTCCAAGTGGATCTATGTTTGCTGTGTTCTGTTGATTCGTAATTTGTTAGGCTATACAAACATATTACGTGTTTATTTGTGTTATTATTTACATTATTATTTTCATTTAATCATTTATTACCATACATTTTATATTAGTTTTTAAATATTTCTTTAGATAAGTATTATATTATTACATTACCATTCCATTATTATACTATATTATTTTTTAAATATTTTTTTTAAACAAACATTGTATTATTACATTATTATTCCATTATTATATTAAGTATATTATATATATATTTATTTAAACAACTATATTATTATGTATTATTATTATTCCATTATTATATTATATTATTTAAACAACCATATTATTATGTATTATTATTACATTATTATATTATATATTTATTTAAACAAACTATATTATTATGTATTATTGTTACATTATTATTGCATTATTTTTCATTTCATTTTATTTTAAGGGGACGCGGGGTCTTCGTTTTGTCGGTAGGCCACCGCCTATATCCTTTTTTATTACGGTCATACAATATATCGCCCATTCTGTGATTAACCCTGAGGGGGTTAAACTCGCCGTGTGCCTGGTAGGCGTCTCCAGGGGACTCAAGGTCTTCTATATCTAATTTATAAATATTTTCCAACATTTTGGTGTTAAGGTCCTCGGCTCGTAGGTGCCAGGCTTCTATGTCAGCCATCTCCCAGATTATTTCCGTGGGTGTTCGTCTTGGTAGTTGAGCAGCATTTTTCAGTGCCAGTCTGTATTGGCGTTCGATTTTGCTTAGGTTCGTTGCGCTATACCTTGAGAGTAGTTGCACCACTCCGTAGTCCATTAACGGTAAAATGCAGGCTTGAATGATGGCCAGTTTCGTGTCTAGTTCGGTCTTCGCATTGTATCCTATTATTCTACCGAGGGCTCCTCTGACTTGTTTCAGCCTTTTGACGACCCTTTCGGTGTGCTGGTTCATCTTCATCTGTTTGTCGAAGATGACACCGAGGTATCTGATCTGCTTTTGATAGTGTAACGTTTGTTGTTTCAGTTTCACCGTTGGTCGGTATTTTCTCTTTTTCGTGAACATGATGCATTCTGTTTTCTCTATGTTACACTTTAACCCCCATCTCGTGTAGTAGTCAACGATGGCTTCCGCTGCCCATTCAGCGCGCTTGGTCGCGTGTTCTGGGTTTGTGGCTCTGTTGAGTATACAGAGATCATCCGCGTACTGTGAGAGTTTTAGACCTCTGATGTGGTCTTGTATGTCCCAGATATCATGGACGTATAAGTTGAAGATTATCGGTCCCAGGATCGAGCCTTGGGGCACGCCGTGAGGTATCGGTTTGTCTTTGGTTAAGGTAGTTCTGAATCTACCTCTCAAGTTTCTGCCTTCGAGGTAGTTCTCAATTATTTTAATGATATTGTTGGCAACGTCTTGATTCTGAAGTTTCTTGATAAGACCCTTGTGGTTGATCGAGTCGAAGGCCTTCGATAGGTCCGTAGATATCATAGAGACGCTGTCTTCCGCGGCTAGTGCATCAGTGATTATTTTTCCGGTACGTAGAATCTGGGTTGCTGTGCCTCTTGCCCTTGTGAAGCCGTGCTGGAACGTTGGTTGCAGTCGGTTGACCGTAGCGGTAAGTCTTCTCAGGATCAGTCGCTCGCACAGCTTGCCCATGATGTTGAGCAGTGTGATCGGGCGGTACGATGATGCCTGACGGTGATCTTTGCCGGCCTTGTGCAGGAATATGCATGTGCCGGTTTTCCATCGCTTAGGGAAGTAACCTGTGGACAATACAAAGTTAGCGAGAGGCACAAATGCCTCAATGAAGACCTCTCCCCCAAGTTTGAGGGCGTCTGCTTTTATTCCGTCTGGCCCTGGGGCCTTTTTGTTTTTGAATCTGCTCAGTGCAAGTTGCACTTCTTTTTTTGACGTTGGGTCGAGCGGTTGGAATGGTGTCATCTTTTCAGTCCCCTCATCGTCTTTTGCTATTTTGGCTTCTTTAACTATGGCTGTATCGGTGAGCTTTTCGATCGTGTCTATTTCTGTACTGCATCCTGTGATGTTTGGTAATTTAACGATAGGCTTCTTCATGTTTCGTTGGATGCGCCACATTTGTGACCTATTGTCCCGTGGATCTTGGAGTTTATCGAGCCAGCCTTTTTCGGAGTATTCTTTCAGGACTTTCTCAGCTTCTCTCTTAGCGTGGTTGTAAAGAAAGCGTGTTTCGCGTTGGAGTCTGGGGCTGCAGTGTCTCGCTTGCCATACAATTTGTTTTAGTTTATTTCGAAAGTCTATCTTATCGTTTATTTCCTTTGGTAGTCGTTCCTGCCTTGTTGTATTTTTCAGGGGTGCGTGAGTGTCGAGGGCTGCAATAACGGCATTTTCCATTGTTTCGACAAACTTCTCGCAATCGGCTTCTGTTGTGATTTCTTTGTTTAGGTCGCGAAGACCTTCCCACATAGTCTGTTGGTATGCCGCTCTCAGTTTCTCGTCCTCATAGATTTTCTTTGTATTACGGGATAGGTGTTCCTCTATATTATGTTCAATCTTCACCGTTAGCAACCAAGGGAGATGATCCGAACCAACGTTCTCGACCTGTTTGGCCTGCGCTTCTAGTTGTTGGTGTGTTATTATAGCCAGGTCCAGGATGGTGTTACCTTGGCTGAAAGGTCTGGATGGTGCATCGGCGTGTTTCAGCGAGCAGATTCCGTCTCTCGTTGCTTTTCTAGGAAACAGAACGGTGCTCACGTAAGTAAGCAATATACGCTTTGACCAATCATGAGAGCAATCACCGAGAGACCAGCATTCACCATTGCCATAGCTTTAGGTTTATAATGTTGATGAATAGCAGTAAATTGAGCAAATACAATTACAGACTAACATCAGTAATAGCTTGAGGTAGTTTCTGTGTGAAACTTTTTCGATTCCGAGCTCGAGTAACCGCTAAATGGCAATTGGATTACCCCTAATTAGTTTATCGGGTCCATCAAGCACAATTTGCAGTAATCAGGGATTCGCCAATTACCTTTTGTTTTCAACTACCTACTAAGAGGGCAATTTAAATCATCATTAAATTAAATGGTGTAATATTTAGGGTTCCGTAGTCACCAAACAAGGAACCCATAAAGTTTCGCCATGTTCGTCTTTCTGTCTATCTGTCCCCAGCTTAGCTCAAGTCTCTTAGTACTAGAAAGCTGTAATTTGGCATGAATATACAAATTATTTACGCCGTCAAAGTGGTAAAGTAAAATTTCGAGAAGCCCAAAAGATTATTCCATACAGACCGATGCGACTAAACCATGGTAAGCTACTAAAGCAGTCTGTATGTCAACTTTTTTCGTCAGGTTAAAAAGAACATATTTTTGCTGCAGTACTTAACTTTTAGCACGCCTTTTCTGCTTGCGGTCTTCATGTTAATTGATCGTCGATATGAATTCCTTAAATTTTTTTTGACCTTTGTTTGATTAATAACTTGTCCATTGTACTGTACATTGACGTTCGGTGGAATTGTACGTTGGTGAAAATGTATCACATTAGTCTTTGCTAAGTTTATAACCAGGTTATTTTTTTGAAGCCAATCAATAATATTTCTAAGGTTAATGTTAATACAGGATATTAACATCAACCTTAGAAATATTATTGATTGACTTAGTTCATAATTGTTAATATTTCTACATTTTATCAGTGCTGTGCTGTCATCGGTAAATAGAACCATTGGATTTACAGCAAAAATAGCGGGGGACCCAATACAACTTAGTAATACCCAATTTATTGTTACTCAGAACGGACATACTAGACAGATGACTGTCGCTCGATTTAAGTTGAACCTACGTGTTTTTAGTTGCTTGGAGTTTGTGACTGTAGGTATTCATTATACAACTTGAACTTGTTAATACGACAGCACGTTTGACAGCACGGTTGGCGCAGAGGCTGAGCGATTGGCTGCTGTGTTGCGTGTTGCGGGTTCGATTCCCGCACGGAATAAATATATGTATGGCCTACAAATAGTTGTTCCAGGTGTGGCTGCATATAAATGCACCCACGATACAGAAGAAATTTCTAGTATGGGGTAACGTTTTATAAAAAAAAACGAATAAACATATAAAAGTTACAGACGTCAAACTGAAACAAAAAAATATATATTTCTTTAAATTCATTACAGTTTCGTAAATCCCGACAATTCTACAAGCAGTGCCAGTTCACTACCCATTGTTATGTCCCCTATTACTGATGGAAGCACCCTGCCAAAATAATTGGCTGTAACAAGTCAATACTCTCATTGTCATGAAAAATTTGGAGGGCCATGGTTTCCTAAAAAATATGATTCGTGATTTTTTTTGAGGTGGGTTGACATCTAGTGAGCCGTGATGTGGAGTTCAGGTTGACAATGGATGGAGAATACTTGGGATTGGGTTTTGGAAAGCCAATGGTACTTAAAAACGACTGAAATTAAAATAAAAATCCCAAATAACTGTAACCTCATAGCCTACATTCTGAAGAAAAACACAATCCCATTTGTATTAACGATTTATTTATTTATTTTACTATTTATGTACACACAGTAGACGACACAGGAAAATAATATTATAAAACATGAGTACAAAGGTACTGCTTATTTCTCAAGAAATTTCTGCCAGCAGACCTGCAAAAGGAGAAATGAAAAGAAATGTAGACGATAGTGTGTGAGAAAAGGAAGAGAAAAATGTGTTTATGTGCCTTAGCTAACTTAGCCTAAAATATTAAGTATAAATACACATGAGTAAATATTAATATATACTTATATAAATACATAATGCTAAGATATTTAAACTAATAAAAATATATATGTATATAATAAATTATAATTGAGAGGAAAGGTAATGCTCTTTCACTCTGGTTTTGAATATTGTAATGGTGTTCAAATTGCGAATGCTAGGTGGAAGTGAGTTCCACAACCTTACAGCATGGACGGAGATTTAATTAATTAATCATGATTTTATATCTGTCACAGTCAAAACTACTATCGACCAGATAAATCTAATATAACCATAACATTTAGAGAACATATTGGGCTGTTCGTTTTTAGGGTTCCGTACCCAAAGGGTAAAACGGGACCCTATTACTAAAACTTCGCTGTCTGTCTGTCTGTCTGTCTCCAGGCTGTATCTCATAAACCGTGATAGCTAGAAAGCTGAAATTTTCACAAATGATGTATTACTATTGCCGCTATAACAACAAATACTAAAAATTAAAAAAAATATATATTAAGGGGGGCTCCCATACAACAGATATGATTTTTTTTGCCTTTTTATAGATAATGGTACGGAACCCTTCGTGCGCGAGTCCGACTCGCACTTGGCCGGTTTTTTTTTTTTTGTGACCGTCGAACAACATCGTGTTGTCCGGTAATTCTTAGCAATTATAACTGACGTGTTCTGTAACAACTTATTTTTAAAAGATAACACACATTTTATCTTAATTAGGGTTTTGACTCACACCAGTCAAAAGTGGTTTTGACCGATTAACAGTTTTGACTGTAACATAAGTGATATATCATCTAAGGAAGTCCTTAACTATTTGTGACATGTCGGATATGGCAATGAAAACTCTTTGTGTTTATTATGCCTACTTAGGGACAAAGATAAAATCGTTAGATCCTATAATGAGTGTAAAAATACCCTTAACGAAGCCGAAAGGTATTTGTTCTCTCCGTCATACTTTTTTTTGTTCTAGATATTTTTCAATATTCAATATTGTTCAATATTGACAACCTCCTAGTTAAGAAGATATTAGGAGTCAAAGTTCTTTTTCACAAGTTTTTTTTTTAAATACACTTTATTTTAGCTGCCTACACAACCCGCGTACTATTCAATGTATTTACAGCACGGTGTTTTATTTTTATTATATTTTCTTTGGCCAACCAACAATTGTATATACTGTTACACTAACAAAAAAAGATTCTTATATCAAAGGTTAGTATTACAATTTCTTATAGGTTAGCACCGCATGCCCCATAAAATAATTAATACATGTTACAGGTTATAAAAGTCTAAAGTAAAATTAAATTCAAAGTTTAAGAACAGAATTAAAGTCATAATTAAATTAAAAAATAAAGAACAAAATCAAAATTTAAAACAAAATCAAAATTAAATACAAAATTAAAAATCAAAAGCACAATCAAAATAATACAAGACAAAATCAAATTCACAATTAAAATGTCAATAAAGCAATAAAAATAGCACAAAACAAAAATAACATAAAATCAATTGGACCGCTTTCTGCAAAAATGATCCAACCCACAAACTCGACATTTTCGATATTTTGTGACGTATGGACTCCAAATAAGGTATATTTTGACATATCAAAGACTCAGAACTCTATGTTAATAATTGACGAAAATCCGTATGATCCAACCCACAGCTGTTATGGCAAACATCATTATTTATAATGCATGAGTGTTTCAAGCTATTAGAAACATTTTTGCATTTTCTTGATTGCCCTGATAAGTGTTATTTTTTTTTTGCTATAATGATTCAAACTACCTGAAACATTTATGCTTTTTATACAATATGGGAAATATTACGAAAATCATTTTGCTTAAATGTTCCAGTAACCTTGAATCATTTTAACTATATTCTTAATTACATCTGACTACATAAATGGACCGCTTTCTGCAAATATGATCCAGCCCACCGAAACCTCATTTCGAGATAATTGAGTTTAAAGTTTATTCCGGTATTTCTCTGGCTTTATAATGCTAAATGCTGTATTTTTAATTTTATGATATTCTAGGTGTACCTACTAAAGTAATTTACATGCATGTATTTAGTAAATAATATTTAATAGTTTAATAGGTATTCAAGAAAACATGTGCGTGTATCATTATTACTAAATAAATTTTGTATGAAATTAGCTGAATAAGGTGCGGAATTTAAACTGCAAAAATGTTCCAAAGTATGACAAAAAATAGAGACTCAAACTGTTTAACATTTTTGTTTTATCTAAAAAAATACAAAAGTTATCCTACTCCTCCTCTAAATCAAAGTCAGGTTCTTCACAATAACCATCTATATCGTCTATTATTGCATCGTCTCCCTTCAGTTTTTTATAGAAATCAATGCAATCATTTGGTATTAGATGGAATAATGATTTCAAATCATTTAACTTCTTTTTGTTAATCCGTTTTCCTGAAGGCCATAATGCTTGCAAATTAATCTTCTTCTACGACAGCCAAAGCAACACCTTTAAATTTCTTTTTAATGCTCTATTCTTTGTAATCCTCATTAAAGGAAGTTCTCATGAACAAAGAATGTGGACTCTTTTTTGTGATTAAAATTTCTTTTGTCTTTAGCCAGTTTACTTTGCTCTTATCATTAAATGTTTTTCTATTGACTATGTTCTTCTCTAGAATTTGAGATCCAAAAAAATCACAACTTTCCATTTTATGCACCTGTAAACGGTTTTTGTTTTTGCATTGTTTCATAATGGCAATATAGTCATCCACAGAGTATATCCTTTCATATTGCTTGAGTCGAGTCTCTATTTTTGCGAAATCGTTGTCATTCGGAAGAAATGTGTGTCCTGATTCCAGGTACCGGAAACTGATTGTCTCTAGAGTGGGGTGGCTACTTAATAAAGCCTTTAAGATGAACGAAGATTTTGAACAGGCTAAAACTTGTGTAGAAACTGAATGTCTGACTTACGATTTGGAGAAAACATTGCCCTTACCTAGAATACCGACCAATATCGTTTTTTACAAACGGCAGTTATGGGTGTACAACTGCGGTATACACTCGGCTTCCAACGATGTTGAGAATTGTTTTGTTTGGGCTGAAAGCGAGGCTGGAAGAGGGGCCCAAGAAGTGGGTTCATGTTTGAGAAAATATATTAAGTGCGTGCTACCCCCTACAGTGAAAAATTTGATCTTGTGGAGTGACTGTTGCGGGGGTCAAAATAGGAATATAAAAATCGTTTTGATTTTAAAGGCTTTATTAAGTAGCCACCCCACTCTAGAGACAATCAGTTTCCGGTACCTGGAATCAGGACACACATTTCTTCCGAATGACAACGATTTCGCAAAAATAGAGACTCGACTCAAGCAATATGAAACGATATACTCTGTGGATGACTATATTGCCATTATGAAACAATGCAAAAACAAAAACCGTTTACAGGTGCATAAAATGGAAAGTTGTGATTTTTTTGGATCTCAAATTCTAGAGAAGAACATAGTCAATAGAAAAACATTTAATGATAAGAGCAAAGTAAACTGGCTAAAGACAAAAGAAATTTTAATCACAAAAATGAGTCCACATTCTTTGTTCATGAGAACTTCCTTTAATGAGGATTACAAAGAATTGAGCATTAAAAAGAAATTTAAAGGTGTTGCTTTGGCTGTCGTAGAAGAAGATTTGCAAGCATTATGGCCTTCAGGAAAACGGATTAACAAAAAGAAGTTAAATGATTTGAAATCATTATTCCATCTTATACCAAATGATTGCATTGGTTTCTATAAAAAACTGAAGGGAGACGATGCAATAATAGACGATATAGATGGTTATTGTGAAGAACCTGACTTTGATTTAGAGGAGGAGTAGGATAACTTTTGTATTTTTTTAGATAAAACAAAAATGTTAAACAGTTTGAGTCTCCATTTTTTGTCATACTTTGGAACATTTTTGCAGTTTTAATCCCGCACCTTATTCAGCTAATTTCATACAAAATTTATTTTGTAATAATGATTCACGCACATGTTTTCTTGAATACCTATTAAACTATTAAATATTATTTACTAAATACATGCATGTAAATTACTTTAGTACACCTAGAATATCATAAAATTAAAAATACAGCATTTAGCATTATAAAGCCAGAGAAATACCGGAATAAACTTTAAACTCAATTATCTCGAAATGAGGTTTCGGTGGGTTGGATCATATTTGCAGAAAGCGGTCCAATTTAGGTACAGCCAATTTCAAAAATGAATTGCAGTGTTACACACTATTAAATGTTATTCTGTGGAACTTGCCAAATGAGTCAAAATGTACGTCAATAAGCTCGCTGTATTCGTTCAGCTGTTTACAGAGCCGAGGGACAATAGAACTTGACTGCGTTACATTGAGTAATACCGTAAAACGAGATTTTACACCCCAAAAGAAGTCGTTTCCCAGCAATAATTTTTGCGTAGAGTTACTTGGTTTGAGGTACCGAATACTCGGTCGCCGGCATTGTGAAGGGTCCGTTTACACCTTTATAAAGTAGAGCGAACAGTGTCAATGCCTACTGAGAACAGTGATTTCATAAATGCCGTATACCGATCGCATTTCGCTGGAATACGTCTCATTGTGTCAAAACAAAACACAAACGTGATAACCTTTTGCCTTGGAAGCGCGAATATGTGTGCTTACATAATATAATGTGCTTTAACCTTAACATTTTAATAAAAATATTCATAGATCCATAAAGATTGCTGTAAGTTTTTTCATTGCATACGGCTGTTATAAGGTACTGATGTACTGATATCTGTAAATACCGCACCTACATTTGTATGCCGATGCCGTGCCAATATTTAACTCAAAGCGCGGATATGACGCGGGAACGCGGGTAGTTTAATATTGGATCTGATGGCGTGGATCCAATACTTGTCATGTGCATAGGTAAGTGTAGAGGAATCATTTCTCCTATGAGGTATTATCAGATAACGTCTGTGATTGAAATTGAGTTTATTGTGTTCGTGTTTGGTGTGGATGTGAGATTTTTTTATTATTAATTTTTGGTCTGTGTCGTCCCATTGCTGGATAAAAGCTTCTTTATATTGTATCCAGAGCGGAGCTACTGAACGCAGTCTGCCGATCAGAATGAAAGCGGAATATACGTAGTAATTACTTCGGATCGGATTTGTTAATTAAAAAATATTGTCGAACCGAATGTGACTCAGTCATTAACTTTAAAAGAGAAGCTACTAAAATAATTACATAAAATAACTTCATGCCTCCCTCAAACTTTAGGCAGTTGTATATCTATGATACACCCGCATGTAAATGCCATCCACCTAATACAAATTTAGACTCAAAACTGCTATTGAGAAACAAGATAGTAAAACCCACTTTATCCAAACTAATGGCTAGCGCTGGCGACCAACAAACCAAAACTTAGTACGAGTATACAGGGTGTGAGGCCCCCATAGATGCACAAACGCTTAGCATAATCAACCTCTAATGTTCCCACTGCTGGGACACACGGCCTACTCTCTATGAGAGGGTGTAATTCACCACGCGGGCCCAGTGCGCCTTAGTAGATATTACATGTCTTCGAATTTTTGGTACTAGGACATGCCGGTTTCCTCATGATGTTTCACCGTTTTAAGAGCAGTGGTGATGAAATAAATTACACAAAGTAATGCGCCTGCCTGGGTTCGAACCAACGACTTACTGTTCGTAAGTCGGGGCCGCCACCACTGGGGCCACCGCTGCTCTCGACACAAACGCTTACCACGGTCGTGTTCATTACTTCATTCCCCTTCATAGAAATTTTTCAATGGTTTTTTTTATGGTTTTGTTTGGTGTGTTGTCTGGTATTGCACTTTTGTAAACACCGGTTTTTTTTACCTACCGATGAAAAAAATTAAACCGTAATTGTGCATCAATGTCCCATTCCATCCAGTATACTAAAAAATGATTACAGTAACTCAAGTGCCCACAACCAACAGTTTACAACCCCGAACCATTTTCGAATGTATTTTTAAAGGAAGCGATTCACGTGCACAGGAAGTGCCCTTAGGCCCTAGAAACTACATTACCTACTTGTTAAAACAAGCTAAATGAGCATCTTTACCAAGCAAACTAATTGGACCCTGCCCTGGGGCATGATTCCGCTTCAGAAAGGAAACCTTATTAGGGCCGGCGTAATTATATGTCAGTCCGGTAAGGCTAGGGGAATTTTGGACGGTTTTAAGGATTTTTTTGGTTAGGTGTCGAAAATGTGCATGGAGATTTTATAGGACTACGTGCTGGAGCTTGTGTTTTGATATGTTTGAGCTGAATATTACGGTTGCTATGAGTATTGGAATCTGACCCGCTCGGTCTAGTAATCAGAATAATTCAATTTGACCAATTGATATTGTTATTGTTGACTGCCTGATTAGTCGAGTGTTCGCAAGCGCGAATGCTGATCATGCGGTCCTAGGTTCGATTTCCGGGTTGGGCAAAGAGTTATTGGGGTTTTCCTTCAGAAATTTCTCAGTAGCAGCCACGGAGTCTCGATTTGTGCCAGGTTGATGACAATTGGCTTGTTCCCTATTACATGGGACTTAAACATAATTGGCGAAATGTGGGTGACACCTCTGTTTTTATTACATTAGGTTCATATTGTAACTGGCTTATGCTAAGTTGTACTCAACTTACTGCAGGCCACTGCTGGACGTATGCCTCTCCCGCCTTCCACTTTCAGTCTGCCTCAGCCAGCCTTTTGGAAGGCACACCTATATCTAAATATATAAAACTCAAAGGTGACTGACTGACTGACTGACATAGTGATCTATCAGCGCACAGCCCAAACCACTGGACGGATCGGGCTGAAATTTGGCATGCAGGTAGATATTACAACGTAGGCATCCGCTAAGAAAGGATTTTGATCAATTCTACCCCCAACGGGATAAAATAGGGGATGAAAGTTTGTATGAAACTTTGTCAATTTTAAACCGATCGGGCTGAAATTTGGCATGCAGGCAGATGTTATAACGTAGGCATCCGTTAAGAAAGGATTTTGATCAATTCTACCCCCAAGGGGATAAAATATGGGATGAAAGTTTGTATGAAACTTTGTCAATTTCAAACCGATCGAGCTGAAATTTGGCATGCAGGTAGACGTTATGACGTAGGCATCCGCTAAGAAAGGATTTTGATCAATTCTACCCCCAAGGGGATAAAATAGGGGATGAAAGTTTGTATGAAACTTTGTCAATTTTAAAGCGATCGGGCTGAGACTTTGCATGCATAAAGCTACTATGACGTAGGCATCCGCTAAGAAAGGATTTTGATCAATTCTACCCCCAACGGGATAAAATAGGGGATGAAAGTTTTAATAAATCTTCTTATTGAACTGAAATTAAAGATTGGAGCTGCTATGATGAAGACGTCCGCTTAAATAGGATTTTTATAAATTCAACCCCCATGGGGATAAAATAAGGGATGATGGAGGATGTAAATGAATTAGTTTGAACCTATCAGTACCTAATGGAACAAATAAATTAAGACGAACAAAATAATTTTTAGTTCTAAATGTTGACAATAGATGGCGTTAAAGCATTTAAAAACGCGCTATCGTTGTGTTTTCACTGAGTACATATATACCCGATGATGAGTGGCCGCCGTACCTAATAGTACATACTATACCTAAATATTTCTAGCGGATAATATTCGACGATTTTGGTTGTTCTTTTCTTGGCATATTTTGGATTGAACTTTGTTTCGGTTTAGTAGTTTTGGTTATAGACTCTGCTTTGTATTTGGCATTTGTTTTGTTTTCGTTTGGTTTAAGTATAGGTTTTGTCGGTTAGACTTTTTTAAAATGGCTAAAGAAAATTTGAACATTAATGGAGAAGTTGAAGAATGTACTGTCGTCCCTATTGTTGGTGACGGTGCATGTTTGTTTCGTGCTCTCTCTTATTTAATGTACGGGACACAAGATAGAGCGATGGAAGTGCGTTCAGAAATTGTCAGATATGTGGTTAATGACTGGAGCAAGTTTTCAATTATGACCCACGACAGGAATGGTGATAACTACGTAACACCTGACGAATATTTTGCTGATATGATGAAAAATGCTACATATGGCGGATTTTGTGAGTTAATAGCAGCAGGATTAATATTCCCATTTAAGTTTGAAGTTTATAGAAACGGTCTCATATATACGGAATCTGGATCTAACGACTATCCGGTAAGGCGATTACGATTCAGCCAAGATTTGTCCAGTGGGCATTTTGATGCCTATCTTCCCATATCAGCACAGAAAATTACTTGGCGTCGTATGGAGGTAGCTGTAGAAGAACATGATTTTGGAATTGATACACCTTCGCAACTTAAAGTTGATAAGGGTTGTCAGGAGGTACCTGTTTTAGAGCGTGAACATTCACCTATGGTATCTTCAATAAATTATGATGAAATTTTAATAAGAAGTTTATTGTCCCAATCTGAGTCTGTGACATTAATAGAAAAAAAGATAAACAAACGTAGGGCAAGGTTTACTAATTACACACGAAAAAAACAGATAAAAAAGGCACAAAAAAAATATGGACAGACTCTACCTGAATCCCACCGTAAAGCTGTGTCTGAATATAAGAAAAATAACCCTGAAAAACAGAGGCAAGCTATCGCCACCTACCAGGCTGCACACCCTGAAAAACATAGGCAATCTGTCGCCACCTACCAGGCTGCACACCCTGAAAAACATAGGCAATCTGTCGCCACCTACCAGGCTGCACACCCTGAAAAACATAGGCAATCTGTCGCCACCTACCAGGCTGCACACCCTGAAAAACATAGGCAATCTGTCGCCACCTACCAGGCTGCACACCCTGAAAAACATAGGCAATCTGCTGCACTATATCAGGCCAGGAATACCGATGTGCATAGAGTGATTCAGTCACGGTATAGAGAAAATACAATTCAACGTGTATGGAGAAGCAAGTTGCTTTCGGGTTTGGCGTATGACTCAGATATTGCTTATGGAACTGATAGCAGTGTAGTCTTAGGTTCTATGAAGTACAAGTGTCAGTGGTGTAACGCCTTGAAGTGGAAAGATGAGACACCTGGCATGTGTTGTAGCGCCGGTAAAGTACAACTTGAGCCGTTTAAACAACTGCCTGAACCACTTTACAGTCTGGTTAATGATTTACACCCAAATCATGTACACTTCATGGATAATATCCGAAAATATAATGCCTGTTTTCAAATGACTTCCTTTGGTGGAAAACAAATAAAAGAAGGCGGTTTTTCACCAACTTTTAAAGTTCAAGGACAAGTCTATCATTTAATTGGAAGTATATTACCGGAACCCGGGCAGGATGCACAGTTTCTGCAAATTTATTTCGTCGGTGAAGATGATAGAGAAGCTAATATTCGATGTTCTAAATTTCCTGAGTTGAGACCAAATTTAATCAAACAATTGCAGCTTATGTTACATGAGGTGAACCCATACATAAAAGATCTAAAAACAGCCATTGATAAAATATCGCCTTCAGAGTCATTCAAGGTCGTAATACATGCAGATAAAAAACCACAAAGAGAACACAGAGGCAGATTTAATGCACCAACGGCAAATGAAGTGGCTGTTGTATTGGTAGATCAGCATTTTGACCGAAGAGACATCATCCTCGAAAGCCGAAATAACTCACTTCAGCGTATCAGTGAGATACATCGAGCTTATGACGCGCTACAGTACCCGTTGATGTTTTGCTGGGGGGATGATGGCTATACAATCAACATACCACAATGCGATCCCACAACTAAGTTGCCCTTGAAAAAAACAGTCTCTGCTGTGAGTTTTTATTCATACAGAATAATGATCAGAGAAGGAGAAGATAACTTTTTGGTTAAATATCGCGCTCTTTTTAGTCAATATTTGGTAGATGAATACGCAAAAATAGAAACTGAAAGACTAAACTACATAAAAAACAATCAAGCCAAATTGCGCGCAGATAATTATATTCATTTAAAAGATGCAATTGGACGGCAAGATACTGAAGCAAATCAGCTGGGACAAATGGTAGTACTTCCATCATCTTTTACTGGTGGACCAAGATACATGCACGAAAAAACGCAAGACGCCATGACCTATGTTAGACATTACGGTCGTCCCGACCTTTTTATTACTTTTACATGTAACCCACGCTGGAGTGACATAAATGAGCACTTACTTTCAGGACAAAAATCTCATGATCGATACGATATTATTTCGCGTGTCTTTCGATTAAAGGTAAAAAAGGTCATGGATTTGTTGATAAAAGGGAAAATATTCGGTGAAGTGAGATGCTATATGTATTCGACGGAATGGCAAAAGCGAGGTCTTCCGCATATTCATATACTTTTATGGCTTCAACATCGCATCACTCCGGATCAAATTGACAATATTATTTGTGCTGAAATACCTAACCCCGATCGTGATCCTGAGCTTTACGAAATTGTTAAAAGTAATATGATACATGGCCCCTGTGGAAGTTTAAACCGAAATTCTCCATGCATGAAAGATAATTCGTGCAGCAAACGTTATCCTAAGGGCCTTATTAAGGAAACTCAAACCGGTGATGATGGTTATCCGCAGTACAGGAGACGTTCTCTGGATGACGGTGGATTCTCTGTCAATATTAAGGGTGTTACAATAGATAATCGTTGGGTGGTTCCTTATAATCCAGTGCTATTAAGAACATGTAACGCTCACGTGAACGTAGAGTATTGCCATTCAGTGAAGTCAATCAAATACGTTTGCAAATATGTTAATAAAGGGTCAGATCAGGCTACGTTTACTTTAGAGAACGGGAAGGATGGGAAGGATGAAGTTACAACCTACGCAAGTGGTCGATATATAAGTTCAGCTGAAGCAGTTTGGCGAATCCTGGAATTCCCAATACATGAGCGTTTTCCTCCTGTAGTGCACCTTGCTGTACATTTAGAAAATGGACAGAGAATTTATTTTAATGAGCAGAACTTGTGCGACAAATTGAGTACTCCTCCTACAACTACACTCCTCTCCTTTTTCGATCTGTGTAACGTGGATGACTTTGCAAAAACATTGCTATACTCGGAAGTCCCTGCGTATTACGTTTGGAACAAGCGATCGTTTCAGAGAAGGAAGAGAGGAGTGAATGTTGAAGGATGGTCAGGGGTCAAAAAAGAACACGTTCTGGGTAGGGTTTATACTGTTCATCCAAACAATACAGAATGCTACCACCTTCGAATGCTTCTACATGAGATCAGAGGCCCAATTTCATTTGAAGCGTTGAAAACTGTAGATTGTCACTTATATCCCACTTTCCAATCCGCGTGCAAGGCTCTAGGTCTACTCGAAGATGATCGGCATTTGGATTCAGCTCTTGAAGAGGCAGCACTTTGTCAAACACCGCAAATGATTCGAGAGCTTTTTGCTATCATTTTGTTGTTCTGCCAGGTTTCCGACCCCTTATGTCTTTGGGAAAAATACAAAGAATACCTTTCTGAAGACTTTAAAAAACAACTGGAAAGGCTAGGTGACGTGGATGTAGAGCACTCATCGGACCTGATATTTAACAAATGCCTGTCGGTATTAGAGGATGCCATATTATCATTAGGCGGCCGTCCTCTTAAAGAGTATGGATTACCTCAGCCAATAACATCAATACATTTTGAAAATAGAGAGTACGTGAAGGAGACCAGTTACGATACAGTGGCCTTAGAAGACGCAGTGAGAAAAAATGAAGCATCCTTGAATGACGAGCAACAGGAAGTTTACAATAAAATTATCACAAGTGTAGATGCAAATGACGGTCGAATATTCTTCTTAGACGCTCCAGGTGGAACTGGTAAAACCTTCCTTATTAATTTACTTTTGGCGAAAGTAAGAAGTACTCACGGCATTGCCCTGGCTGTGGCGTCGTCCGGCATAGCTGCTACATTACTCGAAGGTGGTCGAACTGCTCATGCTACTTTTAAGTTACCACTCAATTTAATCACTGCCGAGACTCCCATTTGCAACATCTCCAAACAAAGTAATTTTGCTGAAGTTTTAAAGAGTACAAAAATAATCGTGTGGGACGAAATAACGATGGCTCATAAAGGTGGTATTGAAGCCTTAAACAGATCACTAAGGGATATAAGGGGTAATAGAAAATTAATGGGTGGCTTAACAGTTTTGCTGGCCGGAGACTTTCGGCAGACTCTACCAGTGGTGCCAAAAGGAACCAGAGCTGACGAAGTAAGGTCGTGCATTAAGAAATCAAATTTGTGGCCCCAGGTTAATATTCTTAAGCTCTCTAAAAATATGAGAGCACATTTGGGCGGGGATGAGTCTGCTGGTAGATTTTCAGATCTCCTTCTTAAAATCGGTAATGGTGATTTTCCATCGTTTGATGGAATGATAACCATCCCGGAAGAATTGTGCACAGTTGTTACTACGGTTCAAGAATTGCTGTCTAAATTTTATCCAGACATTATTCATTTACATGACAAGCCTATTGAATGGTTATGTGAGCGTGCCATACTTACTCCAAAGAACGATCAAGCAGCAGCTATCAACGATATCCTGCTCATGTCGTTTGAGGGCGAAGAAAAGGTCTATACTTCGATTGATACAGTGGTTAATACAGATGACGCTACTAATTACCCTGTAGAATTTTTAAATTCATTGAAACCGCCAGGTTTGCCTTATCATAAGCTTATTCTGCGTGTGGGCACTCCAATTATGTTGTTGCGAAATTTAAAACCACCAAAACTTTGTAACGGTACGAGACTGCAAGTGAAAGCGTTACATCGCAATATAGTGGAAGCCACTATATTTACTGGGTGTGCGAAAGGGGAAACTGTATTTATACCACGAATCCCATTAATACCTAATGATATCCCGTTCGAATTTAAACGATTACAGTTTCCCCTAAAAGTCTGCTTTGCCATGACAATAAACAAGTCTCAGGGGCAAACTCTCAAATTTGCGGGTATTGACTTGAGAGAACATTGCTTCTCTCATGGACAGTTTTATGTTGCTTGCTCACGAGTAAGTTCACCTAATAGCTTGATAGTTTTAGCGCCTAATGACAGATTAGTTAAGAATATTGTGTACAAAGAAGTTTTGTAGGCCCTAATTTTTTACACACGCTAAACAAAAGTAAAGCCGCAAAAACTAAACCTAATTAATAATAATAATTCTTAACGCGAGCGAAGCCGCGGGCAAAAGCTAGTTTATGTATAAAGTTTAAAAATACTGACGTGTCCCATCTAGATACACCTTGCTCGTCAATTTTATACCAAAAAAAACCACCATTGTGTGTTTCTCTGCCTACATAAAACCTACCGAATGACATATCATTAAACCCCACACGTAGCGTACCTTGACTTAAGAAAGCCTGCTGGTGCAACGTGGCGCAGGAAACGCCTCGTTACGCCTGAACGGTGACGTGACGCCCCGGGTGACAGACGATGAAAATTAACACTTGATTGCTTCGCTTTAAAAAATAGGAGAGGAATTGTGTGGATGCGACTTGTTGCATATTCTTACGAGCTCTACTTTTGATCTTCAATCAGTATATTAGAGTTACAGAAGTGATAAGTAATCTGAAGATGTAAAACTAAGTTTACTGAAAAAAATAATGCTCTTATAAGATTGTGTGACAACTGTAAGTTTCGTCAACTTACAGTTGGATAGGAAGTCCATGAGTTGCTCCTAGACAGGTAGTCATCCAGTATTATGTAGCGGAGATAACATCATCATTATCATCTGCCTAGCCTTTTACCGACTATGTTGGGGTCGGCTTCCAGTCTAACCGGATGCCGCTGAATACCAGTATTTTACATGAAGCGACTGACT
Organism: Eurois occulta; assembly: GCA_950022335.1. NCBI lineage: Eukaryota > Metazoa > Arthropoda > Insecta > Lepidoptera > Noctuidae > Eurois > Eurois occulta. Next base: position 18,096,640 of record OX465497.1, read on the forward strand.
AGCTGACCGCCACAGTTCACTTAGTGCTAGGTAATACGATACCCCTTGGTAAGACTGGTTGTCAGACTTTCGGGACACTGACTACCTGTAACGACTGCCAAAGATCTACAAATGACAGCCGGGACCAACGGCTTAGCGTGTTTTCCGAGGCACGGAGGAAATTTGGTAAGTAATGGGTGGTCACCCATCCCCGGACCAACCTAGGTAAGCCCGGCTTAACCTAAAGATCGACCCAAACGGCCGTTCGTATTTAGCTACGAGCTCCTCTCTTATGTTGCGGAGATAACATGGTTAGAAAATAATAAGGAGTTTCTAAATGCCACGGCAAATCCCATCAATAAATATTTAGGCATTACAAGATGGCCTAGATGAGAAAACCTAAAATATAGCTAAGGTACTCGTTTCAACATAAATAAACAAAAGAGTAACCTGAATATCATTGTACGTGCAACCTTAGTCATATAAAATTGTATGTGCTAATATCAAACCTCTGATGTATATCAGAACGTTCGGCCAGTCGAGATAGGGAGCTGGCTGCTACTCCAGTTTTTAGTGACGATTATGTGACGCATAAAGATGCCAGCCAAAGAATTTGTGACAGAAGAGTTCGAAAGTTAGAAGTATTTATTTATGGCCGAACGACCTGATATCAGAACGTTCGGCCAACCTGAATCTCCATAACTGAGGACCTTAGAGAAACTGTTACTGAATAAATATTTTGTGACGATTTAGTGACAAACAACCACTGCTTTACTTTTACTCGTAATGCCACCGGTTAAAAGTAAAATTAATTTTAGTTCCTGGAACATCAGGCCGTTCGGCCAACGTAAAATCTCCGTAACTGAGGACCTGAGAGAAACCGTTAATGAATAAAGATTTAGTGACGAGACTGAAACGTATTTTTAATGCTTTATTCATTGCACTGAAAACCTATAACACATCAGGGGTTTTACGAGTCTTCTAGGCTTCTTCCTTGTGTAGGAATCGATAATCCCAATGTTTAGAGGTTCTATGTTACATTTTCAATTTAACGGCCTGATGTTCCAGGAACTAAAATTAATTTTACTTTTAACCGGTGGCATTACGAGTAAAAGTAAAGCAGTGGTTGTTTGTCACTAAATCGTCACAAAATATTTATTCAGTAACAGTTTCTCTAAGGTCCTCAGTTATGGAGATTCAGGTTGGCCGAACGTTCTGATATCAGGTCGTTCGGCCATAAATAAATGCTTCTAACTTTCGAACTCTTCTGTCACAAATTCTTTGGCTGGCATCTTTATGCGTCACATAATCGTCACTAAAAACTGGAGTAGCAGCCAACTCCCTATCTTGACTGGCCGAACGTTCTGATATACATAACCTCTGCTTGTTCCGGCCGATCCACGTTAACATCGTCGAATCCCATTAAACCTATTTTTGCATTTAAAAATGAGCGCTTAATGGTGACTCTTTTGTTTTCTTATATTTTCACTTACCTGCTATTAAATGGCGGAAGTTATTTACTTAGTGCAATCATTATGAGTTTTTATATCATGTGCATTGCATTGTGTGGTTATTAGCCTGTTTTGAGTCTAGGGGATGCCTCATCTGTGGTATTATTTTGTGGTATTTTATGTTAGAGTCTGTGAACTTCGATAGGTAATTGGGTACGATAGCGAAACTAGACACGGTTGTCTACATTCTGGAAACGTTAAGGCTAACATTTAAATAACAATACATAATTTTTTGTTTAGTCTGGGGTCCTGGATTCGATTCCCAGGTCGGGCAAAGTGGGCTGCGGGACTGTTCGAAAGAGATACCGCGGCCCTGGAACACAAAGGGCAAAAGAAGGAACATGGATGGGTTTTAGTCAGTAAAAGTCTGACACTCCCTTCCGCTCCGCCCAGAGCGGGAGGAGTCACTTGATGATTTCCCATCCGAAAAAAAAAAAGGTCTGGCAAAGCGAGTTTGGGTTTTCCGATCAGGAATTTTTAAGTACCGACGGCAGCACCCACGGAGTCTGGATTTGTGCTCGGTTGATGGCAATAGGCTCGCCCTCTATTACATGAGACTTAAACATAACTGGCAAAATGTGGTTGTAATATGAGGTACACTTCTGCCTAACCCTTTGTATCCCCAAAGGGTTCGTGAGGTGTGCTGTTATGTTAACAGAATTTTTTATTACATCAAGGATGCGTTTTACAAACAAAAATCTCAAATGATATCCACAAACAACCAGCGCTGAGATGGATAGCTCCAAGATGAGCAATTATTTGTTCTCCACGGGTATCGAACCCGGGGCACGTGGTGAAATCGCAGCGTGCTCCACCACAGTGCCAACGATAACTTTCTCAAAATCACGTTATATCCCCACTCGCACAAATTGTTTTTCTGTAAACATAGATAGTGCACTCTTTGGTAGGAACCGTTATTGTTCAGCTTCTATTTATGGTTTTGTTTAAAATCACCTTTACACAACCAACTGGATTGTTTTGTATAGGGGTGAGCAGATTAGGTCGCTGGTGCTTAGTTGATTTGAAGGGAGTCGAACCCTAAACGTCATGGAATAAGGTCATTTGTGAAATAAAACAAAGGATAGAATTTTCGTAATTGTTTTTATTAAAACATTCACAATCATCGTTTACAGTATATCACTATAGGTAATGTCAGTCGGGTTCGCCTAATAATAAAAATTATTTTTTTCTTTTATTTTTAACAACAAACAGGATTTAAAATTTATCAATTTCGTTTTGCCGTGCAATTATAAATTAAAATGTTGCAGTCAATTAAAAAAATCCAATTTAATTTACAATTACTAAATAAAAGGCTTAAAATAATGTTTTTACTTTTTTAATTGCTTGCAACACAACACTTAGTATAGTAGTATAATTTATTTTTGTAAATTTATAATATTATAATAACAACTATTTAGCCTAGGACATAGTCACTTTGTAACTTACTGCTCTTATCGAGGCTGCCTCGAAGGCAGCAGTGCCTCGTGCCTCGACACAAGCAATTCAGCGATTGCAAAGTATATGCAATTATAAAATTGACTGCCACCAACTGACTGTCAAAATATAGGTACCTAAAGATAATAACACCCTCCTAAAATGTCTTATCGATGGATTTGATTTCAATTAAATACATTTTTAAAGGAATGAAGAAAAGAATTACCTAGTAAAAATGAATAAAGAAAAACCACTTTTTCAATTACGCATTTCGTTACAAACCTTCTTCGAATAGAAGTTTTACAGAACTATTAATTTCTCATATAAAATTCATGAATTTTTGACGACATCATTTCATTGACGCAGTTCTCTCACAGTGTTCACGTAGGTAGTTTCCAATGTCTATTCTGAAAAGTTAAGCAAACGCCAGAGGAAAATTGGAACAACATTGATTGCTATTTTAACACTGTCAAGTACTAACATACTCAAGTGATGTATGAAGTGAACTTCCCATATGCCTAGTACTTCTGCAGGAGTACTAGGCATATGGGAATTGATTGCGTAACATGCTTTCAATCGCAATCCGGAAGAATTTAGAAAGAAATTCTCAATTCACTGCTTCATGGGTTGAATAATAATAATTCGTCTGCTCATCATGTATATAACGCAATAAATGTTATTGAAGTTTCACAAAGGAATGCGTTGTTGTTGTAGTAAATTAACGATTAAACCGATTAGGCTGGACAGCGGACTGGCAGTGAATACCAGACTTCCACGAATGTTTCAGTCAAACACTGCCTCATTGGCCGAGTGGTCGCTCGCGCTACTGCTGAGGACTTCATGCTCAACAGTCGCGCGTGTCGTGTTTCAATTCGGTTCAATTCCCCGTTTTTCCCCAGGAATTTCATTAGCCTAACCCTTTGGGGATTACAAGGCGTCATGTTATGTTATGCATGTCTGCTGTCCAAACTCCGCAGTCTAGTCAGCTATCGAGTTTAATCGGTTTGACCGCACTTTAAGTGTGTACGTAAATATCCCACCGCTATTATTACTGTTTAGAAGTTATCTGTTTCGATCTTTTTCTTTGGAGCGAATCACTCACTCCACTCAAGTTACTCCTCCTCCATTGACATAATTAAATTACCTAACCCCACATTTCATACAAATGTTAATTTCTATCTAATGAAATGCTCGCGCCATGACGCGATCAATGAATGAATTCAAAGAGTCATTAACATAATAAAATATGCTAACAGATGGCTTCTAGCAGTTCAGAACGCAATTTGTAACTAGTTAATTTATATTACACCTTAAATTATTAATACATTTAGTACTTAATTAATTTACATACATCATTAAAATTACTTTTCACATAATGTACAATGTTTCCGGTCGCAGAATGTACGGCGACTGATGAAATGAGCTTACGTTAAAATATTGAATGTATTTAGTATTCAGGATAAAATATTCATATAAATAATTAATATATTTCCACTTAGAGTAATGCTTAAAAAAATAAATATTGGACTTTACACATAATATTTGCAAAGAGCTTTACATAATTAATTTTGAATCATCGGAAGTATAAAATACATGTTGATGCTTTTACTTATAGTGAGTACAAATTTTGCAAATGAACTGAATGACAATTTCCGTATTTTTAAGAATAACTGCATTATAGAGTCAATCTGTCGAAGTTTACCTTTTTTATGACTGAGAGTGAGATTTATTTAACACTTCAAGCACAAAGTACAGAGGTGGACTTAATGCCATAGGCATTTTCACAGAAGAAAATGATGATGTTTTGGAGATTACCACTTGAATTTTAACGTTTTTTGAGTACGTAAAATTGGCGTTCTGTAGACAGACAGAGTATTATGACCTTTCGTACTATGTGTTAAAACATCAAAAATTCAGAAATCTAGTAGAAACTTTTTAGTAGAATCATATTTCGACTTCAATACAAAAGTTGCACAAGAAGTAAAACATTATGAAAAAAAGTGCATAAACTGTTAATACGCAACGATATATTCTGCAAAACGTTTCATATAAAGGCCAAAGTACATCAGACCTCTTATTTACACGGAGGTGTCGCGCCCCAGCCGTGCGCAGTGTTGTAAAGCGTTGCAGGTCAGGTGCGAAACACGACACACGCTGTATAAAACGCAGCCATATACATAGGTTTCTGTAGTGAAATAGTGCGATGACGTATATTGCGTGTGACGTAGATGGGCGGCCGATGTTAGGTAAGTTTTTTCTACATATTTTTGACTTTAGTGTTAATAGTAAATAACATCATGACTGTGGAAATGTTTATAAAAGTATCTGTACCTTTTCATTGCTTTATGTCACTAGCGGTTTTAATATATTTTGACAGAGAGGCCGTAAGAGGTGCTGTACGTATGTTCGGGTCGATCTAATTAGACAGAGGCCGGACGGCAAAATAGTATGCTTATATTGCGGAACGGCTGTGCCGAATGGTGCTTACATAGACCGACGTGTTTTTAGCACGCTTGTCCAAGACGATTTACTTTACGACTATATCCTGAAAGATTTTTAATAAATCAGACGACTAACTGCCGATAAATCATCATCTGCCTAGCCTTTTCCCAAGTATGTTGGGGTCGGCTTCCAGTCTTACCGGATGCAGCTGAATACCAGTATTTTACATGGAGCGACTGCCTATCTGACCTCCACAACCCAGTTAGCGCTAGGTAATACGATACCTAACTACGACGACGACTAACTGCCGATAAATGACTTTCTAAATTAACATACCGCATCCTAACTAAGATTATAAATGCGAAAGTAAGTTTCTTGTTACCTTTTCACGCCTAAACCACTTAACCGATCGAAATTTTGCATATACGTTGTCAGGTGTATAGAAACGGACATAGGGTACCTTTCATCCCTAAAAAAGTACTATTCCCGAGGAAAACATCAATAATTTTCTTATGATAACAGATGGCGCCACGTGTCTTTCGAATCATGATTGAATTATATTATTACAATCAGAGTACAACCCGAATTGATTCTCAAATTCAAAATTAACGCGAGCGAAGCCACGGGCAAAAGCTAGTCAGTAATATTTGTTTACTTTCCACATATTTTATTTTTATCCTTTCAACAACGAATAACTAAACAAATATTGGCGCAATCAACCGCAATTATATATCGGAATCTTGTGAAAATACGCCACCTGTATAGCCGCTGGTAGGATAGGCACACGCCTTTGATGCGGCGCTGGTTGTTTGCCCCACAAAGTAAACACGCACGCTGCGCTGGGCGCACGCATAGCTCCCATATTAGAAAACATTGATTGAGCTAGGCCCTTATCTAGGATGGGTTTGTTGTGTGCTGTGTTTGGATAGATGAAAGCGGTTGTAACTTTTTACTATGAAGCTGGCTTGTTAGTAATGAACATTGCTCAATGAGATCTTGACTTGTGAATATTATGGCAAAGTGAAACTTTGGGGTCAACAAAACATTGCCTCCTATATTATCAAAATTAATATCTTATATTATCTTAACCCACTTATAACAGCTTCATAAAAAAGCCGCAATCGTTTCTAGATAAAATATATAGCGATGGCAGGTTGAATGATGAGGGTAACTTTGTCACTTCAGTTGTAAGACCATCATGTTTTCACATTTAAAGCTCGGTAAAGCATTTATCGAGCAGAGCAGCGGTGGCCCAGTGGTGGTGGCGACCCCGATTTAAGAACAGTAAGTCGTGGGTTCGAAACCAAGCAGCCGCATTACTTTGTGTAATTTATTTCATCACCACTGCTATCAAAAACGGTGAAGGGAAACATCGTGAGGAAACCGGCAACTCCTAGAATCAAAAATTTGAAAACATGTGACATCTACAACCCGCACTGGGCCCGCATGGTGGATTATAGCCCATTCCCTCTCATATAGAGGAGGCCGTGTGTCCCAGCAGTGGGAACATTATAGGCTGATTATGCTTGTGCTATGCCACGCGTGCATACCACCACGCTTCTTCACTTATGCTAAAGTTTTTATTTATATTAACAAAAAATACTATAAACGCGATCATCAACCAACCAATGCACTGAATCTTAGAAGTGCCATCCATACATTTTACTCGATTACTGACAGGTACGTTTATGACTGGATAGGTCCACTTACATAATATATGTCGTTTTTCCACAAAAGACATTCTCTTCTAATATGCATCGCCGTCATACGATTTGATCAAGAATATGCCTATGTCTGGACTTTAAAGAACCTCGGTGTTTCTTCTCAGAATTATCTCAGGAATTACCATAACGTAACTTAAAGCAGTTTTGTTTTAATGTCAGTCCAGTGTGGGAAAGAGACAGAGCTAAACAGGACGTCTAGCGCCATCTCCAAGATAAAAACAATACTAATTTAAGACGTCATGGTACGCCACCAGATAGGAAACAGCGACGTAGTCTAGTTCATCTATTTTATCCTTAGAAACCAAAACATAACTTAATCAAATTAGAAGTGGCGATACAGATACGTATAGGGGCGTAATAATAATTGTTCTAACATTATTATAATAACAATTTTCATCGTCAACAACACGGAAAGTTCGCAACCCGCCACGCAAAGTTTAAATTTAATCAATCACCCTGTATCTGCGTGGTATTTTCCATAATCCATCTAATATTGTTTATTTTATAAGTTTACTACAACACTAGCTGTTGCCCGCGATTTCGTCCGTGTGAAATTCGGATTTATTACGCACTGGTTAATAATACAAATATATTTTTTTCCATATCCATCACAGACATTTACAAATAAGTTTACGTTAGTAATACTAAAATTATAAACGTTAAAAATTAGTTAGTTAGGTATAAAAAAAAAACTTTATATATGACGTTGATTGTTTATTTGTCCCTCTGGGGCTAATTTAAATAGATGATCCGAATTACTAACCCGCGAGCAAGCCACATATAGTTGGCCGTGGGAAAAACAATTAGAACTAAGGTCGACACCAGCGGCCTTTAGGGCTGTCCTTGACTCTTGTTTATGATCATCGCGAAGCAAGCGACTACCGAAAATTGTGTGCTCTTAAACTGTAACGGCAAGTTGTTGAGGGTGAGAGGTATTCTCGGAATTGGCGCTTTCGTCGTTTTGACGATTAGTGTAAACAGACAGACTGATAAAAGACAAGAAAGACTTATAAAAATGCTTTTTTTGTGTTCTACAGCTCCTTTTTTATCGCCACTGTCTTTCGGCCGATTTGAAAAGTTAAGCTATACATTCTGCTGTGTGTTTAGGGATGGGTGACAGCGTCTAAGTTTTTAGACAAGCCGGTACGGTGACATTGCGGGCGCAGCTCCGAAAAGGACTTTGACAGATATTTTATTGAAGTCTGTATCTTTCAGTGTCCAGTGTCTGCAATTAGTCCGCTATTTATCCGTGTGACAAAACCTTAACTGTAAAGTGTATTCTGGCAACATCCGCAGGTAAAATTGGGTTAACCAATCGAATAAAAATTTATTAAAAAACAAAAACGAAAATATTGCCAAGGCAGAACATTCCATTAGCCGAAGCCAAATCATTCAACCTTCCTTTTTAAGTGCACCCCTATGTCCAGCCGTGGGCTATTGAGCTCTGTTCATCTGATTGACCGGCTTTGCATATTAATGGGCGTTGAACATCGAAGCGTGTCCAATATAGGCCATTGTTCTCGGCCATTAGGGACAGTGATACTCTGTGTAAACGTGTGGAAGGACCGCTGTTATGCCACTAAAATATGATATTTAGAACTGTTGTAGGTAAATAAACATGAATTAAAATATTGAATTATGATTAATTAAACAAAGGCGACCCTAAAAATTAACTTTCGACGTATATGCACTTTCATACTTAGGCAACACTTAGGTACACTAGGCAGTAGGCATACTTAGATACATGGATAGTGCTCAATAGTTTAATTACAGAATGGAACTATCTGTGTAACCAATTCATTCAGCCGTCCAAACATAATTATGCAACAAACATACACAGTTTTGGGTTCTATAAACTGCTTTAAGCAGGTTTCATAAGATCGCCTTTCATAATTATGAATTTCCATTAAAATTTCTTGTGTTTTCTTAGTTAACGTCAGATAAAACCAGTTTGAAAAAGGTTTCAAGATTTGTTTACAAACTAAGCAGCAGGTGAAAGTAAACAAGCGTATCAACTAACAAACTAAGACAGTCAACTTTAAATTACATTAAACTTAACCTGAGCAGCCTATTATCTTAATAAGGCTTACCTGTGAAGAGTGGAGCTCTTTGTTTAGTTGAAAATTCTGCTCCAAGTTTCACGTATTCCTGTCACGTTATGTTAGTAAAAATGACGAATAGACTTGTTTTTAAAAACCGGCCAAGTGCGAGACGGACTCGCGCACGAAGGGTTCCGTACCATTATCTATAAAAACGGCAAAAAAAATCATGTGTGTTGTATGGGAGCCCACTTAAATATTATTTTATTCTGCTTTTTAGTATTTTTTGTTATAGTGGCAACAGAAATACATCATCTGTGAATTTCAACTATCTAACTATCACGGTTCATGAGATACAGCTTGGTGACAGACGGACAGACAGACAGTGGAGTCTTAGTAATAGGGTCCCGTTTTACCCTTTGGGTACGGAACCCTAAAAACCAACTTCCTGTAGCCAATATTTCCGAGTGCCTGACAGTAATAATATGTGGGTGCCAGAGTGAAGACCGCGAATCGGAGATCGTAGATGGGACGCCCTGACGCTAGGGGGAGCGACATACTCCGCAGGGTGGCTGGTAGCAACTGGATGAGAGTTGCTGAGAATCGAGTGAAGTGGCCTGCGATTGAAGAGGCTTATGTCCAGCAGTGGACTGCTGTAGGCTGATGATGATGATAAATATGTCCATAGCACAGGTCAACCTATAGCACCTGTTTCGATTCAAACCCAAGACCTGCATCTCGTAAATCCCGACCGTTACCACTACTCATATTACAAAAAGTACTGACATATTTTTTGACGTTAAAAATAAGAATTAATTTTTTATTCAATAATTTATTCCAATTTTCTTCGAAATCATCTCGTTGTTTCAACAGTTTTGCAAACTGTAAGATATCGTTATTTATTACTTCAATTTGTTTCACGATTCAGCTGCGTTCATCCTGTTAGCGATGAATTTTATTAATTATAATTGCTTTTTAAAAGTAATCCTCTACTTATATTGATGGCCCACCTCGAAAACGGTTTGCAGAAAATATCTGGGTTATTAACAACGATTTTAGGCAATAACGTTTGAACAAGACTTAAGTGAGCATTGTTCAGCGAGTAGCGACACTTAAATGAATACCTAAATAAATGAGCACTGTGGTATTTTTAAAACACCGCTCTTAATGGAAATTATAACAGTGCAACATTTACGCATTGATTTAGGTGTCACCTAATCTTGATGAAAACGGGCGTAACACTAAAATTAATAAAAAGAAACTGTGTTTTTGCAACTATAGGTAAATTACTGCACAAAGTTAAATTCAGAGCCAATACGACCAAAACTGAAAACACTAGGCCCCAACTTCAGTCATTTACAAATGATTCAGTAAAATGTCGACAAAGCTTTTAAAAAAAAATATTTGAAATAAATAATGTCCAAAACACAGTCGTAAGACCACTGAACCGTTCATAATTTAAGTAATTTTGAGTCCAGGTGTGTGCAGTATCATCATAGTCAGTGACGTAATCAACAGGGGACACCAAACAATATTTATTTTCAATTAATTTACAATTTGTGAAATAAAATGGCGGGTACTAAAATAATTTCGCGATAGCTCCAAGGAGTGGGCGGATGTTTTTAATTAATTACATATAAATTACTTTAGTAAATACAATTAAGTTATAAATATAATTCCGTGTACTTAACAATCGTATTTTAATTTAATTATTTCTACAACAGTTTTGTCACTTAAAAGTACAACCCTGAAAAAGATGTGATCTTTGGAAAGATAAGGTAAGTTAGGTAAAACTATATTGCACATTCTCAGGATCATTATGTGACTTAAAACTAAACAACTTTGGATTTTGAAAGATATACCGTACCTAGGTTCCTAGGTATTGACCAATTTTATGTTTTAGTGTACCTAAGTTTGTTTTAATCTGAGGACAGAAACAATCAGATACATAGAGAGTTACCACATTTCAGTTAAAACTATTATAAATTTCACCCCCTATTAATAAGGGAGTTAAACATAACTGGCGAAATGTGGGTGGTCTACGCCTCTGTCTAACCCTTCGAGGCGTGATGATTATTAAATTCTATCAACCGTAAAAAATCTAACTAACAATTTTGTCCAAAGAAAACTACAACAAACATCCAAAGAGCACACCTCTTACCATAACACAATCACTATACAGTCCTCACGGCTCGAACTTACGACACAGCGTCTATATGCAACTCTCGCGCACTTTTCTCGCCGTGGTGACTACCTCGGGCCTCCGTGCGGCCGCTATGTCGGCACTGCGGGCGGTCACCCCGCGGTTCACCACGCATATACTTACTGATGACTAAAGAAAGAAAGACACAACATGTATTTATTTCCACCAGAACGTGACGTAAGAGGCTGTGAGGAAAAGAAAATACATTACAATAAAAAGCACAGGTTGTGAATTACCTATTTGTTCATGACAAAGATTAAAAGTTTTTATAAGGGAAAGTCGGTTCAAAAATATTATGTAGGTGCAAAATTACAAATATCAAGGCGAAACAAATATTTCTTAGCACACATACCTATTATTTAAACATGTCTAATCTATGAAAATGACGTTTTACTTTTTTTACCCATCCTCCAAGTAACGACACCCATTCTATTCGCGCGTCAACGAAAAACAACACCAGTAAAACCCGTAAGCTACGTTACAGGTGCCTTGTTCAGCGCCTAGAGCCTACTGCCTTACCATATGGTTTACTTGCTAGGATACACGGAGGCCGCACTGGGAGGCGACTAGCGAAGGCACCAAGCGCGCAGTGCAGCTAGATGTGAAAATTCTAGAACGTTTGTTTCACTTCGCTGCTCGCTTGGCTCTACACTAAACAAGGCACCTAGCAGTGCGTACATAGCTTAGGGGTGCTTGCATGCCAGGGCTGCGGGACTGTTCGAAAGAGATACCGCGGCCCTGGAACATAAAGGGCCTAAGAAGGAACATGGGTGGTTTTTAGTCAGTAAGAGTCTGACATTCCCTTCCACACCGCCCAGAGCGGGAAAAAAAAAACACCCTATGCCGCTGAAAGCTAAACGCATTTCTCAATAAACAAAGGAAACTGTAAAAGCACTCATTTATCTGAACATTTGTTCATTAACTGCGTTCTTCTTTATCACATTAAATGTGACATTCTTTGTCGTCCACCTTTTTTTCTGATCAAAAGCTGTCTTTGTTTTATAAAATAACAATGTGGGAACCCCACCGTTAAACACGGCCCCGATGCTCGGAGGTAGAAACTTAATGAAATTAGCAAACCTCTTAATATAATGGAAAAATATTGTGAGATGAGAAATTTTAATCACGGGGAACTCAAAAAAAAAGTATGGACTCACATTAATTAAGAGATTTTTAAAGGTTTTGTGATGAATGGCTATCTCCATATTTTGTAATTGATTTATGCAAAGGCCACGGGGTATTTTGTTACCCAGTAACTGGAATGTAGAGGCTGACCTTCACCACGTAACAAATTTTTGTTACGTGGAAGGCCTTCCTGAATAGGCAGTCGTTTCTTAAAAAATACGGCTTGGGAAACTAGCCAAAAAAAAAACTAAAAAAAGGTAGGCTGATAGCCAAACCTAAGGTAAAAGATTATCGCCTAGTGAACTTAAGCATAAAGGAATAGGTTCAAAACCCTATTTGTAGTTATACTTACAGCACTGGCAGGTAAGGTAGGTCTATCGCTGAATATCCTGTCAGGATCTGTGTCCAGGCCAGGAGTAGACAGCTTACTATATTCACCTATTGGTTTCTTATCTGCAACAAAATGTCTAAAATTTATATAATGTGAAGAAAACACTGTTTTAAACTTTCACGGTTTAAAACTAAACTTATACTGTCACTTATGGGTTATCTTCAGTTATTTTGAGCTCCCGATATTTTAACGCTAGACAAGACAAGAGGGTAGACAGATTTGTCTGCACCTAAATTGTTAGGTGCAGACAAATCTGTCTACCCTCTTGTCTTGTATTTTCCATCCACCTGTATGCTCCAGTCATCTCGCGATCATGGCACTTGCAACAGTTTCGAAATATCGGGAGCTCAAAATAATTAATAATCAATAAAGCAGATTTTGAGATGGAAGGTGTGGATGCTTGAGAGATTATTAGATTAAATTATTATAGCAAGATGCTACTCAAAACGCGTTATTGACGCGTTATCGCGCTAGTTTATGATCGTTTGCGTAATGTACGGAGTTATATTCAAATACTTCTTTTGTGACATTGTGGCTACTTTTTAATGATTTGAGAGTGCGACTGTTTATTTTTGAGCAGCACCTTAGACGATAGGCCTAAGAGAGAAAGATTTTAAAGATACACACAGAATCAGTAAGTGCTAACCCCTCAAGCTTTAACATTTTAAAGCTTGACGGAGTAACACTTACTGGCGCTATGTGTACCACACATTAAAAAGTTTTTAAATAACAATTTGTGGGTTAGTGACAGGGTAGGATGACAAACACCGTGGTTTCTTTGGAATTCAATCAGACTGTAGAAAATCATTATTCTCTTTTTTTCTAGTCCCACATAAATCCTAGATTTAAGAAACAAATTCTGATGCTGCTCACAAGAAATAATAACATCACGCCAAAACTACCGCCCGATTATCGTTAGTATCTGCTAGCGTTAATAACGCTAAGAGGGTCTATTCTATAATACAATAATAACAGGTAAGGACCATACATACCCTTTTGTACTAAAACCCTCATATTTATCGTCATAATTTTCAAACTATTTCAGAAAGGTCTTCGACATGAAACATTGACACGTGGGATAACATAACATCACGCCTGTAATCCCAGAACGGTTAGGCAGAGGTGTACCTAATAGTACACCCACATTTCGCCAGTTATTTTTAAGTCCCATATCATAAGGTGCAAGCCTATTGTCATAAACCGGGGACAAATCCAGATTCAGTGGCTGCTACTAACAAATTCTAGATTGAAAAACCCAATAACACTTTGCCTGACCTAGGAATCGAACCTAGGACCTCATGCTCATCAGTCGCGCTTACGACCACTAGACTAACGTGGCAGTCCGGTGGTAAACGTGTGCTTGTATTTATATTTTAGGCGGTCAATACTGCCAGGAGCGGAATGTCTCAATAGAAATTTAGAAAATTAAAATAGGACATAATAATATCCAGAATAAGAGCTCTTGGAAAAACTTGGGTAAAGTAATGTAAGAAAGCCAATTCTCATATTTTAATACGTTCAATATCTAATCGCGGTCACATCTCAGCGGCCGTCAATGTCAAAAAAACCGGCCAAGTGCGAGTCGGGCTCGCGCACGAAGGGTTCCGTACCATACGTAATATCCATAAAAAATACGAAAAATACACGTTTATTGTATGGGGACCCCCTTAATATTTCAGCTTTCTAGCTATCACGGTTTATGAGATACAGCCTGGAGACAGACAGATAGACAGCGGAGGCTTAGTAATAGGGTCCCGTTTTACCCTTTGGGAACGGAACCCTAAAAAACTAGCCAAAAATGTTGGTAAATTATAAGTCAATTTGTGATAGATTGAACCGAGATTAGATTTAATAAAAACAAACACAATATTTTCCTGAGAGAAGAGAGAGAAAACCAAACACCGAGAGAGTTGGAAAGGTATGAGGAAGGCCTTAGCCCAGCGGAGGAGCAGAACAGGCTAAACAAAAACTAAAGAAGAAATAGAGAAATAGAGATTTCAAACTCTTAACGTTCGTTTAGTGGGAACGCACTGTTAAGGCTCGAATTCAGATACCCTCATGTCCACAAACTAAATCTTACCATAATGACAGGGTATGATATCAGGATCAGTGTCCTCCCCACTCCCTTCCATCTTCAGCTCGTACTGGCTGCAGTAGTCCAGCTTGGGGGAGCCGCAGTACGTGTTCATGTTGTCTTGCTTCGAGAGAGACTCCACGCTTTGTTCCATGTAGAGGGCGTTGCTGTGGAAGGTGGAGTTTGATGTAGGACTTTAAAATTACGTAATCTATTGTAAGGCTTAGCGTTAGCATAAAGTGAATGTAACTTATGTTTAAAGGAGGCTGAAGTGAACATGGAAGGTGGATATCATCAACAGCTTTCTACCCTTGTCAATCGTCATGCTATCTTATCGAAGGTCAACATTTCCAAATAAATTAAATGCATTATGACAATACCATTGTAGCAAATACGTGATGTTCTCAATAAAAAAAAAAGATTCTGAAATTAAGAAAGAAATGAAAAGAAAAGACGCAAAAGAAGAAATTAAGTATACGCAAAGTAAATAAAGCTTACGATGAAAAAAATACAACTCAGTCACGAACATCTAAAAATAAACAAACTCATTTACTGTAACAGACGTTTCACAAGCACGCATACCAAAAATATCTAAGACTTCTAACCCAATCAAAATCTCCTGAAAAAGATACTTCGAAAGAAAGTACCAAATCGGAATTACAGCTAAAAAGATAACGTAGGCAAAATAACAAAAGAAAAACTCTGGCCCAATTTAAAAGTAACCTAACCTTGTTTAACGACAAAGCTTTCAGATCTTCTTAGATGTCTAAGACTGTTAGGGCCCGTGCATACGAGCTACTGGCACACCACATCGCAGTTACAAAATTGGGCAAGCAGCGACTGGTTAACAAACTGAAGCTACTTTTAGTTCTATTGCAGTAGCCACACAAAACGTCATACACGTGGTACACAGCCCTTAACTCTATGAGGAATGGGCGATTGTCCACTACGCGAGGTCAGTGGGGGTTAATACATGTGAAAATACATGTCTTCGATTTTTTTGGTTCTAGGAGGTTTCTTCACCGGTTTTGGGAGCAGTGGTGAAAAAAATAACACAAATGTTAGTGCCTGCCTAGACACGAACCCACATACAGGGTGGAAGGGACACCGACGCGAAAACGGTTACCACGTATTCGGTAAGTACATCATTTTGACCCTCCACATAAACATTTTTCATCGGTTATTTTAAAAGAAATCTGCAGTTCCATACAATTTGACCGTGTAGGTATTGCACTTTTGTAGAAAACAGCTGTTTTTTTAAATAACCGATTAAAAATTTCTATGTGAGGGGCTGTCTCCACGAGCGAGAGAATCGCGACGATATTATCGTCGTTGCCACGTATTTCTTTACACTCTCTTAGAGGCCGTCTCCACGAGCGAGAGAATCGCGGCGATATTATCCCATACAAATACGTAATATCGCCGCGATTCTCTCGCTCGTGGAGACGGCCCCTGAGGGGGTCAGTATGATGTACTGCATACATGGTAACCGTTTTCGCGTCGGTGTACCTTCCACCCCGTATAAGTCGGGGCTGTGACCACTGTGCTACCACTGGTCCAACGTGACCCGTGTGTATTATGCAGAGTCAGACCCCGCTGCCCGTTGGACGTGGAGTAATTCTGACAAGTGTGTAAGCGCCTTTTACGTATTCATATGTATTTTTATATAACATACAAGAAGCAATCTTCCTACGAGGATAATGAGAGCTTTAAATATCATTTCCGAGGTTAAACCAGCAGGCAATATTCCTGGAGCGTCTCCACGTGTTTTTTTGGAAAAATACTGGTTGATGAGGGAAGGTTAAATGCTAATCAGCTTAACTGGTATTAAAGTTAAGGTAAAATAAATATATTATAATATTTTTTTTGTAACCCAGTTCGTTTCGCGAAAAATTTGGTAAAAAATAAATAATATTGAATAAAGGCCAAAATAACAAACATTGATATTATTTACAGACCAGATTACCATTCCAAAAATAAGCCTGAAAATGAACATAAAATGCTGAAGAAATATACTACTATACATACTAATATATTTTTGCTAGTTTTAACGACAAGGTACCTACTCTTCGATATTAGCAGATATCACTTGCATACAGACATAACCTCACGCCTTTTTCCCAGGGGGTAGGCAGAAATTAAAGGACGCCACCTGCTACGATCCGTACATACTCCACGTCATAGTCCACGGTCATACATCTGGTCATACACGCACGCCAGTTGTGAATACTACTCATCTGACCTGGCTGAAGAACCTCACCAATAAGGTCAGTGTATATCCCGGCGTTGCCACTCACATCTGCCTTGGAATACCCTTTGTTAGTCGCTTTTCACTCATCCTCTCAAGTTGACACCATCTAAGCATACTCTTTTCAGTTTTTGTCAATACATTACTAAAACAAATAGTATATTCAGGCTGTTGTTTGCCAACTTTCAGTATTTGAAAAGGCATGGAGAAAAAAAATTCACTGGCAAAAAAAAAAGAAAAAATCTAATGAATATACTTACGTAGAAGGCGGATGCTTGTCAATATCATGCCTCCGGGCGGCATGGCGTCGATATAGCGCAGTGATAACACCACACACCCCTGTGCACAGCAGAGCAGCCACTGATAAAAGTGATACCAGCATCGGAGACAGCGGAATTGAGGTGCTCACTCCTGCTGGAAAAGACGTTGGGTTAATGTGGGGTGTCGTTGATTTTAATTTCTTTAAGAATGCAAAAATGTACTTATTCTGTGTAAATATAAACATATTGGCAGTTCCCTTCTGAATACCCCTCCCTCTTTTTATTTCAAATTGTTGCAAACTGATGGTCTGGTTGAAAGTTTTTCTTGAAGCTATCAGCGATAAGACCGCCATTGTAAGTACCCACAGAATAGCAATATTGTTGAAACTTGTGTCACAGTTCTCGTGTACCTATCTGTCTATCTTGCCCTAAATAAGCTGGGTGCTATCCAATAAAATACTTACGAAATAAATGACAACATGTAACAAGAAATCTAACAAAAACACGACTTTTTCCAAGACCTATCTTGTCGCCGCATCTTGCTATAACCGTTAACCAATAGCCAGTTGATTTATTCGAGCTAACTGTCTAAGGCCCGTATTACAGAACGTCACTCAATACTCAAGCATCATTTAAAACTACACTCGAGAGCAATGAATCCGGGTCACTTAAAGAATGTTAAAAATCTCGGAAACTAAAAATGATAGGTTAATGCAATAAATTGTATTTAATAGACAATGTAATACTCCTTAAATGAAAGTAAAAAAAATATGAGTCGCCATACATTTTATTAACACAAAATTACATAAAGAAAAAAACTGCTGATCTCTCCTTAAAACAAAAATAGGAAACATGAAATTTTTGAACTTTATTACGATTTTCTTGAATTTTAATACTTCGTATTGCCTCCTCGTGCTTCCATTACTGCGTTTACGCGGTTTGGCATGCTGTACACCAAGTTCCTTATACGATTTTGGGGAATATTCTCCCATTCCTCTGTGAGAGCAATTTTGAGCTCACGAAGCGTGATTGGGGGAGGGTTTCGTTGTTTTACGCATCTGCCTAGCTCGTCCCAAGCATGCTCGATCGGGTTGATATCCGGGCTGCGCGCTGGCCACTCCATACGAGTAATGTTCATCTCTTGAAGGTAGTCATTCACAATCCTACCTGTATGAGGTCGGGCATTGTCATGCATAAATATAGCATCCTCACCTAAATTGACCATAAATGGACCAACGTGATCATTGAGGATTTCTTCCACATATCTTACGCTAGTTAAAGAGCCGTTTTCTATGATCACCAGCTCTGTGCGACTTTCAGAAGAAATTCCGGCCCACACAAGTACAGACCCACCACCGTAGGCTACTTTTTCTTCGATGCATGCTTGCTTGAATCTTTCCCCTGGTCTTCGATACACTCTGTGTCTTCCATCGTGCTTGTAGAGCATAAATTTTGATTCGTCGGAGAACATAACTTTTGACCAATCTTCAATACTCCAAATTTACGTGGCTCTGGGCATATCTTAGTCTTGAAATACGATGCCCACGCTCCAGTTTAGGGCCGTTTGCAGGTCTAAGGGGTTTTAAGTTAGATTCAGCAAGCCGACGTCTTACTGTCCATGTGTAGTATATGTAGTATTGTGACGTTGCCTCGGGCGCGCACGTCGCTCGGTTATAAGAACCGCTCCGAGTGGGGGCCAGTCGTTGTCGGACTGTCGGCCTGTGCGGTGGTGCGTTGGCGAGTCAACTATGTATTAGTGTTGGTAAATGTGCATATTTTACATTGGCGACGAGGTGAAAAAAAGGGGAGAAAAGCCGTGAGTTCTTAAATTTTATTATTAGAATAATTAAGAATTGTATTTCGTGGAAAACTATACGAAATATTCTTTCATTTTAAAAGTCAAATTATGAATATTACGTTAGAATATATAATAATCGTTTATTTATAAAAAGAGGTACATTTACAATGAAATATCTTAACAAATAAAATAGAGCACAGTTGATTATTGCCTGAACTAGGTTGAACCTGTGTTTCAAGCCACAAGGTGCATAAATATCTACTTAAAATAAATAAATTAACGTTCAATGAAAAGTAAAGTACTGAAATTAAAACATACATCAAATAAAAATAAAAAAAACAGTGTGTCAGCAATTTACTTGCAGACAACAAGTAAGTCTTCTGTCTGTGCATACGAAAAGAGTTGTAAAAAAGTAATTATAGACTTTTTACAGCTAAAATAATTTAACTGAATTGAATTTGAATAAGAATGTTTCATTAGAAATATTAACTGTAAATAAAATATTATTAAAAGGCTGAAACAAAAAGTGGTTTGTTAATATATTGTTTTGCAACTATTTAAATACTATCTTGGTTGTTAAATCAAAATCAAAATATTTTATTCCACATAGGCCTACATGGGCACTTATAAAACATCGACAGAAAGGTGCACGGTTCCGGGTTGGTCGTTTCCTATGGAGAAGAACCGGCAAGAAACTCCATGGGTTCTCTTTTAAAATCATTTGGTTTTACAATATTATCATGTTACAGCATTCGTACTTAAGTATGGGGGGACAGCATAGGCCCGACAATAAGTCGTTGCTTACTACACAAAAAACGGAAAACAAGATAAGAGGTTAACAAAAGTTAACACACCTCTAGGAATCTACAAGGCCTACACTTCTATCACTAGCTATGTAGTACAAACCTTGTGAAAGAAAATAAACTATTTGTATTGTACACTGTTCACACATTCGCAAACAATCGTTAAAAATAATCTATACAAAGGCAAGAAAATATTATAAAAGACTAAATATTGTCATCAGTGCTGCAACTATCCTGAACAAAAGGTGTTGAAATGATTTGAGAACTAATATAAAAAGAAAATCTGATTAAAAAACATTAAGGTTATGGAAAACACATATTGATTTAATTATCTATCATAAACAAAACATCACGCCTATGTTCCCCAAAAGGGGTAGGCAGAGATGTGTGATGCAACCACGTTTCACCAATTACGTTGAGCATGCCTGTTGCCATTAACCGGATGCTAGTTCAAATTCCGGTCTGTTATTGGGAGGTTCATGATTGAGAAACTCAGTGACACTAGCTACCTACCTACCTGGAAGTTGAACCCAGGACCTCGTGCTTAGTTATTTGATTTCTGTTACATGATTAGTTCTAAAAGAATAAATCAAAAAGCAGTAGAACATTTCTACTGGTCATTAAATTGACAAGTCATCAGGGAATGCCAGTGATATCAGTAGAGTATACCTACTGGTCATTAAATTGACAAGTCATCAGAGAATGACAGTGATATCAGTAGAGTATACGTACTGGTCATTACATTGACAAGTCATCAGAGAATGACAGTGATATCAGTAGAGTATACCTACTGGTCATTAAATTGACAAGTCATTAGAGGATGACAATAATAGCAGTAGAGTATACCTACTGGTCATTAAATTGACAAGTCATCAAAGAATGACAATAATAGCAGTAGAATATACCTACTGGTCATTAAATTGACAAGTCATTAGAGGATGACAAAAATAGGAGTAGAGTATACCTACTGGTCATTAAATTGACAAGTCATCAAAGAATGACAATAATAGCAGTAGAATATACCTACTGGTCATTAAATTGACAAGTCATTAGATAATTACAATAATAGCAGTAGAATATACCTACTGGTCATTAAATTGACAAGTCATTAGATAATTACAATAATAGCAGTAGAATATACCTACTGGTCATAAAAATGACAGTTATCAAAGGAAAAATAGGTCAGCAGTGGTGATACTTTTTATGTACATACTGGTCATTTAATTGACAAACTTTGCCAGTTAGTGCAAACCCTTTATTTATTGGTTCCAGGTAATTAATAACAATATGAGTTCTCATCTCACGTTAGAGAAATTTGATTGTGAGGGGGAACCTTCATCAGTAGGAATGAGATGGGAGCGCTGGAAGCAGGCGCTTTTGATCTACCTGGAAGCTGCTGGCATCGAGAGTACTGAGAAGAAACGTGCTTCGCTGCTACATTTTGGTGGACTAGAATTGCAGGAAATGTTCTATAATATACCAGATTAAAATGTATCACCAGCAGATGGAGTGGATATCTTCGGAGTGGCTATTGCCAAACTTGATACGTACTTTCTACCCGAACAAAGTAAGATCTATGAACGTCACCTTTTTCGATTGATGAAACATGAGGCAAATGAAAACTTTGAAAAATTCCTATTACGGCTTAGCCAACAAGCAGACAAATGTCAGTTTATGGACAAAGACGATCAAATAATCTATCAAATTACAGAAAAGTGTTCCTATAAAGAGCTTAGAAAGAGAATTCAACTAACAAATATAATTGTTGAAGCAAATACTCTTGCAGTTGTAAGCCGACAAATCGAAGAATTCGAGAAAAGCAGCACATCAACTGAAAAGATAAACAGAGTAAAGAATATGAAAACAGAAATAACGGAAAATAAAATAATGATAAGATGTTGAAAAGAAAAACAGGATGTGGAAGATGTGGGAGCGCAGGACACGCGTCTCAAGACGGCAAATGCCCAGCAAAAGAAAAAGATTGCCACAAATGTGGGCTAAGGGACATTTTAGACAATTCTGCAGGGCAATGACACGAGACAGAATGAATTAAAGGAAATATGAGGGAAACAGTAACAAACAAAGCGAAAATAAAATAAAAAATGAAAAGAGATAACAAAAGAAACGATACAAATCAGCTAGATCAAACAGAGTCCGCAATCGTACAATATGTGTTCAAAATCGATGATGACAGTATGTTAGATTGCCATACTGGCAGAATGAAGGTTAAAATGTTAGTAAACGCAACTTGATCACAAACAAAACCTGGGACAATATTTACCTGGGATAATATTACATTCAGTTGCAATAAGACTTTTTATGGTTATGGTAGTAAGAGTTCCCTTGACCTGGATCATTTGATGCAAATATAAAAATCGCAGATAGATCACAAAATTAACTTTTTACGTCATCGCTGATGGAACTCGAGATCTGCTGGGAAAGAAACTGCCATGCTATGCGTGTACTTAAAATCGGATTAAAAATCGACCAAATGGACACTAAAACAGAGTTTCCGAAGTTCAAGGATGTTTAGTGGAGGTACCAATCGATGAGGAAATACCACCAATTTCTCAACCATTAAGAAGGATCCCCATACCACAGGAAGACAGCTGGGACCAACGGCTTAACGTGCTTTCCGAGACACGGAGGTAACTCGGCATGTGTAATGGGTGGTCACCCATCCACAGACCAAACTAGCACAGACTAACAGCAGGCACGGCTTTACTTAAAGATCGATCTGAGCCGCTGTTATTATTTTGCTACGATCCCCTAGGACTAGGAGGAGTATTAGTTTAAATTAATGATCATGGACCTCGCATTATAGCGTATGGTCACCGGACACAGACGATATTGTCAGACAGAAAAAGAAGCCATAGCTCTGGTCTGGGCTGTGGAACATTTGTATGTTTTTCTTTTTGGGAAAGAGTTTGAATTAGTGACCGACCATAAACCACTCGAGGTTATATTCGGCCCTAAATCAAAACCATGCGCAGGGATAGAAAGGTGGATACTACGCCTTCAAGCATATACATTTAAAGTAATAGCCTGGCAAAGAAAATATAGCAGACAGAGTTTATCAAGATTGTATAAATTAAATAAAACGTCTGAGGACAAGTCGGAAAACCATACACACCAACTTGTTGAAGCAAGCAGGCCAATAGCAGTATCACTGGAAGAAATTACTCGTATGGAGCCATCAAAGCAAGACAAGCAAATATTAAAAGTAAGGGAAGGCCTGTATAAAAAACAAATGGGATGAAGAGGTAATTAATTATGCTTTTACGACGGAGTTTTATTGAGAGGAACTAGAACTGTTATGGTAAAAATGTGCAGTCAGGTTCTGACAGCTGCTCACGAAGGGCACCCAGGAATAGTCCTAATGAATGAAGACGAGACTAAGAACCAAAGTGTGGTAGCCTAGATTTGACAGAGAAACTGAGAACTTGGTCAAATGCTGCAAAGGCTGTACGTTAGTTTCAGGTCCAAATCCTCCAAACCCATTGAAGCGACAGGCGTTACCATGCGAACCTTGGGTAGATACATGTATTGATTTTTGAGCCCTTTACCAAGCAGCAATTACATATTTTAATAATAATTTATTTAGGTACATAAAGGTTTTGTAGTACATGAGGGGCCTTACAAAGTACCTATGCATTAATAGTTACATGTGGTAGGTACAACTAATTTCTGAGTATATCGCTGCTCTCCTAGCTAGATTGCTGAGCAATCTGTATTTAGGAGAGACAGTTTCGACTTCCTATTTGAGTATCGCAATTCATGTCTTGTCTCATATTGATAATCGTCGATTATTTCAGTCGATACAAGGAAGTGAAGATTTGTCGTAAAATTACCAGTGCAGACATAATAAAATCTCTAAAAGAGATTCTTAGCAGACTTGGTAACCCAATGACGATAACAGCTGATACTGGTAGACAGTTCTGCAGCGAGGATTTAAAAAAAATTCTATACTGAAAGAAATATAGTTTTGCATAATACGGTACCATACTGGCCTCAACAGAACGGAGAAGTCGAACGTAACAACCGCGACATTCAAAAGCGATAAAAAAAAAATGTGGATTCTAAAAAACTGTCAAGAAGCTTTGTTAGAGTATTTGGCTATGTATATATGTATGTATGTATAGTGTTACAGGTAAAACTCCTGCAGAATTATTTTTAAAACTGCAATATCATGACAATATACCTGTGGCAGGAGACATAAACCAGAAGATTTAGATGTAAGAGACACGAAACCAAGAAAAGAAAGAATTAACATAGAAGAAGATAAAAATGAATAAAAAAAAAAAATGAAACAGAAGAAGAGGAAGGGTAAAAGGAAACACTAAATGATGTGATTCTGTTATGCCAGAAATGTCAATAAATTATTATTAAAAAATAATATAAAAAAAAAATAATAATAAACTAAATGTCTTATTAATATTTCTGGTTGAAACAAGGAAGGGATGTAGTATATGTAGTATTGTGACGTTGCCTCGGGCGCGCACGTCGCTCGGTTATAAGAACCGCTCCGAGTGGGGGCCAGTCGTTGTCGGACTGTCGGCCTGTGCGGTGGTGCGTTGGCGAGTCAACTATGTATTAGTGTTGGTAAATGTGCATATTTTACACCATGCACTTGGGTTACTTCCTCCGAGGCGTCGAAACTGATTTGTGAGTTCAGTTCCTGTGAGAAAGCGATTTCGAAGCATGGTGTTCACCAAGTATCGGTCTTCTCGTGCTGTGGTACACCTAGTTCTGCCCGTTCCTGGTCTGCGTAGGTTAGAACCAGTTTCTTCGTAACGTCGGAGAACTCTTTGTACTGTTGACAGCGACACACCGACAGTCCTGGCTGTATCGCGCTGACTCCGGCCGGTTTCCAGCATTGTAAGTATTCTGGTGCATTCTTCAGGCGTAAGCGACATAATTTCAGCTTGAATAATGAATATAGAGCACTATCAACATGGTTTATGTACCCACATAAATGACAGATTACAAACAAAAGCAAAACCAAATGCTGTAATTTTGTAGTTCCATCTTCGAAAGTGGCCCTTTTTATAAATTTGATTTTTTTATGAAATAACTTTACAATAACTAAGAAGTTTTAATACCTTCATTTAAGGAGTATTACATTGTCTATTAAATACAATTTATTGCATTAACCTAGCATTTTTAGTTTCCGAGATTTTTAGGATTCTTTAAGTGACCCGGATTCATTGCTCTCGAGTGTAGTTTCAACCAATCAAATGGCTTGAATCTAGTTTTAAATGATGCTTGAGTATTGAGTGACGTTCTGTAATACGGGCCTAAGATTGTGAATATAACTACAATGCAAGTGTCAAATTATCCAAAGACAGCACTAACCGTTCATTAAGTGGCCTTACTATTAGTTAATCAATGAGAGACAATACCATTCGATTCAAATTACCTACAAAGTACACCGCAATGATTCCGTTTAATCACAACAGACCACTAATCACCATCTCTGTTTACACCATGGCTCCCCATGGGGGCCATAAGAAGTTCCTAATGAACTGTGGGTACCAGGGGAGCATAGGGAATGGGCAGTGGTATCGACGTGTGAGCTAATAGCATCATTTCTACCTTCCAAGCACGATAATTATGGATCGTTCGAATAATAGGAGGGTACGCAAACAGTGGATATCTTCCGGACGGGCTGGTAAATATAATGATGGCTTTTTTTCGGATTGTGTCGTGGTTTGTGGATAAGTGGGTTTTGTATGATGTGATAACGTAATTGGTCTTTGGATTAATGTTTTGGAATAATTGAGGGATGAAAATATGATAAAGACATGAATAACCGCATTAACACAACAAGGACAATTTTATCTTGTGTTAAATAAAATCAAAGACACTGGGTCTAAAAAACCTGAAATTTTACACAAGTGTACTTCAACTGGCGAAAGTTGGTGCTTACTTTTAACAGCTGCTTACAGTAAGGATTTTTGATAAAACCGACTCCAAAAACACAAAAAAAGTGAAAAATAATTTTAGCTTCAGAAGTCGGTGACTTTTGTTTATTTGATTCAGTTTTTTGTCACCGACTTCTGAAGCTAAAATTATTTTTCACTTTTTTTGTGTTTTTGGAGTCGGTTTTATTTTTTGCAAAAAAGTTTTTTTATTTTTTTCTTTTTAGTTGCAATATTCCATAGAAATATTTTTCATCATCAGACCTGTAATGGCACTTGTAACCCAGATGGGTGCAAAGTTTCGATCAATATACATGAATTAAGTCCAAACGCAAGGTAGCTACTGTTAACAGTTGAGGAGTTCCCTTAACTGTCCTTCGTCTTCATCATCAGACCCCTTATGACAGTCACAACCCATCTAGGTGTAAATTTCTCATCAATACAAATTAATCAAACCCAAACACAAGGTGACTGCTGTAAACCGTTGAGGAGTTCCCTCGACTGTCTTTCAGTTCCATCATCAGAGCGACTCCAGACCTTCTTTAAATTGTAGTGCCTTAAAATACTTAATCATAAAATGTACAAACGCACTAGTCGCCACTACAATTTTTGAAAGCTCCCCTCAAGTTCTCTTGGATGCCATCATCAGATCCCGGTTTCCTTATCATGGGACCACCCTTGAAGTATCTCCTTTCCAACAAAAAAAATAATTTCAAAATCGGTTCATAAACGACGAAGTTATCCGCGAACACACATAAAAAAAATATATATATACGGTCGAATTGAGAAACCTCCTCCTTTTTAAACCGACTTCAAAAAAGGAGGAGGTTTCTCAATTCGACCGTATATATGTTTTTTTGAAGTCGGTTTAAAAATAAATCTTCCAGCAAGGTTAAATAGGAGATGGAAGTTTGTATGAAAGATCGTCGTTTATGTCAATGGGAAATCATTACGGACACAAAGATTGTAGGGGCGGCATAGCTTGCTTGTTTACAACACTGTAGTGACGCCACACTGGAAAGTATAAATAGTGTCATCTGCTACCAAGCTGCATTACTGCAATCAAGTTTATCGGATATCGGAGCTGACACTTCGCGCGGACTGGCTTAAACGTTAAAACTGTACATCGTGTGCAGTGGACACACATCCAATGCAATGATCAGATAAAAATGAAATTACACTGGAATTCAAATAATTACAAAAAAGTTCTTATTATCCCGTGAAAACAAGTAAATAGGTTTTTCTTTATTGATGGTTTTCACTCACATTGCACTGCTGCAATAATTGAAATGTTGAAATGTCTGAGCCGGGTGTTGAAACTAAGGCAAAGTTTTATTTGGTCATTCAATTAGGTGCAATCTTATGTTAGGAAAAATGAATGCACAATTATTTATTTTAACACGTATAACAGTAATATTTCTAATAACATTTTCAAGTATTGCACCAATATAAAGGAACGGATGCCCGGGCTCAATTGGACTGGGGCAGGACCTCTGGCTAGACGCGGAGATGGCCGATGGAGCAACGCTGTGATCGAGTGGCGGCCAAGGTTAAGGCAAAGAATCCAGGGCCGTCCTATAGCTCGTTGGGTCGAAGATATTAAATCGCGGGAAACACCTGGATAAGGGACAGAACCGCGAAGTGTGGCAGAAGAAAGTGGAAACCTATACACAGCAGTGGGTGATTCCAAGCTGAAATGATGATGATGACTTACCCCAACCTGATCTAGACTGAACACCTCAAAAAACAAAACCTCATCTCCCAAATTACTATCAAAAAACTTGCGCCTCAATATACAATAACCATTAGTACATACTACTGAGTAATCGCAACATCTAATTGTTGTAACTTGCAAACTACGGTGAGTAATGTTCCATTGCAGCACCAATGAATATTGTACCACTATCCGCAGATTTACGAGTTGTTACTGGTTATTTAACTTAGCATTGTATTCGTGGTATTTAATGTATTTTAACCGCGGTGGTGTATGTGGTCGGAAAGCTTATGTATGGCTTAGGTTTGTCGTGTTCGTATGAGTGTTAGATCCAGTCTACTACGTAAACACACGTCACACACACGTCTACGTACGTACGTAAATGTACTTATGATTATGGATTTGCTTGCATTATTTATCTTTCGGTCAATGATCGAAATTTCAGTGCTAATGCTGCGTTTGCATTTTACACAAATTGTCATTCAAACTGTTTTTAGTTTCTGTGCTTGCCGATGGTACTTTAAATTGAGTCAACAGAATTCGATCTGTAACGAGCAGACAACTGGACCGCAAAACAAGACGTTAAGAGTGTCCTAGCGCTCTCATAATTCAAATTGTACATAAAAGTATGTGTGTGGTAGCTACTTAGTATAAACCACGATTTGTCATATTTACACCCAAGCCTTGCATGTCAAGTAATATTTGCAGTTTACTCTGAAAGTCTATCTTATAATTTCATAAAATAGGCATTTACGAATGATATTTTGATTCTACAAAAACCCATAAACACTGCCTTAGTCCTTTCGCACAACAGTCTCGTTTTGTTTATCTAATAAAACTGTATTTTCGTTAACGTCGTCCCTTATCGTAAAGTAGTCGCGTCGAGCGTCATTCTCTCGATTCCATAAAACGAAGTGAAGTATCAAGGCTTAGACTGGTCGCCATTCATTTGTTCCACTGTTTGATACCGTAATAATTCACGACTGTGAGTGACTTAAAATGTTTAGCTAGAATTAAAAGTTAATTTTTGTTCACAGTGGAAAGGTTTTCTTGAAACGTGTGTCTTTTAAATGGGAACCGGTAAAAGAGGTTACTTTCAATCTCATTATCATCGTTTTTTTATTGAGATAAATCTTTATGGCAGGCGTTGACAGATTCAGTACCTAACAGTAGACGAATAGCATAATTAATTAGTCTACAAAGGTCCCACTTCTACGACACAGGTCTCCTCCTCGGCAGAGAGTGAGCCATAATCACCACGCGGATCCAGAGCGGATTTGCCTCACGTCTTCAAATTTTTGCTCTTAGTTATATCGGTTTCCTCACCATTTGTGTTTTGAGTGGCAATGAAATGAATTACACAGTAAAGTGCTTAACTGAATTCGAAGCCATGACCAACGTAACTCGAGGCTGATACCACTGGTCATGAATGTTGTACTTGAATTTTGTAATTAGTACCTAGGATTGTTTCACTTTGTACCTATTATTAAAAAGCTTATTGTAAAGAAATAATTTCTCCGAATTAAGTTTCACAAAGTAAAATATTCGTGTGATTCTTTCTGTTTCTGGTACGACCCTGGAGGCGATTTTATTAATTTTCTTTTCCAAACTTCTTGTTTTAAACAATTTAATTGTAATTCAAAATTGTATACCTACTGTTTTTCTTTCTGGAATAATTATTCTATTGTAAGTAGGTTCTTAGTTGCTTAGTAACAAACAATCATTGAACTTTATAATAACTATGCGAATGTACATCCATTAATGCAGACCAGCATTAATATTATATGACCCGTATTCGCGCAGAGGTTCAACAATCGATCAACAAGGCTAAGCCACGCTTGCCAAGGTCGGTCCGTGGATGGGTGACCATTCATTAAATACCGAGATTCCTATTTCCGAAAACAAGTTAGGCCGTTGATCCCGGCTGTCCTTTGTAGATCTTTGACAGTCGTTACAGTCAGTGGCTCGAAAGTCTGCAGTGTTGCACTTTGCAAGTTACATTATTATATAAAAGAGTTGCGTGTGTTTGTCACAGTGTCAGTTTACTTCTAGACTTACCGGTATACTTGTCAGGTGGCCTGATGGCGACTGTATACAGGGTGACCTCTTCACTCCTGCCCTTAGCGTTGGCAGCATACAAGACTAGTGTGTAGCTGGACCTGCTGTCCAGATCGTGGACTTCGAACGTAGGAGTGTGGTTTGATGAGACGTTTGCACGAACCTGGATGAAAGATCCAAGAATAAGTTGATAATCTAAGAGTTATTTGGAGACCATGATCACATACCTAAATCTATTTGAGAAGTCTCTTTCAATATCAATAATTATTGAAGACCGATTGATTGATTAATTATTGAGAGGGTTTTTCCATCAGGATACTTTTAGTAAAATACCTGGAGTCTGGATTTGTGCCCAGTTGACGACAATAGACTCGCCCCTTATTACACGGGTCTCCAATTTAACTGGATAAATGTGGAAGTACTGCTACTCGGTCTAATTGCTTGCATTACAGGAGTGGTGCTAAGTAGGTTTATAAAAAACGAGAAAATATCGGCAGATATTTTATACCAATAAATTAATAACATTAAATAGAACCTACAAAAGGTGTTTAATAGTAGCCACACTTTATCATACTTTCAACGTTTCCAATTATTTGTACACATATAGGAAAATCTGCCTCTTACATAATTAAGGAATCATATGAATGAGAGTAGTTCCTAATCAAACTATAGACCACTTACCATCAAAGACGGCAGTTCCAGCACCTCCATGTAGAACACCTGCGGCAAGCCTCCATCGAAGCCCTCCAGGCATTCAACCAGCAACGTGTCAGAGCTCTGGTTCACCACTGAGCAGTTCTGCAGGGCTGTGGGGTTCCCTGCTGAACACGACACGATTTAGGAATAGTTTTATTGTTTAAGACATTTATTTCTAATAAGGAATAGTATGGATCTGGGTGGCTGTAATAGTAGGCACTTGTGGTGTAAACTGTTAGTATAGTTATAAATAAATAAATACAAGTAGGGAAGAAGTCGGTTAAAGACCAAAGAGATGATGTATGGACTGTGTGAGAGATGACTAGTAAGGGTGAGTCATGAGATGACGAGTAAAAGAAAAGTATGGAAGAAAAAGACTCACTGCGCCGACCCCAAATAAATTGGGATAGGGGCTGGAAAATGATGTATTTATGTAGGTTTTAGAAAATTTCTCAAAAAAATACATTTTAATTAACATGACAAATACACGTACTCGTAATTCTAAAAACCAAAATGGAACCAGTTTATTCTCATGATAGTTAAATGATTTACAAAATATAATAGTAATAAAAATATGTACAAGTATCAAAAGGGTAACAGGGCGTCCACATCGCTGTCAACAGGAAAAGTGCCCAGAAGGCTGGCAACATTGCCACTTTGGATGGCAATGCTGATTCTGTGGCTAAAAAACAGACCCGGCCTCTGGTCAGGTGAAGAGTCGACCAGCCGCTTGGCGATTTCCCGAAATACTAGGTGGGCACTCGGACCCCATGACCCTCTTAAATAACGCCAGCTGTCTTAGAACCCAATGGCTTGGCACGCGTCGATGGGAAGAGACCAGATGGTATGACCATAATGCCATGGAAGTTGGGTAGGCCTTTGGTGTGGGACGCAACTTGCGTCGACACCCTTGCGCCATCCCATCTTCCTAGCACAGTGGGCTGCGCTGGGGCGGCTGCTGCAGGTGCTGAAAACCTCAAACGGCGCAAATACAATAATTTAATTGGCAATTATGTGTTTGAGCCGTTTGGGGTTGAAACACTAGGGCCATGGGGTCCGAGTGCCCACCTAGTTTTTCGGGAAATCGCCAACCGGTTGATCGACTCTTCACGTGACCAGAGGGCGGGCCTATTTTTTGGCCAAAGAATCAGCATTGCCATCCAACGTGGTAATGCTGCCAGCCTTCTGGGCACTTTTCCTGTTGACAGCGATGCGGACGAATTTTTGGATGCCCTGTAACCCTTTTATACTTGTACATATTTATTTATATCATAGTTTTGTAGTTTGTAAATAATTAATATTTTGATTAAATAAACGTTCTTAACACCAATCTTAAAATATTTTTGTAAGGACACGAAATGCCCACCCTTTTGGGAGTTACGATGGCTAAATGGTTAATACTAATTTGGGTTTGAAAGCATTCGTGAGGACGTTATTAAAGTCCCTCGTTTTGAATCGGTTAAAAAGCGAAGATAATCTCAAAACAATGTCTGAAAACTGGCCAAATTAAGCTTCAACACGATTCCCGACACGTGTTACATTTATTGCGATTACGACATGTGCTACATATTACGATGCAAAATTAGCCTTTAATGTTCCCAGTGCTGGGACATAGGCCTCCTCTTTATGAGAGGGGGCTGTAATACATCGTGTGTAGCCCAGTACGGGTTATTAATTATCATATGTCTTCGATTTTTTGGCTCTACGATTTATGCCAGTTTCCTCACGAGGTTTTCCTTCACCATTTTGAGAGCAGTACTGATGAAATAATATACAGAAAGTAATGCGCCTGCCTGGGTTTGAACCACTTGCAACTAAAGTCGGGGCTACTACCACTGCTTTCATAAAATTACGAAAACCAAATACGACGCACAAACGATTACGACGCATTCAGTACATCATTCCGAAATCCCCTTCATCCCTTTCCCACATATAAATTTTGTTATCGGTATTTTTTTAAATGCTGTTACCTAAAACAGTGCAACACCACAGTCAAAATGTATAGAACAGCAACATTTTTTTTAAATTGCCGACGAAAAAATTCTATAACCACGGGTTTTAAATGATTAACTGAATATACGTGGTAACTGTTTGTGCGCCATGTCCTTTCCACCCTGTGTAAGAACTTTTGTATTGCACCGTTCATTTTATCATGTTGTGCAATAAAAGATAAACAAGGCGACGTAAAACTTTCTCTTGCATGCAAACAACCAACTTTGTATCGGCTTTTTGCTATCACAAATTGAATTGCTCATACATGGAGGTTGAAATAACCGCAACGTTATAGAGATAAAATTAATAAATGATTACTGGGTTTCAGGGAAAGAATAATGCTAGCTTTCTCCTCTCGTATGAAAAGCGCTTGAAGTCTGGGGACCAATATAAGGTGTAAACTAACCCGTCACGAAGCCGTTAAAAAAGTTTTTTAGGATACGACTTTTTTGGGGTGAAAAATCACGTTTTACTCAATGTAACTCACTGAAAACATTGTGCTGATGATGATGCGTTGAATTGAAGAGGAAAGGGTCATAGTGGTATTTAAAGTAAAGTTACAACATTAAAAAAGAGTATTTACAAAGAAAAACTCGTGAAAAAGATGAAACTTTGACGTCCAATATGAAGGTTCCCACGTATAGTCCAGAACAAAAAATCGCATTGAAGACGAGAAAAATGCCATTCAGCTTCGTGTAGGGTATGTTTACACCCATTATAAGTAATACTGCGATCGTCAATAAAGTTGTCCACCTGACATAGGACTCACACTTTTTTCTCACGGGGTCGGCAGAAACTACAGAACGCCACTTAATACAATACATACAGACTCCTTTCGCCTCGTCAACGTTCATACATCTGATCGCATACCAGTTCGGAGGTTCGTTGTACTCGCAACTGAGGTGCATTTGCGAGTACTACGAACCTCACATTTCCGAAGACGAAAATTGCCTGTTGAAGTAAATACCTTTTTTCTCTCAATATAACCAAACTATCTTTTTGAAGCATTAGCCTTTCTATTTTTGTCTAGTCTAGAAGTAATCCCTTAAAAGCTATTCATTAATTACCTGCAGCAACTAGCTTGTACAAGCAGGGAGCCTCCTGCCTGCCCACGGAGTTGGTGGCTGAACATAGGACGGTGCCGAAGTCCATGTCCGTCGTCGGAGTGTAGCGCAGAGTTGAGGTGTTGCCGTACGCCGTGTACAAACTGGTGGGAGAAAGAGAAAGAATATAACGAGAGTATGTACCTTAATTTAAATAGTGCGTAAACTTGCGTGTTCTATAGACAAAAAATGACTACTGTGATTTATATTTTACCAGTTGCCAGTCAATTTCCTTAACAATTCTTCACAACAAATTTTTTTTTCTTCTTTGAATTCTTAACAGACAATTTAAGTAAATAATTAGATATGTCGTTGTGTGAGTCAAATGTCCGATTTATTTAATAAGCTAAACTCTATTTAATGGTAAATTTAATTTGAATAATTAATAGTGTATAATTAATTTTAATAATACAATGCATGTTTTTTTTTTCTCAATTAGTGTATCCAAAATTTGTATGCCTATTAGGTTAAACATAGCGATCCTGACATCCGAATTAGACCTTATTATATTGTACCTATGTTTCACAAATAAATAATTTGAATTTGAATTCATTTTCCTGACTTGACATTTTGCAAAACTATGCTGTATTTTTTCTGATTTACTATTCAAACCTATTTTTATTTAAAACTTACGAAGAGCAAATTATAACAGCCAAACTCTTGCCAAATTAGTCAGGATTCAGAAGAATCGCGCAAACTGATTCTCAGTTTGAAACTGTATTTTCAGAATGATTTAATCCGGAATTATTATAACAACAATGGATTAATTTACCTACTTTTTACAGCTAACAGATTTACCGACTAATAAATCTCATACTTCATTTGTGCGAGTAAATCCAAGAATAAACTACAAGTCTCGGCTTTGGTATTTGAAACCCGTAATCAAGCCGACTATTCAAGTTCAAATGCCAAAGGAACCAGGCGTGGCTCTGCAAATTCAGTGGCACAATGACAAAGCGCTACCGTCCACTTCAAAACTACAGTGTACACTAGGCTGGGACAAGAAATAGATGAGATCAGAAGTCCGAGTTCGTACAGCGTACACACACATAGACGCGTACGTACGGTGATCTCAAACAATGGTAGTCGCAAATGCGCTTGCACTCGCTGTACGTGAGGCGTGTGCGTGCGGTTTCGCATGTTGTATGAAGGCGAACTTCTGCATCTATCTATTTGGTTGGCTGTAGGCGTATGACACAACGCGTGGTGCTAATTTCTAGATTGCTCGCCCTCGATTGACGAGACGAATGCGTGCTCTTCCGTGCGAATGCACTTTGGTGCTGCGCTCAAAGTACTGGTAAACTATTTGCTTTACGGAAAGTCTAGTTTTGGCTTTTGTGTAGAAAATAGTTGGAGAAGTATAAATCGTAGTTTCAGACTATTATATTTATATAATAGTCTGAAATCTGTCTGTCTATATATGACAATATTTATATTGAAGTTCATTGTTGTTGACTTCGCTTGTCAAAACACGAGGATTTAAGCGTATTTTTGTATCAGACAGCGTTATTTTTGTTTCATTCAAAGCTACTCTTTAACGCAAGTACATAATATCGTCTCGGGTCTTAGATTAATTTCCTGTATAATATTTTCTAAAACGCAAGCTCATTGACATGTGCATTCTGCTCATCCTAACCTACGGTGTTCAAACTTGGTCCCTGACCGAGTCGTAAAAGTCCAAATTTAAGGTCCGCCAAAGCTCAAAAACTACAATCGCTGATGTGAGCAATACGACTGCTGGGTTGAAGTGGAATTGGGCGGTGGGGCCATGTCTGTAGAATGCATCATGACCGATGGCCTGTGTTGTCGCCGAGGGAGGCCTAGAGAACGCTGGCGTGACGACTTGGAGGCGTTTGCGAGAGATTGGCCTGAGAACACCACACGTAGAGAGGAGTGGAAGGCTATGGGAGAGGCCATTGCTCAGCAGTGGGACAATTTAGGGTAATTAAAAAAAATAGATACAGATACAATCATCGTATAGATTAGGATTTAGGATGATCATGCTGTATACAAATACACATATAATGAGACAACCAAACTTTCATTCTCTGCAATAGTTAAGCTGCAGATACAGCACATTTACGCGCAAATCCATGTCGCCACATCAACACTTAATATGCATGAGTATCCTACAAGTTCGCGTTAAACCAACGTTGCATTTATGCAAACTATAGATTCGCACGACCCGCGCGAACGCATCAACAGAAAAAGGCTCCCAGCAGTGAAAAGCAAGCGCTTAGCCTCTGCACTAATTAGTGCTCGAATATGGACGTATTTAGTGACCAAAATCTCCCGAAAAGCTGCCTATCTGACCCGTTTGCAGCTTAAAACTTAAACTCCACTGAGCCGATTTTATTACTGTTTTATTCAGCAAACTTTTTCAGGCTTTGTTTTAGTTCAGGTCAGAAATAAACCAGTGTAAACGCAAGAAACTCGAGACGACGGAGGCGTATTTGCGAAGTATGAACTAAGTTTGTTTTAAATCTGTTCTTCTGAAGAATCAATATTTTGAGTTACGTAGTTTTCAGGGATATTTATTTCATGATGTAATTATGATCACTTGAGAGTAATCATAATAATAATTGTAATTTTAGACTTAACATTAAATTAATTCATCACTTTTGCTATTGACATTGGGTTATTTCTTGAGGAATTACTCTGAAATGTCCGGAGTCTGGTTTATTCGGTTAAGGGCAATAGCATTAGGTACTCCTAAAAACAATTTTCTTAAAATCTTTTCTACAGTCGTCAAACTTTACACAATTAAACTTACTATAAAACATCTTGCTTGCAATAAAAAATTTCTCTTCATTATTTCCGATATATTCACACATGAACAC
This sequence comes from Eurois occulta, assembly GCA_950022335.1. Taxonomy (NCBI): domain Eukaryota; kingdom Metazoa; phylum Arthropoda; class Insecta; order Lepidoptera; family Noctuidae; genus Eurois; species Eurois occulta. The sequence continues at coordinate 18,132,995 of OX465497.1, forward strand.
AGAATTTTTTCTGTCCAAATTCCTCCTCAATGTTTGTCAGTGTCGACAAATTGAAATTCTGATGGAACTATTCACCAAAAATGAATCCCACGTTCTATTGTTGGTTATCAAATCGCGTTATTTATATGCAGATTCAATTATCTATTGCACGGTTTAAAATTGATACAGTCAGCATATGAGTGGGTTTTCAATTTGTATCACTTTTGCTCGAAAATAGCGATAAATATTTTTTTACAATAAATTCTCGATATTGCTGTTACAAATTCCTACTCTCTACTCTCGCATGTTTTCACATCATATTTTTTGTGAAACATTTTTTCTCTAGGTAGTTACGAATTTGTTTATGTAGTGTCCTGAATTGTATCGCAGTAAATTGAAACTTCTATTCAAGACGTCACGTCCTCATCACCCAATTGCCCTAACTAAGAGACCACGACTTTCGGCCGCAGAAGTTTCGACCAGAAAGAATGTTTAATCGCACGACAGGGCATCCGACCAGTTTTGTTTAAGATAGCAGCCAGTCATGCGACAAGTCGTGGTCGTGCCCGCGTAGTGCTCGAGGCCTCTTAAGCACATAATAGATCTTCAACATTAATCATAAGCCTATTTTGTACAATCAGAAAATAAGTTCATTGCTAAGCAAGTCTACAAGTGTCCTAGGTCAATAAAGTGTGTTGTGTAAGTGTGTGTGTAGGTATTCCATACAGTTGCATGTCTTTGGCAGTTACCAAAGAATGACAGTAGTCATATGAACAGTCAATAATTTAAGTTTGTTGTCCGCTTGCTTCATTTCTCTGACTTCACTGACTCAAAAAATTAAAAATATCTTCATTCCTTACCTTGGGGATATTTCAACCTGCTCCCCGGAACTGTTAAAGAACCAGCTAAAATACGTAGGAGGTGGACTGGAATCTACGACGCACTGCAGCACCACTGTCTCCATCTTCAGAGCCCCGTACACCTCGCCTTCGTTCAGGGTCTTGCACATTGGAGCATCTAGTGGCAAAAATGTTAATATTAATTTAAAGGGAACTGAATTATAAACTAAATTATTTATAGAACTTTGAAATTTAGGTGTGCTTTGCAAGCCGTAAAGATCTGAGAACATTAAAACCTTTTCCCAACTATATTGTTGGCCAATTGTATTGTTGTAATTTTTTTTTTATTGTATGGAGTGACTACCTATTTGACCTTCACAACTCGGTTAGTACTGAGCGATAGAATACCCCTTGGTAAGACTAATTGGGGTGATTATGTTTTACTATTAATATGTGACAATAGTAATCCGTGATGACTAGCTACCTATTATATATGTGTAAAATGGCACAGCCCTGTGACAGACAGCCACTTATAAATATCTCTATTTTAAATATGGCTCTGATTTCATACACGTGTTCCTTTTAATGGTGGCTCAGATTTTATAAAACACGTGGAGGCAACACAGCTATGTGTTGCTTCCACGTGGCTCATAATACGCGCATTTCTATGGGTGCTGGCGTCATGTCGCTGAACACAAAAATGTTTATAAATTTGTAGGTAAATACTTGTCTGTTGGTAGCATGATCTATGCTGTAATGTATCGTCTAGAACTATAACCTCACACAGTCGCGTCTCGGCCCACGGGTTTTAATAGAACCTAACACTAAACCCGACTTCTACTCTTTGTTTCTTCAAAATTTGAAATAAAATATCCTCCTCCATTTGGACCGAGGAAAAAATCGGCGATATGACTGATGTGTGTAAAAAGGTTACTTTTTAGTATTTTAGTTCTTGCTATGTTACGACAACAATCAAACGATTCATCTAACAAATCAGAAGACAAACTACGAAAACTTATCTCAATTTAAATTAGTTCCAAACGTACATATAAATCTTCACACCCTGACAATTCAAGGCTGATTCAGTGCTCATTTTCTGGTCGCAATCCCGGCGGGTTTTCTCGAACCGCCGCAAACAACGTCTGGTAACCACATCCATTTCATTTTGAATCTGGATTTCTTCCAGTTTCCCGACAAGTCAAAGCAATAATATACCGTCACGTATGCTCCCCAAAGGAGCCGACAGAGGCGTAGTTTTGTGCAAGCAGTTTTCACTTGTGATTATATTTTTTCTCACTTTGTGTGTTGAGAGTTCAAGTAGTCGTGTAACTACGATTATGCTATAAAACAGGCGTACTGATTGCAAGTATTCGCTTTACGAATTTACGATTCGCGAAAGTCTAATAAGGTACATTGCTCGCGAACGAATGTTCGTTTCACGAATGAATGTTTATTGCGTAACAAATTAGTTGATGCAATGATTTAACATTGCATCAAATCTAAACAAATTCGTGAGAAAAAGAGTTCTGAGTACCTAGACAAGTATCAATTACTTTTCTTCAATATACTTTTTGGGAACTTACGTCAATCAAATACATTTTTGATTTTTCCAGCACCGCTTTCTCTGATAAACTGCCACTTTATGTGCTTTACAAAAAGGATTTCAAAGTGACAGGGTAAAAAATTGTCTTCGCGTAAACAAAACATAATTACATAGGACCACTATTGGTTAACCTGATTTGTTTTTTCCACTACAAATCTCACAAAAAGTAGTAAAACGAACATCTATTACATCCACTGTAATCCAATTCAATATAAATCGTAACTAGAACCGTCCGCGTCGAACGTGATTCCAGTTTCGGTGGACACGAGTGCCGTTTACGTTGATCTAATAACTGAAGTGACCGAATCGGCTAAGCTAGGTCTTACACGTCAATAAGAATCCAAAGAACTTTGTCACGCCTTAAATCCGAATTCTAGTTTATTCAACCTTTTTTATAAAGGGATGTTTTCTCGGGATGTGGAGTAATCTAGTTTCATTCCCATTTCAGGTTAGAAGAACATACAGGTTTTAACTATAAGGTAACTATCGCTAATTGCTTCTTCATAATCTGTAGGTATTACAGAAAGTGAGAGCAGTGGTGACGCAGACTAATGAGCAGTAAGTCGTGGGTTCGAACCCAGGCAGGCGAATTACTTTATGTAATTTATAATTAACACTAGAAACGGGATATTTACCATGCCCACTGGTTGTTTTGATAACTTCAGTTCATCCGTGATCGTGATGCTTGCAACAGCGCCGAAATATCGGGAACTCAAAAGAAACAGTGGACATGGTAAATAACCCGTTTCTAGTGTTAATTATAATGTTAGTGACCATGACAGTTTAAAAACTTTTGTATAATTTATTTCATCACCTCGGTGAAGGAAAACATCGTGAGGTTTGTCCTAGAGCCAAAAAATCGAAGACTTGTTACATGTATCAACCCGCACTGGGCCAGCGTGGTGGGTTATAGCCCATTCCCTTTCTAGAATGGAGGCGTGTGTCCCAGCAGTGGGAACATTATAGGCTGATGATGCTTTGCTCATGCTATTCTGTATTACTAATGAAGTATTTCCTAGTAAGTTGTTCCATACCGCATAATAAGGTGTGCTGTAACATCAATCTCCACAAGTAGGTATCGCAGTAAATTGTTTGAATAGGAATTGTTATGTTTGAGAGTACACTTCTGAAAGCAATGGCGCAACATCCACGTTTAATGACTCCTTTTTTTTTTTTTTTTTTTGGGGGGTGAGAAATCATCAAATGACTCCTCCCGCTCTGGGCGGAGCGGAAGGGAGTGTCAGACTCTTACTGACTAAAAAACACCCATGTTCCTTCATTGGCCCTTTATGTTCCAGGGCCGCGGTATCTCTTTCGAACAGTCCCGCAGCCCTGGCAGGCTAATGACTCCTTACGTGGGTGTTACTATTGACAATAACCGCAAGCAACGACACCGGTGCGGTTTTGATTCCGAACGCTACGTAACAACTTTGACGGCAGTCGCATTTCTCTTCTTCATTATAATTTATTCCGCGATTGTCATTTGTCAAACAAGAAAAGTGCTTTTTACAATCCGTAGACGTTGCTGTTTTGGGGACCGTCAGGGAGCGGTGTCACTATTTAGGGAAGCGTTGTCAAAGAGTACAAAGAAACTAGTTTTTGTGGTCTGTCACAGTGAATCAAAAGCCTCCCCGGCTTTACCGTTTTAGTCTGCAGTCGCCTTCAGAAATGTATGTACCTGTACTCCCACACAAGTCCCTCTCATAGATAGGCGACTTGTATCCCAGGTGGGAAAGCCTGATTATGCTTGTCGTTGGAAATACATCTTAGGTGAACAACTCACAATTGATCTGCAGTGACACGGGGTTGCTTGTGGCACTTCCTTCGTTGTTGTAAGCCAGACAGCTGTAGTCGCCTGCAGCTGCTCTGGTCACGCTCTGCAGTACCAAGCTCTGGTCACTGAGGATGACTCCTGCGCTAGCGTTATGCTGGATTTCCTTCACCTGTGAAAGATTCTGATTTTAGGCCCACTGTCACAAAAAACGCTAAGTGCGAATTTCACAAGTGAAAATGTGTTAGATGTACGTTTAAAACAACTTTCAGTTTTTGATTATGGTTTGTGTTACATCACATTGTAAACCATATTTAGCGTTAATCGCAAATAACCAAAACATCCATCATGTCGACAAGAAGTAATCTTCTCGACATGATGCATTTTTTCTGAGAATTTATTACTTACTTAATTTTTTTAAATGTACGAATTGATCAGAAAGACTTAATAATGAACAAATTATGTTCTTGAAACTTTAAAATACGAGTTTACACTCGTATTTTAAAGTTTAGTGGCGTGGTTAGTGTTTGTGTTCGTAGTTTGAGTTTTTTGTTTGTTAAGTTTTGTGTTAAGTATTTTTTAAGTTTTCTAACATTAAAATTGTTAGAAATTGAAAAAACTTATTCTGACGTCACAGTTATTTATGAAATTACAATGTAACAAACGGAAAACTAATCTATTATATCTACCACATGCCCAAGCATTCTCAATAAAAAGAGACCTCAGGCCAGTGGACTCCTGTAGACCAATGATTCGGTTTTTCTTTACTTAACTATGAAACTCACCCCTTTATACCACGTGAGTTTTTTCGCCTTGGGGTTCGCTTTGACGCTGCACTCGAAGTATACCCCATCTCCTTCCTTGATGTAACTAGGGTTCAGGTTTGACCCTAGTTTCAGGGTGACTATTGGGACATCTGTCAACAAACACGAGTCTTTTGGTATAGTTAACAGTGGGTGATGATAACATCATGATCCAAACTATTAATGAGTAAGTTAGGTTGCATTGACCTGATGACCACCTCGGTTTACAAAATACCTACATAGTCAATTAATGATGGAAACACTCTAGAAGAAATGGTCGGTTCACAGGCGATGAATGAAGGACAATCTGCTTATACTGCTGATTTTGAGCAATCAAGATTAGAGGACGAGATTTTTCAAAGTTTAATTGCTTTTAACTCTTAAACTGTTTTTATTTCAATAATATTCTATTTTAACAGAATACCTATCTGCTTAGCTCGGTGATCCGTTTATCACAAAAAAATTTCGATATTATTTGCATACCAAAATGTAATCGTTTGTTTCAACCATTTTGATCTGTAATGTATTTATTAGTAGAACATATTTTATGTGCAAACATGTTATAAATCAACAGATTACACGGTGAAAATTGTTTGCCACACCTTATTGAAACTAACATTTAATTAAAAGTCCTTGCCTGGCGATAATATGCAAGCACTAGAAAACCAAGGAAAATATCTCAATGATCAACTCTCCTGGAACGGATACACCTAAGTTGTAATACAGCACTGGGTACTTACACTGCACGTTGAGAAACCACCGGTCTTCAATAACAGCGCTTGGCACCCTGGGGTTCACGGCGCGGCAGACCAGGTACTTCTCATGGTCTTCAGCCATCGGCACCAAGTTCAATGTGCTGATTGTCGCGTTGTTGTCGGAAAACTGTATGAAAGAAATGTATGGAATTAGAAAGATAGAATGAAAAGGAAAGGATGTCGTGAAAGTAGGGCGCAATATAATTTACGAATAAGTTGTGTTTTGTGAGAGAATCTTAAGCTTGTCAGCCTTATAATATTGATGCGGTGTCTCAAGTAACTTTGAGCTCATCATAACACGCTTATATACACTGCAATAACCACACCTTATTTGTACAGGCTGATCCAAATTGGTATGGATACGGTGCTTGAAAACGTGCGTTGACTTTCATGGAAAAAATCCTGACTTCGAGATGCGGACAGACGAGTAAGAAGTCATGAATTCGATTCGTGTATTGTTCACTTGTGTGTAATAAAACAATCATTTTTGCAAAAAATATAAATACTACAAGTGTGTTTTGGTATACTAAAATTAATTTACATGATCATCTAAAATAATCTGTGAATAACAAAGTACTCTATAAATTGGTTCCGCATATAGGTGCTACTAAAATAACACATTGCCCACAATATAACACCAAAACTGCAGTCCCTAATCTAGCCAAAGCACTAAAATGTTGCTCCATAGCTGCAATAAGTTTAACTGCTGGACCAGTGCTTACGTGGCCATTGTATGGGGTTCCTGTTTTATGGCTTAGAAGCTGAATGTTGTGCCAAAATAAGTGTTAAGTGCGCTTTAAAGTGTGTGTAATGTTGGTAAACAACGGTTTTCGGAAAGATAATGTCAGGCTTGGCAAGGATATTAGCTATAGGAGTAGGAATTTGTTTTAAAAGCAGTTGTTATGGAAATAAATTACAGAAAAAAGTGCCTGCCTGGATTCGAACCCATACGTAAGCCGTTGCCCAAACCACTGGGCCACCATCATCATCTGCCTAGCCTTTTCTCAACTACGTTGGGGTGGGCTTCCAGTCTAACCGGATGCAGCTGAATACCAGTATTTTACATAGAGCGACTGCCTCTCTGACCTCCACAACCCAGTTAGTGCTAAGTAATACGATACCCTTTGGTAAGACTGGTTGTCAGACTTTCGGGACACTGACTACCTGTAACGACTGCCGAAGATCTACAAAGGACAGCCGGGACCAAAGGCTTAACGTGCGGAGGAAACTCGGTATGTAATGGGTGGTCACCCATCCACGGACCAACCTAGGTAAGCACGGCTTAACCTAAAAAACGACCCGAGCGGCTGTTCTTATTTAGCCCCGACCTCTGGGCCACCACAGCTTTGATAAACTTGCAAAATATTTAATTCATTAATTTGTTTAATAATATTGTAGTTTCAAAAAACCTGCCTTAGAGTGACGTCATTTTATTTTTCGTATTTTGCTCAGCAAACCCTTTCATTTGATACCCATATAATGGGAATGCATATGTCGCAGGCATTTTGTATGATTTCGCCATTTACATACGGCGTCGGCAATTTATAAACGCTCGCTGTTATGAAAAATGCCGAAGGCAAAATGTATAATGCCGTGTCATTATCTAATATGCCGAAACACAGGTCGACGGATCCGCGCTGCGCGGGGCTCCTATTTCTGTCTGCAAGGTTTACAGGAACCTAACTAACCGAACCTCGGGGTGCCCCTGACGTCGACCGTCTAGGGTTAGCGTTTCCGTCAGCAGGTCGACGGATCCCCGCTGCGCGGGGCTCCTCGATTCTCTGTTGTTATGTACGTGTCGCAGGCATTTTGTATGATTTCGCCATTTACATACGGCGTCGGCAATTTATAAACGCTCGCTGTTATGAAAAATGCCGAAGGCAAAATGTATAATGCCGTGTCAATACAAAATGCCTGCGACACATACAAAGTAACTAGTCCGCCATATTGTATTTAGAATGACGTCACTTAACTAACCATGCATTGTCATTAAATTAAACATGTATAAAAAGTTTCAGCTCAAGTAGGACCCGAAGAGTGGATCAAATACTTTTAAGATTTTTTATAGGTGAATTTAATGAAAGCGTGTTAAAAAATAAAATACACAAAATAAAGGTTTCGGCTGACTTGCACCACAAATTACTAAATGCGTGTAGCTTGATTAAAACCTCATTCTATCACTGTCATCTTCAAACGATTAACCGAAACAAAACATTTTAAATTCGTTTAGCGCTAAATGTATTTAATCATTCTTGGTGTGAGCCCAAATAGCCCATTAATAAGGTTTAAATTTAAAAAAAAATCTTACAAAAAGCACGACGTAGGTACAGTCCACAACTAAGTAAGTAAGTATTTATTTATTTCTCAGTTATAAAAATCTTACATTAAACTTTGTTTCACACATACCTACTACCATTGTTGGGCATGCAAATCAAAACTAGGTACATTTCAAGAATATTTTAAAGACATAATATGAAATTTGAATTCATAATTTTAGACTGGTTAATATTCATTAAAAATGTATTATTTATAATAACAAAAAAAAAAAAACAATGGTTAAACAATAATGTCAAACAAAAATTACAAAGTAAAAAAATTCACAATAATGTCAAATAAAAATTACAAAGTCAAAAAATTCACAATAATGTCAAAGTACTAATGTCATTACTATGATCATAATTACAATATCAAAATGTATGATTTAAAAATTCATTGACGGAGTAAAAACACATGTCTAAGAGCCAAGCAAACATTTTACATTTAAACTTATTCATTGGTAACATTCTGAGGGCTGGTGGTAATTTATTATAAATTTTAATTGTCATACAACTGGCATATCTACTGTATAATTACAATCTCTGAGCAGGTACTAATAATTTCCCGCCATTTTTTTGTTCAGTCTTTCGGAGATTTGTTCATTTAATAGTAATAAATGAGTGTATTTTTTACAAATAGACAAACTTCAAAAATATGGGAGTGGGAGAATTTTTAATTCCGTTCTGTTTTTTACTGGACACTAGTCTTAACCTTGCGAAGAGCATATACAAACTTATCAAGCTTACTGCATACTCTTTCTACATGTTCCTTCCAGTTTAATTTACTGTCAATTAATATACCTAAAAATAAAGCTGATGGTCCTGGTTGCAGAATTGCATTATAATGTGTAATTGCTGTTGGTATTACTGACAAGTTACATGTTTGAAATTGAACTATGTTGGTTTAAATAAAAAGACGTATTAAAAGCAAAACAAATAATTGGGACAATCAATCACAACAGAGTCAGAGCATTAGTCATTAGTCGAAAGCCACACGAACGCTGTCCTCGTCTGTACCTACATAAAATAAACATATAAAAACAAATGACTGTCTGTCTATTTGTTGATCGATCGCTGTTTTTAAACATGTCACAAATTGATATCGTAATTCAAAACTGTGTGAGTAATTATTTTATTTGAGTTTTTTTTTCTGTCACTACAAAGTGTGATTGATTGAAATATTATGTGTTTTTAATTTGTTCTAAAACTTTTATTTAATTATTCGGAACAACTAAACATTGCGGAAAAATACCTCGTAAGCCGTTTTCCAACTATGTTGGGAACGGTCCCAAAGCAAGCCGTATGCAGCTGAATACATAGTATTTGACTTAGAACGACTGCCTATAATTATGACCGCCACAATCCAGTTAGTAGGAAACCATCCATTTTACTGGTTATCAGACTTTCGGGCTTCTGACAACCCGTAACGACTGTCAAAGTTAATCATCCGGGACTACCAACATAACGTGCTTTCCGAGGCACGACGCGATTTGGATATTTATTTAGTGTATGTTCAATTGTTCACCTATTTACGTACCGACCTCTTTAACCATTGCTTGACTTTAAAGATCGTGTGATAAATTTAATACAATAAAAAAAGTTGGTTGTTTGTAAAGTTGGTTTACGGACGATAGTTTAACGTGACAACGTCGCATAGGCCAATCGAGTGGAAGAGAGATAGATGCGGCGCAAGCGTACAATGAGCGTAACAGGACAATGAGCGTAACGGGACAATGAGTCATCCTTTGTCGTACATGCAGCCGGCGTTCATCGATTTATTAGACGTTGTCACGTCAAAAAAGTTACACACACGACAGTGACGAGCACCAAAACACTTAACAACTGTTAAAAGTGTTTTTCTCCTACTGTTCTGATTTAAATTACATACATTTCAAACAACATACTATTCTGGTACTCATATTTTGATGAAATCATCCTATCTCCAGGTTACGATCGTTATTTCTCGCGAAAATTGTTTTTAAATTTAGGAAAGTGTATATAAGTAGTGGTGCTCGTGACTGTATTTTCTGCGAAACCTTCATGGAAACACAGAGTGAAGCTTCTTTTTTCCAATAATAATTTCATAATCGCAAACTTTATCAATTAACCATGTTTAAACAAGGGATTAAACAATCTGCGGAACTAATAACATTTCCATTTCAATAAAATTATACGTAGTTTTTCATTAGTTTGCAGTTTTATAGACTTTAGCTTATAGCAACGGCTTTGGGATTACATTAGTAAGAGAAAAGCAGAGGTGTACATATAGAACACCAATATTTTGCCAGCTATGCTTATGTCGGATGTGATAGGAGGCGAGCTTATTGCCATCAACTGGGCACAAGTCTAGACTCCGGGGTGCTACTGATGGAAAAACTCAATAACACTTTGTAGTACCCGAAGATTGAGCAGACTTGGTGCCCAGCAGCAGCGCGTGCGCCCACTAGACTAACGAGACATGATATTATTTGTCATCTCATCATCTGCCTAGCCTTTTCCCAACTATATTGGGGTCGGCTTCCTGTCTAACCGGATGCAGCTGAATACCAGCATGTAACATGAAGCGACTGCCTATCTGACCTCCACAACCCAGTTACTACAGGGTAATACAATACCCCTTGGTAAGACTGGTTGTCAGACTTTCGGGCCACTGACTACCTATAACAACTGTCAAAGATCTACAAATGAGAGCCGGGACCAACAGCTTACCACAATCAATTATTACTGTTCATAATTCAACTTTATACAGTCTGTATCGTTTCAATGCAGGGTCACGCCAGGGTTACTATCGACATACCTTTACGCTTGGCTTCTCTGTATACGTGACACAACCAGGAAACAATAAAAGCATTGGTGACATTAATAACCTTAGTTAAGCATTTTGGATATAGAATGCCTACCTTCTATATCAAAAACCTGCCAAGTGCATCTCGGGCCACGCACAATGTAGGGTTCCGTAGTTGCCCATCAAAATGTGCACACTTCCTACTGTTCGCTTTGCCTGTGAACGATGATTTTTATTGTAATAATTGATTGATTCAGAAGGCAGTTTTCTGGACACGGCGCGTATTGTTAGGAGGTTCCTCTCTCAAGAGCTCTGACCACTGGTAGCTCGGACCCTTCTGAAATCTTCATTTTTTATGATATGTCAGTATGGTTTGTCAAAAGACGCACAGTACTCAAATCGAGACTTATATTAAATCCTTCGACTTGTATCAATCAAAAATACGAATTCCCATACAAGTAAAAGATGATAGATTCCTTTATTAGAAATAGCTACGTGAGGGTTTAATCTCTGGTCATGTAAAAGTTGTATTAAGTTTTTTCCATTAGGAATTCTTAGCCGTGGCCACAAATCTGTTTGCGCAGTTCCTGGCAATAGGGTCGCCCCCTATTAGATCAAACCATATCAGGCGACATATGGGTGTCCTATTATACGCCCCTGCCTAAATCTTTAGGGTAAGCAAGAGTGATTTTATTTTATCTACGTGTCTTCATAAATATTTCTGTTGTCACTATTAAAATGCTTAAAACACATTTTCACGTGGACAAAGCCGCGGGTAAACCTAGTTTAGCAATTAAGAGGTTTTGAGCAAAGAATTTTCGTAAACAGTCCATAATGATCCGTAAACATACATACACTTGTTTATGCGTTCAAAATTAGGATGGAGCATGGTATAAAAATGCTAGGAATAAATACTAATTTGTCTAGACAAAGTTGGAGCTAGTTTTTAATAAAACAGTGTGTAAACCTGAAAATGTTTGCACATCAAAACTATATTCATTTTTCACTGTTAACCCCTAACAATGGTAGATTTTCTAGAACAGAGTTGCGACACGATGTTAGTATAGTTTTACATGTTTATGTACACACAAACTACTTTCCAGGACAATCTCTTCGATTCTCTTCTATAAGAGCATAAGGGAATACCTATGTACTAGCTTATGCACGCGGCGTCGTCGCCCACGTGGGTTTCGATAATTGTCCCACTGGATCCTAGTACCTAGATAAAAGTATCCTGTGTGTTAATCCATGTTATAATCTATCTGTGTGCCAAATTTAATTAAAATCCGGTTAGAAGTTTTTGCGTGAAAGAGTAACAAACATCCTGACTTCTATAATGTATTGTGTACTTAAATCCTCACAAACTTTCAAATTTATAATATTAAGTACAACAGTACACAGTGGGATTCAGCAGAACGGTGACAGGAACGTTGGATTAGTAATGTAGACACAGTGTTTTTGTTTATTTTTGTTCTCAAATATTAAAATTATTGCGTGTTACGTTGGAACGAATTTAGTTCTTGACATTTATGATTATCCAAGTTGAAAACAAGAGTAAGGATTTAAGTATTGAGAGCCGATTGAAAACTTTTACTCGATTTAGGGGTAATAAACGATGATTAACGTTGAGAGACGTTTGTATAACAAAACATGTAGGGTTAAGCCGACGTTATCATTATTTAAAGCATCGTTTGTTACCCCAAGAGTATGAGTACTCTCGTGGTACCGGTATTACCGAGTTAACTGACGGTCTACCACTTTTCACCGTTATGCCCTCAGTAATCGGGTTGAAAAGTGGTCGACCTTCAGTGAAATCGGTAGTACTTCTAACAACAACAACAATAATCAATCGGAATACTAAAAAAACAGAGAGCTACTTTTATTTTCCTGTAATTACTAAAACAGTATTTAGTAATAAGAATATAAAACAAAGGCTTTTCTGTGAAAACGTCCGTCCGGCACAAATGATGACCATCATTCTGGCGTTTATTCGCGAACGTTTCGGAAACACCCGTTTTTATTTTGTGTTTTTTTTTTTTGACTTAATTGGTTTTCCCGGTACTATTGAATATTGGAGTTGATTAAAATTGTAAACGGTACGGCTGACCAGGTAGTGAATTGTGATGAACTTACTGAATGCCGACTATATACTGGGCTGCGATTGCATGGATTTATTGAATGAAGTGGATGATATTTTTAACAGTTTTTATCGTTTATAACTAGCCTATGTTTTTGACTTTTATTATATTTTTCAGGAACAAATTTATAAAGATATTTCAGTAATAACTTCAACCCCGCTAAGCCCGTAAGCACTCTTCAAGGGATTGATGATAATTAAATGGTCATCATCACGTCACGGGCGGTTAACTCTGCATTCATCTTTCTGATTACATAATATTTTACCTCAGTTCCTACGGAGAAAAGAACAAAGGGTTTTTTATTAGAAAACAGTATTTTAACAGACCATTTCATGTCTTAATAATTATTACATAATTCACACTCAATTACTTTTATAAATGGCGAAGCCTGGGGACACAGACAAATAAATATTAAACTAGTGATAACAATGATGGAATAGTTAAATAATATCTCAAATTGACTTGACAACATATGTCTCAAAAATCTCCTTCAATATCTCAATAATAATAACATAATTAATATCTTCTTCAATGTCGGCAGTACAGCTGTGAAAGAGATTTGTGAAAGAAGTGTAACCCTATGTATTATTGTTTGACTCTGAATGTATCATTAATTAATGTTATTGGTTTTAAACCATTTTAATTAAGTTATCAGGGTTTAAAGTGATAATTATCACCTGAACCCTCTAAATTATTCTGTGAAAAGTCGTTCATTGTAGAAATACAACGTCTTGCTTTGAGAGCGATCGTCTATTCTGTCTAGCCCTCAAAAACGAATAAAAAGGAAAGACAATATTTTCGTCCCACTACGTCAATGGCATCGTCAACTTTAGTACGTAAGAATTGAGCAGTAAAACAATGGCACAGCAACAGTTAGTCGTTCTCAGGCGTCAGTACATCTGCACTTACTGTTGCTAGAGTTTCTTTGTATTCGTGCCATTTCAAGTGTCACTTCAGATCTTATTGTTGCTTATGTGTGTTTCGGGAAGTTGTCCGCTCGAATTAATTTAACTTTTAGTTGTGCAATTTAAGATTAACTTTTGCATGTTTTAGCAGGTAAATAACTATCCTAATAGGTATGTAGCGTTCGAGGTACCATGACAAATAGTTTCTGGAATGAGTTGAGGAAGGCTTTTGTCTAACTGTGGGATAGTACTGTGCGAAGTACGGTTGAAGAAAAAATATTGAATGAAGAAATATTTTCTTCTAGATTTGGAATGAACATTGATCACTTCGTTTTATGGACTCTGCGTGTATAATTAATAGACAATTTCAAGCAAGGATTCAGGTTCTCATGCGATATTTTTGTTAAGTGATATCTAAAATTCAGAAGACCAGGTTGACATTTCATATAAATACTAAGCTAGGAAACATCATTATGTAAGTGTTAACCCTGCAACCTTTGGTCATAGCAAAGCAAACGAAGATCTTTAAAATCCAGGCCATCACAACGAATGCCTAGGAAATTACACTTAATAAAGGTAATATTATGCAATTCACAAGTTTAACTAAACTAGTCGCTTTTGACCTACTTCCAGTCATGTTTACCGAACAAATAAGCATAAATCCAGCCAGTTAAAAGTTCAACAGTCACGCAATTTTGTAAACGGAAATTTAACTGAAAAGTTCAGTCTTCAAACTATGCAACAGTATCGGAAAACGTATGGAAATATTGTTGCGGTTCTCATAGAAATATGTACCTACCAATATAACAGTAACTACAAACGTACATTTTAGTTCCTACTTGTTCCGTCAAGGACATTAATTGATGGCCTTCGTCAATTGCCACTAGATATTATTTCAAAGAATATAACATCAAGCCTGTAATCCCCGAAGGGTTAGGCAGAGGTGTAACTAATAATACACCCACATTTCGCCAGTTATGTTTAGTTCCCTTGTAATAGGGGCCGAGCCTATTGCCATCAATAGTACAAAAATCCAGACTCCGTGACTCCTACTGAGAAATTCGTGATGAAAAATCCCAACAACACTGCCCGACCTGGGAAACCCAGGACCTCATGATCAGCAGTCGCGCTTGACCACTAGACCAATAAATATTAGTAACATATTAGTAATGACAAAATATTTCAAAGAATTACAGTTGTATTTTGTTTATACAGTCCAGTTGAAGTCCGTAGAGAAGTTGTTTAGCAACAAATTCTCTGCAATCTTTGTAATAGCGTAAGTTTTAGCATACTCTGACAGCAACAATTATTACAAAAAAGATCACTTTGATTTTATCAGTCATAGTCATGCTAAATCCTAGGTAAAAGGACTGTAAACGAAGCCACGTGAACTCACTAGTTAACGTAAACAGTGGCAACATCAACAGTATGCGCAACTCGACGATGAAAAGAATTAATTACCCACTTGATGGTACATTGTGTGTCTACCTACCTACCGTTTCGGCCCACACACTCCCATCACCCCACACAATGGCCCGCCACGCTCAGCCAACTTTCATAAATGAAGCGAGGAAATTAGCAATTAACACATTTTCATCAAATCCCTGCAAGAGGATAATTTTAGTGAAATAATAAACCTAATAGTTATTAGTAATTACACGAAAATGTGGTACCTATAATTGAAATTGCTGCTTTAATTATGTGGATAATGAAATGGGGCTCGATTAACTAATTTGCTGTGATTAAAATCAACATGAAATGTTATGTCCTGGGTAGTACTTTTGTTAAACAAATCTAAATTAATAATCTGCTTAATTGGTTATTTTTTTGCTTTATTATTAATTTTATTAATTCTTTTAAGAAGCGCACTGAACATATTACTTGTTCTAGGAAACGAAGGAGTATTCTGCTAGAACTTCCAACCTATTTTCTTCTCGGAAGTAGTGTTTTGCTTAATTTCTTGAAATTTTAAATCCTTGTTACGTTATTGGTACTATCACCAGAGGAATAGAGTCAGATGGGCGGAGGCTCAGTCGGATGTGTACGGGCTGGAGTGGGGTTAAGTTCACCACGCTTCTTCAATCTATACAAATAAATGAAATTGCAGAGTCTGTTTGTAATTTCAAAATAACAGCTTTATACTGAATGCATATGAAAGTATATTCAGTACTTATGACAAAAACACATTTTTTATTATTTTTGTCTGTCTGTCTGTTTGTTTGTTCCGGCTAATTTCCGAAACGGCTGGACCGATTTTGACGGGACTTTTACTGGCAGATAGCTGATGTTATAAGGTCTAACATAGAAAAATAATTAGGGTTCTGTGCAAAAAAATTAAAACCCTTGAAATTGGTAACAAAATTCGATTGAAAAAGGGAAGTAAGTAACATTTTTTTTTATAATAATTTTACGCGAACGAAGGTCGCGAATGGCTAGTTTGTACATAAACCGGCTAGTCGGTGAGCTTAGCAGTACCAAAGTTGGATGTCATATTGACGATATTTGTTTGAATAATATTAGTTATACGGATGACATGGTGCTGCTGAGCCCATCGATAGGCGCTCTGAGGAAACTTTTGGCTATTTGTGAGTCCTATGCAGTGTCCCACGGGCTCAAGTACAATGTTAAGAAGAGCGAACTTTTATTATGTTTAAAGCGAGTGCCATAAACTATTCTGATGTTCCCGGTGTCTCGCTCTGTGGCACTCCGTTAGCAAGTAAGTTTAAGTATTTGGGTCATTGCGGACACTGATGATCTTAAGGACAATATGGATATAGAGAAGGAGCGTAGGTCGTTGGCTGTTCGATGTAACATGCTGGTTGGAAGGTTTGCACGCTGTACAAATCAAGGTAGTCAGTCATTCTACACGTGCAGTCTTTGGACCCGTTTTACGCAGAAAACAGACAGCGATCTGCGTGTCCAATATAATAACGCGTTTAGATACTGTTGGGGCTGTCGTGGCGTTGTAGTGCGTCCACTATGTTAGCGGAGGCGCGCCAGACGATTTTTACGCATTTATAGGAAAAAGGACCGCCTCCATAGCCGGCCGGTTACGCACCGCCATTAACAGTCTCCTGAGTGTATTCTCAGATCGGTGGGACTCCCCTCTGCTGCGCCACTGGGTAAGGATCCATACCGAATTTAGAAATTAAATTATAATCTCCTTTTTACTAAAACTACATTAAGTTATTTTGTTGAAACTAACACTATGGACTCATGTCTGAAATAAACAATTCGAATTAATTTAAGAAGGAGTATGTCAAAAGCTTTTGTCCGTTTCCACAAACACTAAGCTTCACCTAAAGGAACGCCTAAATGTTATGGCACAACATCAACAGTGTCCTATCGTGTAGTAATTTATTTACTGAAAACAAGCATTGGTTTCCCTTTAAAAAGGCCAGATTCCTGTTGAAGAAGTGCATGAAACTCCATGGTCACTTAAGAGTTTATGTATACTTCATTGTTAAATCTGTATAGTAAAAACACAGTCACAGGATGCGGTAAAATCTAATGTGTAATAGATAGATAAATGATGAAATGAAATGATATTCATTTATGTAATTAGGTTGCAAAAAAACTTTTTCACGATAGAAATAACGTATGTTTTAAAACGAAGAAACGTCCGAAACAAACCCAAGGGTCACAGTCTCTTTAAAGTCCAGACATTTAATCTTAGTCAAGTCATTAGGAGGACAAAACAGAAAATAAATCCACATGGCTACCTATATACCTATATGTATATACATTAAAAAAATAAAGGCGCAAAAATTAAATACACATTTTAAGGAAAACAAAATAAAGTTTTTGATTGTGAAAGAACTCCAGAATATACAAAGGAAACATGTTATTTGACGCAGACGGCAACATAAAAGCTAGGAGGTACATTTAGATATAGTTGATAGATAAGACATGTAATTATAGATAGCTAGACTATCTACTATTTCCTAGGACACCAACAAAAGGAAATGTGTGATTCGGTGATAAAATATAATTTCGTTCGTGACTTGTGACACTAGATGGCGTTAGTTTAAACATTTGAATGGATTTTAAGGGTGTCCGATACACTGCGCCGATCCCAAATACATTGGGATATGAGCAGGAAATTTACTATACCTTGACTTGTGCCGAACAGAACAATAAACATAGTTCAGCGATAGTAGATTCCGAACAGTGTTTTGGATAGGCATGCGCCGAAGAAAAGGTGGATTGTGTGAGGAATGATATGAAAGAGAAAGGAGTAAATGATGTCGTATCGTCTGACAGGGGAGAATGGAAGAAGAAAACGTGTTGCGCCGACCCCAAATAGGATAGGACAATGGCAGTAAGATGATGATGATGATGCGCCGAATGTTAAATCAAATTATGAGTAGTAATTGCATCGGCTCGGTTTTGCTGTTTTTCAAATATTGTCAAATCGAACATTTTTGTGTCACACTCATATAGCAAAATTACGAAGTCAATATCGATGGACTATGGTTAAAGCCTGTAACTGCTCTAGCTTTGGCTACTGCCGAAACTTTACGTATTCGCATTTGTACACACCATGTTTTCCTACTTAGTATTTAGTAGTTATCTGGTTTTAACTTTGATGCGAGCAAGCGATTAATAGGTAACTTCTGTACGCAGCTATGCTTGCGTAGAAGTCGACAATAGTCCCACGAGAAAGAACTAATGGTATAAAAGAATCTAACGGCCTCCCCTGACGGACTGAAAGAATTAGTAAATATTAGAATAAGAGTATAGGTATAGATAGTGTAGATTTTATAATATAACAAGTAAATAATATGTCAGTAAATCCGTAATTTGATACAATATTAAATGCGATAATTCCCTAACGAGTACTTCCTTAATTAGTGGTTTATTAATTATAAATCGTGGAGCCTCATTTTATGTTTTGTGGTATTGTCAATGTCCAAATTACAACATGTGGGCAAGTGCGATGTTTCAAATTAAAAGCTTATGTTATTTGCGAATACTGTTTTTTTTTAGATTGTAGTCATGTAAATACGATATCAGAAAACTGAAGCCTAAAGTAGGCTTCAGTCTTTCACAGTCAGCGGGCTGTAAACCAGTGAAACTACTGTCCGCATTGCGGGAGCTCACGTGAGTCAGGTGATGAGATATCGGTCCCTGACTTCACCAAGGAGGAGAAGGGAAGGAGAAGGAAAGAAATTTTATTTGAGTTAGGCGGGCGAGCGAGGTGTCCAGAGAAACGTCTCGTCGCGGGCTAGCGATCTGTGGAATAAACCCGGGTAGGTCCTGAACAATTTTCGGGACTTTTGGTCAAAAATCCCGATTTTTGATAAAAATCAACCCCTAAACCGGAGACCGGCTCACGGAACGCGGACCGAAAACAGGGATGAAGGGTGAGTACTATTGTAAGCATAATTTGAACGAAAATTTGGAAAAACTCTAAACCTGGAATTAAAATCGAGGGGTGAATCAGGGAAGAAACCCATTGAGGAGCCGCGAACGACATGCAACGCAGTATTTGGAAAAAAAGCGGAAGTAATCACACAAAAGTGCGTCAGTCTTTCGCCTGCCGGTGCCTCACAAAAAAGTAACATTGTCCTCCGGACCTCATTGTCGTCACGCATTGAAAACTGTGAAGGCTTGGACAGAAAGGCCCAAGTAGGCAGATGTATCTTCAACCTCGTAAAGTAGGGATACCTCGATGGAACAGCAGCAGGGTGCAAACTATGTCCCGTCTCCTAATCTACCCTGTGCGCGCCACCAGCCACCACCAGTGTTCCAGCGGCCACTACTGCTGTGCCAGTGACTCGAAGAAGAAGAAGACCAGCCAGTTTGCATACTGGACAAGAAAATATATTTATGCCAAAGTGCGCCATAACTAGTTAAGTATGTTCAAACGTAAATTAAAACAGAGAAAATGTAATAAGATTGAATAACGCAAATCATCTTTGTCGGCAAAAGCCAAGAAGTGCCATAAACGAGAAATATAAAGGATTCCTACCGAACTTGTGTAAGCTATAACTGCCGAGTTTCTCACAGATTCCCACGGGAGCATAAAGAAATAGTACTCAACTTCTGACACGAAATCGCGGAGCAGTATTATAAGATAACTTTGCAAGCGCTCCAAATGTTGACTGCCTCATATTAATTTGGTAGGTATGTACTCTTACAAATTTTGTACTATTGTTTCAAAATCATCAAACGGCCCCAAAATATTGTTATGCTATTTTGATTATTCTGCAATATTAATCAAATAAAAGTAGGTAGAGAAAATACTTAAAAATACTCAAGGATATGATGCTTTAACTGGACAGACTGCTGCTACAATGCCAAAGATATCATTAAATTTAGCTATATTTATCTACCCCTTATTATCCCAGCAACGTGGCAGTTTCAACATGCATAATTAGTCCATAATATTCCCACAGCTGGAACACACACTTCATTTCTGAGGGGAAGTGGGCCATCATCCACCATGCAGGTCTAGAGCCGGTTGGTATTCCAAAATGCATTGCAGAAAAGTCGAAAAGGTGACAACTATTACGCTTCCCAAAAAGTTCAATTCCAATTATTTCCAACCAACGTTATTAATATGAATGATAAACATAATATAATATCATGCCTGTAATCCTCGAAGGGTTAGGCAGAGGTGTACCTATGTAATAGTACACTCACATAGGTATCCCCAGTTATATTGAAATCCCCTGTAATAGGGGACGAGCCTATTGCCATCGACAGGGCACAAATTCAAACTTCGTGGCTGCTACTGAGAAAAACCCAATAGCACTTTATCCGGTCCGGGAATCGAATCCAGGAACTCATGCTTAGTAGTCGACCACTGGACTAACGAGGCAGATAAACAAATTATAAACTGCTCATCTAAACTCAAGTCAACACAAACTGAAAACTAGCAGCTGCGGTTAGATTTTAATTAAAAACATCCACTATTCAAAGTCTTCATTGGCGGTAGGCATGTATTTACATTGCCAAGCAAATAGTAGATTATTGTACGGAGTAGATTATTAATGCTGAGCATATTTGTCGTGTGGTAGTTCAATCAATGTGGATTTAAACGTGGCTTAGGTTTGTAATCAGTACTTGAGCGCGGTAACCGCGGAGCGAGAGAGTAATTGGCGCGACGGCTGATTACTGAGAACCGTGTTAAGGCTTCGAGAAAAACCTATATTGGATATAGTATGTGGCGTCGCGCGTCGGGTGTAAAGAGTTAAGCAGCTTTCACTTGCAATTATATAGGTATATTTCTCTCTAATAAGTTACTAAAAACTTTTTCTAAAATGTTATTTTGGTTTTAAATGAAATGTATTTTGAAATTATGCTTACTTAAAATGAAGCTGCAAGATTCTTCAAACTTAAGGTACTAATATCTTTATTTATAATCATTTCTGAGATCAATTCAATAACAAAATATTTTCAGAAGCGGCGTCTATTAAAAAAACTAGACATAAAAATAAATAGAGTACGAGACATTAAATACAATAATAACAGCTACTAGATGAACATAAATGAACAGATCTTCCAGGAAAAGTATGCGCTTCGCCAACCACATTATCCTCGGAAAAACGAAAAATAAGATGAAACCCATGCTTATTTTACATTATTATGGTAAGAAAACGATAAATTAACAACTCAACTGGTTTGTGGAGGTCAGAGAGGCAGTAAGTACCTCTACAAATAATACTGGTATTCACTTGCATCCGATGAGACTGGAAATCGACCGCAACATTTTTTGGAAGAGGCTATCCAGATGATGATGATGATGATGGTGATGGTGATCATGATTACTGTGAATCCATACACGTAACTAACAAAAAAACCGGCTAAGTGCGAGTCGGACTCGCGCACGAAGGGTTTCGTACCATTATCAACAACGGCAAAAAAATCATGTCTGTTGTAAGGGAGCCACTTAAATGATGGAGAGTGTCCACTTAAATATTTTTTATTCTGTTTTTTTAGTATTTGTTATTATAGCGCCAAAAGAAATACATCATCTGTGAAAATTTCAACTGTCTATTTATCACGGTTCATGAGATAAAGCCTGGTGACAGACGAGACAGCGGAGTCTTAGAATTAGGGTCCCGTTTTACCCTTTGGGTACGGAACCCTAAAAAAGACTAGTAATGGTACCTACTTTGTGATGAGTAACTATCCCTTTACAAAACTATGTAAATTTGTTTCTTAGACTTATTTACTTATTTCCAAACCATCAGCAAAATGTTGCAATGTTCGTTGGGTCTACTACAAGTAATTGGGTTAGTTTATTTTTTGAGAGGTTGTTCGCAATTTACATATGTAGGTACTTTATATTTAGCATTCTAGAAATTGAGTTAACTTCGTTTGTGGTAAATGTAGGTTGGCGTCTAATTTCAAAATGGAGGGTCCTACACCGACATCTGTTTGACAACGCCTTGATAAAATTATTCTTTACAGTATGACTACTTTAAGTGTGCAGTTCAAGAAAATTTACATCGATATGTCAAACTTTGCTACATTTATTTTAGGTCTGTGTTTTCCCGCCTGCAAATTATATAAGTTGGTTGAAGTGAACATAATCTACCGAAAAGCATAGGTATTTTTTTTTTTTTGTTTGATTGACCCTATATGGTAACATCATAAATAACTACGATCTAGCTTAATTACTAAAGCTAATGAGTAATACAGTTTGAACTTAATTTGCTAGGTGGAGTAAATCTAAGAATGTGTCCATTAACACTTTTCTTATTGTCTCTATTAAGGGAAAAGCATATAATGTCAATCCTTTTCAAAGTCGTTGAAGACGAACACACAACAACGAAACAGCGATTCGCAGATGTCTATGCTATTCTTTTTCTTCTTCTTATTCTTTATTGCACACAAAATTAAAAGATATACACACAACATTACAATATATAGCTTATATGTACATCGGAGAGCTGCAAAAACGCGGCTGCTGCTATCTGCCCTAAAGCACAACTATTTAAATTTTTATCTTACTTCAGTGCGTGAAAGAGATAGAACTACGCTACCTGTATAGCTCTGTCTCTTTCCCACACTCAAGTATGATTAAAATTATACTGTTATAAGAGAAAGAAAGAAGACGGACGTCCCGCCGAGGCCGGCCTAGAAAGAGCGCTGGTTCGAGGAGGCACGGGAAAAAAGCACATGGAAGGAATTGGGGGAGGCCTTTGCCCAGCAGTGGGACAGTACAGACTACTAAAAAAAAAGAAAAGCAAAGAGAAATAAAGAAAATTACGTTTATTTGGGACCCCTGGTCTTACTTTCCTCACCGTTCTTCTTCATACAAAAATCAGAATATAAGCACATGAACCACAATAAACAGTATAAACTCACGTTCTTAGCACTCCTCTTGAGCTGCCTCCCAGCCTTCCACCAGGTAACCTGTGCTTCAGGCCTGGACCCCACGGCCCGGCACTCTACGTCGTAGTTCCTGTCTGCGGACAGCTGGGCCCGCTTGTTCAGGATCTGGACGCTCAGTGGCCTTACTGTAACAAACTGGACTAATTGGCAGGGGCTCGATGTGGAACTGAAGTGTGTTATTATGCTTTCAAGAGAAAAAATCTTTCTACGAGACTGATGATAATTTTCTCAGATAATAACTGCAATGGGTAAAGCCAAGTACGTAACAGAGTTACACGGGTGCCATTTTGAATTCTGGCACTTTGCACAGACACACAATGACCAGTTGTACCTAGTCTGCCGCGTTGTCTGAATTACTCTGACGTTAATATAATTAGTCACCATTTCACAGTAAGTTTACAAAGGAAATTATTAAATCTCTGCTATAAATGTTACTTAGTACTTTTTCTCTGCTTTATACCTGCCATTGTAACACTACTGTCAAACTAAACATGCAAGTAAACGGTCGTCTAGTGATCGCAAGCGCGATTGCTGAGTGAGTATGAGGTCCTGGGTTCGATTCCCAGGTCGGGCAAAGTGTTATAGGGATTTTGCATCGGGAATTTCTGAGTAGCTGCTACGGAGTCTGGATTTGTGCCCGGTTGATGCCAATAGGCTTGCCCCCTATTACATATAGGACTTAAAACATAATTTGTGAAATGTGGGTGTGCTTGTAAAGTGCACCTCTATCGGGCGCCCGGTTGATGGCAATAGGTGCCCCCCTATTACACGGGACTTAAACATATTTGGCGAAATGTGGGCGTATTATTAGTTATACCACTGCCTAACCCTTCGGGGATTACAGGCGTGATAATATGTTATGATAATTATAAACAAACACAATTCTTGTCAACAGATTAAGTAGACGAGGCTATCAGATTCGGATCACCACCTCCAATTTGATGCCCATTAATATATTAGGTCGCATAAAAATAACTGTCACAAATAAGCAGCAGTGAGGTTTTGTCGGAAGCAATCAATAACGCTTGAGTTAATCACTAACAACCCAATATTGGACACACGACAAATATTCCTCGTTCATTTGACCTTGTTTCTGATATGAGATATTACAAATAAAATAACACTCATAAGGCAGAAAAATATTCCATTGGTGTAGTTAGTTTATAAAGAGTTCAACACAACAAGCCATACTGTTTACAATGGTATTTTCCACTTTCGAAAATATACAACTTCTGTACAAACTTACTTCCCCTAATATTTATTCAGAAATCAAAAGGTAAAATACGATATTAATCTGAAATTAACAATGTAGGTATAATAATGTTACATGCATGTACTAGGAGCTCTAACAATATGATATACGCAGGACAGTAGTTTTTATTTTTTTGTATTGAACCCTTTTTGGAGATGTTTTTTTTAAGTTTCTAGTTACTAACCTTCGTGTATGGAACTCTTCTGAAAACAGTGTGCAAACGGAACTGTTAAAAAAATACCACATTGATTTCATGCAACCCTGGTACTTTTTGTAGGGTATTTATTCAATTCACTAAAAAGACGATTTAACGACGATACTGTGAGAATCATTTATGAAAGTGTTGTAAACCTTTTTTTATTTATGTTTTAACTTCAATTATTTTGCTTCACTTCGTGATATAATTGTCTCTTTTATTTTTATAATTTTAGTTACTGTAATTGGTTTGTAACGCAACCGTTGTAATTAAATAAATAAATAAATTCTAAAATTCTTCATGATTCTATTCTCCTAGTAATTTCTGTTCAAATTCTAAATTGGGTTCTCTCGTAACAAAAATTTGTGTGCCAGAGAGAGACAAAAATACCAACATCGACAAGGACTTTAGTTGTAACTTTGGAAGCTGACTGTACTGTACAAGAAACAGTTGAAATGTATGGTTGACGAAACGGGACTCAATGTATGAATCAAGATTGAAATAGTTACGAAAGAGCACTTTTTCACTTGTTTTGCACGTCTTATGTTTATTTGGCGAAACGGGAAAGTTACTAAACGTGATGTAGCCACTTCTAAACGCAGCTTATCCTGCCCTTATTCCATTCTATTTGGAGTCCAAGTCTTTTCCTTCCATATTCTTCTATTACTTGCCTGTCTTTCCTAGCCACATAATCTTTTACACTGAATCAAAACCATCCAAGCAAAGATTCATTCTCAGAAAATGGCCGAAATCAATTTTAACATTGCCATTGCAGTATTATTTGCAAGATCCTAAAGCTCTGCCGTCTGTGTATCTCGTAATTGAAACCAACTACCGGACTTGCTCAATCGGAACTTCCAATTGAATGCCTGCTAATAATAGACCCAAAAATGGTCACTTACCTTGAATCATGAAGATGGGTACGAGGAAATGGATCATTTACAACACTGATATTATGATAGTTTGTTATTATTTATAACGTATTGTTTTCCTAGTAAATGATTACTTTATTTACGTTACATTTGGAGTGTGGTGAAGAAACACCCCTATATCGACGGTGGAAATTTAAAACCCTGTAAGGGACATTAAGTGTGCTGTTGTAATTTCAACTTTCGACGCTAAGACTAAAACTTGAAAATCCAACTGGAAGCTCATATATTAAATTTTCTCAGGTGAAAGCCTATTTTAATCTGTTGCCAAAACTTGTGTCCGTTCATTAATGTCAGGTAGTTTATATTTTGGTCAAAGAATTTCAAATGCTGGTTATTCGACAGCAGCATTTACTGGAGTGTGACTTTCTATGAAAATGAGATCCAGCTTAGCTCGACCTGTGGGCTCGAATAATCCAAATGTGAATGCATGGAAGTGGCGACCCATCTCGCGATCCTGCCATATTCTGACCGTGACTTAGTTCCTCGTGAATTAAAAGCGAGTTAAAAAAAAAACAACATAAAAACATGAATAAAGACCACAGTAAAACATTGAAAATCATATATCCTTTAAACCTCTAACAAAACCCAATCAACTCACAATTGATATCCAGAATCAGTAGTTTAGCCTCAGGAGCAGCTAGGTTGGTGTTAGATGCCTGGCAGACTAGCCGCGCGTTCAGATGCTGCCTGCCGACGTTGGGGAAGGTCAGCGTGTTCACCGTCACGCCGTCGGGGCGTTGCTCGAACGAGTCGTCGATAACGGTATTCTCCAAGTACCAGGTGAGGCGGGGGCGGGGGTCGCCTAGGGAAAAGAAATAAAGTATATAAAAAGTTAAATACAATACAAAATGTAATACACCATAGGTTGCCAGCATTAACCTGGGATGAATTTAAATTGTTCTTATCACCCCTGCAGCGGTGGCCCATTAGTGACGGCCCCGACTTACGAGCAGTATGTCGTGGGTTCCAACCCAGGCAGGCGCATTTCTTTGTGTAATTTATTCCATCACCACTGCTCTCAAAACGGTGAAGGAAAACATCGTGAGGAAACCGGCATGTCACCGGCCACCAAAAAATCGATGACATGTGATATCTAACGACCCGCGTGGTGGATTATAGCCCATTCCCTCCCATAGAGAGGAGGCCTGTGTCCCTCGTCCCCGTGTTCCCAGCAGTGGGAACATAATAACAAATAAGCTGATTATGCATCACCCCTGAAAATACCAAGGTTGCGTATGGTTAGTTAATAATCGGTAGTAGTTTTTTAATACCAAGGGCCTAAACAAACAGAAATTCTATCAGCGACGAATTCTACAAATGAAAATATTGCGCCTGCTTGATAAGCTACTGACAAGTTCCTGCTCCACTTGTTGAAAGTCTTTGTAAAAATGTAAAACGCTTTGAAAGCCACGCCTTCTGAATAAGCCCGTTTATAAAAAAAATCTATTACTAGGTATAACAATGCTTGCAGGGTCTTACCATTAGCATCAATCTAGGATTCTACCTATTCTTGGTTTCTACCTCCTCCTGAAATCTTCAAGAGATACCTGTAGAGTTTAAACAAGTACCTGACTGTTTTGTCGTAACAAATGACGGTACTT
Source organism: Eurois occulta (assembly GCA_950022335.1). Classification (NCBI taxonomy): domain Eukaryota; kingdom Metazoa; phylum Arthropoda; class Insecta; order Lepidoptera; family Noctuidae; genus Eurois; species Eurois occulta. Next base: position 18,160,217 of record OX465497.1, read on the forward strand.
AACTGATAAATACATGCGCTTTACTTACGGGCGCCCACAGGGTCCCCGACCGAGGACATATTTTAGCTTCCTCAAGATTACAATGGTCTTGGAATTGTGTTTTGTTCATGCTCTCCGTTTTTTTTATTTTTGAATAGTCTATTGTCTGCTTCTTCTTGGTTTTTATGGTTTATAACGTTACGATACCAGCCTATCTCCATTCTATCATCGGACGAACAGACATACTTCCACATAGTTATTGTGCGAACCGCCAGTCTGTGAAACTCACTGCCGGCTTCTGTATTTCCCGGTCATTATAATCTAGATCTGTGCAAAGTTCGAGTGAATCGGTTTCTTTTAGGTAAATGTGTTACACCCTAGGCCGTATCATCGGTTTACTTCAAGCGAGTTGCGGCGACACGCAAGCTTATTCATCATAAAAACTATTGCTGTGCCACTGCTAGTCAAAGTCCTCTTCTAATATAGAGAATGCACGAGCATTGATCACAGCACTTACTTCAGACGGGTTGGCTACTTCTATGTATATATATTAATTATAAATCCAGATCTTCCCACGATTTCTTCCTTGAACGATGTCAGTGACATCCTTGATAAACTTAGAAATTACAAATGAATCGATAAAAATCATATTGAATACTTGTCCTGATCTGAACCCACAATCTCGTCATGAATAGCGAGGCCTCAACCAAAAAAATAACAAAATCCCCTTTCTCTCTATAATTAACACGTATTAACAGAATAACACGTCGTTTTACAAACATACTGTTTTAATATGTAGAAAGATTAAAAACTAAAGATAATCTTTTAGCATATACAGGGTGAATTGCATTCAGATTATTTGTGGCTCTTACAAGTTATTGATGTCGTAAAAAATTAAAGATTTATTTAACTGACAAAATAAATAAAAATACCTCAAACCCAAATGAGGGATCAGAGAATTTCGCCCTTAATAAGAAAGCTACTTAAGAGATTTAAAGTTGACACCAAAAGTTCTTAGTGACAGAGGAAAAAAAGATAAAATGTTTTGGCATTGCGAACGTCGCGTCAGACTGTTTGACACTCTTATCTCTGTCAACCCTCTAGAGGCATCGTCACTTAGTGGATTTAAGAATTCATAGCGAGGTCTTGTTATTTTTGAGAATTCTTGTAATTAGGAATGAAAATGTTTAGCTTTGTAGCTTTGAAGAAAACTCTTTTAGGCTACTGTTCTTTAACTAATTATTTTTAAAACTTGTCTAAAGGATGGTGAATAAGGAAACCAGCATTTCGTTGAACCAAACATTCCAAGATATAATAATAATAATAATAATAATAATAACCACTGGCTCCTGTCTTACCAAGGAATATATAATTACTGGATTGTAAAGGTCAGTTATAGTCACTCCATGTAAAGTACTGATATTTAGCTGCATCCAGTTAGAGTACAAGTGGATCCCAACAAGGTTGAGATTGATTTTGGCTAGGCATATATGGATGAGACACGTATTAAACCATTTTAGATAAAAATGTCAAAACATTACCACTTTATTTATTTATTTATTTAACACTTCACAGTACAGAGTACAGAGGCGGACTTAATGCCATAGGCGTTAACATTTTTTTTTTTTGCATTTATTTTTTTTATTTTTATTTAGGCTTTATTGTACTTTGTGTAAGGAAATAAAATATTTTTTTTTTAAATTGTAAATAAAATTTTCTAATTTGCGTTTTGTTAATACTTAAATCATCGTCGTAATAGCTAAATCCCAATTATCTTGAGGTCGCCTTCAGTCTATAAAAATCTAGAAAACCCTCATTTAATGCAGCTGAATATCAGGACTTCAATAAATATTACTACGTAAATAAACATGAGATTCGGTCCACGAAAATTGATCAAACCCAACTACTTCCGAGCTCCACACATATTTTCCAAACCTTTCACATATTTCTAACCCTCGAAATGCCAGCCAAGCAATACATAACAATATTACACAAATAATTTATAAGCAACCCCTATTTATCGGATTGGTGGATGCACAATGCCAGCACATCAACGCGCCATGATTATTTGGCAGATATACAAATATACAATACTAGGGGTGGATTAGATTTTTTCCTCAACCAAACAGTAAAATGATTAGTTGACCTACTTCTGGAAATTGAGGAAAATGTATTGATTAATGTTGGCTTGGAAAATAAAGCAGGGAAATGGCATGGTGGCGCAGAGGGTTAAGGACCCATTTTTTGAGGGATGTCAATTTAATAACTGTCAATCAGCGTGTATTTCTCAAGGAAGTCCACACTGAAGACACTGCCAAATTACTGTTAGTTGAAATATCGTAAGGTACGTGAGACCTGGGGCTTTAAGGGCCTGGAAATGCCAACACACAAGAGAAGCCATGTCATGACAACAGTCGTAGATTTTAGCAATAAAAAATTGGGTGAAATATAGACCAGTATATAAATACAAAAATGTCAAAACCATGAAATCTTTTTCACAAAAAACATAAATCCCTCAATCAAAACTAAGGATCAAACGCACTGCAAAAACTCGAATGACACAACAACTGCAGAACATTGAACAATAAGGGGGATCTAAAAAAGAATTCGCAAATACTTCAAAATAACGAGGCCGGTGTAGTAGAACCTATCAGACTCATAGCACTGGAAACCATGGATGTTATTGAGCTCTTTCAATTGTTTCATCAATCCGGCTAGTTTCGTTATCAATTTTAATGGCATTGTTTGTTGTAAAACAGTATGAGGATCACTTCCAAAATCACAAAAGATATGCAAAAAAAAATGGGCCAACCTGAGATTTTTTACAACAGGGCAATGGTCATTTCAAATACGGAAGAGAAATGAGTACCTATCTAACCGAATTCAATCACCACGATGAAATCTCTTTAGTTATTTTGTCGTCTAGCATAATGGCATCATCATCATTGAACGTCTCTATTTGCTGGGACAGAAGCTTCATTTCTGTGAGAGGTCATCATCATCATCATCAGCCTATAGCAGTCTACTGCTGGACATAGGCCTCCTCAATCGCACGCCATTCAACTCGATTCTCAGCAACTCTCATCCAGTTGCTACCAGCCACCCCGCGAAGATCGTCACTCCACCGAGCCTGAGGGCGTCCCACGTTACTTTTGCCGATTCGCGGTCTCCACTCAATCTCTGTGAGAGGTAATGTGCTATAATCCACGTCCTCAATATTTTCATAATACTAGTTTCCAAATTTACATCATTTATGGCTGTTTCTAATTGAGCAAAAATTGAGTCTTAATGCGATCAATACAGTGTTAGATAATTTATGACATCATACGTCACCCTCAGGACCTTTCATATTGTTTCATTAATCTTAATCAAATCAAGATTAATTAAATATTTAGATTATTAGCTGATAACTAGGCTAAAGGTAAATCCTTTCATGTTCAAGAATTTGATTAATTCGATTTGATTAGATTACGAGATTAAGATTGGAATCCAATGAATAATTCAAAATGATCAAGGCGTTTAAGTAAATTGATATTTTTTCGTTATATAGATTTAAAGGCGATTGTTATAATAGTGAATTTAAATGCGCCCATTTCTTTTGAGTTGCACAGAATATATTTAAATCATCAATGTATCTCAGTACAATCGATTGGCAGATATAAAATGAGGTTTCAAATTAGTTTAACACTTAAATTATTTAATGATTTGTAGTACAAGTGGGCTTTAGAATATAAATTTAAAAAGAAATAAGTACAGGTATTTCTTAAATTTAAATTCTTTTATTCCAAAAAGATTCGAATAATTTTGACTCCTACAATAAATAAATAAATAAAATAAAAAGCCTTACATTTCATGCAAATAAGTATCTCCAATTTTAATCAGATAACTTGCAGTAGCGCTTTTATCTTTACGTTGCTCACAACTATTATGTTTAATATAGTATTCACGCTTTGTGCACTAAAAAACTAAGTTTATACTACAAATTGCTGCACAAGTGGCGAGCACTAATTTCCGCGCTCTCACAATAGAAAAAAATAAAAACTAAAAAACATCTACTCGAAGCAAATGCGGGAAATTCTAGCCACAAAAACTCTGTGAATACACTCAGTATTATTGTGGAAACTCTTTGTTATGTAGTCAAGACAAAACAGTTTTTACGGAGATCTTAGTCTAGCTTTGAACTGCAAAAGGACACACTTGGTCGCAAGGCTAGATAAATAAATGTAATCGAGTCTATCTCACTGTGTGCTATATTTTCATCTCCGAATCACCACAAGATGACAGTTTTTTTTTTAATTACTAAATGGGCCTGCTCTTGACCTCGATCACGCCTGATGCAGATGCAGTTCACTTCATAACAAGAGACAAACAGGTAAAACTCACCGCCAAAGCACTCGCATGCCAGTTCCAGGGTGTCTCCCTCATTGTATGGCTCCAACAGACGCGTGTGGCTTCTAGTCTTCGCATCCATTATGGTCGGTCGGTTTGGCGGTGCTGGGGACAAAACAAATAGAATATTTACTAGTGATAGAAGGACCGTTTTGAATATTACATGCATGGTTTCTCTAAAAGTATAATAAGACAAGTTATAAGAGCGTTTATGATACCTGACGGCACAAATAGAGAGATTGTTCGACTTTGTCTCTAGGTACCAACGAATATCATTATGACTCGTAGGACCAATTAATTCGAGACACAATTTATGAAGTTTTACTATTGTATTAGGGATTGGCTGTAAAACACCATGAGGAAACCAGCGTGACCTAAAACCGAAAATTCGAAAACATGACACGTTCACCAAGCTGCGTGCTGGAAATGAAGAAAGAGAATACATTTATTTGGCACATGCCACAAGTGCACATAAAATAAAATAAAAACACGGCTTCACGGCTGCACCTAATAGGCCCAGTTCAGCAAAATCGGCGGTGCCCGATGGTGATGGTGGCTGAAATAGCCCACTCCCCTCCCATAGAGGTTTGTGTTCCAAGGTAACATCCTGTAGAACAAGGTTATATAATTAGGTACTTCAAACTTAAAATAGAAACTCGACTGCAACGCACTGACATTATCATGAGCAAACACAACTACCATAGGCTTTCACGTAGATTTTCTCTTACAGATAGTAAGTTATCGATCGATAACTCAACACATTGCTATTCGCCGTGGCACGCACTAAGGACGTAAATCACACGGCTCTGTATTAATATCGCTTCGGGAATAACATAGTTATAGGATGCGGTCTTAAGGTGTGAACACATCGTTTTAAACAGGGTAATTTATTGAAGTTGAAGTTGAATTTATGAAAGATAAAGAAGTAAATGATAGCGTGACGGTTGACAGAGGAGAATGGAAGAAAAAAACGTGTTGCGCTGACCCCAAGTAACATGGGACAAGGGCAGGAAGATGATGATGATGAATTTATTGAAGTTGGTGACAGAAAAAGCTGAGCTTCGACCAGAAATCTGCCACATCGACGACAGTGTTATCAATGGCATCGGATAGATTAGCACTACTAAAAAATTACGGTTGTTTGCCAATGCCACAACTCAGCTCACTCAAACTAAACATGTTATTTATCGTTGCTTTCGAGATGTACGATCTCAGTTGTTTCGTGTGAATACTTTTTAAGTACGATGAGGGTATAACTAACGATTCAAGTCTTTGTTTCCAAATTAAAATTTATCCAAAATCTACAAATCAAACAAAAAGTTCCATGTTTTCCCTTGCAGTTCGATTCGTGTTTATACCTTTATTTTTAAAGCCTTTGCCCCACCAAACCAGGGAAATTCCTAGCGTAGGACAAGGTTTCTTTTAAAACGTGGGAGCGTTTACAAAAACACAAATCTCTCTACAAACATTAGGTAGTTTTGTTTAAAAAACAATTTAAAACACGTTCGGAAATCGAACCATGGCTACCTACACACTTTTCGTATTTCATTGTCTCTATTTTTCGCCATATTTATTAACTAGCTTTCCTCCCCTGCTTCGCCCAATTTTGACGACTAAGGCTGCATATTCTGAATGTTGACAACGCCGAAAATAGTTGTCAAATATTTTGCTACTTTGACGAATGAATCAAATCAAGTACTAGATGGGTTGTGGAGGTCAGATAGGCAGTCGCTCCATATAAAATCTTTGTATTCAGTTGCATCCGGTTAGACTGGAAGCCGACCCCAACATAGTTGGGAAAAGAATGAATGAATCAATAATTATAATACTATATTAAATTCTGTTATATTGCTCGAGGTATGTTGCACTGCAGTTTTGGTTATGAATTATAATTAAACCACTGAATTAGCTGTTGTTACATTTCTGGGGTAAAAAATGCATTTGGAAGCTTGCCAGTTGGTTTTTACCCGACTACGACGAAGTCTAAAGGAAGGGGGTTATTAAGTGTTTGTATTTACGTATGTTCCTCCGTTGCGCCTAAACTATTCTTCTAGTTTTGATGAATAAGATCCCAATCGATTCGTTACTATGGCGGGTAACATAGGCTTATTTTAACTTACTCCAGCAATAGGAGGAGTCGATTTTACCTTGTAAACCCCGAATTTAAATAGAGCGTAATTTTTCAGTAGTCGAATTTTTTGTTATATACCACACAAATTATTGTTACACACTTAAACTAAATATTCAGCGTTTAACATCACGCCTGTAATCCCCCAAGGGCTAGGCAGAGTTATGTTTCAGTCCTATGTAATAGGGGGTGGGCCTAATGATGATTACAATTTAAAATTAATATTTTAAAACAACAGAACCATAATACAGAATTTTGTTCAGTAACATTAGTAAATTAATAAAATCTTAGCAACATTTGACAGTTTTATGACAGTTTCTAACTTTCGAATGCACCCTCTTAACAAGACATGCAAGACGTACTTAGAATTTATTATGTTCATTAATTAATACTGATATAATATGCACATAAACCTTCTAGAATAAATGCTCCAAACGATGATATGCGTAATTTAAAACAAGACATGAAAAGATGCGAAAAGGGACTTTAATTTTATAAAATGTAATCATTTATTCAATTGGTGAATAATCCATACTAATACACGGTGTAAACAGACCTTTCATGAAGCCGTCAACCAAGCATTATGTACATCAAACTAAGTAACTTTATGCAAAAATGATTGCTGGGAAACGAATTTTTTTTCAGTGTGAAAAATCACGTTTTACGGTAGAACTCAATGTAACGCACTCAAAACACTGTGCTGATGGATGGATTGAATAGTACAACGGTTGTGGAAGTGTTTAAAGTAAAGTTCTTACATTAGAAACAGGTATTTAAAAAAAAAACTTTTGAAAAACTTGGAATTTGGGCCCATATATCTCCGTAACTAGAAGGTTCCCAGGTATGGTCTAGAACAAAACAATGATCGCAATTGACGGGGAGAACAAGTGCCTTTCGGATTAGTTAAGGGTCTTGTTATACCCTTTATAAATGCGAAAGTAACTCTGTTTGTTTGTTATGTTTTCACGACTAAACGGCTGATCGGATCGTAACGAAATTTGACAAGGAGATGGATTATATACTAGAGAATATCTTTAGATTATACACTATAGGCTATCTTTTTTTTCTAACACACATAAAAATTTCCACGCTAACAAAGTCGCGGGCAACGTCGCGGGCAACGGCTAGTAATTCATAAAAAAATATGAATTAATACTATGTTACAAATAAAATAAATTATAATGACCTTTGCCTAACTCTTCGGGAATTGCAAGGCGTGATGTGATACACGATGTTTATTATGTAGTTTGGCACTAAAGTTTCCTTTGTTTAAATCTAAATTAAATCCAGAAAATTAATAATGTTTTTATGCAAAATTAAACAGTGTAAGTAAACAGACTAGTTAATTTAGCAACAGTTTAAATATCAAATGAGAACACTCCAGGAAAACTAACATTGACATTACGACACAAACCACAAAGGTTTAATATAAATAGCATTCGTATAATGCATTACACCAATATGTAATTTGAATCTAAGTGAATAGAACGTTAGGTTGTAATTCAATTGCACTGGCTGAATGGATTTTTGATGTAACGAAAAAAGATCGAGCAAAAACAGCCTGTAATTGATACTTCCAGGTAGTATTTATCTAGAGAAGGAAGGAGTAATTTTCAGTTCGTCTGCTCACTTCTTCTTATATTGATCACCAAGCTTTGTCACACGGTTTCATGTGAAATAGCCTCTAACCAAACTCTTCAGCTTAATTTTATTAGGTTACTAGTTTTCCGCCCGCGGCTTCGCCCGCGTTGAGTTCGGTTATATCGCGTTTCCAAGAGAACTCTTCAAAAGTCCGGGATAAAAACTATCCTATGTTCTGTCTCAAGGTCAACTCTATCTCTGTAACAAATTTCATTAAAATCAGTTCAGTGGTTAAGACGTGAAAGCGTAACAGACAGACAGACAGACAGAGTTACTTTCGCATTTATAATATTATATTATATATTACATATTATACAGGGTTATTTGTAAAACACCAGTAACCTCTTAAGAGGTCATTGTACTCATCATTATGAACAACTTTTACTATGGGACCAAACCTGAAATCGCGAAAAAAAAATCAGCTGTTCCCTACATTTATGATCGATTAACTCGTCTAAATTTAGAAAAAAATACAAAAATAGTTCTTTGTCTTATAACAGGAAAACCTATAAGAAATCTTAGATTTAAAACAACTTACGGAATTTAGATAATTAACGTACGGAAACCTCTCCATGCGAGTCGCAATCGCACTTGTCCGGTTTTTTCTTAATACGAAACACAAGTTTGTGTTTCGTATTAAGAAACTTTCTGCTCGGTCAAAACACTAAACCTCTAAAATGTTGTGTCACCTCGACACATCCCATTACCAGTCATATAAACATTTCGACATTCATTCGTTTATCTCTATAAAATCAAGCCACAATATTGCAAACTTAAATCAGATTATCCCCTCAAAGTCCCATAACGGTCGGCAGTCAAACCTCAGTTATAAGTTACAAGTTAAACCGCAAACCGCGTCACACAGTAAACTACGCAAAACGTTTAGCTGAAACTTTTATCTGATTCAATTTAACGGTTTCCGTGTGAAAATGTTATAAACGAACAAGAAAACTTTCATGTTTGTTAATGTGGATTTATCAGTGAATCTTAATGCTAGCCTTGCTTTCATGCCAAGGATATTTGGGGTAACGTGGGAAGTTATATGTTGATGTCTTGGATCCATTCTGATTTGGAACTTGGTAGACTATAAACATGAAATTGAAATGAAGATATCCATTGCAAAGAGTGTATGCATCAAGTCTTTCTTCCTTCAATATTGTGAGTGGAGCTTTTTCTGAATAATAAGAGTATGTATGTGTGTAGTTTGGTTGATTAGATAATTAATTTATTAATAAAAGATATATCGTCTGCTGCAAATCTCGCAATCAAATTTTATTTGTATGAGTATTGTTATCAAGTTTTTTATTTGACTACTCTTAATTATATTCTCCTTGTTTTTACTTAAATTTAATTTTACTTTTTATTTTGTTAATAACCATTTTTAATAATAACGAAAATGTACAACTCTGATCCCCAAGGTACAGACTAACGTCTAGTTTGGGGATCACCGTTCTTTTATGTTTAATGTACTTACTTGATATTATTAATAAATATATTTATTTTTTTAATAATTTTTTTAAATGACTAATGTGCTGTTATTTATATTAAGCTAACATTGAATTTTTTTTAATTTGGATTTGATGTGAGATAATAATTATGTTGTTAATTTTTAATTGTGTTATATGCAGAATGCTTTTTTTTACCGTGTTATTCCAAACACAATGTAAATTGTTTGTGAATAAAATTGAATTGAATTGAATAATATTTGCTGTAAGAAAACCCAATTTTCATTACTGTAATTTGTATGTCTATATCTTTTTTATTTTGCGAGAAATTACCAATAAGAATGAATATGGCTGACTGCGTGTTAATTTAAAAACACGCAGTCAGCCGTAGTGGACCATTATACACTTTTCAGGACAGGTAAATGATTTTCTTGTTTTTATTTCCGCGATGGGCTAGAATCATCTTCATCACACAGTGGGTGCCTGGAGACGGTCATCTTTACATCCAGCACCCTTGAAGTTTTGCCCTGATTCACAGTACCTATTTAAAAAACTCCAGCCTTAAACGCAGAAGAAAATGTTTTGTTTTTATATCGCCCCGCTCCAACTGAATGTAAACCGAGAATAATGAGCTTGAATGTGGTCGGTGAGCGATAAACTAGCCACCTGCTGGTTCTCGCAGTTTCGCGATGTTTCACAGCATTATCACCGTTTGTTTACTGTACTGTCGCAACAAGATAACTTTTAACAAATGGAATTTGTTTTCGAACTCTTACGGAGACTTCAAGAAGTCAGCTTGACATCAACTTTACCCAGAGGTATCGTGCTAAGTGCGAGAGTAACACCTTAGGTATACTGATAACAGATCTCTTCAAAGTGTGAAAATATTTTATTTATGTTCTATTAAGTTTATTTACTTAGTATGTTGGTGTTGTTTCTTTTGTTTTATTTGCCTGCTGAGCTTGAGGTCCTAGGTTTGATTCTCATGTCGGGTAATGTGTTATTGGATTTTTCTACCAGGAATTTCTCAGTAGCTGCCATGGAGATCGGATTTGTGCCAGGTCGATGGCAATACTCGCCCCCCTATTACATGGAACTTAAACATAACTGGCGAAATGTGGGCGTACTATTAGGCACATCTCTGTATAACCTTTCGGGAAAATCAAAGTGAAAAAATCAAAGTGTCAAAACTATGATTAATCAAGCTTCTTTTTAGAAATTTTTATCCATTTGTTGTGATTAGGTATTCAAAATAAAAACATCTCAACATTATTACGTACGAATAACAGATTTTAGATTGGAAAATAGATTAAATTGTAAAATTAGGTTTTCATAATATTACCCCAGGCTACCCCGCGTTTACACACACAGTTATAAATCATGTACCCTACATGTTGTGTTTTCTGTCTTACTTAGATACATCTAGTTGTCTGCAAAACTTGTCCAAAATATCAGAGAAGTGAATAAAATAGGTAACAATACATGCCTGAAACATCATCAATACAACATGTTTGACATACCTAAGACAAGTCTTTTGTAAGACAAATAGGTGTTCATCATTTTGAGTTCCCGATATTTTGACACTTGCAAGTGCTATGAATATCAGGAGCTCAAAATAATGAACAATCACGGAAGATATCCCGTAAGTGACAGTATAAGTTTGGTTTTAAACCATGAAAGTTTAAAACAGGGAACGTTTTTGTATATGGGTGTTATACGGGGTTCTACCTTCTAATAAATTATGATGATTTCCAGCTTACAAGCCCTTCAGAATTATTATTTTTTATTACCATAGTAACTGCCATCAAAGATGTTAAAGAATAATGACCCTTAACAGATTAAAATTTCCCTTAATTACACAGGTAATATATATGAACAGCGTGACGTTAGCGTGACGTGAGCGTGGCGGGTGCGTGGCTCGTGCGTGTGAAAATAATCACGTTAGGAGATGTTAACGAGTTGTTAAACATTTTAATTTGAGCGTCTCATGTATACGCCCATTAATTGGGGATCCGTTAGACTGAATTATAATTACGCAGTGCGGCATACAGTGTGTCAAGTTTTATGTTGAGAATATATTGCTTACGTGATTTTATTTATATGAAGGTCGGTTCATTTTTCAGGCTTGGTTCTCCCGAGGGGTCGAGCAGGAGTCTAGCGCAATATTTTCGTACTTAAATTATTCCACGTCTACTCGTAGATTTTTTTGCTAGAAGAACTAGTTATTCGTCAAGCTTGTTTGGCTAGCTTAGGCCACAACCTTGCAAAAGATTTTGTGCTCATAAATATCGAAACGCTGAAATAAACACCACAGATTACCAAGGAATACACACTCTAGAAATTACATTATCTATAATTGTAATTAGTATATTGATATTATAAAATAATGAAAAAGTAACTTTGTCTGTTACCTTTTCACGCCTTAACGGATGAACAGATTTCAGTAAAACTTGGCTCACAAGCCGTAATCTGGGTTATACTTTTATCACGGAATCAGAACGTACCGTAATCTACGTCCCACCGGGATCATTTTCGATATCTAACTAGACCTACTTCCTACTAATATATAAATGCGAAAGTTTGTAACGATGTCTGGATGTCTGGATGTTTTTGCTCTTTCACGCAAAAACTACTGAGCGGATTTGGATAAAATTTGGCACACAGATAGTTTATAACCTGGATTAATACATAGGATACTTTTTATCCTGGTAGTACAATCCCGTGGGACAATTACGGAACTCCACGCGGGCATAAGCAAGTACATTAATAAAACTATAATATCTGCGTAAACCGTTACATTTTTTCAAACTAAGTAAAGAGTTACAGAATCACAAATAAATTTCTCCCAAAATCCTGTCAGAGTTAGCCTACTCCAGCAGCCCGACTGTGCCAAGGAGGCATAATCCCTCGCTCCTGTCTAAGACACGTTCGTTCTTTGTTCTCCCGGCGCCAGAACTCTTTGTCTCACGTAATTACGTCGCTCATTGTAACACTGTATCTATTTAAACGGTAGGCAATAATTTACGCCATTTGTTGTATTATTGGCGAAGATTGGACTTGATGGGAACAGGAAATTTTTGGCTAATTTCTATGGATGAGGGTAAGGAATTGATTAAACACGGGATAAAGAGGAAGATCGATTTCCTTCCTTATTACTCTGATGGGTGTTCTTTAGTTGAATAAAACGGTATTTTGTGGTATGGGAAGATATAAGAAAAGTGGTTGTAAAATAAACTAAATTGTGATTTGTTTTCGGTGCAATTCGAAAAATTGTGTCCATTTGTCTTTTAGGGTTCAGACAAAGTGACATCAGTGAGTAAGCAGTCTGGGATACCAATTATAGAAAGGTCAAAATTGTGTTCTATTGACACAATATATCGAAAAGCGAATGCCAATCCTGTTGAAAGTCATTGGAGAAATATGAAATGCCTAAAGAGAGATTGCCAATGTAAGACCCTTGGTCTACAACAGAGAAATTTTAATACGACAACCGCTAAATTCATAGCAAACAAACATTAATTAGTCCGTATGTTTTGTGGTTAGTCCCCATAAAACTCCAGAAGAGTTCCTTGTCCAGTACAAAGCAGACTAATCCATGGCAAGGACAAACCGCACGGAAGAGCAAACATTAAGAATGCACAAACATTTAATTTATTCACATGTCCCAGTCCGCATTGTTGCAAGTCCCTCAATGTCTCACACATTGGTCCCCAAATAAATCCGGAGCCCTTAAACCCCAAAAGAACAGAACAACAGCTGTAATCGCCCGCATAAATGAATAACGGGACGTGTCCGGGCCGTAGCCGGGCCGTATCCGGGCCGCACTTAGATTTTGGACCCAAACAATCCCGAAAAGGAAAGGGTTTCTTAATGATGTAAGGTGATGGACTGGCAAGAACCTTTTTCACGTGTGTTTTAGCTTTGAGACAGTTGAATATCGTATGAGAATGCCTTTATTGCGTGGTTCTATTAAATTCTGTGCATGACTTTAATATCACAACACAAATTAGATTAGATTTAGGTTAGTGTTAGCTGGAGCACGACGACGCGATTATAATAATTTGTTATGACACTAACTCTTGTTCGCGGTTTTGCCCGCGTGTATGTTGATAATTATCCCAAAGGAATGTGCAAGCATTAAGCAAGACAGAGAGGCTGAGTTACTTACTCATTTAAAACATTAATATGGATTTATGTTAAACAAACATAATATACGTAGGTACACAAAAATTATTTCACAATTCAACAGGTATTTAAAAAAACCGGCCAAGTGCGTGTCGAATCACGCACAATGTAGGGTTCCGGAGTTTTACAACGTTAACTAAATCCACTCCCTACGGTCCAATTTGCCTCCGAACGATGATTTTTATTATAATAATAAATAACAAACTTACGTTTGAAGTTGAAAAACCTGTGCTCCAATACATTATGTTTAGGAAAGTATGTTATCCAAGTACATTTTATACGTTGATCGACTATTACTCGTAAACTTGTTAAGCCTAATTAGTTATGATAGTTTTTCTTTTAACTTCGTTATAATGTACCGTGAATTTTTTCACGCACCCAAACACAACCGTTTAGCTGGGAGAGGGGGAGGACACTTGAGTCTAACAAAAATCCCTTAATCGAAACATTATTTAACAAACTCGCAACATTTTTTAAAGACCCTACCAACGACATCCCACACTGTCGAGAAAATAAATACCCACTTTACGTGTAGGTACCGTAGATACCCTAAAAAAAATACTTTTCGAGATTTTACAACTTTGTCGGCGTAACTAATCTGTATATTCATGCCAAATTACAGCTTTTTAGTACTGAGAGTCTTGCTGCGGACAGACAGACAGACGGACGTGGCGAAACTATACGGGTTCCTTGTTCGTTGACTACGGAACCCTCAAAACGTAGATTGCAGTAAAGGATACCCTACCTAGTATGACGTATATTATGTATTTGATTGCATAGCTTTTTAATTTAGCGGCTACTATAGGCTTCCTCTGAGCCTAAACGATAGTAGCCTCTCTCTCTCTGGTACTTGGTACTTGTGAATAGTTTTATTTTTCCACTTCATTACTCAAGCACCTACATAAGCCTACAAGGAAACAACAACAAAAACACCCAGGTACATCAATAAGTGGCCAAACTTACACCAAACAGCAACCGTAACTAAACAACACAATCGTGTCCCGAATTTTGGCTCATCAACCTACGTATACGGACCCAAGACGTCCAAAATAAGAAATTTGTTCACGTATGAGTCCAAAAAACGTCCGCAGAAGTTAAATTTAATCGCGCAACTAGTTAGGAAGAGAGAGCACGTACACGCACGTGCAACGGACGAAATGGGAAATTGTCCTTTTGCGAAATAACCTATTCATAGTGCGGAGCTAATGTGCCGTGAAAACTACTATTATGTACAGATGTATGGGAATTACGTTTATGTGTTGTAATATTTCGGGTTGCAGGAAACGGCTGGTGATTTTGTCGGTAAAAGGTTAAACGTATTTGAGAAAAATTGGATGAATTTGGAGTTAATCCGTTGAGGCTTAGCAATTTTGGTTGATTATTAAGCTTTTCATGGCGGGGCAGAAAATCCGACTTACATTTTTTTTTATTCCCAGCGTAATATAATATTTCTATCACCTCTATTTTATTTATTTCTTAATCCTGTTATTGCGTCTCAAAGGACGAAAACTATTGTAATATCCCCGTGTTTAAAAAATATAACCTGTATTTTTTGACGTTAAATCCACGTTATAACCCGTATTTTTCCTTCCTTGTAGCGTGATGTTGTCGCGTGTAACGAATGCCAAAACACTTGCAGCGCAGCCTTTGCCGCCACAAGGCGCCCGTTGCACCCGACAAGCTGTCATTTATACCAGAGCTAAAAATTTAGAATTCCGCCACAAAGTGAAAAACTCTTCAGAAAAAATAAACTCTTTTGAAGTGAGGTTACCAATATTGGCAAGTGAACGCATATACACAGCCTTTGAACGAAAAGGATCGCTTGAATCAAGAAGACGAATGAGTTAGCTACATAAAATATACTCAATAAATAAATATAAGTACATAAATGTATGTTACATAAAAGGAAAAAATGACGGACGCGACCTCAACCGTTGGTCTTAGAAATACGAGTTTTTTTCTATCGTAAGCAACCACTGTGACGAATTTACTGGATTCCCGTGGGACCGTAGAGGGATGGGATCGGCAACTTTAGACGAGGAATCGAAGGGTGACCTGTGATGTGGGGATAATTTATAACATACTTACCTTTTATGAATATGGATTTGTTTGTGACATAACACTTTATTTGTTGACACTACTATTTCATCTATGTCGTAGACACACATCTCACACGTCCATAAACAATTGGTTTTATTAATTTATAAAAGCAATTCAGATTCATAGAGGCGTCAAACGGGCAATCCGTATCGCAGAAGGTCAAGGTTTCGGCTAATTAACCAATCAAACCTCAATATACTCTCCACCGTCATTCGTGACGAATAAAAAGAAACTCATAACATTATTTTCTATGATCTTGCTTTACGATCGCCGTAGGACGTACAGTAAAATGATAATATAATTGGCCTCTGAAACTCCTCCGAATTTCCGTAATAAGGCGTCATTAGACAATGTCAAGAAGTTTCTTTTGTTTCTCTCTGACATCCTCGACTCAAACTTCAATCGTTATAACACGCGTTTTATTAGACCAAACTTTTAAAACACACTTCCTCTAAGCGAAAAAAGAAACCGTTCCTTTATGAATATTTACAATTGTTCACGAAATACTACTTCAAAAGTTTTCCATTCTCGGGACTCCAGAACGCAAACTGAAGATAAATTAAAAATGCAAAAAAGAAAACGGGCGTGATAAAATTTCTTTTTTTAATATTCCATTATTCGTCGGCAGAATGTCGAATGGAGCCGAAACGCTCCGGAACTAATTTCGTTTCGGAATTATTGAAAATGTCTGTAATGGTATTTTCGGCGGACGTTTAGAAATGGAAAAGATCTTTGATCGCACACGTTTAATGAAACACAAAAGACTCGACGTGTTCCTTTCATGAGAAAAAATATTGTATAAAATATTAAGACTGATTCAGTTCCATTTTGCACAAAGTTACCGGATTTAAAGCTCCAAGTTTTCTAATGAATAACTGAATAAGAAAAATTAAAGGGAAATTACGTTCTGTTTTATTATTAGGTTACGGTACGTTTATAATAATATGTTTATCTTTTATTCAATGGTCTGGATACAGAAAATTGGATTTTGTTCTTGACTTAATTAAATAATTACTGAATAGTAGATTGTTTTTTTTTTTAATTTTTTTGCTTGTAATGTAATGTTGTAATTTTTAATAGATTTATGATTTCCAACACAATGTGAATTGTTCCTGAATAAATTGAATAGAATTGAATATTATTGTAAGTAGTAGAATTAGAATAATTTAAAACATCATGTAGAAAACAATTAGATACGTTAACCTACGAGTATTTTAATAATCACATTAACATTTTGATAACTCAATTCTTCTTCAAAATCACGAATTCTAAAAACTAGTATGCCATTATAGTACACAAAAACAGAAAAGTTAGGACCAAATAAATTCTAACTATCAATATGACACATACCTACGTGTCGAACAATAACTACCATCTATCAATTCAAATATTTTCATTTCATTGGAAATACTAGTTAAGCACTAATTGGCATGTCAAAATGTTTGAAATTTAATTTCGCTTATAAATATTTATTAATTTGTGTTGCTTTTAAAAATAATGACCACACAAATTAATTTCATAGCATAAGCATAATCAGCCTAAATGTTCCCACTGCTGGGATACACGGTCTCCTCTCTATGAGAGGGAATGGGCTATAATCCACCACGCGGGCCCAGTGCGGTTTGGTAGATGTCACATATCTCCGAATTTTTGATTCTAGGACATGCCGGTTTCCTCACGATGTTTTCCTTCACCGTTTTTGAGAGCAGTGGTGATGAAATAAATTACACAAAGTAATGCGCCTGCCTGGGTTCGAACCCACGACTTACTGTTCGTAAGTCGGGGCCGCCACCAGTGGACCACCACCGCTCTCTAATTAATTTCATATTATTATGACATCAAACGTATCACGAATTGAACTCGGAATAAAAATCAAACAAGCCTGTTACCGTCCCACTGTATCGAAAAGATTTCCCATAAAGAGAAGACATGAGCATTTGCTGGTTTCCCTATCTATGTATGTGCTTGTCTTGTATCAGCTGTGTTCTGTGTAAGACAAGAGCTCATTTTGATCACCACACTTCCACAAGACGGGTTGGCGATTTCGGACTTATATTTGTAAGTCTAGGTTTCCTCATGATGTTTTCATTCACCGATGTCTAAGAAAAACTAGCATATGAATTACCAAGAACACGTTGATATTTGCTTTTTGAATTGGACTTGTGTTCAATTGATTGTAGAAATAAAAAAAGGCAAAACGACCGAAATGACAGCTGTCCAGGACGCTACGTACTGGTCCTACTAAAGAAGAAGAAATGAAATGGTTTTTGTTTTATTATTGACTACTCTTTGAATTTAATTTAACTTGTCTTCGTGTTTACATTTTACACTCATAATATTTTTCATGTGGGTAGGGAATTAAAAAGTCAGTGTTTGCCAATTTCTGCAACAGAAATAAAAGTTTATGAGAACATTCCGTTATTTCATGTTGTATTATTTTGCGCATACAATTACTTTTTCATAAATAAAAAATAGTATTTTTAACCGACTTTGTGTTACAGCTGTTATTCATCCAATGTTACCTCTATAAGGTGAATTGCCTATTTAAATGCACCAAAGTGTAGCATGAAAACATGACCATAAAAACTACCACAGCAGACGTATTGATGGAACATTTTACAAATGATATTAATTAGGGGTTTTTATTTTTCGCTTAGGTTCACATTTTTCATATTTATAGTGTCTGTCTAAGTAATAACAGTCTCTCGTATCGCTTTCTGAGATTGGTCCATAGATGAGTGACTACACATTACTTGCCGAGATTCTTTTATACTTCTGGAAGCACCTGGTCACGGCAACACTGTTGGTTACGGGTGTCAATCATCTTTGACAGTCCCCCCCGAAAGTCTGACAACCAGTCTTACCGAGGTATCGTGTTACCCAATAAATGGGTTGTGGAGTCAGATAGACAGTTACTCCATGTAGAATACTGATATTTAGCTTTATACTTTGACTAGACTACCAACTTTCAGTCCACCAGATACATAGTTGGGGAAAATGCTAGGCAGATGATGAATCACAGTTTTCATGTTTGTTGTCTAGCAATTCTTTTCAAATCAAATCAAATCAAATTATTTATTTGCCAGAAACATGGTATGTTTACAAGGTGTTCATAATATTACATAGTGCTACATGTCTCACCGTTTTAACGGTATGCAAAATCAATTTTTAATTACAGTGAATTACAATTCACATCAGTTGAATTTCATTAATTTTAAGATTATACATTATTTCAATTATTATAATTATATTGCACACACTTCATTTTTACCATAATTATTATAAAATTAAAAAATAAATTAAAAAATAGATTCAACACAATACCACAACCATTGACTTAGATTACATAGTACTACATGTCTCACCGTTTTAACGGTATGCAAAATCAATTTATAATTACAGTAAATTACAATTCACATCAGTTACATTTCATTAATTTTAAGATTATACATTATTTCAATTATTATAATTATATTGCACACACTTCTTTTTTACCATAATTATTATAAAATTAAAAAATAAATTAATAAATTAAATTAAAAAATAGATTCAAGATAATATCACAACCATTGACTTAAATTATTACTTATGCCTATATTTGGATGCCAGATCAAGAGAAAAGAATTTACAGGGGTATTTTACGAATAACTCGTGAATTGAATAAAAACATTCCTGCAACAACCAATTCCGTAGTGCCGAACAAAATTTTTTGAAGGGTAGTTGGGTAATTGACTTCGGCAGAGCATTGTAGATTAGGGGAGCCATGTAGATACAGCTCTTTCGGAAGAGTTGCAACTTAGGAATAGGTATCTCGAAATCCAAATGTGCTGCTTTCCTCTTATTTGTATTATCCCTTCGTTCAAATAATTCTGGATTGGATCTTAGAAACTTGGCAATTTCAAAGATATATATGCAGGGTACAGTCAAAAGGTTATGTGACTTAAATATAGGCCTACACGAATCAGACCACTCCATATTAAAAATTGCGCGGATACACTTTTTTTGAGCAATGAAAATTCGATCTATTTCTGAGGAGTTTCCCCACACAACTATGCCGTACCGAATAACCGAACAGACATAGGCATGATACACCACTATGGAGGTTTCTCTTGACGTTACATTTTTGACTTTTCTTAGTGCAAATACAAATTGGTTGATTTTCTTGCTGAGTATGTCAATATGATTCTTCCATGTTAAATGTTCATCAAGTGTTACCCCTAAAAACCGTGTGTTATGTACCTGCTTTACGCTAATGTTATTATAAGCGACATGAAGATGGACAGGTTTACTTTTCGCTGCTTTAAAGTGAAGTACGTTCGTTTTAGCAATATTTAATTTTAGCTTGTTAGTATCTAACCATCTTATAACATCATGCAATGTTTGATTAATTTCATCATCATAGTTTTGTTGATCTTTACATTCAATAATAATTGTGGTGTCGTCAGCAAACAGAACACACATATGTTTTATTGATTTTGGTAGGTCATTTATATAAAGAAGAAACAGTAACGGCCCCAGAATGCTTCCCTGAGGGACACCGCAATAGTTAATTCGCGGCTCGGATTCGCAATTTTCCATACTATTTCCTGATTGGTTTAACTTTGCTACTCTTGTTATCTGCTTCCTGTCACGTAAATACGACTGAAACCATTTTATAGCTGTCCCTCTTATTCCATATCTTTCCATTTTATTTAATAGCCTAACATGGTCAACGAGGTCAAACGCCTTACTTAAATCTAAAAATAGTGCACAGGAAGGGATCTTTTTATTGATATTGTTCATAATTTGTTTTATTAACGTATAAACTGCTAAGTTAGTCGATTTATTTTGTCTAAAACCATATTGTTGATTAACTAGAATGTTATATTTATCTAGGAACCTTAATAACCGCCTGTACATTACTCTCTCAAATATTTTCGAAAGTATGGGAGTTAGTGCTATAGGTCTATAGTTGTCAACATTAGATTGGGAGCCTTTTTTATGTAATGGTTTAATTATGGACAATTTTAGTCGGTCAGGAAAACAGCCCTGTTCCATGGATAGGTTAATAATATATGCTAAAGGCGATGATATATATTTTGATATTCTTTTAAAAAGTTCAGTTGAGATATTATCATAGCCTACCGATTTAGTATTTCTTAAGGACATTATGATACGTTCAATTTCGGAAGCATTTGTGGGATTCAAAAATATACTATTATTATGAAATTCTATGTTATGCATGTCATTATTATCATTATTGAAATTAGAGGAAAGATTAGTAGCAATGTCAATGAAGTGATTATTGAATTTATTAGCGATGTCAGATCCGGAAGTTAGAGTTTTACCATTATCTTCAATTTTACTGATGTTATCCCTGGACTGCTCGGTGCCTGTATTGCACTTTACAATATCCCATGTAGCTTTAATTTTGTTTTGCGAATAGGTAATGTGCTTTTGGTTACATAGAGATTGCAGGTTATTGATACAACTTCTTAATAATTTGGAATATGTTTTAAATTTGATCTTATTTTCATTGTTTCTATTAAAATAATATTGATGTCTTAACGACCTCTTAGTATTGCAGCTTTTTTTAATTCCTTTTGTTATCCATTTTTGTTTGTTCATGTTATGTTTTCTTTTAATCCGTATACATGGAAAGCAGAGATTATACAACAATGTTAAAAGATCATGAAATCCATCAAAGGCCGCATTAGCATCTGAAATATCATAAATTAACGATACCTACCCCATTAAAAATCACTCCTTACATCTTACCGTAACAACCATTCAACGTTCAAGTCATAATCGTAAAACAATTGAAATAAGCCCCCGTTCAGGTTGTAAACGATCCCCCACTTACACCCACTGTATTGGAATCTTTCCAATTTGTAATTGCCGCCAAGCCGTACCGGTGGAAACCACTTCAGACCTGTTACTGATTGCAGCTATTATCGCAGGTAGAAACGTGACCGATACGTACTTGGAGTACTTTTTGGTCCTTTTATACTTGCGATAAGTTACTTGTTATGCGGACTGGTCTTTTATGTCGCTCTGTTATGTTGAGTAAAAGCTTTTATTTATTTCGTTCTTTCAGATTGAATATTGGGTCCAGTTCCGCCCTGTTCACGACCTCAAGCGATATTGTGACTTGTGTCGCAGCATGATCGAAACAATTTCTTTCTTTTGGATTCCACGCAAGCGCTGCCTGTTGGAACACGCGTGTCGTTTAAACATGTAGCTCGTGTTCAAGCGGTTAAGCAATTAATATTGGTATCATCATCAACATAGCAGGCATGGGCTTCTCTTTGCTTGCGCTAATCCCAACGCTCTTATCTTCTAACTTTATCCAGGTTTTACTTGCGATGACAAACAATGTTGTCTGTCCATCTCACCGCCGGACGACCAACTCTCCTTCTTCCAGTCCTAGCACACCACTCTGTAAAAATATCATTAACCTAAAGAATTAATGATTGTACCTACTTACCTAAGTATAACAAAAGCAAACATCTCGTAGCACCTGACACACAGAATGTAATTAAACTATATATAAAAACTTGCGTTGGTTGTTCAGTCGGAAACTCGCTGTGACTGTGACATAAATTAGTTGCAATGCTCTTTTGCCTGGCAATGCCTGGCAATAGGCCAATTGAACGAATAATGAAGTCAGATGGTAGGTTTATGAGTGAAAAGATACCATTGATCACTGTCGCTTAGATGCAACAGTATTGTACTGATAGTGTATTGCAGTTCGATATCAGTTAACTGCATAATCGCATGGGTAACTTGCTACACTATCAAGCGAAAGGTGAATAGCGAACTCGAGTGTTGGGTAGCTCTTAAGTACCTACTATTACATCTGTACCTTTCTACGAACCGTAAGCAATTGCGTATTAAATAAATATGTAAAGAGTAAGTCCCTTTTACCATCATCGTCTGCCTTGTCTTATCCAACTACTTACATTAAGGTCAACTCGACCAGTCTAACCGGATGAAGCTGAATACCACTATTATACAAGGAGTTAATGCCTATCTGACTTCCACAATCCATTTACTGGGTAATACTATAACCTTTGGTGTCAGATTGTGACTGTGACTGCAGATGCAGATATCATGATGATGATACATAAATGCACATGACTGGCATATAGCACTTCTCTCTACTACCCTGGTCTGTGTGAATCTTATGTAATCGTAATGGTGATTACGAATCATTCTTTCATCATTAAAACAGTGAATAGTTTTCTAATTACAAGACGCACAAAGGTTGTTGCAAACCAGCACAACGGTGAAGTAGTTGTTCGTTGAGAAAATAATTAAGTAAAACACAAATCCAATAGAGTTCAAGAGTAGCATGTACATGCGACACTTCGACAGCATAGAACGTACACCGTAAAATCATCCTTAGAAAATAGGGTAATCACTATCACCACCATTGGCAGCCTGGTTCCAGTCGAGGGTGCGTGCGCGACCCGGAACAACTACCTGTAGGCCATACAAATATTTGTTCCGTGCGGGGATCGAATCTGCAACACGCAGCGCAGCAGCCAATCGCTCAGCCAGTGCGCCAACCATGCCGTCAAACGTGCGTGCCATATATGGGGTATAAGGTTTCTTACATAAGAGTCACACCTAATAATCTTTTTGCAAGAACAAGAGTCACCTCTTGCATCGAAAGACGTCGAGTCTTGTTTCTCAAAATTTTCACGCGATAAGAAACAGCTGACGCACGCAGAAAACAGCCAACGGCCTAATCGGATTAAAACAAAATGGTATCGTAATTATATTATATTAAATTCTATTTCACAACAACATGTTTTATTAATTTCATTGAAATCGCCTCGTCAGCGCTCATTGTTTGCGAGAATAGATCATGATTAGTCGTCCCGTGATGACGGTAACAAACGGACAGCTTACAAATTATATTTATTGTTAACAATGCTGACAGTTGGATTAATTTTGGGTTTTTTTTTTATTTTGTGGCCATTTTTATATTTTTGAAGTTAAATTATTCACACCATTATAAATGCGAAAGCGTGGCTTTCAGTGAGTTGGGTTATAACTGCTACACTAATAAATGACAAAAATATGATTTTTATGTCAAAAAAAATACGAGTACTTTTCAAGCATGTTGTTAAACCCGTTTGTGGAATATTAAAAATTGAGTACATTAATTTTTTCAATAAGGCCGATATCTATAAACACTATTCTTGTCACTGTCGCACAATTGTCAAACTTAAAGTGTAACATAGAGACGGGAACTTCTCTAACTCAGAGCACGTGCTAAGTAACATTTATAGTTCTCGGCCTTAACTTTAAATAATTTCTAAACCTTCCTTAGTTTCAAACTATTTCCGACCCCAAGCTAGAACTACGCAAGTCATAATAAATGATTAGTTTCGCTCACACAATTAATTCTCTTGTTTTCTTCCCTGCATCCCTCTAATCTCACGACACACGGTATTTTACTTAACCCACACATTGCTCACTAGCTACAAGCGTACAAGCTTGGCTTTAAACAACCACTATTTAATTACGCACGACGTGACATAGGGAAGTCATTAGACAATCTTGAAATCCGCTGGGAAATTAATTGGGAAAGAAGTGGTGGTTTTATTCCTGGTTGGTTTTCTTGGGTACGGATTTGAGTTTCGAATGGAACGATGGCTTTTTGTTTTCTCCTATAACCGATGTAATATTAAGCCTTACATTCGACATCTTTAATTTTAAGTGAAATGACTTAACACAAAATGAATCGAAAGTCAATAACCGGCCAAGTACGTGTCGGGCCAAGCACAATGTAGGGTTCCGTAGTTGCCCATCAAAATATGCGGACACTTCCTAACGGTCTGATTTACCTCCGAACGATGATTTTTATTGTAATAATGAAACAAACTTATATATACATACTTAACTCATTTGCAGTTGAAAAACCTGTGCTCCCATACATTATGTTTAGGAAAATATGTTATCCAAGTTCATTTTATAAGTTGGTCAACTATTACTCGTAAAGTTGTGAAGCCTACTTAGTTATGATAGTTTATCTATTAATTTCGTTATAAGTACTATCACCGTGAATTTTTTCACGCACCCAAACACAACCGTTTAGCTGGAAGAGGGGGAGCCACTTGAGTCTAACAAAAATTTTCCCTTTAAAGCTTAATATTTCACAAACCGATCCCTTAATTGAAAAATTATCTGAACAAACCCGCAACATTTTTTAAAGACCTATCCAACGACATTCCACACTATGGGGTACGTGAGAAAAAAAATCCCCACTTTACGGGCAGGTTACATAATGAAGATACCCTAAAACAATACTTTTCGAGATTTTATTTACCACTTTGTTGGCGTAACTAATCTGTATATTCATGCCATATTACATCTTTCTAGTACTAAGAGTCTTGCTGCGGACAGACAGACGGACATGGCGAAACTATAAGGGTTCCTTGTTTGTTGACTACGGAACCCTAAAAATGAATTCATGAGCCCGACTATGAAAAGAAAAAATAAACTATGGAAGTTTATCAGTGTCGTGGTAGTAAAAAAAAACAATCACTCGAAATAGTGTCTTAACAATTAATTAATTAAGCACTGCATCTGCAGCATGTTCAGTTGAAAATAGTTATTTTCAAATCTTCTGGCAGGAGATTTCAGTTTTTTGTCCTTCAAACTTTCCGGGGACGAACAATATCGCGTCTTCTTATCTGTCTTAATATATTTCAATATAGTGTGGCCACTGACATGTCCATACTGTTGATGCCACACTATTGACGTCGAACGAACCATAATTTATTCGAAGCACGTCTTATGAATAGTCCTGAATTTGAATGGTTTTATAAAAACCGGGGCACGCCTGATGTCCGGTCCTTACTCATCGCATATTCAATTTCTTGTGAAACCCCTCTCATTTATATACATGAAATTTTTTCTTCAAGTCAAATTCTTCATATTTAATTAAAATTCTGAAGAGAAGACTTATATTTCTTCTTATAAAACTAGATTTATCATTTTAAATTGTGACAGTCAGGGCCATGAAGAAAAACTTTTTACTTAAACAAAATTGTTGATTTTCGAAAGTTGTTTAATCAAAAACAATCTGTTTCTATAACATTTTCAAGTTAGTACTTATTATTTATTGTAATTTAAATAACTTTTGTTTCGAATAAATTAATCAAATTATAGTATAATGGAATCAAACTAGAAATATTTTGCGGTCTAAAATTGGGGCAGTACAATGAGGTTATTCAACATATACAGCCATATTCAAAAGGTACTTTTCGAAAGGACCTCTTGTGAGGTCAAGATATAAATAAGACGGCATTTGTAGCAATTTTTATTTCCCGCTTACTGTCAGCTAGATAAATGCCGTCCCTCAAGACCGAATTCTGGAGTTCACGACTAAAGATCGATGTTAGACGATACATATTGCGTTTGCGTGGCTTGGCTCGTAAACTACAGATAACCCTTACTACGTTTAATAAATAAATGCTGTCTGTGAGCTATTCCGGGAATATTGGATGCTGTAATGGATATTAATATGAGTCTTGATTTATTTTCGGTGGTTTGCTAACAGATATTAATTCATTTATTAATAATGTAATGGTTTACTGTCTCGCTTTTTAATTACTTACCAAAGAGGGTAAAAAAACATTACAGTTGAAGAGGTAAAATATTCATTTTAATCTACCTTTCATACGGTGTCTGTGCATGGATTTTTGCACACAGGCAGAGCCAGACCTGGTAAGGATATATTAATTATAGGTGCTTTTATTTCCCTATTAATTCATTGATCATCTGAGATCATTTCTGACCACCTAGAGAGCGAAGCCGCGGGAAAAAGCTAGTGGTCTACAATTTGATTTGTTGCTCCCTAACGAAAGATGGGCAGATTCTATCATAATTTTATATTTATTTTGGGTTTTTACTATGCATTCAGAGAATAAAACGGACAAGCTTACAAAAAATTCGACAATTCTTTAGAATTTGTCGATATTTGGTTACTTAGTCCATTTTATAAAGAGGGTTTCCTCGAAACGTAGTTTTTCATGTAGAATGTAGACGTAATAAGTTATATTCCATTTACTAGTCCGACCCTTTTCACCAGCCCGACAACACGTACCAGCGCGATAAATAAAAATAACTTTAACCTTTAGATCAACGTAAAACCTTTACAAAGTATTATTTATAATGCAAAGAATATTCTTATATTATTAGCATATTTAAATGTTACTTTTGCTCTCTTTACGAGAAGAGAATAAATTATATTTTAACAAGATTTGTACATTTAAAATGGTACAACACGTAGTACTAAGTTCTCGCAATAAATCGACATCTAGAGCCGCTTACATCACAAATCACTAAATGCATTTAGATTTAAATACAATATTTGAAACATCACCTTGAAATCTTGAAATCATTAGAGGAGTCTCTCTATAAACATGTTCAGTGATATAAGTAGTATAATTTTTCAGGGTTTTATGGCGCATCATGGCCATAATGCACTAGCTAGCAGTATATTGCAATTTCTAGAAACATAACTAAAGCTGATCATACCATAAACAAACATCAACAAAACAATTAATACTCACTAATAACTGTAAAGTTGACCCTCAGGTTCCTGGTGGGCGAGTTCTTGAAGTCGACCCTGCAGCGGTAGACCCCTGCGTCGGTGGAGACCACGCTGTCCAGCAACAGCACCGCCGGGTTGGCGGCGGCGCGGAAGTAGGCGCGGGTTCCGAAGCCCGAGGTGGAGGACCAGAGCTTCGGCTGAGAGGCGAGGCGGCCTCGGACGTCGTAGCTGCAGGCAAAATAAGATAATGTATTTTGTTAATGAAAAACCTTTAAGAGGAAGGATCGATAATCTGGTACCTAATTAGTCACCTAGGTATTTAGCTCAATAACTCCAAACGGACTACGAATTGGCGAAAGTCGTGTACCTAAGTAGCTAAAGTTTTCCTTGGAAAGCCCGTTCCAATGGTAAACACCTTATGGTTATTGGGCTTTGGGGCAGACACCCATAGAGTTCGAGGCCCATTCTCCTTTTTCTTTTGCTTTTTTTTTTCTTTTTCAATTTTTTTTCCTTTTTCATTTTCCTTTTTTTTTGAAGAATGTTTTCTGTACCAACCATTCTGGTTTTAGTTTTTACAAAATATACGAAAATGTGGATAGTATTCATCGCACATGATTAATAATGTAAAATACATAAATACTATAAGCCTTTTTTTTCCATGTTCCTTCTTTTGCCCTTTGTGTTCCAGGGCCGCGGTATCTCTTTCGAACAGTCCCGCAGCCTTGGCAGGCATCGGCCCTTGCGGGCCCCTCATGTTTGCTGACATCTCTTTGAGGCGCCGTCGACACGGCCTGTCGTCATAAGACGGACGAATGGCGAGCTAGCCCATGACTCACCGTCCACAGGCCCGCGCCTACGGTGGCCGAGAGCCACCACGTGGCCCCCGACGCCCGGTGCTTCTCCCGCGGCGGCTGGGACGTGAGGTTCTCTCCCGTGAGGGAGAGAACCTCACGTCCGCATATTTTAGCAGTCATGCTAGCGAAGGAGGTGACAGCTTCCCATTCCCTCTCACCTCGGACCATGGCTTGAACCAGGGCCGGACGCGAGAGGTCACCGCCGCCAATCGCCGCTACGAGGACACGGCGGTGCTCCGCCCAAGCGGAGCAGACCTCCACGGTGTGCTCCACCGTGTCCTCCGGGCGATCCTCATAATGATAGCACCCGGGCAAAAATACTATGCCCGGGTACTATCATTGCGAGAAATACTATAAGCCTAGTTGGTTGACTGGTCGCAAGCACAAGTTGAGTTGACTGAGCATGAGGTTCTGGGTTCGATTCCCGGGTCGGTCAAAGTGTTGTAGCGGCACTACAAAAAGTACTTCAGCAACATAAAACAAAAAAGTACTACAACGCCATTTATGACGCAGAGGACAAACTAAACATCGAAATCCTGCAATCTACCAACAGATTGTAAAAACTGAGAAAGTCTACGCCTATTATAGCCTTAGTAACATCCACGATTGTGAAGTTCCAGCTGTAGTTCCTTCTGAGTCCCAAGTTTAAATGCAGTTGTATGGGTCCGTAAGTATTAATAACTGTATTGTTTGCGGCTACTAGGTCGTACTTAGACTGTCTGCAGGGGGCATCTTGACTGCAGACCGGGGAAAAACACATAAGTCTGAGCCAGTATCAACTAGAAACTGCATTTTAGACGTTCGATCGGTAATCACGTCGGTGTCACCAATTTGGGGGTAATGAAGAACAGGGTGTAAAGCTCTTCATCCCCCATAGAAAAGGGAGTATCCTCCGACCTGACGGGTGTTATGTCTGGTGGGCTACTGCCCGACAGTTGTTGTCGGGTTCTTCTTCTTCGCGATGCAGGATTTGATGTATAGTTTGTCCTCTGCGTCATAGATGGCGCGGTAGTACTTTTTTGTTCTATGTTGCTGAAGTACTTTTTGTAGTGCCGCTACAGTGTTATTGGGTTTTTCCATCAGGGATTTTCTCAGTAGCAGCCACCGAGCCGGGATTTATGCCCGGTTGACGGCAATAGGTTCGTCCCCTATTTTTATTATGTGGGTGTACTGTAATTGGGTACATACCTGCCTAAACTTTCGGGGATTATAGGCGTTATGTTATGTTATGTATAAACCGATTATTCTACCTAACTGTTATCCCTTCCTGAATGAATAGAGCTAATTAATATCCGATGGATAGTGAGTAATGATCCGCGCGGGTCTAACTGGTCCTTATCGCCATCTCAGGGTTAGTTAGCCGGAAAGTGGTACTTGTAACAGTATCGCCGTTAAGTTGTCGGTCCTTGGGCGCTCAGCCAGGGTTAGAATGGAGGATAATCATGTGAAAAAATACCTTTATTATTTCCTAAATCAATTTGGATGAAAGGTTTTGATGTTTATCGTATTTCAGACAGCCCACAAACGTGTTTTAAAATCAATATTACCTTTTTAATTTAATGTTATTTTTATTTACACTTATTATCGTAAAAACCGTAAAATCAGGTGCGAAGTACTCGCAACGAAATAAGCCATGAGTTTATGTATGTATGTATGAAGATTAAAAAACTGAATTTTTGAGCCGTCAGGCTCGGAGTCTGAATTTGACGCGGGGTGGCTGGTAGGAACTGGATGAGAGTTGCTGAGAATCGAGTTGAATGGCGTGCGATTGAGGAGGCCTATGTCCAGCAGTGGACTGCTATAGGCTGATGATGATGATGATGATGGCAATGACATGGAACTTAAACATAACCGGCAAAATGTGGGTAAAGGTACACCTCTGCCAAACCCTTCAGGCGTAATGTTGTGTAAATAAAGGGTGTAACAAGGCTCTTAACAAAGCCGAAAAGCACTTGTTCTTCCCGTCATTGCGATCATTTTTTGACGAGACAACGTCCAGTAAATCGATGAATGCCGGTTGCATGCACGAAAAAGGATGACTCATTGTCCCGTTACGCTCATTGTACGCTTGCGCCGCATCTATCTCTCTTCCACTCGATTGGCCTATGCGACGTTGTCACGTTAAAGTCTATCGTCTGTACCAACTTTACAGACAACCAATTTTTGTTCTAGACCATACCTGGGAACCTTCTAGTTACGGAGATATTGGGAGTCAAAGTTGCAACTTTTCCTCAAGTTTTATTTTTTAAATACATGTTTTCAATGCACGACTTTTACTTTAAACACCTCCACGACCCCCGCACTATTCAATGCATCCATCAGCACAATATTTTGAGTACGTCACATTGAGTCCTACCGTAACACGTAATTTTCCACCCCAAAAAGTCGTTACCCAGCAATATTTTTTGCGTCAAGTTACTTAGTTTGATGTTCATAATTCTTGTTTGATGGCTTCGTCAAGGGTCTGTTTACACCCTGTATGTTAATTGAGGGACTTGAATTGGGTCAGTTTCAATAGTCAATAGAAAGAACTCAGTTTAAACTTAGTAGCAACTTTATACTACAGAAACGATTCAGCCACGAAACACTAAAACACCTTTTAAAACACATAAAACAAAGTTGTTTTGCAAATGCAACGTCCCAGATAACTGCAATCCCTCTTTCCAACAACACAAATACACTTGTAAACCCGGTGTTTATCTGTACAAGACTAGTCGATAAAACATCTAAGCCCTTAGTCCTTCCTCTCTGCAGTTCGTAGTGAAGCTAAAGCAATCAATCTGCGTGCACTTAGCATTCAATCGGGAGAGCGACCGGTAGCGATAGTGTTGTACGTAAGTTTAGCGGTGTCTGACCTACTGGGCTTAGTTTAGCTGTGTTTTACATTTCTGGAGATAAACATACATCTCCTCATCAGCTCGATGCTGAATAATGACAGCCATGACTCGGGTCGATCTTTAGATTAAGCCGTGCTTGCCTAGGTTGGTCCGTGGATGGGTGACCACCCATTACACACCGAGTTTCCTCTGTACCTCGGAAAGCACGTTGAGCCGTTGGTCCCGGCTGTCATTTGTAGATCATTGACAGTCGTTACCGGTAGTCAGTGCCCGAACAGTCTGTCAACTAGTCTCACCAAGAGGTGATATACGATAGTATTACCCAGTACTAACTTGGTTGTGGAGGTCAAATAGGCAGTCGCTCCATGTAAAATACTGGTATTCAGCTGCATCTGGTTAGACTTGAAACCGACCCCAACATAGTTGGGAAAAGGCTAGGCCGCTGATGATGATATTTATTTCATTAGGCACTTTTACAGATTAATTATTTTTATTTATAAAACTAGATGAGTAATATGAGTATATCAGTATGTATAATATACAAACACTTTTACAAGTCAATAATCTTTTTTTTAACTAAACTACGTCCGTGGTTTCTAACTGACCACTCTAAGAAAAACTCACAGGTCAAAATCGCTTTTAAAAGTCAGACATTGTCTTGATCAGATCATTGAAGACCACATACATAATTGTCCGAGATAGTATTTTGAGGAAACAACTTGTGTTTTTTTTATCGTGTGGTTAATGCCTAACTTAGTGTCAGAGTTATTATAACACCCATGGGCCTCTGACTTGGCTTAACATGCCATCGAGAAATATCTCTCAGGCATGCTAGTTCGGTTTCCTCATGATGTTTTCCTTCACCGAAGCAAGTGATAATTATACAATACGCACAAATCATCATCTTCCTGCCCTTGTCCCATTCTATTTGGGGTCAACGCAACATGTTTTCTTCTTCCATTGCCCCCTTTTAGACGTCACGGCACACAATACGCACCTGAATCCGAAAATCATAGGTGAGTGTTGAGTTCCAAGTTGAGACCTATGACTTGGCAGTCCGACGGTCACATCACTAGGCTAGCACTGCTTACGCAACTAATAATTTTAATGGACTGCAGTGCACGCATGTGTCAGTAATAGTGTAGCTCCACTCAGAAGTTAAGGACATAAGTTTAGCCTTGTCTAACAAACAGTGAAGTGTCTGGAAACTCCTTCACTTTCGCTCTACCACTTTCGTAGTCTTCATTAACTATGCAGTATCTTTCTTATTGTGCTTTTTTGTATCGCGACCTTTTCGTACCCCGTTTGAGATTCCATGATATTGTGTGTGTTTTTTCATTGCAGTGTTTCTTGAAAAATTCAGTTGTTTGACATTTTCAAGATCGTTGTCTTGGAAGGAACATGTTTATATTTGCATACAAGTTTTTCGTAAATGTTTTTTACATTTTGTTTCGACTTTGTGTAAACGACTGTAAGTTGCGAAGTTATGACATTAATTAGAGCAAGTGTGTGTGATATTGTCTTAGTTTGTTACGTGTTGGGAACTTGTGCTTGGAACTTCATTATAATTATTTAATTAAATGAAACTTTAATGCTGTTTAAAACAATTATCTATTTTTTGGTGTTGGAAAACTTTTAAGATTTTGTTTACACTGATGAGAGTCTCTAGTGCCTGAAGTGTGAATAGCCTAGAATATACAGAATGGAAAAGACACCGACGCTCAACGGTTACCATGTACCTACTCAGTACATAATTCTGAACATAGAAAATTTTTCATCGGTAATTTTTGCTTGAAGGCAGCCCCGGCCCGTTCCAGTCTGGGAGCCAAACGTCGGAAGTGCTCCACGAAGTTATCATTGTGAACCCCCCACATAGTAATTTTTCATCAGTAATTTAAAAAAAAACTGTACTATACATTTCGAGCGTGTAAGTATTGCACTATTGAAGGAAACTGCAGAAGGTGGTTCACAATGATGTACTGAGTACGTTACGTAGGAACCATGGAACCATTTTTGCGTCGATGTCCCTTCTACATTGCATATTGTATAATTATCTTTAATAACGTAAATAATTGTATAACGCCTAAGACGTGTGCTATTGTCGTCGTTGTATTTGTAGGTACTTTCTTGTAGTCTACTTTTTATCTTTATTTTAGTTCTATTTGTAGTCTGTATATAATGTACATAGTAATAAATTTTTATTCTAATATTATTATTATATAACTCTTATTTTCGTAAACAAGGTATAGTATATTTCGCCGCTTACGTTAAGTCCAAGGTGCAAACCTTATTGCATTTACAACAAGTAGTAGTTACATAAAAATGTAAAAGTGAATATAGGAGCTACATCTGCCACATAATGCTTTGTAGTTTGGCAGAAGTATTTTTTTTTTTGTAATATGACGTTACCACAAACGCTTTTTTCATTTGGCACTTCATTTGCCATTCCATTTGACATTTAATAAAATAACTCGTGCCGCTTCAGAATGCAGCAACCTATTCCTTGTTAATTTTTTGACTCGTGATCCGACGTATAAAAATGCAATGTCGATATTTTACGTTCTGAAATAAAACAAGAGAAATAGATGTGACTGCAAAACCTTCCGCTATAGCGCTGCCATTCGGATATTTTATTTAAATTTAGTTTAGCCAATAAAAAGAAACGAGCTTGAAAATATGGTTCACCGAGTGGTTCGGAAATAACCCGACCGGTTTAATGTGGTGAACAAATAACTGAGTAGATTTTAACGTATTCTCCGACTTAAAAGCTTGCTTCCGGATTGGTTGTGCTCTTTAAACGGGATGGTTTATAGAAAAATATGTGCAATAAAACCCTTCATAAAACTTTTAATACTGAGAAGTACCCTTCCACCTTCTTAGGCTAGCATTTTTAAGTATACATGGTGTAAACGGACCCTTCACAAAGCCGTCAATCAAATATTATGTACTTCAAACTAAGTAACTTTACGCAGAAATTATTGCTGGGAAACGACTTCTTTTTCGCTGAAAAATCACGATTTACGGTAGGACGCGTAACGCACTAAAAACATTGTCCTCGTGGATGATTTTAATAATACGGGGGTCGTGGAGGTGTTTAAAGTAAAAATCTTACATTGAAAAAATGTATTTAAAACAAAAACTTGGGAAAAAGTTGGAACTTTGACCCCCAATATCTCCGTAATTAGGTATGATCTAGAACAAAAAAATGATCGCAATGACGGGGAAAATAAGAGCCTTTCGGCTATTTTAAAGGTCTTGTTACACCCTTTATTTACAAGGCCACCATAATATAGTGCCGAATTCACTATTAACAGTGATCGCGATCAACACATCTAATCAGTAGCATCATTATTATGGAATATTCATACTGACAACTCTTGGACGCGGTTTAAATGTGCTGATAGCGTTAAGTTTCAATTAGTTCTTACTTTAGGACCTCTTAGGACCATTTTTTTCATCGTCTAAATAAAAGTGGTCCTCGGAGGCAACAGGTTCTCGGAGATCAAGATAAGCACGTACTAAATTATTACATACCTATAAAAAGGTTCTCCATCAGTCTCCTTGAACCACAGCACCATGGAGACATGGTCCTCTGCAGCGAGGGGCTGGATGTCACACGGTAGTGCAGCCTTCTTGCCCAGCACACCTTGGGCGTGTGCCGTTGGTACTGAAACAAAGAAACAAATTAATTATTAGATATATTTGCTTTTCCCGCTGCTTGAGAACATGGAAGACGGAATCAAAATCATTCAATGGGAACGAACTACCGTGAAAAATCTCCTAAGACAGGTATTCAGATCGTGACTTGGGTAAAGACATGATTAAAGACGGATTTTTAATCTAATTCGACACTTCAGTCTGCTTATGTGTATTTTATCAAAATTCGGGCAACCGATACGCAACGGAAAAGATACTCGTAACAGACAGGCAGAATTACTTTTGCATCTATAAATATATGCCAGTTACAGTAACCCAGTATGCCAGTTATGAATTATTACTTAGAGTACGAGTATGTAAGAAGTTTAGAAGGTGGTGTCCTGTTGTTTCTGCCTACCCCCATGAGAAAAAAAACGGAAAAGTATATGCATGTATCAGGTACTTTCTGAGACAGTCACAACAAAATCAAAGCTACGTAAGAGGGTAGGTATAGTAAAAATGCCTTCCTCGACCGTTTCCTCGTACTTAAGCAGGGAAAAAGAAACTGTGTATCTCGTTGTTTTTACCTATCCATAGAAATAGCCTTGTGATTAAACTAATGCTACCCGGTAATGGACACATTACTCTTATGGCCATACTAATACGAAGTATGTAGGTAGATAATGCATAGGTGCTTAGCGGTTCAAAGGAAAGGTCAAATAAATAGAACGAAAAAAACTGTAAAACACACCGTAAACATCGGAAAGAAAAGATATCAGATTAAGAAAATTGAGACAGAAACCTGAAAGATTAATAGCCAGTTTTACCAAGGGGTATCACTTTACCCGGTGATGGGAATCTTATAATCATGTAAAATACTGGTTACCTTCTTACGGTTAGACTGGCAGCCGACCCAACATAGTTGGGAAAAGGATAGGCAATTTTTATATTTGTTAGCCCAAAACTTCGTCACTTCCACCGCGTCGTCGGTGGCAGCACAAAGGTCACTGCGACTGCAAGTTTTTAGGCTAAGCACTGAAGGATAGAAAGTGGAGCATAGTTTGCGACACAGCACTATAATAATCACCCCACTTAACGAGGTTGAAATTATATCTTCCCACTTGAGTCCGGAGACGGTTCAAGAACTTCCAGGTGGACCACGGAAAGTTAGACCCTGCAAGAAGATGCTCACTCGGTAGCAAGAAGTGAATAGAAGGGAGACAGCTATTTTCCCACAGTTTACATCGGGCGCCGGCCGGGTTTCCTGGTAAGGTGATAATGATAAACAGACCAGGGAAGCACAAAAGACGATGTCTGTACTCAGCAATGGCAGAACAAGGTTGTCAATAATGATGACGATGAGGATACAACAAACGTATTTTTATTTCGTCTTGATTATATTACTGCGTCACATAAAAGCTTGAAGTGTAAACTGATATTTAAAGAGTTCACTCACCTCAGCTTATTTTGCGAAAAAATATCGAATACACAGGAGTCAGTTTTAGTAATTATCAACATAAAAGTAATTCGATATCAGCTATATTTCGTTCTAAGACATTTCTAAGACAAAATAAAAAAAAAACATACATGAAATTAAATCTTCATTATTGTTAGAGCCAAGGAAAATCAGAACGGAAAACTTCTTTTAGTAGACAAGATACTTGGGTTCCGGTCATATTCATGCTTGTCAGGCGTTTACTGCGCAGTTAAACCCGATATCAAAAACTGCTACTATAAAACTGACATTCGTTAAAATGGTAATAACATCTTTTCTGAAACACTAATTAGAATTGACTGTAATTGTCAATAGTGCTAAAATATATATACGCATGTCGCCAGTAATAATATTATGACGTAGTGTTATACAACTGCACTTAATTATTGTCTAATTGAATTGTTAGAGCCACTAACTATCTACCAAATATTATATCGACGCAACGCTCTTAGATAGACAATTAGTACACCCTAACTCAATTAGTTCTAAGCATAGTTTAATTGCCATTCACTTTAAATTATCCAAAAGTATCATTATGCATTTAAAAACCAAGATGATATCTTCAAAGAAAGTTTAAACTTTTTACATCAAACTTTTTACTTAGAAGTCTGTATTTCATTTAAAGTCTAAGTTGATGAACAAAATCTTGTTATATCGGGTGAAAGTAGTATTAGAGAACAGACGAATAACATTGCTTGTCCTTTTGATATCATTTTTAATCATGCTGGAGACGAAGTTCATTTAATTTGCAATGTATTTAAGTCTCGTGTAGTATTTTAAAGTTACTTGGAGTCAGTAACTTTAATTACGAAGTCTTGTATAAGTAAAATACCTCTGGATAACAGAACTATGTCAAGAAGATTAATAAAATACGCTTCATAGCGCAATGTTCAAGAAGTATCTTTCTAACTGAATCTTAGATACGATCGATTTTCTAGGGATATTCGGATTCTTGTTGTTTTTTGTCTATCACCAAAATCTGACTATTCATTCAGTCTGAAATCATCAAAAAGCAGTAGTCAATTCAAAATCAGCTGCAGGACTAAAGCATTAGGTATATACCTATCTGACATTCAAAATAATGTACTTTTTACCATAATAAAGACTAACAATCAACATCAGAACTTAGTTACGTCCACCATCTTTTCACGCTTTTATGGCAAAACAAGTATTCCCCCTAGTTTCAGACATAGGACATTCAATTCTCTATAGGTTAAGCAGAAGTGTACCAGTACCAGTAACAGTACACCCACATTGCGCCAAATAAGTTTAAGTCTCATGATATAGGGGTGAGCTTATTGTCATCAACCGGGCACAAATCCAAACTGAGAAATTCATGAAATAAAAAAACGCAATAATACTTTGGGAATCGAACCCAGGGCTTGCGACTACTAGATCAATGAGGCAGTTTTAGACCGTTTTCAATTTTCATTTTATTCAAATAAATTTACGCAAAGTCACGAGCAAAGTCTAGCTTACAGCAATTGCAACACAAACAGTAAAAAGTCGGGTCTGTTTCGGCTCAGCGGTCGCGCCTGACGCTCAGCCGCGCGCGACTTGTCTCACGGTGTCTCGTATCACATGCGCTGTCACCATGAGAACCCGTTACATTCACCCGAGCCAGTTACAACTGGACACCAGAGTTTTTAATTAAATGTTTTTAAAGCTTTGTGCTGCGTGTACGCTGTTTTATTTGTCGCTCTTTAGTTCCGTTTAATGAAAAACTGGATTCTGAAGTAGATAATGAATTTTGGGTTTTCATTTTGTTAGTGTGTATTGTGGGTTATGTAAATCATCTGCCTAGCCTTGTTCCAACTATTGTTGGGGTCGGCTTCCAGTCTAACCGGCTGCAGCTGAATACCAGTATTTTACATAGAGTGCCTCTCTGACCTCCACAACCCAGTTAGTGCTAGGTAATACGATACCCCTTGGTAAGATTGGCTGTCAGACTTTCGGGACACTGACTACCTGTAACGACTGTCAAAGATCTACAAATGACAGCCGGGACCAACGGCTTAACGTGCTTTCCGAGGCACGGAGGAAACTCGATATGTAATGGGTGGTCACCCATCCACGGACTAGCCTAGGTAATAAATTGTGGGTTATGTCAAGGTAAGTTTTATTGTTACTATGAGCAGTGATAACCCAATGTAAATAGCAGTAACTCATCAGTAGGGTCGAACCCAGGTTTACGTTGAGCAAATAATGTTATCACCGCAGCTACGACGAAGGACAAACATTGTAACTAAATCGGCATGTTAAAACAAAAGCATGGAATATTTGGTATGCACCAACCCGCACTGGGTCTGCCGTTGAGAGTTGAATTTATTACTGAGAATATTTGAAATGATAAGCAGCTCGTCCTTTTATTATTTAAACGAGCGTATTCATGAAACGCTCTAAATTAAATTGTATTCAGTATTAAATATAATAAAAAGCCTTTAAACTATTACAATTCAATAAATTCGTCGCTTATTTCAAGCTGATTCCATTAGTTAGTTTCTAGTTTGCCACTAATTTAATTATGCTTAGCAAAATGCGAGTGAGAATAAGATTATTATAAATTAAGTGGATGGAAATTGAATTGTGTATCGAATTACTTTTCTAAAAAGATCCATTTTACTACATAACATTACGCGTTATTATTCTAGAAGAGTTGGTTACAAGTGTAGGTTATTTTATTTTTAATACCTACATTTCATCTATACATATAATAAATCTGTAGACGTGGCGTTTCTGTACATTGAAAATATTTAGAAAAAAAGTAGTAGGGGTGTTAAAGGAGCACTAACAGAACCCATTTCTACCATTTTTAGAATTTTTGTCTGTTTGTCGGTTTGTCTGTTTGTCGGTTTGTCTGTATGTTTGTGCGCGCATCACGTAAAAACCCCTCATTATATTCAAAATCGAAATATTGAAACATGAGAAGCATTGTTCCGAGTAACATTTAGTGTTTATTTCATCAAAATCGACCAACAGACGCAAAAGATATTAATGTTTAAAATTTAGTTAGTAACCTCATAGGCGATTTCTATGATAAATTGAATTATTTACGTTAATAGGTTTTTTAGTCGAAGTGTAGTCGGAATGGCTGAAAATGAATTTGGTTTTATTTTTCCTTTTGTGTTTACTCTTTGCATGGAAGTAATAAGTACTACGTACAACCCATTACGAAAAAAAATCTCTAAAAATTAAAACAAAATTAAAATTTGATAAAATCCACGACGTTGTGTGTGTGCAGCGCCGCAGTCAATTGCTCAGGGGCCGAACCTATGTCCACCAACTGGGTACAAATCCAGATTCCTGAAATTCCTGATGGAATAACCCAATAACACTATTATTTATAGTATTTTTTTCAATTGCATACATTGTTTAATGTTAAGTGGAAGAGCGGACAAGCATCGCCTTGCTCAAAAGGTGATCTCTAAATCATGTGCGTTATAGCTTTATGTAATTAAAATAAAATAAAAAATGTAACACAGGACCTCATGCTTAATAGTCGCACTTGCGACCACTCGACCAACGAGGCAGTCTCTCACATACATAAATTTCCACGCGAACGAAGTCGCGGGCAACAGCTAGTCAGAACTATGTATATAATTAGTCCCACAAAAAACGAGGCGAGCTTGTTACCATAACGTGTGAAATATTTTACTTTGAATAATATTTGTGGTTAATTCTTAATTGTTGTAATTATTATTCTGTTTTCAAAATCATTTATTACAATATATTATGTATCGTAGGCAAATGTTACTACCACAAAATCGAAAGGAGAAATCGTCATTGTTGGCTAAGCAATCATTATGGTTGTCAACGAAGCTCTGGACAATAATTATTATGATTATACTTTAGTCGCTTTTTACAAAATGCACCATTCTTTCCTTGGTACCAACTGTGTAAAAATGAAAATGAAAATTGCGCCACACCTTACTTTACAATTGAAACAGCTTCGTAATTCCGGCATTTTGTGACGTAATGTTCGGAACAATACGAGTAACATTTAATTTTGTACCTCCACTCTTTAAACGGTGTAGGAAAGCGTCTTCAGGAAACCAGCACGTCCTTGAACAATACAATTATTACGTGTGACATCTGCCACCCCGGACTTTGCCTGCGTAGTGGATCTACACTTAGAGAGGCGACCCGTGTCCTAGTAGTTGGAAAATTATAGGTTACGTAAAGTACTTCTGAAGCGACGACGGGTGAGGTGATGGTATTTGGAGCAAAGTTGCGGCCAAGTATCGCCCAAAGACTGAATAAGTATCAGTCTTCCGGCGGCGAGATGGGCTGACAACGTTACATCGCGGGTAACACTTGGATTAGACTAACACATCAACGTAATGATTTAACGTGGGGTGTTTAATTATAGCCTGGTATTGATAGACATTGGGTGAACATTGTCTCGTTAGCGTGACAATCATATTATATTTAATATGATTGTCACGCTAACGAGATCCTAGGATTTTGAGGCAGTAATGCTGTTATGCTTGACCTCTGTAATTGACTGATTCCATAGATAGAATATTTAGTTGCCTTTTGAAATAATAAATCATCAACGTAATACATTTCATAACATAGATTTATTACGATTGGTTCCTTGACTTTTACCTTTCACTCCGTACTTAAGTCTGACTCCAAAATATCTTTTGATCATTTCAGAATACGCCCCTCTATATCCATTAAGTAGCTCATTAATTATTAATCTGATAACGGAAAGGGGTGATAAATCAACTCAATTAAAAACCCCTTACCTTTTCATTTCACTGTAAATAGATTTATTGTAAGCGATATTATTTTGATTTCGACAGCCAATCTTAGCGGACGATCGAATTGAAACAAACATTTGTAGACGGATTTCCTTATTTACCCAAGATAACTTTAGTAACGAAAGTTTCTAAGACGAGGTCGGGAGAAATGAAATTTTAGGGACAATAAAAATAATCTTCCATTAATATGGTAAATATATTCTTTATGTCTCGACTCTCTTCATTCGTCTCTAACGGTTCTTGGCAAATAAAAATATTTATTTTGTTCTTCCAAGGAAAAATATTTTATGCATTTCTTCACCATTCTTAGCTGACTTTTCATCTCGTAAAAAAACTAGCTTATAACGTTTTTCGGTTCTAAATTAATTATTCATTTTCCTTCACTACGAATTGGAGGGAAATAAAAAAAAACCATGACATCTATAATTTATATACAAACGGAATTGCGGATGACAGCTCTCATTTGTATTTGTCATTTTAGTGCTCTATAAAAATATGATTTGGCGAAAACATTGTGTGCCAAATAAAAAGAGATATTTTAATATCGAAGATGAAGAAGTTAAAGGAGTGTTTGATATAGTTTTGGCTGTGAGCCAACGCCACATAGACGACAAGGCACTTAATATTGTTGCCATACATGGCTTAATTGCTCGCTAACCGGGTTTAAACTTGGTCGTGCAGGATATAAACGAATTAAGACGACGCGATCCTCCGTGACTTGTGGAGTTGAAAAACTCTTAGAAAAAGAAACGAACAAGTTTTTCAAGCTGCACAGCGACTAAACAGTTAATTTCTTTTCCGGGAACTAAAATACTTTATTATGAACTAGTTTCTACAGATCTCGAAATTATTAAGTGATGAAACAAGGATATATCCCGTGCTAAGAGTGGCTTTAAGGCTTGGCAAGAAGCTGTTGAAACCTAACGGTGATCATTTAACTGATGATAATGACGATGGAATGTTTTGTTGATGGGAGTATTACTGAAACAGTTTCTTATACGGAAGACCATTAGCGCAATCCTTATGCACTAGAAGATCCGAAACGAGAATGGACAGAACAACGAGTATAAGCTGCAGTTGAGAGTACCGCAAGTGACAAGAAATAAGAATATTTCGCAACCGCTTCTCGTGTCAAAAACTGGTAACATCTGCCTAGCCTTTTCCCAACCTTGTTGGGGTCGGCTTCCAGTCTAACCGGATGCAGCTGAATACCAGTATTTTACATGGAGCGACTGCCTATCTGACCTCCACAACCCAGTGAGTACTAGGTAATACGATACCCCTTGGTAAGACTGGTTGTCAGACTTTTTGGGGCACTGACTCCCAGTAACGACTGTCAAAGATCTACAAATGACAGCCGGGACCAACGGCTTAACGTGCTTTCCAAGGCACGGAGGAAACTCGGTATGTAATGGGTGGTCACCCATCCACAGACCAACCTAGGCAAGCACGGCTTAAGGCGAGGTATTCCTGCAAAAGTAGGCATTTAGCGCTGTAGGCTGCGCGCAAAATACTTCTCGTGGACACAGCGCGTTCGTGAACTCGCGTGACCTTGCCTAGCGACACAGCATAGAAATATGCAGTTGAATAAGTAATATTACTTGACTTTTATGAAATATTTTTTCTATGATCAAAATTTGTAACTATCTAGTAGCGATAAATTAGAGCTTTGTTAATAAATGAAATAATTGTCTATAAAATATAAGAATATAAGATAATCATAATTGAACAGTTTGAGTAACTAATTGAAAATAAACAGCCAGTTCGCTATTAGTAGGTTCGAGAACTGTAAAGATAAAATTTTGATTTGTTTATGTGTTTTTGTGTAAATTGCAATAAGTGTATTTTTATTGAACCTTCCTATTTCATTCAAACAAATTTCATTTTTTTTAATAAAAATATAATATTAACAATCACAAAACTAGAAAGAAACTCAACTAAGTCGATGAAATTAAAATATTTGCTATAGGCCCGGCGCAGCCCTATCGCGTACGTACCACCCGGCTGTAGGTAATTATTTCAAAGACAGGGCCGAGTCACAATACTGTTTATATTTGTACTGTGACATATCTTTGGAGTGCATTCTTTTTATTTGTTACTTTTATTGCTTTACACGACTTTTTTCGCTTGCGTTGTTTATTGCCCATTATAACTTGCAACAATTATAATAAACTTGGTCAAAAACAGACGGTATGGTACGCGAAATTGTCGCGGAAAAAACTGACACAGGTCCGTCGTCGGTAAGCGCCAGCGCGCGACTAATCGGGCCTGTCCGAGCCGCCGCGAACGCTTTTAATTCATTTTAAAACATAGTAATTAAGAAAATAATGTTATCAAGTCAAACTCTGCCACTTTGTCTAGAACTAATTAGTTTCTTTAATTTAGTATAAAAATTAAATGTAAAACATCAGTAATTTAGTCATAATATTGAAAAAAAGTTACAAAAAGGGGTAACTTTGCGATTTTTTTCTATCGAGTGAAGTTCATCAGATCTTGCAACTGAATGCGACTGTGACTAGATAATATCCTAAACTTAACTATAAATTTATAAACACTATATTCTTTGTCTCAGATGGTTTTAAAAAACTCAAATGTACACCCAACATCGCCCACCTCGCCTTAACCTAAAGATCAATCTGAGCGGCTGTTATTATTTTGCCACGAGGCCCTCCCAAAAACCCCTCTGTCAAAAACT
Source organism: Eurois occulta (assembly GCA_950022335.1). Classification (NCBI taxonomy): domain Eukaryota; kingdom Metazoa; phylum Arthropoda; class Insecta; order Lepidoptera; family Noctuidae; genus Eurois; species Eurois occulta. Next base: position 18,203,918 of record OX465497.1, read on the forward strand.
GGTAACACGGAAAAATAACAAGAATAATTATTCTAATATCAAACTGGATCTGCCTTTGTCTAGCTTTTTGAGAAGATTCAGACCACATCAATGATAGATGAATTGTATGAAAAATGGCACGTCTCACAAAAACATGTAGCGCCGACCTCAATTAAATTCAGATACGGACAAAGAAGATAATAGACACTATGACAGATTGAAAAACAGCCAAGAACCAAATCATAACGTTGGGACATAGATCTCGTGGCAGACGGTCATAACAAATGACTTTCGGGGCCGGCGGCGGCGCTAGATGTATTGGCCTAATAAACGGGCTGGTACGTGTGTGGGTAATCTCTGTGTTATATTAGGACTTACAGGTGGAGAAGATAGAGAATATTGTGATAGTATATTTTGTGGATACACTGTTAACATACATATGTAAACTTACGCCTTTAATAGCAACAGTAGGATAGGCAGAAACTACAACTATAGAACATCACTTGCTACGATCCTTACACAGTCCTTGCGCTTCGTCCACTTTCATAATTCTGTTCAGACACGTATCGAAATCAATAAATGCTTGCTAATTTATCCTGTCCGTTGGTCATCAATTATTGGCAATGACCTCCATCAATTAGCTGTATTTTTCAAATCTCATTATCCCATTGAGGAATTTACAGTTTCGTACTATTGACCTATATTTCCAGTCTTTCATTTAATAGTCTCCAAAGGAGTTTGGAGGCTATTAAATTAAAGACTACAAAAAATTTAATATTAAAGGCAACAACACAAATCCGGAACAAATCTTGCAACAAACCTTTTCCATATTTTATAAAACATAAACCGAGTCGGTTTTATTAGATAGACTTGGCCAGCGGGACAAAGATATATATCTCAGTATCTTTCAACTGTGCCAAGAAACTCCGATACCTTCGATACAAAGGAGGACCAAGATCTCCCTAGAGGCTGAGGGATCCTGAGTTATGCTACTTTGGCGGCTGAGTGCCGTAAGCACTCGACGTCTAGTAACGATGTTCGGGCCTTATCTCACACTGGCGATTTGCAAACGAGGAGGGAGGCCAATCGGCTCGCTGCTAGTTCGCAGTGTACACGCCACGGGCACGTTACGAGCACGCCACGTATGCGTGACCAAAGCGATTGACATAAGTGTACAAAAGACCGTGAGACTAGCAAGTATACAGTATTGTGGGCAACTAGAATCAATTCTATTTCTTATTAAAAGACGTTCAAGTGCCTTTTAATGGCATAATTTAAAAAAAATGGTTTGAATTTCATTGCTTTGTGAAATCGCGCAGTATCGCAGCTGGCTCGCTTCTCAGTCGCTCTTACCCCGCTTTAAACCTGCTCGCAAACCGCCAGCGTAACAACGTTCTAAGGTAAGATAACTGGACGGAGATAGCTGCAATAACAAAGTAAGCCGCGTTGGATTCAAATATGATACACAAGACTAGGTTAGAGTTGTGTTTCGTAATTGGTTTAGATATGACTTCAAAGATGCTGTGTTGTCAAAGACCTTTTCAAAGATGATGTGTTATCGAAGAGATTACTTGTTATGATAAAGATAAGATATTTATTTTGCAAATATGGTTACAAACACGGTAACATAAAAATATAATTAGCAACAGCCGTATTTAACCAAAAGGCATGCCAAAGTACAAAATACACTAGAGGCGCTAAGTACATAATAATAAAATTAATAAAACAAGACGATGATCATAACCAAAGTATGATAACGAGAGCTGCATCCCGACGTGCACGCCTACCAACCCCGGACTCGTCGCTCAGCTCCGCCTCGCCGCCGCCGGAATCCAGCCCCGTCGTGAGTGCTGTGACACCGGCCGTGGCAGTTGCGTCGAGCTCGAGTGATGAGTATTTCTCGCCGCCGACGTCGCCAACACCTGTGCGTCGGCAGGGGAGAGGCCGGCCACCGAGGAGCTTGGGACTTAGGGGCCATCCGGCCCCGAGCCGGGTCCCCGCTGCCGGTGGTTGTGTGCAGCGCATGAGATGGACTCAGTCCATAAACGAGAACGTCATGCGCGCATATTACGGGTCTACAGAGGGGGGAACTAACCTCACTGCGTACCGTGTTAGGATGCTGTCTCTGTTCCAGGAACTTGAACCAACCGTCAACGTCTCGGCCCAACGACTGTCGGATCAGGTGCGGGTCATCCAACGCAATCACATGTTGGACGACGCCGCACTTGATAGGCTGCGCTCAGAGGTACTAAGCAACCTTATCGTCTTGACTCCGTCACAAACCGCGATGCGAGCGTCAGCTATTGGCACAACCCCGCCGCGGTCCAACCCTGCTGTTGTAGAGGAAGATGATAGGGTTGTCACGGTAAGTAGCCAGTGCAACGACCGATTGAGGAGCGCACTGGAGGATGCGCTTCGTGAGTATCGATCCACTCCTACCGAACTTAGGCCCCGATTACCACGGTTACCTATGCATAAGAAAAATAGAGCGCTGGTGTGTGCCTTGGACTCGCAACTCAAGAATATATTCGAGAGTAGCGAGGACCTCGTTGATACGCACTCGATCCTGTACTGTGGAGCTGTTGCGGCATGTCGTCTAGCTAATGTAAAATTCCCAAATTGTAACTTAGCTAGTCGACCAAAACCAGCCGTACCAGTCTGGCAGCGCAGGATCGAACATCGTATCGACGGGGCCAGGGTACTCATCGGCAAACTACACTGCTTCAGGGAGGGCAATACACGACCACGTGTGATGCGCTTTGTGAGGCGGGCCTTCTCGGGGACCGAAATCAGTCCTCAAGAATACATGTCCCGTGTCACAGAGCGCATCGACTTCCTGAAGCAGAAAGTTTATGCATGGGCGAACCGTATTCGGCGGTATAAGCGGCGGGTTGATCGATACTCACAGAATCGCATGTTCCAGAGCGATGAGAGGTGGGTGTACAGAGCTTGGGAGCGACCCAAGCAAAATATGACAGACGTTTGCCACCCAGATGATGCCGCTACGAGTTCTTTCTGGCGCAGCATCTGGTCAGTGCCCGTCTGCCATACTGAGGCTGACTGGATGCGTGATGTCGAGCGAGTGTGTGAACCTATCCCAGAAATGGAGCCAGTTTCAATAACACCAATAGATGTAGCCAGAGCAGTTCGTCCGTTACCAAATTGGAAGTCACCAGGACCGGACGGACTGCACAACTTCTGGCTCAAATGGCTTAGTAGTTCACACACTTGCCTGGCATCCCAATTCCAGTCATCCTTAGAGTCTGGGTCGCTACCGCAGTTTTTAACTACAGGCGTAACCCACCTGCTCCATAAGTCAGGTAGTCCCGCGGAACCCAAGAATTATAGACCGATCACGTGTTTATCGACGGTGTATAAGCTTCTTACATCCATTTTGAGAGTGAAAATTAATACACACATTGACAAAAACTCCATTATGTCTGCCTCTCAAAATGGATGTAGGAACGGGTCCCGCGGTACTAAGGAGCTACTCCTCATCGACATGGCCATTAGCCAACAGGTTCGTCGATCCCGCAAGGATCTTTCGACATGTTGGATAGATTATAAGAAGGCCTACGACTCGGTGCCACATACATGGCTCATGAGGGTGCTGGAGTTGTACAAGATAGATGCAACTCTACGCGCCTTTCTTGAGTCGTGTATGGGGCAATGGAGGACGGTCCTTCGATATCCAGGATGTCGACAGATCCAGGGGAACGATGAGCCTGTATGGATTAAACGGGGAATATTCCAGGGCGACAGTCTGAGTCCACTTTGGTTCTGTCTAGCCCTGAATCCTCTAAGCACATTGTTAGAGGATTCAGGTCTAGGTTACCGGTTGAGGAGAGGTGGTCAGGTCATATCTCACCTTCTTTACATGGATGATCTGAAACTCTTTGCCCCCAACAAATTGCAACTGATGGAGCTACTGAAAGTAACTGAAACTTTTAGTAGCGCCATCAGGATGGAATTTGGTGTGGACAAATGTGCAGTCATGCATGTAAAGCGAGGGGAGATTATGGAATCCGAGGGAATTCAGCTCTCGGATTCCATACACCTCAGATCCCTCTCCTCATCAGAAAGTTATAAGTATTTGGGTATGTCGGAAGCGTTAGGCATTAACGTAACTGACATGAAGCAATCGTTGAGGGAGCGCTTCTTTGGACGCCTGAAGAAGGTATTAAATAGCCTTCTTTCAGGCGGAAACAAGGTGCGTGCCTTCAACGGTTGGGTCATGCCGGTTTTAATGTACTCTTTCGGCATACTCAAATGGACTCAGACCGAACTCGATGCCCTGGATAGGAGAGTTCGTACACTGCTGACCGCAAACCGGATGCATCACCCACGATCATCGGTGATGAGGCTGTACATCTCGCGGAAGTGTGGGGGTCGTGGCTTTTTAAACGCGAAGACCCTCCACAACCGCGAGGTGTGCAGTCTCAGAGAATATTTTTTAAAAGCCGAAGTGGGTATGCACCGAGATGTGGTCGCAGTGGACAAGGGACTCACCCCGCTGTCCATGGCTAAAGAGAACTGGCGCAAACCTGTGGTACTTACTAATGATGACCGCAAGGAAGTATGGCAAGGCAAGGAGCTTCACGGGCGCTTCTACCGGGCTCTTCATGGGCCGGATGTAGATTTCCTAGCGTCCGTGTCCTGGCTACGTTTCGGCGACCTCTTTGGGGAAACTGAAGGTTTTGTCTGTGCGATTATGGACGAAGTTATGTTAACGAACAACTACCGGAAACATTATTATGAAGGACGGAACGGTTGACGTGTGTCGGGCATGCCACCGTCCGGGTGAGTCCATCAGACATATTATTTCTGGTTGTTCTCGTCTAGCTAACGGCGAGTACTTGCACAGGCACAACCAAGTAGCCAGGATTATTCACCAGCAACTTGCCTTGAAATATAAACTTGTGGAATCTGAGGTACCATACTACAAGTATGTGCCCGACCCAGTTCTCGAGAAAGACCATGTCACGCTATACTGGGATCAGTCTATCATTACTGACAGGACTATTGTGGCCAATAAGCCTGACATAGTGGTGATAGACCGATCAGCGCGCCGCGTAATGATAGTCGATGTTACCATCCCGCATGACGAGAACCTCGTGAAAGCTGAGAAAGAGAAACAAATAAAATATCTCGACTTGGCACACGAGGTTGTCGACATGTGGAATGTGAACTCGGCTATCATTGTGCCGATTGTCGTGACGGCCAATGGCCTTATGGCCAAGAGCCTCGATGACCATCTATCGAGGCTCTCCTTAGGCGGTTGGATCAAGGGCCTGATTCAGAAGGCAGTACTCCTCGATACGGCTCGCATTGTGAGGAGGTTCCTGTCTCTGGAGCCCTAACCACCGGTAGCTTGGACCCTGCTCCCGACACCGGCGGACCACTATTTTTTATATTTTTAAATGTTTTTTTATGTTGTTTTGAGAAATATTTAAAAATATGTAAAATGTGTAAATAGATAAAAAAAGAAAATAATAACATATACTAACTACTAACAATAATATCTTGGAACAACCAACACACCGCCATCTGATCCCAAACTAGGCAGAGCCTGTAATGGCAACCGGCCACTGATAAACATACTTATACAATTTCTAAATACATACATATTATAGATAAATTACACACCCAGATACAGAACAATTAATAATAGTACTCATCGCACAAAGATTTGTCCTGTGTGGGAATCGAACCCACGACCTCCGTCCTAGCAGTCAGGGTCACTAACCACTAGACAAACAGGCCAATCACAAAATAAACAATGTATTGACATTGTTGTACATAAAGATTGACTAACTATAATAATATAAATTAGGTACGACATTTCTTGTAAATTTATTATTTTAGGTAACAACTTCTATTTTTTTAAATTAAGTTTACCCTGTTTCTAAACCAATTAAAAAAAAATATTAATAAGATTACCCAATTTTTTTAAATATACATTTTTGTACGCCATTCCTATATGGCAAGACATGTAGCCACTTTCTTTTATTTATAAGACCTGTATACCTACCTAAAAAGTTTTTACAAAATATTATTATATATCTTTATCTATAAAATTACAATTTAATTATGTATATTTTAGTTAAGCTTCGTATCTTCTTCTTTTCTTGTCAATGCTACTTTTAAAATCCTTTCATAAATATATGTTTATGTATATGTGTGTGTATAATTATGTTTTCTTATTTAACCCAAAGGTTGACTGGTAGGGAATGCCTTGTGGCATTAAGTCCGCCTATGTACCACTATTGTACATGAAGTTTAAATAAATAAATATAAATAATAGTGTGACGGTTGACAGAGGAGAATGGAAGAAAAAAACGTGTTGCTCCGACCCCAAGTAACACGGATAATGATGCTTCGAGACAGAATTTTAAGATCCTTTGGGCTCAGTAGGTGGCAATGTTAATAGCAGCATCAGTGTCATTCATAGTATAAGTTTCAGCTTTAAATTAGCACAGTGGTGTAACTCTACGACTGTACGTATATCTATAACAAATGTTTTGTACAACGATTTACATTTTCATTTATAAAGCAAAGATTGATTTCCATTGCGCTAAAATTCTGACTGTCGAAAGCAGACAAACTCAAAATCAAACTATTCAATTATTTAATTGACATTTCTATCTTAACCAACCAAATCTATCGTGAACTTCAAAGATTATCAAGTTCATAACTCCTTGGAGCGAAACAAAGGCGATTACAGACTGAAGTAAATCCAAGGGCCTGAAACCACCAGCTAAACCACTATAACAATGTAGGAGGAGGTCTCAGAACTTTATACACCCTTCAAACTCGGTTTATTGATTCGCCGGTAGATCGATTTGCTTGTCTATTAATTAGTCAAAACACCGGCGAACTGAGACTTAATACCGTTGAGCTGGCGATTACATGCTCGTGACATACGAACTGACAGGTTGGTTAGCAAGTTTTATTATGTTCAGGAAGGTGGGGAAGGGAAATATCTCGAGGATATTGTAAAACTTTTGTTGGTTTGGATTTATTGTAGCTGGTTTATTTTTCTTGATTTAATGTTGATGTTCTGATGAGACTTTTTTTCTTAACCAAACGTTAAAATTTTTGACAAAAAAAAATACATAATTAATAATGTACATACGTGGTACCTATACGTATACTAAATGATAGTCTTGTAATCCTTTATTTTTTTTTTACAGAAACATTACGTTTTTAAATATTGATTTAAAAAAATACACAAAAAATTGTAGTCCTCCGGTATCGGGAACAGGGTCCAAGCTACCGGTGGTCAGGTCTCCGGAGAGAGGAACCTCCGAACAATACAATAGTCTTGTTATTCTGAACTTACTCTGACCAGCCTGATTGTATTGAAACATTACAAATTACTAGATAAAAGAAGTTTCACATGATTTAAGCACATCACACTTTCAACACAATGCAAACAAATCACCCCGTCCATATGCACTAGAAACAAACCATAACAACTTCCAAATACGCCACAAATGCAGATAGCCAATACATCTTACTTCCCTAGGTTAGCCATTCCTCATACCCGTGTGTGCGACCGTCATCTGCCCACATGTGTCGTAAATAAACAATACCGGTATTCGGCTATGTTCGGAACTCGTCGCGCAATTCCGTCGGGCGGTCGGATGGAAACTTACAACTACCACCCGTCTTTACGTAATGATGAACGAGTGAACGACGCGAAGTGAATGGGAGTTGGTTTTAGTGAAGGAGTTAGTTTGAACGTTTCTTATTGGTCGTAAACGTAGTTGTTGAAGGTTGGTGCTCAAGTTTCACGGTGTTATTTTTCTGTTTAGGTGTAAAAATGGTTGGGTGAAGTTTTTAATGGGGCTGTTTTTTTCTGCTGAGCATCGTTATATCTCTCTCATAATGATCTAATGAAATTTTTATAATACGTTATTTTATTCAGAGGTTTTTAAATTTTTCCAAAACTACTAGTACTTGATAATTTTTTAATATTATTTATTTTATTTTATGTAGTGAGGAAAATGTTGAATGTGATTGTAGATGGCTATAAGAGTAGAGGAAGACCAAAGAAACGATGGATGGACTGTGTGAAGGGTGATATAGCGAGTAATAGAGAAATATGGAAGAAAAAGACATGCTGCGTACCCCAAATAAATTGGGATACATCCCCTTTGGTAACTGTCCCGAATCGCCAACTAAACGCAAGACGTACAAAACAAGTGAAAAAAGTGTTTTTTTTTTCGGATGGGAATATCATCAAATGACTGCTCCCGCTCTGGGCGGAGTGGAAGGGAGTGTCAGACTTTTACTGACTAAAAACCATCCATGTTCCTTCTTTTGCCCTTTATGTTCCAGGGCCGCGGTATCTCTTTCGAACAGTCCCGCAGCCCAAAAAAGTGCCCTTTCGTAACTATTCTAATCAATTTATAAGGGCAGGAGAATGATGCCTAATATTATTTGTTTATTCATGGATAATCCAGGCAGAACTGTAACTTTGTTAGTACCTATTACTTGAACTATGTAAGTATAAATTACCAGGCACAAATGTAAGAAAAATATCAGGCACACCTGGCAACAATACATTGCTTTGACGTATGAATATTTTCAATACATAATACCAACGTAATTCTCTTAGATATAATTATTTTAGCGTGGTGGATAATAGCCCATTCGCATTCCGTTTCACAGAGAAGATGCTTGTGTCCCAGCATCGGGAACACTATACGCTGATTACGCTATTTTAGGGAAATTTCATAAAATATTCGAACCTAAACGTGTTGCTATCTTACTCCAAAATATATCTTAAACCGAGAATATTCACCCCAAAGGCCCATTTCTGTGGCATTGAGAAATTCTCGATACTAACAGAGTTGGTAATTACGCCACGAACAGAGAGTAAAGCGATCTCTATTACCTGTTTGTTGTTTGTATCTTCAGAGAAATGTTGGTACCTAGTTACACAAACAACTAGCATTTCTGCCTTACCTTTCTTGGAATCAAGACGTAAACTCGAACTTGGACAAAATAAGATTCTTGTGGGAGTATTAAGTTGTTCGTTTTATATAAAGTTTAAATGATCTAGGATTAAATTCAATATAATTATAATCTATATATTTTACACGAGATAACTTAAGATAGGCTTCATTGAAACTAGATGGACTTATTGATGGAACACCTGCACTATGTAATGTTACCTTGCACACAAGTTTATAAAAGTTCTTCTATCAGTAACTTCAGAAGAAACATAACATAGCATAACATAAAATCGCACCTGGAATCCCCGAGAGGTTAGGCAGAAATGTACTTAATATTACACCGAAATTTCGCCAGTTATGTTTGTGTTCCATATATAATAGGGGGTGAGATTATTTCCATCATCAGGACACAAATCCAGACTCCATGGCTACTACTGGGAAATTCCAATTGGAAAAAACCAATAACACTTTGCGTGACCTCGGAATCGAACCCAGGACCTCATGCTCAGCAGTCGCGCTTGCGATCACTAGAGCAACGAGGCAGTCTGCACAGCACACGAGTTCAGTAGAAACATAATGGCAAAACACAAAATTGTTCTTGAAACAAATGAAAGCATCATACAAAAACGGCCTAATATTTTTTTTTTTATTATAACGATCAAATTAAAACTACTAGTACTGTTTGTGTACTAATCGTTTTTAGTTGCCTACTTGGACCCAAAATCACTAAATACGTTTACTGCTAAATAAATTAGAAACATAATTCTGTTTGTCATTTTCAAACGATTAACAGAAACAGTAACGCTATTGACGTTTAGCGACTCGTGGCACAGACGGGCATTAATATTGACGAACAATAGCATCGATTGACTTTGATGCTGTGGATGTAGCAAACCTAGATTTGTGTCTATGTGCACTTCAAGTTTATACACAACCACATACATTAATCAGCATAATAATGTTCCCAGTGCTGGGACATAGGCCTCCGCTTCATGACAAGGAGTGGGCTGCAATCGATCACGCGGGCCCAGTGCGGGTTCGCGGGTGTCACATGTCTTTCACTTTTGGTTCTAGGACATTCCGGTTTCCTCTCGATGTTTCATGTTTTTCTTCACCGCTTTGAAAGTGAGGGATAATGAAATAATTTACATAAATAAAGTACATGATTGTATCCGATACCTCAACCTAAGTACAACTCGTAATGGCCCAACACAAACCTAAAAAGTTTATAAACAAAGTCTATCAATTTTATCGTCCGACTTCGATTATATGGGTGTAACACCCCTCGTCATCTGTCTATGGCACTACAAGTCGATGAACACTAATCCGTTCCTCCCACATGGTCCAACGTATAGGCTGGCGCATCCGGAGGGAGTTACCGGAATTAGATTATGGAAATTAGTTTGTTCGATGGCCTGGGATGCACCTGAATCTTGATCATCGTACGTCGATATATCAATTTTGTACATTGTTGTTTCATAGTAGGCGTGTGATGAAGCGTGTTTCAGTGGGAGATACAGGATCTATATTAATCCCCTTTTTCCTAAGAGTGGGCAGCACCTAATTTCATACCTAAATAAAAGTGATCTTTGTTGTTTTTTTTAGAAGTTGATAACCTTACAGTTTTAATTAAACATTAATTTATTTTCCGCGCATTGTAAATAAAATCAGGCATAATTATACGTAACCCTCTCTTCAAGGGACCCACAAGATTTCGGTAACAAGGAAACAATACAGTGGAAGCTTATAAATAATATATCCCAGAAACTTGAGAACTGCTTTTCACTGGGGCTTATTAATTTCTAGCAAAGAACATTACATATTTTTTGGACAAAACCGTCTCCAAAATATGTTTTTCGCTCTATCTGCGTACAACATAGCCAACCACATAGCGTTTTCGGTTGTTATGTTGTTACATTCAGAGGCAGCGCGACCAAAGAGATTTGGGAATCCTTGAAGCGAGGTGAGGCGTAAAGCCCAAGACAGATCGAGTTGGCGTTACATTGTGAGACTCTGCCTCACCTGGGAGATACAAAATGATAAGGCAAGGCGAAGACTGAGTCAACCATGTCTATAAGATAGACTATACTGACTATACTACTTTATGCGCATGACCTTATTCAAGATAAACTAGCGTAGATACTGGCATAGACTAGTAACATCGTTAATATTGACAACCCTTGTAAATGTCGAAAGACTGCACGGTTGGCGCAGTGGCTGAGCGATTGACTGCTGCGTTGCGTGTCGTGGGTTCGATCCCCGCACGGATTAAAATTTGTATGGCCTACAGATAGTTGTTCTGGGTCTGACTGTTTGTATATGTGAGTTTAAATGTTTGTAAATGCACCCACGATACAGGAAAAATTCCTAGTGTGGGGCAACGTTCTTTTAAAATAAAAAATTGTTAAATGTGCAAGCAAAAGTCTAACCCACCTTGAACCGTCAGCATCAGTTCCATATAATATGCTAATATTTGACAACATCATGCATGCCCCATTTTTAATTAGTATTTTAGTCCTTGCGGATATGAAAAAACATCATAACGATGATTCCTTCCAACTATGTTAAGCGAAAAAATTGTTTTGGTATACGGGTTCGGAGGAAAAAAGTCAGCTGTTCCATACATTTTGATCGGGATCCCTTCTTTTCGCATAATGTTCTTTGTCCTAATATACTTCGGCATAACGATTTTGGCACAATTTGTTTTGGCATAATAATACTTCGGCATAATTTTTTTAGGCATACATTTTATTTTGGCATAATCATCTTAAAGACTAATTTGTTTTGGCATAAATTTGATTCGCATAACGTTAGTAGGCCTAATGACTATTAGCATAATAATATTTAGGCATACAAAATATTGTTGGTTAAAAATTTAATATGCTGTGCAACAAAAGTTAGTGACAGAACCGAATTGCTGCAAAACCGACTCCACGTAGTCTTGTTTGTCCTACCCCTAGAGTGTAATTTAAAATCGCGTAGGCGCGTAGGGGCGAGGCGGCCCGCGGGCTGAGAAGCAGGTGGCTGCGAGCGAGCCGCCGCGGCTGAGGCTGGCCGGCGAAGCCGGCCAACAAGCCGAAGCTGCGGTGGTGAGCGAAAGCCGTCTGCGACGATTAGCACGCGTGGGGCCGCCGGAGGCCCGCAGCGCCGGAGCCGTGACAGAAACCCTGCCTGCTGCATGTTGCATGCTCGCTTGAATGCTGCATGCTTGCTTGCATGCTGCATGCTTGCTTGCATGCTGCATGCTTGCTTGTTTGCTGCATACTTGCTTGCATGCTTGCTTGCATGCTTGCTTGCATGCTTGCTTGCATGCTTGCTTGCATGCTTGCTTGCATGCTGAATGCTTGCTTGCATGCTGTATGCTTGCTTGCTTCATGCTTTCTACAGCGAAAAAAAAACCCACAAAATTGTTCAATACGGTATATTATATTAATATGTTATTTATTACCTGATTCAGGAGATATGGCTTTTTTCCAATCGTCGACATAAATTGGTATAATTATCCTCTTCGGGCAAAAAAGCTAGGGCGTATAAAAAAGTTATGCTTTAGAACTTTATGCTTAATAAATTTATGCTTTAGAATATTATGCTTCATCATTATTATGGTTAGAGAAATTATGCTTAAAAAATTATGCGTAAGCTGTTATGCGTAATTATATTATGCGAAAATATAATTATGCCAAACAAAATTATGCTAAGTTATATTAGGTCTTAACACTTTATGCAAATGGATAGTGAACCATTTTGATCGTGTAGGTATTGCACTTTTGTAGGATTTCTATTTTTTTTTTAGATAACCGATGTTAATTTTCAAATTAGCTTTTCAAGGTCAAAATGATGTACTGAATACGTGGTAACCGTTTTCGCGTCGGTGTCCTTGCACCCGGTATAAAAGTTCTTCGCTGTTTTTTCACTAAAAGCTCTTTGAATAGGATTGTTTAAATGTTTAGTTGATATTATCTATTCTATCCGACAACCCCAATATAGAACCGGTACTTAGAATTACCTAACAAGGAATCCAATCCAATGTCATGTTATCGAACCTGAGAACTGACCACTAAAAGCGATATTCGGCGATATCCTTTGCATAGTAATATAGACGACATTGTTATGAGAATGTATGTATGTACGTACGCATGTAGTGTCCGCCTTTGATTTCGATTCGAATTGATGGTATTCCCTAGCGAATGGAAGGAATACGACAGTGGAATAGAAGCCTAATGTCGATCAGGGCTATTTTTGATACTACCCTAGATAGAAAATGGAATTATCAATATACTAGCTCATTCCCGCAACTTCGACGTACGAGTAGTTAAATAAAATATAGGTAATATTGTATATATGAGCTGCATCTGCCAACAAACTGCTTTACAGTTTGGCAGAAGTAACATTTTTAATAATACTTAGGATGTCACCACCAATAAACGCTTTTAATTTTTTTTATCCGCATAAATGACGTCGGATATTATCGTATAGGACTGTTTGACCGGGATAGGAATTATCCTATGTTTTATCACAGTCTAGTCTTCCTAAGTATATGCCAAATTTCGTCAAAATCCAATCAATCAATAAGGAGGCCTGAAAAGGTAACATAGAGACAAAGACAGTTTGTTTTGCATTAATATTATTAGTGTGAATTTTAACTAGAATTTAATTTGAAATTTGTTAAATACAGCTGCTGTTTTGTATAACATGACCATAAGTGCTCATAAAAATAAAATTAACATAAACATGCAAATTAGATTGAAGCATTTTGTGGAAAAAGGATTTTTATCGTTGCCCCACATTATCATGTCAGTATCATAACATAACATCAGAAACACGTAAAATAAACATGGTTATTTTTGATAAAACTACTGTTAGATAGAAGATTTTGTATACGTTATCACGAAACTAGTAACGACTTAGGTCAATTTTTTGAACCCATGTTACAGTCAAAACTGTTAATCGGTCAAAACCAGTATTAAACGGTGTCAGTCAAACCCTTATTAATTTAAATAGCGTTTTTTTCTATTAATAAAATAAAAGTAATTTAAATTAAAAACCAGGCTGAACAAACTGAAAATCAAAAACGAGCAGCGTGTTTTAAAGTTTTATTAATTAATCTTTTTCCAGCTTTTTGGTGACGTAATGTTTTTTTTTTATATTACTTTCTTTACGTATTCATGTCGAATTACTTTTAACGATATACACAATATGGCGCCCAAAATCCGCCATTTTTTCTAGCCAAGACGATTCTAACGACGTATAATTTATTGAAATCGGTTCGTCCGTTTAGGAGTTAAAGGGAACAGTGAAACGAACTTACCAGTTAGGCTTCGCCGTAGTCGGGTAAAAATATGTTGTTTCAGAACGCTTCAATTATAATTACCTAGAATTACTTACAAGTCTTACAACACGATATTTAACCAAACCACCTAATAGGTTTCAAAGAAAATGTTGGTTATTGTTAAAATAGTTTTAATTAGTTTATTTTACAGCCGGGCTAAACCGACCCGAGTACAGAATATCTGTAGCATCCCTAACTCAAGAGCCAATCACTCAGGTTTACTTCAAAAGTGCTATCACTACACTAAATGACTGATCGAGAACAAAAAACAGTCACTCCATGAAACGTTACCCGTCTTTAGACTTACTGCATGTTCTGTTTGAACGAAATGGACAAATTACCCCAATTTGAACGTACTTCACAAATTCGCTCAAGTTATCAGCCAGACAAGTGGTTTCGATGTCATTTGTTAGAAACAAGAATTCAAACACATTTTCTAATTTATTATTGGACAGGGACACATTCAAAACGAAGAGCTCCCCCGAGTCTACGTACGGAGTCAAAATATCTACAATTTAAGAAGAGCTCAAATTGGGTCGTGTGGTTTATGTCACATGCCTGAGTATGCGCAAAATTGAGATTTTACAAACTCATAACCTCGTTTTATAAATGACCCATAACGCGACGATTACCCACTTGAGGATGCCAGCCTTGATACCTATTATTCTAGTCGAGATACTGACCACTTTGTATTTCTGTTAGTTTATTTTTGTAATGGATGGTGAGTTCTGAATCTTATATTGTTTACATTATTGTGGTTTACATACTTGATTTATTTTGACTTAGTAAGCACTTAGTAACGGCTGCTATGAATCAACAAGAATGGGCATTATATCTACGTTACAATGATCGATACATCTAGAAACCGCATAGACTCTGGAATGGTGACCCCGTGTTGGCTAGCGCACATTGGTAAGCCTCCCAGAAGATGGACCTATAGTATGACCTTGGAAAAGCCACTGGATGGAAGAACTAGTAACAGGACCGGTCGATGTGGTGACACTTGAGGGAGGTCCATGGTCAGTAGTGGACATTTATCTGCTGGAATGATGACGACACAAACTTAGCGACCAATAATGTACAAAAATGGGTTTGTTTTCATTTTCATTTCAATATTTCTAAATGAAGTTCTAATTTTACAGACTCGTGGATAATAAATTAAAGATAAGTTCAAGTATTTTCATATTAGAGAAGGTTCATAGAGACAAAACTTCTACAGTATTTTTCTTTCTAACTAAAGTTTAGCGTAGACAAAGACTTCACTGTAACAAAAACTCGTTCAGTAATGCCCTAATGAATATGCTGATTTGGTAATGTAAGAACATTATACTGTTCTAGCTGCTTATTTAAGGGCACTAGTAGGAATAAAATTCCAAGAAATCTCTTGAAGTAACATCAGACGAGTTCGATAAATCTTGTACTAATTAGAGCGTGACCTCCTAATTTGAATTTCCAAATAGTTCCCTATCAACCTGATAACTTAATAAGATTAAGCTATAAAACCAATAAGCTATGTATACCTAACCAGTTTATGCAGATATCTCATTGTACGGGAAATCTATACATAGCTAGGCCAAGTTATTCTGGAAATGTATAGCTTGATGTGTCTCCGTGAGTAGGTTATGCAGATGTTCCTTAAATAAAAACTTTCCTGTAAAGACAACCTCATTAACGAAAGACGCCACTGCTGTACATAGGGTTTCTCCAAGCGCCACAACATCCACCGGCCCTGTGTTTCCGCTTCGTGGATTCTCGTGGTCTTCACCAGGTCATCGGTTCACCTTGTGGGACGCCTTCCAACGCTGAATGTTCCGGTACGTGGTCGCCAAACACAACATAGCCTACTTTTACTCAGTAAATAAAATAATGTGACTAAGGAATCATGTTTCAAACACGCGTGGAATCCTGCACTGTGAACACCGTCATGCCTCGAAAAACAGTTGCATATTTTTGCGCTACTGTTAATTTGCCATCCACAACTTTCCATGGTGACAGAACGATTCATATATTACGCTGAAAAAAGAATGGTCTCATGCTCAAAATTCGCCAAGCTTTCACTTCAAAGCTAGTCAAGCCTAGAATTGAAAATAAAAAGCAGAATTACAATAATCAATTTTCAACAGTAGGTAGGTATAAGTTTTTAGAATAGGTATACCTTTTTCTATGTTTTCAGGGAGAAACCTACAAAAGGCGTCCGGGCTTTGGGAATAAGACTGGTTCGTTTTTTACGTCACTAAAACTATCCCAGAATAAATCAGCAATAGAAAGGGGTACCGAAACTTTTTTTTTAAACTGATCCAGACCCTCTCTTTGCAATGACTGCCAGAGCACATTTCTAGAAAGAAAACAGGTAGGTACCTGTCTATCTTTTTTATAGCCCAATTTCAATAAATCCCACTTTTTTCAAACTACATGTTCAAGAGACAAGTAATTGTAACTAATAACAATCATCCAGGTATCAACTGTCGACCTTAAGCCGGCTAGGGTCTTGGCAAACACCGGATACGGCTGGCAAGTGCCGGCAATACGAAACGGATCCGGATTGTTTACGATCGCCCGTGTCGGAGGAATAATCTCGCGGCTCGCCGCGTCGCACCAAATTGTCAGCTCTACGACCGATGTTTGTGATCAATTGCGGAGGAAAGGTTTTTGAATTCACTTTACTAAAACCCTTTCAAATACACTAAATAATTATGTTATAGTACTCAAGCCTCCCTCCCTGCACGAGAATCTAATTTCATGTTGAACAGATCTCTAAGAACAGTCTACAAAACATAATCATGCCTGTTAACCTCCGAAAGGTTAGGAAGATGTATACCTAACAGTACACCCATATTTTGTCACTTATGTATAAGATACATATATAGCTGGCGAGCCTGAGAGAGAGAGTTCTGAACAAAAATGCAGACTCTCTTGGCTGCGAATGAGAAATTCCTTATGTAAAAAATCAATTATACTTTGCCCAACAGGGAAATCGAACCCTAGAGACTAATGAGGCTCAAGCCCCTTTATATCTACTTCGCATTGCTCAAACTCCTTAGGCTTCGTTTAGAGTTATTTATCGTCGTGCTGATTATTGTTTCCAAGTTACACGAGCTTCTCTCCCACTTTCTTCCACGACAACGTTAGTAATAGCCACAAACAAGTCACAAAGTGCACACACACCCACAAGGTGCAGGCAGAGTTGTAAAAGTAGCAGGAAAGGAGATGGGATATCGAGTGCGACGTGGCTCCACAGTCACACTTTCCAGCACGAGAAACTGATTTAATGTTAGACAAATCTCTTGGTCAACTATGTGTTAAAAGATTAACGTAAATATTCGTAGAAATTTGTGTCAAAGCTCAGTTAATCCGTCAGTGACAAACTTTGTCCTAGGCGAGTTGCAGACATTTCATGCTTATGCGAGGCGTGAATCGGACTCAGCGATTCTAATTCCTTTAAGATTCAACTGTGGATGATACATGAACGAACACACACAATAAAATGTTCGATAAAAGGTGACCTACGCCTACGCCTTGGGTGTTACAATGGCGGCGTCAACACTAAAAGCAGTATAATATCTACTTAACCTTTGGATACGTAATAAAACCAAAAACGATGTAACTCCAAAGTTATCGTAGCATAAAAGTATCCGATCTTATTTCTTAAACTTTCATCTAGGTCAGTTCAACGCTAAAACCATTTTAAACAAATAATTTCTAAGCTGGTAACTTTTAAAAAGTTCTGTCTCGTCTAAATCGATTTATTTTGCCCGTCTGCCCGTTGAAAGTACGTTTGTGAAAGGAATTTCTATAATTCAACCCTCAAAGCCTTACAAACTTGTTTGATTGCTCATGTCTTTGGCAACATTCGGAGGGTTAAGAGCTGTAGTGTGTATAGCTCGAAACTAATTGAATAGCTCGTGTTTCTCCGAATGCTTTTAAAAGTCTACATTCTCTTGAAAGTTGGATTTAGATTAGTGGATTGCGGTAAATTGCATGTGGATTATTTTGTATGAAAACAGAACTTAATGCTTAACTTATACACTCATTATTATTATATACATATATAGCTAGGCATCAATGCTCTAGACTTAACAAAAGTTATAAAATTGATAATAAGTAGTTGTACATGTCATAATCTAGCAGAATTGCCTTCTACGGATGACATTATTATTATAAGAAGAAAGCTTCAACTCTCTACTCACGCAATCCAAACTATAATATTATAAATGCGAAAGTAACTCTGTCTGTCTGTCTGTCTGTCTTTGCTTCACGCCTAAACTACTGAACCGATTTCTGTGAAATTTGGAACAGACATAGTTTGGAACTTGAGAAAGGACATAGGATAGTTTTTATTACAAAAAATAAAATAAAAAATAAAATTTATTCCGGACATACAGCGCCATCTATTGGTCAAGAGTCGGCATCAATTCAGTACTGAAAATTCATCGGAAAAATGTAAATAAATAGTAAAAAGGTATGAAAATATAATATAATACAACTTTTAGTACAAAGAAAATGCTCTAACGGAGTATAGATAATTTGAGAAGATTAGATTTTTTTAGATATTTTGGGAGTATTGATAATAGTTGGGTAGTTCCTTTTTCGCCCGTATTGTCAAAAATGTTTAACGCCCATATTAACGTAGAGGCTTGCAGCTCAGTGCGCGCTATCAAATATATATGTAAATACATAAACAAAGGTAGCGACCAAGCTATTTTTAATTTTAAAAACACCGATGCTGCTAATCCCATAAATGAAGTCCAAACGTATCAGTCTGGTCGTTATGTTAGCAGCAACGAAGCCGTGTGGCGGCTTTTAGCCTTCCCGTTACACGAAAGGCACCCGACAGTCACACACCTGACTGTACACTTGGAAAATGGTGAACGTGTCTATTTTACTGAAAACAATTTCCAAGAGAGATCCAAAAACAACACTCACCGCTTTTTTTGAGCTCTGCACAAGAGATGAATTTGCAAGGACGCTCCTCTATGTTGATTTACCAAGATGTTACACTTGGAACGCAACAAGGAGGGAATGGAAACGAACGACGAATCCAAGGAGTACCGGTTCAGAATTGGCCTGGTGTCAAATCTGGAGATGCCTTAGGCCGAGTTTACACGGTCCACGTTACTAATATGGAGTGTTTTTGTCTGAGAATACTGTTACACCACGTGCGGGGGCCAACTTCTTTTGCAGATCTCAAAAAGGTAAATGATCAAGAATTCTCGACATTTAGAGAGGCATGTGAGGCAAGAGGACTATTAGAAAACGATAATCATTGAGATCTAACTCTAGAAGAGGCCGCACAATGCATCTGCGCCACAGGTGAGAGAGCTTTTTGCTATATTAATAGCAACGTGTGCACTCTCAAACCCTGAATATCTGTGGGGAAAATATAAAAATGATATGGCGGACGACATTTTACGCAGATTTCAAGAAGAGGACCAAAATATTTCGTATAATGATGTAATTTACAATGACGCTCTGACCAAGGTTGAGGACCAAGTGATAACTATCACTGGTAAATATTTGTCCGATTTTGGTATGAGCAGACCACAAAGAATTGGGGAAGTCAGTAATGATTTAATGCGAGAGCTAAATTATGATCCAGTTTTGTTACAGCAACAAATAACAGAGGCCCTTCCACTTTTAAATCCAGAACAAAGATTAGTCTTTGAGACAATCATCAACAAAGTTGCCAGTGGTGAAGGTGGTTTGTTCTTTTTGGATGCTCCAGGAGGTACCGGCAAAACCTTTCTTCTAAACTTATTATTAGCTGAAATCCGGAAAGATAAAGGAGTCGCTGTGGCAGTAGCTTCATCCGGAATAGCTGCTACGCTGCTTAGTGGTGGACGAACGGCCCACTCAGTTCTGAAATTGCCACTAAATTTAGCTCATGAGGAAATGCCAGTTTATAACATAAGTAAAAGTAGTGAGCGTGGAAGAATGTTGCAACAATGTAAACTGCTGGTTTGGGATGAATGTACGATGTCCCATAAATGAGCAATCGAAGCACTTCATCGCACGATGAAAGGCATTAAAAACAATCAAGGTATTATGGGAGGAATGGTGGTTCTCTTGGCCGGTGACTTCCGGCAGACCCTGCCGGTTATAGCAAGGGGCACACCGGCAGATGAAATCAATGCCTGTTTAAAAGCATCTGTGCTATGGACACATGTGAAAAAGGTTTCACTGTCGACGAATATGCGAGTATTACTCCATAATGATTGTCAAGCCGGGCAGTATGCTGCTGCTCTTCTGAAGATCGGCGAAGATCGTATGCCTACTGACTCCGAGAGTATGATCACGCTGAGCAGCGAATTATGCCAAATTGTGGATAGCACATACAATTTAAAAAATAGTGTCTATCCGGACTTACGCGCTAATATCGAAAATTGGGAATGGTTATGCGAAAGGGCGATATTGGCGCCAACAAATGAAATAGTAGGCCGGATAAATGACCAAATTATGTCTGACGTAGAGGGAGATGTCATCGAGTATCTATCAGTAGATAACGTCGTGGATACCGAGCAAGTGACATCTTACCCAACAGAGTTTCTCAACTCCTTAGAGTTATCAGGAGTGCCTTCTCACAAGTTGAGGCTGAAAGTTGGAGTTCCTGTGATGCTTATGAGAAACCTAGATCCACCAAGGCTATGTAACGGCACACGGTTACAAGTAACCTATTTAGGACGGAATGCCATTAAAGCCGTTATTATGCCGTAATTATTCCCCGCATTCCCATCATTCCAACTGATTTGCCATTCCAATTCAAAAGAGTTCAGTTTCCGCTGAAAACTGTGTTTGCAATGACCATAAATAAAGCCCAAGGGCAAACGCTTAAAGTTGCGGGGGTACATCTTGAAAAAGACTGTTTCTCCCATGGACAACTCTACGTTGCGTGCTCAAGAGTGTCAAAACCACAAGACCTATATATTTTTGCAAAGGATGGCAAAACTAAAAACGTGGTATACAGAAATGACTTAGTGTAAGAAACTTTAATAATCTTTAAAGCCTAAAATAATAGAAAATTTGTCAAGGGAGAAACAGTATTTTTTTCTGAAATGGCAAATCAAAATAATATTTTGAAAATAAGGGAAAAATAACATTTTCGCCTTTTTCGATCGGCAATAACGGCTTTAATGCCCTAAGTGAGTATACATATCTTCAATTCAAACGCAGAGCTCATTATGTTGATTTTTGAAGAGTTCCCTAGAATATCTTCCACATTTCATTTTTGAAGAGATCCCGCGAGATCGGGAACTATGTGGGTAAAACCAAAAATCTGCCGGAAGTCACTATTCCACGCGAACGAAGTCGCGGGCAAAAGCTAGTGAAAAATAAATCTTTAAACTGTGAGCAACAAAACTCGTTACAAGCACAAGCATCTAATACGCCATGTTTACAAGCAACCACTCACAGCCTCTCAAGAGAATTCCGTCACAATACTCAATCAGCCAGCTCAAATACCATTGATTGTTCCATCAAAACATCACGAATCACGATGGCCACCGTTGCTAGCCAGTTATAAAAATAAACACAACAGAAGCCATTTCTTTGGTCCCCAACCTGTCATTACTCTGGTCCTCACCTGTCAGTTGTTTGGTAGCTGTCATGCGACAATGTTCCCGACGTCAAAGGGTCTGAAGGAGACGGCATCTTTTGTGAGCCATGTCAACAAATATTTCGTTTTGACGACATGGAATAGGAATGACGGTAAAAACGTTATTCATAGTATTGAGGCGGCCATTTTCGTGAGTAAAGAGCATGTTCTAATAGAAATAATTTCCGTAATAGTTATAATATGGTGAGGTTTCTTGGAATTCTTGTTTGTAATGACGTGAATTCGGTTAAAGACAGTATGTCTTCGGGTAAAACGCTATGTAATCTAATGGAATATGTAATGTGAAAAAAATAGTATCAGTATTCTGTGTACATGTGACAACAAACAGACAAAAAACAACATTGAACAATACTATATACAATGAAAACATAAATAATTGTTATTTTTGAATCTTTAAAAGGTCATAATAAAGACCTACTACGATTTATTGATGTTGTTTTATGTTTAAAACCAATTTATACAGAAAAGAGAAAGAATGAAAGTGAGTGACTGAAGTGTGTTAAAAGTCACTTTATCAAATCCCAGTGCAATTTAAGGCACAAATAAAATAAAATTATTCCTTTGTAACCACAATTTTCTTTTTTTTGTTGACGCAAAAATAAGAGATTCTAAAGTACCTACTAGTACAAAACCGTAGACAGTTTAATTTTCTTAGAAATCATCTCGATACAAAATAACACAAATCGACTTTCATGGTCTCAAAGAGCACGAATTATTATTTTGATTGACTGCTAATAATTTTTTTACTCGTAAAACGTCAGACTTTTGAGCCTTTGAATCTCGAAGACTCCATTTTTATTTTTGCTTTATTACGTCGTCAAAATCACTTATTAGCTGGTCCCTGGAATACTTATTTTTTGTATATTAAACGAGCTCTGATGACGACCGCTAAGAATGTGACCACATTGTTGCGGAGCGGAAAGAAAAAAAAAAGTAAGCTACTTTCGCTTTTCGCTGCCGATTGAATTGAAAGGTAGCAATACAATTCTAAATACACAATTAACTCAGCTTCGCTCCGCTGCGCTCAGCTTCATTGAACTCCGCTTCGCTCCTCGCTATAACATCACCCAACCTCTTGACATTTTGGGGTCGCTCTCGACGCGAGCAAATATTTGGTTAGGTTTTTTTCTTCTCCTTGCGGCTTATACAAACTAATATGACGGATATAAATCGCGTCGGTTCCTATATCCGGACGATAACTTCGCTTACGAATAGTAAGTAGTATGGTAATGCAACAGTTCCAATTCTACTTACTCGAGGATATCAGACGGTAACAGATGCAGCCGTAGTTTAAACGGTCGGTAATTTATAGAACTGAGGAATACGTTTGTTTAATAATGTCGTTATTTCTCGTTGCATTTATACGACCTAGATAATAGACTTGTTTAAACGTTTTTTTAATGTTACATTTTACTATATTTAATTCATACAGCGTTTTTTTTTATAATACCTATACGAAGGGGTTAGAATTGCTACTTAGGGTGAATTTCACCAATCAGTACATTCAACCGCTGTCAGTATCATAATTGCTATGGAATATTAAGACAGACAGGTCTTTAACACTGTTTAGATGTGTTGATTTTGTCAAGGTTATCTAGTGAAATCCAGTCTTAGTTATGGGACCTTGTGGGTAGGAACCTAATACTTAAATTATATCTTGGACGCCAAATATGCGTTTTGGACGTGAAGTTGGGGACACGCGAGCCCGTTATACAACACAACACAATTAGGTCTCGTTTTGAATTCTAGACTGTAAATGTTTGCAAAGGACATTTTCATAAAACAAACAAGCAAAAATATAAAGTACCTACTTTAAAATTTAATAACCCATCTTACGGTATGTGCAGTCATTCATTCAAATGGATAAAGCAATTTTGCGCTCTAGCGTTTTATGGCAAAATTATTTTTATGTTCTAGTTTAAGTTTTCAGCTGTCGAAACCAATTTAAATTCTCTTTGAACTATTTCGAAACGATGAGCGAAATAACGAAACTTTAAAAAGTTTAGTCGTGAAATTAACAAATTAAAAAAACGATTACCTAGGTAGGTCACAAACACGTATCAATCAAATCTCAAGCTAGGCCAATAACTTTCATAGCAAAAGCTATATCAGTCGATAGCCTTATACAGGCTGCTCCCACATCCCCGTATACTGGGTGAGCTAGTGCAACCGCAACTAGTCGCCACAAAGTACGATTGATTTGCAAAGCAACTGCAGCGTACCTGTAGTACGGGTATACAGGTACCGATGTACCTGTAATACAGGTATGTAGGTGCGTATGATACCGTTTCCTCGAACCACGTAGTGTATTACTGAATTAATTCGTGTTAGGAAATTGGCTTGAAGAGATGTCGGTTTGATACTTGCAGGGATGATGCTGTAAATTTAAAATGCTGAACTGAAGGTCGTATTTCTCTTTGGTCCGTTGCTTACGTAATGTTAAGGTACTGTCACGGTTAGGTAATGTCGACAAATTTTAGACTTAATGAATAATAATAAAAATAAAAATAGCCTTTATTTACTCTGACCTTCGTATTCACATTATTTTTAGTACTACACTTAATTGTTTACTATATCTAAACTTAAATTATAACAATAACTAATCTTAAATTATTACTTAAATTAAACTTAAATTATAATTTTTACTTTTGTTTGTTCGTTCTAGAGGTTCTGTTTAGACTTATTGTGAATTAAATGCAGTCTGTATGACCGCGTTATTCTAAACGTTTTAATAATTATGTAACTTAATTAATCAATACGTGAGGAGGCTTTCGTTAGCTCGCTTGTCTTGGACACGGCTCGTATTATATAAGTTTTTAAACTGTCATGGTCACTAACATTATCATGAACACTAGAAACCAAAAAAAAATCAAAACAAACAACAAAATATCGGGAACTCAAAACAAACAGTGGACAAGGTAAATATCCCGTGTCTAGCGTTAATGATAACGGCTAGTATTGTTAGGGGGTTCCCTTCACTGGAACCGTGACTGCCGGGCCGGTAGCTTGGACCCTGTTCCCAATACCGGTGGGCTACAATCTTAAATATGTTTTAAAGTATTTTTTCTTTTTTTTTTAACGAATATTTAAAAATGTTATGAGTATGGAATAAATAAAGGACATAATAATGTAACTTAAATATAGCGTAGAAATCTCGATGTTTAAAGCTGTCGTCTTTCGATCAAAGCATACGTAATGGCTCGCTGGTTTATTATAATTAAGTGAGTTTTCCATGCTGTCATTCTAAAAGCTTTCAAACAAGACTTTTATCTTCCACCGAACTATTTCCTTAGAAACAAAGGCGAGCATAATTTGATACAGTATCGGGTGGCGTACCTACCTGTACATAAGACACTAAGCTATGTGTCTGACACACGAGTTGATGTGGGGTCGGCTGATACGATAAATAGGTGGCACAGGTACTCATTTATCTGATAAAAGGTCTTTACGTTACATAAATAAGTCACTGGGCGACTATTTTTTGATGTTGGGTTTAAGGAAAAGGTGATTCTTCTTTTGTAGACTATATATATGGATAACTAAGGTCTATTTTTAGTAATATGATTAATTGCTCGTGGTAATAAATCAGTTATATGTACTTCTGAATGATTTTTATCTAATGTGTGTTATGCCAATTATAATGACAGGCAGATGTGTAGCTGGAGACTTTTTTGCGCCTTCTCAAATAAATCACTTGGAAGTAGTGAAGTCTGAGCTTTTTGGGGGACTGTTTTTGACCTTAGGTATAATATCATTTTTATTATCATGCTTATTGTCACCCTTTTTTTGAGAACACTTTTATTTGCTTACAGAGATAAAATCGTGTTGTCTAGTTTGAAAACTAGTTAAAAAACCGTGGTGGAATGTTTCGCGCCCTTTATTTTGTTCCCAAATGCGAAAAATTCTTTCCCAAACTAAATAACACACGAATTCATTCATCAAACGTTTTTGGGTCCACAGAGCGTCCTGCAAAACTGCCTAAAATGGGTTTGAATCGATTCCCGATACTGTTCACTACAGTAAAATAAAGAGTGTGTGTTCGTTCGTTAACCCTCGTTCTTCGTAGACAGCTGCTTAACGTCACCGGCCAAAGTCGCCTGAAAACAAACAGCCGATCGCAACCAACTGTAGTTATAAGAAACTCGGTACAAAGTTGTTTAAACAAATGTTCCGCGTGTGTGGTGTGAGGGATAAGAATGGAGCGATGTGTTGGATAAAAGATTCATGAATTTCATGATACATATATTTATTTATGTGAGTTGGTTTGTACGAACACTGTTGAAGTGTAACAAAATAAACTGCGTTACTAAAATTATTGGAGGATCTTTTGGTGCTCATCATTCGAACCAAACACCAAAAATAATTCGTTGAAAGAGGGCGCTGTTGGTAACCTAGCTAAATTTTGAAAAATGTTGACGTGTAAAAGTATTCGAACAACCTACTTACAAAAATAAATATCATTTCATTTCACGCATTTGTGAAATTTATTTGAAAAAAAGTAAGATGTTTTTGGATCACATTTTGGTCACACGCCAAAAGATCCATGTATGAGCCTTCGTATGACCACCAAAGGCGCTTAACGAAAAAAAAATCTCAAACAATAACAAGGATGTAAAAGCCAAAGATGAGTTAGATTCCAATAAGCAAGCCTTTTGCTTATATATATCATCCTGTTGAAAGTATTGGTAGAAATAGGAAACACTTTGAAAGCAAAATTGAAAGACAGAGTTGAGCAGCGAGCACCCTACAAACTAGAATTAAACAATTGCTATAGTAAAGGTAGTTTCCTTTGACAAACTCTACCACAAGAAACTCTAATACAATGAAGCTCCTACAAGTTAGTTACAAGTTTTCATCTTAAATATCACTCGGTTCAAGCCCTCGAAGCCTAAGGCTAGTTATAGAACCACGAACACTGTGCAAAATTAATTACATTGCGATGTAAACAGCAAATCCTGCAAAATGCTCATTATTGTATTCTTTTGAGGTACGAATTAATTAACTAATTTGAATGAATACTTAAACGAATACGAACTAGTCTTAGTTAATATATACTTACGTTTCTTTTAATAACAATTTCGAACAAGAAATTACTGTTTCAGTAAAAACCTAATAATGTAAATATTTAAACAATCTTAACTCAGATCTTAGTTGTTAATGATCATTTTAGTACCTACTCAAAGCGAACTGAAAAATACCATTATGGAAATTATTTGCCCTGCGTCAATTTCTCACGGTATAGCTATTTCATACAATTGTCAAAGATCGCTGAAACAGATTGTTGTAATCATAACTACTTATTAATTATATGCGAATTTGAGATGACTTCAATCGCTTGATATCCAACGTACTTCTAACCTAACCTACTGTTACGAGAAAAAATATCGCTGTTATTTTGACAGACTTGTCTTAGGCAGAAACCCAATAGCTAACTTATTTTGAATAGAAAAGAAAAGATCAGTGGTTTTATTTATAAAAAAAAGAAAAAAACCCCTAGGAAATTCTCCTGTGTCGTGAGTGCGTTCACAAAAATTTAACACCCATACACATAAACAGCCAGATTCGGAACAACTACCTGTAGGCCATATATTTTCTCCGTGCGGGGATCGAACCTGCGACATGCAGCGCAGGGTCAATCGCTCAGCCACTGCGCCAACCGTGCCATCGAACTTTGACAGTGATGCAAAGTCAGATTTAAAACAACTGTAAAAGACTGGAGGATCAATCAACCCGCTCCCGCACCCGCTATCTCTCATGACTCAAGCAGCGTCACAAAGCTTTGTTTACATTAGTGACCCCCAGCGCCGCAGGAATACATTACTGGACTTGTGAATGGACAATTTCAATGTTGATATTGACATTAAAATAATTATGTTTACATACACCGACGATTTCTTTCAATTTTCGTGAGCAGACATGTTTGTATGGCGTAATAATAGATGTATCGCTGTCGGGGCGGGCGATGTATTATGTGCGAATCATTTGGATCCAATTGTGTTTTCCTTTTACTCTTTTGTTTATATTTATTCCGTACAATAAATTGTATTGTTTATAGAGTGTTCTATTACATTTGTGTCCACTAATTGGTAACAGGATAAACATTAATTACAAAACCTCAATGTTTATTTATGTCTTTATTAATTTTCCTCTTTGTTCATCATAATTTTCTTTTCTTCAGAACTCGCGGCGGTATCGTGAATGATAACAAGAAAGAATTCCTCCCTACAGAAACTTTTGCTCGTGCTAAACATAACAAAATTTAAATCAACACAAATTTTATTAGGAAGTTAAAGAAATCCGAGCTGAGGAGAATCAGCGGTGCGCACCTTTAAGTTCCCAACATCGATCCTTACAAAATGTTACGCAAAAACAATTTATTCTGGAGAGGATCCCTTTGGGCCGGCTTATCGGGAGGTACTTCATTTGTTGGCGAGATTTGAAGTCCGCTATCTAGATGGGGTAGTTAAAGCCCCAGCCGAGCGTGTAAAGTGGGCGCGAGGCTGGTACGACACAGACATCAAATGATATCTTATAAATTACAATTCTACGCAGATAATTATGCTGGACTTTTGAGCAGAGAATAAAATCAAGAATGTACATCTATGGAGCTCATTAATGCCTCAAGTGATGGCCTCATTTAGTTTAGAACGTCTGAAGTCACGCTGATTAATATTTAATTTACTTTTTATTTCATCTTACCTACCTACCACAATCTAGACTTTATAATTAATGTAAGCCATTTCAAGACAAAGAAAGATAATATATAATTCACAGCCTGAAATTGATGGTCTAATTCCCTTACGACTTACCAAACAATGTCCTCCAATCACAAGACAGACAACTTTATACCCGAAACTTTTACAGACGTACAAATATAACACAGTTTCTTATGTTGTTACCATAATTACTTTGCTTCGGTTTCGTGTTTATTTCCGACGTTACAACTCATCCAAGGAACATTTTAGTCACCACCGATAAAACTTTAGCACGTCGTTAACTTGACTGTCATGTTACTTGCCAAACTAAGATCAAATGTGACTTAGACACTACTAAATTTACTATAATACTCGTTTTCACAGGCACTAAAAGACTTTAGCTTTAACAGTTACTTAGCGCTAAAAACTTTCTCTAGCCGCCATGTGATCATTCACCTAATGACACTGAGTCAACGATGAAAATCATCGTTGACTCAGTGTCAGACAATTACTCTTTTAGGTTGTCGCGCAACTGATGTATACAAATAAATGAGGATAAGTGTGTTTGTATTATTAAAATAATATCTTTTTACTGAATACATAATTCTGAAAGTATATATACTTAATGGGTACTTTTGACAAAAAACATTTTCTTATAATTTTTACGTGTCGGTCTGTTTGTTCCAGCTAATCTTAGAAACGGCTGAACCGATTTCCTTAGGACTGTTAATGACAAATAGCTCATGTTATAAGAAGTAACTGGGCTACTTTTATTTTAGGAAAAGGGTTCCGTGCAAAAAACCAAGCACCGACCCCATTAAAGAATGGGACAAGGGCAGGAAGATGATGAAGAATAGTCAAAAACGTGGATGATAGTTGAATAAGCTTACGAGTTGCCAGCTGACTAACGAATTATGAAACAAGACTTGTTACTTAGGAATCTTACGATAGACATAACCTAACTAGGCGTTGCTAAACTTGAAGTTAGTGAAAATGGGTATTACTGTCATAAACAGGGGAATTGTCGGTAGTTTTGGTCCCCTAACCGCTAGCCAGAGAAGCTATTGAGAACCTAATTGTTCAATTAAGCCAATCGACTATTTAACTATTTGGGACGTCTTAATTATGAACCAATTTGAAAGTAATTAGGCATCAAACGGGTATGGAATTAGTAAATTAACTTCGGTTCGGAGAATTATAGTACGATCTAGTTTAATGTGGGAATTGAACTATGAACTGTGAATAAGGTCAAGGATTTATTCATGATAAAACATATTTATTTCTTGTTTCACTTGTAAAGTTAAGTACCTAGCGGAATTTGCGATATTTCACGTAAAAACCGGCCAAGTGCGAGTCGGACTCGCGCATGAAGAGTTCCGTACCATCGTAGTACTTCCTATAATTTTAAATTTATTATTTGTTGTTATAGTGGCAATAGAAATACACATTCTGTGAAAATTTTAACTGTCTACCTATTACGGATCATGACATACAGCCAGCTGACAGACATAAGGATGGACCGACGGACAGCGGAGGCTTCCGATGGTTAGCGGGTCCCGTTAGTTACCCTTCGGGTTCAGAACCCTAAAAAGGCAATAACATCACGGAATGACCAAATGACCAATGGACTTTTAGACCAAATAAAAGGATGACGCATTCGTTACGGGTTGTCAGAAGCCAACAAGTTTGACAATCGGGCTTAGCAAAGGGGCTACCCAAGAACTGGGTTGTGGAGGTCAGATAGGCAGTCGTCACACATAAAATTATTGGTATACAGTTGCATTTGTTTAAACTGAACGAATTAACGACTGCCGACACCGACATAGTTAGGAAAACGCTAGGCAAATGAGGATGACGACGATGAACAAGGATGAGGCTAAATTTGTATAAAAGAATTGAAGCAAGTGGCGTTTTATAGTGTCTGCCATCCCTCAAGTGTAAACGCGTGAATTTGTTTCAAAATATCAGACTAGAAAGTGAAAAAATATGACATGTGTATAAACATGATAGTCATGATACACTGCATATTTTTATGAAATCCCGCGAAATTGGGGAAAAACATATTATAAGAAGTCGCTTCTACACTTTTGTACCCTTTGCCGGAAAAAGAAACGTACTTTAGGTAAATATGCATCCGAATATCCCATCCCTACTTGCAAGTATTGCGACACAAACAGACTTGTTATACAATTGCAAGCATTTCTTCCACAGATGTGTGTAGAATTAAAAACTAGAGTAGCCCACTCGTGTCAGCTGGCAAGCTCATCGCACAAACAGAATTAAGTAAGCCATTCCGCTCAGCTGTAGATAAATTACGTACAATACAACGTCTGATACCATATGTATTTTATATTTAGTTGCAATACTTTAATTTGAGATAGAGAAAATATATTTCAGTTGAGAGAGAAAGTTTTAAAATAAAAACGAAGATATTTTGTAATGTGGCATTCAACAATCCACTTTGGGCCCGTGCGGTGGATTACAACACTCCCTCTGATAGGAAGGAGTGTCCCGGCAGCATGGGTATAGGCCGATCATGGTTGATTTATTTTATTGAACAAAAAAAAGAAAATAATCAATATTGCCTTTCATAAATATGCCTTCATCACCTTACAAAAGGACAAAATAGCAGCATTAATCAAAACTAGTTTCCATTAGTTCCAAATAGGGCAGTTTTTTCTTTGCAACTGCGACATAGCAGGTGAGAAGGTGAGTGGAAAAATTCACCGCTCGCTGAAACGCCCCGTTGCAGCTGTATCCAAAATTGTCACTGTTACGATTACTAAAATTTGTTACCGCCACACCTTCCCATATATTTTATCATCTTACAGGGGCGCTACCGATTAGTTCCGGTCTCCACATTGCAACAGCAACGCTGAACTGAAGCAATTACCACTCAAATTCGACATTAATCCCGCATGCCGATCGGCAAACTCTGTTGGCATTAACCATAGCTGAATAATGTTCGGTTCGGCTCGGCATAATTCTACGGAACGTACATTCGGGGTCGACCATAAAAAATAATCATAAAATATTTTATTTACTACAACATAGTTTTGAATATGAATGTGGAAAGAGAAGACCGAAGACACAATGAATGGACTGTGTGAAGGATGATTTGGCTATAAATTGGGATAAGAATGATGATGAAGCCATCAACCAAGCATTATTGACATCAGACTAAATAACCCTATGCAAAAATTATTGCTGGGAAACGCCTTTTTTTATTCGGGTGCAAAGTCACGTTTTACGGTAAAACTCAATGTAGCACACTCAAAACATGTGTTGATAGATGCTTTGAATAGTTAACGGGTTATGGAGGTAATTAAGTTGTTACCTTAAACAGAAAAACCTGTGAATAATTAGGAACTTTGACCTTCAATATCACGGTAACTAGATGGTCCAGTACAAAATAATAAAAAATGATCACAATGACGGGGAGAACAAGTGCCTTTCGGCTTCGTTAAAAGTATTTTTACATCCATTATTGACCCATGTCTATCGAGTTTTGCTAGCTATTTAATTTGAAGCCATATTTAATTTTATTTCCGACTTTACAGTCCTGCTGTGCCAAATCATGGCCGACCCTGACATGCGTAGCGTCCCTCAAAGGCCTTGTCCTACTCGTCTCCTGTGTCACGTGGCATCTTATTTCATCATGAGCTTCTGTACTTACAAAATTTAACGAGCTCACATAATAGGGACATCGAGTTTATTATGGAAAGAGACGTGAAACCGTTGATCAAGTTAGTAACACAAATTTTGTACAAGCGTTTGAAACTGTTAACAGGGGAAGATGTTTACAACGTGGGTTGTAAAAAGCTGAATGGGTAATACTAATAACAGCGAAAGTGGTAGAAATGTTGACATATTTTGTAGATTAAATATTTTGACATATAATTTTTTTTTTAAAAATGAACAAAAAAAATTAATTAACCAAACAGAACATCATCATCGTCTGTTTTGCTTTTTATCAACTATATCGGAGTCAGAATTCATTCTAAGCAGATGTACCTGTATGGTAGTATTTTATATGGAGTGAGCAACTAACTATTCTTGATTTCCATAGTTCCTTGTATTTGTATGTAAATTGCATGAGTATTTAATTAACACGATGTAAATTGTTTATGAATAAATAAAATGAATCTACCTGACCTTCACAACCCGGTTAGTGTATCACGGTGGGTACTCCATGGTAAGATTGGTCCTTGACCAAGACCTTCGGGCTTGTGACTGACCCGTTGCTTAACCTCAATGATACCCAGGATAACCCATGTGGTTGTTGTAATTTAGTCACGAATCTCCAACAACCAAAAAACCAACTACATAAATAAGAAAGGTAACCGAATATTGTATTCATCGAACACAAAAACAAATTTAGAATTCTCTTAGATGCTATAAAACCCGGTTTTCATTTACTGAATCGCTAACAATAAACTTTGGTCTCGATGTAAATTGTGCTTTCCGATTTTGTTCTAAGACCCACGCTGAGTTAAGTAATTTAAATCAATTGTATTTGGTCCAACCTTTAATTTTTATGCTTATGATTATCAAAATTTTTTAGTACCAGAATTAAATCGTACAATTTGATTTACAAAATTTTGGCATCAAATATCTCCGATGGAAATCTCCTACTTCTGTTCTAGTTTCATGTGTCTCTCTCTCTTTGATTCTCCCCGGTCAGACATCACAAGATAATCCTTGCAGTTACAAATTTTCCAGAATACACCTGCAAACCTTTTGCACTTCTACGGAATCTGGTTACATTTTGTTATAAATATCCCAGGTTCTCTAACTAGATTTCCGTCAGCACATAAGTCAAAGTTACGGTGTAATTTCACAGCTGAAGTAAAAGCATCCGCAAGCCTTAAAATATATGGTCCTCTAAAAATAAGCCACTTGCCTCCTCCGGTCCACGAGACCAACGAAGCATACATCGTTGTTTATTGGTGACACTTGCTCATAACTCTTGAAGGAGCTCGCTTTCTCTGGGTCTTTGCTAACTAAGTTAGGGTTGATTGAATTTAGTGCACACATCCTTGCAACACTGACGGAACAAGTTGCAGTCCAGTATTTAACTTCGAAGCGTGTCGATGCCAATCTCAATTGAGTTGGATCAGAATTTGGCTACTGGCGCCTTTAGTAGGGTCCATCAGTTCCTGTAACGAGCAAACGACTAGACACGACGTTAAGTGTCTATAGTTTGTGAAACAGCAACACATTTACGTTTTAAAACGGACCCATCTAGGAATCCCCATCTGAGCAGATTTTCCTTGTTCGGCCATCTTGGGTCTACAGTCTATTTTATCTAAAGACTTCTAGGTTGGGTTCGCATCAATTGACTACAATTACTGAACCCTCAACCACTACAAACCATTCATTTCCAGCCACATCGCTTTTTCTAATAGTCATAAAAACATGTCTACTACAACAACCACTACATGTCTGCTACATTGACTATTGTCTCTACGGCTAATACTGCTGTCACACCAATTACTACGGCCGACTGACAGTTCTTATGGCGTCCATATCGTAATTTAATAAAATTTGTTGTCTGGTTGCCATAGTACAGGCTCTGCCTACTTTGGGATCAGATGGCGGTGTGTTGGTTGTCCGAAGATATTATTTATTTTATTTATTAACTTTAAACGTTATTAAGTTGCGACCCAGGGTAGATCAGGAATTGCAACTATTTGCTATCATTCGTTCATGATGGCAATTTGAATTGAGTACCTAAGAACTTGACTACAACGAAGTATATGAACATAAGATGTACAAACAAGTTCCTTGATTGAAAGATTAAATGAACAAAATCCACATAATATAAATATGTTGTAGAGGAAGTTAGGAATACACTACGACTTCAGGTTTCCCTTAAATTATAATGCCAATAGAACACACCGTCTCGTGAGCGAAGCCGCGGGCACTGCTAGTCATAAATAAATCAGCAATTACGTAGGTACAAACTATTATTAATACCCTCTTGAACCAACTCACTTTCATTGCATCCGTTCCTACTAAGTAACAGTAACGCGATTCTTGCTGACACCTCAGCGGAGGTGGCCACCTCCTCCCCTTCACCCTCCCCCCTCTACCAGCTGTTCCTAGCAGACAAACTTTTAGCTGAACTGCACCTTGCGTAAACATTGTACCGTGACATGTTTGTTCTGACTACCCGCTCACGATTGTTAGCGTGAGTTTCAAGTGAATGGAAAATTAAATGATGTTGGAGCAGTTTGAAATGTTTTGGGGTTTTGATAGTCTGATTTGGTGAGGGTATCAAAGTTTTGTGATCCGTAGAATACCTATATGAGTATTTTTTATTGCAAGGCGGTAGATTTACCTAAAACTTAATTAATTGCAAATGACGACAAAATGAGCCACAAAAATGCGAGCCAAATTAATTAGGAAAAACAAAATTAAAATAAAATACACTGAGGATACTGTACCAAATTAATAAAGTTAAAGGAAAAGTACATCACGCGTAGAGCCGTATTATATTCCCAAAGAAATCCCTCAAGGCTCAGCGTTCCAAAATGGCGGAAAATACCAATGAATTTTCTTACACCTCGAGATTCAAATTTTTAATTACAACTTGTTAACAGTCTCCATCAGTTCAATAGAACTCGGCAGAAGTTCCGACAGCCACGCGATCCTGGGAGGGTCGCTTCCTATTTTTGGGCACAAAGTCCTAATTAGAGAGCTCAGCAGTTAATTAAGAAGGGTACCGCGGAGCCGGCGATCAAATTTTAATAAAACTCTAATTGTTTGCTCGGCAAATAAGGCTGCGATGAGCACTTTAGTGTCGGCATGCGCACATCAACGACCTTTATTTCTATATTAACTGTAATCATGGAAGTGAGACACAAAGAGATTCGCGAATAAAGAACACAATGTCATGTTATCACGGAAGGCGAAATTGTTTTTACTTTCAGCTTTTGTTCACTTTTTGGTAATTAACTTCATTGTTACATTTAAATTAAAAAGCAACAGATTAGTCGGCGGTTCATAAACTTTAGAGATGAAACATGTAACACAAACTAGTGTACATCCCGCATCGTTAGGATCTCGGAGATGGAGCGTCGCGATGTGATGAACTAGCAAACTTGAACGTGCACTCAAGTTCTAGTCCTTTAAAGAAGTTCTTCCGTCCGGTCAGAACGCGCCGTCGCAAATAAATGTTATATCTTACGAATGAAAGCAGGGTTGACACGCTCGGGAAAACGACGCAACTAGTTCAATGGCACCTCAAAAGAGCAGCGCAAAACGACTTAAACCATTTCATGACAGCAAAGAATCTAGAAACACGGCGCGTTGAGGAAAGATTGCTATCAAAGGACGTTTTAAATAGCGCAATAAAACTATTCAAGAGAACAGCGAAATGAAGCTTCATTCACGTCAAAGTCAGGCCGACTTGCCGCTCGGGCTTCACAGTTATTGCAGCACCATTAACAATTCAACATCAAAGAATTCGAGTGGCGCAGCGTTTCGTAAAAATTGTACAGAATTGACGCCTCTGCCGCCAGTTTTGATAAAGCGAATTTTATTATTCGAGATAGAATGCAATAAAAAGTGCCATTCATCCTGTGTGCCGGCAATATTTTGTAAACATAATATAACACGGAAACTATCTGTATTCCCGGCGGCCATGCCCTAAAACTGGCCAGCAGGTCCGAGCTGTGACGAGGGTGTACTAACTACATTATTGTTGAACTCTAATTTATTATCTACAAAGTGGATCACATTCAATCTTTGGGAGAGCGACTGTGGAAACTGAAATATTTAGTTCGATAATGTTGGACGGCAAACAGTTTTGGGATGTCAGTAATACGATTATCTCGTTTTATCTGCGACAAATTGTGAGAAAGATTTACGCTCGGAGCAACATTTTATATTCTTTGTCTACAGACGTTATCTAAAATATGTCTCGTCGGCTCGCTGTGGCGAGAATATTATATGATGTATACAGGGACGCTTGTCGAACTTGAAAACAAATTCCTTTTAAAAAAATCTGAAGTACGTAGGTACGCCTGGGTGGGGTAATTTCTTGATAGAATTAGTTTGGTAACAAGCGGTGTCGGGGTAAGTGCACGTACAGAAATACGTGGGACTAAAAGGATGGTACGTTTTGATGAAAAGTAGATGAGGCCGCGTGAATTAATGATTAACTAGACTGCTCCCGAGAGGAGCCTCTTGAAGCCTAAGTTATTTCAGCGTGTTGGGCGTACTTGGACGTGTTGAGAAGGATTAGAAGTCCAGACTAACTCGGCATTTTATTGTGACAGGCAGGTATAATAATAGCGCGGTGGTAATTCCTTTTGCAATAGATCCAAGCATTTATCATAATATCATAAACTAGCTTATGCACGTGGCTTCGCCCGCGTGGAGTTCGATAATTGGTCCACGGGATCATACTACCGGGATAAAACGTTATATTAAACTATCTGTGTGCCAAATTTCATATAAATCCGTTCAGTAGTTTTCGCGTGAAAGAGTAACAAAATTCCATCCATCCTTCCTCACAAACTTTCGCGTTTACAATATTAGTAAGAAGTAAGATAAGATAAGATGAACGGTTTTTCCAACGGCTTTTATCACCAGCCAGAATGATTTTTCAGGAAAATGCAAAGGAAAATTAAAAATAACTGTACATTCATATTTTTTTGCGGATACTATACACAATAAAAAGTTTCATTAAATAATTCATAAGTGAGGCTACACGACCAACATATTATATATATTTTTTGTACAACACAAACAAAATGCATTACCAGTGTTCAATATAAGAATCTATTTTTTGCTCTCAAACAGAAAACAAAATATCAATTCTGTTTTAAAGCGAATTTATTCTCTCGATATAAGCCATTTTTCTGCTGCAGATTCTTGGTTATGCGGCATGCAATGTGCTGGGTTTTTTAGAGCACAATTTAAAATAAAACGTGTGTTCTCGTGAGAGTCGTATTTCGCTTGTGGTGACGGATACAGAGTTTGCCCCATAACGGTTTAGTGCAGTAAAAATGTACAAAGTGCAGCTTATTTCAGAGTTTTTGGTTAAGAGAAGGTAATTTGTATGTAAATCAAAGCCGTTTATCTTTGTGATTTCTGGCAAAGTGGTGGGCAGGACTCCAAGTTCTTGATTGAGGTTCTAAAATAGTGACTTGAACTTGAACTTTTTTTTTAAAATTAAATATTCTTTGTCAACCAAGTAATAAGTTACTGATACAATCTCAGACGAGATCTATAAACGTTAGTTAGCACGTGCCTTTCTTAGACATGCTCCCGTATCTATCTTGCACTTGTAGTTTGAAACATTTTTACTAAGTACAACGTGTTTACTAAGTCCATAGTACTCTTAATTCTTATAGTTATTCCTAATATAGTTCTGTGTGTATTTCTGTTGGTGAAAATTAAACAAAATAAGTTAATTAAATTACTGGGTTATACCTGAATCGCTGCCGCAATAAAAACACACTGTTACATTTATCAATGTCCGATACAGTTCCAAAAATTGAAAGTTCAAAAGCGCAATCATATGATAGACGCGTGTTAACTTTTGTTAACCTCTTAACTTGTTTTCCGTTTTTTGTGTAGTAAGCAACGACTTGTTGTCGGGCCTATGCTGTCCCCCCATACTTGAGTACTAATGCTGTAACATGATAATATTGTAAAATCAAATGATTTGAAAAGAGTAACCATGGAGTTTCTTGCCGGTTCTTCTCCATAGGAAACGACCAACCCGAACCGTGCACCTTTTTGTCGACGTTTTATAAATGCTCATGTAGGCCTATCATCATCTGCCTAGCCTTTTCCCAACTGTATTGGGGTCGGCTTCCAGTCATGCCGGATTTAGCTGAATACCAGTATTTTACGCAGAGCGGCTGCCTACCAGACCTCCACAACCCATTAACTGGGTAACACGGTATTTCATGTAGGCCTATGTGAAATAAAAATATTTTGATTGATTGATTGAGGCATTAATTCAGGTATCGCTTAGTATTAGTGAAAATTATCGAGAAACTGGTGCTCACCAGTCTCTCGTGTTGACATAGTAAGTTAAACTTATGATGCTCATGCCGTCATAAAAAGGAGCCAGTCAGCATACTCAGCATAGTCAATAACAGAAAGCTTCTTGCCCGCTAGCAGTTTGAACTTGTTTTAGAAACTTCAGCAGACGTGGTAGAATGAAACGCTTTAAAATATTAGCAGAGTTTATATCGCCGCCATGGCAATTTATTAAAATAATCTTTTATCCGCGGCTTCGTTCGTGTGGTTGTTGAAATTCCGAAAAAAGTTTATGGTTTACCTGTGGAAAGACAGACATGTTGGTGGCAGCTGTGATATACAGGCTGCCAGACAGATATTCTTGCTCATTATAATATTAGTCATCATCCTCTTGCCCTCATCCCAATTTGTTTAGGGTTGGCGCAGTACCTACATATGTCTTCTTCTACCATACTTCTCTACTACTCGTCATTTCAGTAGTCAAACGACTTCTAGGCCATATCATCTATCAAACAGTCCATTGATAGTTTCGTCTTAGTAGGTTTATGCATACTCAAAACTTTCCTCACTACTGACATTTAAAATATGATTATACTATGGATAATGTTATTAACATTAGGATATTTTTTTTCTATCAACCGACCACACGAAGTTCTTAAAATACTTCATCAATTTTTAATTCGTTCATCGTGTACAATGAAAATCAGGAAATAATAAACTGACTATAATTACACACCGCAATGACCACCAAAAATCGACTAACAACCGAAATATCAGTCGATTACTGTAACTACATTGTTGCTAAGTACTACTCGAAAGTTTAACAATAATTAAACAGTAGTGGTTCCGTATACTATACTTACATGTATAGGCTACCTAGCCGATACCACTGTAGTATCGACATACAGTATTTCAACTAAGGGCAATGGTCCGAATCGGAATCATTTACAATAATTCTAAGCGCGCTGCAAGTAACAGGTTATTCGTGAGTATGTCGGGGTTGTCGCATCGATATAAGTTTTGTGTGTAACATTGCAAAAGAGTTTAGTTGCTAACCCTAAGTAAAACTAATAAAATGTCTTACTTAAGGTTTTTGTTGACTATCACAAACACGGATGGCGTTTGATTTCACAAAACGGGCCTAGTTGACCGTCGAAGACCGCCAATTGATTGTGTCACCCTACTTGTTTTTTTTTTCTTTTATGAATGTTACTTGTATCGTGTACATAATAAAGAATATTAATGGTTAAACGAACTTACCTTAAGTGATGTTCGACCATAATTATACGAGACGTTACATCCGAAGAGATTTAATAATTACTATGTAGTTTCCTTCTCATTGTATAGGCGTCGCACATATTTTTAGAGCTGTGGAAATAAAAATAAAAATTATAAAATTCTAATTTTGAAACGATACCCGTCGACCACAGCGCCCTCTCCGGCGAACTTCATTCTTTTTAGAGACATTCATCTCGTTTGATGATATTATTTGTTACTTATGGGCTTTAGTTTATGGGTCCGGGTGGGACTTTAAATCTCTTCGGATGTAACGTCTCGTATAATTATGGTCGAACATCACTTAAGGTAAGTTCGTTTAACCATTAATTATACTTACGACGTTACATCCTCAAGATTTAATAATTACTATGTAGATGTTCAGCGCTTTCATTCAAACGAGATTGTTATGGATAAAATAAAAACAATTAATTACGTAAACTAATCAAGTGGAAATATGTTTATTAAGTAAACAATAAAATAAAGAAAACAGAAATTTTAACAAACAAACAAAAATTGTATTCTCTGCATAGTGTGACAATTATATGTACTTATTTTCTAATCACAATCCTCACCACCGTTAACAATTGTAGATTGCCTCTGCAAATGCATTGTCATCATCAACTGTAATCGGTCGATTATAGAATTTGGCGAATGTTAATGAATGTCCCGACCAACCCGCGGTTCGTTTAATTGTGTCTATTGGAACCCCTTTACGACTAGCCGCCGAGGTCGAAGCGTGGCGGGTGCTATGTGCTGTAAAAACCCCAGTATCAATGCCACTTTCAGTCAACACGTTTCTAATCCATCTACTTATAGTAGCAGCACTAGCATTGTGGATTGGTTTCTTGGCAGTAAGAATGAGTCTATCAGTTAGTGGTAGGCTTCTATAGATCTTAGTTGCCTCAATATACGAGGACAACGTCTTTGCAGGACATATTTCTTCTCTACTAGGGAAAAAGGGTAGAATTAAATTAGGCGCCGATCTGTTTGGCGCCGATGTTTTGATTAAATCATTTATGTTAATATTTATCCTCGTGCTGCTTACTTTAACATTAGACAAGCGTATCAGCGATAGAGTCTGCACACGTTGTGCTGTTGACAATGCGAGTAGAGCTACAAGTTTTTTGGATAAAGAGGCCAAGGGTTGACTCTCGTTCGGGTAATGATTCGAAAGATGATCTAATACTAAATTAGGATCCCATGTAGATTTATATCTAGGGAAGGAAGGTTTAGTTCTATATACTCCTTTCATAAACCTTATTATTCTATCGTCTTGACTTATACACTTACCTAGTATTAATGCAAGTGCAGAACGACAGGTGTTGAGGCTAGAATAATTTGCGCCTAAGTGATATTCATTGACCAAAAATTCAAGGATATTAGGAACACTGTTATCAAAAATATTAATCTTCTTTTTAATACAGAAATACCACCATTTTCTTAAAACTACATTATATTGTTTAAGAGAGCTGTCAGCTAACGATGATATTATTATTTTAATAGCACTCTCGGGCAACGATTGCTTTACGTACGATTGCTCGATAATACTGATGACACCAGGGTAAGTCCCTTCCAAAGTGGGTGTGGAGTCCTGAAAGGTGATAACAGCAATGAGGGACTCGGTTCAAAATAAATAACTTCATTTTGGATAAGAGATAAAAAGAGTGGGTACCATGGCTGGCTAGGCCAATAAGGTACTACCATAATCCCAGTGGCTCTATCCGTCACTATTTTTCTTAGGCATTTAAGAATCAGTGAGAACGGTGGAAAGGCGTAAAAATAATAAGGCGACCAGTCTATAGTGAAAGCATCAATATTATAAGCTTGAGGATCTCGTTTCCACGATATGTATTTCTTACATTTCGCGTTCAATCGCGTGGCAAACAGATCGATTTGAGGTGTTCCGAAAGTATTTGTGATCTTGTCAAAAACAGATGAAGCTAAGTCCCATTCAATGTCAATATTAAAACGTCTCGATTCCTGGTCGGCTTCTATGTTATCTTTAGACTTAATGTAGGAGGCAAAAACAAAGAGTTTCCTTTGCTCACACCATTGCCAGATTTCTCTGGCTACATCATTAAGGTGTGTATATTGGATTCCTCCATACTTATTAATGTAAGCGATAGCTGTAGTGTTGTCAATCCTAAGTAGGATTTCCTTATTATAAAGGTCTTTAGCAAAGCACTGTAAGCCTATAAGGGCTGCTTTTAATTCTAAAAGATTTATTTGTTCTTTGGATTCTGTTTCACTCCACAACCCATGAGCACGTACTCCATTGCAATAAATACCCCAACCCGTAAGAGATGAATCTGAGAAGATTTCAAGAACATACCTACCACTATGTATTGGATTTTTTAATATTAAAATATTATTTTGCCACCAGGAAAACTCTGACTTAAGGTTGGGTGAAAGATTCATGACACAATCGTAGTTGTCCTCAGAATTAATTAGAGCTAGAAATTTTTCACGCTCAAAGCGTTTTGTATATAACCAGCCATAACAAATTGCTGGACAAGCCGAGCAGAGTAATCCAAGATACTTTGCAAAGTCTCTAATTGTTATTGACTTTTTCCTAGCAATTCTTTTTGTTTGGTCTAATATATTTTGACGTTTCCTATCTGGCAACATTAGACACATATCTTGTGAATTTATTTCAAAACCTAAAAACTTTTGAATTTGTTTTGGTACCAAGCTGCTTTTTTCTTTATTTAAAATGAATCCTAATCTCTCAAGAAAGTCCACTACTGTTGCTGTACTTTTATGGCAACTATTAAAAGAGTTATTTATGCATAATAAATCATCTAAGTATATAACTAGTAGCAACCCTTGGTTTCTAAGATAAGATACTACTGGCTTCATTAATTTATTAAAAATAAAGGGTGCTATAGACAAGCCAAAAGGTAG
Source organism: Eurois occulta (assembly GCA_950022335.1). Taxonomy (NCBI): domain Eukaryota; kingdom Metazoa; phylum Arthropoda; class Insecta; order Lepidoptera; family Noctuidae; genus Eurois; species Eurois occulta. Next base: position 18,246,677 of record OX465497.1, read on the forward strand.
ACATTGAAATTCAAAAGTAGAACCTTGAAATCTAAATCTCAAATATTTTTTACTAGAACTGTGAATGGGCACTGAAAAATATGCTTCCTGTAGATCCATAGTTGTCATGAAACAATCTTTACTAATTAACTTAGTAGCAGTACGAATGTCTTCCATTTTAAAATGTTCCGGACTAATAAATTTATTAAGTGATTTCAGATTTAAAATGAACCTAAAAGACCCATCCCTTTTGGGAATCAAAAATATATTAGATATAAACTGATCAGACACGTCACTGCATTTTTTAATAGCTCCTGAAGTCAGTAGTTTTGAAATAGACAGCTTTAGATGTTTAAGTTCTGTTTTACTGAACCTAGGGTTAGACGGCTCAAATTTTTGAAAAGGAACCTTATCAAAAGGTATTTTCAAACCTTTAACATAGTTTAATACTATTGGATCTTTAGTTATAGCTTTCCAGTAGTTAACAAAGTGCTGCAATCTTCCAGCATAAACTTTTACCTCTACTGGTTCCTGTGAGTTTTGTAATCTGTCTTCCGGACAGGAGGGGCACGATTCGCAACTGGCTGCCTCCGACCTTGTTGAGTTGTGTGTCCTTGACTGAATGTGTACCTCTGCTTCGGCCCACCCCGTTTGGTAGCCTTGATTGGTTGGTATCTGGGTGGGCCCCTCCAGTTTCCCTGTTGTCTGGATGTGGATGGAATGCTAACATTGTTGCGCTTAATTTGAAGTCCTGATTTTTCTGCTGTTTTTGTGGCTTTAATAGTTTCTCCAAGGTTAGCTCCAAAAAGAAATGAATCCCTTTTTACATCAGTAATAGCCGTGGAAAATTTTTTGTCCAATGAAGAAGTTATCAACTTTCTTCTATGTTGTGTGTTCTCATAGTGCAGGTCAAGTAAAATCTGGCTGACTTCTGACAGTCTTTTTAAGATTTCTACCTTTGTGTGGTCTTCTTTTATCAGAGATGAAGCTAAATTAGTAAGACCAGCAATGCCCAACCCAAGTTGGTTTTGAGCTCTTTCCAGGAATTTGTCCCGATGTTTAATGTTATCACTTATTACAGCAGATATTTCTAAGTTTATCTTTGGCGCTTTCACTAGAGTAAAGTTCTCAGGTGTTAAGATCTTTTTTAAGGTAGCTTCCTTCACCTCTTTAGTCAGCCCTTCTATCAGGACCCTACCCCAACGTTTAGAAATCTCCTCATTGATAGGAGGCCCTAAAACCTCCTCTTTTCCTATATGATCACCCAGTGCCTCCAATATTTCTGGCGGTAAGACATCAGAAGAAGGGGCCTCATTTATGCTAGGACCAAGATCCTGAGGAAGCAAGTTGGACGCGTCTGCGTCGGCACGGGGTGGACTAGCGGAGACTACCGCGCCCGATATAATGGAAATATTATTTTCGGGCTCTGAACGCGTAGAAAATCGCTGGGAGTCTGGCGTTGGTGACCTTGAGTAGTGATGGTCATATTCTGAAAGTTAAAAGAAAAGAACCACTGTTGGAGTGAACATAATCTTGTCGTTTAGCCTTTGTACGTACTCACGTTACGCCACTAGACTGTTTATTTGACAAGCTGGTTTATCCAGTACTTATGTATAAATTTTTAAGTCGTTGTACGTATTCACGATACGCCACTAGACTAGTTAGTTATCAGCCGTGCTCACGTCACGGAGTATAACTACCTACCCTCCAACTCCACCTTGTAACTACGAGAACATGTGTAAAGTCAATGACCTTCACAGACTCACTAGTAGTATTTGACAATAGCTAGAACCTACATAATATCAAATGTAACAAACAACCGAACCTAATCCTTACTAGGTACGAAAAAACACAACAACAATAACATTTTTACCAAAATTATTAAAATAGGTTACAAGTATCGGCTGGCGGCGATCTGTCAATATTTAAATAGTAGTCTGATCTGTCGGCCGCCATTAAAGAAATTGCAAAACGACATGTCGAAAGAAAAGTATTGCTACGACAAATTCATTGTTATGTACGTAAGCCATTCAATAGCAAATCAATAAATTGATCAATATTTGGCTAGTAATTTTTAAATTAGAAACAGATATGTATGCATTGAGTAGGTACTAACCTTCCTCCTCAGTTGACGAGTCGCGTTCGCGTAGTTTTCGCTCCAAACGTTTTATTTTCCGTCGAATCTTTGAAGCACTGCGTTCCCTTTTCCTTTTTCCCATTTTCACTAAGCACACACTACTTTTTCCAAGCTTATATTTAGTTTTTCGTAACGTACGAAGTCGCGACGCCCGCACATAAAAAAGGAATGAAGTTCGCCGGAGAGGGCGCTGTGGTCGACGGGTATCGTTTCAAAATTAGAATTTTATAATTTTTATTTTTATTTCCACAGCTCTAAAAATATGTGCGACGCCTATACAATGAGAAGGAAACTACATAGTAATTATTAAATCTTGAGGATGTAACGTCGTAAGTATAATTATATTCTAGTTGGTTTACTGGTTATTTGTATACTGTGGCTGTGGCGACACCCATTTTCCCATAAAAGGTGGCTACAATTTACAAACCAGTAATTTGACCGAGGTCACAATCACAATGGGGCAAGTTATATTGTGTGATTAACATAGTAATAAATGTTATAATAGTTGGTACATTTTAAATGAGCGGAGGAAATAATAATTTGGTAATAAGATTGTAAATGGCCGCTTTATTACAATATCCGGATATTAATTTTATGGGGCGACCGTATTTTTTGTGTGATGTTGTCATGTTGACATTTTTTTAACAAATTTGATTCGATAAAGAACAAGGAATTTAACTAAATAGTTTAAAAAAAACCGGCCAAGTGCGAGTCGGACTCGCGCACGAAGGCTTCCGTACCATTATCTATAAAAACGGCAAAAAAATCATATCTATTGTATGGGAGCCCCCCTCAATATTTTTTTTTTTAATTTTTAGTATTTGTTGTTATAGCGGCAATAGTAATACATCATTTGTGAAAATTTCAGCTTTCTAGCTATCACGGTTTATGAGATACAGCTTGGAGATAGACAGACAGCGAAGTCTTAGTAATAGGGTACCCTTTGGGTACGGAACCCTAAAAATGTATAATACTTTTTAAATTATTTTTATACTTTATACTTTGCGATGGTAGATTGAAAGTTTCAGTGTTTTCTAGTCCAATGGGTATCGTACTAGATAAATACAATTATGATAGCAAATAAAATGAAAACTCTCTAATATTTATAATTACAGCTTTAAAAAAGAATATCATAATTTAAAAAATCAAGCCAGTGACCATTATGCTGCTATCGTATTAGGACATTGCAATATTACTAAGGATTAAATACAATTCTTATGATAAATTATTCAGAAAATTATACTGCTTTTATTAAAATATGTATAACGTACGTTTTGTCATAACTGATACCAAAATATCGAACTTAGTGAATTTCATAAATAAAACATTTTAAATTAATATCATACGACCAATGCGTTGGATTTCCGATGAGCTTCTACCATTAATTGTCCTGTTAAGTATCTGTGTGTACATAAATAAATAAAAATATTTGTTTAAAATGTATTGAATTTTAAAGCCGTTTAATTTATGTATACGTACTCAAAACTTATATATTTATGAAATTAATGTAATTACTTTTGATTAAATGTTTTAAACGGTTTACTTTAATATTTCAAGCGGAAGTAAAATATACAAATTGCAATGTCATCATTGCAATTTGTTTATTTTACTTTACACGAACGAAATACGTACGTAACTATGTCTATTCCACGTTTACATAGTCTAAGAATAAAGTAAGCACTAGTGAATTCTTAATACGACTCTGTTTAACAAAATAGTGTGACAACTTACAGCATTCATGTTGTAATGTATTCTGAAATTAATGAAGTTAGCCTAATATTAAAAATACAAAACTAAATCTATCTGAAAGACGCGAGACGGTATGGATTTTATTATTGTATTATTTATATCGAGAGCAGCGGTAGCCCTGTGGTCTCGGCCCCGACTTACGAACAGTAAGTCGTGGGTTACCCAGACAGGCGCATTACTTCATGTAATTTATTTCATCACCTTTGCTCTCAAAAAACGGTGAGCAAAAACATCGTGAGGAACCGTGTCTTAGAACCAAAAATTCGAAGACATGTGACATCTACCAACCCGCACTGGGCCCGCGTGGTGGATTATAGCCCATTCCCTCTCACAGAGAGGAGGCCGTGTGTCCAAGCAGTGGGAACATTATAGGCTGATTATCAGCCATTTGTGTCCTCCTCTCTTTCTAGTACTGTTATTCGCCAATCATCGTGAAAAGAGTCGAGTTCGTTGTTGATTTTTGCAAAACGATTGGGCATGGCCTGTATAAGGACATGCACTCTTACAGTTAGCCTGTGTCATCCCACTACGGACCTCTCCTCAAGACTTCCAGTTCTATCAGCCTAGGGTTAACGTGTACGACTGGGTTAAAACATAGGATACTTTTTCTCCCGTAATACATATCTCCATTTCGGCGAAGCCGCGGGCAAATGCTAGAATAGTATAGTTTGAATATGAGAAAAGAAACTTTAAATTGTTGTAGCATGTTATATATTTTCTATAAAAAAACACAGGTCAAAGCGTTCAACTTATAAATAAATATGAAAACCTGCCGCGTAACATGGAACAGGAAACAACGAATTTTATTAAGTTTGGTAGTACTAAGTATTTCTCCGGTCGGGCTCCTCTACAAAGTGTGCAGTTTTGTTTCTGGCAAGGGCCTCTCCCAATTCCCTCCATGGGCTCTCCCGTGCCTCCTCGAACCAGCGCTCGCGGTTATCGTCCAGATCGTATCACTACCACTTTCTGGGCCGGCCTCAGCGGCACCGTCCGTCTTCCGGCACCCATAGTGAGGAGACTTTTACTCAGTCATTCAGTTCAGTTTTGTTTAATACTTGAAATAACATATATTATTATCAAATGGCTTTACCAAATAGAGAAAATTCTCAAAATATTAAAATAAATGACGATATCCTTTCTTTATGGCCGAACAGCAATACTGTGGAAACCAATTCACTTGCAAGCATTGGTAAAATGTGTTTTGGCAAACGAACAAGCTGAAATATTTTTCATGGCGGTAAAATTTTGTGTACCTAACTCAAACACGGGTTGTAACTACGGTTCTTATGACTATAAGAAATATGTTGTGTATTTAATTCCGTATTCCCCAAGGGGAAAGGCAGAGTTGTATACCGTTAATCCCAAGTAGGTAATTACGAGAATAGCATAATCAGCCTATAAAGTTCCCACAGCTGGGACCAAAGCCTCCCCTCTGTGAGAAGATACCTAATCCACTACGCGTTCCTTCAGGATGTTACATTTCACATAATTATCTTCAAATTTTTACTTCAATAAAATGTCACTGTTTACACGACTGCCCAAAAAAAAAGAGTGTTTTCAGTGTTCATGTATGTTAGAGTTTCTTTATCTCATGATGATTTATAGTAAGTAATTACTGTAATATAGATTTATTGTTAATAATTATTGTTATCAAGTATATGTGTCACGATAGGGCTGGCATGGTCAAGTATAAGACCAAAAGCCCTTAAATAAATAAAGATTAAAAAAAAACTCATGGTGTTTCACCGTTTTAAGAAAACACAAACGTGCTTGTCTGGGTTTAGCAATCTGAGTTGCTGCAACTCGTTAATCGGAGTTGTTACTACTGGGCCACCACCTGCTCCCACAGCGGGCAAGCGAACCTCTGGCCATCACCTGGGAACAATACAGATTCCAAGCTACAACTGAGGGAGTAACAAATGCCTAGCTATCATGTGTAGCTAATGCTAAAACCCTGCTTAAAACAGTGGCGTGTTCAATCTTTTGTTACTATAAAATGACGATCGCGAGCGTGACCCCCTCGCCCCCCGCGGCCGGGTACTGCAGTCAGTGCAGACGGGGCGTGACCCAGATCATAAAAATCGGCATTTGCATTGAAGTTTTTTGTTTATTTCTTCAGCTCAAACTTAAGCGAACTACGGATCGTGCTGACCTATTTCTGACATCACGTGAAGTCTGTATGGTTCAGTGCAAACGGTAATGGAACTTAAACTTACGTTTTTGTTCTTTCTAGATGTATTATTGATGTTTGCAATCGATTTTTGTTAGTTACAAATGATTGTTTTTTGAACGAACAGTAACCAGCATCTGCTTCGCAAGGTTGAACATTTGTACAACTTGAAAAAACATAAAATTTCCTATTAATTCTTAGTTATTTTCAAGTTTAAAATTAATGTTTTACATAAACCTTTCAGAATTAAACTTTCTAAATTGTTGTAATCGCATCAAAATCCATTTCGTAGTTAAAAGAAACAACGTGTTCACCTAAACTGATACAGAAAATGCATCTATGTTCAATAATATGAATTGAAGACGCATTGTTGATATTTTCAGTCGATTTGGGTCTGATGACAAGATTTAATGGTGCTTTTAACTAATGGTTGAACAGAGGACATTTATAAAAAACCCAAAGAGTAAAGTGTATATAATATAAGAATTGGCACTTCATTTGTCAACAGGGACATAACCGAAGGGTAGAGCAACAAAACTAGTTAATAAAACAACATTTTTTACGACGCTACATGAAGTTTTACAACCGCAGCCGACAGTTATCGTCCGCAAGAGAGTAGCCTAATCAAATAATAACTAAGACATAAGTTTTTATCACAAAATCATCTCTATGAGAGCACGACTCTACAAAGAGTCGTTATACTACCAATTAAAAGTTACTCAGAATTACTAATCAATAGAGAGCTTGAAGTTTCAAACTCTACCAAGATTGTAGAGATGATAGAGCACAGTTAAAAAGTAAGAGACATTATAAATGCGTCGGTCGGCTTTTGGTAGAGCCGCTTTGTGAGAGGGAAAATATTAAATCCCAGTTTCAAGTTAGGTGGGGCAATTTTGTATCCGGAATAATTTTTCACTTTTTCTATGTGTGTGTGCCTTAGCCCACGTATTATAATGCTAGCTTTTGTTGGCGGGGTTGGCTGGGTTCTCGGCATAAGTAGGAGTAAAAAGGCTATCTTTTCTTCATGATTTAGTGCTTTCTCAAGTTAAAATTATTAACAATCCATTAAGTTTGGGTGATGGGGTAAAAGATGCAAGCTTTTATGTCGACTTACGTTGGCTTCGTTTAAACAAACACTTTTACGTAAAACGGTGAGTGAGTTTTGTCTCAGTCTTTTCCTTAAAATTTGGCATCAAATCTAGTGAGTCAGAATATCAATATTATTAACACGGAGGAACTTCCCTCTGACCTCCACTATCTAATCACTAGAAAACACCGATATTTTAAGAAATTGTAAGCAACATTGGTTGAGGAGCTCGTGGTTTAATAATAAAAGGCGCTCGGGTCGATCTTTAGGTTAAGCCGTGCTTGCCTAGGTTGGTTTGTGGTAGGGTGACCGTATTACATACCGAGTTTCCTCCGTGCCTCGGAAAGCACGTTAAGCCTTTGTTCTCGGCTATCATTTGTAGATCTTTGACAGCTGTTACAGGTAGTCAGTGGCTCGAAAGTCTGACAACCAGTCTTACCAAGGATATCGTATTACCCACTGGGTTGTGGAGGTCAGATAGGTAGTGGCTCCATGTAAAATACTGGTATTCAGCTGCATCTGGTTAGACTGGGAGCCAACCCCAAGATAATTGGGAAAAGGCAGGCAGATGATGATGTAAGCAACATTGTTCGCGATTTTTATTGTAGTTAAATTTGCTCATAAAGGTAGGTTTTTGCCCATAGAGAATGGAAAGTGCCGGCTGAAATCTTCCACGTCGCTCGGTGCAGGCTCGCGGATGTCAAAAGTTTTTCACTGTTTGGAGAACAGCTAATGTCTTAAAATAAAGAGGCTGCCTGCATAAACCGACGACAGATGACCCTCGAGTCGGAGCCGTTACCACTCGGCTATCGCGAGGCCATCATGGGCTATGTATTATTATGTTACTCATGCGATATGTATGATATTCGATGGAAAAAGATAGCCTAGTGGTGTGACTGTTTGGACTGCCAAGTCATAGGTCTCAAGTTCGAACCCAAGACACACCTCTGATTTTTCGGAAATATGTGCGTATTGTATAATTATCACTGGTTTGGGTGAAGGAAAACATCGTGGGGAAATCAGAAAGCCTGAGAGATATTACTCGACGGCATGTTAAGCCAAGTCAAAGGCTCATGGGCGGCATGAAAACTCAGACACCAGGTTAAGCACTATTTTTTCTTTTTTTTTACTTAGCCTCTATTGTCCCACTGCTGGGCAATGGCCTCCCCCATAACCTTCCACTTTTCTCTCCGTGCAGTTTTCTCTGGCCAATCTCTCATAAACGCCTCTAGGTCGTCACGCCAGCGTTTTCTAGGCCTCCCTCGGCGACGACGCCCGTCTTCTGGCACCCACTGCGTGACGACACTAGCCTATCGGTCCTGATGCATCCTATAGACATGACCCGCCCAATCCCACTTCAACCCAGCAGTCTTGTTCCCCACATCAGCGATTCCAGTTTCGGAGTGTATTGTGGTATTGTGAATTCTATCGCTGAGCTTAATTCCTAATACGCTACGCTCCATCGCCCTTTGGCAAACCTTGAGTTTGGACTTTTGCGATTCGGTCGGACCAAGGCACTAACCACACGAAACAGAAAGATGAAAAAAGAAGAAGTATTTATCCACAGACCAACCCACGCCCAGCGCAGCATATCATATCGATCGACCATCCTCCATACATCACCCGACCATGTTCCTGACTACCAACAACCAAAAATTGCAGCAACAAATCATCCAAACTTGACACCCAGCCCTCAAAATCAAACTACAGCTGAACAATTCGCAATCCAAAATGGCGGACACGAAACCGGAATCATGGGTCACAAAATTTATTTCACTATTAATGTTTGGAAACACTATAGACTAGTTATTTATATCAGTAATTATCACTCTTGTTTGTGCCCAGTTAAGTTGTATCCATCCCCCTATTTGGGCAGACAGTCGTAATATTTTATGGGCAAAGTTAGATGATCTATGAACCTATAGCTGGGCAGTGGGCAAGGATACAACTATGCGGCCTTAATAAGGTCAGACATTAGTCAGGGAAATGTATATTGTCTAGAGTCGACTTTCAATAAAGGAAATTCTCAATTTAACTTTCCATTGTTCTGTTGGTTCCGTTCCATTTCCAACAGTTTGTATGAATTTTTATTCCATGGCTAGATTTCTTGTACATACTCCTTGTCCCAATCGTGTGCAGCTCGTCGCACTCATTTGTCACACATAGGATCGTGTATTCGCACGACGATCGCTGATGTTACGCCACGGCGCGGCGTGTTGTTTTACAAAATATAATAATAAAATTTATGTATTTCCCCCGTAGAATCGATAATAACAAATCATTTTATAAACTTTTCATAATCTTTTCATCATTTTATAAATTTCAAAAGGGAACGCAAACGTTGCAACATTCGGAAAGGTATATTGTTGTAGCTAAACGTGTAAAGTAATTTCAGAAATGTGAAAGGTAGCCTTTCACATTTGCAACGTTTGCGTTCCCTTTTGAAATTTCCCAATTTCGAATTTGTCTTGAGAAAGTCAAAATTTAAATCATTAAAACGCAGAATAGCATTTGACATTCATTTTTAGAGCTCTTTTGTATGATGCTATAATTATATGAATTAAACATCGTTGTACCTATAGACATGTATTTACTTAAAATAATGAGAGTTCACAGAGTTCATCTTGATGTTCTTCATTCTGTGGTTTGTGGGCAGCAACCGCTGCAGTACAAGCGGCAACTGTTAATATTCTTTCAGTGGTCACTCTTGATTCTTGTAAATTTCTGTACGACGTTCTTTACGTTAGCACAAAGCATAAAATTCCCGACATTGTAAGTTTTCCCGAGTTGACGCGAAACATGGATAAACCTACTTATAGGAGCTGCCTTCCAAGATTTCCAATAAATGGGGATTCAAACGGTATAAATATTTAACTTTCATACCGGAGAGTTTTATTGCTTCAGAATTTATAGTTCGTAGTGACGTTTTTAGTATTATTTTAGCCCGTAAACGTTTACTGATGTACATAGGGAATCGTCTATCACTATTACCTTTATTATTCCGATCATTGAGAAGTGCATTTCACAAATAGCGCAATTTAAAAGGTAGTCAGAGCCTGCACTGATCGGCTTATATTCATAGCAGTGCATGGGCACTTCGACAGGCATATCACACATCCTAGTCTGATAATGAATGCGGTACGTAGTCCAGTCTTTCATGCGATACTATGCATTTCTGAATGGAGATAAAGCTTTAAATGGTTTGACAATGAAACTGCGGTGCCACTTCGGTGTAAGTTGACCCTTATGGGTCATAGGGTTTAAAACACCACGCTTCGCAGCGACTTTGGTGGTTGCGTGAATTTTAAAAAAGACTTTGGCCTCTGAATTTTTTCACAAAGTTGTCGGCTATTTAACACCGAAAAAAGAGACGTTAAATAAAAAAAAATCTTTCAGGGGTTGCTGAATCAGTTTTCAAAATTACATTTATGATTTCCTTTCTCGTTAGCTTCAGGGTCACAATTCGATCCATATTAAGGAGTACCTACTGCGTTCTAAATCAAGTCCATGATCCAACCTCCAAGCGAGAGCCTCGAAAGATGTTCGTCGAGGCTCTTGGCCATCAGGCCACAACAACCGCGACAATCGGCACAATGATAGCCGAGTTCACATTTCAAATGTTGACAACCTCGTATGCCAAGTCGAGATATCTTATTTGTTGCTGTTTCTCAGCATAATTTTGATTTTATTATCAAGATAATTTTATCAAAGTATAATTATAATAATTAACATTTCGAACTCTGATTTGCTTAATAACATCAGCTAACGATAACGACACTATTATTTTGTTCTAAATACAAATTAGTTTATATTAAAACTCTTTCTTATTTTAAAAGAAACTAGAAAGGCATTCCTTAAGCCTTGGTATATATGAAGTTTAGCCTATTTCTTAAAAAGCCTACGTTTTTCTTTGAACTATTAGTGCCCACAAAGAAAACCGGCTTTTATTTTAATTTCCTTAAAATCTGAGGATCTTCAGCAAACTTTTATAATGATACAAAACGGATCGTTTTTAATGTTTTCTGTACTTATTAGATTAGCTTCTTTTTGCATACCAAGTCCTAGGATTTTGAAATAAAAATGGTTTATCTAATGGCCAATTTGTGAAACATTGTTTCTGGAAACATATTTGTTAAAATAACGTTAGCCTGTGCCTGTACAGGCATTTTACTATTGTATCTAACCGAAAAAAATCGTGCAAGCTTAAAAAGGTGGGTAAAGTTTCTTATAAATAAGCAAAACCCCTTTTTATTCTTCTACGGAATTGAACTTAGAAACACAAAATCGCTGCTGTATTTACAACCACTTCACCAAACACGAGGTAATCCCAAATTACCATAAACAATACATACTCAGACAGCCGTCGCCCCCACCTGAGGCACATGCTCACACAATACTCATGTATTCATGATAAATACATAATAATATTTGCATGTATATGTGCCGAACATGGTTCTGTCACTGGTACCGGTATCAACCGTACAGGATACCGGTATCACAGAGTAGGAAGATACAGAAAATCAGCCACTTACGAGTGAAAACGCACACCACGTAGACATGCTTCACGTTCAGCCAGTGTGCTCGCACTCGCTATCGGCAATCGTTTGAGATCTCCACGCACACATGGACACGCCACACGTACAGCGAGTGCAAGCGCACTTACGACTGTCTTTTGTTAAATATCGCTGAATATACGTGTCTATGTGTGCGTACGCCTGTTTTCGCTTGTTGTATCGAGCAAGCCTTCTGTACTACTCTGTGGATACTCCGTGGTATTGGCACCTCAGTCCTATTCGGCACGTCGAAATAATCTAAGCTTGTGGAAAAGGAAACCTGGTCTTAGAAATGCCTCATAATGTAGAAACATATGGCGGTAAGTTTGGCGCTTGCACGCTAATTCAAATTCAGTTAAAGGGCTGAAAAGCTAGCCGAAACGAATCGCCTTTAAAGTCTTTCGTATTTCTGAATCAACTGTCAAGAGGATACATTGAATCATTGGATTGACAGAAGTTACCAACCGCTGATCTTGTCCTAAAGTCAAAAATGTATTGAATTTATCACTGACTTCCTCCGCATTTTTGCGAACGCAACTTCGTCCGCAAAAATTGTGATTTCTTGGCTAATTTCCGTGATATAAATACAATTTATAGCCTATATCATCTGCCTAGCCTTTTCCCAACTATCTTGGGGTCGGCTCCCAGTCTAACCGGATGCAGCTTAATACCAGTATTTTCATGAAGCGACTGCCTATCTGACCTCCACAACCCAGTTGGTCCACTGGGTAATACAATATCCTTGGTAAGACTGATTGTCAGACTTTCGGCCCACTGACTACCTGTAACGACTGTCAAAGATCTACAAATGACAGCCGGAACCAACGGCTTAACGTGCTTTCCGAGGCACTCGGTATGTAATACGGTCACCCATTCACAGACCAACCTAGGCAAGCACGACTTAAGCTAAAGATCGACCCGAGCCGCTGTATTATTAAACCACGAGCTCCTACGATTTTTTTGCCTGCAGCACCCACGAATAATGTAGCTTTCTGCCAGTGAACCATTTTTTTGAATTAGATTATGAATTCCAGAGAATTATTTTAAAGAGGTATTTGTTTGTACGTAGGGGGTAACCCTACGTACAAACAAATACCTCTTTAAAATAATTATTAGTATACATAACTGGCCCTTTGTCTTGGCTCGATAGCGACAAATACGCGTAAATGTGGGTTTACGCGTATTTGCCGCTATCGAAAGTAATTACCATCTTTTATTTTTCATAATAAACATGTCAGTAAGCGTCAGATTGTTAACATGTAAACCACGCCTTAGTCATTAGGCGCTGTTCACATGATAATTTTTCCAATGGATAATGAGAACCTATCCTTCTGCCTATAATATTACCTATGTTCATTATCGGGTTACCAAATATTCTTGTTCATTTATCATAATTTGTCACACTATAAATAATTGAGTTGTTTCTGATGGTATCACAAATAAACATAATAATGATGCTAGTTATATAGTACTTGTATTAGGAAGGTGTGTTCATAATATAAGGATGCGGTATATACCAATAAACGGAACAACTATTTTCATACACTAACAACAATAACTTTAAAACAAAGACTGTCATACATTTGGGTAGGGAAGGTAATTGAATTTTTGTATGGATCAGCTGAACGTCTTGTCGTGATTATGATGATGGTCCCATAGAGAAAGCTATCGATTTTGATGGTCTATACCACTAACTGATCTTGTATTTAAAAATCTCTATTTTTCTAATTACCTACAGTAGAATACGTACAACTGTTTCAGGAAAGGCTTTCGACGTTGGCCTAGCGTAGGAAAGAGTTTCAATAGAAGACGAGGCCAGCTTATACTGGTTTAGTTACCAGTAATATGTGTGTTACCGTGCGTATTTTTCTTGAGAGCACTGAGCACTTTAGAGTAGACTTTTAGCTTATCTAATATATATATATATATAGGTACTAACATACAGTAACACAGTTGAAAACTCATCTGAAATAATATACCGTTACAACCTTAAATGTGAACAATTTCAATATAATTGGGATCGTTGGAATATTCCACATAGATAGCGGTACTAACGGACATGTTTCAGCCGAATTATTTGAGTGAAAAGCGGCCGTTTTAAACACGTATTATAATTTATATTTAGTGATTGAATTGAATGGTATTCACAGAAACATTCACGTTGATGAAATGGTATAAGTACTCAATTACTCGTAGTTTAATAATGATATGGGAAATTGGAAATTAATTATATTTACTTAGTACGCTATGGACGTGTTGGTTGGAAGTGAAGAATTAAAAAAATTGATAGACTCGTACATTTCTACCTATCGACACCCGTGTTATCTGCCAACAAGAATGGCAAGCGGGTTACCCAAAAACTGGGTTATGAAGGTCAGATAGCCAGTCTCCACGCAAAATACTCTTGTGTTCAGTAACTACTTGTACAAATACTTGTAATAAAGAAAAGGCTAAGCAGATCTACCATCTCAGGTCCAGTTGAAAACCAGCGTCGGGCACCAGCTGCTCGGCAGTTTGCTGAACTGGGCCTATTTGGCGCAGCCGTGAGACACACAACTTTTCCCTTTTTTTTTCCTGTTTAGATTTAAGTTTTTATTGTGGAGATTTAAGTTTTATTTTATTTTTTATTTTATTTTATGTTGTGTGCATTTGTGGCATGTGCCAAATAAATGTGTTTTCTTTCTTTCTTTCTTTCAGATTAAGATGATGACCCGTCAAGTTTGTTAAGTTTTCCTAAATAATTTAATTTTACCCAGTACAATGATAATTGACAAATAAACCACCACGCCTGCTCACACTGTAACTCACAAAAAGCCTAACCGTACTAAAATAGCGGGATATTTCAATTCTCTTCAGTCATAACTCATCGTGAGCCTCATTGTCGCCGGAGACAAATTGAGGATACGTCATCATTTGCAACGCAATGTACCGAAGATTTGTGCGAAAGTGTTCACTCACTATCCCGTGGTTATAAATGACAAATGATTTATGTTACTGTTAGTCTGTTCAGGAATAAATATGTGGTACACACATATATTTTGATTTACAGCACACCAAAGCTCTCAATAACAGCCTTACAAAGTCATCGAATGCAGTCGCTGTGGCCGAACTCGGAGATGGCATCATCCTCATCATCCACTGTGACTGGTATATATCTTAACCCTATTGGACGCTAAGGCATTTCTGTCTATTCTCTTTTGAATTTAGACATAACCTCATATCTATTTTCAGATGCGACCTACAGTACACCCACATGTCGCCAGTGTTTAAATCTCATAGGCGACGAGCCTATTGACATCAAGCGGATACAAATCCCGACTTCGAGCTGCTACTTCGAAATTCCTGATGGAAAAACCTGACTTTGCCCGACCCGGGAATCGAAGCCGGCCCAGATGTAGCACTTCATTTTGATTTAGAGCGTAGGCATAATATCATTGGGAAGTTGATTATTATATACAGAAACGATTTTCAATCACTAGTCATTGGTATTCATATTAGTTTAACTGTGCATTCACACGATAGAGTAGGTCACCGAGTTGTCCAGTATAAAATAAATGAAAAACAAAGGACAATCAGTCTTCGACGGACATTATTCGTTCATTGTACTGAACGTTCACAGCTGATGGCCAGCTTTAGTGTGATTGCTGCCTAAGTGATAAAAGTTTTGAATATTCCATAGTTCTTTTGTCAAAATGGTACCAACGATTCTTACAAAATATTCAACTTCTGCTATCTCGGCTTATTTCGGTGACAAGGCTGTACCCAAGGTGCGCCGGACTGGTGGAGGCTCTTTAAACTAGTTCTACTTAATTAGGTATCTAATGAGTTGGATTTTAGGTCACTAACGTACCTATTTGTTAAGACGTGGCGAACTCCATTACGTATTAAGGCGACCTAATTAGCCTAAAAAAGGAGAACTATTTAAAGGAGGACTTTCAGGCAATCTTATAAAATAATATATTATAAATGTTAACTGGGTTTAATTAGTTGCTAATGACCTCTAGAATTACCCCTTTTAAGAATAGGTCGAGTTTCCCTGTCATCATTTTTTTTTTCTGATGGGAAATCATCAAATGACTCCTCCCGCTCTGGGCGGAGCGGAAGGGAATGTCAGACTTTTACTGACTTAAAACCATCCATGCTCCTTCTTTGGCCCTTTATGTTCCAGGGCCGCGGTATCTCTTTCGAACAGTCCCGCAGCCCTGGTTCCCTGTCACACTGTATAATTATTATATTATCTGCAGTCTATTAAATCCGGTACTGTATAAAATACATTCTATAGAATGCCTAAAATGTTCAGGCAGAGCATGGCATACCAGCACCAAGAAATTTTTGGCTTATTGCTTCTTACAATATCTAACAAGACTAGTAAATATGTCGAGCAAGTCAAGTATCACAGATCGAGAGAAATATTCAATTTCGATAAAATTTTACACCTACATTTTCCTCCCCGGACAAAAATAACACGTCTATGTTTCCACAACAATACCTGAACATAACACGTTTTCACAATAAAATGCTTCCAAACTTTTGTGAATACAAAGCGTTCACCGAGATATTTGGCGTTAGAACACCCCGACAGCAACGTTTGCACCCTTCAAGGGATTACAAAAGATATGACTACCCTTCTTACTTCAGACTCTTTTCCTCCCACTCCGTATAACATCCCATTTACATATTATTCGGGCGAATAATCATTTATAAAGTTTTAGGTGTAAACGGGCATGACAGTTGAATTATGAAGCGAGTTATTTGTCACCAGTTCAAAGTTTGTTTTTAACTAAAATGGAACGAGATACATTCGTATCTAGTAATTAAGAGGCATTTACATTCTTTGAAGACTTGTAAGTTTGGTCTGTGTAGACTTTGGTGGTGATGAATAAATAAAGTGGGAATACACAGCTAACTACTGTGTTATTAAAAAGTTAATTTACATTTTAATGACTTAGTTACTTTCTGGAATAGAAAACGTCAGGTAAACAAAAACACCTACATAACCAAAGTATATGTAATTAATGGTAAACATACAAAAATACATTTACTATTTCAAAATGAGCTCTATTACTATTGAATTTGAGATGATTTTTGTTTTTGTTTTATCATCATCATTATTCGAATACCTAAAGAAAGCAACATTGTATCAGTGACTAGCTGTTGCCCGTGACCTTCGTTTGCATGAAATTATTATAATAAATATTATAAAATTGTATGTAATAATATTGTTACCAATTTCAAGAGTATTAATTTTATTTTTGCACGGAACCCTAATTCTTATTCTAAAATATAAGTAGCTTTAGTTACTCCTTCTCCTTTATGTCAGTAAAAGTCCCGTCAAAATCGGTCCAACCGTTTCGGAGATTAGCCGGAACAAACAGACAGACCGACAGTCAGACAAAAACTACAAAAAATGCGTGTTTTGGGGGAAAACCGACATTAATACTAATATTTACATGAATTAGGGAAAACAAAAATTTCATCAGCCTAGGGTAATTTAGGAACAGTCACATGGAGTATCACATACGATACGATTTAATTTCATACACTCCAATTTACAGACACTTCAATTTTATATATATATATATATATATTTTATTTGTATAGATAAAATTGATGGAAAAGCCAAAAATATACGAGTATAGGGTTGACTGAGAATTTTGACACCAGCAGACATGTTGACAGTCGATATTGTAACACAAATAGCTTTTTTTCTAACTAGGTGTGAATTGTCGTTAATGCTAACAATTTACAAGCAAACCACTTAGCAGGACCTCGCTCGCAAATTACCCTTACACAATCAATGAAACCTTCTACCTGATTCTATTAGTAACTCACACAATCTGTAATCCAAATGCATGCACAATTGCTGTACGGCTTCACCTGGGGACCGAGCCTTGTTAGTGATGTTCACAAGTTTTCTTTGCAAAGAAAAAGTAACTGTTGGAAGTGGAGGTAAGTAGATCTTTTCTTTTTTTAAACTTTTGTCCCTGAAGATTCCGAGAGACGTATAACAATTGAATTTTGTTGCAAGTAGAATTAAATGTGAAGTTTTGATGTCCTTGGTCATTGGTTTTTATTTGCGGTTCAGTCCTTCGAAGCTTCATGAAGTAACACGGATTAATGAATGTGAAATTGTTGAAATAATAAATTGCTCTACGGCAAAGCAAGTCACGTAATACGAAGAAACAAATAGGTAGAAATAAGAAAGCAAAATGTATATACAAGACAGAGTAAATGAATGTGTCGCAACAGATGGTATGCAAACAGGATATGGTATAATTTATATTATAATAAGAATTTGTTCCACACACAACAAAGAAAATATAAGATCATTTCACCGAAAAATATATTCATGTGTAGATATTATGTAAATATTTAATCGCAAGTCCCTGACTTGAGCTCAATTGATCGTAACATCCAGCGAAGGCCCTAAAAAGCCAATGTATCGAAAAAACTGTACTAGCATCCACTAAACTATCACATGCCATTAAATACGCGCATAATACATCCATAAGTAAGTTGGAAAATGAAACAAAAAACTGGAGATTACGCGAGATCCCCCAGCGACGCTAAAAGTGCGACACAACTCGCGCGAAGGTTGACAAAAAATCCTGGAGGGTCGGCCTCTATAAGTTAAGCAGGTGTTTGGTTAGTCGCAGCAAAAATTCGCGAAGTTGCCGGACCGACATATTTTTGCGGATAATCTGATAAACGTGCATACACCGTATGTAAAGGTAAAGAGGGAATTTGTTACGTTTTTTGGAACTTGAGTTTTCCATTCATGGTTTAAAGGTAACATTTATTGTGGAAACGTTTTCGGGGAATCGATTAGCGGAGTCGCTGGCGTTCTGTTATCCGGTTCAAATCATATATAGAACCAATATTTGCATGACCAACTGGGCAATCTTTCCGGCTGAATTTTTTTGAGTGTTCTGTTTGTGTTTGAAAATATACTAACAATGCTAGAGAAATCGCTGTATCCGCCGAAAACGTTCTACACGAAAACTACTATTTTACAGGAAAAACATTCGTTCAAACTGGTAAAACGCTGGAACATGGTCCAAACATGCAGTTTTTGACAAGTCTGTTCGCAAACGGAAAGTTAGATATCAACAATTCTGGTTCAAAGAATGTTATTGAGTTGGATTCTATCAGCGAATTCATTCAGTAAACTGCTTTCTGCTAACTCAATAAAAACAAACTAAAGTTCGTATTTGTCAACCTTTCGATTGTGAATCTACTTATTTGATTTATTAATCGTTTAGGTGAGCAAATTCAAGGGTCAGAGGGCCGCGTCGGACCGATATTTTTGCTACTCCGTTTAGATTACACCGGCCGGACCTTAAATTTACTCCTGGGTCCAACTTTAATAGGCTCCAATATTTCACAACGGTTTTTTGTGAGGATGCGTTTATATTTCATGCAGGAATTTTGTTTATGTTTTTAATAACATACGGTGCTCTCGAACACATAAATAACGTCGTGATGTGAGAATATTTGGAATATGAGAAGGGTTTTGTACAAAAACAATTTTATTTCGTGAACGTTCTTTTTTCAGTGTTTTAAATTCTGAAACATTTGTATTTTAGTGTGGTAATACTACTACTGGTATTCTAAAAGAATTTAATACTAAAAGTGAATGCAATCTGTGCAGAGCTAGCTTATCAAAAATGCCGCGTTTTTTGTTAACATCGTCCGTATTACTTCGAATGCAATCTAAAATATTGTGTTTTAAAACTAGACATCAAAGCGCGTTTCCGGAACATGTAGGTTGTAAACATTTTATTTCGTTTCCACAAAATTCAAGTAGGTAACATAAAATTTGCGAAAAATCTGACGCGAAAATCCTGGTCATAGTAATATCTTAATTATATCGTATTTTTTGCACGTTTTTCACACAATCTAGGTTATTAAATTCCCAAAAAAATATAACTTTACGTTTATTAAATAAAATAACACTACAAAAATACCACCTACACAAAGACACCTACCTAATATTGATCACACTTCAGCGTTCATCAATTACCTACTTAAGACCTCTTTCACAGGAACTTGAAGCATGGCCCATTGTGTACAGGCACCCGCCATTATATATTTTTTCTCCCCATTACGCCATATCACACATTGGGATCTAATATATAGCCGCGCAGGTCCCAACGAGGGTAGTTTACGACTCAAGTCGATACAGATAGCACAGTTTCCGATACCCCGTACTTGTGACTTGCGAGGTAGATAGCATCGGTTACCTACAACCTGATTTATAAGACTTAACCGCTCTCTCTGACCTGGTGGTCATTTAGTGGGACATGGACAAAGTTTTCGTGTAGGTAGCTGATGTTTTTGTATAAGGTTGGCTATGCGATAATTACCTATTTTAGGAATCGAGGGATTAGTTCATTACAGCACGTTACAATCCTGTTTCAATGGGATGCTTATTTCAATAATTATGTGGTGTATTCCATCATTTGATTTAGAATTCGGAAATGGCTTCGTCAAAAAGAGAAGAAGGCATGAAGAGAAGTTTAAAAAAGTTGCGAATGCTCTTGCGCCTCCTTGTATAATCAAATTCTTTAAAACATCTAAGAAGTCTGTATAAAGCTCTACTATAATGTTGTTTATCAGTATTATGTACAAAACCGTTTAACATAAAAAGGCTCCATTAAGGTTACCTTTTTTAGGTTCAGAGGTAAACAAAAAAATCCGTAGTTGAGTTTACTTTAGGTCAAATCCATGTCACGTTAGAAGCCTCTAGATATCTCAACGGTCTAGTTTAGAAAGAATACAACAAAGAATTTTTTTTTAAACTTGCTTAGGCTGAATAGAAAAACACCAAAATAATAAAACTAGTTGAACTAATGATATTGTGTCTATGGAGAAGAACCAGCTAACAACTCAACGGTAATGATATCTATAGGTAAATTGCCTCGAGCATTTCAAATTCATAAAAAGGAAATCTTTAAACCATCGCCAATCTTAATCGATTGGCCAACCAATAAGCTGGCAAGACTCAACATATAAACTGGACCTCAGGCCACTCCCTTAAATTCGACGGCTCAACTGGCATGCGTCCAGTATCGCAATGTAGACCACTCGAGGAATGCTTATCTGTGTCTCCTCACGTGAAATATATCACGGCATTGTCCAAACGAATGTTTTAAGCGAAGTGGTAAACAGCCTTATATAAGCAGCTCCTAATTTGGACTGAAAACAGTCCTAAAATTTTATTAAGCAGAAAGTTTTGTAAGCTCCAAAATTCG
Organism: Eurois occulta; assembly: GCA_950022335.1. Classification (NCBI taxonomy): domain Eukaryota; kingdom Metazoa; phylum Arthropoda; class Insecta; order Lepidoptera; family Noctuidae; genus Eurois; species Eurois occulta. Next base: position 18,267,606 of record OX465497.1, read on the forward strand.
GAGATACATGTCAAAGAGAAAAGTAGTGAGTCATCTGGAAATAAGATTAGGGAAACTCATATAAGACTTTGAGATACTTAAAGAAAAAGTTTATGGTTGATAGACTAAAGACCTTTTCAAACACCTAAGTAAGTTAAAATAGTCGAGTTCTTTTAGGTCGTTTGCCAATCAGTCATTTTGAAGGGGATCCGAAAAGCGGATCCCAATAAAGATTAAAGATAGCACTGATGAAATGTTTAAATTTACATTCATCAAGCTGTAACATTCAGAGAAACTTTCTTGCTAAGAAAATGTTCCTTTGATTAGCTATCACTCATGATTACCTAGTAATTTGTCTGGCTGTAAGTACTAGTGTATTTTATGTTACGACCCGTAATTAACTTATTCTAGAATAAATAACGATTAGGTAGAAAGGCTAGATCTTTTCTCCCTTATCGGCACAGACTAAATGAGAATTTAGCAGTGATTAATAGATTGGTCATCAAGGAAAATGGCGCGCCCGTGTCTAGTGTACAAATAATTTTACTATATGTGGAAACTTGTAATTCGCCATATTTTGTGTAAACGATTACTCACTGCCTGTTTAGCTGTAAGTTTACCTAAAAATTAAATAAATAAACTAAAAAAAAAAGAAAAATCGTACTAGTTATACAACTTGCGCGCGCACTAGCGCGTAAAGATGGAAAATAATAAAACGAGCGTAGATAAATTAAAAACAATGTCTTGATCATGATACAGCTGGCATTTGGAATCGTCTAACGTAGCTGAACTGAAGAAAACCTCAATCCACATGATAGAAAAGAGGTCTTTACTCCAAAAACAAAATAAAAATACGCACGTAGAGTCAAGGGCCAATAGTAATAAATATCGCGACGCATTCCAAATTGTTTACCTAACTCCTTTTGACGGAAGTACGACTATCATTTGAATTCCTAGTCGTCGCATCCATCTCAGGACTTTCACGCACGTGCAGTCAAATGATCTGCTCCCGAATTCTCCCTGGAGCGGCGACGAGCGACGATTTAAACAGCCTCGGATCCGCTCCCAAAGAATTGTTTCCGTACCATGCTGGGAAAACCGGGAATTAAACGACGTATCTTTAAGTCACCGTAAAACTCCACGATAAGATTCCGAGCACTTTCAAGCAATGAGTCGCCAGCTAGCTTTGCGACAGTATTTTTAGTCCATTTTAGGCTAAACCGGGGATAAATTACCGTCATTAGCTTAGCACAAGTATTTCTGGGCTAGGACATAATTTTGTCGCTTAAGCCTCTGTTTTGAACACAAAAGCAAGCCGGGTTTGCACGGCTTGTATGTCTCTTTTCATACTTTTTTATTAGGTTTTCGGGGTTCTAGTCCGGATCCGTAGCAAAGCGATTATTGCTGATTTATGGGACTGCCAGCCTCGTTTTATTGTGGTTCATAGCTGACTCGTGGGCTACGGGCTTATAGCTTTCGCGTGGAGGTTATCTTATACGCTTACATGACATAAGGGTGTGTTTGGTGAACCTTAAGCACCTAAGCGTCATGACGTACTAGACAACAATATCTATACCTACTTCTAAATCATCACTATGAAAGAACGCGAACGAGGAACATATTTTTCAGAACGACGTGACGAACGCATCAGGCTTTCCGCTACCGATGGGCCTGTCTTAAATACTGTTAAATCTGTGGCTAAATGTTGGTTTCTCCTGTATCGTGGGTGCATTTACAAACATTTAAACTCACACACACCATCATCTGCCTAGCCTTTTCCAACTATCTTGGGATCGGCTCCCAGTCTAACCGGATGCAGCATAATACCAGTATTTTACATGGAGTGACTGCCTGTCTGATGTCCACTACCCAGTTAGTACTGGGTAATACGATATCTTTGGTATTTATTTATTTATTTTAAGTCATTTATTCATTTGTTTAACATAGGTAAAATAATAATGGTATATCAAAGAAATGAAGAGTGCGCTATGTTATGCCAGAGGGCGTACAAATGTTTGTAAAATAAAATAACTAAATTTTAAATTTTATAGAATTGCATACTACAAATTAATTAATAATACCTAACAATAGAAATCAATGTGAATAAAAAGAGAGAAAAATAAAAGTAATATAAAAAAAAAATATGTCAAAACAGTACATGTCAAGGCACAGACTGAAAACAAATAACACAATGTCAATGTACAATACTAATGTCAAGATACAATTCAATGTCAATATACAATACTAATGTCAATATGCAATTCAATGTCAATATACAATACTTATGTCAATATACAATTCAATGTCAATATACAATACTAATGTCAAAATACAATACTAATGTCAATATACAAACAATCATCGTATTTTATTAGCATGTCAAAATTCTACCATTAGATTTTTGTTTGTTAAGAATTCCGAAATACTGTAATATGCTTTGTTCACCAGTAAAGATTTTAGCCGTTTTTTAAATAAGCTCATGTTCAATTCTTTGATTGATCGTGGTAAGTGGTTAAATATGACTGGTGCCATACAAAATACACTTATGAATTAAGGACTTATGGTAAGACTGGTTGTCAGACTTTCGGGCCACTGACTACCTGTAACGGCTGTCAAAGATCTACAAATGACAGCCGGGACCAACGGCTTAACGTGCTTTCCGAGGCACGGAGGAAACTCGGTACATAATTCGGTCACCCATCCACAGACCATCTAGGCAAGCACGGCTTAACCTAAAGATCGACCCGAGCGGCTGTTATTATTTAACCTTACATACACAAACTATTAAAGTGAACCCACCTACTCCTACTCCAGAATATCACAGTATCGTTTTGATCTAGATAACGAGCGCCAAGGTATTGTGTGTGATATTCAGTATTCAAGTTAACGAACAGAGTAACAAGGTAATGCAGTTTCCATGCATCGTGAGAGAGATATCTCATAGACAATTGTCGAGGCAACAATCCTAGGTGAGATAGTGGCATCAGCGAACATGATGTCATGATTATTATATTATCTAAACGTTAAGTTTCTCATCCATACTTTTATTATAAATGCGACAATAGCTCTGTCTGTCGATGTTTGCTTTCACGGCTCAACGGATTTCGGTAAAATTTACATTTAGAGACTGTTCATTCCAGTAGTAAGTTTCCGCTGAAAATTCTATACTTACGCGCGCAAAAGTAATACGGGTGACAAAGTAAAATAGATTGTTACTACAATCTCCATGCTTGGTAAACGGATTGCTTTGACTAAAAATTGCCTACCAAGATAGCTCTTATAAGATCTTCATTATCATCATCAGCTACAATCTTAACTCACGTACTACCGGGTATAGGCTCTCTTGTCTTGTCTCTCTCTCTCTCTTTCTCTCTGGGGTCGGTCCCTCATGTCTGAGGATCGTGATCAGCATTAGAGTTGCATCTTTGGCGGATGATCTGCCTCCACCGGTTTCTGTCCAGCACGTCTCTTACAATTTGGATGCCGAGTCTTTAATTTGGTCGATCCATCTTGTTAGTGGACGACCGCGCGATCTTTTGCCATTGGTATTCCCAATCATAATAAACTTTTCCAAATTTTCGTCACCTCTACGCACTGTTTGACCGAAGTACGAAAGAATACGTTGTTGGCACAAGGTGGATAAGCGAGTTTTTATTCGGAGCTGGGTCAGGTTCGATGCATTGGTGCGTTTTGCCGTCCAAGGTATTATCAGCATTTGTCTCCAACACCACATCTCGAATGCATCAATCCTCTGCCTTTCTCGGGCCAGGATACTCCACGTTTCTACTCCATACAGGAAGATGGGGAAAACTAGAGCTCGTACCAATCTGATCTTAGTTTTGATACCAATTCCTCTTTTCTTCTTATCTTGTACCAATCCCCAAGTTCCTATGCCAGCCTCGTCCTTATTATCAATGTGGTCCTAAGTATTTAGACGGCTTGTATACCCACTAGTAAAAAGAGTGTCCTTTCCATTCCAAACACGCTAACATTCCCAACAAGTATCTCTAAAAAGGAGGTAAATAATTACAGCACAAAACGCTTGAATGTATCACTGAAGTAATCTCCAACAGTACGGTTGGCAAAAGTATTAACATTAGGGATTCCTACCACGTCCACGATATATTTGAAACCTTGCAATAGCCCTCTTTAAATGCTTATTCCATTTACTCGCATTATTTAGTTTATTTGTAATATTGGGTTTTCAGGAATTCAGGTCTTTTATCCAGAGTTTGTATTAGTGCCTACTTAAAGCAATAGGGTCACCCTCTTTTATATGGGACTTTAGCATGACTGGCAAATTGTGGGTGTACTATAGATACACCTATGCCTAACCTATTGGCTGTTACAGATGTGATGTTATGTTTTACGATACCTTCAGTGTTTTATTTAAATAAACAAACAAACAACCAACTGCCTTGACAGGGTTTAAACTGATTAACCCCGTTTCACTTGCAATCACGTGATACAATGTCAGCCTTCGCCCGTTTCCTCACAGAATTGTAGGACTTGTCTCAGAAGACACAAGGGCTGGAATCCCGTAAGGTTAATAAATAAATCACTTAAATAGTTAAGGTGACCATTCATCAATGTGGATTGAAAGTAGGCTCCATTTTCCAAAACCAAAACCAAAACTACTCTATTTTTGAATCGGTAATGGAAGATACTTTAGCAAAGCTTGCAACTGGTAATAAATCACTGGTAATCTGTGGTGACTTTAATGTTAATATTTTAGATCAAAATTCAAATAGCAGTAGATTATTACATCTTTTTAAATCATATAATTTGTTAAACGTGTTTTCGGAACCAACCCGAATTACTACAAATACTGCAACATGTATTGATAATGTTTTTTGTTGCTGCGACTACTTGGATAAATCAATTGTAAATTACCTTCCTTCTGATCATAGCGGTCAAACCGTTGTTTTCGAGTCCTACACACCATTACAAAAAATTCAGATAAAGTCCAGACAAATGACACCCAATAATTTAAATAAATTTAATAATAACTTAATTAGTAATTTAGGTATTCCGGACCATATTATTGAAAATGTAAATCACTTTTATGAGGAATTCTTTTCGGTAGTTTACACCGAGTTTAATAATACATTAAAAATGAAAACTAAATCTATTTGCCCAAAGTTTATGTTCAGTGACTGGGCAACTAAGGGTATTAGGAAAAGTAGGGAGCGATTGTTTGAACTGTACGGCCTTAAGCCTTACATCAACTCAGAAACTTTTAATAAATATGTTGCAACTTACTCTAAAATTTTTAAAAACACTTGTAAGGTAGCTAAAGCCTTATTCATTAGCAACAAGATTAAATCCGCCGATAATAAAATAAAGACGGTTTGGAAAATTATCAATAGTGAAACTAATAGACACAAAAAATATAATAATGATATCACACTAGATACTTCACGTGGTCTTATAAGCTCTAAAAACGAAGTTGCTCAAGAATTTGTAGATTTCTTCACTAGTATCCCACTTAAAACTACTGAAACCTTAAATTCCTCACCCTTGGTTTCTATTGATTTGTTGAGAGCGAACGTTTCAGCCTGTCCGGTTGAGTTTCAATTTAAGCATATAAACCCCATCACAGTCATTAAAGCTTTTAAGGAAATCAAAATCAAATTAACTGAAGATCTATGGGGAATGTCCATTAAAGTTTGTCAAGCTATTATTGACACTATAGCACCGTTCTTAGCCTTAATATTTAATTTATGTGTGGACCAAGGAGTCTTCCCGGACCTTATGAAATACAGCAAGGTAATACCACTTTTCAAATCCGGGGACAGTAAAGACTCCAATAACTATAGACCCGTATCCGTGTTGCCGGTTTTCAGCAAGGTGTTTGAAAAGGTAATGCTTAATCAGATGCTCACACACTTTAACACCAATAAAATCTTACATGAGAAACAATATGGTTTCACCAAAGGACGTTGCACGACTGACGCCGGTGTCACCTTATTAAAACACATATTTACGGCGTGGGAAGAGGCACAAGATGCCATAGGAATCTTCTGTGACCTCTCGAAAGCATTTGATTGCGTAAACCACGAAACCCTACTCTTGAAACTTGGACATTACGGTTTAGGGAAACTTGCGCTCAGTTTAGTTAAATCGTATTTAAACGATAGACATCAGCAAGTACAAATAAATGGTGTCAATTCAATGGGTTTAAAAGTAAGTATGGGTGTACCGCAAGGTTCGATATTAGGTCCTTTCCTCTTTTTAGTCTATATAAATGATCTACCCCATTTATTTAAAAACCAACCACAAATGGTGTTGTTTGCTGACGATACCTCTTTAATATTTAAGACGAACAGACGTGCCACAAATCTTGACGACGTAAATAACGCCCTATTGCTGGTCCATAATTGGTTCACCGCGAATAATTTAGTATTAAATGGGAAAAAAACGAAGTGTATAAGATTTGCTCTACCGAATGTCAAAAGTAGTGATAGTGACATAGTATTGAATCAAGAGAAACTAGAATTCGTCGAAAAAACTGTTTTCTTGGGGATCACGCTCGATTCAAGGCTTCAATGGGGTCCGCATATAACTTCTCTTGCAGGACGGCTGAGTTCAGCAGCATATGCTGTTAGAAAAATCCGTCAATTTACTGATGTAGATACCGCGAGGCTAGTCTATTTTAGTTATTTTCATAGTATTATGTCATACGGTATTCTACTATGGGGACGGGCTGCAGACATTGAGTCTATATTTATTCTGCAGAAAAGAGCTATCAGAGCCTTATATGATCTACGTAGACGCGATTCTCTAAGAGAACTGTTTAAGGAAATTAACATCATGACAGTACCTTGTCAATACATCTATGAAAACATCATGTACGTTAGGAAAAATTTGCATTTATTTAGTAAAAGAGGTGACCGACACCACTATCATACTAGAAATAGGGACCAACTAACTCAACCAGGTTTCAGGCTAGCTAAAGTAGACTCATCTTTCATGGGGTACTGTTTAAAATGTTACAATAAAATACCTCCCCACATTCTACAACTGAATGAGACGAAATTTAAATCTTGTATAAAACGCACACTATGTAGGCAAGCATATTATAAGTTGGGGGATTACATTGATGATAAAAATGCTTGGCTCAATGCTGGTCCTGCTCCACAACCATAGGGGCAAACTAATTGATTACCATGTGAAGTTATTGTGGAAGCTGCAGAAGATTGTAAAACTATCTTTGAATTGTATAGATTCAATCTCTTAGTATTATATAATCGCATAGCACATGTGTGAGTACTATGTACTGTAAAGCTACCATTTACATTTAGTTATCTTCATTGACTTGAATGTGCCCTGGTGGCTGAGAGAATGTCATGCTCACACAAATGTCTCGCTGATGGTGGCGGGTGTGTCGGGTCATTTAGTTCCCTTCAATGTGGTTGAGTTGAATGGCGCTGATCCATGCGTCATGTTCGTGAACGGGCGCTGTCAGTTGGGACTGGTCATCTCTTAGCTGTCACGGTTTATTTTAATTACTTTATTTTTAAATTGTTGGTTTAATCTTTTACTCTGGACGCTCTTAATGTGCACGTCTTTGTACATCGTTCTCACATATAATGTATAATCTCAACATGAATGATGTAACCAAGATTTTGTAACAATATTTTGATTTAAAAGAGTGTCCATGGAGTTTCTTGCCCATTCTTCTCCATAGAGATCTACGATTTGGAATGTGCAACTACAGTACTTTCGCAAGTTATTATGCCTTGTGAATGTGACTGTAGCTTAGCTTTTTTGTTTTTGACTTTCAAAAGTGCCTGTAATGGTCTAATTGAAATAAATGCTTTGAGTTTTGAGTTTGAGTTTGAGTTTTCGCAGATATTTACTCCAATAGACTTTACTGATGATAGCAGTGGATTACAAAATGGACTCTGTGACCTTATTTTAGGATACACAATCGAATATTGAGGCGTAATAGTTTTGTTTCACATAGGCTGTACATAATGTAGTGGTTTTGTAATGGCCAATAATTGGTTGAAACGAGTAACTTTAGAATAATGGGTGTGATTCAACGCGATAGATTATAATAAAGCGATTCGGTGACCCTATTCGCTGTAATATAAGCACTAAATCTGGGGTTTACTCGGTAAATCAAGAGCTACAAAAGATTATGTTAATGCTGATTACGCTAATGATTAATGCGAACATAATATTTATAAAGTGATATTATATTGACTAATTAAGTTAAAATAAAAAAAGTTTACTCAGAAGATAAAAAAATGAAATCAGAAAGTTGGAATAGTGAAAAACGAATACGGAGTGTGAGTTTAAAGGAACGAAAATACGGAAATCGTTAAAAGTGTAAGTTTGAATTGAACATTGAAATCGGTCTTTTATAGTTTTACCTAAAACCTAAACAGAAATTAATTACTTTGCATCGGTATAAATATTTTTAGAAAACGGCCGTAAATAATGGCATTTCAATATTTTTCTAAGATGAACTTGTAAAACATCATCACTCGTTACTCTTTTCTGTGTGGAAATCTCTTTCTAAAGTTTGATGTGTTTTTAATAACGTCCGGGTTCTGTATATAATATGGACGCACGATACTTGCTTTTGTATCGATACTTTGGATCGATATGTGGGTGAACTTGACATATCATTTGACAAAAAATCTGAGTAGGTACTATTCGCAGTAGTATCGAATACAAATTCAAGGATCGAATCATATTTTTTATCTCTCTAATAATCAAGTTCAAATTCCAGGGATTCTTTTGTAATTTTGTGTCCTTCTAGGTATTGTATTGACCAATCATCTAATTTGGGAAAAATGTCACACTATACGATTCAGTCATTCCGATACGGGAATTTTGTATCCAAAATATCGGACTAACTCATCCCGTTGTATCGATACTATAAAGTATCGAATCAAATCGTGCATCACTAGTATAGAGTACAATGTTGGTATATTTATTGTGGACCCAGTGAAGCGCCGTCGAACGAGCTCGATTAATGTTGTCATACAGCAACTTAGCTTACAATATAGCGCTTGGCATACAAATTGTTTAATATGGAACAATGCAGGCAACTAATACACAGCAGAAACTTTCTTTTAATTAAAAAGAACAGCTTTTGATGAAACCATTATTCTGATATAATGAGCAAGAGAACCGAGAAAGTCAGCTTTTAATATGCTAAGAGAAATAAGGTTGCATAAACGTTTATGGCCGATGACCAACGCTGGAGCGCGTACTGAGGGACAGTTCTCGTATTTTTGAGAACAGTCAAATCTTAGTGAAAATCTCCCAAAAAAAAACAGAAAATTTACCCATAGGTACCTACTACATTTATAAGAGAAGATCGTGACTTGAATTTGAACAGGTTAAAACACTAGAATTGGCCTTACCCTTAATTTAGGAACAAAATAGTTTCAGTACAAAATTGTTTTGTTTTTGTTTACAATAACTCGATAAGTTACGGGTGTGTTAGCTAACAGGGGGGAATGGGTGAACAAATCGTATATGTCTGATGACCCCATGTATTATAGAAACATTTCAACAAAAAAATCCAACACCAAGTACCTACTTACAGCACACACACATGACAAAATAAGAGATGAAAACAAAAATATACGAATAAGTTTTGCTGTAGCAACTCAAGTTCTCAGTTAAATGGAATTGTCAGTTCTCGGTAATATCGATGTTTGCTCTATGAAAACGTTTGAAGCAGCTGTTTTATTTTCACGTTTCCTTTATGCCAGAAGTTGTTCACATTCAAGGGTGCTCTCAACGAAAGTATTATTACATCTTGCTGTCTCACCTTGTATGCTCGATCTCTGTCTTAAGTTACAATTTCAAACGCAGTTATTTAAATTCATTACTATAATTTCGTCTGCAATTAAAGTCTAGATAGCTTTACTGGAGCTAGAACTGAGTCGATTAAGGTTCTCGTTACCGAAATAATGCGGTTAATAAAAGTCGGCTAATCGACGAATAAATATCGATTTCGAATGGTGTTCGCGATGCTAGAAAACTTGGCACAGTTATGTAACTAGCTCTTGTGTATAGTTCATTGGGTAAATATCTAGAATTGAAAATAGCCTAGGTGGTGAGTATTTCCCTAATAAATATTTTCAGGAAATAAAGTAAATGTGACTAATGGTCGGGGGGTTATGACTAAGTAACCGCCTCTACATTTCTATAGAAAAGCCGTGGACCGACTAACCGTCAATTTTATACTGAGATCAGGTCAACGACTGTGGACAGTTATTGCGTGGGATTCTGAATGCGGAAAATAGAGACCGCATTCAGACCGATGTCAGATAGGCAGACTGCATAAGGAATACTAATGAGCCGAACAGAGCACAGTTGAAAACAAAATCCTGGCAGATGATGAATAGGCCAACAGTTAGCATGCAAACTGGCAAAGAGATTTTCAACTAGATCCGCACTTTATGAAAGGCCTAATACACCAGCGTCTTCAATATGCATGTCTGCGCTGCGCTGGTGTATCATCGTAAGACCGAAGTACTATGAGCCGACGAGCCTAACTCACGTTTCGTCAGCGTTGTTCGAAAGCGTTTGGGCTGCTCATAAAAAACGAGCACCGAGTAAAACTGCAATCATCTTGGCCGCGGTTTTAGGCTCGCGCTTGATGAAATGGTGATGGCAATTTGTAAGGCATTCGAAAAGATACCAGCATATCTAAAATATCATAGAAATGCAGTGCTCAAATGCAACGCTTCTAAAACAGAGCTGTGATTGTATGCGCTTCAAAAGAGAGACAAAAGTGCAAGATGCTTCCTATCTCATGGAATAATCCTGACTGCCTTCATAAATCTTGTAAAAAGAACAAGAGAGCTTATTTGCCAACTCGTTATTAGCATCGCTGGAAGATACCTAATGTATTATTAGTCATGTTGTGAACCTAATCCGGCTAAACGATACATTGTCTATACCTACGATCAAACCTCACCCTATTCTAAACATTTTGTACAAAATTAGAATACACGTAGGTACTCAGAAATATACGAGAAGGTAGGTACTTGATGATCAAACGAAGTTTTTGTAACGACGCGTATCGATCACAATTATATACCGTTGGCTTTTTCCGAGGCCATTCGAGATTAAACTGATGTGGAAGCATGTAAACATGTATACACACACACGTGTGGATGTTAGATTGTTAGGGATATCAATTACACGGTATACCTATTAACTGGAAGGAAAAGCTCACTTTTTCTCAGAACTGTTCGAGTAAATAACATAAAATCAGCATGCAATTGGTTTCTGATCGTGTAAAGATGCCAATGCATACATAAACATGCTAATTTAGTCAGTGACCGGACTCACGTGCCGTAGCTTGTGGGTTCGAACTCAGGCAGGCACTTTTTGATACAGCCACTGCTCAAAAAACGATAAAGGTAAAACATTGTGAGCAAACCGTAAAAGCAAAAAATCGAAGACATAGTGTGACATCGACCAACCTACACCGAGCCCGCATGGTGAATTATGGGTCAGTTCCTATCATAGAGAGGGGCTTGAGTCCCAGCAGAGAGAACGATTTAGACGGATTATGCAATCTATACAAATAAATAATATGGAAGTGTCTGTTTGTGATGTCATAATAAAGGCTCGTTCCAATTAGTTCTACTATACAGTTCTAAGGTAGAACTAATGTGAATGTTTGTGCCCACTAGTCCTACGATTTCAGGTGGTACAAAATCGTAGAACTAGTGGAACCAAAAATTCTCATTTGTTCTACTGTTCTATTACATAATTCCAGCTTTTTACTGAATGCATGAAAGTACAAACAAGTACCTTTTGTACTTTAATAGTAGTAATATAACAAAAATATTGTTTTAAGTTTTGTCTTTATGTAGGTCGGTCTGTCTGTTTGTTTGTTCCGAAATGGCTCGACCGATTTAGACGGGACTTTCACTGCAGTAGCTGATGATATCTGGAGTAACTTAGGCTACTTTTGTATTAGAAAAAGAATTAGGGTTCCGTGCAAAAAAAAAAGGAAGTAATTTCGGACGAAAGTCGCGGGAATTCGCTAGTAAATAAATATTTCATCTATAAGTTGAGCTCGCCCAGCGTGACTTATAATTTTTCCGACAGCATGTTACTAACATTACGAATGGAAATGACAGTTCGAAAAGTAGACATGTGACGGCCAAGCGCGGAAAAGTTACAACACTCGGGCGTTGTATGCCATACCGAAAGCCCATTCACAGCTGCTATTCTATCCCAGTCTTTGCATCACTGATAAAATCATTGTGATCTTTGTTCTCGATAAAATAAGGTTAATATTGGGTTGTTACCACTGAAAAGTCTGTCAAATTAGAATGATCTTTATTTTCGTCACAATAAGGTTTCTGTTGGGTTATTGTACTTAGAGATAAAATAACTGTAATAAACTGGAGTTTTAGAAAGAGTCAGTCGGATAGGTATGACAGTGACGACGCTATACAAATCAGAACTGCTTTCAAAACTCAATGCACCTTATTAATGGCCACGTATGTATATACAATATTTATAACCTAAATATAAATATTGTAAAACTTTTTCGTTACAGGAATCTTAAGTTCAACAAGCTGTTTTTTGGTAAGGCGATTCTCACACAACGTCACTTATCCGCGCGGTCGGATGGAGGCCGCAAAAGATTTTGTGGCACTGCGGAAAGGCATCACGGAGCGCCGCTCGTCCGCGCGGTTGGGCGGTGAACGTGTGTGAGGCATCAACTGATTTCATACAAGCCAATCCGACGTGAGATACACCCTGTATATTAATGCATGACGAATGACGGACGTTGACTTAGGACGAATTATGATTTTAATGTTAAATAATTAAGGAACCAGCATTAAATATTGTACACCTTATAGGTATGTTACAGCGATTCTTTATAATGATCATTTAGAACTAATGTTTCACTTGTGAGAAACAATAAATGAATTTGAATTTGAGATGTGACACGTGCGGTGAGACGCTTCAGCATGCGGCCACGCGGACGGGCGACGACGTGTGAGAATCGCCCATAAAGGAAAACGAAACAATGCCTTTTAATCAAGTTTATAGCATAATAATAAGGGAGTGATGTGACAGAATTGACTATTACGCAATCTAAACAAACTAGTTGTAAGCCAGGTGCCTGTATACTAAAAAGCATTTTCGACAGTGCGTAAACCCTGATGTACACATAGGTACATATCTGTGTATTGCCAGTTCAGTGCAGCAGTCCATTCTCTTTGGAACAAGAGTAGATTCTCAGATACATTACCGCCACGTGTGACGGTACCGTATGTAAGAATGCATTGCATTGCAAATGTTGTTTGGGGATTTTTCGCCTCGGATTGTGTAGGATAGAAAAATGTAAACTAATATCCATAATGTATTATTATTTACATGCTAAGGATCTGTACGATACTTCATGCATTAAAATTTTGTTTGTTACCTCTTTTATAGAATACTAGCATACACCCGCGGTTTCGCCCGCGTGGAGGTTGATAATTGTCCCACGGCATCAAATATTATTACCGGAATAAAAATGTGTTAATCCATGTTATAAACTATCTGTATGCTAAATTTCATCCTAATCCGTTCAGTAGTTTTTGCGTGAAAAAGTAACATCCATCCATCCATCCATCCTCGCAATCTTTCGCATTTATAATATTAGTAGGCAGTAGGATTGTTTATCTTTTTTCTTTTAACTTCTTTTTAATTAATTTAGCCCTGTTACTGTTAATATTTGCCAATAGTTTGTTTTTATGTTATAATATAGCAATCTGTGGAAAATTTTGTGGGTAGAAAGTGTATTTGTGAAGTTTAATTTGAAGACAACACGTTTATGCTTAATATATTATACTGTTTGTTTTCCCAGATCTAACCAAATAAGTATAATTTAAGCAATTTGTGTCCATGTTATTAAATATATACTAAAACAAAATCAAAATTGCAACACCAGACTATATCTAATTTAATGCCTCTAGAAGCGCTCCATCAGACTTACAAAGCACGGATGAAGTGCCTTGATTTGAACAAAAACACAAAAAGGTCTTAGAGTTAGTGTAAGCAAGTGCATACAAGGTCTCTCAAATTAAAAGAAACTCGGAAATCACTGATTTTTGTCCTTACAAGGCCACCATCTAACTGGCGGTTAGAAAGTTTAAAGTCAACCCATCACTATTGAGACGAATGACTATTATGTATGCTCCCGCAATAGAAGTACCTACATTTCCTAGAAATATTTTGATATTCTCAATCATCTAGTTCGACCGGTCACCGATCCCAACAGCTGCAAAGGCTAGGAAGTTATTTACATGCGAGCTCTCTCCGAATACCAAACACAATCCTAGAAAAGATATTGTAAATCTTGACCTATATGTAGACCTATATGTAGCCAAGTGCTGATAAAAAAATATTATTCATTTATTAAATTATTCATTTTGAAAACAAAAATCATCATGTATAAATTCTCGTTTTCCATTGGAAAGGAAAACGCGTAGCAATTTGCTACGACACTCGTAGCCTCGTAGCGTCGTAGCAAGTATTATAACACGCTTTCGTAGACCTTTTACAATTCTTAATGTTACTAAATGATGTCCATACAGACAGAAAGATATTTGCAACGGCTCTGCAAGAAGCCTCTACGGGTTTTGGGTTGCAATCTCGTATGAAACAAATGGTTTCAATAACAGATCTAGTGGTTGCGGAGCTGTACATCTGTTAATTACAATGAAACAGACTGATAGACACACTGGCTAAAAGATGAACTTTTATATAAATAAAACTGCCGTTAAAATACTATCTTACTATTATGGACACACCCAAATTACGTAAAGGAAATTCGCTGTGCTTATCAATGTCAAAAATTTGTACCGTATAATTATATTGTAGGTATTAATGAAGCCGTACGATTATTTCCGGTAGAACTGTCGCTAAATTCTCAACTCCCAGTAAACTGCGACACAAAAAGCTACCAACAAGTCTATATCAAATTGTTAAATGATGTTGTAAACAAATTGTTTTGAAATCGGTTGATACATGTCTTGACGAGCTCGTGGCTAAATAATAACAGCCGTTCGGGTCGATCTTCACGTTAAGCTGCTCACGCCTTGGTTAGCCCGTGAATGGGTGACCACCCATTACATACCGAGTTTCCTCCCTGCCACGGAAAGCACGTTAAGCCGTTGGTCCCGGCTGTCAATTGTAGATCTTTGGCAGTCGTTAAGTAGGTGGCCGAAACAACCGGTCCTACCAAGGAGTATCGTATTACCCAGTACTATATGGGTTGTGTGTGTGTGTTAGACAGTCGCTCCATGCTGCATCCATGGTTGCATAGTTAGATTGGAAGCCGACCCCAACGTAGTTAATTGGAAAAGGTTCGGCAGATGATGACATGTGTTGACCCTCTGTTGAAAGACATTGTACAATGGATACAAAACGCTTTGAAAGCGCCACTTGTCTAGCCCGTATTACTCTAAAACTCCAAGCCATCAAGTAACAATAATAACGTAAGGAGAAGTCTCAAAATGAACGAGGTTACGCCTCCATTACTCTGGAGAGCAGGTAATACCCACTCTCCCAATATATCATACTTGAGTAGCTCACAGCGAATTAATGTATCATTGCTGAGAGCTCTCAAGTTAAATTTGCTTGAGCCGCCTAATTAAGTACATAACATATTGCGTGAGATATTCCGTACGTACATTTTTAATTGTGTTAGGTTTAAGTTTAAGGTACAATATTATTTTTTGAAGTGGGTGCTGAATTTAAATTAAGGGACCTCGGTATAAAGTGTTTTTGGAATTAAAACATGGCTGATGTTATTATGTTTTTGTAATATATAAAGTAAAAGTTTATTTTGTGAAGTCGTTAGGCGAACGTCCTACATAAGAATTTTATAATTTGCTAACATTTTAGTGTTTGATAATGATAAAACAAATTAGGTATGGTAAAAATGGTAGCGGGGCTGAGTGAAAACTAAACAACGACGGCCGGGTTTGTTGTTGTATTTATTTAACTTATTTTTATTATTTGTTGTTGTAGTGGCTACAGAAATACACATTGTGTGAAAATTTCAACTGTCTACTTATTACGGTCCATGAGATACAGTCCGCTGACAGACAGACGGACGGACGGATACAGAGGCTTAGTAATAAGGTCCCGTTGGTTACCTTTCGGGTATGGAACCCTAAGAAGTCCTGACTGAAAAAGTGCAAACTAAGGTCATTTAAAGAGTATATTTATGCAATCCAAATTGAGCTACAGCCCACTCGGTCTCATACAGAGGAGACCTGTGTCGCAGCGGTGGGAATGTTACAGACGGATTTGCCTTTGCATATTTTAAGCAAACACATATATGCATAAAATAAACATACTATGTTTTTTTTTTTAGTTGTATGAACTCGCTTTATCGAAGCCAATTAAATAGTTCAATACATTTTGATTCTGAAATTCTATAGCAAATATTCAAATAATTCCTACAGGAATTTATGCTTCCAATATCCAATTTCTCGGAAAATTGATTTTCGTTTGTTAAAATCCGTGAATATTTATCACATGGATAAACTGGTCGAAAAACTCTAATCCGGTGAGCTACCTTTACGAAATTAAAATAAATAATAATCAAACAAAACGAATACTTGAAAAACGAGTACTTGCTCGCTCCAACTTATTGGGTTTTCATTTAATTAAAAGTTCTCCATAAACGTTTAATGATTACGATATGGTAATCAAATTAATGAAAAAATTAAGGCTTTTTGTGTGAAAAACGAAAATTTACTGATGAAAGGAGGCTTTATACCGAAATTGAGGAATTTCTGTTTATTACTGACAGGCATCTGAAATAAACAGGAGTGATTCTCAATAAAAGCTGGTCCAATCGGCTTATATTTTCCTCTTGCTGAAAATACTTTACTGAGGTTGTAACCATGGCTTTTTGACAAGGATGTACAGGAAAACCACCTTTAGTGTAATATTAATTACAACATATTATTTTGAAAATCCCTTGCAACCCACTGCAGGGCAACGATCCCACTCATTTTGCGACAACGATGCCATTGGCAATAACGATAATAGTAATTGTGTTAGGTAGTAACCCTAACCTAACACCATAAAATCAAGGGACAACGGTTATGTCCACCAGTGGGATATGACAGCAATTAAATGTTACTACCTAAGATAATAATTATCTAAAACAATAACATTTAAATTTTGATTACAAAATTAATCATGCACGATTAACGCAAACAAATTAAAAATGTCGGGAAACATATTTAATTTTATCTACATTTATATTCAGTTAGCACAAAATCAAGCTTCAATAATGCATCACCTGAAATAGCCTGAAAGTACTAACAAGTTTTGAGGTGCTCATTTCCACTGAAATATCTGTACAATATAATATTAATTACAATACTGTTTGCAGAACTTGTTGTTAAATAATGAATTTACCAATAAATATCTGCTCCTGAAACATTCCAGCATTAATTTATCGTACACAAATAGAATTTTCTTTATCCTGTGGATCATAATTATGAATTACAGATATAAATCTTTTTCATCATATAATATTTTTTTAAAGATACACTTACTTGGCTTATCCAGGTCACTGATGAACTCCTCAGTTTCAACATATCCTTGGATCCTATCAGCCAACACTAAAAGTACCAGCCACACCACACGGCAAACACACACTGACATACTAACACAAGTCGATCCCATCGTCAAGCCAGCAAGAAACACTAAACAAAAACTAATTTAATTTCCAACAACATTTCCATCTCAAGTCCGTTTTAATTTAAATTCAAATAAAGTACAATGTTTAATCCGTGAAAAACTTGTTGATCTTCTTTTTAATTAAAACACACTTTTCTTTGTAAATAATATGAATAAATTACTCTAGTTTTAATTCTATGGAATAAATATTAGTGACAAGTGAAACACAACTGGTCGACACGTGTTCTACGACTGTAAACAAATCGCGCTCTGACAGCGAGCTCGCGACGCGTGTCTCGACGTGCGTGCGACTCGACGCCTCGGGCAACACTGATCGAAAACCGATAGGGCAGCGGTAACAATCGTAGAAAAAAAAATATTTTCATTCGAATTTTGAAAATGGACGCACCTTTAGTATGTTTTTTTTTATAATCAATTCGAATGAGAAAACAGTAGACGATCGCTGTGCCCGTCAATGATCTGCAAAGAATGTTGACATTTTAGAGGGTACGGAACAATCTGTATCGTGTGTTCATCGTAAAAATAACCATGTATGTTATTCCTCGCAATATTTTCTTTATAACTCCCAGGGCAAAGATAATGGTATATTACCCTCATATAATTTAACAAGTACGCAACTACATAAATATAAGTTTTATGGTAATATAATTCAAGAGTAACGTAACGGACAATAAAGTGTTGAAAGTTTTGGGGAATATAATAAAACACTTGGATGGAAGTTTTCGTTAAAATTGGGTCACAAATATCAGAGGTTAGCTGTCACCAGCAAAACGTCTTTAGAAGTTTATTGAGTTGGCGAAAGTTTTAGTTTAGTACCTGGGTACAGTTGGCAAGAAAAGTGGTACGGTTAGATGGATTGCACATCATTAACATACACAAGAATTTACCATGTTTTGTTTTTATGTTTATTAATATGATACTGTTTCGGTTATAGCCTGTTGTTTGTACTTCAATGCTTGGATTTCTATATACGGAGACTTTCTCTGAATAAATAATTAATACTTCAGGCTATTTCAAATATTTGGCAACTATAAATATCTTATTGTCTGTACCTAAATTGTTTCGGCTTAGAAATAAGTATTTTTAGATCGAATTTGCGGTATCATGTAGCCGTGTGTGTACCAAACATGAATTCTTTGAAACCATACTCTGTAGGCACACATTAAAGCTTAATTTGCGGTATGTCCTATTTATAACCTATCTGTGGCTAATGATTAGAGAAACTCAATAGCTACTTTACTGTATCGTTAGAATATTTTCATCAATGTGAAAATTCCCTTTTTCAGTGTCCTGGTATTAGCTCAAATTTTATTCAATACAATTTAAATCTACTTTTCTATCTATTTAATAAAAAAAAAATTGGGAATAAGTTTCCGGGGAGTTATCCAAGTAATATAAGTACACTTTAAAATTATCCCTCAGATACTTGGGAGTAATCTACAGGTGGTAATGAGTGCACAAAATACTTACTCCATGAAGTTTTCTTTAATTCAAATCATATCTCTGTAATACGATCCTCAAATAAATACCTAAATTCCTTGTAATATTCTTCTATATCTTTCTAAATATGACTTAGGGAGGACTTACAAGGGTATCTGTTATTTTATTAGGCAGAGTTCGCGCGCAAATCGTCAGCCCGCCTCCGGGTAAGGGATTGTACGTATCTTGGTTATTTTATTTAGTAAGTTGAAAAAACATACAATTTTCTGTCTATAGAAATGACTATAGTAACACAAGGGTCTTTTAGTACTTAAATGACGTTCACAGAGGGGCGCTACTGGTAAATATTATGCGAAATGTATTAAAATAAGATGGCGTTAAATATACTTCGAAGCCTTGTACAGCTGTAAGTATGTACACACCATGTAATTAAAGATCTTTCATGTTGAGTCGGAAACTTGAAACTGGACAAAAATAGTATGAATTATTTCTTTTTGAACGTAGAACAAAGGTATTTAGAGCTTAATTTCAAAGGTACTTTGTAATTATACGGAAATTAATTAATTCTTTCAGTCACGGTTTATGGATGCTACTTATTGGTTGTTATTGACATACTTCAAATAAATTTATACAAAACTAGGTGTATTGTAACCCTGAATTCTAAGCCTAGGTAAATAGCCTGTGTGATAGGAATCAGCGTGAGCAGCGATGTCGCACTGTCGGCGCCGACCTACGTGTTGTGTTGTCGAACTTAGACAAGTGGAAAATGCCCATCTGTTTAATTTATTTTATCACCACCGTTCTCATGTCGGTGAAGGTACCCTCCTGAGTACACCCGCATGACCTAGAATCAAAACTCCTGACAGACCTTTTGGTAGACCTGCGCCATGCAAGACATGGGCCCGTGTGGTGAATACGGCTCACTAACTCTCAAAGGGCATTTATCTCACCAGTGGGAACATGCTAGTCTGATTACTTGATTAGGCTTATGCTACAGGAATCATTGACTTCTCTCTCCTGTTTCTATTAATATTAGATTCTATCATGCATACAAAAAACAAGATTATTTCGTGCATTGATAAAAGATATATACATATACCCATGTCCACTATCGGTCGAGTATCTGTGTTATATCAAGCAGCCGTTAGTATCACGATAACAGCCTATATACCTCAAAGGCTGGACCAATTCCTTTCCAATTATAAATCTACCAAAAGCAGAACGCCTCTGCATTAATTTGGTTAATAAACAAAATCATCCGCCCACTGCGCCGTAAAAATTAAATTCGTAATAATAAAAATAAATTAATTTTCCCAATTTACTTTAAATCTGTTTTATTGAAATAAGAGAAATTTTCGCCAACTTCCAAGTTAAGTTGGGAAACATTTTTACTGTGCCGTAATTATTCTCTTTTGCCCACCCACTTTTGGTTATTATTGCTCGAACAAATACTTTTTATTATTGTTCTAAAGTATCTTCATTTAGCTGCCTCGTTGTTCGGCTCAACTGCTGAGTATGAGTTCCAAAGTTCAATCCACAGAATTCATCAATACTACTGACTAATTTCTGATGGATGAACACTTCTGACTCAGTAGGAATAAGCTAGGAATCTAGATCATGCGCCCCGGTTTATCGCAATAAACTCGCCCCTCTTTACCCCTTCGGGAACTGAAGCGTGCTGGTACATCATTTTATTCTGAGTAAAGAATATTCACTCTGCTTTTTAATGAACATCGTAAAAAGACAACTGACTTTTCAATTTATTCCAAAAGGACGATCAGATCGTTTTCACGTTCATTACAGCGGCCATCGGTAGGCGCATATTTCGCTGTCAAATTAACGGGATTCATAAATAGTGGCGATTCCGCTGCCGACAGCACGGTACAGCGCTGCAAGCGAATTCATGTGTTTCGCAAAGCTCGCTCCGCACCCCACTGTGTTAAGTTATAGTTGCGTTTCTAAACGTCAATGTCATCGGTAAGGACTGCACCTTGCCACTGAC
Organism: Eurois occulta; assembly: GCA_950022335.1. Lineage (NCBI taxonomy): Eukaryota > Metazoa > Arthropoda > Insecta > Lepidoptera > Noctuidae > Eurois > Eurois occulta. The sequence continues at coordinate 18,288,742 of OX465497.1, forward strand.
TACCAACAGGATGAAAACTAGAAACGTAAATTCAAGCCAATATACGTCAGTTCTATGACGACGGTCGGTAAAGTCACGGGTGCGAGACGATTTGCTCTGCGGTAGCGCCCTAGCACGAAGATAATAAAGTTATGTTTGCAACGTGTTTCTCGCTAGCCATTTCCATGCACTTGTCATGTTTATTCCGTTTCAAATGAGTAAATTACTAAGCACACGGCTTTTCCCCGTGGGCTTGGTGGAAACTACAGAACGCTATGTTGGTGTGACTGTGGTTCATTACATAGTAATTTCGCTTCGTCCACGTCCATACATCGTGCCATACAACCCACCAGTTGCGAGGACAAAGATATACAAGTCCCTTCTTCTTCTTTATCGTGTGGTTAGTGCCTAAACTGGTGTCAGAGTTTTACCCCCCCCAACAGACCCCCCTCCCCCCGTATAAGTCCCTTAAATACTATGCATATAGAATTTTAATCCTAATACCCAAATATATCACTCACAAAAACATAAGGTACAAATAATGTTGTTTTAAATACCCTGGGAATTAGGAATTATGATATACTCTCATCATTTTGCGAGTAATCAACATTTTAAAACTCACTCGACAGCTGTCAACCTGTGAACAACATAACATAATTTACGGAATACCAACGCTAAAGTATCTTCTTTTATATTACGTAAAACATAAACAAATTGAGAGTATCAAGGGATACAAGTCAGGTTCTTGAATATTTGTGTTGATGGAGAGCTTTTTTCCACCACGTACGCACATGGCGAAGGGCTGTAACTAGGACTGCAGGTAGAGTGCATTGAGGAACTACCTTATATTACTTTTGACGTCCAAAAAGGTGCTGATACTCTGATTCAAATAAATGACTTAAGACTCAATTTGAAATTATTATGAAGAAGAATGACTACACAATTTTGATGTTAATTTGCGGCTCCACCACAAAGACACATGGGAAAACTATCATGAAATTTATTCCTAAAGTTTCGAGGCTAAAATAAAAACTGAGGATCGCTAAAGGTCGCGTTTGAGCGATTAGTAGCCGTGACGGGTCGGCGCCGGCAGTCGGTCGGTCCGGCTTAGTTGTCGCCTAGTGGCCTAGTTCGCAACGACCATCAGTGATTTGAAAACAATAACAATTTTTCTTTTTTATTTCAATACCAGAATAGCGGATTGTTAAGGTTATCATAGCATTATGTAGTTGCATGTGTGAATTTATGTAGGTATAACTAGCTTATGCCAGCGGTTTTGCCCGCGCCGTGTACGGTAATTATCCCACGAGATCGTACTACTGGGATAAAAAGTATCCTTATGTTAATCAAGGTTATAAAGTATTTGTGTGCCGAATTTCACCTAAATCTGTTCAACCGTTTTTGCGTGAAAGAGGAACAAACATCCATACATCTTCACAGACTTTCGCATTTATAATATTAGTAGGACTAGCTGTTGCCCGTAGCCTTCGTCCGTACGAATTTTTTATAAAAATATAATTTTCCTTATTTGAATCAGATTTTGTTAACCATTTCAAGGGTTTTTATTTTTTTTGCATGAAACCCTAATTTGTTTTAAAATGAAAGTAACCTAAATTATTCCATATAACATTATCTATCTGCCAGTAGTCCCGTCAAAATCGGTCCAGCCGTTTCGGAGGTTAGCCGGAATAAACAGGCAGACAAATAAAAATAAGTGATTTTTTGTTTTATGTATCGTATATCCTTTCATATTCATTCAGTAAAAACCTGTTAATTTAAAATCACAAACAGACACTTCAATTTTATTTATTTGTATAGACTCATGTCTCGCCACTGGTCAGTCAAACCTATATTGAAATCCGTTCAATTTGAATTCGAAAATTCGCACCCAGTGTGAGAAATTGCGCTGATTTATATCAAGCGCTTACTATAAGGCAAAACATATAATTGGAATTTACTAAAAAGTCCAAACGTTTAGCAGTTAACAGTCAGATCGATCACAAATCCAATTCATCAGTACAGTTTCATCTCCCCTTATAAATTATGGTAACCTTTACCCAATCAATAACTCATGACAAACAAATAAATCCACCACCCCTGATTACTTCTTCAAGCCCATCAAACGGCCATCAGTCAATAATGAAATTTTATTTAAGTTCGTCTAAACATGCCTCGTTCGCTTACCAAGCCTACCCGAGGATCAATTGAATCGAATACAAAGGAAAAACACAATTGTGTACTGAAAAATCACGGAGGGATCCGCAGGCCAGAATAATAGCGTTAAATAAATAATATGAGAACATCTCTACTTAATTTGGCATCCCTGTTATGTATTATATGGTGGAATGGCCACGACATCAGCGGAGGCGGGAGCGGGCAAGGCTTTCACTTTCAAGTTTACTTTATAGAAAAAAACGACTTTTTTTGCTGCTTGAAGTATTGTTTCTTTTTCTTTGCGTCTACCCGCTGAAAACTGGAGGCAAACCAATTTGTGTAATAGTTCTGACTATTCAAAGTTTGCAGTTTTCCCTGTGACAGTATTTTTAATTATTTTTATTGTGATGCCATTGTTTTGCTGTATTTAAACGTAACAAAGTAACATAATAACAGCGAAATGCGAGGAAGTTTCCAATAATTTCACTGCAACACTCGTCTATATTTCATAAAAGTACAAATGATCTCATAATGAGACAGCCACTTTGTTTTCTAATCCTGTCCTATCTATTGTTTTGTAATCTATTGAGATTTTCTCAGTACAGGCTCGTGTTCCAAAAGTGGTAATATCTGAAAGGAGGCATTTTGTATCCTACGTACAACTACTACCGCGAAAACCCACAAAAACTTTAGCTTCGTCAAGCAGCTTATTAAGTAGTGGCTTTAACACGGTATCATAATTGTTGATACAAAGAATCTGGTACATTAAGAATTCAGAGAATGAACTAATATTCCTAGTTAGCAACATAGAAAAATATTTAGGCAGCCAACTGACATGACATTCGAATTTTGAATTAAATATGATTTAAGAAAGTTTTTGTTGTAACCAGAATTAATGTATCTAATGTGGACCAAAAAAATATAGTTAGAAAACTCAGATTTAGAGGCCTCCGATTGGAAGAAAGGGAACTCGAAAGCCTTTTACTATGAAACGACCACACCCATACTCTATCGATGGTAACGTTAGCATTGCTGGTTTTGTAAGTAATTACTGAAAAATTTGGAAACAAAAACAATAATGGATAGGGAAATAAATACGATTCTCTATTGTTGGTGTGTTTTTATTGGATTCTAGTGGGCGCTGGTAAAAGTACGAGCCACATATGAAAGGTTTGAATTATGTGCACAGCAGACTTGATGGCTGGCGACTGAAAGAGCAACAATGTTGTAACAAGATTAAAATTCCACACAAGATGGATCGAATTTGATAAGATCCTCTTTGTAAACAGCGTTTCCCTTTTACCATGTTTATTAAGTATTGGTTTAGCGAGCTTCGGTAAGGCATCACCGGCAGACAGTGTTGCCAAATTTATCCGAAATAGACTTTCGGTTATTTTGGCACAACAGGGTCTTACAGACGTGCGAAAATCTGGTTGCTTTTCTGAATGAGAGTTTTTTCGCTCTTATTATTATTGCTTAACTTTCGTTTGCTTGACAATATTTATGCGAATTATTCGAACTTCTAGTGTTTCTTTTAAAGCCCAAACCTGAGACTTTCAGGTCCTCGCGTTTGTCACCTGATGTTAACCGATTACTGGAGAATAGTTGTAACTGAACTCGTTGTTTATGACTCTGTATACTGCATGAAATAATCTTTTCGAACCACCGACTTACAACCGAGTTATTTTCACGTCTGTCCACTAATCCACTGTTCACTTTCTTCTTTGGAAACTATTTTTGTTGTAAGAAGTTTTCCGTGTACTGGTAGTTATTTCTCTCCACCCAAAAGTACCTAACTACCGATAACTATTGACTTTGACCACCTCTTAAGACAGTTCAGCCTTGTTATTGTATAAGTTAGTTAGATATAAGTTTTTAAACTGTCAAGGTCACTAACATTACCATCTGCCTAGCCTTTTCACAACTATTTTGGGGTCGGCTTCCAGTCTAACAGGATGCAGCTGAATATCATTATTTTACATGGAGCGATTGCCTATCTGACCTCCACAACCCAGTTAGTCCTGGGTAATACGATGCCCATTGGTAAGACTGGTTGTCAGACTTTTGGGCCACTGACTACCTGTAACGACTGTCAAAGATCTACAAATGACAGCCGGGACCAACGGCTTAACGTGCTTTCCGACATGGAGGAAACTCAGTATGTAATGGGTGGTCACCCATCCACGGACCAACCTAGATAAGCGTAGCTTAACCTAAAGATCGACCGGAGCGGCAGTTATTATTTAGCCACGAGCTCCTCACTAACATTATCATTAACCAAAAAAACAAACAAATATCGGGAACTTAAAACAAACAGTAAACATGGTAAATATTTCGTTTCTAGTGTTAATGATAACTATGATAAGTAAGTTAGTTATTTGAATTGTTAGTTATAATAATTTGTTACTGAAAACTTTGACTTACTGTTAGCGAATCATTCATAATTATAAGGAAGTCAGAAATCTTATTTTCCTACTATTATAAATGCGCAAATTTGTGAGAATGTGTGGATGGATAAATGGATGGATTGTTACTCCTTCACGCAAAACTAGTGAACGATTTGCATGATACTTGGCTCATAGATAGTTTACTTGGATTTAGAATACTTTTTATCCCGGCAGTACGATCCCGTGGGACAGTTACCAAACTTCAAGCGGGCGAAGCCGCGGGCATAAGCTAGTCATACATACAACTTAGTGATAGGGTTGTGGATAATAAATGGCAGGTTCTCCATTTGAAATATTGAAATCCACGTCTAAAAATAAGACTGGGAAAATTTTGATTGATGACAAAATATAATTTCAAAATAAAAGTGTAAAAAAGCCCTGAAAATAGCAAATGAAATTAAAACCTTTAATTTAATTAAACACTCTTTGCCTTTTGCAAAGAGTAACAAAAGCGCCGTCTTTTGATACAAAAATAAAAGGATTATAACAGTTTGTGTTTGCAAAAATCTAGCCAAGTTTACAGGTATTCCTGTAATCTAGAATGTGGCGAAATGGCACATTAGGCAGAAAATTAAAATGGCTTATTCAGCGGAGAGCCAGACGTCTTGGGTACGACTAAGACATTATTTTCACTGTTATTGGTACATGCTGCGCCTTGTTTATCGTACCTGAATTTTTATGATAAGACAAGGATTACTGAAAATATAAATATTAGACTTTTGCTGTGGTTCTACATCTACATGAATGTTTAAAAATGTGACGGTGGCTAATGCTCAATCATGAAGTTTCTCGAACATTTGGATTTAATGAACCTACATAAATATTCAATTTTAAATCAAATATTGTCGAGTTATGGATCATAAATGGGTTTGTGCGGGCAACATTGATGCCATCGCGAGTGAACTTGGATGAAACTGGCATAACAACGTGGCTATTGGCACAGCACAGCAAAGAGAGGCAATAATACCCAGCAGTGTTAATATAGCAGCGAGCGCTGCTGCATTGAGTATCGCAGCATCATGCTGGGATACAATACCTTACCTTTTGGTCTCGTACAGGACCAATTTAGTTTAGTTTGTCTTTCTTTCCCTTCCTTGTTTTTGTTTTTTTGTTATTTTTTTTTTAGCTTTATTGTTTGGCAAATAAATGTTTTACTTTCTTTCTTTCAGTGGGTGTCGGGCTGTGAGTGAACCATCAATGATGACCTATTAGACTGAAACAAGATGAGAACTCACTGTAATAGTATATAAAGTTCATAATTCATCGACTGTCTCTCTCTTTCTTTTACTTTCTGAAACAACCGACTGCCTCGTCGGTCTAGTGGTCGCAAGCGCGACTGCTGAGCATGAGGTCCTCGGTTCGATTTCCGGTCGGGCAAATTGTTATTGGGTTTTTCCATTGGGAGTTTCTCAGTAGCAGCCACGGAGTCTGGATTTGTTCGCGGTGGATGGCAATAGGCTCGCCCCCTATTACGTGGGACTTAAACATAACTGGCCAAATGTGGGTGTACTATTAGATACACCTCTGCCTAACCCTTCGGAGATTACAGGCGTGACATTATGTTAAGTTTCGGAAACAACTAAATATGATAATTTATGTGACTCGATGTCACAATTAGTGAAAATACAACCCATAATATTAAATACTAATAATAATACTTTATTGATACAAATCCTTACAATATGAATGCTTAATATCTAGCAAAGTTCACAATAGTTAAGGCGTACAATCGCTGAAACCCTGCTGAAAATGCAATGACAATCCAACAGTCTCCGCAGGTCATTGACCATATCCACCCGAAATATCCGTGGTGGAAATCGTTCTATAATATGCTACGCTCTATGGAATTCCAACCGAACCTTTAGAACGCTGTATTGATAAAAAACCTGCCAACAACAACACAATGAAGAATAAATTCATGTTTGATGTTATCAAGTTAAAAGGTTCTAATTCTTTTGTTCACTATAACTATACACAACAGTCAACTTTCCTTTTACCCCACAATTCAATCTCTCATAGACCAGAACCCACAGACTAAACAAAAAATCAACTCCTACATGAAAAATTCATAACCGCTCAACTCCATTTATCCGGAGATAACTAAATATGATCAAAAAAGCGTGGAACAGAGCAGACACGAAAACAAATTAGGGTTCACTCCATCACTCGGTGTAACGTGGTTAGGAACAACACAATATATCAGCCATGCAGCAGCCCTTAAGGCTCTTTGGGGAGCGCTGCGGAAAGGGTATGGGAAACAAGACTAATAAGTTCCGTATTCTGTTTGAATTCCATTAAAAATAGTGATATTGTTCTGTAGGTGCCGATAGCATAACAAAAGATTTAAGCATTAAATACTTCAAATTATTTTCAACCACACATAAAATCACACACCTTTTTTTTTCGGATGGGAAGTCATCAAATAACTCCTCCCGCTCTGGGCGGAGCGGAAGGGAGTGTCAGACTCTTACTGACTAAAAACCATCCATGTTCCTTCTTTTGCCCTTTATGTTCCAGGGCCGCGGTATCTCTTTCGAACAGTCCCGCAGCCCTAGCAAGCATCGGCCCTTGTAGGCCCCTCATGTTTGCTGACATCTCTTTGAGGCGCGCGTGGAACACGAACGCGCCGTCGACACGGCCTGTCGTCATAAGACGGGCGGACGGCGAGTTATCTCATTACTCACCATACACAGGCCCGCGAAAATCACACACCTGCCTTGTATATTTAAGTCCCATCTATATGTAGTAGGCAAGTATATTGCCATTAAAAATCCTAAGTCTGGGCTGTTACTGAAAAAATCCTGTTGAAAAAACCCAATAACACTTTGTCTGACCAGGGAATCGAATCCGGTCCTTCAGCCCCCATTACCAGTTCCTCAGTAGTGCTTGCGGCGACTAGACCAAGCAGGCGACCAATCCAATGGCCTTAAACTAGTGTTATCCAATGATTGAGAGCTAGGTTTTGCAATACCAGCCTTACTTAGGGATGTTCAAAGCGCAAAATAGATTTCATCAAAATAATGAGAAATTAAGGCTGTTAAAAACATGCCTAACATTATTAACGTTATAAGGTATCCTGAGGTGTCGTCATAATTGGTTTATAAGTTTAAACTTAATTTGCCAGTTCTAATTTTTGTTAATTGCTTCCTTGTTTAGTTTATTTTGTGCCCAACAAAACGGAGCTCAATGTATTTTTAACAGGTGCCAACACGTTTCAAGAATTTTAAAAGAGTAACCATGGAGTTTGTTGCCGGTTCTTCTCCATAGGAAACGACCAACGCAATCCGTGCACCTTTCCTCGACGTTTTATAAGTGCCAATGTAGGCCAATGTGAAATAAAATATTTTGATTTTGAAGACACCGGTTGACGTCATCACGTCAACGTTAGCTGTCGCGGAAAACCAGTGAACGTGTGCAGTGTGTGTATTGTGTGTGTATAGTTCGGTGTGCTTTGCATTTGCTGTGCTAAAGTGCTGTTAATGCTGAGCGATGACTGTTATGTGTGGTTATTTATTTTGTGTTTTTACACGGCATTTATAATCAGCCTATAACGCTCCCAACGCTGGGACACAGGTCTAATCTCTGTTAGTAGGAGTGGGTCGTAATCGAGCACGCGGGCACAGTGCGTGTTGGTGGATGGTACATGTCATCGATTTTTCGCTCTGCGACGGTTATGGTTTTACTTTTCCGTGTTCTTTCTTTTTGTGAACCAATTTTCTTGGAGACTTGATATGAGTCATCATCTGCCTAGCCTTTTCCCAACTGCATCTGAATACTACCTGTAACGGCTGTCAAAGATCTACAAATTACAGCCGTGACCAACGGCCTAACGTGCTTTCCGAGGCACGGAGGAAACCCGGTATGTTATGATGGTCACCCATCCACAGACCGACCTAGCCAAGCGCAAGACTTGACATGAGTCTAGAACCACAGAATGTATTTATGAGGAAATATTTTTTTACTAAACAAAGGTCCCCATAATTATGAACACACTATATTGAATGGTTTAATGGATACCTTCGTTAATAAAAAGTGTTCGGTTAAAAAATAAAAGATGGCCGGCTTTGGGCAATTTTCTGAACCATTAAATATATCTCCCCTCTTAGGGCTATCTTACAAATTGCTCAATAAGATAAACCGCCGATAATTTCCTGTATTTCTTTTTATATTTACTGTCCTTTATTTTGAAATCGAAAAGAGTGGCAACGCGAATTCATACTTCAAAATGGGATAAAATTAGATAATTTGAATTCAATTAGTGGATAAGGCCCCCCTTCTCACAGCAAAAATTCAAATACAAGTGGTATCTAGTGATATTTACAAGAAGTTATTTTTTAGATATTGATTGTACCTATCACAATGTTTTCTTATTTAACTCAAAGATTGACTGGTAGAGAATGTCTTGTGGCATTAAGTCCGCCTATGTACCACTATTGTACATGAAGTTTAATTAAATAAATAAATATCTACCTAACGACTCTGGATCCGTGTGGAGGATCACATCCCACTCCCATTCACAGACAGAATCCTTTTTTGCCCGCAACAGAAACATAACAGGCTGGTTACGTTGCAGATGCTGCTGCATCTTGCTGGAACCAAGCTGGAGTCCTAGCAGATGAACATAAGCTAACCATTTTCAGAAACCTGGGAGTTGCTAACTCATTTCTATTACTAGCACTACGAGGGGCTTATGGCTAAATAATAACAGGCGCACGGTTCATTTTTCTGGCTAAGCAACACTTGCTGAGGTTGATCCGTGGATGGGTGACCATCATTACTGAGACCCCAGAGAGAGTTCGTACTATAATTGTCTACTCTCAGTTAAGTATTATCAAAAAGCAAGTGCAGCATTTAATTTTCTTTGTTACAATCGAAAAACGAGAGTTGAATATCGGCTAGCTATAGAATAGTGATCAGTTCTCGCAGCTAGAACAAAAGATCATGAAAATGCAATTTAGTTGAATCGTTGAAACGAGCTAAGTCTACTTTTAATTTCTTGAGGAATTGAACAAATTACTAATTTTGTCAGAAAATTTACTTCGTTTATGTTACGCTTGTTTCAGAGACAAATAGAGAACAACGGTAGTAATCATAACATAACATAACCTCACGCCTGTAATCCCCGAAGGGTTAAGCAGAGGTGTAACTAGTGTGTAATAGTACACCCACATTTCAACAATTATGTTTAAGTCCATGTAATAGGGGGCGAGTCTATTGTCATCAACCGGGCACAAATTCGGACTACGTGGCTGCTATTGAGAAATTCCTGATGGAAAAATAACAATTTGCCAGATCCGGGAATTGAACCAAGGACCTCATGCGTAGCAGCTGTTGCGATTGTGACCAGCAGACCAACGTGGCAGTCTTTCTATTGTAGCTGCTTCAAATAATTAAGTCATAATTCATCATCATCATCAAATAAGTTCAACCAACAAGTTCAGCAACAACAAGTTCAACAAGTTCAGTTGGGGTCAACGCAGCATGTCTTCTTCTTAAAGTCATAAGTAGAACTTAAGTAATTATATCAAACTTTTGCTAAACAATTTTATTGGAAACAAAACAGAAACTACTCTATTAACGAACTATATTCAAAGTGAACTAAAAACTATAGAAAACTAGGTCGACTATCAAAACATTAAATAACACCACCCATTAAATACTTACGAAGATCCAATTTTAACTGACTAGAAGTTACTTCAGGTAGCTTTGATTGTTCAGCCATTAAAATAGAAGAACTAATATTAAACTTTAATTTACCGACTGAAGGAAACTCTAATTTAACGATTACGTCCCCGCGCTTACAGACGACAATTAACGGTAATTATGAGTCGTTAACTTGCTTTTACAAGGGTGGCTATTATATCGATCAAAATCTTAATTTAATATATATGAAAGTAAGTAACGTTTGGTTGATTCTAACTTGGAACAAAATATCAATCACTGAAGCTAGCCTAAACTGCCACAAACCATAACGAATTCTATTAACACGTAATTTTTTAGAAAAAAAGAGAGTAAGTACAAAAAATAGGAAATTACAAATCTTACAGCCCTTTGAGCGATATTCCCAACAAGCCCCCCGCGACCAGCGACAATTCTCAGTTGTCACTCCTTTCCATAGAACTAACATGTGCTACGTAAAACCTCATTTCTTCCTAATACTACATAAAACCTCAGTTCTTCCTAACAGTAGTTTATTCCCACAAAACGGCACGGAAGAGGCAAACATCGAGGATTTGAGTGCGCATATTCGACGGAGACACCATGGCTTGTCTGCGTGGAATAGCGCTACCTCTGTGCCTCTAGCAAATCTTCGTACAGCAGGTGTAGATCGTTATGCAAGGGCAGCATCCACCGCAACATCCGCAGCCTCCGCACATTTTTATTTTTTATTTTTTTGGAAGGTAACGAGTACTTAAGAAGCCTAAAATAGGTCGAAGTAGAGGAATCTAAGGAATCAAAAGATGTGGAAAATCACAATTAAAAAAAAAATTGAAGTATTAAGAGAGTTTTTTGGGAGTTTTTATATTATTATAATATGATTGTGTACTACGCAAGCAATCTGATTATACTGTATCATATACTTGTACTGTACACTATTAATTATTAATAGTCATTGGTAACATGAAGGTGGGCTGCCGTTGTAAGACGACTAAAATGTCACGGTGAATACTGAGAAAGTTTCAATATAAACCGTCACATGTCTTGCACTTGCAAGATACGCCTTGGGAATCAAATCGTTAGTTAATGGTAACTTAAACCAACGTCTTTGAATACGATGGTACACATTTATAATCTTTGTGCAACTTAAGTTTTCTTTAAAAGAAATTTATAATTATGTAGAAATGAGTAAAAGTATGAAAAGCTTAGGACAGATCTATGAATACATAAAAATCATGGAAACGGGAAAACTGGAAGACATTACCATTCAGCAACAAGAAAACCCTATTTATTGCAGCTTATATTTATGAATACTGCTCATAATTTACGCAATTAATTCTGTCTAACATAACAAGGGTGCTGAAGGAGTCCATATTATATTATAAATACGAAAGCTCCCATCTGCCTGTCGGTATGTATGCCTGTCTGTTACCTTTTCAAACTTTACAGCTAAACGAATTCATGACCTAGTTTGGGACATAGGATACTTTTTATCCCGAACTACGGGCTGGAAATAATCACAAGTCACGAACTTACGTCTTGTCTTCAACATGAGCGAAGCCGCTGGCTGCCGCTAGTGTTGTATAAGCCTACTTATTTGTCTTAATTTTATGACACTTCACCCGAAGCGACCCAAGTCGCATACATGAGACAAAATTATTGGGCTGTAATAAGAGAATTGCTCTGGGCAATATTTTTGCGGTGTAACTTGCGAGAGGTCAGCAGTAAAATGAATCGATAAAGTACCGCGGACAGATTCGGATGCTGTTACGAAGAGTAAGGATTCAATTTGGGAAGGGTTTAGAGCTATTTTTCGGAGTTTGATATTGTTATTAGATGATTTGGTAAAGTGTTACCGTTCAGACCCAAATATTAAGGCACTATTTTATTTCGAAAAGTTTACCCAAGTGGGTAGTTAATTATGAGTTTATACACTTGTACTTCTTCTGAATAGTGTTTGAATTAGATTTTTGATATATCTGCTTTTAGTTCATTTTCTTTTTCGTGTCGCTGAGATATCAATATTTCCATGCTGTTTGGCTCGAAACTTTGTTACAACCGCAAATTCGTCGGTGACAACACAGTGGACACGGGGAGTAGGATAATAGATGGAATATGGATTGGACTCAGATCCACGTTCACATTCTGCTATTGAGGAGTAACCACATCACGAGGTTGGAGCTTTTCTTCAGTTCATAAAGTTACTGTTTATTATTTTCTACCAAAACTTTACACAACGAATTAAACTGTTAAAGTATTTTATAAGGAACAAAATAAAATATACTTCAGTTGTTCAAAATGATGGTTTTTATTTCATAAAAGTATTCAAGCGAATAAAATCTTCCTGGTTGTAAAAGTTGGTTTATTGCATTTTTATTGACTTTTGCAGTATGCACGAAATTGCCACCTGAAATGTGGAACAGTTTTCATTCAAACCTGCATAAAGGAACAGAAATAATTATTTTACATGGAAAACTTTGTGAGCAAAAACGATTTGAAAAGCGACCAGACAGACACGTTCAATTTGTTTCGGTTAGTCCTAGCATTTGCATAGGCCGCAGGTGTCCATGGATCGTGCAAACTCGCTGCCATATTCGTTGCAGCCTATCGAAGTATCCAGAGGATATCGCGTAGCAACGTTTAGGGAACATTTTCCTCGGCGAGCAAAATGATTTTTAGTGAAGAATATATATATATTATTTTATTGTGCGATCAAAATTGAAAAAGTTTTTTGTTCATTGAATTCTATGTTTTAAATAAAGATTAATTTTCTGAACTAGAACCTTGAACCTGGCTTATGTTGGCGAGAGTTCGAACTCATTGTACGAACTTTGTGTTCTTATTTCAAAGCCATTGTTCGAAAAATTACAAGAACAAACATCGTGAGGAAACCGGCATTTGTCAAGGCCTAGAACATCAAATCGAAGATATTTTTGTGACTTCCACCAACCCTCACTCGGCCTGCGTGGAGGCTGACGGATCGGAGGTATTCGTGTCCCAGCAGTGGGAATATTATAGGCTGATTATAATTTGCTATGGAATACTAGAGCAGCTAGTACATTTAAATTGATTTCCTTTCCCTAGTTCACGTTTATATACAACCACCAATTTCCAAAAACTTTTGAATACTTTTTTATGAGACTCATTTTAGGCTTTATAAACATCGTCGGCGTACAGTTTAAGTGTTACCTGCCTACCTATAACGAAGTAAGCAACTTTATGCCCTTCTTGAGGGGAGTCTTGTTTCAGCGAACAACTTTAATATTACGAACGTCCATCAAAAGTAGATGCTCCGTCAACAGTATCTATTACAACCGTACGACTGGTGAAAATGCTTGCTCAACTTAAACATACATTGCGGAATTTGTATAAGAGTTGTCGGTGGAGTTCCATTGTAAAAGGGAAATGGATTTTAAAGTTTGAAGGATTAACGTGCTCGGTTGCTTAGTAAGGGTGTAGACCCAAGCTAACTTTTAATCATTGTTGAAATATCTATTCCCGAATTCGTTCCGAGTGTACAACTTCACTGGCTGGCTATTCCAGTTTGTTAGAAAAGTTAAAGACATTTGAATTTGTAACGGTAGTCGTTCTGCAAGTTGTAATCGTAATCATTGAATTATAACAAAGGGATGTAGTTTTTATGCTAATTTATTAATGAGGGAAGAATTTGGGGGATATTTTTGTGTTTTGTGGTAGAATTTTCATGATCGTCATCATCAATATACTTGGACCCTTGTTCCATCCACTGCTGAATATATGCCTCCTCTCTTTACTGCCCTGCTTTCTGAATGTGCCAGTTTCACCCAGATCTTCATTGCGGTCTTCTGGAGTGAAGGTCATCTTACCCATCTGACAGACTCTTTTAATCACCGCCCAGAATTATACAATTTTGAATACAGGTGAAGAATAGACACCACCCGTTACACCGATAAATATAAACAATTTCTAAAGAAGCTTGCAACAATTAAAATAATGTGTACGAAACATATTGCTGTGCTTAAAACTAAACAAATTGATTTAGGTTTTTCTTATAAACCATTAGTACCTATAAGTACAAGAAAACACAATTCTGGTATCTAATGAAATAAGATAGATATCATTTACAACAAAGAAACTGTTCTGTTGATAATGAAGACTTCACCGCTATCTTTATGTAAATAAACAAACTCAACCTCGACATTGTGGAAAAAGCCATCTTACCCTATCGTCCTTACGAACACACGTAATATTGTCACTTAAAAAACCTCAGTCCCTCACAGAGCCGAGGGGAACAAAACATCGGCATCTCCTTTGCAAATAACAAACGTTCAAGACAGGCATGCACTTTCAAACTCGACTATGTCAGCCATTTTTAAACGGGAATGTGCATGAGTATATCAGATACTGGGTGGAGTATATTTAAGGTAAGAAAGGGTTTGTGAACTCTTGGGGCTCTTGGTGTAGTAAGTACCACACGGGTCGATCGTTCAGGTATCCTTTCCGAGGTCGGCCCGTGGATGGATGAGCATCTTTACGTACCAGGATCTCTGTGAGCTTCGAAAAACCAAGTTTTTTTGTATGGCGTCTCCTAGGTCAACCTATAAGGATGGCTTCTATTTAACCGGGCTATCCTGTGGTGGTGGTGTACTCTTATTGCTAAGGGCACGAGCCTCGGTTTCGCTTGGGAGGGCAGCAAAGGACAGGCTGGATTTGACTGAGATCATTATTTAGGGGCTGATTTAAAACTACTGGCTCAGCAGGTTGGTTCGAGCAAGGGTCGGAGGAAAAGCCGTGGATCCCAGCTGCCATTTGTAGTGCTTATTTTGATTCAGCTCCACCTAGTTAGATTGGAAGCCAACTCCAAAATAGTTGAGGAAAGGCAAAGAATTTGCAAACTACTGGTACTGATACTGTTAGCCTGTGTCATCCCACAGCTGGGCAAAAGCCTCTCCCCATGACTTCCAGTTGTTTTGATCCAGGGCTAATGTGGGCCACTGTCCAGCTCGTCCCGCCATCTTCTACGAGGTCTGCCGCGACGCCTTCTGGCTGTGTTAGGGCGCGCTTTTGTGTTTTGCTTTTGAATCGCTGTGTGGTGTTGCGTACATGGTCGGTTCGTTTGACGCCTAAAACGATTAACTGCAGACTACATGAAGGTGAAAACAAAGGCTACTTTACTGCACAGTTATTGTAAACTATCATTTGCCTTTGTGTTGCAGTCAACAAAAACACAGTAAAAAGCCTTTAGTTTCGGCTCAGCCCTTCGTGCCTGACGAAAATAGTGGTATTCAGCTGCATCCGGTAAGAAGCCGACCCCAACATAGTTGGGAAAAGGTTAGGCAAATGATGAAAGGGTGATTGACCTCTTGACACATTTCATTAAGTTCTATTGTCTATAGTGCTTTGTTTTTCCATTGTTTTCAGCGTTTTGTGAAGCTTCGCTTTGCTTTGTGTTCGACAACGGTGCGTTTTCTCGGCGACACAGCTAAGACTCCATTCTAATTAAATTAAATTGTGTATGTATATAAAAAGGAATATTCAAGGTAGGTTGACTTTCATAGATTACCTTGTGCGATAGGGCCACCCCATGTCTGTCCATGGAACATGGACACATGGAACATGAACATGGGTGGTTTTTAGTCAGTAAGAGTCTGACACTCCCTTCCGCTCCGCCCAGAGCGGGGGGGGGTCATTTGATGATTTCCCACCCACCAAAAAAAAAAATGTCTGTTCATTGCACACTAGTTTTTAATATTTTGTTATTTGAGGTGTACAATAAAGTTTTAATTAAATAAACTTAAAACTATTCTTCAAAAATCTTTCTACGAATAAATGAAAACACAAGAGGCTTGGAGGCAGTTTGGCAGAATATTGTATGAGTTTTGGCTTTTTAAAGGAACAGCCATTGCAGGTTTGAGTTGACCTGTTCGGACAGTGACGTCATGTGAATGTTATTATCGTGTAACTGAACCCTATCTTAAGAACTTCGACGTAAAAAAAGGTTCCTGAACTTTTCTAGGACAGATAACGGTTCAGAATAGAGTGTTTCATTGTTCTTAGCTGATTGAATAGGCGAAGAATTTTTAGAGGCCCAATTATAGAAACACCTAAACCTAATAGTTGGTTCACTAAGATTAATGCTCTGTTTTGTGGTTAGCAATGGTGACTAGAAGCCTTATCAAGTCTTTATTTATTAGCAAACTATCAATACTTTGAAGCACAAGATGGCGGTTTGATTATTTGGCCAAAAAAAACAGTCATATTACGTATAATGTCGACATAAGATTTGACTACATAAAATAAACTAGGCTTTCAGAAGGTACGAAAAAAGGCTTCAAGAGCCGAATAATAATTTTCTACCTACGCAACTTTCAGTAAGTAAGTATCCTAATATTTCGTCGTATAAATCAGAACAAAAATAGGCACTACTTTTCTAAGGAAGAAAAAACCCTAAAACATCGCGTAATAAAACAACATTTTAACTTGTGTTCCCAACTCCACGTCTCAGTTACTTTACTTGGAATACTCCTCACACTCGTTCCTTCTCGTGATTATAATAAAATAAAAATAAAAAGTACATACGCGGTCTGGGAAGAGTGCGTAATACGCGGCGTTTCGGGTAATACCGGCAGGCGCCAAGGTCCCCTGTATTATGATAATGACAAGCATGTGGTGTTATTGCTGCGTACGAAGACAGACGGGCTATTTCGCGTACTGCCTAACGTATGACGGTATAAGTCGGTAAGATTGAACGTTATGTAGATAGATCGCAAGGATATATCGCACGGTGTATTTGTCTAGGGAAATTTACATACCTACAGCTGTGGTTAGAAAAACTTGTATTATATCTGTTAGAGGAAGTAGGGCACTGTCTTCAGTTGTCAGATTACCGACCTGGAAAGTTAAAGTTTTGTCTATGTTTGTGAGAGCAGAGATGAAACGTGAAAAGTTTTTAATAACTTTTAGTTTTATCTGATTTATTATGATGTCTGTGTACTATTTCAAATTACTGCTAACACGTGATAGTGTTTTTGAATGTAGAACCATGCCAAAATAAATATCTGTACGTGCTTCGACCATAGGACTGCTACAGGGCCAAAAAGGGTATTCGGTACACAAGTTCACAAAATCAAAAGTAATTTATTCAAATCACGCTGAGAATCTTTGATCGTCAATAATTACGGAAGCGAGTCTACCAACACGCCCGCTCTGCGCCACTTCCTCCCCAACAACACATCTGTTTGTAACAAATACTGATTACTAAGGAAGTTCATGTTTTGCTTTGGTAATAAGGGCTTATATAGGCCATAATTCAGGGTAATCATTCCAGTAACCAATCAAGAAAATCGATGTTCCATCCATTATAATCTGATTACGAAAATTGAAGCTTTAGCATTTATCCCGCTTGTATGTGTATCGCTACAAAATGAAACATTTCACGTATCGCCCCGTCGTTTTCAATTAATGTAGTTCGATCGCCGTCGGCTAATAACACGGCTGATGCAAAGATAACATTACGTGTTGAACGGTCAACACTTCGGCTGATTGCTTCTGCACTCTTCAACCTGTAGTGAACGGTCAATGGTAGTAACTATTTGAGAGATCTTGTATTTTATTTTTATTAGTCACTTAGAATGTATCTACTTTTTAGACGAAATGATTGTGTTGACTTATACAAGGTTTAATTAAATTAGTTAACGAAACCACACGATGCGAGACGTGATGGGTATCGATGTTTATACATGATGAAAATAAAACATTAATTATTTGTTTTTTTTTTTTGGTTTTCTGGGGCTCAACGACCGATGGTAGTTTTGATACTTACGACAAAGTATGGTGGTTGGTACTTCTAAATAAGTTAAACATAAACGGCTAAGTGGGTCGTATTAGGGTCGAATTTAGAAAGCGAAACATTAAGGGTTGGACCTCATCTGGCAGCATGGAATTGCAATTTCTCAAGATTCTATCCTTTTCTGTCGCTCAAAACCGTCATTTGCTAGAGCGGGAATGCTATCGCGTGCGGCAACATAGACGATGCGATCGGCAGCCCGCGCTGTATTATAATTATAATCCAAGTACTGTTTATTTTATTTTCCAAATTCATGTAATCAAATATTTATGCTGACTTGACTTTCGTACGTTTTTTCATGGGTGACCTCTGAAAACCAGCGCTGTGCTGTGGGCCCTCCATAGCACAGCATCATGCTGAGGGGTAACCTGCTTGTCGCAGTCACGACGTGCAAGCTGTTAACTTGTTTTGTTTCTGTCCTGTTGTATTTGTTATGGGTTTTATGATTATTGTTATTTATTTTTTTGTATGCACATCATGTCCCTGTGACAAATAAATATTTTTTTCTTTCTTTCTCTGTTTCAGATCCAGATCAGGTAAAGTTCAACCTGAAGGACAATTCAGATTTGAATTACCTGGATAACAAAAACGTACCAGAATCATCCTCAGCATTCCATCTCACTGGATAGTTAATTATAATTACACAAAAACCCAAAAAAAACCTAACTTAAAACCCAATTACTTTTAAAACACCTTCATACATCGTGACGTCAGAGTCTACACACCTCACATAAACAGTTTTACATAGTGACACCTCGTTAGTTCGCTTGCATAATATTCATATTTATATGCACACATCACAGGCACTCTCGCAGAAGTGTCTAGAACTCGACACTATTTATATGTCATAAGAGTTTGTGCGCTCACAGGACGAGCAGGTTAACCGGGTGTATTCCGAAAGTTGGTAACGTCGTTTAGTAGCCATAAAATATTTTGCCAAGTCGATTAATTAATCAATATTACTAAATGGAACTCTGAAATTATCACTATGCACTTCACATAATATCAATCCCGTGAAAAGACTGGTTGTCATTCTTTCGGGCCACTGACTATCTGTAATGATTGTCAAACATCTACAAATTACAATCGGGACCAAACGGCTTAGCGTGCTTTCCGAGGCACGGCGGAAACTCAGTATGTAAAGGGTGGTCACCCATCAGCGGACCTACCTAGGCAATCACGGCTTTATTTAAAGATCGACCCGAGCGGCCGTTATTATGAAGGCACTACGTACTAAAACATTAAAATTGCAATAAGTATAACTAATATCGTGACACTGAATTAAAATGAAATTTAAAGTATAAATATAAAGCACTAGGAAACCTTCCAAATGCTTTTTGTACTCCTAAAATTGTTAGCTCACTTATTCCAATGTTATTATCACAATTATTAATAAATTCATGTTAGCGTGCGAGATAGAACGATATTTCATTATTTCATTTAGCAATATTGACTAATTAATCAAAACAGTGAAATTTTGACAGCTAATTATGAATTTAAGAATGCTTTGCCTTAATTTTTTTCGATTACATTCCTTACATACCTAAATGATGGACGCTACTGAAGGCGCCAAACTCGTATCTCAATTCTGGGCCGACACTATTGAGATGGCCATCATCACGTTATGAAAGAAAATACCTATAATCACATTTTTCTAACTGAATCATTTTTAGGGTTCCGTAGCCAAATGGCAAAAAACGGAACCCTTATGGATTCGTCATGTCTGTCTGTTTGTCCGTCCGTATGTCACAGCCACATTTTTCCGAAACTATAAGAACTATACTGTGTATACTTGGTAAGTAGATGTATTCTGTGAACCGCATTAAGATTTTCACACAAAAATAGAAAAAAAAAAAAACAATAAAGTTTGGGGGCTCCCCATACTTAGAACTGAAACTCAGTTTTTTTTTCATTAAGCTCATACGTGTGGGGTATTCATCTATGGATAGGTCTTCAAAAATGATATTGAGGTATCTAATATCATTTTTTTCTAAACTGAATAGTTTGCGTGAGAGACACTTCCAAAGTGATAAAATGTGCCCCCCCCCCCCTGTGACTTCTAAAATAAGAGAATGATAAAACTAAAAAAAATATAATATGTACATTACCATGCAAACTTCCACCGAAAATTGATTTGAACGAGATCTAGTAAGCAATTTCTTTTAATACGATTTCTATTATTAAAACATCGATCAAAGTTACAACGAACTACAAGAACTTTTATATTATGTTACTTGCTGCTACGGAACCCTTCACGGGCGAGTCCGACTCGCACTTGGCCGCTTTTTTTATTTTAATAGTGTGTTGTCGGAAAAATTTCAATCTCATGCGCGGTGCAAGTAAAAGTTGTACCACAGGTGCTTCCTCAGATTTTTCATTCTATGACTACATATTTAAGTGTCTTTTTAATATTAAGTGTCATAATTAATTGCATTCGTCTTAATGTTTGAATTGCCTTATTTGAAGGGACGAGCTGTTTCTATTTCTCGAGAGATTTCCAAATTCAAGTGATTCTGGAGTGCAGATTAACGTGTTAAGTGGGTTTCGAATTATATTAATTAGGTGTGTTGAACATGAAACGTTAATTTCATGAACTTGTTATGATATTTGATTATTTTGATCTATTTTAACCATCAGCATCTATTACCCTGTCTGGTTGAACGAGAGGTCATTAGTTTGAATCCCAGCACAAGCGCAAATCATCAACGTTATTAACATAACATCAGACCTTGTAATTCCCGGAGGGTTAGGTAGAGGTGTATTTTTTTTTTCGGATCGGAAATCATCAAAATAATGAGTCTTCCTGATCTGGGCGGAGTGGAAGGGAGTGTCAGACTTTTACTGACTAAAAACCATCCATGTTCCTTCTTTTGCCCTTTATGTTCCAGGGCCGCGGTATCTCTTTCGAACAGTCCCGCAGCCCTGGCAGGCATCGGCCCTTGCGGGCCCCACATGTTTGCTGACATATCTTTGAGGCGCGCGTGGAACACGAACGCGCCGTCGACACGGCCTGTCGTCACAAGACGGACGGACGGCGAGCTAGCCCATTACTCACCGTCCACAGGCCCGCGCCTACGGTGGCCGAGAGCCACCACGTGGCCCCTGACGCCCGGTGCTTCTCCCACGGCGGCTGGGACGTGAGGTTCTCTCCCTCTCACGTTCCGGTGTACCTAACAACACATTTCGCCAGTTATGTTTAAGTTCCATGTAATAAGTAAGCCTATTGCCACCAACCCGGCACAAATCCAGACTCCGTGGCTGTTACTGAGACATTCCTGATGGAAAACTCCAGTAACACTTTGACTGACTCAGTAGTCGAGCTTGCGACCACTAGAACGTAATTTTTT
Source organism: Eurois occulta (assembly GCA_950022335.1). Classification (NCBI taxonomy): domain Eukaryota; kingdom Metazoa; phylum Arthropoda; class Insecta; order Lepidoptera; family Noctuidae; genus Eurois; species Eurois occulta. The sequence goes on from OX465497.1 coordinate 18,310,152, forward strand.
TTAAATATTTTTTTTTTCATTTATTCGCGTAGAATGTAGGTATTGTACAATAAAGTTTATATAAAATATAGTGAGCCGGGTACATTCTGCCTGAGTTTTGGAATGCAAAATTTTACAAAATTAATTTCAATATCAATAATATTATGATTATCTATTATTTTCTTTATTATTTGAAATTATCAAATAATTAAGAAAATGATTATAATACTAATAAAATATTTTAACAAGTCTAGATTCAGCACAAAATAATGTCAAACTACTATAACTATTAAATAATGTCAATAATATTAAATTGCTGTGTTCGGTACATATATATAATTGTCTGTCTTGCTCATTAAAGTAGTTCGGAATAAATCATCGTGAAGTAAAGACGTGTCTGTTATTTTTACGAAGTCCTGCAATCAATATAGAACCTTAATCACTCCAACATATGGTCCAAACGAGCCGGATATTAGAATCAGAGATAAGGACGACCCGGCGATCGGAGAACAAAAGGCCGCATTCCTGAGCCGTTTTTTGTGCACCTTTTTTTTTGCAAGACATCTGTGCTACGCGTGATAAGTTGATAACTAATAAACAAGTTAAACGATTGACTTTAAGACTTTAAAAAAAGTGAATTGTGAGTGCGTTAAAACTATCATAACAAGAAGAAATCTTAATAACTATACAGAACAATGAGTGTTACGTTAACTAGTGAACAACAACAGTTAGTTAACTCATTAGAAGATATTTATTTACTGTTACAAAAGACACAAAGTAATTTGAAGAAGTGTCCGAAGCAAAGATTATCAAGAGGTTATATTGAAACTAAGTTACAAACCATCGAAGGATATTGGCGAACGTTTAATACGACACATCAAGACTTAGTGAAATGTACACCTAAGACTAAACGAAATGATCTTACATATTTCGCTAACGAAGATTACTTTGTGGTCGAAGATTTATACTCATGTTTATTAGGCGATTTGAAGGATACGTTGTCAATGCTTTCGAAATCTACAGACACGCAGATACAAGCATGTGACGCCTCCTCGCCACCACGTGTTAACTTACCACGCATCGAGTTACCTACTTTCAACGGGAGCTATGATGACTGGCCTATGTTTCGAGATATGTTCACGTCGCTGGTACACAACAACACGTCTTTATGTAACGTCGAAAGGTTACATTACCTGAAGTTGAGCTTGGTTGGTGAACCTAAAGAATTGTTGAAGCATGTTAATATCACTGATATTAATTATGAACAGGCATGGAATACACTTGCACAACGGTATGGAAACAAACGTTTAATAGTCCATTCTCTACTCAAGAAGTTATTTACTCAAAAGAAAATTACCACTCCATCGGCTATCCAAATAAAGAATTTATTAGATACAACTTCTCAGTGCTTAAACAACTTGAAGAATCAAGAAATACCTGTCGAGGGCTGGGATCAGCTGATTATATACACAGTTGTACAAAGGTTAGATGTCGATACACACACGGCCTGGGAAGAAGATTCTTACAAGGAAGAGACTGACAACCTACCATCTTGGAAAGAATTAAAGACTTTCCTGGAAACAAAATATAGGACACTGGAGATGGTTAACCCTACAGCTAAGAGGGAGCAGACGAATGTTAAGGCGAAGTCATTCCATTCCACATCAACGGAAGAGAAGGCAGATACATCACCGACCAAGTCATGCAGTATGTGTAAAGCAGAGCACTCCTTGTGTCACTGCAAAGAATTTTGTAAGTTACAACCGAATGAACGCAATGAGTTTATTAAGAAAAATAATTTATGCTTCAATTGTCTGACATCAGGACATTCTGCCAGGAGATGCCGCAATCGAATGTCCTGCCGAAGATGCAACCGCCGCCATCATACATTGTTACATCAACCCGCATCAAGCAGCGGTCAGTCAGACAATGTGTGTCAGTCAACAAATTATAGTCAAATAGAGGAAGAACAAAAGAAAAGCGGAACACAGTGACAATCCTGAGTTGGCATTATCTACGCACTTTGTCTCGGAGAAGTCAACAGCGTTGCTTGCCACAGCATTAGTGCAAGTCAGAGATGAAGATGGACATAGTACAGCATTGCGAGCGCTGGTAGACCAGGGCTCGCAAGCAAACTTTATTAGTGAGCGAGCAGCGCAACTGTTAAAGATCAAGAGATCACGAATAAAGGGAACAATCACTGGTGTTGGAGCAACACAGACTACAGTCAATCACGTGATCCAAGTCGAGCTTCATTCGCGATATGATAATGACGTCAAGATTGCTATCAATGCCTATGTAATGCCAACGCGATTAACATCACACTTGCCATCTGAAACAATTACTGGTACCATGCACACCTGGCCGCACTTAAAAGGACTCACTCTGGCAGACCCGAGCTTCCATTCACCAGGGCGAGTAGACATGCTGTTGGGCGTAGAAGTTTGTGCTCAAATTTTAAAGGTTGAAATAATCAAAGGTCCACCTGGCTCCCCATGTGCCCAAAATCCAAGCTTGGGTTGGATCTTATTTGGAAAGATACAAGCACAAAATTCAGAAGAACAAATACTAGTAATGCATCATAAGCTTGATCTAAATGAAATTCTGAAATCTATGTGGGAGGTTGAAACAGATGCACAAAGAAAACTTACCAAAGAAGAAGAAGACTGCGAGAGGATATATAAAGAGACATACATACGAAATAGCGAAGGGCGCTACATAGTCAAGCTGCCATTTAAAACAGAAAACCCACAATCACCGCATGGTAATACGAAAGAAGGAGCTATAAATAGATTATTTCACTTGGAAAGACGTTTTATGAAGAATGATGGTCTGAGAAAGGAGTATACTAAGGCAATTAATGAATATAACGAAATGAAACACATGGAGGAAGTTCCAAGTGATGAAAGTAATAAGCCAGCTGTCTATTTACCCCACCATGCGGTGGTAAAGGAAGAAAGTGAAACTACAAAGGTCAGGCCAGTGTTTGACGCCTCTCACAGGGGCTCAAATAATGTAGCACTCAACGATGAGTTACTGGTTGGACCGCAACTTCAAGAAGATATGAGATCACTCGTCATGAGATGGCGCCTGAAAAAGATAGCTTTTGTAGCCGATATTCAGAAGATGTATCGACAAATACTCGTTTCGAATGACGACGTAGATTACCAAAGAATTGTCTGGCGTGACAGCCCAAATGACCCTGTGAAGGAATACCGGCTTCTGCGAGTCACCTTTGGCACGGCATGTGCACCATACCTTGCCGTCAAGACTCTGCACCAGGTCGCGAACGATGAAGGCAAGAATCATTCGGTAGCAGCAGACACTATTAGACAAGACTTTTACATGGTCGATCTGATGTCCGGTCAAGATACGGTACCCGAGGCAGTTGGTGTAGCGAAGGACGTGAAGGCAATTCTCGAGAGAGGTGGTTTCACCCTACAAAAATGGGCGTCGAACAATTCAGATTTCCTTAGAGAATTTCATCCAGCTGAGCTCAGCTCTCATGTTAACATTGATGTCAAGTTGGACGGCTTGATAAAAACACTGGGCTTATCTTGGAATATGGGAGAAGATGTTCTTAAATACAACCTAAAGCTACCACCCTTATCAGAAACAGTCACCAAGAGAAAAATATTGGCCGAGGTTCAACGACTTTTTGATCCACTGCGATGGTTAGCTCCGGCACTGGTACCTGCAAAGATAATGATCCAGAAATTATGGCTTCAACGGGTCCATTGGGATGAAGAACTGTCACCTGAAACAAAAAACGAATGGTTAAATATTAGACATAGTTTTGAAGATATTAAATTCATGAAATTAAAGAGATGGCTGTTTACGACCCAAGAAACGTTGAAAGATGTTACTATTCACGGTTATTGTGATACTTCAACTAAGGCGTATGGAGCTGTTGCTGACCTGAGGGTTCGAGAAGTCAACGGAGGCTATCAGACAGGAATTATCGCTGCCAAGACAAAGGTCGCTCCAATCAAGGCATTATCCCTTCCACGACTGGAGTTGTGCGGTGCAGTTCTCCTGTCAAAGTTACTAAAACATATAAGTGAGGCTACGCGCATCCCAACGAGTCAAATATTTTGTTGGACTGATTCCACGATAGTGTTGTCATGGCTGCAAGGAGATCCCAATAGATGGCACACATTCGTAAGAAATAGAGTAATAACCATACTCGACAATGTTGGAAACAAATGGTACCACATACAGTCACAACAAAATCCAGCTGATGTCGCATCGAGAGGAATGTTGGCTCCTGAATTGAGAAAATATGCACTCTGGTGGCACGGTCCGGAACACCTGAAACAAGAAAAAATACACATGGAAACATTTTATTGAATGAAGAAACTGACTCAGAAAGAAGGAAAACCATTAATACTTACCTCACAAGAGAATGCGAGGAAAATTCCTTGTACAGAAAAATAGAATTTTTCAAGGACTTACCGGAATTACTGAAGACTATCACGTATGTTAAAAGATTTCTAAGGTTAAGACAAAATCAACCTGTACATTCGCCGATCACTACTGAAGAACTCGAAGACTCGCTGCAGACCTGCATAAAAATCATACAAGATGTTATATTTCAGGAAGATATTAGAGACCTATTAGAAAGGAATCAAGTAAAAAATACAAGTCGTTTGAAGACCCTGAACCCATATCTGGATGCTAAAATGATACTCAGGGTGGGCGGAAGACTACAAAACGCTTATTATTTAGAACACGACCGTCTGCATCCTATAGTCTTAGACCACAAAAATCCACTTACCTCCTTACTCATTGCTGATGCTCACAAAAAGACGCTGCACGGAGGAGTACAATTGATGCTAAATTACCTGAGGTCAAGATACTGGATTCTGAAAGTAAAGGGTTTAGTAAAGACATACCTTCATAAATGTTTTGTTTGTGCAAAGTTAAATGCCCGATCTCGGACACAACTAATGGGCGAGTTACCGAAGGTGCGAGTAACCCCTGCACGGCCATTCCTCCACAGTGGCGTTGATTTTGCTGGCCCTTATGATGACCTTATGTCCAAAGGCAGAGGTGCAAAAACCAACAAGTCTTATATCGCCATCTTCATATGCATGTCGACAAAGGCTTCACTTGGAGCTTGTGGGAGATTTGACGTCGGAAGCCTTTATCGCTGCTTTTCGGCGCTTTGTATCACGTCGTGGCAGATGTAGTGATTTGTGGAGTGACCAGGGACGAAATTTCGTCGGAGCAAACAAGTCACTTGCAGAGGCGTTCAAGGAAGCAAAAGTTGAGTTTGGGGATCACATGTTCAATTTACTCGCAGCGGACGGCACTCAGTGGCACTTCATACCTGCATATAGCCCAAATTTTGGAGGTCTCTGGGAAGCCGGAGTAAAATCAATGAAGTTCCACCTCAAACGGATCCTGAATACGAATTTGACATACGAAGAGATGACCACCGTATTATGTTAAGTTGAAGCATGTCTTAATTCTCGTCCTATTTGCCCACTTATTGAAACAGATTTAAACAACTTGGATGTATTAACGCCTGGCCACTTCCTCATTGGAGAGTCTCCAATTACTATACCCTCACCGACCCTTAAAGATATCTCCCAATCAAGCTTATCACGGTGGCAACACTGTCAACGGGTACTGTCGAACTTTTGGCATCGCTGGCAGTGCGAGTATCTCTCCAGACTTCAACAAAGACCAAAGTGGCAAAAAATACAGGAAGAGTTTGACATAGGCCAGATTGTTCTTATCAAAACTGAAGGATTGCCACCTGGCAAGTGGCCTTTAGGACGGATTGTGGACAAACACCCAGGATCTGACGGAATCACTAGGGTTTATAGCGTAAAGATTGGCACGAATACTGTAAGAAGGTCAATCTCCAAACTCTGTTTTCTACCAATCGACAATCGTTAATATTATATTATAATGATAATCTCAAGTGTAAAAAATTATGTTAATTTTTTCTCTCAACATTTGTTAACTTTATGGTCTATTATATTTCACAAAATGCAGTGTTATTAACAGTTCTTTTGAAAGACTCCCAATTTGTTTTGTAATATAAAACTTATGTTGTAGTCTACCTGGAGCGTCATTATACATTAATTTATATTTGATGAAGATAATGTCTGCATGATTTATTTGTTAATTGATTAATAATTATTGCCAATAAGTTCAAAATGTAATTGTAAAAGGAATTAAAAATCCCTTTTGGTGGGCGGTATGTTCGGTACATATATATAATTGTCTGTCTTGCTCATTAAAGTAGTTCGGAATAAATCATCGTGAAGTAAAGACGTGTCTGTTATTTTTACGAAGTCCTGCAATCAATATAGAACCTTAATCACTCCAACAAAAAAACACTTAAAAAAAAAAACACTTATCGAATAACAAAATTTCTGTCTGTATAATACTATATAATGCTATGAGCAAAATTATGAAATAATAAAGAAAATGATTACAACAGGTACAAATAAATTATTTTAACAAGTCCAGAGTAGATATTAAAAAAAAATGTCAATAATATAAAACTAACAAAAATCACATACAGAATAATAACATTTCTGTATCAAAAAAGGCTTAAGTTTATTTTTAAATTGTTGAAGAGTGTAATTTTTTATGCTGTCTGGCAGTTCATTAAATATATTGGACCCATGCAAATAACACTCTTCCTCAGTAGTGCTATTTTATAACCACCGATAGCTAAAAGGTCATTCATTCATTCATTCATTTATTTATTCATTAACAATTACATTGTGTTGAATATTACATATTAAATAAAATTATTACATGCAGAAACAAATAAATTTAAAAGCCTATTAAAATTAAAGTGCAATGTTGAGTTCGAGAGTCAATGGTGGGTTGGTGGTGGTGGTGGTGAGTTGAGGTATTTGTATTGACTTCTTGCGGGACTTCTTTCTTGGAGTCCGAGACTAGCAAACAATGTTTATTACTATTTACAAAAGTTGCCATTTCTAAAATATACAATGACGGAAAAGTTTATTTGCAAAGACTTAAACAGAGGCTCACAGCTATCTCTAGGTTTAAGACTACATAAAGCTCTAACACAACTTGCAATTACCCCAAAAGATTATTCCAAACCGCAAGACCAATGCGACTAAACCGTGGCATGCTCAAGCTGTAATGCGAAAGCAACTATTTCTAGTTAGTCTATCTGTTACCTTACTCGACCCCATCGGCAGAACCAATTTAGATTAGACACGCTGGTTGACCACCACTTCCGTTTATTATATGGATAAGGCTTTTATCCGGTTATGTTGTGCAATAATTAATTGATATCAAAATATATAAAGAAGAAGAAAAAAAAAGTAGTGAGAAAGAAAATTTTTAATTTTTTTTTAAGTTTTAAATATTAACAAGCAGTTCTTTGTTTATTTTTCAATCATAAAATTGGTTTTCTAGATGACCAAAAATCCTTAATTTTTACTTAATCTCACGTGTACAATCACAATTCAGCTGCTCTGGTTAGACTGGAAGCCGTCTCCAGCATAATTGGGAAAAGACTATGCAAAGGACGATGACGTATAAACTCATAATGTCCCAGTAGAGCAATCCCTTGTAAGTGAAACTTCACAAAAACAAACTAACTGGCTCAAATAATCCCAAAATGTTTTCCTCCACAGTAACGCTGCATTTCTGTCTGAATATTTAACTACAATTTGACGGCAAGTCTGATACGTCCGGAAATAGGAACTGCTTCGGATCTCGAGCTAATGTCCGTTTTCATTTACATTAGGCGACACCTAACAGAATGCCTAAAAAATGACTGGATTTTCTTTAGAGAATTTTAACTCCAACAGCGCAGTTATAATATTTAAGGAGGAGCTAGTGGTTTAATATTAACAGCCACTCGGGTCGATCTTCAACGAAAAAAAAAAGGTTAAACCGCGCTTGTCTAGGTTGGTACATGGATGGGTGACCACCCATTACATACCGAGTTTCCTCCGTGTCTCAGATAGCACGCTAAGCCGTTGATCCCGGCTGTCATTTATAGATCTTTGACAGTCGTTACGGGTAGTCAGTGGCGCGAAAGTCTGACAAACAATATTACCAACGGGTTTTGTATTACCCAGTACTAACTGCCTAACTGGTTTGTAGAGTTCAAATAGACAGTCGCTCCATGTGAAATACTGTTGTTCAGCCGCACCCGGTTAGACTGGAAGCCGACCCCAACAGAGTAGTGAAAAAGGCTAGGCAGGGAGAGAGAGTACAATACTTTTTAGGCATTCCTTTAAGTATCGCCTAGTGTTAGCAAAAATGCACATAAATGTTGAAGGAGAAGGAAATGTAGGATGAAAGCTGTGTTTTATGCTGGATAAATGCTATTTGTTTAAGTTGATTTGATTGCAATTGAAGTAACGAGTCGTTTTCATTCACAAGCTAGCACAAGCATCAAATACACTAAACGTGACAAACATTACACCTCTGTTTTCCAAAGGCAGGGGTGTTAAGTACAGCCACATTTCATCAGTTATGTTTAGGTCCCATTACTATTAAGCGGCAGCACAGCCAGACTCCGGGGTCCTATAGCTGAGAACACAATACGCACACCCTTATCTTTTTGTTTCTACTCTAGCAAATCATGACGGCAAGTATGACGAATTATTATTGACGATGCCATCACATTTGTTTAAGATTTATGTGTAGGTTAAGCACCAATGAAACCACGTCATAAGAGTTCAACAGTCTGTCAGATTGTCAGCTAATTATTAAGTTCAATACCCTTTCCGAAATTGGGAGCAACTGACACAAACCTCACTTTGTGGAAACTTCCGAACAAAGATCAACTATCTGTATACAAATATTAAGTTTGATGGAGGAATCAAAACCGCAACCCTTCCCTAAGTAAATGTTCCGCATCTACGACATTCATATCCGCTGTTCAGTTTCAACTTTCGGCGCTGACTCGAGAGCTGAAAATCCAATGACGCACTTTTATTTTGGGCAGTTACTTAGAGTCGGTGAAAATGGTCATTAGACGGTCACGTTTGCCATCTTTAAGTTTTCTGTTTGTTTGTAAAACCACACCAAAAACTAAAGAAACTGTTTACCTGCAAAGAAAAACTAAGTCTTAGTAGCCAGCAAGACATAAAACATAATCATTTGTGACTCAGAAACTTCATAAATAAGCACGGAGCTTCTTGCAATGAATCTTGCAAACCTCGGGGCAGTTAATTTAATCAGGGGAGAATTACGGCCCCAGCTACACACTGGGGCCCAGAGGCCCGAGGCCCCTAACACCCACGTGATGGAAAAATGTGGCTTCTTAAGACAAAAGGGTGATGGATGGCTCAATGGTGGTAGGACCGTCGATTTGTTTGGCAATAATAGAAGGTGTGGGCAGTGTCCGCGTTGAATGACCTTTTGTTTTGTTTTGGAGGTAGTTTGATGCCCGTAAGAGACATATTTAGTTATTGAAAGGGTTTAGTTCTAGGAAAATTGTCTATAGTGTAGCTGAGAACAATGACTCCGTCAGTATATTTGAGGTTACAGAATTTTCTGTAAAAATTTGGAATATTACATAACTTTGGTCTAGGCAGGTTATAATACGCGGGTATTTAGCTGTCTAAATGTAAGCGGTTCCCAATTAAATAATTAATGAAATAAGAACAATGAACAACATATTTTTTCTAAACCAATGTTCAATTCATTCTATGTAAAATATTTTGTGGCTGTAATTTCTTCGTATTTATTTAATTTAAATTTTCAGGATAAATGCTAAAAGAAAAACATACACAGATTGCATGTGGACGCTGTGTATAAAAGCTGTACCTATATCAAAGAAATTAATGGTTCCGTAGCCCGGCAGCGGTCCGCGTCGGCAAATTGGGCCAAACACATTCTTGTATTGAATATTCAATTCTTTTGCCTTCTTCAATTTGCTAAAGTAGACAGCTATTTGAATTTGGGCAGTATAAGTATGGCATATACTGCATTGATTTATCTAGGTTACAAATAGGTAGATGCAAGATTAATTAACTTACACAGATAATAAAGCTTGTTAATTTGAGGGTTACGTGTGCCTTTGCTAAATAATGAAAAAATCTCGTCCATGGATCCCACATTGAAGATGATTCCATACTTTGTGAAAATTTTAAAAATTAAGCGCTATTATTTATATAAGTACATAATTATTATATTCACACAGCAAAATTCAAAAGCAATCTTCTCGTGACGTACTTGGAAATAAGACATATTTCGTAATAGTACTACTTAAAAAATACTATGTTCGTGAAAACGTTTATCAATACAGTAGGAGAAAATCACTTATAAAAGTTGCTGAGTATAAGCGGTCGTGACTGTACATGTACTAGTAATGTTTTCTTTGAAAAATCAAAATAATAAAGCAAAAATCGTGAACGTATATTTTTCCAAAAATTCACGAGTAGATTTATTTCAAACACAACCACGCATTAAGTGATAGGGCGTTCCATTCCAAAACATGGCTAAAGTAGAGAGTAAACTGTACCCTTTCAACCGTTACAATGTTCGCGGAATAACAAGGAACTCCATTTTCCCCTCCGTAGCAAGATAACTTAGTGGCTCATCGGGAGCTTCGCACCTTCCCCTGACCCTTACAACTTACACAAAATAAGCAACTCCATTTTTTCCCCAAACATACTTGACAGTTCATTTCAGCGGGAGAGGAACAAAAGATTTAGGGGCCGTATTTCACAAAACTTGGAAATGCAGATAAATTTAACAATAGCAATGACTTTGAATGAAAATATCAGCAAAATTAGCTAACTGGGTTTTTTTCAGAGGGGCTAATATTTTAGTTGTTTTGTGATAACTATTGTGGGATCGATCTTTAGGTTAAGCTGCGCCTGCCTAGGTTGGTCCGTGGATGGGGACCACTCATAACATACCGAGCTTCCTCCGTGCCTCGGAAAGCACGGGCCGTTGGTCCCGGCTGTCATTTGTAGGTCTTTGACAGTCGTTACAGGTTGTCAGTGGCCCGAAAGTCGGACAATCAGTCTTACGAAAGGGTACCGTATTACCCAGAACTAACTGGGTTGTGGAGGTCAGATAGGCAGTCGCTCCACGTAAAATACTGGTATTCAGCTGCATCCGGTTAGACTGGAAGCCGAGCCCAAAATAGTTGGGAAAAGGCAAGCAAATGATGACTGTTATAACTGTTAATCTAAAGAATGTGGTAAGGGTTACAATATTGACTGCCTCATTAGTCTAGTACTCACAGTTACTGCTGAGCATGAAGTCCCAGATTCGATTCCTAGGTCGGTCTGTGTTATTGAGTTTTTTCATCAGGAATTTCTTAATAGTAGTCCGAAGCCTGAATTTGTGATGACTATAGGTTAGCTTCCTATTACATGCGTTTGTACTATAGCTACAGTTCAGCTTAACCCTTCAGAGACAACGGGCGTGATGTAATGTTATGGCATGTGGTCTACTCCGTCACAAACGAACTAGATAATTACATCATCATCTTCCTGCCCTTGTCCCATGTTACTTGGGGTCGGCGCAACACGTTTTTTCTTCCATTCTCCTCTGTCAACCGTCACGCTATCATTTACTTCTTTATCTCTCACACAATCCATCCATCGTTTCTTTGGTTTTCCTCTCCCTCTCCATCTATCAACGTTTATATTCATCACTCTTTTAGTCACATGCGATTCGTCCTTCCTCATCACATGTCCATACCAAGACAGTCGATTCCCTTTCAACTTTTCTGTAACTGGCGCAACTTTTAAACTTCCTCTAATATACTCGTTCCTTACTTTATCCATTCTTGTCACACCACACATCCACCTCAACATTCTCATCTCCGCCACATGAAATCTTTTTCATCCATCTTCTTCACAACCAGCATTCCGATCCATACAGTGCGACAGGTCTAATCACGGACTTGTATATTACTATGTAGATAATTACATCATGGTTAAATTAGTATTGATCCCTACTTCCCTACTTAATATTATAAATGCGAAAGTAACTCTGTCTGTCTGTCTGTCTGTTACGCTTTCACGTCTAAACCACTGAACTGATTTTAATGAAATTTGGTACAGAGATAGAGTTGACTTTGAGAAAGAACATAGGATAGTTTTTATCCCCGAATTTTGAAGAGTTCTCTTGGAAACGCGATATAACCGAACTTGACGCGGGCGAAGCCGCGGGCGGAAAACTAGTTTCTATTTATATATCTGAGTAGATGCATCTGAATTTCAGTACGTTACACCGAGCGCCGCGTGACCTTTGCAGTCCGAAATATGTTACAGTTCAGTCGGCAAGAGGTTAACTGAAGTGGGTAAAACCGCTTCAGACTTTTTGCCCTTTGGCTTGCCTTAAAGTCTATCAAAGGGATTCGTTTGAATACCAGCATGGTCAGCGGTCACTGAGATACTTCATTTCACATCTGTATATGACCTATTTTGTAAAACCTCTTTACATATGTCCTTTTTACGTAGAAAGGTCAGCCATTGCGTGGGTTTTCATTGATACATTTGGTTCAGTGATACAAGGATTCTATGGCGCTCAAATGACAGAGAGGCGCTGTAGACAAATGTATTGAAAAAAAAAGATGACGATGTTCAGAGTTGTATGTCGAACGGTTTTAGTTTCAACTAGCTTATGCCCGCGGTTTCGCCCTCGTGAAGGTCGATAATGTCCCACAGGATCATACTAGCGGGATAAAAAGTCCTATGTGTTAATCCAGGTTATAAACTATCTATGTGCCAAATTTCATCCAAACATTCATCCATCCATCCTCACAAAATTTCGCATTTATGATATTAGTAGGATAGGATTTTCACGAGCCTCCGGAAAATCTTTGTATAGCTATACACACCAATGGAGACTCGACTGGTTGCGGCAAAGACACACGGAACGTTGCCGTAATGGATAATAAGTCGGTAACATGTTTTCAAAATAATTATCAAATTGTCATCGTCATCTACCTCGCCTTTTCCCAACAATGTCGTGGTTGGCTTTCAATCTGGAACTAAATGCAGATTAATACTAGTATTCTATATAAGATCCCATTAAAATAATGGACAAATAACACGGCGTTCAGTACGTCTAACAAAAGATATCCAAGCAAAAAAAACACTGATTAATAAAGTGATTTTGTTTTGACCGTTTGTGGATGTGTTTATTCTGGAGTGTTCCGGCAATTTATTATTTTAGGTCAAAATAAAATAAATTTAATCAGTGTTTTTTTGTTTGGATATATTTGTTTAGACGTACTGAACGCAGTTTTTTGTCGATCTATTTTAATGGGACCTTACCTATATAGAGCTGCTACTTATCTGACCTCCACCACCCAGTTATTGGGTAACACATACCCCTTAATAAGCCCTGGTTGTCGACTCTCAGATATCTGACTACCCGTAAGGATCACAAAGACCTAAAATGAGAAAAAAAGACAAATTGTTTGTATACGATTTCCAATCAAAGCCTCTATTAAGAACATAATTCTGCCTCATATACGTAAACAACAAAGTCAATATCCTCCGAAAAATCCACCAGTCTAATGAACTTAAGCCAATGAACTAACACGGTACATACTTTATACTCCGTGTATAAATATACGGAGTGTCTACGGGCGATTTAGCAAAGTACACAGCGTACTAAGAGCGCTAGAGTGGTACCCATCATCGTTTGTACTCGATGGCGATAGAGATGCCCCTATCCAGTTCAAGACGTCTATGTTACAAATGAATTCTAGTACAGACGTGTACAGAAGTGAGTTTATTTTCGACTATTATTTTTTAATTTCGGTTTTTAACTCTTAGAGAAAAAAATAAGTTAGCTGTTATTTTAGGATTTAGTCTATCTGTGTGACGAGTTTGACGAAAACCTGTTTCACTGTTTATTTTTTTTATTGAATAATAAACATCACCAGTAGTAGTAGCAGGTTTTCGAATTGAGAACTTATCAAAATCTGCTTTTGTTCAATGTAGCCCCCAAAATAAATTTTTCATTCGTATAATTGACGACACGGTTGGCGCAGTGGTCAAGCGATTGACTGCTGCGCTGCATGTCGCGGGTTCGATTCCCGTACGGGACAAATATTTGTATGACCTACACGTAGTTGTTAAAAAAAATGTATATAATGTAGTTTATCAGCCATCTAGCTACCATAACACAAGCATTAAGTTGTTTAGCTTGGGGCTAGATGGTGCTGTGTGAAAATGTCCAGGGATATTTATTTATTTATTTTATTTTATTAATATCTAGAGTTTAACGACTTCTCAACTTCAAATTTTCAATTCCGACATCTAGTTTTTAAATAACTTTCACTTGAAATTGATGCTGGTAAAAAATGTTAAGAGCATTGTGTCATGACATCGCGTTATCTATTAGGATTGGTTTGCATGAACGGTTTTCTAAGTGGCGTTGAGACGAACAAAGATTAGTCGCGTTAAAAACATTATAAACAGCGGCAATGTTGGTTTTATTAAAAGTTTTTTTTTTTAATTATTGAATAAGCACCCGTGTTATACTAATCACCTGGATTGAATGCCTCGTCGGTGTAGTGCAATTTAAGTGCGCAGTGTGAATTTTATAAATTCTAACTTTGATAGCTTATATCTCGGAAACGCGAACTTTTAAAGATCTTGTCTCATAAAAAACTTGTTTAAGTTGATACCAGCGATTGAATACAGGTTGCTGGTGGGAGGCTGGGTTGTGGAGGTCAGATAGGCAGTCGCTCCATGTAAAATACTGGTATTCAGCTGCATCCAGTTAGACTGGAAGCCGACCCGAACGTAGTTGGGAAAAGGCAGGCAGATGATGACTGAATACAGGTTTCACGTGTGTTCGCTATTTTATTTGATTTTGACGGCACGGTTGGCGCAGTGGTCAAGCGATTGACTGCTGCGCTGCATGTCGCGGGTTCGATTCCCGTACGGAACAAATATTTGTATGGCCTACAAGTAGTTGTTCCGGGTCTGGGTGTTTTTCTATCTATAATATGTATGTATTTACAAAAAAAATATGTATATATGTAGTTTATCAGCCATCTAGCTACCATAACACAAGCATTAGGTTGCTTAGCTTGGGACTAGATGGTGCTGTGTGAAATGTCCAGGGATATTTATTATTTATTTATTTAAAAAAAATAGCGGCGGTTACGCAGAGCAGGCTTCATGTAAAAATATTCCCCGAAAGGGTTGGAATATTTTTATATATTTTATATACCAGTTATAATTGAGTTAACCCGATCTGTAATTTGTTAAATTATTTTAAACAATAAATTAAACACGTCGTGTGACTGTGTCCACATTGTTAAACAGATGTCATGGTCAAGCGATCGCTCTCCGGGAACAATTAATAATTCAACAGAGATACTTGTATTGTTTATATTATTATTTATCAACTTCTGAAGGCATGATTTACATGAAGGTTCATGACTGGTTGAATATAGTTTGATGTATCGGTTTAATATACTGACGTGCAATAAAAGTTATACGTTCAAGTACATGTTATATATGAATTAACGGTTCTTATAATTATAGGTTTAGCAATCGCAAGCGCAGTTAGCAAGTCATTACACTTATTGACCCGGAATGGAGGTCAGAAACATCTTTATGCAGTGAAGAGCTGCATCGCCTGGGTCGAAACGAGATGAATGACATCTTTTGCGCTTTTATTGCGTGGAGAAGCAATGCATTTTCTGATGATGGATGGGTGGATGATGGCATCGTAGTAGGGGAGTCCCCTTTAATTTTTTTTAAATTATTTGTTGTCATAGCGGCAACAGAAATACACAATCTGTGAAAATTTCAACTGTCTACCTATTACGGATCATGAGATACAGCCCGCTGGAGACAGACGGACTGACGGACAGTGGAGGCTTAGTAAAAGGGTATCGTTTCGTTTCTTTCCAGTTACTCATACACTTTAGGTCGTCTTATATCTGAGGCAGGAAAATAAACAACAAAAATAGCAATCGCTTATAATTCCGCGCGGGTAGTGTGGGGTCAAACCTTCCCTTAGTTAACGAGCGGCACAGAACGCGTTTAACAAACGAGAGGCGATATTCGTACGCAGTATTTGTACTACACGACTATATTGCCGCTAAAGGGTCGGCAGAATAGTAAAGATCGAGGCTGATAATATTAATATGTCCCGAGGCATTCGCAACGTGACACGCTGTAGAGATTAGATGGAGACGAAACAGTTGTAGATTCCAGAGCAACAAGTAGCAATGTAATATTTTTGAAGTGAAATACATTTCTGAACTCAAATTATTAGTAGGTATAAAGAGTGTAAAATGAACGATTACAAAGCCGTCAACTAATTTTTTGTTGTTATTTTGTACTAGCTTATGCCTGCGGCTTCGACCGCGTGGAGTTCGGTAAATGGCCCACGGGATCGTACTACCGGAATAATAAGTATCCTATATGTTAATCCAAGTTATAAACTGCCTATGTGCCAAATTTCATCCAATCCGTTCAGTAGTTTTTGCATGAAAGAGTAACAAACATCCATCCATGCATCCTCACAAACTTTCGCATTTCTAGTATTAGTAAGAAAGTAAGAAGTAAGATGTACAATTTCCTTGCCACTAATAAGCATTATTTTCTTTCTTCTTACAAAGGAAGTAACACTGGGCAAAAACGATTACTGGGAAACTACTTTTTGTTTATGTGAAAAACCACAGTTTACAGTAACGCTCAATGTAACGCACTCAAAACATTGTGCCAAAGAATTCATTGTCAGCGATAACGATGAAAAAATAACGCAAAAGCTAATAGTGCTCACATAATTATAAACATCCGAAAAGTTTGTGTATGGTTGCTGAAATTCGTTGTGGGTATACAAAAATGGGTGGCGGCCCCGACTGAGCAGCGGTGGCCCAGTGGTGGCGGCCCCGACTTACGAACAGTAAGTCGTGGGTTCGAACCCAGGCAGACGCATTACTTTGTGTAATTTATTTTATCACCACTGCTCTCTAAAACAGTGAAGGAAAACATGGTGAGGAAACCGGCATGTCCTAGAACCAAAAAATCGAAGACATGTGACATCTACCAACCCGCACTGGGCCCGCGTGGTGGATTATAGCCCATTCCCTCTCAAAGAGAGGAGGCCGTGTGTCCCAGCAGTGGGAACATTATAGGCTGATTATGCTATGCTTATGCTATACAAAACGCTTTGACAGCATTTGCCAGTTGATTAGGCCTTAGCCATTATAAGTGTCCAAGCCAAGGTATTTTTCATGCAGAGAACAGAGATTGCAAGATGAATTATTTTTGATCGAATCAGGCTTCTTTGCAATGTTTTCTTTCTAGATATCAATATGCTCAAAAAAGCTTAGAAAGCAAAAATGCGTTTTTGTAATCCTTTTAAAATCATTTTATTATACAGAGAGAAAAGGCGTTAGGAAACTTGACGGAAATGGAGGTCTCTAAACTCCAACACGTAGTGAGCAATCGGCAAACGACGGCCGTTCCTCCTCTGTTTAACAAAAAGCTTTTGCCAAACATTGGGACAGTCACAGTGATATTATATTGTTAATTGATGGCAACATCGCCCTGGGCACAATTCCAAAATAACTTCTGCTTCTCTGAATTTTCTTTTTACCCGATTGGGGACTTCAACCCCCTTGAACCCCTCCTTGAAGACCCCCTTTTACAATCTTTACAAACTCGTAAACCCTACACTTGATGGCCTCTTGGAGTTGTACAGTGTGACTGTATTTATGTTCAATATTTGCATAATATTCATCTGCATATTTTATAGTCATTTCGCTATAAAACTGAGACAAAGCAAAGATTATGTCGCTGTCGCGTCTCCGATAGCAGTTTAGTTGTTTAATGATAGCCTAGTCTTGCTTTAACTAGCAAGGTGTTGTTGTTTCGTTTTAATTTTCTGTAATAATATAGTGATTAGTTATTTCAAGTAAAAAACTGGACAAGTGCGAGTCGGACCCGCGCACGGAGGGTTCCGTACCATCGTAGTAGGCGAGCCTCCTTTAATTTTAAATTTATTTTAGCTTTCTTATAGGGTTTCCTGTAATCTATAGGCAAAGAACTATCTTTTGTATTTTTTTTTTGCTCTGTACTTTTGAAGTGGGGGGGGGGGGGGTATAAACGTTTTTCGTCCATTTTCTTAAATAACTCAAAACTTTAATATGTAACACGAAATAGTTTGCAAAACTTATTTTTCATTTTCTAATTTACCCCCAGTGGTCCCAAGTTTAAAATTCATTAATTTACGTTACACGTATGTCTCTAAATCACCGACTTACATATTTGTACCCAATTTCAATTCAATCGATCCAGTAGTTTCGGAGTAAAATTGGCTATGACAGACAGACAGACACGCGAGTGATCCTATAAAGGGTTCCGCTTTTTCCTTTTGAGGAACCCTAAAAAGGGAAACATCGGTGAATTTTCCGACTATATTAATTTACAAAAACAGTTTATCATTTTCCAGGTCTGGAAATTTCAATTACCACAGTTTCTTGAAAGTTAGCAAGCTCTATAAAACGTGGACATACACGCAAACATCGTTTTGGAGTATGAAGGGATGCGATGGAATTTTCCAGAGACACCAAATTATGTCAACATTGGTACGCCGACCACTTACTGATTTGACGAAAATTTAAATTTCTGGGAACGATATTACATTCCCGAGCAAACTAAAAGGGTAGATACCTACAAATAAATGTAATTCGATTCAATGATCAAAGGAACTAGTAAAATGTCCAGGATCTAATAACTAGACCCTACTCAGGGTCAGGACAAATAGGACCTATAGTTTACGTGCCCATTCCCCCATATTCTTTGTGCCAAATTTCAAGCGGTTTCCCATCGGCCGGGGCATATTCCGTTACATTTTATACCGTTCCGGTCGACCAGCCCGGGCCGGAGGTATGGAACCCATCGGCTTTTCCGCTTTACGGTTTCGGTTGTTGTTTTGCCGAAATTTTTGGCCATCATCAGGCCGAAGTTGCCATACTTAGTGACTTCCGGCTTCTAACCATTTTTATGACATACAAGACGACGGAACCCGAGGCGTTAGCCGCAATTTGGGGTTTGTTGTCCTATATTTATACTGATTTAATTCTTCATCGAACTCCGGATTTTGTCCCGAATCTTTTTGTTACTGCTCATAAAGTCTTTAGGAGTTCGGTCCTCGGCCTTTTTAAGATTTAAGGATCGACGTATATAAGTTGTTTGATCTTCCCCATTGAATTTCTTGCCCTCATTCGTGATTACAATACCCTTAATCTGTGGAACCGATAAATTTGGGAGTATTAAAGGGATCAATGTCTATCGTTTGGTCTCGATATTAAATGTGCCTATTTTATTTTCCATATTGTTTTTAAATGAGGCTCTTTACTGAATATATTTAGGTACATTCTGCTTATTTACAGAAATTTTCAAATCCTTTTGTTATTTCATTTGCAGATCATTTCGAACTCTGTTATCATATCCGCCTTACCCGTTCTGCTCACGTTTCAACGCTTGCCAATTTGTTGAGTCATTTTGACAATTGCTGACGGACGGACGATTCAGCAATCAGCATATTGATAGTGGGTTTCAACAAGCCTACACACGACGCAATCAAACGCTGACTCATGACAAATTTATCGAACAGGCTGTGAAATAGCACAGAAAGCGAGTTTAAAATCTGGTTGCAATAAATCTCACCTCAAAAGAGGGTGAAAAGTTAATAGTCACCTACTTTATTCAAGAATACTTTATCTCAGGTAATAATATGAATACATGGGCAGCACTTGTGCGCTCGATCTCCCCGCGAGCAAGTGCCCGTCGCGCACATTATAATAATCGATGGCATCACTTACCAGCTTATGAATATTTTACATCCCTCATAAGACTCATATGTACCCCATCACCCCGTTACACCCCCTACCGGGTAATGTCAGCCCGTAAATTGTGTTTTGTGGGTAATACGGCGTCACTAACCTCCTTTTTGCTCTAAATTATCAAGTTGCAGTTGATCAAATTATGCGCGCTTATTAAGACGTAATGGGTAACATTAGTCTCTCCCCTTTACGTGTCTATATTGTAAAAGGATTTGGGAGCCCACCGGTGCGAATGAAAGGATTCTGATGGAAATTAATTAATTGTTTTGTATGACGGATTTAATGGCACCCTGAAAGCGCATAGAATATTATGTTGAGTGAAATTATTAATTTTGTATTCTAGGTAGTATATAATTGAGGATCTCGTGATTAAAATAATTACAGCTGCTCGTGTCGATCTTCAGGTTAAGGCACGCTTGCTACGGTTGGTCCGTGGATGGGTAACCACCCATTACATACTGAGTTTCCGCCGTCCCTCGGAAAACACGCAGCCTGAAATTCTGACAACCAGAATTACCAAGGGGTATCGTATTACCCGGTACTAACTGGGTTGTGGAGGTCAGAATGATAGGCAGTCGCTCTATATAAAATACTGGTATTCAGCTGCATCTGATTAGACTGGAAGCTGACCCCGACATAGTTGGGAAGAGGCGAGGCAGATGATGATGATATAATGTATGATTATTATAATTATGTTGCAAATGTGGGTGGAACAATTGTGAGTATTAGTTAATTTTAATTTTAAAATATTCAAATTTATTTTTAGGCACGAATTAATCCTGGCTACAAGTCACGGTTTTTACATAACACCATTCAAAGAGTTCGTACAAAGAAGAGCAGCATCGTTCATAATAATTTATTCATGCTGCATGAATAAATGAAAACAACAGACTGTGAATACAACAAAAATGTGGTAACAATCTGCCTATAACTCACTTTGCAATGTTATTGAGAGGTAAAATAATAACGAAAGCAAAACCGGCATCAAGTGAAGCGACAAAATGAAGATGACATTTACTTCTAAACATCTCCCAAATAGACTGAGCAGAAGAATTTCTTTTAGGAAATAGTTACAATAAATTCCTTGGGAGCACTTTATAAATTTTACATGAGTCGCAATCTGAGACGTTCCCGAGTTATTACGGAATATTTTTCCACCGTAAACATAAGAAAATATATTTGTAATACGTTACATCAAAGAGAGTGTATTTTTTATGTCAATAATATTATATTGGAGTTCAAATATAAGTCCGGGGTAAACGGGCAGGAGTATTTTATCTTCGGACGGATGGTTCGCGAATACTAATCTCTTGTGCGGTGAATTTGCTACAAGTTACTTTGCCGTGTTTTAGAGGTATATTTATGATGTGGGCCGAAGTTATTTGGTGTTGTCGTGCGTGAGTAATCTCGTCTGTAGCCTTCCGGGTCTCTCGTCTTACCTTTATTTTTTAGATTGACTTAACCTTATTACTTACTATGAAAGAAATTGGGCAATAGGGTAATAAATAGAGTTATGTCATACCGGCTTCTAAGGTTGAATAACGCTGCTATGCTGAGAGTCTTGCTAATATCTGAAGTTAAAAATAAATAAATAAATAAATATCCCTGGACATTTCACACAGCACCATCTAGTCCCAAGCTAAGCAACCTAATGCTTGTGTTATGGTAACTAGATGGCTGATAAACTACATATATACTTTTTTATTGTAAATACATACATATTATAGATAGAAAAACACCCAGACCCGGAACAACTACTTGTAGGTCATACAAATATTTGTTCCGCACGGGAATCGAACCCGCGACATGCAGCGCGGCAGTCAATCGCTTGACCACTGCGCCAACCGTGTCAAATGGTCTTTAAGAACAATTTCCTTGTAAACTATGCGTTACAATTATACCTTATCTAACTTTCCAGGGAGGAAAAAAGGATTTGGTCCATTCAAATAATTCAGATTTACTCGAAAATCTGTTGAAGATATTTTCTCCTAACTAGTAACGACTAGTCAAGGATATCTGTCTGTCGTCAAAGGGATCTCCTAAAGCTGTGACCTTATCCTCACCTCGGAAACTTCAAGGTTGTCAAAGAGCACTTCGAGGAGTAGTTTACCTACAGGAATAATCAAGATCTAGGTAAATATCAGACATTTTCAACTAGAGCCGGCTTGATTTGTCAATACCGTTTGATTTAGTGATAAAGAAAGCAAATTTTCGACGAAATACGCTTAATTAAGTCAACCTTGGTCTTGCTAGATTTTTCCTTTAAATGAAATCTAATTTGTTAGGCCGTTTGAAACCGTACTAATATAATACAAGTAAATCATTATATTATATTAGTAAGGTTTTTTCCCCGACTGTGTAAAGGTCGGCTTCCAGTCCAACCGGGTGCAGCTAAATTCCAGTATTTTACATGGAGCTACTGCCTATCTGACCTCCGCATTTCCACAACTCAGATATTGGGTAACGCGATACCTGGAAGTCCGAGGACCAGTCTTACCAAGGAAGACTGGTTCTCAGACTTTCAGACTTCGGACTACCCATCTTATATAATGTATAGTTTCGTGTTTGTTGGAATCAACGCAGTTTCGGGACAATAAACAGTTATCTTAGTTTCTGACTACCATTACAGCCACATGCTGTTTCCAAACTAGCTGGAGCTAAATATTCATTACATTGCGAACTCATACGCGTGAATTATTAAATTAAATTCGGTAGTTTGTGACTGTTTGTTTTATTTTTAGTGCAATTAAATAGAGTTAGCATATTTTATTTATAACATAACTTCACGCTTGTCCCCGAAAGGTTAGACAGAGGTCACAAATCCAATAACATTTTGCAAGACCCGGGAACCGAACCCAGGATCTCATGCTCAGCAATCACTAGACTACCAGCAGGCAGGCATTCAAAATTATTATGAAATAATTACCTAACAACTGAACAATCGTTATTATTTTATAAATCACCTTCAATAAAGAATCTTTTACATGCAATGCAGCAGGATGATAGCAGAACGACGGCGACGGTAGAGATTTACTGAAAGCAGCCATGAGTTACTCTCCTATTCATGGTTGATTCCTAAATACCTGAGGTTAGTAACAAAGCATATTATATCAGATACTACTGATTTGGTGAAGGATCACATCTGCTTCTTCTTTCGTGTCGATGGTACGACTTATTTAATTGACTTGTATCCCAGTATGTGGCCACTTTAATCGTGACGTCGCGTCTGTGGTGTTTAGGTCATCTAAAGTACAGGTGTAACACACTTTGAACACAGCAAGTGTGACATCACCAGATGGACACTAAAGAATAATATGGAATCATCATGGTCTAAAATCCCCAAAACCTAGCAGGTTAGAAAAAATAGATTTCAATGGTTGTTCCTCCTCCGTGTAAAATATTATTATTCAAACATTTCTCCCGAAGACTAGGTAGGTTATACATGTAAAGGTTAAAATAAGGTTACCCGCGTAAAGTTGCTTAATTTAATATTCTACAACTCCTCCTCGTGTGAAGACGAACTGTCAAAAATCCATGAGTTATTCATAATTTAACAAAGTTTGTTTCATTAACAAGAGTAGTTCCAAGGAATAAGGTCGACAGTCCATTGCTACTTAAGCCGCAAACCTCCACGGTGCACGCTGTGACGGGCACGCGGCGCATTTTAACTGCGTGGATTCATTATTTTGACAACGTGGGTCTACGTTTCCACTGCAGTACGCACTACACACGCACAACTATGTACAACTGAAACGTGCGTGGCCCACTGCGGCATAGTCGTGGGTTAATATTCGTGTATAGCGTGTACCGCATGCACAGCGTGCATGGCGTTGACAGCGTTGAGCTATGTGAGCGCCTTATTCGACGTCATTTGATGCATAGCGTGTCCGTGGTTTGCAGTGTGCACAATCACATTCATTTTCTTGCAAAAGTAAGCTTAACACACGTGCGTAGCCTATCCGTGCGCCGCGGTGGGTTTGCACGGAGGAGAGGTTTACCACGTTAGCTGCGCGTTTCATTTGTTTACCAACCACGTATCTGTTTGTACAGTCTTTTCACAGTTACCTTTGATTTAGCATCACTGTCAGCTATGCAGAGGTAAAGCAACCATTAAATTACTTAGCGTAGCCTTGTATCGCAGGGGACGATCTAGTAAGCGATGCTTATAATAGTATAGTAGCTTAGCCACAGGCCGCTGTGGAGCCGGCAACTTAACATTTTAAATAAACACATCTTGGAGATAC
Organism: Eurois occulta; assembly: GCA_950022335.1. Lineage (NCBI taxonomy): Eukaryota > Metazoa > Arthropoda > Insecta > Lepidoptera > Noctuidae > Eurois > Eurois occulta. The sequence continues at coordinate 18,334,182 of OX465497.1, forward strand.
TTCAAGTCAGTGTGTGTGTGTGTGAGTAGAGGAAAGTTCAGTATTTAGGTACCTACTTTTAATTTATGTGACGAATTTGATTTTTCAGCAATCACTGTGTTTCGTCATGAGGAGGTTCGACTCTTGTGTGGGTTCTAAGCTTTAGAAAACTTACCTTGAATAATTCCCAAGAACTTATTAGGACTGTGTTGTTTATTATAACTACAACAACTTAAATTGGGGTTGTTAGAACTTAGTTTCAATTACAACTTTTAACGTAGTTTTTGACCGACATTATTATTAATACTAGCTTTTGCCCGCGGTTTTGCTCGCGTTAATTTAGAATTTGACAATTAAACTCTTAACACACTAATAAAGTTTTTATTAATAATAGAATTCAATCATGATTAGAAAGACACGTGGCGCCATTTATTATCATTGGAACGTTATTGTTGTTTCCCTCGGGAACAGTACTTTTTTTTCGGGAGTAAAAAGTTCCCTATGTCCTTTTCTGTAAGTACATGTGACAATTATAATTTATGCAAAATTTCAAGATGATCGGTTCGGTGATTTAGCCGTGAAAAGGTAACAAACAAACTTACTATCGCATTAACAATATTAGTTAGGAATCTTTGACCATCTAATTAATTGATGCGTGTTTTTTTCATGGTTACCTGATTATTATTTTTAACACAATTTGTTTTTTGAATTTGTTATTCTATTTGTATTATGTTTTTTCAATCGTAATGTTAGTGCTGCTGTTTTGTTTTATTTTACATTTTATTTTATTTCTACACAATGTATATTGTTTTGAAATAAATGACTATGACTAAATCTTAAGTACTTAAAAAACTTTACTTTACTTTACTTAAAAAAAAAACATTTAGAAATCCAGTTGGTCAGGCTGGCCTCTTTGTTGTTATTTTCCAACAGGAGGAATACTTAATTTTTCCCTTTTTTGAATAAGACATATCCGAAACCAAGGTAGAAATATAATAATTCCAGTATTTTACATGGAGCTATTGCCTATCTGACCTCCACATTTCCACAACTCAGATATTGGGTAACGCGATACCTGGAAGTCCGAGGACCAGTCTTACCAAGGAAGACTGGTTCTCAGACTTTCAGACTTCGGACTACCCATCTTATATAATGTATAGTTTCGTGTTTGTTGGAATCAACGCAGTTTCGGGACAATAAACAGTTATCTTAGTTTCTGACTACCATTACAGCCACATGCTGTTTCCAAACTAGCTGGAGCTAAATATTCATTACATTGCGAACTCATACGCGTGAATTATTAAATTAAATTCGGTAGTTTGTGACTGTTTGTTTTATTTTTAGTGCAATTAAATAGAGTTAGCATATTTTATTTATAACATAACTTCACGCTTGTCCCCGAAAGGTTAGACAGAGGTCACAAATCCAATAACATTTTGCAAGACCCGGGAACCGAACCCAGGATCTCATGCTCAGCAATCACTAGACTACCAGCAGGCAGGCATTCAAAATTATTATGAAATAATTACCTAACAACTGAACAATCGTTATTATTTTATAAATCACCTTCAATAAAGAATCTTTTACATGCAATGCAGCAGGATGATAGCAGAACGACGGCGACGGTAGAGATTTACTGAAAGCAGCCATGAGTTACTCTCCTATTCATGGTTGATTCCTAAATACCTGAGGTTAGTAACAAAGCATATTATATCAGATACTACTGATTTGGTGAAGGATCACATCTGCTTCTTCTTTCGTGTCGATGGTACGACTTATTTAATTGACTTGTATCCCAGTATGTGGCCACTTTAATCGTGACGTCGCGTCTGTGGTGTTTAGGTCATCTAAAGTACAGGTGTAACACACTTTGAACACAGCAAGTGTGACATCACCAGATGGACACTAAAGAATAATATGGAATCATCATGGTCTAAAATCCCCAAAACCTAGCAGGTTAGAAAAAATAGATTTCAATGGTTGTTCCTCCTCCGTGTAAAATATTATTATTCAAACATTTCTCCCGAAGACTAGGTAGGTTATACATGTAAAGGTTAAAATAAGGTTACCCGCGTAAAGTTGCTTAATTTAATATTCTACAACTCCTCCTCGTGTGAAGACGAACTGTCAAAAATCCATGAGTTATTCATAATTTAACAAAGTTTGTTTCATTAACAAGAGTAGTTCCAAGGAATAAGGTCGACAGTCCATTGCTACTTAAGCCGCAAACCTCCACGGTGCACGCTGTGACGGGCACGCGGCGCATTTTAACTGCGTGGATTCATTATTTTGACAACGTGGGTCTACGTTTCCACTGCAGTACGCACTACACACGCACAACTATGTACAACTGAAGCGTGCGTGGCCCACTGCGGCATAGTCGTGGGTTAATATTCGTGTATAGCGTGTACCGCATGCACAGCGTGCATGGCGTTGACAGCGTTGAGCTATGTGAGCGCCTTTATTCGACGTCATTTGATGCATAGCGTGTCCGTGGTTTGCAGTGTGCACAATCACATTCATTTTCTTGCAAAAGTAAGCTTAACACACGTGCGTAGCCTATCCGTGCGCCGCGGTGGGTTTGCACGGAGGAGAGGTTTACCACGTTAGCTGCGCGTTTCATTTGTTTATCAACCACGCATCTGTTTGTACAGTCTTTTCACAGTTACCTTTGATTTAGCATCACTGTCAGCTATGCAGAGTTAAAGCAATCATTAAATTACTTAGCGTAGCCTTGTATCGCAGGGGACGATCTATGTAGTAAGCGATGCTAATAATAGTATAATAGCTTAGCCACAGGCCGCTGTGGAGCGGCATCTTAACATTTTAAATAAACACATCTTGTAGATACTTCAAGTCTGTGTGTGTATGTGTGAGTAGAGGAAAGTTCAATATTTAGGTACTTTTAATTTATGTGACGAATTTGATTTTCCAGCAATCACTATTCTTATTATTTCGTCATGAGTAGGTTCGACTCTTGTGTGGGTTCTTAGCTTTAGAGAACTTACCTTGAATAATTCCCAAGAACTTATTAGGACTGTGTTGTTTATTATAACTATAACAACTTAAATTGGGGTTGTTAGAACTTAGTTTCAATTACAACTTTTAACGTAGTTTTTGACCGACATTATTATTAATACTAACTTTTGCCCGCGGCTTTGCTCGCGTTAATTTAGAATTTGACAATTAAACTCTTAACACACTAATAAAGTTTTTATTTATAATAGAATTCAATCATGATTAGAAAGACACGTGGCGCCATTTATTATCATAAGAACGTTATTGTTGTTTTCCTCGGGAACAGTACTTTTTTTTCGGGAGTAAAAAGTTCCCTATGTCCCTTTCTGTAAGTACATAATGTGACAATTATAATTTTTGCAAAATTTCATGATGATCGGTTCAGTTTTTTAGCCGTGAAAAGGTAACAAACAAACTTACTATCGCATTAACAATATTAGTTAGGAATCTTTGACCATCTAATTAATTGATGCGTGTTTTTTTCATGGTTACCTGATTATTATTTTTAACACAATTTTTTTTTTGAATTTGATATTCTATTTTTATTATGTTTTTTCAATCGTAATGTTAGTGCTGCTGTTTTGTTTTATTTTACATTTTATTTTATGGAATTTCTACACAATGTATATTGTTTTGAAATAAATGACTATGACCATGACTAAATCTTAAGTCGTACCAAAACCAAGAAAGAGATGCGATTATACCCTAAACATCAGTAACCTGCTACAAGAATTCGGATCGATTTTGATCTTGCTCGTGCCTATTGCTGTGTATTGGTACACACGATATTTACTAAGTAACTTTAGCAATAAACTGAAACATAAAAAAAAAAAACATTTTTACCCTACTGCACCAAACGATACTACATTCAACAGGAGTGACAAACATTTCCCCGACCTTCCTAACTTTGCCACGTAAACAAGTTCCCTCAGCCAGTAGATATGGTGCTTCCTTTGTTTTTGTTTGCCTATCATAATGCGCCGCTGATAGACCGCCTGCTATCGTCAGGGGTCGTAAACTGTGCGTTACAGTAAAGACGTCGGTAATGTCAGTCGTTTACTGCCGAAATGCGGGAACACGGACATCTGACTGTTTTGCTGTTGGATTTTTTTATTTTATTTGATTTGTGAAGACATTATTCTACTTTTAAAATACTACCCTAATTCTTCCCATTTAGGGTCCCGTACCCGAAGGATAAAACGGGACTCCGCTGTCTGTCTGTTTGTCCGCCTGTCACCAGGCTGTATCTGATGACCCGTGTTAGTTGGACAGTTGAAATTTTCACAGATGATGTATTTCTGTTGCCGCTATAAAAACAAAAAAAAAACATAATTAAATAATATTTAAGCGGGGCTCCCATACAACACACATGATTTTTTTTTGCCGTTTTTATAGATAATGTACTTCGTGCGCGAGTCCAACTCGCACTGAACCGGCCCAGACCAAAACAGAAAATGATCGTATTAACCAAAACATTTAGAAATCAGGTTGGTCAGGCTGGCCTCTTTGTTGTTATTTGCCAACAGGAGAACGTCATCTTCAGGAACACTTAATTTTTCCCTTTTTTGAATAAGACTTTTCCGAAATCAATTGAAATATTGGCCAATTTATAAAAATCTCGTTATTTTCTAAAAGCGATAACGGTGATGTAAAAGTCACGATTGAGATGGACTGCCGAAACTACGAAACTCTTTGAAATTGATTGCCGTTGGTCTAGGGCCTCGAGTACGCAATAAATCAGTTGCCTAAATCTAAAACCTGCTCAGTAGCTGCAAACACTAACTTAGAGAAACGAATTATAAAAACCACATTGTTTCGACCCTACATGATATGTATTTTACAGTTCAATAAAATCGTTTTAACCCCTCCATTACTCATCGATTTATGTAGGTATTTAAGCACGTATTTACAATTTTACGAGCCTAATACACGTCAAATGCACGTGGCCCGGCGTTTTTCACAGGTTCTCTATAAACATAACGTTGAAATTAGTTAGATTTTTCTTGTTCGTTCTTACGAGTCAGTAGTTTTATATCAATCAACAGTTTTATGTCATTCCATTTCTTGACATAAAGTTTTGTTTAAGGAATACTGCTGCTGAAATAAATACTTAGTTCCAGAGCTGTCTAGGTGAACAACTGACTGGTTGCACATAAGAATAGTAATGGTCAATCGACCCGAATTTTGATAGGTACCTTTACGTCAAGCATAACACTACAAGAATCATCTCTACCAGGGGTAGTGGTCTAGTGAACTGTACTTAATTCACCACACTCAGTGCGGGTTTGTAGATGTCGCCAAGCAGCGTTTTTACTGTCTCTAAGGTCAGGTAAAAGAATTAAGAGAGCATTCTTCGCCTTGATTTAAAACATCAAAAACTGAGTTATCATAATAAGAGATAGAATCGATCTATTTTCACTTCTAGAAAGTTCCTTTCATTTCCCTAACTCGCACAGCATCCCAGCACCTCTCACAATCATTTTCATTTCTTTACCTCTTCGAGAAGCACCTCCTTTGACAAATTATGAGATACATATTTACAATTGGATTGCCAAAGTTGTATGGGACGTTAACACACGGGCTATGATCAGATTCTCGTCACGTAACCATCCCGGCCCCTAATAAACTGATAAACGACGCTGAGATTGCGAAATTTTTATCGGAAAATACGATTTTAAATTAATATTGTTTTATCTAATATTAGCATCAATGAAACGCCGTGCGGAATAAAAGGGCTTTGATTTGTAAAAGATGTTTATTTTTGTCATTTTAATATTAAATGGTTGTCGTGGTTGTACATAGGTTTACCGGATCGGGAAGCGAATTTTAAATGTAATAGAAATATGATTTTCAATTCTATGCCATGTTTTCCTAATTCATGAAACTTTCTTTTCCGCTAAGTGTGAATTTACTACAAAGTCTTCAAAAGCTGGATAATATGCACAAAGCAAGCGTATCGATGGTTGTCAATAATAAATGTATGGGAAATGGGATTTGCCCTGCATTCAAACAGTGATCTATACGTTACACCCTGAATAAACTAAATTACCGATACTTTATTTCTAACAAAGCCATATTAACAGTTCCTCATATATTTACTACTACAAGCAACCATCACCACAACAACCCAATTTTAACCCATACACACGTACACACGTACACATCGTACAATATAGATAGGTGATTTCGATGTTGATTTTGAAGGGGACTTCGAAATCAACACAGAAATCACCAATCTATTTATTAATCTAAACATAAGCCAAAACACAATCATAATTCGGAATACTGCAAACCACCTATCGCAAGTTTCCGTCAAGCCTTCAAACTAAGTTAGTACGGAATAGTCCAAGTTGTGTGACGAACGTGAGAATGGTACACAAATGGTACACTATGGTACACAATCGGGAACAAGTTATGACACCCGTAAGTGATCCCAATTAAGTTGAACTGTGTGCACAAGTGTGATGGTTTTAAGTGGCGACGTGAGGTGCTTGTGCACTGTAGCGGTGGTTAGACGCGCGATTGAGCGGGTAAGTCTGAAGTTTTAGTTGCTTGATGTGATAGTGGATATGATTTGTTTTGCTTATTATAATTAAATATCCTAATAGACTTGAAGCCAAATCCAACGTAGTTGGGAAAAGGCCAGGGAGATGATGCTATAGTTAATCAATTGACAGCGCGGTGGAGCAGTGGCTGAGCGATTGGCTGCTACGTTGCGTGTCGCGGCTTCGATTCCCACACTGAACAAATATTTGTATGACCTACAGGTAGTTGTTTCGGGTCTTGCTGTTTGTGTATGTGAATTTAAATGTTTGTAAACGCACCCACGATACAGGAGAAATTTCTAGTTTAGAACAATTTTAATAAAAAAAAAAAACCGGCCAAGTGCGAGTCAGACTCGCGCACCGAGGGTTCCGTACAAACCTGTAGGTATATAAGTAAAAGTTATGGTATTTTTATTGCTAAATGAAATCCATAACAGCTTAAAGATATTATAGACTTGAGTATTTGTTAAGAATTTCAATATAATACCACTACGCGTTCATGGGTAAAGGGGTAATAAGTTTAAAATTATTAAAAATATTTTTATTATATGATGTAACTAAAAATTTATGCTTTTCGCAATTTTTCCTTTATCTGTGTTATAAGACGTTGCTTCGTACCAAATTTCAAGATTCTGAGTTCACGGGAAGTACCCTGTAGGTTTTGATTCCCTTGCGAGTAGTGGCGAGTTTCAAAATATGCGGTTTTAATTCCTGTTTCTTTTGATTGCGTTGACATAGAAGTTTGATTTTGTTACAGCTTAAAGGTATTATAGATTTGAGTATTTGATATGAATTTCAATATAATACCACTACGCGTTCATGAGGAAAGGGGTAGTAAGTTTAAAATTATTAAAAATATTTTTATTATATGATATAACTAAAAATGTATACTTTTCGCAATTTTTCCTATATCTCTGCTATAAGACGTTGCTTCATACCAAATTTCAAGATTCTGAGTTCACGGGAAGTACCCTGTAGGTTTTGATTCCCTTGCGAGTGTCGAAAATTTGCGGCATAAACGGGAGTATCTTTTGATCGCGTTGACTTAGAAGTTTGATTTTTTCACAGCTCCAAGAGACCATAGACTTGAGTATTTGATATGAATTTCAGCTTGATACCTCCACGCGTTCCTGAGAAAAAAGGTCTTGACAGACAGACAGACAGACAGACAGACAGACAGACGGACAACAAAGTGATCCTATAAGGGTTCCGTTTTTACCTTTTGAGGTACGGAACCCTAAAAATGTTTAGGACTAAATAAAAATAGAGCCAAGGTGTTGTGTAGTGAGCATGTTCAATAACAATATTATCCAAGTAGAACATTCAAACTTATTATGGTTAAATTACCATAGTACAAAAGACCAAAAGACGTAACTAACAATACTACTACAACTTCTACTACTGTAGTACTAACAATAGTTTTCTAAGTTTTGTATACTAACCTTTGGATCTAGTTGACCTAAAATAAATGAATTTGATTTTGATTTGTAACGTAGTTGTTTTACCTATTTTTTGTCGATTAATATGGCATGCGTTATAAAGTCTAATAACTATTAAAATTAGTTAACTAGCCCTGCCCACTGCAAAGTATTTTATTGTATAAACGTGTCCTATTGTCGTCGTTGTATATTTATAGTAAGTATCTTTCTTTTAGTCTTCTTTTTATCTTTATTTTAATTCTATTTGTAGTCTGTATATAATGTACATATTTTATTCCCAATATTTGAAAAAAATATAAAGTGTAAAATAATTATACAATTAACATCATAAAATCCGCATCAACTCAGACTTTACACATCACCATATAACTCTTTCAAACCTGCAATTAAGGTATGAGTGTACTGACTCAACGTACGCACGCGCTATTAAGCGATTAACATAACAATTTCATGTTTATAGGCTTGTTCCAACGGCACCACTGTGTATTTTCCTCAATAAACAAATAAAACTCCAAGTAGAATAAAACGAAGTGCAGTGGAGCTATTTGAAAATCGTAAAGAATAATGTGTTAGCTTTAAGGTTCTGCCGCACGGATACAATTTGCATAAACACAGCCAAAGCCCGTCGAATGCGCGGCCATATCGCATAACCATCAAATTGTAAGACGTTTGAAAAATGTCGCGTTAAGGTTATTTTAGTGTAATGCAGCAAACTTTAACTTAATTTTGTCCGAATAAATGTAAAAGGGTGTGCTCATAAGAAACTACCGACTCTAACATCACTGCTAATAAAATCCTCTATATACAATATATATATAAAACATAAATATCTGGTCACATTACTAAACCACAATGTCACATAAACCATAGCTCACTCAAAACGACAAACCACTGTTTTCGCGTAAACGTCACATTTATAACCCACGGAATCGGCTTGTAAAATATTGTGGACTATTAAAGTTGTTGTTATATATGTTCGGCGTTTCCTCACGATCGCTTCGGCAAAATTGTGTTCCGTGTCCTGTATTGCTTGTTCGCGGACAATAACGCGATAAACGACAAGCGGCCAATGTGTCATATCGCGCGGTTGCGTGTTTTGAGGCGCCACAGTGGTTACATGACTTTATTTCCGAGAATTTTATGTGAGCCTAAGTAAATTCCTTTAAAGGTTTTAGAGGAATTTCCAATCGGGTATCGGAATGAAAGGGAATGGTTGGGTTGAATGAAGAATGAAAGTATTTGACCTTGAAACATGGAGTGGTCGTTCGTGTCAAGATGGCAGATAATTAAATATTTTTAATACCATCGAGAGAGAGATTGGATGGAAACAACCATGGCTTAATAAATAATTGCTAAATAAAGTAGATGTGCGGTTACAAAGTAAATTATATAGTAATATAACCTACTATTTTGGTCAGAAGTACTAAGGCGATTCTCACACGACACCGCTCGTCCGCGCGGTCGTGTGGAGCGAATCTCACATCGCATTGGCTTGTGTCAAATTCGTTGCTGACTAAGGGGCTGTTTCCACGAGCGAGAGAATCGCGACGATATTATCGTCGTTGCCACGTATTTCTATACACTCTCTTAGAGGCCGTCTTCACGAGCGAGAGATTCACGGCGATATTATCCTATACAAATACGTAATATCGCCGCGATTCTCTGGCTCGTGGAGACGGCCCCTAAAGCACAGACCACACCGTCAGCTAGCAAGCGAGCGAGCGAGCTGCGCGAGCCTCTTTTCATCCTTCATTTCGGCTTTTCGATAGTTCGCGGTGTGAACCAAAGTATGAAAAAAAAACTTTTTTGCAAAAAATAAAACCGACTTCAAAAACAAAAAAAGAAGTGAATAATAAAACTCAACAATCACAAAAAATGCCAGCTACAAAAACCATCCACTTAAACATTCCATACACAAAACTTGAATTCGCGCGCAAAGTGTCGGTCTGCCACTTAACAGCGCAAACACTAGACGCCTAGCACACAGTAGCGCACACTAGCACAGTCTAGCGCAGCCGATAGACCACGCTAAATACTGCGCAAACATTTGCTGAGCACACCTCGCCTTCTTTGCTATTGTTCTAATAGTTAGGATGCAAATGTAAGGGGAATAACCTTTGTGTTTTGAAGAATGTAGTTTGGTGGAGGGTATTTTGGATTGTTAATTTTTTATTGTAATGCAAAGATTAACCCCATTTTGTGATGTTGTTAGTTTATGTTTGTCCATAAGTTAGTAAAATATTTTTGAAACAAATTCGTATGCTATGATTTCTTTCATGACTCATGCCTATTTAGCGCCACCATGTGTTATGCGGCCGTCATCTTTTCTAGTCTTCACACTCCTATTCGAAGACCCGTCTCAAATCAATTGCTCAGCTCAGTTAGACTCAGTCATCATGATAACGATTCGAAACGCCCACCTAATCGTATTCGTAGCCGCAATTAGCAGATCCTCAAATTTCACTGATGAAATTAATTATTTAAAACTCTCCAATCGTGGGCGTTTCTTTCAATTTATACACGAACTAGCTGTCAATGTGTCTTGAATTAAAGGTGTGTGTAGCTTGACTTGACTTGAGCTGAGTGAGCGACTAAGTATAATATGAGTTTTTACGTAGTCGTACGTTCATTAGGTGCAGTGGCGTTCATTAGGTCCTCAAAAGCACAGTTGTATTGACACCTAGGAAGGATAGTCCAGTAAGTGGATTATATGCTGGATTTGTATTTGAAACGACCTACTTACGGTATGAGTGTTTTTTACGAAAGAAATTGAAATGGTTTATCCCGTAAATAGGATATGGAAATCTCTTTTCCTATCTGACTCCCCCTAAAAACCAAATCAGGGTTCAGAAAGGGTTGCTAAGATATGTATTTGATCTTATTACTAACCAGACCTTGCAGTTATTAATAGTGTTGATGATTTATTGATTGGTGCCTAATACTGCCTAGTCACCCTAGAGAATTGGACTCAAAAATAACCTCACCTCTATAGCAGACTCGTTCGAACCTAAAAGATAAAATGTCGCTATCAATCTACCTCATGCAATTTCATTACTTAGGACACAAAATCATTTATGTATAAAAATATACAGTTTTTATTAGAATTTTAGATGATAGTGCGCCGATTCAGAATGCCTTGCCAACTCAATTTTATTGTTTTATTCAACTCAATAGAAAGTTTGATCGAAGTTATTACATAAATCTTCTTAAATTTTTCTTATTTAAAAAAGTGGAATGCCAGAATTGAATAATTCAACGATGAACAGTCGCTCGGGTCGATCTTTAGGTTAAGCGTGCTTTTTCGGTTGGTCCGTGGATGGGTGACCACCCATTATATACCGAGGTTCCTCCGTGCCTCGAAAAGCACGTTAAGGCGTCGGTCCCGGCTGTCATTTGTAGATCTTTGACAGTCGTTACAGGTAGTCAGACCATACTGGTCAACTTGTATCTTTTGAGTTAGACAAAAAGTTAACCTTAGCCAAAACAATTCGATTAAGACCTCTTACTAAAAATAAATTAAAATCGTTTAAAAATAATGTTCTTTGCAATCTATCTAACGCTAGTTTTGATTCAAAAGACCCCAATATAAATTACGGTACATTATTTTCTACAGTTTGTCAAGAATTTAATAAAACGTGTCCTGTAAAAACAGTTAAAGTTAATTCCAAATCTAAATTTAGTGAATGGGCCACTACGGGAATAAGGATAAGCAGAGATATTCTATATAATTTATACCACGAAAAATCTCTGACTTCAGATCTAGCTTTTCACACTTATGTTAGAAGCTATTCAAAAATATTCAAAAGAGTCTGCGCTCAAGCAAAATCTCAATTAATAGTCAACAAAATTGGTACCTCTAATAATAAAATAAAAACCGTGTGGCAGGTGATTAATAGAGAAACCGGAAAGACACAACAACGAGATCAGAATGAATTGTCTTTGAAAATAAATGATCAAACTATTTCTGATAAGCTAGAAGTCGCTGAGACTCTAGAAAATTTCTTTACCAATATTCCGTTAGAGGTTACGAAATCTCTCCCCTCTTCATCTAAATTAGCTGAAGCACTTCTTAAAGAAAACTTTACTAAGGACATTCCAAACTTTAAATTTAAACCAATATGTATTGATACAATTATAAATGCATTCAAAAGTCTAAACATAAAAAATACTGAAGACTTATGGGGGATATCCGTCAAAGTTCTTGGGGATATTATTGACTCTATTGCTCCTCTCCTAACTGGCATATTCAATCAATGTTTGGATAGCGGCAAGTTTCCTGACTTAATGAAACATAGTAAAGTAATACCAATATTCAAATCGGGTTGTAAGAGTGACCCCTCTAATTATAGACCTATATCTGTGCTTCCAGCATTGAGTAAAATCTATGAAAAAATAATGCTGGACCAGATGCTGTCTCACTTCAACTCAAATGGGATTCTGCATAGTCAACAGTTTGGTTTTACGAAGGGTAGGTCGACAACAGACGCGGGAGTAAAACTCATCAGTCACATTCTGGAATCCTGGGAGAAGTCCCAGGATGCCATTGGTATTTTCTGTGACCTCTCAAAAGCGTTTGACTGCGTCGACCACAACACACTGATCTGTAAATTACAGCACTACGGAATTCGTGGACAAGCTGCTGATCTTGTTCTCTCATATTTATCAAACAGGCAGCAAAAAGTAAATGTAAATGGGGCGACGTCCTCCGGGTCTCTAGTAAAGATGGGCGTGCCCCAAGGTTCAATTCTCGGGCCTTTCCTATTTCTTGTTTACATTAATGATCTCCCTTACATGATGGCCAAATTATCGGATATAATTCTATTTGCTGATGACACTTCGCTAATTTTTAAAATAGATAGAAAGGATACGGGTGTCTTACATGCCAACGAAAGTCTAACTGTTCTCTCGAAATGGTTCGCAGCTAACAATCTTTTACTGAATGCGAACAAAACAAAATGTCTAAAATTCTCTTTACCAAATGTACCTCAACGGGATATAAATTTAAATCTTGACGGCAAAAAACTTGATGTTATAGCGGAAACTGTATTCCTAGGGATTACTATCGATTCAAAATTGCAGTGGGGACCGCACATTAGAACTCTTTCGGGTAGGTTAAGCTCAGCTGCATATGCAGTAAGGAAAATAAGGCAGTTAACTGATGCAGCTACAGCTAGGTTAATATACTATGCTTATTTCCACAGTATTATGTCTTATGGCATTCTGCTGTGGGGATCGGCGGCAGACGTTGACTCAATTTTCATTTTACAAAAGCGGGCAGTCCGCGCGATCTATAAAATGGGTCCTCGCGAGTCCCTCAGAGAAAAATTTAAAGAGATCGATGTACTGACTCTGCCTTCCCTTTATATCCTAGAATGTATTTTATATGTCCGCAAAAACCGAGGGCTTTTCAAAATTAGAAGCGACTTCCACAATATTAATACACGCAGTAAACACGAAATTGTAATACCCAAATTCAGGTTAACAAAAACTAGTAAGTCTTTTCTTATTAACAGTATACGTTTTTATAACAAATTACCTAAGTCAGTTATAGAACTGACCGATGGAAAGTTCAAAAATTACATTAAACGTGTCCTTATTAAAAAAGCATATTACAAAATCAAGGACTATGTTGAAGATAAAGAGGTTTGGCTTTAGTTCCTTCTGCGCATGCGGCTTCCCTGGTAGCTCATAAACAGCACAAATATGTGGATGTCTCTAACTATTCTCAATCAATTTTTTTTTCTTTTCATTTTAATTTACAATGTTTTTCTTTTTTCTTTTTTTTACAATGGTTATCACATCACTTATACACCCTTTGTTCAGAATAGTTGCAGCACTGATGACAATATTTTTGTCACTTGTTTAATTTAGTCTTTTATAATATTTTCTTGCCTTTGTATAGATTCTTTTTAACGATTGTTTGTGAATGTGTGAACAGTGTAGGCCTTGTAGATTCCTAGATGTGTGTTAACTTTTGTTAACCTCTTATCTTGCTTTCCGTTTTTTTTGTCTATTAACACTTTCGCGTGCAGAACGTATGGATACGTAAAAAAATCGAGATGCGATGTCGCACAACGTATCGATACGTCAAATTTTATGTTTCTCTATCAGTCAGTACGTAAGGAAACGTCCGTTTCTCATATAATGCTCCTATAGTGACGTCACAGTGCCACAACATATCAAAATCTTGATTTCGTAGTGTCACACAGCATCGACATTTTAAGCGTTTTGTGTGTGCTCCTCACACATACAATGGCACCTACTCACAAACGCAGAACGTGCATAGTCGTCAACTAGAGTATGCGCCGCCATACTGTCAGTCGGGCTGTGCACCGTTACGCGACGCACGTGTACAGTGAAGTGAGCTCCCGAGTTATGAAACTTTTAAATCGTAAGTTGTCACATATTTTTACTGGATTTAAATAATAGAGTAAGTATTATATATAATACAATAAGATTTTTCATATTTGAGCAACAAGAGTAGTTTTATTTTAGTTCTAATTATAGAAATTCCATTGTTTTAGATGATTAAAACAAAGCGAGCGAGAAGAAAGAAAAGTAATAAAAAAGGTGACAACACAAGTAAGGATCCATCACAACAGTCATAGCGTAGAAGAAAATGCCCAAGTACAGGAAAATCAGCCAGAGTTGAGTACAGAACAACCAATGTCGACAGATTAAAACAATGTTGAACTTTCTGAAGTTCCACAGGAAACTGAGAATGAGGCACCCCAGCAAAGTAATGAGAATCAAGGTGAAGCAGTTTCAGATACTGCTAATGCAGAAACTGAAGAAGCGAAAGAAAAAGAGACTAAAAAAGAACCAGATGAACAACAGAAAGAGGAGGAAGCTACATAAAATGCTGATGAAGGGCATTTCCTGTTTGACTGAGTAAAGGAATTGATAGAGCAACGCGAATGATGTATACAAGTAGAGATTGATCTGTAGTTTAGGTTAAAATATCTAGATTTAGGAAGGAAAAGCACTGGTAGTCGGTATGAAAAGCCAGCTTGTTATATTTATTTTTATTAATCTTTAATTCAGGCAGTTGACTCATAAAATTGTTAGAATTGCTGGAATATTTCTTGTCTTGGTTAAATTGACTATTAATGTAGTAGTTATGATCAAAGAGTTGCTTTTTTAAATTTTGATCAAATGCGAGTTATTAGACGATTTTAAATATTGTTATACTTTTTTGATAAAATTACATGCAAACAATATTAATATGATTAATATTACAAAAATTTTGATATTACTTTTAAATAGTAAGTACAAAAGAGCAGTTGCTTTGTATTTTTTTTAATCTCTTTCTTTATTTCAATAACAATAAATACATACCTACGTAAGACAGTGTTTGTTTTAATGTATTACAGTCAACGTTGCGTGTAATATAAATGAGATGTGACAAAATGAAGCAAAACGTATCCATGCATCGACGTAATGACACGTTGCGAATAAAACATATCAAGAAAGGTAAAATAAAATGAAGCGGGACGTTTCTTTACGTCGACGTAATCAGAAGTTGCGCGAGATATAGTAGGTAAAAAAAAAAATAAGGGGTACAACGTATCCATACGTCGACGTAGTAAGACGTTGCGTGTAGTGTGATAGATTAGGAGCTATATAATGTTACAGAACGTATATGTACGTCGACGTACAGCTACGTTTTGTATAATCTAATACGTTTTTAAGGATAAAATATGGCAGAACGTAACTGCACGTCGACGTATCGAGACGTTGTGTTTAATTAAAAAAAAATAAAAATGATTATATGTTGCGGAACGTCACCATACGTCGACGTATAATGTCGTTCTATTTATAGCTAATTACTCAAATAAATAGAGGTACCAATGAACGTTTATAAACGTCAAAAAAAATGTATGGGGGAAAACAGTGCTCCATCACAAGTTTCGAAAAAGTGAGCACCGCGCGCGAATGTGTTAAGCAACGACTTATTGTCGGGCCTATGCTGTCCCCCCATACTTGAGTACTAATGCTGTAACATGATAATATTGTAAAACTAATCATTTTAAAAGAGTAACCATGGAGTTTCTTGCCGGTTCTTCTCCATAGGAAACGACCAACCCGAACCGTGCACCTTTTTGTCGACGTTTCATAAGTGCCCATGTAGGCCTATGTGAAATAAAAATATTTTGATTTTTGATTTTTGACCCGAAAGACTGACAACCAGTCTTACCAAGGGGTACCGTGTTACCTAGCGCTAACTGGGTTGTGGAGCTCAGATAGGCAGTCGCACCATATAAAATACTGGTATTCAGCTGCATCCAGTTAGACTGGAAGTCGACCCCAACGTGGTTGGGAAAAGGCAGGCAAATGATGAGGTTAGCTGTTCGTTGCGGTGCTGCTTGTTTTTTTATGTTTTCAAGTACTGGAAATATCTGTAGCCATCCCGTTGTCGTATTGGAAACCATGATTTCTTCAAATTGTCAGTGTGAGGGCCGCGATAAAGTGTCGTTCATCAGCGATAACTATGATCGAAAAGTCGAAAATGTATTGGATTGACATCCGGTATCGATAAACTTACGCGAAGCTTAAGCTGCTTTAAGTCAAATGTAAACAAAATGACTAATTTTTTCAAAGTTAAGTCTTTCAAATTTCTAGGCAAACGCTTCCGTTTTCTTCAGCATAAAAAGATTTAAGTAAGAGTGTCCGACGCACTCTGATTAGTCACCCGTGCTACCAATCTTAACATAGGTAATATCGTACTCATATTCCCCAAAAAATGTATTGTCGATACTCTTGCACCATCCCATCTTCCTAGCTCATCGTGCTGTGCTGGTGCTGCCGCTGCGGCTGCGGAGAACATCAAGTGGCGTAAATATGGAACTGTATTTTCGAGCCATTTGGGGTTGAAAGTCTAAGATCGTGGGGTCCGAGTGCTCACAGCCTTTTCAAGGACATTTCAAAATTCTTAGTTGACACTTCCCATGAACCAAGAGCTTTTACCTTGGCCAAAAGCTAAGCGTTGCCATACAACATGGCAACGCCGCCATTCTCTTGGGCACATTACCAGTTGACAGCGTTAAGAAGATTTTTGACGCCATTTTTTAAGCTTATTGTTAAGATTATTTTAGGTTTATAAAGTTACTTTAGGTTATTTTAATTTATAAATGTATGTAATATTAAACTAGAGATAATGTTAAAGCACCCTCAATAATTTACCACTTTATATTTTTAACTCCCATGTACGATTATTATCTACTATCAACCTCCCTGGCCGAGCACGTCACCGCACGAGCTACTCACACAATGCATGCCGACACTAGATACGGCGACTAACGTAAATATTTTCATGAAGTGTTACTCCTACTATGCTCCTGCTGTTAGAACAAGC
Source organism: Eurois occulta (assembly GCA_950022335.1). Lineage (NCBI taxonomy): Eukaryota > Metazoa > Arthropoda > Insecta > Lepidoptera > Noctuidae > Eurois > Eurois occulta. Next base: position 18,351,518 of record OX465497.1, read on the forward strand.
GAGGCTCCAAGTTGTGGCCTCATTAGACGTGCAGTTTACTGCTCGACGCGGAACAACTTCAAATTGTATGCAGTTAATTAGTTCATTTTAGGAATACTGTTTTGACCTTGTTACTTGCTTAACGCGGTGTATTTGTGACTTTACCATCGTCTATCCTATCTTGGTGGTTTGAGAAACCTGTAAACTTGTTTTAGTTTGCAGATGACATGATAAACGACTGGGAATATATGAAAAAGACTGACAAAAGCATTATTTTTCGGACTGATAATGAAATACTCCCACTGATAACCAATTTGATGTGGTCAATTACTGTGAAGTTCATAAACCCTAAATAATATGATAAAAAGCTTTATGTAAGTTACAATACTATCCTCACTATAATTGCACACTACGGAACCACGTACAGTTACTCAGCTGTATAGCAACGCCAGCCCATCACCATCGCCATACATTGTTACAATTTATCACCGCAGCACTCAAATTGGTAAATGAAACCAGTAGGAGCGCTGAGTACGCCATAGCTACGCCGCGTAGTATACGTATCTTCGTAGTACGCCGTTGAAACAATACGCCGGTGCGCCGTAATGTGCCTGGCGCCTCGTTACGGCGCGGTCACTGTGAGGGCTGGTAGCGGGCGATGGATACAATCAATGTATTACAGCGTTGTTTATGCATGAATGGAGTAGATGCATTCTGCCATACACAAAAAATGTAAGCAAACTTTAACGCTAGTGTAGGAATGTATCTGTGTTTTTAAGAATGTATTATGAAATAGGAAACAACCAAACAAAGCATTCTATTATAGTAAATCTCATATGGAATATACAACATATCCTGAGCGGCCAGTCCGAAGATAAGCCAGTTCGTATAGAGATTAGTGGATCAATCTAAAGACTTAAATTGCCTTTATCCACAGAACAAATATTAGTTCAAGGGTGAACTTGAACGAATTTTTTTTAAATCTTCATCTAAATGATGGAGTTGTGGTGTATACTAAAGTAGAGTTACAGTTCCTTTTAGAAAAGCCTATACTCGCTGATGCAAATTGTCTTGTTTTCAAATTTAAAAATGAGGTTGCACTTATCGCGATTTATAGGTCGCCTTCAAATAGAAATATTCAGCACTTTATTACCAGTCTAGATGTAATCCTCAACTCACTAAATACTTTCAGAACCGTTATTTTGGTTGGAGATATCAATATAAACATAGCCCCTAATTGGGTTGATTCGAACTCAGACATGTACCTTAATGCTGTTGCGTCACATGCCATGTTGCCTGCTCATGTTTTCCCGACACGCAACGATAGTTGCATTGACCACGTTATGTTAAAATCAAATAAACCAGCTATTACCTTAGTTCTTGATTCTCTAATTACAGACCATGCTCCTGTTGTAGTTTTTTGTAATCTGAAATTGGATATCCCTAAATCACCTTCCCGTCAGCATCGTATAGACATTGACGCTTGCGTAGTGGCTCTTGAAAATGTTGATTTTACTCCCGTTATGAGCTGTCAAAATGCTGAAACTGCTGCTACCATCTTGGTCAAACTTGTTTCCACAGTTGTTGATAAAAATAGTCGTGATTCTTTTGTCCCGAACCGAAAGCGCATATTGAAACCATGGATCACACCTGGGCTCCTTAGGTGTATTCGAAACCGGGACAACATGTATCGTAAAATGAGGAGGGATGCTAAAAATAATACGCTGAAAATAACTTACAATCGACATAAAAATTTTTGCAACAATCTTTTAAAGAAATTAAAACGAGAATATGAACGACATGAATTTGAAAAACATCGCAAGAACCCGAAAGCTACCTGGAATCTCATTAGGACTATCTCCAATCTTCAAAAGAGTAAGGCCTCTGCCAGTGAGTTGTTATCTATAACTCCAGATCCAATTCAATCACTTGATTCTGCCAACGACTTTTTCGCAAATGTGGGAACAAAACTGGCATCTAAAATCTTTAACTCCCCAAATTATAACTGTGGCAACACTTCTGACTCTGGTACTTTAGATGTCCACCCTAACTCGATGGCTATTTTTGTCACGGATAACGAAGAGATAGATTATCTTATTCGTGGCCTACGACTAACTAGTGCTACGGGTTGGGATGGTATCCCCGCAACTGTAATCTACAGTGCTAGAAACACACTTGTCCCAGTAATCTGCCACGTCTTCAACCTTGCCCTTACATCTGGATTATTCCCAACGGTGTTCAAAAAGGCCGTAGTGCACCCTATTCACAAAAGTGGAGACAGGGACAGTGTCAATAACTACAGACCCATATCTGTATTATCAATTCTGTCTAAGCTCCTCGAAAAAATACTAAACAAACGACTGCTGGATTACCTTAGCTCACAAAATATACTCGCAAATAACCAATATGGATTCAGATCAGGCAAAAACACAGAGGATGCCATATTAGAATTAATAGGTTCAGTAGCTCAAAATCTTAACAACAAGGATAAATCAATAGCTATCTTCCTTGATCTTTCTAAAGCTTTCGACACTGTCTCTGTCCCCCTTCTACTCAGTAAACTGGAAGCGATTGGAATAAGAGGCCTACCGCTTAGTTTGTTTAAGAGTTACCTTACTGGTCGCTCACAAATTATCAAGATAAACAACCACACCAGTAAGGAAGCATTCCTCACCTACGGAGTTCCACAAGGTAGTGTCTTAGGACCTACCCTTTTCCTGGTCTACATAAACGAGTTCTGCAAACTTGACTTAAAAAACTCCAAACTAATTGCTTACGCGGATGACACTGTAATCTTGGTTCGTGGCAGTGACTGGAACGAAGCTCGGCTTCAGGCAGAGTCAGCCTTGCGAGTTACTATGCGATGGCTCACACAGAATTTGCTCACCCTCAACTTGAATAAAACCAAATTTATCACTTTTAGTCCAAGGAAAGCGTCACAGCCAGCCCCACCCTTCCGTCTGACAGCTCATGCGTGCCATATAATGACTGCTACCTGTGGCTGTCCTGAAGTTATGCGCACGAACTCAATCAAATATCTTGGAGTCTGGGTCGACGGCGCGTTGACATGGAGTGAGCAAGTCAATTCACTCGTCTCTAGGGTAAGAAAATTAATTTTTGTTTTTAAAAATCTAAGGACCTCCGCCGATTTCTCTACCCTGAGAACTGTGTATTTTGCTCTTGCCCATTCCGTTTTAACGTACTGTATTTCGGCTTGGGGTGGTGCTGGTAAATGTCTTCTGCTGCGTTTGGAGAGGGCACAAAGGGCTGTCCTAAAGGTAATGGCCTTCAAACCTTATCGGTTCCCTACCAGCGAACTGTACACGCTATGGAAACTACCTACAGTGAGGCACTCTTTTGTGCTAAGTACAGTGTTGCGAAAACATTCCAACTTGTCTTTTGACCCGGAGTTGAGAAGACACAAACGTAGAACTGACAGAGTCTGCCCGACACCAAGTGTCAAATTGGAAATTGTTCGCCGGCAGTTCATTTTCTGCAGTCCCGTGCTTTACAATAGAGTCAATAAAGTGCTTTCTATTTATTCATCTACTCTTCGGGATTGCAAAAGAATGATTAATAAATGGCTTCAGACTCTGACATATGAAGAATTGGAGGATTTCGTCAAACAGTAAAGATCCTTCTTCCGTAGACATGCACACCAAATACACGTAGCGTGGAGTGTGCTCGTGGGGAGGTTCCACAAGCACACTCTACACATACACCCACAGATACGCACTACACTCACATACAACACCCCACATGCACAACACTTAAGTACTTACCTTTTTTTTATTTTGTTGCTATTTAATTTTTTTCTATTTTACTTTGCTTACTGTTTTAATTTTACTAATCGCTACCTGGAACACTGTCGTCTCCCTCTTGGAGGTGGGCGTTAATAGCTGCGACACAGTTTTTAACTAATGTAGCTATTTACGTACGCAATTATTTTGTTAAATATGTTTTTGTTCCAATAAAGATATTTTGATATTTGATATTTGAAATCCGTTCAGTAAGTAGTTTTTGCATGAAAGAGTACACACATCCATCCATCCATCCTCACAAACTTTCGCATTTATAATATATCTATCTAAACTTCTAAAGTCAAACAAATAACAACAAATATAGGAAGTTTTGCAGTTCCACGACAAACAGAATCATAGGTTAACGATATATAAACAAGATTATCAACACAAGACAACCATTTTAAGAAAGCAGTACACCACAATTATTGACACAATCCACGGCTCGTTACTCGCCCATCCTTATGCGGGTCAAAAGCAGTACGACAAATATCTTCATAGTACGTAGGTACAGTGTTCAGCTCATTACGGCCAAGCCACTATGCGGGCGGCAAGCGACCGTCTCGCCGTGCAGCCGGACTCTTTGAATTAAACATTTAATACTTTTGAGCTGGAAAGGACTAGAGAAATGTGGAAGTCTTTTATTTTAAAACTACCTTTTGTACCTACGTCTTTTGTACCATTAGAATGATCTTCTTGGTTTATTTTATTTTATTTATTGAGGGATAATAAACAACTACAACATATATTAATCATAAGATTAACAAAACTAAGTAGTAATGTTGTAGTCTACTGCATTATCTACAGATAAAACATATTCAAAGATCAGTGGTTGCCACTAGATGGGCATTACCAAAATTAACAAATATTTTGAAATACTTAAATAAATAAGTTAACATAAAGCTAGCTATAGCTACAAAACCAAATCAGATCAATAACAATTTCATTTACTTACATTATGCAATAAAAAATAATAAAGTTTAGATTTTTTTTATTATATTACATTTAAATTTATTTTTCGAGCATGCAAATCAATATCAATGAAATTTGAATTATAGGATTTCAACATTCTATGAATAGGGCAGCGTAAGCCAGAGTACGACAAGAATTCAGCGCGAACAGAGTACGTGCACGAACCTGACGCACGTGAACCTTTCGGGGGACAGAATAACACAGCCTACTCGTAAGATCATTGGCATCAAAATGATTGTGAACTATATCATGAAGCACATTGGCCTCCAGGCATTTGCGCCGATTCTCCAAGCTGATAAGCTTGTACTTATCAAGAAGTTAGGAGTATAACAAATAAGTCTTGGTCCCTTAACATCTGTGGCAATTTAGTTTAGTTTTGTTTGTTTAAGTTGAAATGTTAGATTTTGATTGAAGTAATAGTAGAAAATATTAAAAAATAAGGTACGTAAGGTAGGGTAAGATACGTTTTTAGTACTAACTAGTTAATTAAATCCATTTCAAAATCTGTATTTACAGGACGCTGTTTTTGTTGAGAACAACTGATAAATAAGAAAACAGAACAACTGATAAACAAGGAAATAGAACAACTGATAAACAAGAAAACAGAGTAGAGAAACTGAAAGAATTCAATTTGAAAAATACAAGAAAATAATACATTAAAATCGACCTTTATCTTATAGTCACATAAAATTGTTACTACATTATACTTTCTTTTGAACTACAAAAGTCAAGCACAACTATATACTCGTAGTTTAGTCTTGTATAACTACAAAAATAAATTATGGTAATTATCAAAAGTTTTACAAAAACTTTTGCTAATTTCCATAATTTATTTAGTCCCGCTCTCCGCCCACACTGGGACCTCGGGCTTAGGCTAAAAATAATTAAGTTGAATGAGATTGCAATACATAAAACAATAATTATATTTCATCCGCGATAATAATGGGCACTTAATTAATAAATTCTTGAAGATTCCATTACTGTTGAGTGCTTCGAGTAAATTTGTTAGGTAGGTAGATATAGTGCTTGTGCCTCCATTGTGCGTAATTGCTTCAAAATGTTGTATCTTCATCTTGATGCCTTTTGGATATAAGGTGGTATTTTAAGTTGATAAGGACGGTATTGTTTTAACATAACCTGTTTCTTAGTCTTTACTGCCTTATATTATACTTTAATAGACGAGAACAAAACAACCTAGCACTGTTTTAAGGTTTCACGGTGTAAAACTAAACTTACACTATCACTTACGTAACGGGATGACATCATGCCGCGATCATCACTTGCAACAGCGTCGAAATATCGGGAGCTCAAAATATTGAACAATCACGGAAGATATTTAAAACTACTTCGGTACAGAATACAAACAACCAGAACCAAACAGAAAACCTTTTATATGGGATTAAAAAATAACTGGTGAAATATAGGTCTTTAGAGATTATAGGCGTAATGTTCCATACGTTTTATTCAGACCTCTAGTAGCTGTAGACAACAGTCTACAGCTACTGGCGTTCTATTAGTTTTTATTTTTATTTAACGTACCCAGTCCCACAGCTGGGCAAAGGCCTCCCTTCCCTCTTTCCACATTTCGCGATCTAGAGCGATTGTAGGCCAATCCCTTGCGTAAGAGTCCAGCTCATCCCGCCATCTCCTTCAGTACAGGTTTCCCCAATTCCTTCCAGAAATCAGTTCTTGAAAGAATTTCGAAATTATTAAAAAAAATGTCAATTTGCACCAATTGTACGTAGTGCAGTGTATGTAGAATGTTACTTGAAGTGGCCATAAAACATAAGAGATAGAGTCAGCATCACAATAAACGTGATTGTCGCGGTTTGTGGCTGCTAACAGTCCCCTAAGGCGCCATAAATGATGACTATGAGAATGTTCGGAGCTTTATGTGGGGAACAAGAAGTTTATACCTGTGGACTATGAAATATTAAGCGTCATTCATTATACAAGTTTAAATAGAGGACTGTCGTTATGAGAAAATTATTATTATAGTGTTTAACTTACGTTTCACTGTTGCTGAATATATTATACTAGCGACTCGCCCGGCTTCGCACGGATGCTATGTAGATAATATAAGCCTTCCTCTTGAATTACTCTATGTATTGCTGAAAACTGCATTAAAATCCGTTGCGTAGTTTAAAAGATATAAGAGTGCAAACAGCGGGAGCTACTTTGTTTTATACTGTGTAAAGAAGATGAAGCATAGACTTGGTCTTTGACTAACATCGAGAAGTCCAAACTCAAGGTTTGCCAACGAGCAATGGAGCGCAGTATGCTAAGTGTTAAATTAACGGATCATTATAATTAACACTAGAAACGGGATTTTTACCATGTCCACTGTTTGTTTTGTGTTCCCGTTTCTAGTGTTAATTATAATGTTAGTGACCATGACAGTTTAAAAACGGATCATGTTCGAAACAGAATACTGCGCCCCAAAACAAATATAGCTGACGTGGCTCAAAAAGCTGCCCAATTCAAATGGGACTGGGCAGGATATGTTTGCCACTGGACAAACTATGGGCCAAAATAGCGGGAAACTGCCCTGACACAGTGAGGCGCGGTCGCGGCAGGCTACGAAAAAGATGGACAGAAAGAGATGGATGGAAAGAGTCGAGGGAGGCCTACGCCCAGGAGTGGGACAGAGTAGGCTTGGAAAAAAAATTGTAATATATTACAATCATCATCTTCCTGCCTTTGTTCCATTCTACTTAAGGTTGGCACAACACGTTTTCTTCTTCCATTCTCCCCTGTCAGACGTCACGGCATCATTTACTCCCTCTCTTTTCTAATCAGTCTTCACACAATCCTTCCATCTTTTCTATGACCTTCCTCTCCCTCTCCATCCATCAACATTTACGTCCATTTCTGTTTTAGTCACATACGTTTCATCCCTCCTCATTTACAATGTATATAAACAACTAAATTCTTTGCTCATGGGAGTAGTAAATGCTTCGTCCAAGTTCAAACCAGCCCGCGCCGGTTAGAGAACTGTGCATCTGACCTTTTTGAAAAACAAATAAGGAAAAAGATACAATGACATGGCACTGGGTACAGCTACACCCAAAACACTTAACTTGGAGACGTTCCAGCTGTCACTACACCTAATGGAACCTTAATTGACAGATACAGCCTGACATTTTAAGGCAATTTAAAAATGTATTTACAATTAACGTTTGAGTAGGTGACAGCAGAAACGATTACATAAAACCGGCCAAGTGCGAGTCGGACTTGCGCATGAATGGTTCCGTACTATCATGTTAGGGGAGAATCCTTTACTTATTTAATTTATTTTTATTATATTTTGTTGTTATAGCGACCACAGAAATACACATTCTGTGAAAATTTCAGCTGTTCCTATTACGGATCATGAGATACAGCCCGCTGACAGACAGACGGACGGACGGACGGACAGCGAAGTAATAGGGTCCCGTTAGTTACCCTTCGAGTACGGAACCCTAAAAATGATGTTTCGTAAACAGTAAATATTGTGGGTTATTATTTTTGTAGAACTAATTACCTACTGAACAGAAATCCCACAATGCTAGAGAAAGCACACAGGAATTCCGTGGGACGACTGAATCAGCCCAAGCCCGGCGAGGGACAAGCTATAAATTAAATCTAAATCCGGATCAAAACCAATTTGATACGTGACTATATTTGAAATATCAGATAGTAGTAGGTAGGTATAGTGAGGGGCCCTCATCGTATAGTGAGGGTCTACTAGCGAGCGCGTTGGAGTGATCGGTTGAAGAGGAAATTAGTAAAATCACGCTGTCATGTCCCATGCAATTTATGGTGATTTGCAAACCCAGGTGAAGATTTGCGATTTTTTAGGTGGCTTTCGTTCCTTGGCTCTGGTCTCTCACCAAGGGTATCGTGTTCCCCAATAACTTTCTGCGTGAGCGGGATTATGTTCAGTGCGGATTGGTCCTTTTCACATGCATGCGAATGTTTGGTTCTACGACGTAGATACCGGTTTTCTCAGGTAATGAAATCTATACTCTATACACATATATACATACTTATACATACAAAATAAATAAAATTGACGTGTCTGTTTGTAATATCAAAATAATAGCTTTTTAATTAATGTATATGGAAATTTATATACGGCACTTATAACAAAAACACTTTTTTTTTTTTTCAATTTTTGTCTGTCTGTCTGTTTGTTCCGGTTAATCTCCGACGACGACGTCTGACGGGACTTTTACTGGCAGATAGCTGATGTTATAAGGTCTAACTTAGGCTATTTTTATTTTAGAAAAATAATTAGGGTTCCGTGAAAAAAAAATTAAAACCCTTGAAATTGTCAACAAAATCCGATTAAAAAAGGGAAGTATTGTTTTTTAATAAATTCACGCAAACGAAGATCGAGGGCAACAGCTAGTTTTATATAAATCACAAAGTATAGTGTCTGCTTGGGTTCGAACCAACGATCTACAATTTCACGCGGTAGTTACCACTGAGCTTAACTGTGCCTTCGTAACCTAAATGGTTTTAGCTTACGAAGGCAGGTTGGTCTTAATTACGAGTATCAATTTGAACTCATAAAAAAACACTACACACAACAAAGAAACCTCTTCTTAACACCAATGTTTAAAGATCCCAGTGCCTGAAGCAAGTAGGTGATTAAACAAGAATATAATTACTCCATTAAACATAATTACGATGTCGTTATCAAGTTTCAGGGCTCTCATAATTAACGTTAATTATAGATTAGCACCGGCCCCTTCAAACAGGCGAGTCATTTACCTTAATCAACGAACACTAATTTTTAGCGGCATGTGTTCTTATAAGAAATTATGAACAAACTATAGACGCTAGTGACTGGTAACAAATTCTTAGCTGTAGGTAAATCAAAACAAATTGACACGCTAAGAAGAAAAAGAACGGACACGTACTGTAAGAAGATTTTATCTTATTCATAACTAGCTGTGCTGTATACGTTGCAATGCATCTTTTCCTACAGGACCTACTACCATTACTAGTCTACCCCATCTACCTTACCCTACTAATTTATTTAAAACGCTTTTATTCATATTTTTTCAAATTCAAATAATTTATTGTGGATCATAGGTTCATAAGATGTTGTGTGTGTTTTATCCGGGAATTTTTCAGATATTTTTATAGCTATTCGGGGCGGAGACGAATCCAACAAGTCAGATATCATTAAAATCGGTCCAGCCGTTAGCCGTTATAAATGGTCTAACTAACCCGACTTTGTTATAAATATATAGATTATTATTTGAGTCTGAAAGAGTCTGCCTGATCGAGCCTGAAAAAGTTCATTAAAACCAGCAGTGACCATAGATCACTGCTATTAGCAAAAATAAGGACACTATGATCCATTATTTGGACGCGGTAAAATCGTGTATTGTATGTACAATACTCTCATTTCCATCATTCATGCAACAAGCTCACTCACAAAACAGCAACGAAATAAAAAACAACTTTCCAAAAAACACACTCATACAACCTTCATCAATATAAAAGTACACTAATAAACCATCCGTGTATCATACGCTATGATATTAAACAGCCGAAGTAATAAACCCGACTAACTGTGAGAAGGGCGAAGAAATAGGCCATAAACAATACTAACGGCTATGCAGAACCCTGAACCTGTAGGAACCTGAACATTCGTACGTAAGGGCGATGTATGAAATTTTAAATGTAAAATACGTCATACATCGCAATGCCAACTCACTTTCGAGGCATTGAAACAAGCGGGAATGTTACAAATAACGTTTAGAGTGTTGAGATTACATAGAATATAGTATATAATAAGTATATATGTACGTGAAAGTGGATCGTGCAATTTCTTTCCGGTTTTTTCTCAATAGGAAACCACCAATCCGATCCGTGCAACTATGTTTTGATGTTTTTAAGTGCTCATGTGAAATAAATTTAGTATTATAATAATTTGGGAAAAACCGCATCATTAAAAGATGTGGTGTGACAAAACCAAAGAAATTTAAAAGAGTTATTGAGCAATAATTTTCATCCGAACATTTTAGATTTGAACAGACGAATGTTATTTTCGTCTTGTACCTCCTTAGGATCGTAAATTTTTAACGAATGATACGAATGTGTTTGGACAAAACAACAATGAATACTATATAGCAGTCACTACTTATAAGGACATGACACAGACATGAGTAACGAACTAAGGACAGATCTCGTCATGCACATCTCCAATTGTCCTTTAACGCCACATGTCTAGGTCCGCAATAGTAACCCAATCCTGCAGGTATTCCCCAGACGAGCAAGCTTTAGCCGTAGTCTAACAGCATCTAACTACAAACAGCCTTAATAGGATTCCCCTGTTAAGCCCGTTAACACAATCCCTGAGAAGATATTTGCGAAAAGCGACATATATATCTTCTGCAAAAGCACAATAGACGTAGATTAAGAGTTACAGTATTTCAACTAGGTACAAATTAATTAGAGGTCGGCTCAGTTAAATGCAAAACAATTACACGACTTCTAAGCATGCTTCAGGTTAATAATACCAGCCTATTCTTGTCCCACTGTTGGGCAAAGGGCTCTGCTCATACAGAGAAGGCACGAGCATTGATCATGATTCAGGTTTCTCGTGAATAAGTCAGGACTGGCACGACGAGACAAGTGGTGGTATCACACGTAGCTGCATAAGGGGAATCGCCCACTCAGCAACCAATACTTTCGTTATAGAGCCATACGGTGCAATTTAACAAACGACGGAATCTATCTAATCTATTGAATAAAGAGAAACTTGAATTCGTAGATAAAACCGTTTTCCTGGGGCTTACGCTTGATTCAAGGCTACAATGGGGTTCTCATTTGAAATCTCTTGCGGGGCGCCTAAGTTCAGCAGCATATGCTGTTAGAAAAATCCGTCAATTTTCTGATGTAGATACCGCTAGACTGGTCTATTTTAGTTACTTTCATAGTATAATGTCTTATGGCATTCTGTTATGGGGACGGGCTGCAGACATTGAGTCTATATTTATTCTGCAAAAAAGAGCCATCAGAGCCATATATAATCTTCGTAGGCGCGATTCTCTAAGGGAACTGTTTAAGGAAATCAAAATCATGACGGTACATTGTCAATACATCTACGAAAACATAATGTACGTTAGAAAAAATCTACATCTTTTTAATAAAAGAGGTGACAGACACAATTACAGTACGAGAACTAGAGACCAATTAGTTCAGCCGGGCTTCAGACTCGCTAAAGTAGACTCATCTTTCATGGGGTACTGTTTAAGATGCTATAATAAAATTCCACAAAGTATTCTTGAACTGAATGAGACGAAATTTAAATCATGCATTAAACGCACACTATGTAAGCAAGCATATTACAAGTTGGACGATTATATCTCTGATAAAAATGCTTGGCTCAATGCCGGTCCTGCTCCACATGGACAGGGGCGCATAAACTGATTAATGGATAGCATTAAATGGTATTGTTGGAGCTGCTGAAGATTGTACAACTATCTTTGCATTGTATAGATTCAATTTCTTTTGGTATTATATAGCCGCATAGCCCATATTATGTGAGTACTATGTAATAGAAAGCTATCCTTCGTTGGAAACCTACGTCATTTTTTTTTTTTTGACTTGAATTTGCCCTGGCGGTTAAGTGTATGTCATGCTCACTCAAATGTCTCGCTGATGGTGGCGCGTGTGTCGGATCAGTTAGTTCCCTTCAAAATGGTTGAGTTGAATGGTGCTGATACATGCGTCATGTTCGTGAACGGGCGCTGTCAGTTGTGACTGGTCATCTCTTGGTTGCCACGGCTTATTTGAATTAATTATTTTATTTTTTGAATTGTTCTTTTCCTTGTTTTTACTATGGACACTTTTAACGTGCACATCTTGCTACATCGCTCTCACATAATGTACCATCTAAACATGAATGATGTAACCAAGGTTTTGTAAAAATATTCTGATTTAAAAGAGTGTCCATGGAGTTTCTTGCCCGTTCTTCTCCATAGAGATCTACGTTAGGGAATGGGCAACTACAGTACTTTCACAGTTTTTATGCCTTGTGACTGGGACTGTAGCTAAATTTCATTGTTGTCTTTGTTTCGACAGTTCAAAAGTGCCTGTAACGGGCCTACTTGAAATAAATGCTTTGATTTTGATGCTTTGATTTTGAATCAGCGAGCTGAGTTAATTATTGTAACTCTAAAATTCCATTCCAGCAGCAGCAGCTCGTGGTTAAATAATAACAGCCGCTCGGGTCGATCTTTAGGTTAAGCCGTGCTTGCATAGGTTGGTCTGTGGATGGGTGACCACCCATTACATACCGAGTTTCCTCCGTTCCTCGGAAAGCACGTTAAGCCGTTGGTCCCGGCTGTCATTTGTAGATCTTTGGCAGTCGTTACAGGTAGTCAGTGGCCCGAAAGTCTGACAACCAGTCTTACCAAGGGGTATCGTATTACCCAGTAATAAGTGGGTTGTGGAGGTCAGATAGGCAGTCGCTCCATGTAAAGTACTGGTATCCAGCTGCATTTGGTTAGACTGGGAGCCGACCCCAACACAGTTGGGAAAAGTCTAGGCAGATGATGATGGTAAAATTCCATTCCATGTTCAAACTTCGAATAAACACTTAGGCTAATTTAGGACATAGTAAATTAATTCTTTTATTTTAAAATAAATTAAGTAAAATCATTTTTGTTTTTTTTTTATCCTCCGATTGCAGTGTAGTGCAACATAACAAAATGTTTATTTGACAACCAAACACTCCCGTTTGATTTGATAAATAAGGGCCTGGTTGATATTTTGGTTATCTTTATACCATGCCAAAAGAACTTCGCTGAATAACGTCGTAAGGACACGTACGACGTTTTGTATCATAAATAATGTAATTTATTGCTAAACTGTTTCTTCTAGATAGACATGAATAACTTAGCTGAAAGGATGAACAAGCTGAATTCAATATCATAATGTTATTGTTGGTTCTCCATTCTTCCTCATATTTTATGGGGTTTTGCCAAGCGTGATACAATATCCGATTTAGGAGTGATATATGGCTCTAATCTGAACATTATCTTGTTAGTTTAATGTTGGTATAACAGAGGTGAAGAACTTGGTCTGTAAGTTTCTTTGAGTTTGTTTTTACCATCTGGTTGAACAGGCCGGTAAATCTTTAAAACAACTGGAAAATTACCAATCAAATCAATCCCAAATGAGGAAGAAATCACGTTGTACTTATTTACTGTTTACTCAAAACATTCACGTTTTGTATATCGATCACTGGCAACAACAAGCAATAAGGATAATTTTGTACAAATACATAAAAAAGGTTTTGCCAAGCTAATCTTATTATCTATTATAATCATCTCTTGAGAATTCATGTTTAAATTAAGTGATCCTCATTTTCCTGTCCTTACTCTACTTTATGTCGGCACAGCATGTTTTCTTCTTGTATATCATCTTTGAAACAGTCTATCCATTGTTTCTTTGGGTTTTCCCTGCTCTTCCACACATCCATACTACAACATTAAAGTTACAGCTTGAATTCAAGTTTACATCTCGCGATAACTAAATTAGCATATCGCACTCCACCCGCTGGTTTTGTGGCCCTACTCCATTTACTCAGTAAAATATAGCACCTGCAATGCCATTCCGAGTCCCTCCGTTGAATATTGATGTATCGTGCATCGTCTTGCCGGGAATCGACGCCGAATACCTGCGATGAGAATGTAATGCATGGGCCTTAAGATTGGGTTTGTGTCTTGATTGTAATATACATAATAGGATAGCTATTGTTCTGATAGGTGTTGGACAATATTGTATTGTAGCAAATATTTAGATAACGTTCTTTTCACAGCAGCATAGGCTTGAACAATATAAAAAAATCTCATGCTTCGTAATCGTTTAAACACGTGAGTCTCGTAGCACCGTAGTAGTAGCGGCGTAGCTCTCCGTAGCGCGTAGCACTTGGTAGCGCGATTCTTTGTTTGGTCATTGTTTTTTTGTGGAGGCCAGCTAGCTCATTGCCAGTGAAATTCAAAAAAACTCACAGAGAGCCTCTCAGAGTGGTTAATAAGATATTGCAAATATCGTAGTATCTACTATGAGGCAACTACCACATTCCATCTGTAAGAGTTGCGGACAAACTTTTTACCTCAAATAAAGTCTCTCTGAAAGCTATTCAAAAATGCATAATAATTATATTTTCCCACGAAACAAAAATAACCATCAGGCGTGAAGAACATCACTACAACACAATATTCAATTATATTTTCCCGTAACTGACGATTGAACTGTAAACCTCACCCAACTCTTGTTCCTCAACAGCACAGCGGTTGTGTTAATTGTTGACAAAATAAATCATTTGTGTGACGAAACAGCGCCAATTAATGTAGCAAGTGACAGCCAATTAAACAAATGAACGATTTACCCGAAATCTGAGGTGACGAGAATAAAAATATGATGCTTTTGAAATGCATTTCAATTAATTAATTATATTTACACTTGTGTTTATCAGTTATGTTTTGTTTGGTGTTAACAATTAATGTAGAATATTTAATACTGGAAGGAAGGATGGTTTGCCCATCAAGAATTTCCTAGTAGCGGTCTGGAGTCTGGATTTGTGCCTGGTTGATGGCATTAGGCTTTCCCCTATTACATGGGACTTAAACATTAGTAGCAAAATGTGGGTGTACTACAAGTACACTTCTACCTAACCCTTCAGAGATCTGAGGCGTGATGTTATGTTATGATAATAAAGGATTTTTGTAATAAACAGCAAGTGCAGCACTCAACTCCTTTATATCGAAAAAATCTGGCTTTTTTAGTACATCCATTGGTAAATTTATGAAAAAACCGGGGGATTATTTTTCCTGCTCTATTTAATGAATAAGACCTAAGGTATTCTAAGTGAACCCACTGCGTAAATCAATCCGTTCCACTTTTAGCTCGCAACCCGTGAGAAATGTTTCCATAGTACCCCACTGTAATGCAATTTATCAACTTTAAACCGGCGCCATATTTATGCAGAACGTAGCTTAAAGTTTCAAGTAGTTTTGACGGTAATTATAACTTTACTTAACCTTAACTTAACCTGTCAGTAAAAGCCTTTCAAAGGAATATCGGATCTAAAGAATTAAGTTTATTTTATTTCAAAAGAGAATTTTGATTGAAACAACCTATGTTGGATATTACTTTATTTATTTAAGTTATTTTTGGATGCTATAAAGAAAATTGTTGAAGAGTAGGTTTAATGTGACTATATTTAGATTTAATTGGCATTTCTACATAAAAAGTACAAATCATATAAAACACGATTTTTTGAATCCTGTTTACAAAAAAAGGAAAGCTGAGATGGATTTAATATAGGTAAGTAGATGTAGATCAGAGCAGTAAGGATTAGAGTGAAAATACTTTATTGGGATCAGAGAGTAAACCCGCTACACAAATTCAAGTGATTGTGAGCCAAAAATAACAACAACAAAAATGGTTCTAACAAGAATTCTTTTTTTATTTTTTATTACAAAATGGGCCTGCTCTTGACCTCGATCACACCTGATGGAAAGCGATGGATGAGGTCTATGATGGAACGAGCGTGCCTAGAAGATGCATGCTCACTCTTGCTTTGAAGGCAGACGGGTTTAATGTGGGAGGGAACACAGATGCCGGCAGAGAATTCCACACTTTGGCTGTGCGCATAATAAACATGGAAGAGAAGCGCTGAGTACGACTCGTCGGGATATCAACCAAGTGCTGATGGTACGCCGCAGTACGTCTGCTAGTCCGGTTGTAAAAGGGTGATGGAAGATTTGTGTAAATTAGGTATGCACTTACTTATTTTGAATAAATTGATAACGAAGGCCCAGTTCTTGTATTTTTTATTAGATTATATTCAAAAAAAGTTTTACTAAGAGTATTTTTTTTTTTTACATTTACTGCTAAAATCTTCCTTCGCTTTACGTACATAGGTACTATATTACATAGATAGTTACTTTGGTACGAACAATTGACCGATAATTTTCTTAAAACAAACTAACCTATATCATCCGATTATTTCACCATCAGCCCTCTGATGACTTTCATTTATTTTGCTACCCATTAAGATTATTCAGTGCCCACCTTGTATAATAATCCCTTCATTATTCACCATGCATGACGTAGAAATGGAGAAAGAACATGTTTAAGTTAAAACACGTACCAAGTAACATTTATAAGACAATTCACACACGACACCGCACGTCTGCG
Source organism: Eurois occulta (assembly GCA_950022335.1). NCBI lineage: Eukaryota > Metazoa > Arthropoda > Insecta > Lepidoptera > Noctuidae > Eurois > Eurois occulta. Next base: position 18,368,482 of record OX465497.1, read on the forward strand.
TGGTTAGGCGTAGAGGCGATGAGCACTGCTCGTCCGCGCGGTCGGACGGTGTATGTGTGTTAGGCATCAACGGATTTCATATAAGCCAATGCGACGTGAGATCCGCTTCATAGCATGACCCCGCGGACAAGCGGTGTCGTGTATGAATCTACTAAATTTTGGTCTTAGATAAGTGGGAATAACTAATGCATGATCAGCCTTTAATGTTCCCATTGCTGGGACAAACGGCCTCCTCTCTAGAGAGGGAATGGGCTATAACCACGCAAGCCCAGTGCGAGTTGGTAAATGTCACATGTCTTCGAATTTTTGGTTCTAGAACACGCCGGTTTTACTCACGATGTTTTCCTTCACCGTTTTTGAGAGCAGTGGTGATGAAATAAATTACACAAAGTAATGCGCCTACCAGGGTTCGAACCCACGACTTACTGTTCGTAAGTCTGGGCCGCCACTACTGGGCCACCGCTGCTCTCCAAATGAATAACTAATGCTGTGGTGAAACTATTTGTCTGAAATACTGGTAGAACGTAGGCTGCGGTTGTTTTGTTTTATCGTAATATTTATCATGTGTTATTTTTCAATAGAACCAATAGTCTTAATTTTTCACGTGGATTACTGCGGGACGAAATGGCCTTAAGTAATTAAAGCCATCATTAACTATACTTCGATGTAGTAGTAGTAACCGTATGGTATCGAGTGAAGCTTCTGCACATATTTCTCTCATAGGTACGTAAGCACATGTAAGATACATAGTACATAACTCCACAGTGGTCGGTATCGGCTGCTGCGTCCAATCGCAGCCGTATAATTGACGTCACGTGTCATTGCGTTTCGGAGGTGAGCCGCTTAAGCTGCGCAGCCAGATGGAGCTGTGCGTACTGCTGTGATTTAGAATGTCACATTTTGTTTTGTGGTAATATTTGTAATTTCGGTAAGAATTGCTTTCTTCGGATCTAACTTCGAATTACTATCTTAACCTAAATGAGTACTCCCTTCTAGTCTCTTCTGATATACTGATAATAATATTGTTACTGTCTATATCTTAAGTTTTATACGTTCTTGCCAGAAACCTAAAATTCGATGACATGGGACATCCACCTAATACTCCAATTTAGGAGAGGAGGTATGTAAATCTGTATTGAGAACGTTATAGACCATGAACACTGTCTTTTTAGTTTAATTCCGCTATCAGTACGGCACAGAATTTCTTTGTCAATATACTCGTATATAGAATGCCAACATTGACAATTGACAAATCAGCCTTCAACAACTAGGATAGTTTTCCCCAAAGAGATACCATTGTATCTTATACATACGACTTGAGGTCTCACCAGGGACGTTAGGTTGACCTTTTTGCAATTGTTCCCGGAATCAAAGTACTAGCTGCCCCATGCAGCTGGTGCTTTTGATTATACATAGCTTTATTTTAAAGCTGTTCCCATATTTAAAAAATATGATGACTTGAAAACTATCAAGAATCGCGAAACGTACATGACATATTTTCGGATGAGAATGAGGAATCTAATTGCTTTTTAGGACCACCCTGTATGATGATGATGGTGTAAAAGGTGTTGTAAATGAGTAAGATAAAGTTTGGGAGCGAAGAAAGACGTGGGAAATGCCAATTCACCCTCCCTACTTGCACCATGTCACCTCACTCTTCTATGGCACAAATAGGTACTGTCTATATGATTGCACACACCAATTCATTGCCTTCTCATCAATTAAATACTTTTGGTTAACAAAACGGACATTTAGTGTTAGTTAGCACTAAACAAGCCTATCTAAACCGTAGCAATTAAATCGAAATCGCTTTAATTATTAAACCAGTAAATTTCACTAGTACGGTGCTTTACGGCCATTGGTACTGGATATTGGTAGCCTGCATTTGCAGTAATTGTCGGATTTAATTGACAGAGATGATAGAAAATGGAGCGATAATCACTTAACTGAACTTAATTGCCACTGATGAAACTTTCAAGTCACATAATACGTTTATACACATACAGCACCTTAGCATAACAATAAAATATACTGAAAATAAAGTGAATTTATTTATTTATTTATCTAACACTTCATGCACAGAGTACAGAGGCGGACTTAATGCTATAGTCATTTGAATTGATATGATACAACCTAGTAATAATATTAGTTGTATCTAAGAGTAAAATGCAGTGTTTTTACCGAACATTCAAGACAAATCATCATCTACCTTGGATATTGAAAATTCCCTTAGACAGTAATTATAAAGGGATTTTTGTCGTTCAAAGTGACGTACAGTTAATTTCACCTACATAATAATTTGACACGTTTAATAGCCCACATTGACTCTCCATTCATTTACCAACTCTGTGGAATTCTCAAAATTCATCAATTCTAATGTAAAGTGTGCTGCAGCGTACACTAATATAACGCTGACGAGATCGCAATCAATAATCTGAGATTTCATTATAATTATGTACTCTAAATAAATATTTATGTGTGTACAATCTGCACATGTAGGTAGCTACCATCGTTAATGAAGATCAAATTTACACCTGGTATTCTGGTTCTCATTATGTTAAGTAATTTGTGCAATTAAGCAGCCAGGCCTGCCTTAACGTACATATTATTTGTATATATATTGTAAGTATAATAGTTATGTATAGATAACATGTATTGATGCTGAATACGACACATTATGCTGTTTGATTTTACACCGACACAAGTGGATTCTGCAAGGAAATATATTTTATTTTCATGGGAACTTTTCATTAATATAATTTTATTATCTACTAGCTGTTGCCGTGACCTTATTAAATTATAATTATTAAAAAAAATTTTACTTCCCTTTTTTAATTCCCTTTTTTTGCACGGAACCCTAATTCTTATTCTTAAATAAAAGTAGCCTTATTTATTTATGTTTTATGACTTCAGCTATCTGTCAGTAAAAGTCCTATCAAAATCGGTCCAGCCGTTTCAGAGATTATCCGTTTGAATCGGATTTTGTTAACAATTTCAAGGGCTTTATTTTTTTCGCACGGGACCCTATTTTTAAAATAAAACAAGCCTCTGTGCGTCGTTATAACATCAGCTATCTGCCTGTAAAAGTCCCGTCAAAATCAGTACAGCTGTCGGACAGAAAGACAGATAGACAAAAATTGAAAAAAAAAATGTTTTTGTTATATACTTTACATATGAATTCAGTAAAAAGACAGACACTTCAGTATACAAACAGATACTTCAATTTTATTTATTTTTATAGAGTATAGATTATTTTCGAGTAAGTACTTAAGCTCATGCTTAATTTCGTTCAAAAATATTAGCAGCCTACCTACTTACGAGTATTTGGAAATATATATGGCTTCCGAATATTTAATTACCATTTGCAATTTAGAACACAATATTCTGTCCGTAAGGCTTTTAACATTTTGGTTCTAAAGTTGGCATGTTGAAGTTCTCAGTGCGTTTTTCATACTGTATAGCTCAAAAAACCATCATCAAAAGCCTTGACAGCAAAACTTTCACCTAACCAACCTCCAAACTTTCAGGATCCCTGAAAATTTCAGGATTATATTCTTTAATTCGTTATCAAAAGATGGCACGTCCTGATTAGGGCGAACTTTTCCCATTTCACCCACGGCGAACAAACCTACGATAGGAAATCTAATCTATAATTTCTTAATAATAGGCGGGGAGTCCGCACAGTGTCGTCAGAGCGGAAAATTAGCTTCACCGAGACACGAAATAGATAGTTTCAGAAGGTCGGCTCTGTAGCAACAAGCGATAACACGTATAGTATAAGCGAAAAAATAACCTCCGTAGTTTTGAAAGTTGTTACAGCTATTTCTGTAGGTGTCCTGATAAAGATACTGAAAGTGCTCGAGGTTGGGGGGTAGATCGGAGGAGGGGAGAGGGGAAAAGGTCCCTTTGTTCAGATGTTTGCTCGTTTCTCGAAAACCATTCATGATATTGTTACAGTTGCTTCTACAATAATGACTGGTGACGACGTAAGGTTGATTGTGAGTTTTGGGGTATTTTGCTGATTTTGAATAAAATGACACGACTGTTTCGTAGCTCTGTATTGAGGCAACTAAACTACATAAAACGATCGACCATACCGCCCACCAAAAGGACCCTAGTCCTTTTACAAACACAATTAATTGGGCTTACTAACTAACGTATTGTTTCTAAACACAACAAATTTTCAAAGTAAATTTAACAAAATCATAAAGTGGACTGTAAAAAATAAATAACAGGTTTTCAAATAGTAAATAAGTGCCTACTACATGTCTGTTTACTACACATTCTAATAATAAAGTACCAAGTATTATGTATGACTCATTAAGGTAAGTAGGAACCTATTTGTTTCACAATAACATTAGTTACCAGTTGTAAGTATACATAGTTTTAACTAATAGCATGCAGGTGGGAAGGTAAGTACATCATTATTATTGTAATGCAGTTTAGCAACTTAAATCTTCGCATGGTAAGTATACGTAATTATCTTAGTAGTGATTAGGTAGTTTATGTAGATACTTAGTTTATTTTACACCTAAGTCCCTACTTTTAATAATGTAATGAACAATCATATGTAATATCATGCAGACTTAGATTCGTAAGGTAAGTAGTTTACATAAAAATAAGGAAGTATATAAACTAAATTTGTTTCAATTAAGTAACTAACAATTAATTAAGCTTCTTTAGGTAGGAATATTAACTTAGATAAAGGTCTTTTTAATTCACTTTGTCCTTTACACTGCACTGTAACTACTCTCACTAAATTGTCTTTTCCAGGATGCAGCATTATAATTTTCCCCAGGAGCCATTTCGTAGGAGGCAGACCATCCTCCTTGATGACCACAATGTCTCCCACGGTAGGTGACTGGATAGCTGATTGCCACTTGGTCCGTTGTTGCAGAGTGTTTAAGTATTCTGAATGCCATCTTCGCCAGAAGTCTTGTACCATTCGCTGTACTAACTGCCATCTCGTTAATAGGCTGATCTTAGAATTTTCATAATCATAATCAGGAACAGTGAGTAAGGGCTCACCTATTAAAAAGTGCCCAGGTGTGAGTGGTGACATCGTCTCAACAGTATTGTCCAGCTGGCATAATGGGCGGGAGTTGAGACAAGCTTCTACTTGTGTTAGCAATGTCGCCATCTCTTCATAGGTAAGTTTTGTGTCTTTGCTAACTCTTGCTAGATGTCTTTTTGCAGCTTGCACTCCAGCTTCCCAGAGGCCTCCACAATTTGGCATTCGCGGCGGGATAAAATGCCACGTTGTCCCATCGGTTGCTAAGTGTTCGGAAATTTCTTTATAAGTGCTATTTTCACCTGCTTTGAAAAGGTCTTTGAGCTCCTTTGCAGCACCAACGAAATTGGTGCCGTTGTCGCTGAACAGATGAAGACATTGACCTCGACGTGCGACGAATCTCCGAAATGCAGCCAGGAATGCTTGAGAAGTTAACTCTGTTACGGCTTCCAGGTGTATAGCACGTGTGGACATGCACACAAATAAACAGATGTACCCTTTAGTAGCATGATGGCCTCGCCCTTTCGATGTTCTTATTAATACTGGACCTGCAAAGTCAACTCCGCTGTTTAGAAAGGCCCTCTGTGGACTCACCCTTACAGCTGGCAATTCACCCATTAACTGGTTGTTTGTCTTGCCTTTATTTACAATGCAAACCTTGCAACTTCTTATGCATTTTCTTACAGCTGATTTTAAGTGAATTATCCAGTATTTACTTCTTATGTATGTCATCATAACTTGTATACCACCATGTAAGGTTTGTTTGTGTGCGTCGTTAATCAACAATGTAGTGATATGACGATTACTTGGTATTATTATTGGATGTTTGGTTGTAACTGGCAAGTTAGCGTTTTGTAAACGACCTCCAACTCTCAGCAAGTTGTTTTTATCTAAAAATGGTGTCAAGCTAATTAGTGAACTTGATTTTCTCACCCTACCATTTTTCTTAATGGATTCTATATCCTTTTCGTAAATTAATTGCTGATAGTATATTATGCACCTTTGCAAAATTATGCTCATTTCATTTGTAGTTAAATACTTCTCTTTGTTTTTATTGTTTAATAATCTTCGACAATAAGCAAGTACTCTCTTCATTCTAGTCAGATTTGAAAATCTTTCCCAAATTGGTTTTTCTTCATTTTCTTGGGTTTTACTTGTTATGGTGCAACAGGTAACTTTTAACTCTAAATCTGTCTCTGTATTTTCTGATCTTCTCAAATAAACTTCCTTTTCTGATAGCCATTCTGGCCCATTCCACCACATCTTCTCCCTTTTCAGATCTGTTAGGAACATTCCTCTGGATGCTATGTCAGCAGGATTTTCTTGTGACAAGACATGATGCCACTGTATGTTGTTTGTATTGTCTTTGATTTCCACCACACGATTAGCAACAAAGGTCTTCCAGTTTTGAGGTTCACCATGAAGCCACGCCAGTACTATCGTTGAGTCTGTCCAGCAGTAGGTTTGGTTATATGGAATTTTCATGGCTAATGTGACTTGTTTTAGAAGCCTTGACAACAAAAGAGCTCCACACAGCTCAAGCCGAGGTAGTGATACTGTTTTCAATGGAGCAACTTTGGTTCTTGATGCAATTAGACTTGTGTACACAGTACCATCCTGTTGTTTTACTCTGCAGTATACAACTGCTGCATAGGCTCGAGTTGAAGCATCGCTGAATCCATGCAATTGTATTGCTTTTATATTGCTGCTATACGAGTGTAACCACCGGTTTAGAGAAATGTGGTTGACATTCTCGAAATCATTTCTTATCTTCAACCAATCTGCGGTTAATTCTTCTGATAATGGTTGATCCCATTGTGTGCCAACTAACCATAGTTTTTGAATGAGCATCTTTGCGAGCACAATGCTTGGCGATATCCATCCTAATGGATCGTAAAGTTTTTGTACATCAGACAAAATATTTCTCTTTGTGATGGTAGATGGGGGTGAAGAGAGACTGATTTTGTAGAGAAATTGATCAGTACCAAGATTCCAGGTGATACCTAACGCCTTCACATTACCATCTAGGTTTATGTCAAGTTGTATGCTTGAAGAAATGTTACTTGGATCCATCGACTTCATCAATTCGATGTTGTTTGATGACCACTTCTTCAACTCAAAACCTCCCTTGCTTAACATAGCTCTGAGTTGATTGCTAGCTTCTATGGCTTCTTCCACAGTGTCACAACCCGACATGACGTCATCGACATAGAAATCTGACAATGTAATGTCAGCAGCCACTGGGTAGCTAACTCGTTCTTCGTGTGCAAGTTGGATCAAGGTCTTCACTGCTAGATAAGGAGCGGAAGTAGTCCCAAAGGTCACGGTAAGTAATCTAAAATCTTTTATTTCTTCATTGCTATTATTTCTCCACAGTATTCTTTGAAAATCAGCATCCTCCTTGTATAACATGACCATTCTGTACATTTTTTGTATGTCTGCAGCGAAACAAACGGCGTGCATTCTCCAGCGCATGATTATGCTTCGTAGGTCTTCTTGGAGCACTGGACCAGGTAAGAGTTCATCATTTAATGATATACCATTTGTTCCCTTACAGGATGCATCGAAAACTATGCGGGTTTTCGTGGTTTCTTTATCTTCACGCAGGGCTGGGTGATGGGGTAAGTATACCGATTTTCTTGAATATATTTCCTTTTCAGGTACTTCTTCGATATGACCTAAGTTTTTGTAGTCTTCTATAACCTTTTCATATTCTTCTTTTAACTTAGGCTGATTTTTAAACCTTCTCTCTAAATGTATCAATCTTGTTTTAGCTATATCTCTCGAATTTCCTTCGGTTGATTGAATACAATTTGTTTTAAACGGTAGTTTCACTATAAATCTTCCTTGTTCATTTCTTGTGTACGTTTTGTGATAAATGTCTTCACATAATTGTTCTTCCTTTGTATTTTTTCGCCTAGTAGTGGTGTCTATCTCCCAAAGAGTCTTTAACATGCTCTCAACGTCTACTTGGTGATGCATGACAAGAAATGAATGTTCGTTTTTTGTTGTATTTATTTCTCCAAACAATATCCATCCTAGGGTTGTTTTCTGTGCACACGGAGACCCTGGCGGACCCTTAACTAATCTTTGTTCGACTATTCGTGCATATTCCTTCACACCGAGCAGCATATCTATCGGGCCTGGTATGTTGTACTCTGGATCAGCTAGATCGAGACCCTCCAGGTGCTGCCAGTTGTGAACAGTCATTGTATGATGTGGTATTCTCGTGGTCAGTTGCTTGGTCATGACGTAAGCTTCGACGTGCATGTTGAATTCTGGTTTCCCTCTCGATAATATGTTTAGCTGAACCACGTGTTTAATAGGTGCCTGCATAGAACCCACACCTGTCACAGTGCCTTCAATTGATTTTCTTTGAAGCTTCAATAATTGAGTTGCCTTTTCACTTATGAAGCTCGCTTGTGAGCCTTGATCTACAAGAACCCTTAACAGTGTCACATGTCCATTTTCTCCTTTGGCTTTAACTAGTGCAGTTGCTAATAATGCTCTTCCGGATGCTCCAACACCAATATGAAGACTTGTTATGGCCTCCTTGTTGTCTTCTTGTTGAGACGTCGATGGTTGTATAGGTTGGTTAGGTGTTGATTCTGTGGAACCCTTCGACGCCTCTGATTTGTGGAGCAAGGAATGGTGACGTCTTTTACATACGCGGCAAGTAACTGGTACCTTACATTTATAAACCGAGTGACCCGGAAGCAAGCAGTTGAAACAAAGCTGTTTTTCTTTTACATAGTTGTTACGTTGAGTAAGGTCCATTTTAATAAATTGTTTGCAATGACATAAGGTATGCTTTTCACTACAAAGTACACAGCTTTTTTCTTTAACAGCACTCACGGCATGGTAGGATCGCTCTTTGACTGTACGGTCTTTATTTGTTACGGGTTGTATCATTTCCAGAGTTCTAAATTTTTATTCTAAAAATCTTTTTAAATCTGCCCAAGGAGGTATCTCCTCTGACCTTTCCTTATAAGCATAAGTTTCCCACTCTTTATGTGATTCCTGGTCCAACTTCTGAATCACCAGAAATATAATTAATGGATCCCAGGAATCGGTGTTAATTTTCAAGTTTTTTAAGTTATTTATGCACTCTGTTGTAGTATCTAATAAAGTCTTCACACTGTTAGCTGTTTGACTTGTGATTTTCTTTTGATAAAATAGTCTTTGCAAAACAGAAAACACAATAACACGTTTGTTTCCGTATCGGTCTTTTAACAATTGCCATGCTTGATTGTAATTACTGTCCGTAACTTGAATGTGCCGTAATATTATTTCTGCTTCGCCGGTAACACTAGACTTTAGGTAATGTAGTTTTTGAACGTCACTGATTGAAGTATTATTGTGTACAAGTGATATGAACATGTCCTGGTATGTAGGCCACTCCTCGTATTTTCCCGAAAAGGTCGGTAATTGAATCCGAGGCAGTTTTACGATCGAACATTGCGCTTGACCACCAAGTAACGATGTGTTTGAAGTTTCCATTGATGTTTGCTGCATTTTGCTCAACATGTCTGTCATGTCTGCTTGTAAGCAAAGGTACAGGTCTTCAACGACGAAAAAGTCTTCATTGAGAAAGTACGGGATTTCTCCACGCTTGTCTCTCGGAGTACATTGCGTCAACATCTCATGAGCTTGCTTAAAGGAACACCAATACTCTTCAATGCACTTCAATCTAGCCCTTATGTAACCGTCTGTAAGTCTCACTTTAGAACACTTCTTTAAGTTCACTTGTGTTTTTTGTATTAAATTTGCCACGTCTTCCAGTGTATTCAAATATTTTTGTTGTTCGGAAGTTGACGTAGCCATTATAACGTTCTATAATGTACGTAATGTCACTAAACCTTGTGCTATGAATAGTCAACCACACTTGTGTATAAATCTAAGTTCATATAAAAACTTCACAATTTTGCGTAAACAAGTCGTCTTCTTATCTCTGGAATGCGGCCTTTTGTTCTCAACTCGCTCGGCTACCGATTCACTAATGACCCACAGGTGTGCCGGGTACTAATAATATGCGGCTCGATTTGCGACCATATGGTGACGACGTAAGGTTGATTGTGAGTTTTGGGGTATTTTGCTGATTTTGAATAAAATGACACGACTGTTTCGTAGCTCTGTATTGAGGCAACTAAACTACATAAAACGATCGACCAATGACTACATTAAATTTCCTACAAATCATGTCCTATATATTTTTACTGTAGGACTATACATTAGGAGCTACTGGGTATTTTACTACAATGAAGGCTTTATTCCACCTGTAATCACTACGTCTATCCAAGTCTCCTGGTCACCTCCAAAACAACGTCATACGTCGGATTTCTGTGCTCTCGCTTTTTTTACAACTAATGCAAGCACACTGGCGTCTGTCATTTGTTTGCCTTTAGATCGCCGAACGTACGCGTGTGTGTGCACCTGTTTTCGCCTATTGCGTATAGAGCTGACCTTCTGTACCAGTCTGTTCGGTCACCGTTTGTTCTGCTTGAGTGGTGACGCTCAAACTGAAAGCGAATGATAATAGAAGTTGCAATGCACTGAGTTTTTGTTTCAAGAGAGAACTTGTTTCAATAGTATGGTTCGTAACGTTAGCTCTGCTATATTTAGAAAAAAGTCATTATATCTAAAATCATAAATCTACCATAATAAAAGACTTTCCCATACGGTTTTCTTTAAATATGATGATAGTTTTAGCTCAGATACGATGAACTAACATTTTGAAAGTCAGGTTTCCTCCGTTTAGGATGTCAATAAGATCCCTGTTTCTAACTTAGGCTAAATAAGACTTCAGCTGTCACTTTTATGGGCTAGACATCGTTGTTTCTTCAAATCTTCAGTACTCTTTTTTCCAATTTAGTTCACAAAATATTGTGTTATCATAAACACATTCGAAATGTCACAAAGAAATCAGATTTGTTCCCTGAAAGGTCTTTACCAAATTACTGTGACGTCACACTAAGTACCCCAGTCGTTGATGCTATAATAGAAAATAAGTAAAAAGAAACGTAAAGAATTATTTAAGAACCATCGTGAGTTATTGAATAATATATTAATTTGTACATCAAAGCAAGACGTACGACTGATAATTTATTTATTTATTCGAAGTTTCAGACTTTTTGTACAACATGAAACAATAAATTACGGCAATATTTCATTTACTTATTGCGTATTATAATAAATAATTAATTGAACAAATGTGAACTGTTTTATAAACAGTAACTTAAATTGATAAGGCATCAGTTATGTATCAATAGGCAGGAATATTTTTCAATGACTGGCCAGCAATTTTAATACATTTACACAAACAAATAAATGTGTGTAATTTGTACATCGTGTTCTACGTCAGCGTGACGCAAAGATAAGTAACGTTTTTCTACACAGTTTGATATCGTAGGAAGACTTACAACCAGCCTTAGATACGTGCACAGTAACTGGGCTGTGTAGGTCAAATAGGCTGTTGCTTCATGTAAAATACTGATATTTAGCTGCATTCGATTACACTAAAGGCTGTCTCCCATACTACATATAGTTGGGAAAAGGCCAGGCAGAATACATTCAACATTAGTAATATCTGCTATCAGCGGTGGTCCAATATTTTCGGGTTCAGCCTAAAAAATCAGTTGCAAATGCGGTAACAAAATCTTAAAAGCTCTTAGACTCAACATCTCAAAAGGCTGACCACTTTTAACGACTTTTACGAAGTCTTGAAATAGTGGAACTCAATATGGTTAATTTTACAAAACTTTGCTTTTCAGCAGTTGGTTTAACAGGCAGGTTGACAAGTTTGAATCAGACTTTCTTGGCTTAGCGTTGAATAAGAAGAAACCTTTGCATAAAATTTAAATTGGGGCGAGGGTTCAAAGGTCCATTGTTACTTTAAGGATTAATTTATAGTAATTGGTCATAAATCATTTAATATTAAGATGACCGATAAATCTGAAATCATAAAAGCGCACTTGGGTGAGAGTTCGCAACAGCAAATAATATGTTTTACTTTTTATAATTATACTAGCTGATGCCCGCGGCCCCTTCCGCATGGATGTGTAACAAATTATATACTAAAACCTTCCTCAAGAACCACTCTATCCATTGGTGAAATCAACATGGAAATCGGTGCAGTAGTTTCTGAGTTTATCACGAACAGACATACAGACGCGGCGGAGGACTTAGTTTTGTAATATGTAGTGTCAGCCCATAATTGTTATTCGGTTTTTCCATCACGAATTTCTCAGTAGCAGCCACAGAGTCTGGATTTGCGCCCGGTTGATGGCCATAGGCTCACCCCTATTACATGGGACTTAAATATAACTGGCAAAATGTGGGTCTACACATACAGATACACCTCTGCCTAACCCTTCGGAGATTACAGGCGTGTTATGTTATCAGCCCATGATGTCCCACTGGGCTTTGTCTCGCCATCTTCACCTGGGTCCTTCACGGCGTCATTCTGTGTTATTTGGCCACTATTTAGTTTTTTTTTTTAATAAACAAAGGAACGGAAACAATCAAAAGAACAAACACAGAGATGAACATAAAATCCCGGAAACAGAATAACAATCAGTTTGAAGGGCCGATCAGCTAGCTCTCACATCGTACACAAACTGTAGCTGGCAGCCTGGCACATGTCGCCAGATAGCCCATTTGAATTCATAATGGCGGCCCCCGCCAATCCAACAGATTACAGCGCACAATAACACGGGACTTGGGACAGATCCTACGATACCGGCCGGATGCTTGTGCATGGAATAAGATTTTTACAGAAGGACTACTCCATACAACATACAACTCCACACAGAGAAGTAATACTCTATATATATATAGACCCTGTGAAATTGTCAAACGTCAAACTCAAAAGTGTTAACTGAACTTAAATCAAATGCATTCGCTAAATATAAGGTTGGTTTAGAACATACGAGCATACACTTGCACAGTCTGTTCCCATAGTACTTAAAAACCTTTTTTTTTTGTAAACTGGTATCTAAGAGCATTCATTTGTTGATAATATTTTAAACTAAATAGAATATCAACACACATAAACACATTTTTCTCTTCCTTTTCTCACACACTATTGTCTACATTTTTTTCATTTCTCCTTTTGCAGGTCTGCTGGCAGAAATTTCTTGAAAAATAATCAGTACCTTTGTACTCATGTAGCCTATATAATATTATTTTCCTGTGTTGTCTACTGTGTGTACATAAATAGTAAAATAAATAAATAAATAAAATAATTTCGGTTTTGTTTAAATGCTAATTCATTTTTTTATTGTTAAAAATTACATTTTAAATAAATGCCAGACACGCTTGCGCTTGCACTCGCTGAACTTCAGCGTACCTATGTGTGCGTTGTTTTAGCTCGTTAAATGAAGCTAGTCTTTTGTTACTATCTATTCTGTGCCAGCCGACGGCTTGCGCGTTCACATTGTCGGGACAATTGCGACATTGAGGCAAACTTGGACCTTTTAATGCTTGAATTCACCGAATCTGCGGCGATAAAATTATTATTCTCACAATGATTTTTATAAAGACTTTTTGTACTTAAAAGGTCTTACAAAACCCGATTTAAGTACGTTCTTCGAATTTATAAGTTAAATTAATTTATCTATCTAATATAAAAAAGAGGAAAGATTTTTTTGTTTGTTTGTACCGAATAAGCTCCCAAACTACTGGTTCGAATTTATCCATGTTTTCACTAATAGAAATATAAATTATCAGGGAGTAATAGGCTATATATTATATTTATATCATACAAATTAGCCGAGCTATCACAATTTTTGCGAACGAAGTCGCGGGTGACGTACTAGTTATTCATATTTCTAGTTGTGTCGTAGAAAGTCTTTTATTAAATTTACAATCCAGCAGCATAAAAAAATTGGTACCCAGTGGTTTTATTTTTTACTTTTTCTTAGTAAGTTCTACGATGATATTGGGTTGAAAATACAAACGTATGTTTTTTCAAATAAATATCGTTAGACAGTTATCAAATTCTAGGTAATATTTGCTTTAGTCATTACTTTTTTGAAGTTTTATATTGCAGAATATACCTATTCATATTTTATTTTTGGATGTCTCAAAATCTACCTACATGTTTGTACATCTAAATATATAAAACTCAAAGGTGACTGACTGACATAGTGATCTATCAGCGCACAGCCCAAACCACTGGACGGATCGGGCTGAAATTTGGCATGCCGGTAGATGTTATAACGTAGGCATCCGCTAAGAAAGGATTTTGATCAATTCTACCCCCAAGGGGATAAAATAGGGGATGAAAGTTTGTATGAAACTTTGTCAATTTTAAACCGATCGGGCTGAGACTTAGCATGCATAAAGCTACTATGACGTAGGCATCCGCTAAGAAAGGATTTTGATCAATTCTACCCCCAAGGGGATAAAATAGGGGATGAAAGTTTGTATGAAACTTTGTCAATTTTAAACCGATCGGGCTGAAATTTGGCATGCAGATAGATGTTATGACGTAAGCATCCGTTAAGAAAGGACTTTGATCAATTCTACCCCCAAGGGGATAAAATAGGGGATGAAACTTTGTATGAAACTTTGTCAATTTTAAACCGATCGGGCTGAAATTTGGCATGCAGATAGATGTTATGACGTAGGCATCCGCTAAGAAAGGACTTTGATCAATTCTACCCCCAAGGGGATAAAATAGGGGATGAAAGTTTGTATGAAACTTTGTCAATTTTAAACCGATCGGGCTGAAATTTGGCATGCAGATAGATGCTATGACGTAAGCATCCGCTAAGAAAGGACTTTGATCAATTCTACCCCCAAGGGGATAAAATAGGGGATGAAAGTTTGTATGAAACTTTGTCAATTTTAAACAGATCGGGCTGAAATTTGGCATGCAGGTAGACGTTATGACGTAGGCATCCGCTAAGAAAGAATTTTGATCAATTCTACCCCCAAGGGGATAAAATAGGGGATGAAAGTTTGTATGAAACTTTGTCAATTTTAAACCGATCGGGCTGAAATTTGGCATGCAGATAGATGTTATGACGTAAGCATCCGTTAAGAAAGGACTTTGATCAATTCTACCCCCAAGGGGATAAAATAGGGGATGAAACTTTGTATGAAACTTTGTCAATTTTAAACCGATCGGGCTGAAATTTGGCATGCAGATAGATGTTATGACGTAGGCATCCGCTAAGAAAGGACTTTGATCAATTCTACCCCCAAGGGGATAAAATAGGGGATGAAACTTTGTATGAAACTTTGTCAATTTTAAACCGATCGGGCTGAAATTTGGCATGCAGATAGATGTTATGACGTAAGCATCCGCTAAGAAAGGACTTTGATCAATTCTACCCCCAAGGGGATAAAATAGGGGATGAAAGTTTGTATGAAACTTTGTCAATTTTAAACAGATCGGGCTGAAATTTGGCATGCAGGTAGACGTTATGACGTAGGCATCCGCTAAGAAAGGATTTTGATCAATTCTACCCCCAAGGGGATAAAATAGGGGATGAAAGTTTGTATGAAACTTTGTCAATTTTAAACCGATCGGGCTGAGACTTAGCATGCATAAAGCTACGATGACGTAGGCATCCGCTAAGAAAGGATTTTGATCAATTCTACCCCCAAGGGGATAAAATAGGGGATGAAGGTTTGTATGAAACTTTGTCAATTTTAAACCGATCGGGCTGAAATTTGGCATGCAGAGATGATCGGCATTTGGATTCAGCTCTTGAAGAGGCAGCACTTTGTCAAACACCGCAAATGATTCGAGAGCTTTTTGCTATCATTTTGTTGTTCTGCCAGGTTTCCGACCCCTTATGTCTTTGGGAAAAATACAAAGAATACCTTTGTGAAGACTTTAAAAAACAACTGGAAAGGCAAGGTGACGTGGATGTAGAGCACTCATCGGACCTGATATTTAACAAATGCCTGTCGGTATTAGAGGATGCCATATTATCATTAGGCGGCCGTCCTCTTAAAGAGTATGGATTACCTCAGCCAATAACATCAATACATTTTGAAAATAGAGAGTACGTGAAGGAGACCAGTTACGATACAGTGGCCTTAGAAGACGCAGTAAGAAAAAATGAAGCATCCTTGAATGACGAGCAACAGGAAGTTTACAATAAAATTATCACAAGTGTAGATGCAAATGACGGTCGAATATTCTTCTTAGACGCTCCAGGTGGAACTGGTAAAACCTTCCTTATTAATTTACTTTTGGCGAAAGTAAGAAGTACTCACGGCATTGCCCTGGCTGTGGCGTCGTCCGACATAGCTGCTACATTACTCGAAGGTGGTCGAACTGCTCATGCTACTTTTAAGTTACCACTCAATTTAATCACTGCCAAGACTCCCATTTGCAACATCTCCAAACAAAGTAATTTTGCTGAAGTTTTAAAAGAGTACAAAAATAATCGTGTGGGACGAAATAACGATGGCTCATTAAGGTGGTATTGAAGCCTTAAACAGATCACTAAGGGATATAAGGGGTAATAGAAAATTAATGGGTGGCTTAACAGTTTTGCTGGCCGGAGACTTTCGGCAGACTCTACCAGTGGTGCCAAAAGGAACCAGAGCTGACGAAGTAAGGTCGTGCATTAAGAAATCTAATTTGTGGCCCCAGGTTAATATTCTTAAGCTCTCTAAAAACATGAGAGCACATTTGGGCAGGGATGAGTCTGCTGGTAGATTTTCAGATCTCCTTCTTAAAATCGGTAATGGTGATTTTCCATCGTTTGATGGAATGATAACCATCCCGGAAGAATTGTGCACAGTTGTTACAACGGTTCAAGAATTGCTGTCTAAAGTTTATCCAGACATTATTCATATACATGACAAGCCTATTGAATGGTTATGTGAGCGTGCCATACTTACCCCAAAGAACGATCAAGCAGCAGCTATCAACGATATCCTGCTCATGTCGTTTGAGGGCGAAGAAAAGGTCTATACTTCGATTGGTACAGTGGTTAATACAGATGACGCTACTAATTACCCTGTAGAATTTTTAAATTCATTGAAACCGTCAGGTTTGCCTTATCATAAGCTTATTCTGCGTGTGGGCACTCCAATTATGTTGTTGCGAAATTTAAAACCACCAAAACTTTGTAACGGTACGAGACTGCAAGTGAAAGCGTTACATCGCAATATAGTGGAAGCCACTATATTAACTGGGTGTGCGAAAGGGGAAACTGTATTTATACCACGAATCCCATTAATACCTAATGATATCCCGTTCGAATTTAAACGATTACAGTTTCCCCTAAAAGTCTGCTTTGCCATGACAATAAACAAGTCTCAGGGGAAAGCTCTCAAATTTGCGGGTATTGATTTGAGAGAACATTGCTTCTCTCATGGACAGTTTTATGTTGCTTGCTCACGAGTAAGTTCACCTAATAGCTTGATAGTTTTAGCGCCTAATGACAGATTAGTTAAGAATATTGTGTACAAGGAAGTTTTGTAGGCCCTAATTTTTTACACACGCTAAACAAAAGTAAAGCCGCAAAAACTATACCTAATTAATAATAATAATTCTTCACGCGAGCGAAGCCGCGGGCAAAAGCTAGTATACACATATATACACAGGCAAAACCTACAAAAATATTAAGTAATTCTAAAAATATCAACAGCACTTCATACTGTGAAAGAAATAGGTCACTGCCAACGGCTTCAGTTTCCGGCCCCAACAATATAAGGCCGAGGGTTGGGCAAAATCTTTAGATCACTTTGGTGAGCGACGAAAATGCAATTAAAACGAATAACAAATAAATAGATCGGTCAGCGGTTGATATCTTTTGTAAAAACCCATGTAATTTATCTGTTATAGTCATCATCATTCGCCTGCCTTTATCCCAATTTACTTCAGGTCTGCGCAGCTTCTTCATCCATGCATCCCTATTACTCGTCATCTCAGCAGCCATATCATCCTTCACACAGTCCACCGATAGTTTATTTGCTATTTATTTACATGCTATAGGATCTTGGATCAAACTAGTAAAGAAATGTCGAAAATATCTACCAAGATTTGTGGGAGCCTATTCCAACCACACATAGCAATGCATGAAACTTTGTACGTCTTATGTAGCGCATCATAATATACACACCAGGAACGATCAATCTGAATAGACTAAGAATCTGTACTAACATATATGCCCAGATTCGTACACTTGCTTGACTAATTATGTACAAAATGATATGCATTGTTAGGGTACAACAGTTGTGATCAAAAGATAAAAGATAAAAGATTTATTATTTTGCAAATATGGGTAACCTCAAAGGATGACAAAAAACATATAATAGTACAGCCATATTTTACCAAGTAGGCATGCAAAAGATTTATATATAACAACTTAAAACTAAATACAATTATAAAATTATTACACATTAAAATCAATTTAAAAAAATATTCTTATTAATTATACAGGACTATTCTGGACTATGTACAAACAAACTTATGTTATCTATAAACAGAAATAGAAAATTGTTCATTATCCAGGAAATAGATAAGCAAGCACGTTATACATAAGTGGCTTAAAATATTACCTAAAACTATGTAGTTTACACAGATAGTGTTGTTGCTAGTGAGACCCAACACTTGACATTTAGTCTATATCTCGGTATTTAATTTCCAGAGTGGAGAATAGAGAGGTGATAAGGAATGTGTTGGAGCTGAATTGTGTGTGCGTGCATAAAGTGTGTGTGTGTAAACATAACGATCAATAAACGCTCTAACACCAGGAATAAAATAATCCAAAAATCCCACATAAACATCTAGCTAAAATTCTGAACAGAAACCTTCGATACCTGCTTTAAATTTCACCACAGCGATCCGACAACTTGGAATACCATCGGGAGCCCCAACTTCAGCGGAACCGCGACAAACTTTAACGGACTGCCTTCAAATTCATGCGCCATATGGGGTGAACACTTCGGCTTTGTTCATACTTGCCGGCTAGGTTTATTTGATGGTAAAAGTGGTGGATTAAAAATAATATCGTATTATAAAATTGTATGATTACAGAATTGACAATTATGTCTAGTCATACTAGTGCGGATAAATACGGGACGGGGCCCTGGACGCGGACACAACCATACAATTACTAACTGAAGTATCTGTCAGTGTCCCATGTCTTTATTTATTTATTTCTTGACACACCAACGAATTATTCACTAAGTCATTACATTAAATATATTCTATTTTAACAGCTTTGTGGTGAATTCGTCACTTATACGTGTGCACAGCGCTTGTATAATCAATAATGAAAATTAAAATGGAAATAACAAAATAAAAATTAAAAATTTACAAAGTTTACATTGAATTTAAAATGTCAGGTAGTTAAATTAAATTACAGTATACTCGAAAATTTAAAAACCATCAATTAAATTAGAATTGAAAAACAGTTATAAATTAAAACTATAGAAATAACAAATAAATTAGGACATAAATGTTACATTAATTATAATTAAAAGAATAAAATAGATTTTGAGTTCAAAAATTAAATTAAATTAAATTGTACAGTATTAAATACATTGAATGGAGTCACACAAATTAACATTTTGTAAAATAAATAAACAATAAAATCGGTCAACAACTGAGGACGTATCGTCTAAATTCATTCAGACTGTTCGAAAATATATCCAAGTCATGTCATGTCTTCAACCGATCCATACTACTTTGACTGAGCCGTGACTAAAAAAATCACGAATAATCGGTATACGTACACATTGCAAAAACTGCGCCTTTTCTTGAAGCCGGTGAAAATTACAGAAAAAAAATTAAAAAAATGGAGTGCTATTTCTTTTTCGTCAAGCTCCTGTTATTAAGAGCATTAACTTAAAACATAAACTGGTCAAACTTCGTCTACCCAACCTTTCTTTTCCCAACTATGTTGAGGCCGATTTCCACTCTAACTGAAGCTGAATACTAGTCTTGTGCACGGTGCGACTACCTATTTGACCTCCACAATCCTGTTACTTGGTAATACGGTACCCTTAATAAGACTTGCTGTCAGACGTTTAGGCCGCAGACTACTTGTAACGACTGTTTTTGCTTTCCTAGGCACGGAGGTAAATCGGTATGTAATGGATTGCGCGCGGCTTAACCTCGATGATGCCATATTATGCGGCTGTTACTATTGAGCAACGAACGAGCAGTACTTATATAAATAAAAAGTGAACACAAAATCGCTCTATATGTTCTAAACAATGTTTTAGAAAACAGGAATACTTTCAGTTACCATCAGTTGGCGTTCGTTAATAATCGAATCCAACTCGTTTCTTAAACTTTGACCTAAAAATAAGGATGTATTACATCAATCCTCCTTTTCCAACCCAACAAAAACACCATCATAACACACCCATACATTCCTCTATGGTTACAAAGTGACCGGCCGTAATGCCTTACACTCTGTCTCAACACAATGAGCGGGCAGCCGGGCAGGTGACAGGGTGTTTCTGCGCGTCCTGCCGTCCGCAGCCCATTACGATGCATTGTTAATGGCGGCCCGGGTTACCCTTGACCTTTGTAATTGAATTGTTACGGTACAGACTGCATAAAGGGTTTGCCTGAAAGCGGGGTGTAATGGTGACTTTGCAAAACAATGAAAGTGTCTTAGAAGGTTTTTTTTTTGTAAATTAAGTAAACAACCTAAAATGTTTGGTTTCGGATTCAATCTCTTAATATTATATCATCATAACAATATCATTCTTCAATAATATCATTTTCCTTTGTTTTTTTTTTGTATCATTTTTATCTCCTTTATTCTATTTTCTAACATAATATTATTAAAATATTTAAATATTTTTACTTATTAAAATTGTTTAAAAACATTAAAAGATATAGAAAATAGTAGCCCACCGGCATCAGGAATATCTATACATTTAATAAAATTGTAGAAAAGTGGTGTCTGTACAATGGAAATATATAAAAAAAAGGTAGCAGGGGTTGTTATTATATCGATGCCGAATCCGAAATTGTAATTAATTTTTTTTTGTCTGTTTGTCTGTGTGTTTGTGCACGCTAATATCAGAAACGGCTTATTCGATGCGGTTTTCACTAATATATTGTAGTAAGCTTCACTTAACATTTAGTGTTTATTTCATGTCAATCGGTTCATAAATAAAAAAGTTATGTCAATTTAAAGAATCACGGCGAACATTTGTTAAGGTATTCTATCAGAGTACGTACACGCCTCGCACCTGCGCGTCCGTGGCTAAGCAGTAGCCAACCTCCTAGGTTGAACTGCGAGATGCCCTACCAAAAAAAAAAAAAAACGCCCCGCTGCCATAAGGATTCACTTATTCGTAGCGAACGCACCAACTGTGGGGTTCGCTAAAAATGATAACGATGAAGTTACAAGGATTTAGTCGGGCCGGTATATAAGCTCCTCTGAGGCAGTTTGGCGTATTGTAAGTTTTTCGATCCACGAGAAGATATCCAGCCGTCATCCGCCTTCACGTTCATCTTGAAGGTGGACAAAGAATATACTTCAACCCTGATAATGTAACGGAGCGTTTGGACAACCCAAGACGAACCACTCTGCTCGCTTTCTTTAATCTTTGCGAAACAGACGCATTTGCTAAGACACTCTTATACAACGAAGTTCCATAGTATTATACCTATAATAAACAACAGGGTATTTTTAACCGCAGAAGACGTGGAACAGCTGTAGTAGGTGAACCAGGTATTTTTAAAGTTCATGTCATTGGTAGGGTTTAAACGGTTCATCCAAATAACTCCGAATGCTTTTACCTGCGCCTACTGATGCACGTTGTCCGAGGGCCTACTTCTTTTGCCGATCTCCGACAGGTTGACAATATCGTACACCCTACATACCAAGCCGCTTGCCGGGCACGTCACTTGCTGGATGGGGATCAACATTGGAATGATGCTTTGTCAGAAGCAAGTATTAGCGAAAGTCCTCATCGGTTGCGACATTTGTTTGCAGTCATGCTGGTGTTTTGTGCACTTTCTGACGATGCACGGTTGTGGTATAAGTATCAGAACAAATTGGCTGAGGATTTTTTTTGCCACGTACAACTTAATGATAACAACCCAATTGGGGAGAGATTACGTGTAAGTCAATTGAACCGTTGTTTGTTGGCTATTCAAGATATAGTTACATCTATTGGGGGTAATCCTATTTCTCAACATGGCATGCCGGAGGCATCATTTGACAGTGAACGTATTAATAGAGATTACGCGATGGAAACCAACTATGATCCAATTGACCTGGCCGAAATTTTACAAACTGATGTCTCGAGGCTAACTGATGAACAGCGTTTGATATTTGATCGGGTGTGCCGCAGCGTTGATAGTACTTTGGGAGAAATGCTATTTGTAGATGCACCCGGTGGAACGGGTAAAACATTTCTTACGAAAGTTATTTTGGCGAAGGTACGAAGCCAAGGTAAAATCGCACTTGCTGTCGCTTCATCAGGCATAGCAGCCACATTGTTGCCAGGTGGAAAAACTGCTCATACAATGTTCAAAATTCCGATCGATTTAGACCGCACAGAAAGCCCTGTTTGTAATATTTCAAGAAACAGCGATAAAGCTAAGGTTCTTCGTGATTGTAGCCTTATTATATGGGATGAGTCCACAATGGCCAATCGAAAAGCCGTAGAAGTAGTAGACAGAACGTTGCGTGATGTCAAGCAAAATGATCAACCCATGGGTGGCATTACTATGCTTTTTTGTGGCGATTTTCGTCAGACTCTCCCTGTAATACCACGTGGAACAAGGGCTGATGAAGTTAGAGCCTGCCTAAAGAGTTCTCGACTGTGGCATTACATTATCCCTTTGCATTTGATATAAAATATGCGTGCGCAAATTGGATGTAACGAGTTTTCGTTGCCTACAAATACCAACTTGCGAAAATTCCTGGCTTTGCGAAAGAGCTATTTTGACGCCACGAAACGACCAAGCAGCAACAATAAACGCTGAAATTTTGAGCTATGTTCCTGGGGATTATGTTGAGTATATCTCCATTAACAGAGTCATGGAAGAAGGAGAATCAACAAGCTACCCAGTAGAATTTTTAGAATCCCTCAATGCTCCTGGACTACCAGCACATAAAATAAAATTAAAAGTAGGTGTACCCATAATGCTTCTTAGAAATTTAAGCCCCCCAAAACTTTGCAGTGGCACCAGGTTAAAAGTGACCAATTTACAACGAAATCTGATAGAAGCAGAGATCAGGGTGTGGAAAAGGTGAAAGTGTTTTCATTCCTCGGATTCCTCTCATTCCAAACAATTTTCCATTTAGTTTTAAACGAGTCCAGTTTCCAGTCAGCCTATGTTTTGCGATGACAATTAATAAAGCCCAAGGTCAGACGCTGAAAGTTGTGGGTGTCGATCTAAGTATCAGCTGTTTCTCGCACGGTCAGTTGTATGTGGCTCTGTCACGGGTTAGCAATCCTAGGAGCCTGTATGCTTTCATCCCCGATGGCCATACGTCAAATATCGTATACAGAGAAGCATTACTATAAATTGTTAGCTACCCAAACGACGGTATATGTAATTCAAAATATGCTGCCCGAAACGTCACTACTCCACGCGGACGAAGTTGCGGGCACAGCTAGTCATCATCATCTGCCTAGCCTTTTCCCAACTATGTTGGGGTCGGCTTCCAGTCTAACCGGATGCAGCTGAATACCAGTATTTTACATGGAGCGACTGCCTGTCGGACCTCCACAACCCAGTTAATGCTAGGTAATACGATATCCCTTGGTAAGACTGGTTGTCAGACTTTCGGGCCACTGACTTTCGGGCACTGCTAGTACATAATAATTATATAATAATAGACAAATTTTTTTTTATCTCTTAAATAAAATAATAGTATTTTATTTGTCATTGAAGAGCGGGATCTCCTAGCCCAGGTAAATTTTTTACTGAAAAGGACGTCCCTATGTAAGATTTACTGTAAAAGTTGTACAAGTTTCTGCAATAAACCGTATGTTTTGTTTCTTTTTTTTATATGAATTAATTGCATAGCACATGTGTGATTAATATACATGTAAAGCTACCATTTACATTTAGTTATCTTTCATTGACTCGAATTTACCCTGGCGGTTGAGAGAATATCATGCTCACTCAAATGTTTCGCTGATGAGTGATGGTGGCGCGTGTGTCGGATCATTTAGTTCCCCTGCAAAATGGTTGAGTTGAATGGCGCTGATCCATGCGTCGTGTTCGTGAACGGGCGCTGTCAGTAGGGACTGGTCATAGTGGTCATCTCATGGCTGCCATGGTTTATTTTTGCACGGCTTTTTACTCTGGATGCTCTTAACTTGCACGTCTTTCTTAATCGTTCTCACATATTATACGTATAATCTCAACATGAATGATGTATCCAACCAAGATTTTGTAAAAATATTTTGATAGAAAAGAGTGTCTATGGAGTTTCTTGCCCATTCTTCTCCATACAGATCTACGCTTTGGAATGAGCAACTACAGTACTTTCACAAGTTATTATGCCTTGTGACTGTGACTGTAGCTTCGCCTTCTTTGTTTTTCTGATATTTAAAAGTGCCTGTTATAATTGAAATAAATGTTTTGAGTTTGAGTTTAATGTAACTGTAAACCTGCATCATCCTACTTCTGAGCAAACAGCCCTCCTAAAGACTTCTACTTTTAGTAACTCTTATTTAGTATGACTCTTAACACGAACCTAAGTAAATACTAACGAAGCTGCAGCGGTTTTATTGAACTGGTTTAACACAAGCCATGGAGTCATCATGAGAATTTATGCAACTGACTTACACTGTTGACAATAACTTTAATATCATAACTCATAACAAGCGCAACTGAAAGTACCGTATTTAATCGTTGACATGTCTTCCGCACAATGCGCGGGACAGTCCGTCCATGATAACGGAGGCAGCATGGGCGTCCCGCGTCCCGCGTCCCGCGTCCCGCGTCCCGCGTCCCGAGGCATTGTGTCGCCTTGTCGCACTGTACCGCGGTGCCGTCAACCGCATTGTTCTGATGCAACTCCGCGTCTTTTGTTGTTCTGACGCTTACGTAGGCGGAGAAAACACCAATAGATTTTAAACTTTATTTATGTAAGGGTAAGGTGTGATTTGCAATGGTGGTTTCCCAAGTGCCATGTTATGGAGAGGCTCTCGATAGGAAAATAAACGCAATTGAAAACAATGTTTTCTCGTTTTGTAACCTACGGTTTTAGTTTCCCAATGGATTCCCAGGAAGAACAGTAAACAGACCGTTTTGTAACAGTTAACCGTGACAAAGTTAGTTAATTGGCGGTTCAGCGGTTTTACGGAACTGTGATTTATTGAATCAATGTTGGAAATCATATTTCTGAGTATTGAGTTTCTGTTGTAATTCAGTTTGATTTAAATGCTATGGCAAGTCTTAGTTTTATTATATAAATAAAATACTGTAATACATTATGTGCGCACAAAAGTATAATAATGCGCACGTAGTAGGATTGTGTTGATTTAAGGATTTGATATATTACAAATAAAATTCGTTTATTTCTGATTAGGTATTTCTGTCCATATTTTCATAGTAATAAGTCATAACAAGGCCGCCAAATAATGCATATTATGTTACCCGGGTTGAATAAATATTTTTTACTTCTAGTACTATTTCTAGAAACCTACCAGTCTCTTAATACTGTATCAAAACCTGCATCCAAAAATGTTTCCTACTAAATAATTACCCTTTACCCTTATCCCTCTTTTTGACACAGTCGGGTAACAAGCTCCTAATTAACAGGCTCAAACGTAGTCGACTCATAGAAACAAATTTGCCCTTTACATTGTAATTAACTAATTGTATTCGGATCTCTTGCCCAGAGATAAGGTCTCAACCCGAACTGGGCAAACCGGACAATGAAATCAAATTGGCACGTTTACCGATAAACCGGCCCTTGCTAGCCTTTTAACGTTGGGTTCTACCCAAATTACGGGTCAAAGTGAGCGGCTATTGTAGAATTATTATAGTTTTGTTCGTAAAGATTGAGCTTCTGATTTTCTTGGTGCAGTTTGTCGGATTTGTTGCTCGGTTACTATTATTTACTGACTTCCCGGTCTTCATTTGTTTAAAATTTACATTCTGGCTGTGAAAATAATGGTTGAGAGGCTCCGAACGGCAAATCACAATTTACCAAATGTTATTGGCAAAAAAATGTTATTCAGCTGAGGCAATGTGACGGTTTTTCATGGAACACTAGGCAGTGTTTTTTACTTGTAATAATGAGCTCGAAAATATCAATTTTTTTCACGTATTCCAGGAAATGAATAAATATTAGCCATTGGACGACAACCTACGTAATTTTATTGAAGGTTCCGAGAAACATAAAAAAGATTCCTCAAAAACAACTCTTATTAGACGTGTAAATACTTATTTATTAATAGCTGGCTTCTACCCACAGTTTCTTCCGAGTGAAAAACACCTTTTATAGCACTCGGCAATCGTGTAACTTTCCAGATTTTTTAAAATCCGATCAGTAGTTTCAGAGATTCTCACAAATTACAAAGTTTACCTCTTTTTGATATTAGAATAGAAAACAAAATGTAACAACAATCTTAAACACAATGAGAACTCCTGAAAAAAATCCATTCAAAATGTCACTGGCACACACGAGTAGGGGCCATTTAGACCCAAACAATTACTGGCTCCTGCCAGCAACACCTCGTATTTAAACAAACCATATGTCACAAACTTTTGCGGGGTCGAATGGGCCCCGAGTTGGGCTGACTGACCTGGATTATAATCTAGGACGGGTGCCTGGAACATTTGGCTCAAGAATCTATACATATAATAAAACTGTAGAAAAGTCGTTTTTGTACATCGAAAAAAATTCCAAAAAAAATAGCCAGGGTGTTAAAGGACAACCAATAGAACCCATTTCCAGCATTTTTCGAATTTTTGTCTGTTTGTCTGTTTGTCTGTGTATTTGTTCGGGCATCACGTAAAATGTACAAAAGCAATATAGATAACTTTTATACACAACGATTGAGCGTAACTTGGAGTAACATTTAGTTTTTGTTGCATTGCAATCGGTTCAGTCTATCAAAAGATATTTGAATTTAAAGTGTTACAGAAGTAAAATTAGGGTTATGTGCAGTTGGTCTCACAACTTCCCGTAACTTTTATACACAACAATATGTGCGTAAATTGAAGTAATTGAACATTAAGTTTTTTGTTTCATCGTAATCAGTTCACACCTTATAAATGGAAAGAAAGAAAAATGTAAATTAATAAAATTATAATAGTGTTTCCGAAGTAAAATATTAAAACAGCGCCATCTATCGAACTCAGACTGGACTATATCTAGACATCAACTGCGTGCAGCATTGAATATAGATATTCGATAGATGGCATTGTGCGTGTGACGTTATTTTCTGATTGAGGCATGTTTAACTAAATACTGATGGAGAAATTCCTGACCTAATAGGGTACGTGAAATTTGTCACAACAGGTCCTTATTGGCTATTAAAGAGATAGTTATAAGTATACCAGGGAACCCGATCAGTCAATACGGTTTGCCCACACCGACAGTCGATGGGGAACGTATTAACAGAGAGTACGTATCAGAAATTAGTTATCATCCCGTGGAACTCGCAGAAATTTTACAAAATGGCTGCGCAAAGACAAAGAATCAGCGCCAGACGTTTGATAGGGGGGTATGCTGCAGTGTAGAAAACGCCTCGGGTGAAATCCTGTTTTAAGACGCACCGGGCGGAACAGGTAAAACTTTCCTAACCAAAGTTATTTTGGCTCGAATAAGGAACTTTGGGAGTATGAAGAACAGAGTGTGAAGAGTGTGAGTGTGAGTGTGTTTTTAGCTCTTCAACCCCCATTGAAAAGGGAGGATCCTCCGACCAGACGGGTGTTATATCTGGTGGGCTACTGGCCTACAGTTGTTGTCGGGTTCTTCTATATAGTCTTAAGTCGCGAATAACTTTACTTGCGCGATGCAGAATTTAGATATATTTAGATTTTTAGTTTATCCTCTGCGTCATAGATGGCGCTGTAGTACTTTTTGTAGTGCCGCTACATCACTCCCCCGCGGAGACTAGGGTCGGTAGTAGAATGAGTCGTTGATTGCCAGGCCAGTGGAAAGTCGTTGCCGCATTGTTCACGGTGAGTCGGAACTGTCTGCGTAGTGCGAACCCCTTTAGTCGGGGTCGGCACTGCATGTGCTCCGTTGCGTTGGACGTGGTACAGCGCCGCGATGTGGCTGACTGCTCGCATCGACCGGGAGGTACAGCTCTCAACCGGCCGAAAGTGCAGTGCCAAGGTAGCTTTATGAGGCTGAGGGTGCTGACCAGGAATGTGCTTCTGCTGCATGCTGGTGGTCAGGAATACCCATTTTGAAGCTGGCTGGCTATATGACTCGCTGCTCGAAAGCTTGAGGAAGTTTGAGGAAGTGATGTTGATGACGTCACGTTGCTCGAAGGCTGCGCTGACGTCCATTTCGGGGTCACCAATTTGGGGGTATGGAGAACAGGGTGTAAAGCTCTTCAACCACCATTGAAAAGGGAGGATCCTCCGATCAGACGGGTGTTATGTCTGGTGGGCTACTGCCCAACAGTTGTTGTCGGGTTCTTCTGTATAGTCTTAAGTCACAAATAACTTTAATTGCGCGATGCAGAATTTAGATATTATATATTTCGAGTTTTAGTTCATCCTCTGCGTCATAGATGGCGCTGTAGTACTTTTTGTTCTATGTTGCTGAAGTAGTTTTTGTAGTGCCGCTACAAAACCAAAATAAAATTTCCCTTGCTGTCGCCTCTTCAGGGATAGCAGCCACATTATTGCCTGGAGGAAAAACGGCAGACACAACATTTATAATTCCTATCGACTTAGACCGCACGGAAAGCCCGTTTTGCAACATATCACGAAATAGCGATAAAGCAAGGGTTTTATGCGATTGTGTTTTAATTTTTCGGGACGAGTGCACTATGGCAAACCGCAAAGCTGTAGAAGCAGTGAATAGAACTTTACAGGACATAAGGCAAAATGACCGGCCGATGGGAGCCATCACGGTGCTGTTCTGCGGTGATTATCGGCAGACACTCCCGATAGTACCCCGAGGAACGAGAGCCGAAGAAATTGCTGCCTGTCTGAAGAGTTCTGTTTTATGGCGCAATATATCATCTACACACCTGAGTGTACATATGCGTGCACAGTTGCGAGCTGCGAAAATGCACAGGAGTTTCCCAATTTATTGTTACAAATAGGCGATGGCACATACCCCGTACAAGAAGATGGCAAAGTTATTTTGGTTGATAATCTCTGTTCTTGCGTTACATCACAACAGGAGCTAATTTCTTCTGTGTACGGAGATTCCACAAACATGGGAAATCAAGCCGGTTCTTGGCCATGTCAGCGAGCTATTTTGACTCCTCGCAATGTCCAAGCTACGGCAATTAATTTAAAAATATTGATTCATGTGTCCGGGAATAGTAGAGAATACACCTCTATAAATACAGTTATGGAAGAAGATGACGCCACGCACTACCCGGTAGAATTTTTGGATTCCCTCAACACACCCGGACTTCCAGCCCACAAAATAGTTTTAAAAATCGGTGTACCAATATTCTCCTCAGAAATTGATGTCCTCCAAACTTTGTAACGGCACGGCTCAAAGTCACAAATCTGCAGCAAAACATAATCGAAGCTGAAACATTAACCGGTTGTGGCGCTGGTGATATTGTTTTTATTCCAAGATTCCTAACAACTTTCCTTTCTCTTTCAAACGACTGCAATTCCCAATCCACGCGAACGAAGTCGCGGGCACAGCTAGTGAAAAATAATTCAATTAGCAAAGCCTACTATTTAAATTGTTGTAACTAGACAACTGTAACTGTAGTACCGCCGCTCGAGTTTTCGATGAATAATATTTGCTTTTTGTTATTAATTATGATACTAAACGAAATGGAAGTGTTTGTTTATCTACCGGTTTATTTTGTCTCAGTAGCAGTAGTCGCTTGGAGTCGGATATGTGCCTGGTTGTCAGTAATAGGATCGCTAGATCGATACTGCTCTGCGTGTGCAGCTCCCAAGCGTGAGATCCAGTGTTCTGCCCAGGTCAGATAAAGGTTTTTACTGGAAATTTCTCAGTAGTAGCTCGGAGTCTTCATTCGCGCCCGGTTGACGTCAACAGACTCAACTTCTAATACGTGGAACTTAATCAAAACTATCGAAATGGTGGTGTATTGCTATAGGTACTGCCTACAATGCTACGAGGAATAGTCATAGTCGTGATGTTTTTTAATGATTTTAAAGAGAGAAATATATTTTATATCACAATTTACTGGTACTTACAGCGAAATGTTTAGACGTTGAGCCTCTTCTAATTGAAAGATTGATAACTAAGGAATTCTAGTTACGATGTTCTAATTTTTTTGTGAAGTAAATACTATAATCTTTCTTCTCTAATTCAGTTATAAATCTAGCGGGGTGGCAAACAGGGGTACCCAACCCACCCTGGGTTGGGTACCCCTGTCTAGCTGTTAATCCCTGGGTACCACAGGTGCAATAGCAAGCACGACCAAACATGGTGATTTCTTTACGATGAATATTAATGAATTAAACTCACATTATGGCAAAAACCATTAAAGAGATAGTAGCTCTAAGTATTTATAAAATACAGTCACGAAAACCTTCTTGATTTTATACATACCTACTGTGTATAAAAGTTACAACAACAACATTTTACATTAGCAGTGTAGAATGTTTATTCTACCAGTAGAATATACTAAACAAATAAATACTGAAGTTACAGCAACAAAATAAAATATATAGATCGAAAATAAAAATAAACCCATCTCTCCGACTAGATCAGAATTTCCAATGAAATATTAAGAAAAGCAATCAAGTGAACTGAAACAATATTATACAAGAGCTACCTATTATAATATCATTTGACGAAATATCTTAAAAGCAGTGACAAGAAATAAAGTAGGTTTAGGGACATATTGTGCTCTTGTACTAACTGGCCAAAACAGACAGAAATGAAAAAAAAAAACAATTGGAAATCACAGATGTTCTTCCTATAATCTGCATAAGTGAAATATTTTTTGTCATGAAAACTGTCAGTAACAAAGCCTATTACAGCATCTACGTCATCATCTTCAAATCTAGGTTGTTAGGCTTTAAGTCTAACAGAATACTGCTGAACACCAGAACTTTATATAGCTACCTACCGTCAGTTTGGTCGCAAGACTTTCGGGCTTCTGATTAACGACTGTCAATGATCTACGAATGGCAACCGGGACCAACAGCTTTACATAGTTTCCGAGGTCACCGTCGTGCCTGGGCAATGGGCATGTAATGGGCGGTCATCCGTAGCTTAACCTTCGTTAGATTCGTGTAGCAGTTAATATTTATCCACAGGCTTTATTATAATGTCTACAACTTTAAATATTTGAACACAAAAACATTTCACAAAAACCACCTATTATATTGTTTACAAATTCTGAAAGTTATGCTGACAAGTATCACAGTTTCTTTGTCCCAGAAAATATCGAAAACTACAGCGATTTGTATAATTCTTTCGTTTTTCGCACAGAAAGGGAATGGCTATATAATGAGCCAAAACTTTCCGACTCACTTGAAAACTGTACTCGCTCCGGTTTCCTCGGCTACTAGGCGGATATATTTTTTCTGTATTTATTATAACTTTCTTTAAGAAAGCTGTAAGGAAATCATCGAGTGTATTTGCTTACTTTTGTGCTAAATTAAAGTTATGTGAATTATATCGAATGGTTTGGATTTGTTTGTTCGAAGTATCTTAGATCATATGATATTTCTTACGATTTCAATAAATAAGACAAAACTCATGAGCTAGACAAAAACAAGAAGAAAATGTAGAAACGGCAAGAATCAAACTTAGTCCTATACTAGACATAATCCTCGCCCAAGTTTCACCAGAACATTCTGTCTTCCGCCTTCGGAAACCACAGCAACCGCAGCTACATTCTTTATGCCTGTGGTCCCGAGAACCTATACTCTACGGACCCTGTGTACTAACCAACGCGATCGGTTGCACTAATACGCAGTGTTAGCTTTCATATGTTTTGATTGTTTGGATAAGTCGCAGTGTTTGGTTAACCGTAAGGGACCCTCGGTGAAAACGACATGACGCGTTCGGGTTAACCGGACCATCCGACCCAACAGACGTTCGCACGACGCTAGCTTTAGTTAGGACAAGGTTTGATACGTTTAGCTATAATAAAGAAACAAATGAAAATGACTACAAGATTATGATGTTTCAGATTTCGATGACCCATGAGATTGTGCCTGGAAATACGTCCATAGCAGAGATACTAGTATGGTTATAGTCTCACAAAAACTAGCTTGAACAAAAGGAATCAAGCATCGCGATAACTTTATTCATTCAACACCCGCTATTACGTAAATCAGTTGTAAAGTGGCCGAGGCCCTTCGCAAACGGGTTACGACGGGAATCTTTTTATGGCGCCCATTTGATATTGACGGGATGATAGCCACATATGCGACGCGGTGCCAAGCACGGGGCCTATACGCGCAGCTCGTAAACATTACATTATGCTTGCTAGGGAGCGAAGGACGGCAGGCTTTGTAGTACGAAAGAGAAGATATTGGAAGCTATATGAAGATATTATTTAAGCAGCTGTATTGAGAAATAAGTTGTGTTCGTTAAATTATGGGATTATACTAATATCCATAAGTTAAGTATTGTTTACTGTTTTGACCCGCAAGCGCATTGTCTTTGCCTATTAATTGAATCCGTAATAGTGAGCGAACCTTTGAACATTGGTCGTTTAATTACTGATATTTTTTATGATAATGATTATTTTCGCAAGTCCTCCGACCGAATTTCGACGCCAAAATACAGGCACACTCGCTAATCCATTACTCTCATAGTTCAATAGGATGGTAATCCGACTCGACTAACCAAATGCTTAATGAGCTTTCGTAAAGTGTTACTATTCATACGTAGATCATATAAAAAACGATTTTCTAGCTAATACTTTATTACTTATTTGAAAAAACCTAAATAACCATATTCATTGAAATAATGGCTTAGATTATCAAAAGATCAAAGATCATCGTTATGCAAAAAACCA
The DNA here is from genome assembly GCA_950022335.1 of Eurois occulta. Taxonomy (NCBI): domain Eukaryota; kingdom Metazoa; phylum Arthropoda; class Insecta; order Lepidoptera; family Noctuidae; genus Eurois; species Eurois occulta. The sequence continues at coordinate 18,401,567 of OX465497.1, forward strand.
TCTCTCACTGGAAAAAATCCCGGAACAATATTAATATTTTTATTCGCATGAGCAACAGCGATGTTTGGTTTATTTATGCGAAATTACAGCGGTCAATAGCGCTGTATTACACCGCTTTGCATGGAACGGGCTGTGTTCGTGCTCACTGTGTACTAATACATACTTGTGCACAAGAGTGTGTACTTATACACACTTGTGTGTGTAGTGTGTACTTGTGCGCGATAATCCCGGGTTTTGTGGTCTCACCCGGTTTATATCTTTAATTTCGTTCGCTTTACTGATGACTGAAATGGTTTTGGTGAAGTGGAAACAGAAATAGTTTATTACTTCACGTTCGTCGGAGTTATAGTAACTTACGAACAGAATGATTGCGCTGCCAGTGAATTCTGTAATTTCTTGGCAATTAAGAATGATGTTACAAATTTTCTTTTCCCCGTTAATTAAACTTTAATTTTTACGTACAAGTTTTATCTATTCGTAATCCAGTTTGTTGTTATGTACTTTGCTTTTCCATACCTATGTTTTGACGTTTGTTATTCGAAGGTGTAGGTTGACATACCACCTACACTTTCCAACAACTATTGTCTCTTATTAATTGATCTCAGTAGATAACAAAGGGATTAATATCAAAAGTGGGTCGTTGTTTGTTTAGTCTCGTGTCGCCCTTGATATGAGATAGCAGCAGCTCAAATAGTAGCTTACACGAGTTTCACTTAAGGTGGATGCGCTAGGGTAGCCCGCGAAATTCAAATTTTTACGTTTTTTGCAATTTGCAGGTCAGTGTCAGGTTGTATATTGATGACAAAAGATAACTATTTCATAATTAATAACTATTTCATGAAAAAGTCATGAACTTAGAGTTCAGTTCTGTACTTGCGCGACTTTTTTTGTCATCTACATACAACCTTTTTTTTTTTTGGTGGGTGGGAAATCATCAAATGACCCCCCCCCCCCCCCCGCTCTGGGCGGAGCGGAAGGGAGTGTCAGACTCTTACTGACTAAAAACCACCCATGTTCCTTCTTTGGCCCTTTATGTCCCAGGGCCGCGGTATCTCTTTCGAACAGTCCTGCAGCCCTGGCAGGATCTACATACAACCTGAGACTGACTTGCAAATTGCAAAAAACGTAAGAAAGTTTAATTTTCGCGGGTTACCTTGGCGCTTCCACCTTAAGAATAGAAACTAAACTTAGCTTTCAGAAAATCAAGTAGGTATACACTAAGGGTTAAATTAAATTATCTAGCAAAACTCCGCAGGCGGGAAGTATATCGAATTCAGTTTAATCCTGTATCAAACTCTTGTTTAACTAACGTTAACTTAAGTAGTGTTGATTTTTGCAGTGAAAGGTTTGGAGTGCGTCTAAAATTCTAACAATTTTTATAGATTAATTTAAATTTAAGTGCTAAACGGTTATGAAGTACATTAATATTACAAAACTTGTACTAGTTATATACCTAGACGGGGAAACAGCTGAACTGGTAATGCAGCCAAGAATTTAATTTCACATTTTATATTGAAAATAAAATAAAATTGCGCCAAAAGTTCGCAACCAGTAACGAAATATATCCGAAAGGCACTGTACCTGAAATAAATATGGCGTTGCGTTCAATAAAATGTTCTGAAATTGAATATGTCAGGGTTCATGTTCGATCAGGGCAAAGAAATTGTTCATCAAATTGACATCGATTTTCCATGTTATAATAGTTTTAAGCAACTGTCAAAAAATGATAGTTCTTTAAAAACGAGAGTAATAGTAGAATATATTATTATGTAATAGAGTATAGTAAAAGATATGAGGATCTTTTACTAGGCCCCCTGCCTACTATGACTCCTGGTGTGATGTTAGATTATGTTTTGTTGCGCTTGCATGACATTGAGTGGGAGCGTTATTGGTAAACATTTTAGAAACTGCACTGTAACCGAAATTTATTTGAAAAAAAAAGCAAGATGGTACAATTTTAGCTGGTAAACAATTTGCCAAACATTTTTTTTTCTGGCTGTTCAATAAAATTCTCAAAAAGAAAAGTGACAGTCACAGTTGAATTGTTGGTGAAAGATGCCGATTAGTTCCAGAATTCCATCAACATTTGAAAAGGCTGTCGTTTGACCAATATTGGAACGAATAATTGGGACACGAAACATTGTGTTCGTATGAGCAAATTGGTTTTAGAATTAGTGGCACTTTCTGTTTACGTTTATAATTGAATGACTGTGCTCAATAGTAATTAAGTTTCCTTGTGTGCAAAATGTCGCAAATCGCCTGTTAAGAATATAAAAAATAGTAGTGTTCTGAATTTTCTGACAAATTTAATTACAGCATATGTCATGGTTTTGTTTGCATGATCCCCATGTTTCCCCATGATCGCTACAAATATAACTTTTTATCGCTACTTACCATAAAGGACCGATGGAATACACAATTCTTGGAGTGAAGACAACGTATTGGCAAACATGGCGTGACATGCACCCTAGCTAGACGGATGGACTACCTTAAAAAGGATGCTGGGCAGACTGGTTGCGGAAGACGAAGGACTGTGAGTTGTGGCGCAGCTTGGGTGAGACCATCGTCCAGATATGGACTGTAATAGGCTCTGTTAATTGATTGATATTACATAAACTGTTAAACAAACATATTATTTTACCAAAACAATGAAAAGAAATAGAAGAAGACACGTATTTGTTCAGAACCGACCTCAATAACTCCAAATCCGCAATCACAGCGTACTAATAGACAAAGGAAACTATTCGTACATTCGCTGATTCCCAAGTCTCCGAGCCACTTCCCATCGATCCTCCCAAAATTATTGAGTGTAAGAGGCGATTGTGTAACAAAGAGAGGTAATATTTCATCCCTCTCCCCTGGGCCTGGCCACTACAAGTTATAACCTCTGGCTCCACGTGAGCTTCCTTGGGAACTTGGTCGCCATTCGTTTGGCTGATGATTTACTTTTGACGTATATGCATAATTTAAGGGTTTGGAGTTTGTGCTGCTCTAAGGTGTTTGTTTGTTTGTGCCGCTCTGTCTTAATATATGTTATAGAAAGGTGTGTTTGTGACCTTGCTATGTTGAAAAGTTGGTACTAATTTACTCATGTATAGTAGAGGCCAGGTAGAGTGGCATGCAATGCAGAACCCTCTTCACTCAGCTTTGTATGGATACGGGTTGAATAAAATGAGACCACAAATTAATCACACGGTCTTGGTTCCAAATTGGTTCATCCATTTACGAGGTCACAATGGAACAGACATACAAATATAATGTATACACGCGCGAGCAAAACATTACCCTCCTTTTAGGTCAGTCGGGTACTTTAGAGCCCATTGCAGACACTTTCAAACTTACTATTTTTAACTAAAGTAAATTATTTTAAAATGGAAAATTCAGAAAACAGTAAAATAAGGTTATTCAGTAATTGATTAAATTCAATCATTTTTATGACACTTCCTTTAACTTCTGCGGCTCAAAGTAAGACAACTTCCTTATTGCTATTTATCTTGAAAGGCGGACAGTTCCAGCACACCAAGCATACTCGAAGGCGATCGCTATACAATACATATCCCGTCTATATTCATGTATCCTATATTGTATTATTTTCCATGCGAGGGACAAGTCTCAGCCGCAAATACGTTCCGATAAATCACGAAATATTGGTGGGTTCACCTTTGATATTCAATATCAAGAACACAACCCACACCACAGAACTCAACTCTATATTCACTATGTACGGTTGCATTTCCATTGGTGGTGTTACAGGATGATATTGTCTGGCTAGGGCCGTCACGCACTATGAATATGTGAGGTGTTACTCTTCTGCGGGATATAGAGGCGACATGTGTCGAACGAGCGACTATTTGTTTACAAGGTATCTTCGGCTGTCATTTTCCTTCTAGTAACACGTGCAATCTTGAGAAATAATGTATGTTTCAGACTTGTGTGGACTGGACTTGAGTTATCGATTAAAACGATGCGTGTTTCTGCAATTTGCAAAAATATAATTTCGTGTTGCAAAAGAATATCGTTTGTCTGTGTGTTCTCGATCACATTCATTATATCAAGTAAGTATTAATAAGTACTTGTCTAGTAGTCATAAGTGCTACTGCTGAGGAGGATGTCCTAAGTTCTTTTCTCTGGTCAGGCAAAGGTGTTACTGAGTTTTTCCTTCAGGAATTTTTCAGTAGCATTCTGGAATATGGATTGGTGCCTGGTTGAAGGTAATCTCTCACCTTCTATTACACTGGAGACAACATCACAGGGAAAAGTTATATCTCTGCCAAACCCTTCAGGAATTACATGCGTTATGTGGTGTAATGTAACATTATTAATACTTATCAAAGCAATTAAAATGAGGACATTAATGGATTCTAAATAGTCAATTCTAAATAGTCATGTTAATTATTAACATTATTATTTAGAAATACTTAAGGCTCTGTTTTCTTATGACATACTTTTGGCTGAGTTTTTCAGCCAATTCAATAAATCCTATTAATGAATATCCAGCCATATCAATTAATGTCCCATTGCAATTGCTTTTGTAAGTACTAAAAACATTTCGCAAGTAACAAAAAAAATATTGTTAATGTTTTGTTACTGGCGAAATGTGGGTGTACTATTAGGTACACCCCTGCCTAACCCTTCGGGGATTACAGGCGTGATGTTATATAGTTTTGTCAAATAAGTATTTTGATACAATTACTTCAGCATAAAGTAGAGTAACTCGTTACAAGTTTAAACCTTGATTTATATTCAATGTTTGTGTTCCTATTTTATCAGAAAACCAAGTTTACATGCGGTCAAAGCGTATGCGGCCTCATCAATGTAAATTGTGCGTCTGGTTTGTACATCAACAAGTGTAATTAATCAGATGTATTTGAAATTTTATCTACATTAGTTATATTTGCCATCGTGGTGAAAGGATTAGCCAATCGACTAAGTACAGTCGATTGCCCAGGGTGCGCCGGACGTAACAGGAGGTCGGAGAGTACGTCGCTCGGGGAGGCTCCTTTCATGCACATGCACATACGAGTAGGTGTTATATTATATACCAATTCATACATGTGACCTATAAATATGGCTAGACTTTGAAGTCAAGATTAGTTGTTAAACTATTTCAAATATCGTCAAATGATAATTATACTCGTATCATAAATGCGAAAGGTCAGAATACACCCTTGTATTCTTACCTTTCGTTTATTTAGTTTAGGTTTTAGAAGTTATTAGCTTTTGCCCGCAGCTTCACTCGCGTTAATTTAGAATTTCCTCCCTGGGTTCGAACCCACGACTTACTGTTCGTAAGTCGGGGCCGCCACCACTGGGCCACCGCTACTCCCTTGGACACATGACAGGCTAAAGAAAAAAAAAAGAAAAAAGACAGAAGGAGGTAGGTCTCGACTTCTTGCCAGAAATTGACAAATGTTGGCTTAATTTTTATGTATCATCAAAATATAGGTATCCATCTGGGTGGTTAAGCTTTAGAACTAGTAAGAAAAGCTTATACCGTGGGAAATATATGTATTTTCCAGTTAACAAGTGCAAAGTTAACCTAGCTGAAGCTGCGAGTATTCACCTAATCAAGGTAAGGTGAATAATTTTCTAGGTTCAACGACTGTGCATTATTAAAGGTGTACTATAAATTATTATTTTAAGGGCTGTCATAGAATCCAAAGTTACTAATCTCATTAAATCCAAAACTAGTACACTCATAACTTTCTCAGAAAACACTGAGGCAAAATGAAGACAGCTAAGATCTAACTCACAATGGACTTGTAAAATTAAATGCAATTAATAGAATCTAGAACATTCCATTGTAACAGTAGTACAGGTCAAAGATTAAGGATTTGTTCATTAGGATCTTAGAATATTAATTTGTTTGCGCCAGACTATTGTTTGGTACTAATTGAGAGATGTCTGGACTGCCTTGGCTGGCGACGCGCCAGATATCGTTGTCAGCGTGTCATTGGGCCATTTGTTGATTTTATAATAAGAGAAGCAAATTTATTAGATCTTAATAAATTTTTAATCATCAGTCAGTTCAGTCATGCAACATCAGAAGGTATTCTTCTGGTGTAGACAAACTAAACAGGATGTAAAGATCCTGCCATCGTGTAAAGATTGGGTAGTCAGCCTACTAGTGGCTTTAATGTTGCATTTGATCGTTTTTTTTTTTTGTAATTACCAAATCTTAATACTACAAAATTGTATTTTTGTGAGTGTACATTTTTAAAAACGAAAAAAATATAAAAAGTAGTATGGCATTATATTTACCCAACACTAAAGTCATAACCATGTCCCACTTGTCAGGTCAACACAAAAACACAACACATCTCCGCTAGCTCTGCTCATCTCGCGCTACTAAAGGTAGTGTAGCTTTGACAAACGATCATTAGATGCAGCCAGGCGGCATCATTAGCCAGACACTCGACACCCCCAGCACCCCTGCCTTCCACCCGCACTCACCCCTTCACGTCATTATAAAATATCCCACACGCCGACGCGTTATAACAAATGCGGAAAAACTACGTCCTCATTGAAATATGAGGTTAAACTTATTTATGTGCGCTCGTTTCTCTATGCGGCCGGAGTTAAATAAAAATATTTTGAATGCGTTTTTTATGCTTCTCATTTATTTTTTATATACTACTTCGTTCTTTAAAGAGAAATAAAAGAAACCAATTGAATATGTTCTTTCATAAGTTAGTCGAGTGGAAAGCGTTGGCAGGTTTAATATTCAATTCTCTTTGTGAATAAACTACTTCATAAACGGTTAGTTGGTCAGACCCAACAAAATTAACTAGTCCATAAAGTGGGCAGGCTAACCACCGAAAAACTTGTTTTTAAACGAATGAACACTAGAGTAATTTGCAAAATTAAACATAATTTTGTAAAACAATTCTCTCTCGTAGACGTTGCCTACGACAGGCGTAGCAAGCGTAGCGGCGTAGCGGGCTCTACGAAAACGCTACGATTTAATTAATGCATTTCCAGAAAACGGGTTAAAAGCTTTGCTTTACACACAGTGAGCTCAGTCTTGTTATGTTCGTTTGTGTTATATACAAAGTATATAATGTAAACTAGCTTTAGCCTTGAGTGATCCAACTAACTATTAGTGAGATAGAATAGCGTCAGTAGGGCTAATAGCAGTTTTTGTTGCCAAATTAGGGTTATATTGTAAAAGAAGATAAGGGTGGTAATGGATTCTATTAGTACGTCTACAATGCTAAGGATCGGGAACTCTGTTCCTCAGTAACAGTTAGACTAAACAATGATTTTCAAATCCTTGTTTCCAACCGACGTTCTTTCTACTTAAGCGAATAGTTACTTTATCAGGGTGTTAATTTGAGATGATTTCAGAATTATTACTAGCATTGAAAAAATCATAGAAATGTTTGAAGTTGTAGTGGAAACTGTTTTTTATTATGAATTTTTTTTTTTTAAATAGATTCATCATCATCTGCCTAGCCTTTTACCAACTATGTTGAGATCGGCTTCCAGTCTAACCGGTTGCTGCTGAATACCAGTATTTTACTTGAACCGACTGCCTATCTTATTTAAATTAGATTAACTTCTTATTTTTATAATTTTATGCTGACAAGCTTAAATTGAGACGGAAATACAATTATTATAGTATGTTGTATGTCTCACCAAATTGTACAATTTACATAAAGTTTCCTATTTGCACTATTACAACATTACAATCGACGCTACTATTTGCAATCCAATCGTGTTCTAATATTAATTAACAACCTTTGTTTGTTCCCATTGTGAGCCAGCCCTCACACAATGGCCAGTACGGCCCTCACACAATGGACTATATTGGCCATGCTGCCTTTTGTCCCATTACCATTGTACACAACTATTGAGGATTGAAAAATGTTGTTCCTTTTTGTTTTTGGAAGGAAATATTTGGTTGCGATGTTCTTTCAAGTTTTTCTTGTGACTTGAGAAATTAAGGCAGGGTTTGCTCTTTCGTTTAGTGGTTTTATTTGTTTCTGTGACTGACCAGGGCAATCTATTGTCACCCAAAGAAATAAGTATAAGGAAAGCCTTAATAAGTAATTTTATCAAACATTGCTGGAAATGTAGGAAAGGCTTTTCAGTGAGTCAATAATTGTGTGTTAGTGCAGGTTGTATTTTTGCCAATAAAGAACACGATCAGCACAGCGTATTATAAATCTAAACCACGTTCAAAAGCAGTCAGTGAAAGTGAGTCATTGTTGTCAACAATTTTTTTTTTTTTTAAATTAAATGGGCCTACTCTTGACCTCAGTCTAGTCCTGAGAACAGAGATGAGGTCGATGATGGAACGAACTAACCCAAAAGAAGCTTATTAACTCGCGACTTAAATAGATTGGGTTCATATGAACTTGGGAACACCGACGCAGGATAATTTACACTGACAGTCTTGCAGCGGTTTACTCGTACATAATAGGCTGATCAAAATTAGGCCTGCAGTTCACTATTAAGCTTTTCAGTTTTGGTTAATTTGTTAGGTTATTTTTTGGATCGATTTGGGTCAACATGTTCTATGTTGGTGTGTTATGTGTGGTATGTGTTAAATAGTGGGCACTATGTCCACGTTTCTCTATTAAATTTAAAAGAAAAGACCCTGAATAACAACCTCCACGTTCAAGCAACCACAAAAACACACTTCACTAAACCACAATGAGGTCCGCGCACTAATTCAAACGCGAACACGTAATCCTTTCACCTGTGTCTTACATAATTAGTGCACATCGTTACGCCGGTGCGCTCACGCCCTTACACGCCACTCACAGTGTGAACAAAGCTTTAGAACGAGTCTGACGTCATTTTGTTAACTTATTAAGTATGTGTTATTAAAGGTCGCAGTATAATGTTAATATTATTTGTTACATTTACGATGAATCTAGTTTATATTATGTTCTTTGTATCTATGGTAGAATTAAAGGTTTTTATTTTTATTTTATTTAATAATTTAATAAAGGTTCTAGCTGTGGGTGTAAGGAAAGGTGGACATAGCTTTAGAATTGCCTATGGGTAATATGATGTACCTTTGACATGTTATTAATTATGTGAATAATCCATTATTTCCGTGTCCGAGCGAAATCCGAGCGAGCGCTGCTCTGATCAGACGTCCAAGCGAGAACGCGTCGCGCGTCTCCCATTTGTCGTCAGCGGTCCTGACGCGATATTGCTAAGACATCGCTGTCATTGATATTTAAAATAAATATCTTAACTGAAACTCTAATTTAAACACACTTAGGTATGTATAAGAAAATAATCTGTTAATTTGAACCATAGACAGTGAAAAATGATAAAGATTAACGACAGCCTTTCAACATTGATAATGTTAAAATGTAATTACTAATTTCATGCCAATCTAAGTTGTTATTATCAATCAATCTGAATCCAAACTCCAAATTGATCAACTGTTTACAACATGGCTGAAAATTGTGTTTTCTACACATTCGCTGAATTTCAAAGGCTACATAATTGAAAGATCTAGTGGCTTAGTTTCGGTCTGCTACGTATGTAAGTACACTCAGCAAAAGGTGTTAGTATACGGGTCATCAACAAACATGAAAGACTTTCTTTAGAAAACAATTTTATGACTGAAAATTTACTCATTTTTAGTCATAAAATTGTTCTGTCATGACTGTTGTTTATATTTTTGTTTAAAAGGCATTGTTAAAAACGGGCTATAGACCAACACGTGTGTAACCTATACAGTATTTGCATTCTTTTATTTTTATTTTACTATCAGTTATTACTATCAAGCGGAAACTTCTGCATCTTGTAAACAACTTAGAGAGTGGTATCACGACTATATATTTAATCGCATTCTTCCAGACCAGCATATTTATTTATAAAATTCAGCACTTTTAGCGTCTGATAATATGGGTAAGACTTTTTAGGGTTCCGTAGTCAACAAGGGTTCCTCCCTTATAGTTTCGCCATGTCCGTCCGTCTGTCCGTCTATCCGTAGCTTAGCTCAAAGACTCTTAGTACTAGAAAGCTGTAATTGGCATGAATAGGTATACAGATTAGTTACTTCAACAATGTAGTAAAATACGTAAAGTGGGGATTTTTTTTTGTCGCGTACCCCATTGTGTGGGATTTCGTTGGAAAAAAATATTGCGGGTTTGTACAAATAATTTTTTCGATTAAAGTATTCGTTTGTGAAAATTTAAGCTTTAAAGTGATAATATGTGTTAGACTCAAGTGTCTCCCCCCTCTACCAGCTAAACGGTTGTGTTTAGGTGAAAAAAATCACGGTGGTAGTACAATAACTAAGTTAAAAGGAAAACTATCACAGCTAAGTAAGTTTACCTTCTAAGAAAGACAATACCCATTATAACCTTCTTTTTTGGGATGGGAAATCAGACTTTTGCTGACTAAAACCCATCAATATTCCTTCTTTGCCCTTTGTGTTCCAAGGCCGCGGTATCTTTCAAAAACAACCCCGCAGCCCACCCATAATAACCTCAAACTTTGAAAATAATTTGGATTTTAATTTCAAGCAATTATCAGAACTGTCTGTTAATTTCATTTTAGTTGAATTTAGTCATTGTTTAGATCACAGAAGGTAATTTTACATGTCTGTTGCTTCTTAGGCGAGCAGTATATCTGGCGGCTGAACAATGTCCTTTAACGACTATTTGGCTCATGGGCCTCAATGGGCACACATCTAACTTAAATTAATAATAATAATACATTTGTGATGATGATTGATCTACAGTGAATGACTTCAGTCAGGAATGTCACTTATTTCTTACGCTGACTGTACAGAGGTACCGTTCAGTTGCAATATTGGAAAAGTTTTCTTCAATTTCATTCGTCAAATATTTTCTGAGCTAGTTTCCAATGCTTCAGGAAAGTTAAATTTGTTTTTTGTTTAAACGTGCGTGATTGGAATGAGAAAGTAATGTTCGAATTCTTTTGAATGCGCTTTGCTCTGAGTTGTTAACATGGTTGCTGTATGTTGGGTTTCGACCCGTACTATTTAATTTAATGTTTTCTTGCACTGACATCCAGATTATAAATATAAAATAACATTCAATCAATCAATAAAAACATTTATTTCAAGTAGGCCAGTTACAGGCACGTTTGAACTGTCGAAACAAAGACAACAATGAAATGTAGCTACAGTCCCAGTCATAAGGCATAAAAACTATGAAAGTACTGTAGTTACCCATTCCGTAATGTAGATCTCTACGGAGAAGAATATTACGCCTGTTATTCTAGTAGAGTTAGGCGAAGGTGGCCTCAAAGTAAGACTCTCTACCTACCAAGGTCTATTGCAATCAATTTCCTAAAGTTTCTGAAAAACAATAATAGGAGTTACATTGTACAGACGCCAGCTCATCAAGCTACCCAAACCTGTAAAATTTTCCCAACAATCAACCTTGAACCTAATGCTTTAGCGATAAAGTTGAAAATCTATCAAAGACATTTGACAGATTGTAGTAACTTGATGTGTTTGCGTCTGTACTTTGCCCGATTCGAGAATAGAACCCAGAACTTTATGTTCAACAGTAGCCTTAGCGACCTCTAGACCAACGAGGTAGGCCTTTGCACTCTACCAACTTTATATACACTTCTCATCAAAAAAATCGAAACACTTTCGTTTTTATTGTTTTTGTCCTAATTTTTTACAAAAGAGAATTAATTCCATGAAAAAAAAACATTATTGTGTAGCTGGCAGTTTGGTCATTACAGTAAGAAGAAAAAAATCAAAATTCGAAATTAGAATTTCATTTGTTTATCCTATAAATGAAATTAATCACTGTTTTGAGACACATGTGTATTTAGGGTTGGAGTACGTTTCTCGTTTAAAAACTAAAAATTAGCGCTTGTCTTTAAACTTTTTGTTTCTTATTTCATTTACTGTGACTTTGGGACGTCTGAAAAAACTTTTTTTTCTAAAACATATGGATACTTCGCCCGCAGAAGCCGCCCAAGTGGTGGCATTGCTGGATTCTGGACTTAGTCAGCGTGTTGTGGCTGCAAGATTGCATCTAAGCTTATCATCTGTTCATAGAGTCTACAAACGCTATCGGGAGACTGGTTCGTTCACGCGCCGTTCAGGATCTGGCAGGAATCGGGTCACTTCTGAGCGAGATGATCGATTTATTGTAACAACTTCTTTACGAAATCGACGCCTTAACGCTTTTCAACTGCAGCAGCAGCTTCGCGTTGTACGAAGAGTAGCTGTAAGTGACTCTACAATAAGAAGAAGGTTGAAGGAACGCGGATTGGCACCGCATAAGCCAGCGAATGGGCCGAAATGAACTGCAGACCATCGAAGAGCGCGCCTTAACTTTGCACGCGAGCACCTAACTTGGTCATACCTTCAGTGGAGCAAAGTACTGTTTTCTGATGAGTGTAAAATTATGCTGTATGGTAACGACGGAAGGAACAAGGTCTACAGAAGAGATGGAGAACGCTTTGCACAATGCTGCATTGAAGAAAAGGTCAGCTATGGTGGCGGTTCGTGGACGGTTTGGGGAGGAATCAGCGCCGACGGTAAGACAGAACTTGCCTTTGTGTCTGGGCCACGGCTGCCTGCACTAAACTCTCATCGGTACATCGAACAGTGTCTTGAACCTCATGTGATGCCCTATGCACATTTTATTGGCAACGACTTCATATTCATGCACGACAATGCTAGAGCTCACACCGCGGGCGTCGTACGAGATTATCTTACCGAAGTCGGTATCTCCATTATGGTATGGCCAGCAAGAAGCCCGGACATGAATCCCATTGAACATCTATGGGATGAATTAAAGAGACGAATTCGAGCAAGAGATCCAGCCCCAGAAACACTTAGCCAGCTGCAAAATGCAATCCAAGAGGAATGGGATAATATACCACAACATGTGATCGTGACTCTCATCCGATCGATGAAGAACCGTATGGAAGCAGTAATAAGAGCTCGCGGAGGGAATACAAGTTATTAAATAAACGTTTCTTACATTTTTTTTTCATTTACGCGTGTTGTTTTACCCATTTCCTTCATATTCCATACAGGGTAAAAATTACTCATTATACAAAATACGAAACCTATGAAGACTTAATTTGAATTTAGAACAATAACATTAGGATTTAAAAACCTCATACTACTCACTATTAAATGACATTTTACATTTATTCCTAAATATACACATTTTTCTGATAATCCTTATCAAATCATAAACTGCGAGGTGTTTCGATTTTTTTGATGAGAAGTGTATAATTGAAATTGAAATGTATTATACCTGCCAATTAAATACAAGAAATAAATTATGAACCTAACAATTCCATATTATGTTGATACAGTTTAAAACTAAACTGCACCGACAAAGTAGCGGTCACCAATTAGCCGCTTCAGTGCTGTATCGTCGATTTGCCGCCAAGCATCGTTAGCTAGTTCAGCTGCTATGTTACCGCTTGGCGACTTGATTATTATTTTTGATGTTCAAAGCGGGTATTACTTATTTTCCTTTCACTTTGATCGTGAAAAGCTATTTGAATGGTAAAAGCTTGACTCCGAATGTACAATACACCCACATTTTCGCAGTCATGTTTAAGTCTCATTTAACAGAGGGCAAGCATATTACTTCAACTGACTTCATAAGGCTGCGTTTCCACCAGAGATGAGCAAGGTTGCGTAGCGAGGGATGTGTGTGGAACTAACCAATAATATCGATTCTTTTTCACAGCTTGAGGTAATCTAGCTATCGGGCCTGTGGACGGTGAGTAATGGGCTAGCTCGCCGTCCGTCCGTCGTATGACGACAGGCCGTGTCGACGGCGCGTTCGTGTCCCACGCGCGCCTCAAAGAGATGTCAGCAAACGGGAGGGGCCCGCAAGGGCCGATGCCTGCCAGGGCTGCGGGACTGTTCGAAAGAAATTTTGCGCTAGCAGAACATTGCTATTTTTAACTTTGTGTAGTGTCTGGGTCACCAAGATACAGGCTATGCCTAGTTTGGAACCCGCTGTTAAACCTGTCTGTATTCTGTTGAATTAGTAATAAATGAATTTGAATTTGAATTTGAAATACCGCGGCCCTGGAACATAAAGGGCCTAAGAAGGAACATGGGTGGTTTTTAGTCAGTAAGAGTCTGACACTCCCTTCCGCTCCGCCCAGAGCGGGAGGAGTCGTTTGATGATTTGCCACACTCCAAAAAAAAAAAAGGTATTCTAGCTATGCGATTGGTTAGTTCCACACACATCTCTCGCTACGCATCCTCACTCATCTCTGGTGGAAACGCAGCCTCACACTGCGCACGTATTTCAAGGCCTTGAATGTTTAAGGGGTGTAAAAGACAGATGTTAGATATAAGTGTAGTTTTGATTTTTTAGGAGACTAGTTTAACCATCATCTGCCTGCCTTTTCCCAACTATGTTGAGGTCGGCTTCCAGTCTAACCGGATGCAGCTGAATACCAGTATTTTACATGGAGCGACTGCCTATCTGATCTCTACAACCCAGCTAGCACTGGGTAGCACGATACCCTTTAGTAAGACTGGTTGTCAGACTTTCGAGACACTGACTACCTTAACGACTGTCAAAGATCTACAAATGACAGCCAGGACCAACGGTTTAACGTGCTTTCCGAGGCACGGAGGAAACTCGGTATGTAATGGATGGTCACCCATCCACGGACCAACCTAGGCAAGCGCGGCTTAACCTAAAGATCGACCCGAGCGGCTGTTATTATTTAGCCACGAGCTCCTCTCACACCACCTTTAACCACAAATGATATTTAATTTCCTTAACTAAACCGTCACGAAAAAAATCTCATTGTTCAACTGGTCTTCAGAAACTTCATATTTTAGGAATAAAAATAAACTTTTAATTAGAATAGGTTTTGTCCGATTATATTCAGCAACATAAGACTATACGAATTATTCCCGCTATGTCGATTCCCTTTAAATACGGCGACTCGTGATTTTTCTTAGTTTTGATGTATTGTCTCTTGTTTCGCCTCGACATGGCTGTCACAGAGTACAGTAACATTTAAAAACAAAATACGGCCTTGCTTTTAGTTCATAAACTACATAGTTTCGCTCATCCGGTGATACCGTATTTTGAATAATCATAATCATATAAGAAACGTATTAATTGGATCGGTTTCATCGAAGCGAAGTTGTTAAAATATTAATTATGAACATAGTTTTGTAACTGCCTCGTTGGTCTACTAGGCTCGCAAGCGCGACTGCTGAGCATGAGGTACTGGGTTCAGTTTCCAAGTCGGGCAAAATATTGTAGCATTTTTCCAACAGGAATTTGTCAGTAGGTATGTAGTCTAAAATATGTGCACTATGTTTTGTCAATATATGGCGTACAAAATGGCGGACAAAATTAACCTAAACAAGCAATTACATTATTAAGGTGGCATGTCAATAGATTACATAAAGAAGAATAAAAAATCAATCTGAAATACATTATGTTAGTTAGGTAAACATATCATATTGAGATTTATTTTTATATATAAACTTTATTACCCACCAATTTTAATTAATGTTTTCGAGTTTGTGAAGTTATGACCAAGTTCTTCATCATAATTATCAAAGAATAGCATTTTACTTGAAAATAGCATCAGTATCAGGAAGTTGCTGCTTTACTTACATTTCATTTATTTATTTATTTATTTGGTACACCAACAGCAGTGCATACTAAGAATTAATGTGAAACAATAAAAATAACATAAAAGTGCTGGTATGTATGCCTATTATAGGTATACACATTCATAATAACCTTTATTCCTTAAATACACTTGAAAATTACATAAAAATATTTTTTTATGAACATTTTGCTACTATGCATGTGAGGGCCGAATATACACTAACACAAAAAAACTGCACTCTCTCAACAAACACGCAAATATAGATCCGGAAGCGTCCCCGTCGCGTCGTAAAAATCAGTGTACCATAGAGAGTTATTATAGAGAATAGAGCGCACAACCAACTGAGTCCATTCCAGTCTCTAATTCTCTATCAGGCAGATCTGTAAGTATCCAACTTCGGATCCACTACAGCCGAATAGTTAATTCTAATCGCTTTGTTCTAAGACCCGAGGGTCAAGAAAGGGGTGGAGGGGGTGTAAGGGGGTCTGCTTTGTGCTGATACCCCCAGGAATGGCATTGTATAAGTGTCTAAATTGTACTTGTAGTTGGAGTAAATTGAAAACGCTTGTGGAATGCTTTGTGGCGCCTAACATGCAGTGCGAAAAGGAATATTGAGCGTTTGGGGTAAGCAGCGACCAATGTCGTGTGGACGTGTGGTTGGCAATATTGTCAGTATTATCCGGAGTCTACTTTTGTCAGTATATTACTCCACATCAATTTTATAAATGGGTTAGCAATTTTGTCTGTTAACTTTTCATACTCCAACTACCTGAAGTAATTTTTATGAAATACTCACGGATATAGTCCAGCCTGCACTCGGACGAAGCCACGGCAAGCGCTAGTCACTCATCTAAAGATTCTCTTCTGTGTCGGGTCAAGGTAACCAACAAAAACCACGTACGCCAGACGGTGATCGTCGTTTGTTATTAATCTCAGGCAAAATGACGTCATAATCCCTTAGACCTCTGACAATACACACTTGATCTAGAAAATATTGCTTCATACCAACTGAAAATATGACTAACACATCTTTGCGGTACATTAATATGTTCCAGCCAGTAATTCTTTTTGTCGAACGGTGGTCATTGTGCCATTTTTCTAGGGACGTGATTCGTGACCACAATAGTATCGATATTTCCCAGCCTAGTGCCTGTATCGTACCGACGATATCTTCACATTAAATACTGACTTATTTATTACATATTCTTTCAATATAATGTACTGTGTAGTTGTGTCGTGCACAATAACAACGCTCCGGGTTGTGAAACGGCGCGGCGTGTTGCTCTTAGCATTGAAACCTATGTTAATGATTTCTTTTGCATTCGCCCTTCTATTTGCACATCATAATCTTAAAGAGTATCAGTACGAAAACTATGCAAGTTAGACTAAATTAAACTAAAATAATTAGCATGAGAGAGTAGGATGTGCATCTAATATTTTAAATAAGAAAGTAACTTTGTTTGTTTATTACCTTTTCAGGCCACTGAAGCGATTATTCTGAAATTTTGTATATACGTTGTCAGGTGCACAGTAACGGACATAGGTTACCTTTCATCCCGAAAAAAAGTATTATTCCTGAGGAGAACAACAATAACTTATGGTACTAGATGGCGCCACGTGTCTTTTAGACCATTTTATTTTTTCATCAATTGTACAGTAAGTAACAAAAACCCTGTTGTTCCTGTTAGGGACGTATACATTTACCTACAAGCACAACATTGATGAAGTTATAATTAAAAAAAATTAAGCATTGGCCAGTCGAGAGGCCAAAATCAAATAACTATTAAAATCGACACATTCAAAAAAATGTTTCGAGTATCTGATTTTACAAGTACATCTTTATTTCGCTAAATAGCCGAGCTCGGCGGCTTCCTTTGACGCGACAAAAGATGCCTAGAAATCAGTTAAACCTTACAAATATTAATAATTAAATATTTTTTTTTAATTATTTTTGTTGACCGTTTTTTATAAATGACTTCCTTTATTACGTGTGTATACCGATTCTTAAAACGTAGGTAGAAGGAACAACAGGGTTTTTGTTACTTACTGTATATGAGTAATTGACATAAGAACAGGAAAATGATGATGTTTATGTGTATATTTATATGATTATCACTTCGGATAACTTTTTTAAAAAGACCCAAAAACTGATATGTATCCCTGCCATTTCGCAGGCAGTTACCCAGTACTGTTGTTTTCTTTTCTGGCCTTGGTTATTTTACTTCATAAAACAGCCAATTTAAAATAAATTGGGTTTAACCTGCTACCAAGCCATTAAATAGGCCTCGTAAAAGTTTATAAATAGCTAAAATTTACAACCCTCATCAGTATAAAGCCAGAACGGTAAAAAACTGAATTTTCCTGTAGTGTGCTTTAATTGCAAAAAAATATATAATTATGTGAAACAAGTGCCCGATGGTACATAGGATATCCAGGAAGAGGCTCCCTGGTGTATGCTGTTTGCTGAAGACATTTTGTTGGTTCCCGAGAGTGGCCTAGCGGTCCAGAGCAGATTGGACGTGTGGGGGCAAAGACTGAAAACGGAATACCAAATCTGTGATTTCCGTCGCCTCTCCAGTCGCCGTCTCTCCAGTCCTGTGCCCATAACTCTTGCCGGAACGCCCATACAGATCTGTTCCGATTTTCGGTACCTCGGGTCGCTTGTCCAAGGGGATGGCAAATTAGACCGAGACGTAACACACCGGATCAACTCAGGATGGATGAAATGGCGACAGGTCACTGGAATAACTTGCGACCCACGGATGTCAAGCTAAAGGGGAAAATATACAAATCCGTGATTAGACCTGTCGTACTGTATGGTTCGGAATACTGGGCTGTGAAGAAGATGGATGAAGAAAGATTGCATGTAGCGGAGATGAGAATGTTAAGGTGGATGTGTGGTGTGACAAGAATGGATAAGGTAAGGAACGAATATATTAGAGGAAGTGTAAAAGTTGCGCCAATTACAGAAAAGTTGAAAGAGAATCGACTGTCTTGATATGGGCATGTGATGAGGAGGGACGAATCGCATGTGACATAAACGTTGAGGGATGGAGAGGGAGAGGAAGACCAAAGAAACGATGGATGGATTGTGTGAGGAATGATTTGAAAGATAAAGAAGTAAATGATAGCGTGACGGTTGACAGAGGAGAATCGAAGAAAAAAACGTGTTGCGCTTACCATAGTAACATGGACAAGGGCAGGAAGATGATGATGAAGTGCCCAATGGTGTGAATGGTGTTCAAAAATTCTACGTGTACAATGTTTGTACATTGTGCGGAAATAAGCTGACGATAATGCCTAAAGATGAAACGTAAGGTCCTAAGAAGTTGTCTCCACACGTCATTTTTTTGTTTAGAAACATTATCACTAATCATAATTATTAGTCCGCAATCGAAATGAACAAAGCGATCGCTCGTTTCGAGAATTCACTGTGTAGACGCCACTGAGCTAATCCAACTTAGTGTTCCATATAATGAGATCTAATCAACTGCTGTCATTAGGTAACATTATACGATTGAGAGAGAGACAAAGAGAGACTACTCGTTCGAATCACACAAAAGAATTACTTTTAGTAAAATTGTAAGCCACATTTCTTTCTTAATCTCTGCAATACATTTTCTGTTCTAATTTTCTTTTTGTTCTAGCACTAAATTCAACAACTAATAAACTCGAGCCGCGGTCGAACCCTTGCAATCATTATTCCACAGTCGTCTCCGCAAGAAACTTGCTATTTAGTTTCAGCAAAACCAAATAAAAAGTCAATAAAGTACAAATAAATCAGCCTGTCTGCGTAATACAGAAATCTAACTAAGTCGCAGGGTAAGGCCCGCGTAGACCGGAGAGGTCACGACAAATCTACTAACTTTAACTTTAAACTTTGTAAATTGACAATTGGTTTGGATTCAATCCGAGCAAAGATGATAATTTAAACTTTTATCGATGAAGTCTGTTTTGAATTCGGATTAAAAGAAAAGAGAATTTTTATCTGAATGAGTTGAGTAAATATTGTAGTTTAAACATTGATTTTACCCGATTAAACGAAAAAATGGCTGGCTGTGTAATCTCTTTGATATAATTATAAGTAAAGTAATGTGTGACGTCACTGTGCTAGGTTGTAAATTCAAGGCGAACACTAAACATGTACGGCCTATCCACACATACTGCTACCCACAACAAAAGTTAATGTCTCCTCCCATTCGTAGTCCATCCGGGCGAATGACGACATTACCATTACCATAACGACCACGAAAAAACCCACCCAGTGTGTTCACGCCCTAACCTATATTGTTTCACTTAAACGACATTCTGAACTCAAGGGATTTACATACATCGGTGGACCAGCCGACGATTTCAATGGATTTTTCTACCTTTCATAAGAGAAAGTACTATTCTCTGAACGTTAGTACTTTGTAGCATTTTGGCAAATGGGAAATGAAGGTACATGTGTGATGTCAGGTTTGTAATTTCAATTTAGTTTGGAGCCGCACAGAAAATTAAATTGAGAGGATTTGGACTTAGTTCTGCGTTGATTTTATTACATATTAGTGTATTTTCTATACTGTTCAGTTATGTAGATAGGTTGATTGTGCCTATTTCCTCGCTATATCAGCAACCACTTTGAGTAAAATAAACAATTTAACATAGATTTTAGTTGTAATGGCTGCTACTAACAGGTTATTACAGAAACTATCTTGTTTCTGCATTCACTCATTTTCATAAGTTGCTATGATTTCCTTTCTTCGGCCAACAAAAATATTGTAATAACTTAAGTTACTAAGTTAAGTACTATTTGTTTTTCTTTCTTTTTTTAAGGCACAAATCCGACTCAAGGCTCTCATTAAGTAGGTTTTAAACAATAAACTCATCTTAAAGTCGAGGTCTTGAAATTAACCAAATAGATACATTTAGCAATAGGAGGGAGCGGGCCATAGTTCACCACATGTCTTAGAATTTTTTGGTTCAAGGACACGCCGGTATCCTCACGATAACTTCACTATTTTGAGAGCAAATGAGATGAGTGAGTTTGGTGGTGAAATAACTAACACGACCTACATGTTATACGAGTAAGTGGAGGTCAGCGCCGGACCACCGCTGCTCTAAGAACATTTTTATGCTCAAATCATATTGAGAAAAATAGGTAGTTATTTACTTATTATACAACTAAAGAGATTGCTTTTTTGTTCAAACATTGATCTGCATTGAATAAAGTGAAACAATTATGCAAACATTGGAAATTTTTCGCATTTATCTGTATAGGGCTTTCCGTTGCAAATGATATTTGTAGCTTTTTTGTTACACAAGCTTTTATATTATTTTATAGAACTTTTTGTTTTAAAATTCCGAATTTGGTGAATATTTTTACGGCACAGAACAGGAGCTTTCAATCAATTGTAATTATTATACGTATCGTTTGATAAATTGATTATGTTACAGGGTAACCTTAAAACCCTTTTTAATATTTCGTGGTTAAAAGTCGAAGTTTATTCAAAATCAAATAAGGCTGAGAATCAACCGTTTTTGAACGTCAAAAATTAAACCAGTCATATCCACAAAAATTCAGCCAGCCTTTTCAATTTCTCCCTACAAATATTTCACTTAATATAACACAAACTCTATTCCAAACAACATAAATCAATATAAAACTCGAACCAAAGTTAACCGAGGTTAGACTTAATAAAAAAAAAAACTATCTGCAAAAGTTTAAACAGTTAAACCTTCCAATAGGAATTCAGTCGCGAAGCTAAAGCTTCTTCCACACTGCGACACTATAATCGCGCGTTAGGCTGCGGCCATGCTGCCGACTGCCCGTCCGGTCGCACCCTAATCATGTTACTTTAATGGTAATTGGAAACTGTACCGTTTGACATCAGAAACTCCATTGATGTTATGGTATTCGGTTACACGGACAAGCATTGCGTTTGGAGCAAATTGTACGAACTGGCCAAAGGGACATTTGAAACCGTTGTGGTTGATCGCATCTTGGTTGGTTAAGGGTCTATTACGTTTGAGGTAGGAATTATTACTGATATTCAATATTATCACTATCCGATGTATATGGCTACGTTTAAATTCTATATCCTAGTATTGCCCACTTCTATTTTGATCCAGTGAAAGATTTTGGTGGATTTTGGATATTTGGTTGAAATGATTAAATAGTTAAGTTAAAAAGTTAAAATTGACTTTCCCACGGGAACGTTCTACTGAGTATCAAAAGCAGGCTAAGGCTAATCTAAGCTCAGGTCATGACCAATTCGTGTATGTTTCATCGTGACAGTATAACACACAGATGAACAGACAGAGTTACTTTCGCATTTGTAACATTAAAATAGATTTTAAAACATTTTCTAAATAACTAGATATGCTTGTAGGCAGTAATGTTATCTTGAAAATTTTCAACTGGTATGACAACTTAATTTTCAAATTTTTAGGAATGATTGTGCGCGAACATACGCGATCAGTAATTTCTGCAATGGCACAACCCGTGATGAAATAAAATCTAATCACTGAACTAACCATAAAGTTATTTCTAATTTAGAGAGTAAACATGTGAAGTATTTTATTAGAGAGTGTAATTGCAAATTCAATATTGTTTTAATTGATTATACAAGTCGTACATACAATATTGAATCAAATGTACGCTCAGGGATCACAAAATCGTACCAAGTGCGACTTTCGCAGAAAGTCATCAATACATTTAGTAAATCTGTGGATGTGGCGATTATGTATATCTATCTATACATAAGTAGTAGGAGTGTTAAATGATCACTAACAGAACCCATTTCTACCATTTTTAGATTTTTTGTCTGTGTGTCTGCAGGGTCTTTTGTTATAGCATCACTTGTAAATTATAAAACCAAATTGGTTAGATTAAATGCACAAATATTGTGCATAAGTTAGAGAAGGTTTTTTTTTTCGTTTCATTGTAATCGGTGCTCTCTATCAAAAGATATATGAATTTAAAGTGTTCAAGAAGAACTTATCATCAATAAGGAAGATACAGCGACATCTATTGTACCAAAATGGTACCTACTAATTAATAAAAATGTGCTCACAAGATAACAAAAAATCAAAATAAAAATCGACTGACCAGCTTTTTTAATAAGTTATGATGGCAAAAAGTACTCTAGATTAGTCTAAATGACGCTGCTTTTAAAATCTACATAGCCCATACCCTGTAAAGAGTGTGTTCGATCACTTGCCATGCATTATTTTTTAGCAGTTTAACTTCGTGCTCGATAGATGGCGTTGCTCATTTTCTGAATGGCGGTGTTAAGTTTTTCCTTGAAAGGATGACCCTCACCGTGTCAGTTGCCACAAGGAGGTTCTCAATTCGACACGTACATATTTTTTTATATATTATGTATGACCACGTATAACTTTTTACAGAGAATTAGATTCTTATTAACGATTGTTTGTGAATGTGTGAACAGTGTAGGCCTTGTAGATTCCTAGATGTGTGTTAGCTTTTGTTAACCTCTTATCTTGTTTTCCGTTTTTCTTGTGTAGTAAGCAACGACTTATTGTCGGGCCTATGCTGTCCCCCCATACTTGAGTACTAATGCTGTAACATGATAATATTGTAAAACTAATCATTTTAAAAGAGTAACCATGGAGTTTCTTGCCGGTTCTTCTCCATAGGAAACGACCAACCCGAACCGTGCACCTTTTTGTCGACGTTTCATAAGTGCCCATGTAGGCCTATGTGAAATAAAAATATTTTGATTTTGATTTTGATTTTGAATTCCGACATGCATGATTATTATTTTTTTTGTGAAAAGCTCATACCACAAAGTCGGTCCCATTTAAAATTGAAAAATCGTGTTTGGACTCATTTCAAGCACTTTGATGAGAACTTTAGATCTAGCTGTAGTATGACAATCATCGAAGGTCTGACGATGGAGACGGAAGGCAGTCGCAAGAGGTCCTCAACAGTTTTTAGTTTATACCCAGCTCAGATCAAATGAAGGGGTCGGATTGTTAATGACGGTGATGATGTGCCAAATGCCGTTTCTGAAAATAGCAATTTCAGAAACGGCAAAGCCACGTCTTTTACTAGATCAAATAAAAGATACCTATTACAAATTCATTACAGTCTACGATCAATGGATGTAGGTAGTTTTCCGTACCTGAACATTAAATAAAAGCGTCTCAATTTTCCTTTTTCGTAAAAATGATCACTAGACGTTAAGATCTTATTGTTCAGTGAAACATACGCGGCAAATGAGATGAACAAGAGATTTAATAAATATTTAACACAGCAGGGTAGCTGTGATCACTCCAGAATTCTTTTGGAGGACCTGCCTAAGTATCTTGGTAAAATTTAATATTTTCTTTTGGCTTCTTTGGAATCGGTCATTGCATTTTCATAAGTGGTCTCATTTTTCTACTAAGCGATGGGTTGTGACTAGAACGAAAGCTTGCTGATTTTCTGTCATGTGGCTTTTGGAATGATTTTCTCCATAGGCCACCTTTTAATAAAAATAAAACTAGACAAGTGCGAGTTCGACTCGCGTGGAAAGGGTTCCGTACGTTAATTATCTAAACTCCGTGAGTTGTTTTAAATCGTAAGATTCTTTATAGGCTTTCCTGTAAGCTATAGGCAAAGACCTATTTTTGTATATTTTTCAAAAATTTTGGCGCTGTCATTTCGGTGTTAAGCGGGGAGGGGAATGGTCAATTTTCGCCTTTTCTTGTAAATAACTTCAAAACTATTTGTCTTTAAAATAATAATAAAAAAGTATTTGAAATATAACACGACATAGTTTGCAAAACTTATTTTTCATAAAATTTTCTTTCGTCCGTATTAGTTTCACCGACTTACATTATTATGTGTACCAAATTTCAACTAAATCGGTCCGGCGGTTTCGGAGTAATTGACTGTGACAGACGGACAGACAGACACGCGAGTGATCCTATAGTATAAGGGTTCCGTTTTTTTCTTTTTAAGGTACGAAACCCTAAAAGTAATTCATCATTCGTGTGTGCAACAATATTAATAAAAATATCTTGAGACACAAATAAAAGGCTCAAATCCAAAATCACAGATAGTCGCCAGTCTGTATAAGCCCTAGCAGTATATTTAAAAGAGCTCCTTATATCCATGCAGGCTGCAACGTTATCCACTGCAGTGCAGAGCCTGCTATTGTCTGCAGTTTCCCACGGTCTTCAAATCCCGCGGGAATTAATGACTTCCCAACACTATGCTCCTTTTCAATTTATTCCCGTTTAATTGGGCTTTTTATTGAAAGCAGTAAATATTTCCAACTAAAAAAAGTTCGTTAAAAATTGTTATTGGTTTTCCAATTTGATTTAGCTTAGATAAATGTAGTGAGAAATTGAAATACGTTAAAGGGATTACAGTCGGATTGGATGAACTAAATTATTTTGTAACTTGTAGCTATTGATCAATTTCAATAATACTTTTTAAAATACAGTTTACTTTTTAATCCTCAAAGTCGTTATGAAAATACAGACCTAAGTACCTATGCAATTGAAATAATACATGTACACACTGCAAATTAGATCGGTTTGCAGGGCACACCATAATAGATGTGTCACATAGATGTTTGTGTGCATAAAATCAACGTCTGTCTGACTTCGCCTATTTATTATTATTAGTGTTTGTTTCACAATAATCCGTTGTCCACGCACACACTTACAATTTCTTGTTACGAATAAGAATATGACGCATAAATTTAGTTAATGAAATAATCGTCTCCGTGGCGCATTAGTCGAGCGTGCGGTAAATAATATCTTACGCCGCCCGGCGCGCGGTGCCGTAACATCGAATCCGACTGCAAACAGCTTAATGTTTCTGTATGTTTTTATAAAATATTTTACATTTATTTGTTCAATTAATTGCTTAACTATTAGGAATTCTTCTTAATATTTGGGTTAGAATATATTAGTTGTCTACCCTCTAAAAATGATAAATCGTGTTTAAGTTGTAGTTTAAGTTCATCGTCATAATGCTATTGACTATCGAATATCGGGCTTTCGTTACGTTTTTAGACATTATACCGTGCGTTTATTGAGAAGTGCTTTTATTTGTGAATCAATATGAATCATTTAACTACACTTTCAAAAGCTGAGATATTTATTTTTCATGAACAAAATGTTTTAATTAGTGAAATTACTAGACGTTTAAAGATATCGGTGAGTAATAAAATGTTATTAGTATGTATAGAAGTTTAATAATTATGTTTAAATAATCCACATGTTATTGATTGTTGTTTTTTGTAACAATATTTTATTATTGTTCACAGAGAAGGACTGTGCAATTGTGGGTCCGTCGTTATGCAGATTCGGGAAGCATTGATCCTTGCCGACCGGGACCAAAGGCAGGATTTGCATTCACAGTGAATTGCTACGCATACCGCCGAGCCCTTCCTCACTACTCGTTCCACGGCGACTCAACATGATGTATTATAATGATGTTGTCGAAATAAAAGAGAACTGTTTAGTTCCACGATTCGTATAATAATGTCAATAATTAGTGTGTGCAGTTACATATATAAGGTTAGGTGAGCTGCACACTACACCTCCCCTTTTTTTTAAAAAAAAAAAAGTGGCTTTGTTATCTTAGTACATAAAACATTTTTTTTTTTTTACAATATTTTCAAGACTACTTATTTTTAAATAATTATACTTTTTACCATTTCATTATATAAAAAAATAACATCTTATCAAAACCAAGTATATTAAGTAACAAACAGTTTTGTATTGTTTTTATGAATTAATAATTCTTTGTCACCTTTTAAAATTTTAACATTTGGTGATACATCTTCAATCACTCTATATGGTCCTAAATAATTTTTATCTAACTTATTTCCTACTTGATTTTTAATTAGAACTAAATCTCCACTCTTATATTTTAATCCGTTTTCATTTGTATCAAAATTATATTTTCTTAATTCCTTACTAAATAATAAATTATTTCTAGCTTCAGTTTGTGCTCTTTGTAGTCTGTATTTTAGTTCCAAAGGGTAAGAATCAGGATTATATAATGGATCAACATAAGAACTTTGTGCAATATTGGATGGTAAATTACAATTCTTTCCAAATACTAGCTCAAATGGAGTGTATTTTGTCTCAGAGTGTACTGCAGTGTTAAATGAAAAGCACCAGAATGGAAGCCAACTGCTCCAATCTGATTTATTGTTGTCACACTGAATCCTAAGATAAGCTCCTAGAACCTTATGAGTGTTTTCCAATCCTCCCAGAGTTTCATGATGATAGGCTGTTGAATGCAGTTTATTTATATGCAACAAATTGCAAATCTCAGTAAAAACTGATGACATAAACTCTGTTCCCTGGTCTGTTATTATTTCTTTAGGGATACCATATCTCAGAATAAAATTGTTTACAAATAACCTAGCTACAGAAATAGTATCTTTCCTCTCTATAGGATAGGCTTCAACGTATTTTGTTAAATCGCACTGTAATGTCAGTACGTACTTATAATTTAAATTATCTACATCTAAAGGACCCATTAAATCTAAACTTACTCTTTCAAAAGCAGTGGATGCCGTTGATGTTATAACCATCGGTTCCTTTGTATGTCTATTGGAATGCTTTTGAATCTGACAACTTCTACATTTCTTTACGAATTCTGTTACATCATTAGTCATTCCTGGCCAGTAATAGTACTTCCTAATATTATTTAACATTCTGTTTATTCCTGCGTGGCCGCTGGTGGGTAATAAGTGGAAGTCATTCAAGATCACTGTTTTCGTGTCTTTGTCAGAAACTCTTGTCACATCTTTAATAACAAGTAGCTTCGGAATGTCATTCAAATGACTCATTTCCTCTAAAAAATGGTTAACATAATTTTCATAGCGCTTCGTTTTAATTATTATGAGCTCATTTATTTTGATTTGCTTGCAAAAACGTTGTAATTCTCTCGCTAACACACTTACGGTCGATAACGATCGAGATATCACATAAATTGCTGATTTTTCAGGAACGAATTTGTAGTTGCCATTGTCACTAGTGTAATATTTTGATTTTTCTATCTGCTGTATAGTATTTTTATTACTAAATAATATCAATTCAATGCTGTCAGTCGGTCGTTTGAGGATTTCCACTACCTTAGGTTGATCAGGCCTTGGAGTAGAGGATACCTCAGTAGTCATGTCGTTGTTGTCACAGTCAGTGCGCAACCTTCGAGTCTGTGCCCTTGTCATGACTGATACTGCATGTTTGTTCAAATCCTTTAAACTGTTGGATGTAATAGGTATCCGGCTCAATGCATCTGCAGCTGCGTTGTGCCGTCCTGGGACATAGCTGATTTCAAAGTCGTATTCTTCAAGATATAATCTAAACTTTGTCAACCGGCTTGAAGGATCGGTCATATTAAATAAGTAAATTAATGGCTTATGGTCTGTTTTTATGTAAAACTTTTTCCCATATAAATAAGGTCTAAAATGTCGAACTGCCCAAACAATAGCAAGTAATTCTAACTCAATCACAGGGTACCGCGTCTCAGCTGGTTTCAAGTTACGGCTTGCGTACGCGACTACCTTGCCATTGCTATTAGACAGTACGGCGCCTAATCCTAGTTTTGATGCGTCAGTTTGTAACGTGAAAGTGTTATTGTCGCTAAAGTCTGGATAGTCAAGTATTGTCGGACTAATAAGAATCTGTTTTAACTTGTAAAATGCTCGCTCGCATTCATCACTCCATACGAATGCTACATCTTTTTTACATAACGCATTCAAATGATAGGCTATTTCAGCAAACTTTGGAATAAAACGTCTATAATAATTTGCGAATGCTACAAATCTCTTGACGTCGTCTACATTTTGCGGGACTGGATATTTTTGTAGGCATTCTACCTTCGATGGATCGGGAAATATTCCTTCTGAGGTTATTTTATGTCCTAAATAAACGATTTCTTTACGTAAAAATTCACACTTTAGCGGATTTAGTTTTAGATTCACTCTTCTTAGGCATTCTAAAATTTTTATAAGATTCTTGTTATGCGTTTCGAGACAATTTCCTACGACAATGCAATCATCTTGATATAAAAAGCATGATTTATAATTTAATCCTGACATTGCTATTGTCATGAGACGTGCAAAAGCACTAGGCGATGTTTTAAGTCCCATTGGACATCGTTTCATTTGATACTGCTTGTCTGTTGTAAATGCAGTGTACTTCCTAGACTGTTCTTCTAAGGATAGCTGATAGTAACCTTGACTAAGATCTAATTTTGAAAAATAGATGTTATTAGATAATGAATCTAGTATCTCAGTGATATTAGGTAATGGAAATTTATCATCCTGTATTCTATTATTGAGTTGGCGATAGTCCACTACAAGTCTCCATTTCCTTTCTCCTGACCTATCTGTCTTTTTAGGTACTAATAGAACTGGACTTGACCATTCTGAAATAGTCTCTTCAATAATATCATTTTTAACCATTTCATCTATTTGTCTCTGTACTTCGCCTTTCAATGCTTTAGGCAATCGATATGGCTTAACGTATGCTGGTGAAGTATTTTCTTTTAGTTTAATTGAGTGCTCTATTAAATTAGTTGTTGTGAGCGTATCTCCTGGCAAATGGAAAACATCTGCATATTTGGCACATACGTTTTCAATACCTCTTTGTTCCTCTTTATTTAAATAGGTATTTAGTTGTAACGTAGTAAGTAAAGTTTTAACTCTATCCACAGAAATGTTATCGTGGTCAAACTTGCAAACGTAAAAATTATTTAAGCAACTAATACTTAAATCTGAAGTATTTATGTCAACCGAACTATCAGTTGTATTTAATATCCTAACAGGAATAAGTCCATTATGTGGCTTCGATACTACACCTGCTGTAAACACACCTTCATAAATTTCCTTTGACAAAACGACGCAATCACTGTTGTGTGACGTCGGGATGTGTTTAATTACTTCACAACGAGGCGGAATTGTAAATAAATTCCTATTAACATGAACACTAACAGACTGGTCTCGGGTTTCCAAACTCAGAGTACCATCTTTATAGTTTAATACAGCGTTATACCGCTCGAAAAAATCTTGTCCGAGTATACCTTCTGCAGCACAAGATAAGTGTTCAAATATGTAAAACTTTTGTTGAAAAGTTACATTATTAATCATAATATCTAAATAAATGTATCCCATGGACTCTAAATTACCACTAATTCCTTTAATGACTATCTTATCCTGTTTTACTAAATTCAATAAATTCCTATGTCGCGACAACCATTCATACTTTAGCACACATAAGCTAGCTCCACTATCTATCAGTAAATTAAGATCAACATCACTATTTGTTAACTGACAATTAATAATACAAAAATTACAAAAACTAAAAATAGAATGCGTGTACGATTTAGGTACGAAAAAATTCTAGGCTTTCATTTGCTTGGCTTGTGCGATCATTGCGCAAGTTGTCATGAACATTGGACTGTTGCGCGTTATGTTGAATACGCTGACAACGCACCGGACGTCCGCGGAACTGCTGACGTTGTCCACCTGAGTTTTTACCTCGATTAACGCTGCTTAAAGTTCTTTGACCTGTGCTATTTTCATTATTTTTATCATAATTATGGTTATACGTTTTATTTCTGTTGTAAAATTGTCTATTTCCCCGGCCTCGAGAGCCTCTAAAGCTACCTCGTCTATAATTTTGGTTAGCCCTAAATTGCATAACCTGATCTTGTGGCTGGACTGACAGGGATTGTTCATCTACCGCAGCCGTTATAGCTTCAGGCAATGATGCAAACTGACGTGAGGCAATGATAGTGCTGAGCCGCTTATCAGCCAACCCATCACTAAACCGTTTAATTGCAGTCTTCTCATTGAGTGGACGCAAAACCTCATATGCATCACGCTTATCGTTAGCCTGCGCAATCGTGAGATTGACAAATAACTCTTCGATCTCCGTACCGAATTTTTCTATACTTCTACGGCCTTGAGTTGCCGTAAGCAATTGACTTTGTAAAGCTACATACGATTTCTTCGGTAACAAATAAACACGAATATCTTCTACCAAACTTTCTATATCTGTGTAGTTAGTTTTAAGTCGCAATTTTGCACTAGGCGAGAGACGCGTTTTTAACACAAACTGTATTAATTGACTTTTACTGGCTTCATTAATAAGCGAACTATAAAGTAAGATACCATCTATAAGCTGATTTGTCACCTGCTCCTGACCATTCAACACTGGCAACAGGGAAATTGCAGTTTTAATATCAAATGCGTCAGCCATTTTTGTAAGACAATCAGTATATTCGTATTCTATTAAATCTTTAGAACTAGTTTGACAACTACTATCTACTAAAGAAAGTAAACTTTTTATTTTCTGATAATTTGATTGAGTTTCATTAATTAATGTTTGGAAAACCTCACGAGCATCTTTGCTTAACTTGCGATCTATAACTTCTTGGTTCAACTGAGTCAAAATACAATCCAATTTACTATATTCTTTTTCTGCTTCTTCTAGCTTCTTTAAAGCTAAATCTTTTCTACGCCTATCTGGACCTAGTTTTACTAAATATTCTCTTAGATATTTTAATCTAGCGTGCAAATCTTGTAATTGTTGGGACATTCCTAATCTCCAGAACAAAATATAAAAAAATGTATGATCCAGTTACAATAACATGAAATATAGTAGAATATATAAAAAATGTTAGCGTTGCAAAACTTACATTGCAGTAGTTACTTATTTTACTGACAACGATTATGTAGGTCACGACGTCTCACGTGGCTTGGACGAATGAACTCCTCAGCACTGGTCTGGAACTGACTCCCAGCTGCTCCACATCGGACCCGTACAATTCAACTCCCAGCGCCCTGCATATCCTCTCATCACAAGGCTTGAGCATTCTCCCAGCACCCGGCAGCAACGTTCCTTTTCTGTCTTCTTAATTAATGATTTCACCTCTTCAAACTAATTCTTCTGTTGGGATTCTGATTCTTCTATAAATTTTTAAAATCTTCTTCGCTTCCTTTCTTCTAATTTCCGTCTTCACAAACTTCAACTTTTATCGGTATATCTTCATAATTTATTTGACTCGTCCGCAGTCTTTCTTATTGCGTAGATTGCAAAATTTTAATTGCTGGCTAAGGGTCGCCATGTATTATAATGATGTTGTCGAAATAAAAGAGAACTGTTTAGTTCCACGATTCGTATAATAATGTCAATAATTAGTGTGTGCAGTTACATATATAAGGTTAGGTGAGCTGCACACTACAATGACGTGACATTACAAACTGTACGAAACCACTTGCGTGCAGCTGGTGTGAAAGGACGTAGGCCAGTCAAGAAAATTTTGCTGTCAGATATTCACTGGCAAAACCGGGTACGGAATATTTGTATTTCGATTGGTGCAATAATATAGTTGTATTTAGCGATGGAAAATGTTTGGAATCAGACAAGGACGGTCGCAAAATATTGTGGCGAAACGATGGTGAGCGCTATCATAAAAAAAATATTCTTGTGGTCTCGTGCCCGCATTACTTTGGGATATTGGGGATGGATGTCGTCAATGAGTCCCGATAAATTAGTGCAGGTAGGGGGTCGCAATACCAGTCAAGGTTACTCGGACGTTTTACAAAACGTGATGCTACTAACTGTGTGCGTTGCATATCCGCAAGAACACATTTACTTCGTGCATGATAACTGTGCTGCGCATCGCGCGCGACTTGTGCAAAGTTGGTTAAACGTCCAAGCAAACTGACCTGAACCCTATTGAAAACCTATGGGGTCATATGGTGCTAAACTGGGACTCATCTGAAGTTAGCTCAAAATCGAATTTAGATGATGTCGGTACCTCGATATCGGAATCGTTTCGTGGCACTGACTTGTGTTGTAATATGGTTGCTAGCATGAGGAGACGATTGGAATAAGTGATAGATAGTGAAGGCGCACCAATCGGCTATTAATAAAAATATCAGGGGGTAATTAAATTTGTTTTATGTGAGTGATGTTATTGTCTAACTTATTTAACAATTTTATTCATATCACTAATAAATAAATTACCCACTTGAATATGAAAAATAACGTTATTTCTTGTCCAACTTAGAATATTTGTCATGCACAAAACTTTATAATTTGTAATTATAATTTAAAAAAAACTAGTCATTAAAAATTGTTGGTTTCGTATTACAAATTGTTTAATTTTTACTTCTATTTTTTTTTTCTCGAACCATGTTCTTATTATCAGGTACATTACAAAAATAAAAATCCAGGAGAGAGAGGGAGATAGTGATGCGGGAGTTAAAAGTTAGTATGTATGATATTGGGGCTTTCATTAGAATATTATCTACACCTAATTCGGGAGAAGCGAAACTGATTTATGAAATGGTTGCTGCATCACTATCTACCTCGCTTACGCATTAATATATTTGCATTAATAATATTATAATTACGTGTAATAATTATTTAGATTAGGGTACGATGAGGCTTTTTAAGGTAAAAGCCTCTAATTAAATAAAGATTAAATAAATAAAATAAATTATATAAAATAAAGAAGCACACCAACATAGATATTGGTGTGCTCTGCAAACCTATCTACTTTGCAGTGTGTACATACATATTTTAAGTCAATGGAGCTATTTGGTGTAAAAAAATAGCAGAGGGTAGCATTATGCTCCAAGTAGGTATGATAATAATTACGTCGTGCCTTATTATATTATGTGCTATATTCCCTGGGTGTTAAATTTCTACTTCATGGTTACAAGCTTCAATTCTAAACGGTAGTATTACCGTGGTTCTTTTTTAACGTGGCCCTTTTGACGGCAACGTTTTTATCGTTTCAAACGTCGTTTTTTTTCCTCTGACCTCCACAAAACTGGTGAGATTGCCTGTGAATCTCATAGATTTAATTATGGTTCTTTTTTAGTTGATGTTTGTCCACCAGCTATAATTTTTATTTAAGCCTTTTCAGCATCATCATCATCATTGTTGATGATGCAAATATGCACCTCTTTGCTAGTACGGCTTTGCACCACGGTCCTAATGCTTGTCTTTTCCTGAATCCTTCAACTGCAGTATATTTACTGCTGTTGAGGAAATGTAGTTTTTGTATGAAATTATTATTTCACACAAAAACTACATTTCAAAGTGATAGTGTTCTATATAAAATCCTCTAGAGTGCATTGAAGTTGCACAAAAATTCTATTTGTATGGAACAATATCGTCAATCATTGTTCTATCGCACCAGCCCACCGCGATCCGGCGCCCATTACAGTAATTGAATTGCGAACAATTTGTTTCCTTTGAAGAAATTGTTTATATCTTAACAACACATTTTACACCAGCCCAAAATGACCCGTTACCTCTAACACGCGGTCATAAGGTCGAATTTTGAGCAACGGTTACTTTTTGAACTGTAAATGGACAGTGGTTATGGGGCCACTCGGAAGTATTCGGATTTTGATTTATACCCGATAACGGAATTCGCTTATACCCATGAATGCGTAACATCGTAGCAGGAGAATGCGGGGACTGGGAATTTATGCTGCTTCTTGTTTCGACTTTAAGTGGAATCGAGACAAACGATGCTGCGGCCATACAATGGGATTAAAACACCAAGAAATTCGGCCGAAACATAGCCTTACTTGGTGACAGGAATTGCACATATTTCAAACTATCAAACGACATTATTTAATAAGTTGTTTGGGTACTTGTAACTTATATAAGCCTCTAAATTGCGTTTAGAAGCGGCAGTACCTGGTAATATTTTTATTCTTTTCGATTTGCCAAGACGAGTTCCAGTTTTCATTATCAGCTAAGTTAAAGGATGGATCGTAGTATAAATATGTCACTCTCGCAGGGTGTCGGGGAAAATAATACCTATGTTCTAGATCCCATGGCAAACTCCACCTGAACTCAACTCGCAGCGGACCTGCTCCACGGCTTCATTTTGTAATTGAGTACTCTACTATGAAAATTCTTGTTGAGGTTTGGGTACCTAGACAAAAACAAAGGTTGTAATAAACTAAAAGTTTTTTTTTTATATTGAACGGGCCTACTCTTTACCTCAGTCTAGTCCTGAGGACAGAGATGAGGTCGACGATGGAACGAGCTAACCCAAAAGAAGCCTTTAACTCGCGACTTAAATAGATTGGGATCATATGAACTTGGGAACACCGGTGGGGTGATAACCCGCAGTACGTCTGGACTCCCGATGGAAGAAGGGAGATGGTGGAATGATCTCGCGGAGCTCTTGGTGCCGCTAAAATACTAACTATGATTAAGTTTCACCTTTCAAGTTTTACGGACTAAAGCGATTTGATGTATTTAGTTTCAATTATAAAGCCGGTTTGACCTATTCTGTCCTGGAAACCGTGGGATCTAGTGCATAATCAGCGTAATAACGTCCCCACTGCTGGGACACGTGGGTCTTCGCTATGAGTGGGAGCTGTCTCCAAGAAGCGGGCCCAGTGCGAGCTGGGGGACGTATGTCTTCGAATTTTTTGGTTCTATGTCACGCTGCATACCTCACGATATTTTCCTTTACTGTTATAAAAGCAGATGCGGCGGTGATAAAATAAAATCCGTTCGTCAGTCGTTAGGCCACCTCGAAATTACAAGGGAGTCATATTTTATCACAAGAATATCTAGATGACACTTCGAAAATAATGTTATAAGTGCTGAGATCGTTTTCCTGCACATATTCATAGCCCCAACTTTATAGCACGTCGGCAGTTTACGGTGTTGAGGAAGTTGTGAGTAGTGACGTCATAGGTACTCGTTTTCACATACCAGCTAGACTAACTTGCATTAGATACAGTTAGTTTTATATGTATGGAAGTTTCCCGTGTGAGGCCAACTTTATAATAAGTAATGTGGCTGTGTCATTGAATGGAGATGATTGTGTTAGTTATTGTCATTATGAGTAAAACTATACATATCAATCAACCCGCGCAAAACAAGTTGTGGAGACTAATTTAATCCATTTGAATTAACTTGCTAACACGTCGAAAAGGTGAACAAAACAGTCGGAAAAAAACAAGTGTGTTCCAATGTCACACGACAATATAATATTATGTTGTTACTCATTTTATACATATTTTATGTAAAACAATTAATTGTTGTAAACAAATAACACATCTTTTAAAGATGGAGTAAGAAAAACGTCAAATTGGTGGATGTACCTATAGAGGAATTAACTTATAATAAAGGAGATTATTTATTCTATTATTTCGGGTCAATAAGAAACAAATAACGAATCTACCATTCTTTCATACCTGTTGACATAACATCAAATACCTAACACATTACAAGCCCAATCAATGCCTTCCCACAACCCACACACATAATCTATCATCAGTCTATACTATATATATCAATAAAATTGAAGTGTCTGCTTGTAATATCAAAACAGCTTTGTAATGAATGCATATGAAAATATATACGGCTCTTATAACAAAAACACATTTTTTCAATATTTGTCTGTCTGTTTGTTCCAGCCAATCCGGAGATTAGCTGGAACAAACAGACAGACTAAAATTGAAAAAATCGATGGCCTGAATTTTTCAATTTTGACGGGACTTTAAGTGACATATAGCTGATGTCATAAGGTCCAACATAGGCTGCTTTTATTTTAGAAAAATAATTAGGGTTCCGTACAAAAAAAAACCCTTGAAACTGTTAACAAAATCCTAATCAATTAAGGAAGAAATATAATTTTTTAATAATTTCACGCGAACGAAGATCGCTGGTAACAACTAGTTCATCATAAAGCAAAGCACTAAAGCTAGACGGCCCACAACAATTAGGGCACCTGCCGCACCACTAAAGTGCCAGGCGCGAGGCGTGAGTAACGTGACGTCATCGCCAGCTCGCTCTTCCCTCCAATCCTTTGCGATATTAATCTCCTTGAGCGCCGCTTAAGTACGACACCAGATTAACCGTAGCGCCATTAAAACAGCGGAAACAGGACATTTCTATGGATAAGACTTATCTATAATATTCGAGGAAATAGGGTAAAAATGTATCTAATTTATTTGTCATGTAGAGCCGTGGACAAGGATGGTGCTGGAAGCCGACCCCAACATAGTTGGGAATAGGCTAGGCAGACGATGGTGATGATGTAAAGCCGTGGACAAGTCTTACCTATTAGAATATTTTTACCCCGTAACTGTGTTGTGGAAATTATAGGCAGTCATTAGTATCAATAACCTAAACTATGGAACTATCCCTGAAATCGCATTGTAAAGCAGCTGTTTAAAACATTTCTTCGAGATAAGTAAACATTCGTCTATGGAAGCTGTTTTTTTAGGGTTCCGTACCCAAAGGGTAAAACGGGACCCTATTACTAAGACTTCGCTGTCTGTCTGTCTGTCTGTCTCCAGGATGTATCTCATAAACCGTGATAGCTAGAAAGCTGAAATTTTCACAAATGATGTATTACTATTGCCGCTATAACAACAAATACTAAAAATTTTAAAAAAAATATTAAGTGACACACACAACAGATATGATTTTTTTGCCGTTTTTATAGATAATGGTACGGAACCCTTCGTGCGCGAGTCCGACTCGCACTTGGCCGGTTTTTTTTATAAAGGCAGCCTAAGGTTCTGTGTTAAAGTGGAATGAGAATTTTGTAGTTTAACTGCATAACAAACATAATCACCGTTATATGATAAAACATATGTGGAAACATAATACCTATAATCAATATTATTGTTTCCACTGGAACATGATGGGACATTCCTCTCCCCAACAGTAAGATGACGCAGGCTATCAGTATCAGTATGTTCCCACTGGGACACGGGCCTTCTATCGTTAGAGGGAGCCAGCTATAACTCCATAATCCACAGTATCAGTTGGTGGTTTTCACATGTCATCGAATGTGTGGTTTAAGACATGCCGTTGTCCACGCTCCAGATTTATATATCCCAGTTTTACATAGAACTGAACTTTTATCGAAGGTGGATGTATTAGGGCGTTGGAAATGTAAGTAATGTCTATCGGTGGGGCCATTTATCTCCGAAACGGGTGGACCGATTAGTGCGGGCTTCTCTAATGGTTTGTGGCGTTAAAGTAGTGCTGTAGGTAAACCCGCTCTAAGGGAATCCCTAACAACTGATTCACCTACCTTTAGCAATGGAGGTTATTTAGTGTTGGTTTTGTAATGCTTGACTACAGTGTGTTGCAGTTAGCAGTTTTACTGATCCTTCATTCGAATTAATTAAAATGATCTTAGATAAAATCACTCCTGCACTCACATAGACTCACCCTCACACACCCACATACACCATCACACACGCACCCACATCACTCAAACTCCACATAAATCACCTTCTAGTTCACACTCACTCATAAACACTTCTCACTCACGTATACGACATCATTTGCTATTATTCTCATAATCATTTATTTTCAATTGCTCGTTTTTTTTTGTCATTTGATTGTTTTTTTTCATTTGATTGTTTTTTTTAGTGTTCAGTTCAGTTGGTTATAAGTCATTCCAAATTTAATTAGTAGTTCAACCAACCATATTTCCTTTGTTGGCATTTTATTGCTAAAATATCAAGCGAAAAGGCAGGAAAAAAGGAAGACTGAAAACCGAAATATAGGCATTGCCTACATCCACTTATTGGAAATTATTACTGCCAAACTATTTCTGTAAAATATTACTAAGTTTTTTGAGAAATAAAATTTATTTATTTATTAATTCATTGAAAAATATTTCCAACTAGTCCTTGGTGTTCGACTATAGGTAAAGTATACTCATGATTATAAAGCAAAGTTGAGTTGTTCCAACGTTCTTCTAGGTCTGTCTGTCTGTTTTTAAGAAACAGGAGAAGAATTCCTAGTATGGTAAATCCAACTAGGTTTGTTTGGTGCCTTTAATTAAAAATAAAATGCGGAACAGCATTTTATTTTTAATCTCTCTTAAGTCTTCCGCTTTCTAAGTCTTAATTATTGCATCAATCTCAGTACGTGTGATTTCATGCTTTCCAAAGCACATCAGCGGTTCTTCTAACGCTGACCGCGTGGCGTCACCACGTCAAGGTCCACAGCGCCGTGTGAACACGACGTGACGCGACGTCGGGCCGCGGGCTTAGCTCACACCTTCATATTTACCAGCCCTTTACTTCATCTTCTGAAGTAAGGCTGTTGCAGAAGTTCTTCTTGATAAACTTATACAACTCATCATTCACCGTGTTATCGTGACTCTATCTAAAGTGCCTTATATTATTAGAATCATTTTGAGCTGGAAAAACAATTGAATGTGAACGTGTACCAAACACTCGCAATTGTAAACGATATTTATCGCTATGTCCAGCAGTGGACGGCTTGCGGCTGAAATGATGATGATGATTTATCGCTACCCTTACTAACTGTAGCTAAGTATCACATTTCACACGTATTATAATTTATTCAGGACCGATGTATTGTGTAGGTGTTATTTAGACATTCACTGTATTATGTTTGAAAAACTGCGTTTTTATAGCGTTTTGTATTTCAACACATGCAGAACGACTTTCAAAAGGATCAGCTTAACTTATCGGTAACTTATGTCAATCCAAAACTTAAAATTTTAACTTTTCTATCATCGTTGTTGTGCATTGATTTTATCATTTTGTCTAGGCCCTCAGGTCGATCGGGACTTGAATGATATTGTATAAATAAAATAATATTGTATAATACTGAAAACGCCGGCCGTATCAAAATTGGTCAATTCGTTTTTGATCTCAACTTTGCAACAAACAGACAACCCCAAACGCGTACACCGTCTGCTCCATCGTGGATACATAAATATGACCAATAACAATAGAAGCATCTTACTGTAGACTGTTGATGTGATATTTTTCTTAAAATATCTTAAATCTTAACATGAAAATGTAATATCCTGTGGGCCTTTTGATCAATTTCTGTTCGGTGTGCTTCTTGAACATTTTTTCCGGTTTGAACCGACGCTGATGATTAAGTAAAAGGCTAAGATAAAGATACGGGTTAAGACGCTGTCCGTATGAATTAGCTAAATTATGATACTGGCAGATAGTTCCTGCAGAATTACGGGGTCAACAGGTTGGAGTTAACAAGGAGACGCATACTCGACTTGATTTGATAAGCAGCCTGAGTTTGATGGGTATAAATGAGGTATATACTGAAGTGGGTATGTAGGTCTATACCGATAATAGTTTTAAATAATTTAGGTCTATTTTACATATTTGCAGGTTTACCGAGGGTCTTTTCTTCAAAACCGCCATAACTAAGGGTCCCACTACCATAATTTATATTTTAAATGTCAATTATGATAACAAAGTAAAAGATTATAAATCTATAACAAGACCAATAGTTTAGTTGATGAAATGTCAACGACATTAATATTAAATTCGCGATCTTTACTCACCTTTCATATTTTAACATTTTACATAAAAAGTAATAATATGAGTTCATAATGAAATGCTATTGTTTTCCCGCGAGTAATTGACGTGTGACGCGTTGCGGTACGATGCGGGACGGTGCGGTGCGGTGCGACGCGACGCGATGATTAACGAGCGAATTATGAAGACTCACTTGAGCGTTATCCCTGATAGCCCGAGAGCCCACCATGATGTTATAAAGTGATTATTTTGACGCGCGATGTTGATATTAAATAATTACAAATTATTTACAATAGTTATAGTTCACAAAATTAGGATGCTTAATAATGGGTGTAAAAGTCCCTTTAACGAATCCGTAAGGTACTTGTTCTCCCTGTCATTGCGATGTGTTCTGGACCATACCTGGTAACGATATTGTTGTTTAAAGTTCCAACTTTCACAAGTTTTTTTTTTTTAATACAACTTTTTAATAGTATAACTTTACTTTACATACCTCCACGACCCCCATACTATTCAATTCATCTATCAGCACAATGTTTTGAGTGCGTCACATTGAGTCCTACCATAAAACGTAATTTTTCACCCCCAAAAAAAATGTCGTTTCCCAACAATCATTTTTGCGTAGAGTTACTTAGTTTGATGTACTTACATAACGTTTGGTTGACGGCTTCGTTAAGGGTCCGTTTATACCTTGTTCACCTAAAGATAAATGATGTAAATAATATTTTAAAACATAATACCTTCCCCATGGTTCTCGAGAACCTACTTGCTTTGGAATGTTCATCTAGCTTACATTTTTCTGACTGACTGCCTCCTCGGCAATTCATAAGTGTCTGTAAATGGTTTATGCTTGGAGTTCAGATCTCGAGGTCCAACCTTCATTTCATTTAAATCAACCTAGGAGTAAACAAACCAGAAACGGCATCAAGTTTTGTCAGCGCTGTCCGAACGGCCAAGAACATGCCTTACCATTCAAGAATAAAAAAAAAATGTATTTCTTTCTTTTCTTCATTCTGCCATTTCCTCTATTTATCTTGCGCGTCACTTCCAGTATATTTGTGCCAGCCAAAATAGGAGTATGCGCTCATCCCAAACCCTCACCGCACTAACATTCACCGATCATTCTTCGTCCAGGCTATTTAAATCAGGACCGCAAAGAGCCGTTTAAATTTTAAAATTAAAGTTCGCGAGCACATTCCTAAAAAGATGGCAGTATCGTCACAACGTTAATGTTTTTCCCATTGTTTGTCTTATATATTGTACTATATCCGTGTATGTATATGTTTATTTATTTATATTTTGATACTTATATACATTTATAGTCATCATCATCTTCCTGCCCTTGTCCCATGTTATTTGGGGTCGGCGCAACACGTTTTTTTCTTCCATTCTCCTCTGTCAACCGTCATGCTATCATTTACTTCTTTATCTTTCATAGGACCTATCATTCCTCACACAATCCATCCATCGTTTCTTTGGTCTTCCTCTCCCTCTCCATCCATCAACGTTTATATTCATCACTCTTTTAGTCACATGCGATTCGTCCCTCCTCATCACATGTCATACATTTATAGTATTTTATATGTCATTTAGTTATATACATTTATAGTATTTTAGAATTATGCCTTTTGTAGTGTATCTAAGTATAAAATATTTTCAGATTTATACCTTCCACCGTTTGTCTCTGTATCACCAAAAGGTTGACTGGTGGAATTATGCCATACAGGCTTATGTAATTAAGTCCGTACTCTGTGCTTGAAGTGCTCAATAAATATCCGACATCTTGTTCAACCCAGATGATGTGATATTATCTTAGTTACTAACTCCCAAACTAGGAGTATAATGCGACACCCGCCTGTCTCCATACATTATTTATTCACTTGATACGAACGCCTAGGTATCCCAACCAGTCTAGATCCAGGCTTTGGGGGTGGGTCCCTTTACTTAGACAATGGCTTAAATAATGTAACTTCATAACTATGCCTAGTACAGGTGTACAAAGTAATTTTATGACACGAACACAGAATTTTTGATGAAGATTTAAACAGCAATCGCTGTTATGATCTATTGTAATAACAAACATTAATTACCAATTTTTTTTTGTGACAGCAATAAGGCTTGCTGTGACGATTTCAAATAAAACCGGCCTTAGACGATAGGCTATTCACGTGCGGTTTTGCCTGTGCAGTCAAACTATACGGGCATTCATGAACGTGTGTAGCAGAAAACTGTATAATTATCCTAGCCTGTAACTACATGCAACCTATAGAATATCAAAATAGGTATTTGTTCCGCTTGGTTCTGCTTGCATGGTACGACTGCGCAGCCATAACGAAGCGTGTGTGGCAGGACGCATGAACAGGGGGTCTAAAATGGCCGCTTTAGCAGAATCATAATAGGATAATAATATGAATTACGTTTAATTTCTTAAAATGGTCACAAGGTGACAATTCATAATAGTAGGTACGTCTATGACTATTTTAAGAATTTAAACGTAATTCATATTATTATCCTATTATGATTCTGCTAAAACGGCCATTTTAGACCCCCAGCACTCAGTTGTTTTCGTAACAAGTAATAAACCCAGTAAAGCAACCGTATCGTCGTATATAGAGTGACCGATACTTAAACACGTGATTGTACTCATGATAACAAACAAGTTTCCCAAAGAAACTTTTTTTTACTGCTTCCGTAGGTCCACCGCATACTTACGGAGCGGGCTTGCGAACCGGGTACTTTGCCTACCCACTGTTGCACGGTACGATAGTACGTAGTCACGTAGCTAACAGCTGATAGGTCACAGGCGCGCGCGCGACTTCAGCCGGTCACCCTATATGTTACCGGTGATGCCATGCTTGCAAATGAACCAACCGACAGACTTGCAGTCGTAAGTATGCCTCCGCTATGTAACTGGGTTTTGCATTTGCATTTTGAAGGTTCTGCACGGACATTTAAAACTGTAAACTAGTTTTTCGACAGCTTATGTCAATCGTGTACATTTTTGACTTTTCCAACATCGTACCGCTGTGCTGTTAAAATGTCAGTCTGAGTAGACCCTTTGAACAAGAATATGAAGTTCTAAGTGAAAACATCCGTTCACTGCTGGTATCGTTGGTTGTGTGGTTCGTTGGGTAGTTTGGTTTGGTTGGATCGTTCGTCGTTGGGACTGTAGCCTGACTTGACCCGAAATCTTATTATCTTATCTTATTTTTAAGCAGACTGACTTTAGCGCTCATCTTTGTTAAGTAATTACTTAAGTACCTAACTCTGCTAATACAGGGTTCGAACTGGTCATTATCACGATAAAAACAATACACGAGATTTGACACTTCCACGCCTACCAAATGCAATTGTTAACTTAAAATAAAAACGGACACACAATTATTTTTTTTTCACCTCAAACACATTTTTTTCGTATCATCATATGCCTAGCCTTTTCCCAACTATGTTGGGGTCAGCTTCCAGTCCAACCGGGTGCAGTGCTGAATACCAATATTTTACATGGAGCGACTGCCTGGGTGATTATTTGAACATGTGCATATCACGCGGCCCTCCCCAAATAACTACTTAGTTAGATATAAAGTTATGTTTTTTTTTATTTCACGTAAAACATAGTTCCAGCACTATATACAGATGTACATAATATATTCCTATTGTTATAAACAACTAAGTTATGTTCATAAACGTTCCTCAAATCTCATCACCATTCGTGTCCCAATTTCCAAATTTTTGCAGTTCATGCTCAAAAAGTTATAAAAATACCCTAAAGATCGTATTTTTAAGAAGTAATTTGTATAGTGCACAACATGTTTTACCAATTAGCAAAACTATACACATGAAAGAACACTTTAAGGTAATTTGTAACGACTTTGAAAATTGTCCCAACACTTTATACTCACTACCATTTGTTCACACAGTCACAGGGTAAATTTTTTCTGCGTAGTGTATTGCTAGCTGTAAGAGTAACTCGGCGGTTGCACTCCGTTTCGCGTCTCGACTCGTGCGGGTCACATTTCAAAAAGTATTTTGGCGCCAATTCTAGCCTATCTTAATCGCCCAGAAATTGTGTTTGGCAAACAAAAATCTCCTTACCGTTCGAGTTTCCCCTGGTAAGTCTAATATGTTTATTTATCATTTTCATGCATTGTAATAGACGCCATAGGATACTCTTTGGTTTGATCAAGTTCTCAATTTTTTAAGTTCTACAAAGAACGTATAATGTGAAAAAGTGTACAAAAACCTAATTACCATTTATATAATTACCATTTTTCCCGTTCGTATTTTAGCGAACGGTAATGAGCAATTGAAAATGGTAATTAATACCAGTATAAGCTGGCCTCTTATTATATTGAAACGCCTTACTTCGCTAGGCCAGCCCAAGGT
This sequence comes from Eurois occulta, assembly GCA_950022335.1. NCBI lineage: Eukaryota > Metazoa > Arthropoda > Insecta > Lepidoptera > Noctuidae > Eurois > Eurois occulta. Next base: position 18,445,837 of record OX465497.1, read on the forward strand.
AGAATTGTTACTACCAACGCGTGATCGATTGTTGATCGTTCGGTGTGCACTGGGACTTCTGCAACAAAATAAACCTGCATACTGACTACCCACCTACCACTATTTTCTTTCAGACTAAACATGCCTCGGCAAAAGCAGCAATTGAAGGAGGAAACATTGGCTAAAGCCAAAATCGCGCGCCCGAATCGATACGCTAAAATCAAAGCTGACCCTATTTTATACGCCCTTCAAAAATAAAAAGAACGACAACGATACACAAAAAAGGAAAAGAACAGAAAAACTTTTGTCAGAAGTAGAAATGACGCCAAGAGCTAGAAGGCTACAGCGGAAGAAATGGAGAGAAAACTTAAGAAAACATTTTCAAAAAAAGAAATTAATAAAGGAAGAAATTAAACATGAATAAAAATACACCAAGTCCCAGTGACAGCGAAGATAATATTAAGGAAAATAGACAATTCATGTCAAAAAAAATAGGTAAATGTGAAATGCAGTCGTTTTTTTCAGTCTTATAATTATTTTCCTATACGCATGATTTTTTCGTTGCAGTGATTCTATTATATTCGAAAAAATCATGCGTATAGGAAAATAATTATAAGACTGAAAAAACGACTGCAGAGTCCTAATTCTAAAGTAACAGCACTACTTAGAGACAAAACCAAAGTAGAAGAAGCTAAGAAGAAAATATTATTTGGAGAAGCAATGAGGAATACGTTACTGTCAGAACAAAACAGCTGTTCCCTACATTTTGACGAGTTAATCGATCATAAATGTAGGGAACAGCTGACTTTTTTTTCGCGATTTCAGGTTTGGTCCCATAGTAAAAGTTGTCCATAATGATGAGTACAATGACCTCTTAAGAGGTTGCATGGTGTTTTACAAATAACCCTGTATAGGTCTAAGTTCTATTTACACTGAGTTTTGAACTAGTGTTCTAATTGATTTTATTTGAATTACTAGACAGATAATGTTATTGATTTTTAGGAAAACCGGTTGATTTTTGAGTATTTTTTTTTATTAAATCACTTCGCTTAATAGCTAAGTTTGATGTCATTTACTGTCACCTAAATAATTAATAAATATGTGATTTAAGTACATTATTCATTTTATTTCTAATTACCAATCACGAAGCATAATTACCATTTTCAAAATGCTAATTACCGTGTGTTTCATATCTCATCACCGTTCGACGAAAATTTTCAGCTTTAGATTCAGACCTTTAAAGCAGTTCTAGTACTGTGCGTTTGATTTATTTCGTTAATCTGCACTATAAACTTTAGGTTTAATCCATAAAAGTTGTAATTGGAAGCAATATTTGACCTTAATTTACGAATCCTGAATATGTCTATCTTCAAATATTCACCCGCCTATCTGACCTCCACAACCCAGTTAGTGCTGGGTAATACGATACCCTACACAAACTTACGATCCAATATTTTCGTATATTTGTGTTAAAAAAATGATTAAAAAAAAAGATTTAGTTATAAATCAGCACGGATAATATTATCTGATAAAAATCAGATAATTATCATGCTAACTTGAATAATTGCTTTAGTAAAAGCGAATTTTTGTATAAACTCTGCTCAGCGCTGAGCTGACTTGAAAATCCGGCAAGGTGCTTTTCTTTATGCTTCATTTAGGTGACACCTAGTAATATCGAAAACGGGGAACTAATCCGTCTTCAAAGCGGCCCGAGGTATACCCAAGACCAAGTTCGTCACTACATAATTATCCACTTTACATTACAAACAAGTAAAACAAACCTAGCTAGCTAATTGGATATGGACCTTGGCCTTATTAGCAAGATCTTTTAAGAATCTCTCGCTGTGCCTTTGTAGTTTTAAGCTTAAAATTAAACACAACAAAGCCTTTATCTTCATTTAGAGAAAGAATATAAATAGATCACCCGAAATATCCATTATTGGGTTTTTATTTATGAATTAGTTTATTCATCTATATACATATGTTTTTTTTTATATTAAAAAAAAAATATTAAAAACATGGGTTTCCGCCGGTGTCGGGAGCAGGGTCCAAGCTATCAGTGGTTTGGGCTCCAGAGACAGGAGCCTCCTCACAATACGGGCCGTATCCAGGAGTATTGATTTCTGAATCAGGCCTTTGATCCAACCGCTTAGCGAGAGTATTTACCTATGTGCTGTCTTAGGTTAAATACGGTTTGTGGTGTGGCTGTCTTAATAATTATATATGTTGCTGAAGCGTTTCCCACTACACCACTTTATTAAAAACTCATGGTAGGTAGTCTCCAATTAGTACTGCATTACTTAATTCATTTAAACTATCTACAGGCGCATATATTCGGTCAGTCAGCAATATGAAGCTTGTAACTCATTCTTAAGCATAGGTTTCTATGGAGAACATCAGGAAAGAAAATCCATCAACATTATTTTTATACTTACACTATTATTTATATGTTGGAGTGTTTTTGTTGAGAAATATATATATATTTAAAACAAGTTTAATATCTTTAAAAGAGCAGGATACTATAAAATTGCTACAACATATAAAATATCGATCCCAGCGTGCTGAATTGTTCAGTGGGCACTATTGCAAGTACAATCTATCAATACGACGGACACCTGGGGCGGGAATACATCAACAGCTGTTCAGGGCACTATCATCGCTTGCTGTTACCCTGGTACAATACCACTTGTTTAAAGGCACTTAGTATAAAGTTATTTATGCATGAGCTTGAGGTTAGTTGTATCACAATTGTGTGTCGTTTGACAGCCAAGCCTGAAATTCAAACATTAAGGATTTTACAACGCTTTTTAATATAAGAACCAGTTCGCTGCTTCTGGTGACGACACGACTCGTCTGCGGCATCCGTGAATTGCGACAAGCAACTCTCGTGAGCTTTACTTACTTCCCTCGCATGAGTACCAACACTCCGCTAGACGCGTTTCATTTATGGCCGCTTTAGCAGACTCATAATATGAATCACGTTAAAATTGTTAAAATGGTTACAGACGGTTAACATTATGAATTGTCACTTTGTGACCATTTTACGAATTGTAACGTAATTCATATTATTATCCTATTATGATTATGCTACAGCGGCCATATTAGGCCCCCAGTACTTTTTGAGTAAAAGAGTAACAGACATCCATACATACATAGATCCATTACTACAAATTTTCGCATTTATAATAGTTAGTAACGGTAGCCATACACGCTAGGGTGTACCTGATAGGTTTACCTGTACAGTGGACTGTACAGGTAAACCGGAGCGTGTGTGTTGTAAAACTGTGCAGGTTTCTTCCTCAAGAGGCAGCTCAAGCTTACCTGACGGGTATACAGTCACGAGCACCAATATGTAAACACTTAACAACTTTTAAAAGTGTTTTTCTCCTACTGTTCTGATTAAAATTTCATGTTGTTACAAACATAGTATTCTGGTACTCATATTTTGATGAAATCATCCTATCTGCACGTTACGATCGTTATTTCTTTAAAATTATTTTTAAATTTAGGAAAGTGTGATACATATTGGTGTTCGTGACTGTATCTGTACAGGTAATAGGTAAACCTGTCAGATACACCATAACATGTAACAACCTTATGATATTATTATCTATCACATATATCTCGTAGCCACGCAAAACGCGTGTAGGTAAACATGTTAAATCAAAATACACGAATGCTTTACGCTGCGGTTGCAAAAATCAAGTAGGGAACGTAAAATCCTAACCGAAGCAAATGTTTTAGTAAAACTTTCAAACGCACTCGTTATTGATATTTCTGAGCTATTTGAAGTATCTCCAACACTTCTTAGGCTATCTAGTGTGACTGTATTATTGGGGTCTAGTTATTACATGATTCGAGGCCCCTCACTAGGTGTACATTACTGTTGACCGGTGAAGGCCGTGGCAGCTGTATGCTAGAAGCACTTGGAGAGACCTGTGTCCAGCAATGGACGGTTTTCGCCTGAATGAATGATAATGATGAACTAGTTGTAAGGACATGCCTTTGCCGATCTCCATTAAGACAGTCGTCGGTCAAATAACATGTCACGATTCGCAAGCAAAGCATTAATATTCTAGTAACTAAGTAATTAAGTTAGCAATATGATTTGTATGTTATTAATAAAAGGAACTTTGGAATGAACAGTTGTTTCCATCAGCCACCCATCCTTATGGATACATTTCATGGCGACCCTGCCATAAGAACAATTTATTGAAGAAATGACAACCAAGAATTAAGAAGAACTCAAGAAAGAAAATTCAACATTGAAGAAAAAAAAAACCACCAAGACCGAAGAAACAAGAAAATTGAAGAAAAAAAAAACATCAAGAAACAAGATGGGAAAAAATTATTCAAAAGAAGAAGTAGTAATAGCTCAAAATGCAAACGGTGAAGCCAATGCCAGCACCAGTCAAAACTTTGGACCACTGATCAGTATTGAGAAAATACTTTTGATAACAATACTGATCGTTTTACTTTTCGGAGCACTTTATTTTATCGCCAAAAAGTGCCAAAAGAGCGCAGTAAAAGTCTTAAGAAGAGAACTCAACGCCAGCACTTTTAGTGTTGCCTCCCAAGCACAAGCAACATCAGCAGTTTAGAACGAGGAGTCCAGGGTATAGCCCGGCCCAGTAGCAGCGGAGTCCAGGGATTAACCCGGCCCACGGAGTCCGGCCCAAAAAACAGCACCATATCCAGCTAAACTGCCACCTGAAGCCATCAACATCGTGGGAAAATTATTGCGGTTCCAGTACCCGTCGCCACCGAGTCGTCATGTCGAATCAGGTTTCATTGTTTTAGTTAATTAAGTATAGTTACGTAAGTAATCTATAAATCTGTAAACTCATTAAAAATGAGATATTGTGATGCCTTTGAAAGAGCTGCTATCTATATCAAGCAAGTTGAAAGAAATTAAGGATTATCTTATAAAAATCGGTCCTGTACGGAGACAGACATCCGATACAGCAGAACAAAAAGTTTTATTAGCTCAAACGGAATATTGCAAGTTGGAGTCTATTTTGCTCGAAGTGCAGAGAAAAATTGAAAATTCTGAGCTAAGTACTGATAGTTTAAAAACTATTAATTGTATCATAAATAGTACACACACTTGTTATAACAAGATCATTAGCTTAAGTATTATACCATCGAAGTCATCGGAAACGTCATCAAAAATGGCTGCCGATTCATTTGATTTAAAAACAGCCATTGCACTCTTGCCCATAATGACTGATAAGGAACAAGACACCAAGCGTTTGATAGACGGAATCCAATTATACAGTTCAATGATCAGCGATAACACCAAAAACTTACTAATAGAGTTTGTTTTAAAGACTCGATTGTCAGAAGGAGCAAAACTCCGATTAAAAACTACATATGCAACTATAGACAATTTGGTCACCGATATGCGTACATATTTAATACAAAAGAAATCTGCTGCGGCTATTCAATCGCAAATTTTAAATAGTAATCAGGAGCGTCGGTCAATTGAGCAGTTTGGCAATGAATTGGAAAAACTTTTTGTTGACTTAACTATAGCACAGGCTGATGGCGATGACTCTAAGTTTAACATATTACGTCCAATTAATGAAAAATTAGCGATTAAACGATTTTCTGACGGTTTGAGTAATACGAGGCTAAGTACCATAATAGCTTCTCGCCAGTTTACGTCATTGCCAGAAGCTATTCGCACAGCAATAGACGAGCATACGTTATCACCAAACGAAGATCACATTATAAACATTAGAAATCCTCCAAATCAAAACCGGCCTTACAATAGACGAGGCAATACGTATAGGGGATATAATAATTTTGGACAAAACACCCCATCGGATTATAGGCAAGGTCAAAATATACCACAGACTAATTACAACAATAGGTATATGCGCGTCGCGATTATGCGCGGAAGCAACCGTGGGACATCGCGGGGCCGAGGTTTCGGATTTCCTCGCACACCTGCAGGCAACGCGCAATATTTTCCGCGAAGCGGTGAACCCCCACGTGTTCAGCTTATTTCGCAAGAGTCGCAAGAACCTACAATAAAAGAACTAAATACGAGCAATGAGTTTTTCGTTCCTCTAATGAATGATAATAATGTTTTTAGCTATAGTAAAAGTAATGTAGTTTCCCTTAGCGTAATTTCGGGTAACTACGCGAATTTCTTAGTAGATAGCGGTGCTACTATATGCACTTTAAAATATGAATGGTTAAATGAGTACTTAAAAAGCAAACTTTGTTACGATAAGATAATTATAAAAGGCATAGGTGGACAGTTAGTTTCCGAGGGCTACGTATATTTAGATTTAGTTTATAATGGAATAGTTTTTAATCAACATTTCATTCATTTCATAGTAAAAAGGATGATTTCCACCAAACGGCTCGCATCGCTTCGGATTGGAACGCATTTTACAATGTTTTAACAATATTAAATCGTGTACACAGAATATAAAGTCTATATTATCAAGCCGCGCACAGCAGCTTGACCGCGAACGTCTTCAGCGACACGCGATCGTATCCGAAAGTATGCTGCGACGCGCGATCGGCTCCGTTCGCCTGTCGTAGTATCTGACACGGTATGAATAAACTATTTTACTAGGCGCAGAAACGGATACGCTCGCAAGCGGCTGTACGGAGCCGATCGTATGCGGTGACATCCTGCCGGACGCGATCGGCTGTCGAGCATTCCGTTCGTATCCTTTCCGATCCCATGCGATCCGTTTGGTGGAATTCATCCTATACTCCTCATTTCTAAGACTTGCCCTTACTTTTATAAGTATTTTTCCCAGAACAAGAGACTTGTAATTCAATCATTAGCACTCCAATGATAGACAAAAAATAGACTTCTTGAACAACTGGTAACAACAGATTGTGGTTGTAGTTTCTTTTTATATGTATTAAACAAGAGAGATCACACACACGTCGTTTTATGCCACGAATTCGTAAAAAAATAACGTCATCAAACCAAAATACAGCTAGATGATACAGAAAACATAAACAAAATATCTTCACAAAATCAATGCAAATAAGCTCAGGAAAATTTAAATGTTCCGATCACTTACATAACTAGCTATCAAACATTTACTGAAGGGAATCTTAATTCCCGCCAAGCTTTGCGATCAACAGAACGACCACAACTGTTTAAAATGCAGGCTTCAGAATCAGCCGGTTTGAATCAACAAGAATTTATCCTTAACGAATTTGTAACTGAGTTTTGTTACATTGAAACCGATGGAAATTATCTTGATCTAGAATACAGTTTATCTTTCAGAACACGGTTTTATCTATGACTTATTTGATCAAGGTTTACATTAAACTTACTTTAAAACAGATTCATTTTTATTGTCTTTTAAAATTGTCATTATAATTATAATATAACTAGCTGTTGCCCGTGACCTTAGTTCGCGTGAAATTTTTATAAAAAATATTACTTCCCATCTTGAATCGGATTTAGTTAACAATTTCAAGGATTTTATTTTTGTACACGGAACATGTTCCGTTACCATAACGAAACGTGTTATACAGAATCGAGGTTCACGTACGCCTGTGCACATAGCAATAACGAGACGCCGATATTTCCGGCTGTCATGCGCGTATGTACTGATCAAAACTGTCTGAGTGACTGGCCTCTGGCCGCCCTGACTGGCCAATTTTCAAAAGTCAAAATTGGTACGGAGCGCGAGACCGTTAGAACGACCGAATCCGCCATCGTGAGAACATTGTTCTATCACTTCGTGTCCTACCTCCGACCAACGCACACCTCGAGTGAACTTTGATTAAGCCATTAGATTCATCGTCATCCAACACCATCGTCGTCATCATCATCAGGAACGGCAGCTGGGAGGTCAACGAGTGCAGGTCGCAGTCTAAGGTACGTACGCTGCACATTATCTTTACTGCTGTCTGCACAGAACTATTGTGAACCTCATCTTAACATACGTAAGACCGCTTACACGGTCTCCCCGGAGTAGCAGAAAGCCATCAAACCCTTTCCGGCTGATGCGCATGCTACAGAACACTAATTATTTTTCTAAAATAAAAGCATCTAAAATTAGCCTTAGTTAGACTCTATAACATCACCTATCTGCTAGTAAAAGTTCCGTCAAAATCCGTCCAGCCGTTTCGGAGATTAGCCGGAACAAACTGGCAGACAGACAAAAATTAAAAAAAAATGTATTTTGTAATAAGTGCCGTATATAATATATTTTCATACGCATTCAGTAAAAAGCTGTTATTTTGATGTTACAAATAGACACCGATTTTATTTATTTGTTTAGACATGTATTGTATAGATAATAATACTTGCGTCGTGTAAACGGTGATACAATCTCTTAACCATGTTGCTCTGTTGTACAAAATTGTCTAACTCTATATTATGGTCTAGCAATTTGCACACTCGTATGAACCCCTGAATGTTGTGTCCAATCAGAAGAATTTGAGTCAACCTACAAAATAATATTAAAATATTGACTCAACACTATATTATATGAGATATTGTCATTTGAATATAATCCTTCCTGCCCCAACACAGGACGGAAACGCGCCTCAGAGTAAACTAGTCAGTTCGCATTTGCACGCGAGTTGTTCCGTGTTCTAATCACCGTTGGCCCACCAAACGTTCATTAGCAGTAGTTATATAGTTCTACTCATAGCTGCAAACCTAGCTAAAATCTCCCTGAGTAACAAAATTATTGGAATCGTATCTTCTCTTTCGAACTGAAAACTATAAAACACTACAGAGAAAACCATAGTTAAATAAAAAAATATGACAAATTGATAATTTGTATTTATCCCATCGGAATGAATTTTCAAAAAACCATGCTTGCCTTTATTTTAAATAAAACTAATAAAAAGCCAAATTTTAAGCAAGTAAAGAAAAAAAAAATAAGACAAGCATTTAAAATCACTTGAAAACCTTGTTTATCTCTCTTGCCGTAAATCTCTTGCGATGTTGAGTGGGCCTCTAAGGCCCATTTCAAATGTTTGATCGCTGTTGATCAACCCTGTAAGGCCCATCTGTCACTGTCATCGGTTATTGTCATAAATTTGCTTATAAAAACTGCATCTATCTTGCTACAACTTTCACAAATGGGATATAATGTACCTATAAAATGGTATTTTGGGAGTATGGAGAACAGGGTGTACAGTTTTTCAACCCCCATAGGGATGGGAGGATCGTCGAGAGACGTGTGATAAGTCTGGCTTGCTACTGCCCGACCGTTGTTATCGGGTTCTTCTATATAGTCATAAGTAGCGAATAACTTTACTTGCGCGATGCAGGATTTAGATGTATTTCGATGTTTAGTTTATCCTCAGCGTCATACTACATTTTGTAGTGCCGCTACAGTATATTTCTTGGAATTAAATTATTTTCAGTTATTTTTATTAACTAGGAATTTTAATAGATCGTTAAAAAAAAACTTTATTTTTATTTTTAACTCTTTAGTATTTATATATATTTATAGCGCGTAGCGGCGTTTTTCGTAGCCAGTAGTAATTCGTCTTACGCACACATAATTATGTGATGCTTTGAGCATTTAAAGTGTTATGTCATTTATATTTTATTTAAACAACTTATATCTATTTAATTGGTAGCACTTGTAAGTTATAGTAAAAAAGTCACGCAATATACATAAGCGTGCAAAATTTTAGCTCAATCGGAAACCGGGAAGTGTGTCAAATTCAACTTGCAAGATTTGATTACAGATAGAGAAACGGGACAAGTGAAACTAAATAAAAGCTTGTAATAATAATGTTCTTATTATGTAGAGCAGAAAAATAATCGTCGTCCATTCTTCTAAAAATTAGTACAAATACACAAAAACTTTCACTCCAAACCGCCTACAACAAATCGTCACTAGCAACAATTCCCGATAAATTCATATTCCGATATCTCGGTACCGATACACAGGTACACAAGTATCGACATCCGATCTCAAATCCGGACTATTCGCTATCTGTTAAACTTGCTTGTCCATTTACTGGGCAAGCCCAATAAAGCTGTAAGCCAAAAAGCAGTAACTCAACAAGTCTATGTTTCAAGAATACAGTACTATTCGATCCATCCATCAGCACAATGTTTTGATTGCGTTACATTGAGTCCTACAGTGTGACGTGATTTTTCAATCCCAAAAAAAATCGATTCCCAGCGATTTTTGCGTAAAGTTACTTAGTTTGATGTACACACAGCTCCATTAAGTGGTTCCCCCCCAAGACATATTGGTTTTCGTATTTTGTAATAACATTTTATTATAATTATTGTATTGTTTTAGTAAATAAATCAGTTTAAGTTAGTATTATTAATTTTTTTAAGGTCTCTTTTAAATATTGTTTTTTTTTTCAATAAAACCACAATATTTTAATTATTGTGTAAAAGCAATAATATGGTTAACATTTACGAAACACGAAATGTCGTTTTTGTCATACATTCCATTTTTTTAAATATAATAGGTAGTTTTAATTCACACAAAAACAGTAATATGAACCATTTTATTTCTATATACCTACATATAAGAAAAAACTTTGATTTCAAATGACAAATGTCATATAGTATGTGAATACCATCAAATAAAATGCGAACCCGCCGATTAGCTCCGCCGGAATCCAGCCCCATCGTGAGCGCTGCGACACCGCGGCCGTGGCAGTTGCGTCGAGTTCGAGCGACAAGTATTTCTCACCGTCCACAACGCCACCACCTGCTCGTTGACGGGGAGGACGCCGGCTACCGGATTGTTTAGGACCTTGAGGCCCACCAGCTTCTGATAGATCTGATAGATCCTCGTAGCATGCTGCTGGAGGATTCAGGTCTAGGCTATCAGTTGAGGAGAGGTGGTCAAGTTATATCTCACCTCCTTAACATGGAGGACCTGAAAATCTTTGCCTCCAACGATTTGCAACTGATAGAACTACTGAAGGTTACTGAAACTTTCAGTTGCGCCATCAGAATGGAATTCGGTGTAGACAAATATGCGGCGATGCATGTAAAGCGAGGGGAGATTATGGAGTCTGTGGGAACCCAGCTCTCGGATTCCATAAATCTTAGACCCCTCTCAGCAACCGAAACCTATAAGTATTTGGGTATATCGAAAACCCTGAGGATCAATGTTGCTGACGTGAAGCAATCGTTGAAGGAGCGCTTCTTTGCCCGGCTGAAAAAAGTACATATTTAATAGTCTTTTATCAGGCGGAAATAAGGTGCGTGCTTTCAACGGTAGGGTCATGCCACTTTTTATGTACTCTTTCCTTCAATAGGAGGGTCCGTATATTGTTGATGGCATATCGAATGCATCATGGATCGATCGATGATGAGGTCGAGGTTTTTTGAACGAACGAACGAAAGACTCTCCTCAATCGCGAGATATGCAGTCTCAGGGAAAATTTCCTAGAAACCGACGTGAGGATACATCGAGATGTGGTCGCGGTGGACAAGGGCCTCACCCCGCTCTCCTTGGCTAAAGAGAACTGGCGCAAACCTGTAGTGCTGGACACTAACGACTGCAGGAAGGTATATCAGAGTAAGGAGCGTCACGGACGCTTTTTCCGGGCTCTGCATACCTATCAGCGTCCGTAGCTTGGCTACGTTCCGGGGACCACTTCGGGGAAACTGAAGGTTTTGTATGTGCAATTATGGATAAAGTTATTGATGACGAATAACTACCGGAGATCCATTATGAAGGACGGCAAGGTCGGGCATGCCACCGTCCAGACGAATCAATCCGTCACATTATCTCCAGGTATTCTCGTCTGGCTAACGAAGAGTACTTGCATAGACACAACCTTGTAGCCAGGATTATTCATCAGGAACTTGCTCTAAAATACAACCTTGTGGAATCGGAACTTCCGTACTATTGGTATGTACCCGACCCAGTTCTCGAAAATGGCAATATCACATTGTACTGGGATCAATCCACTATGACAGGACTATTGTAGCCAATAAGCCTGATATAGTGGTGGTGGATCGATCAGAGCGGCGCGCAATGATTGTTGATTTAACGGTCCCGCATGACGAGAACCTCGTGAAAGCCGAGAAATATAAGCAAATCACGTATCTTCACTTGGCTCGCGAGGTTGTCGTCATGTGGGATGTGGACTCAGCGATCATTATGCCGATAGTCGTGTCAGCCCATAGCTTAATTGCCAAGAGCCTCGACCAATATCTGAAGAGCTTGATTTTGATCAAGGGCTTGATTCAGAAAGCGGTATTTCTGGACACGGCTCGTATTGTTGGGGTTTCCTCTCTCTAGAGCCCTGACCGCCGTTAGCTTGGACCCTGTTCCCGATACCGGTGGGCTACAATTTTATATCTTTCAATATTTTTTACATATTTTTTTAATTAATATTTAAATGTGTATGAAATTTGTATAAAGATGAATAAAGGAAGTACATAATTCTACTGAATTATATGAAGTATACAATTTATAATGATAATTTAAAATACTTACTGTATTAAAATTATAAGAAATAAATAGTTATATGGGCAGTGATACTTTTATATTTGTTAAATACAATATTAGGTAATTAAATGGGGCGGAATATAAATATACATGTTAATTTACTTATTGAAAGGTAAGTTACCCAATGTGATTCTACCACTGGCTCTGTTATGTAAAACAGGAATTTGATAGTTTCCTACCAAATCATCAGCACCTGATTTATGAATCGGTACCACTTCGGCCAGCTTCCATTTTTTAGGGAAAATACCAGCGCTGAGAGATTTACTAAAAATCAGGCATAGGGAGGTTGCCAGTTGGTCAGCGCAAGTTGCGACAAAGTTAGGGGGAATTTCATCGTTGCCGGAACCTTTTGGTATATCTAAGCTATTAAAATGCTTGGCTTTCTATCCTTTGGAATCTGTATGAAGGAAAAGCTATCGGAGTTGCAGAGAAGGTTTTCAAGAAAAGGCGAAGTTTGAACTACGTTGGAGGCATGGGTAGCTGGACTGTACACTGAAGAAAAGTAGGTCCTGAACATGTTGCACATCTCATTGCCATTACAAGTTTTGCTGATGCCATTTGACATTGAGGCTGGATAGGCATTAGCAACACCCCGCTTCGACTTAATGAAGGACCAGAAAAACTTGAAATTCGTTGTAATTTTCTGTTCTATACTATTTATATAGGAGTTGTAACATTCTCTTGCCATTCTGTCACAGCGCTTACTACACCAACGAAGGGATTCTTATCCATTGGGTTTTTGTAGGTACGTACCATACCTTCTTAAGTTATTTTTATCACGCAGCAATCATACAAATTAAAACAATTTTTTTTTACAAAATATAAATACCTTAGATAGATAGGATACATATTAACAAAATTATATATTTTAAATTAACTTAAGATAAATAGTTTAAAGCATACACAATGAAGCAAAAGTAATACCTAACAACTATAACATAACACAAAACATATAAAAAAAATAACTATTACTAAAAACATTATTTTTGCAACAACTTAACCTAACCTATAAATTAAAAAACTTCCTCCGCCGTTTCTTTTTTAGGGTTCCGTACCCAAAGGGTAAAACGGGACCCTATTACTAAGACTTCGCTGTCTGTCTGTCTCCAGGCTGTATCTCATAAACCGTGATAGCTAGAAAGCTGAAATTATTATTGCCTCTATAACAACAAATACTAAAAATTAAAAAAAAAATATTAAGGGGCGGCTCCCATACAACAGATATGATTTTTTGCCGTTTTTATAGATAATGGTACGGAACCCTTCGTGCGCGAGTCCGACTCGCACTTGGCCGGTTTTTTATGAACGGACGGACCGATTGGTCACCGAGGTTCGCTCGTTAGTACGAGTATTGGATATTGTTATTGTAAAACTCAAATCAGTTTATGTTGGCACCAACTTAACAGAATAAAATGTATGTGTACTACTGAATAAATAAATAAAGAATGTAAATAAATGCATAGCAAATATTTGTATAGAAGTCGGTGGAAAAAAACTCAATCAAACAACCAAAAGTCACCGAGTTCTGAAGCTAAAGTTATTTTTACATGTTTTTGAAGTCAGTTTTATTTTTTGCAAAAAAGTTTTTTTTTCACTGCTGGCTTTGCTTTGTTGAAATTAATAGAAGCTGGTAGGAAAGAGTCCCGTAATCTGGAAGTGGCAAATTATACAACAATTGAATTAGGACGATTTGTGCTGTTTTTGAGCTTCATCACACGAGTACAATTGCTGATGCACTCCTCTTTAATGTCGCAATCAATGGTTTTCCCCAGCTGATTTACAATATTTAGAAGATTTTAATTTTTCTTCTGGGCAGACACATTGAATCTCAACATTACTTGCACGAGCGTGTTGTTCCAAGGTGTTTAAACGACTTCACATGTCTTTAATTGTGGACGACAACGTCTCGTAGATCTTTTATTTAATTAAGCGGTACACTACAGGGTGGTGTTTATCAATGATAATGTTTTTTTCTTGTCTGTTTATTCTACGATGCCACGCCTCAGTAGAGTTTGAAGTTCTAGGTATTTGCTTTTCGTTTACAACATGGCAACTCCAAAAACTTGGTGGATACTTCGGTTGCGTGTTCCATGATCCTCTAATATAATTTTATTCAAACCAATTCGCGATTTGCTTCCAATTCCATTGTTGAGAAGCACAGCCATCTGGCTGTAACAGCAATGACCTTTTTGGTGAGGTTCTTCAGAAAGGTCAGGCGCGTAGTCGGCGTAGTATGCGTTCTGTTGTTTCTGCCTACCTCCGCGGGAAGTAGGCGTGAGTTTACTACATTTCAAGCTGCAGTACCTATTGGAAAAAACACACTTTTGGACTCTTTGGGATATCGCTTTTTATCATACGAGGGCAGTTGTTCAGTTCGGCGGCAGTCGGCAATGCCGCACAAATTCGCTCACTTCCTAATTACATTTCGGTATCGTCGTGCGAAATTGAATGTTATCCCATGTAGCAGCGTCGGTTGCGGACCGATGATTGTAAATAAAAGGGATAAGGGGCAAGTTTAATAGAAGTTTCTTTTCTTTACATTTTTCATGGCCTATAAGGAGACTCACTCACTCTCTTTCATTTCTTGGTCTACCTCCAAAACCATTGGCTGATCAGATTCCCACAACAAGTTACAAGTCGACTGCCTCGGACACCATGGCCTTTCATGCAGTAAGAGTGCAGGTCGGATTGCGCGGCACGCTAGCATTAATGATCTCATCCGTCGTGCTCTTGCCACCGCCGGGGTGCCAGCTGTCTTAGAACCCAATGGCTTGGCACGCGTCGATGGGAAGAGACCAGATGGTATGACCATAATGCCATGGAAGTTGGGTAGGCCTTTGGTGTGGGACGCAACTTGCGTAGACACCCTTGCGCCATCCCATCTTCCTAGCACAGTGGGCTGCGCTGGGGCGGCTGCTGCAGGTGCTGAAAACCTCAAACGGCGCAAATACAATAATTTAATTGGTAATTATGTGTTTGAGCCGTTTGGGGTTGAAACACTAGGGCCATGGGGTCCGAGTGCCCACCTAGTTTTTCGGGAAATCGCCAAGCGGTTGGTCGACTCTTCACGTGACCAGAGGGCGGGCCTATTTTTTGGCCAAAGAATCAGCATTGCCATCCAATGTGGTAATGCTGCCAGCCTTCTGGGCACTTTTCCTGTTGACAGCGATGCGGACGAATTTTTGGATGCCCTGTAACCCTTTTATACCTGTACATTTTATTTCTATTATAGTTTTGTAGTTTGTAAATAATTAATTTTCCATTTTTAATAAACAAACACAACAAGGTAAATATTATTTGTGAAAATAAACCGCCAAAGCTCCCTTTAAGATGAAACTTAAGCTATACTGGCGAAAAGTGAACGCGCTACTACCCAAGTACCCACTTACCTTTCAATGAAAACGCGTGATGTTACGTTAATAAACTCTTTCTCGCAGTACATAGTTAGACTACGAGGATCACTATTCAAGAAAACCGTCTGTTATAAGAACCAACATAACCTCAATCCTTAGATTGACTCCTACACGAGACATCAACTCAAAAATCCAAACACATTTTACTTACCCTCAGCCAACAAAAATAAAAAAGAGCGCGTTATCAATTCACTCGCAGCTTTCACTAAGAAAAACAAGGAAACTCAACATAAATAAGGGGGAAACACTTTCTTAACAATACATCAGTACAGCGTAACATCACAGAAGACATGTTATTATTAATATGCAGTATTTCAACTAGGAACAAAATGCTCGGAATCGGGTCACATCACACATGCAGAGATAGCGTTGACATGAATTATAAGTACGCTTCGGGTAGCAGATTACTCGTGAGTAAGTCGTGGCTGTTGTATTGAGACAAGTGGTTACGTTGAATGTGCAGTTGTGTGTAGTAGAATCAAAAAGTTAGTTGACAACCCTAACAACCGCCTTTAATAACAAAAAAAGGCCAGTGGGTTTACTGGTTATCTTCATACTGTAGTAAGTAACGTGTATTAAGCACATCATCAAAACACAACACTTTTAACAGACAAAGCCTATGCACACACAACCAAAGCCTATACATGAGAAAGCTATTTGTTATGTCCGAGTGTTTGATAAAAGCGGCGCAAATAAACATTTTCCTAGCCATCGACGGGTTATTTGCATAAATTTCAGTTATGGCAAGACATTTGTCAATGGATAATGCGGTGCCGGCGATATTCATGGTTCCGTATATCGGGCGCAAGCATACATCTCACGGAACGCCGACTGTTCGATAAACATGATCTACGACTCTCTAAGACTCGTCTGTATTCCTTTTGGCGTTAAAGATAGCGGCAATTATTGTCCCTTAATATGTTCTTTATGATAATTCAGTATATTATATCAACAGCATTCCTATGAAGAAGGTACTCGGAATGGTTTTTTGATGGGATTATCTGGAAGCTTTGTACGGTACAAGGAAATTTGAATTTTGAGGAAACACAGAAAACGAATTATGCTGATCAAAATCAAATTTCAAAAATACTTTATTGTTATTACTATAGAATAGCTACGCTTCTTTTGCTGTAGCCATTCTTTTTACAGGCATCACAAAAAAACAAAAACATTCTGAATAATAAAATCATATTTACATTTTATTCAAACTCCCCAAATCTGTATTAGACGGTATAAGAAGTGTTGGCAGTTGACATTCAGAAGATCGCGATAAAAACGTGGCGTGGTTGAGACTCGCGAGTGCCATGGAAGAATGGCACAAAAGGCAGGAGGCCGGTACTCGGCAGCGGGTAGAATAAAGTTTTAATAAATAAAAAAAATAAAAAAATGATGATAAAATGTGTGAGTTACCTACAACAAATCCACATAAGAGCATTTATACAGAAAGTGGGCAACGTCGCAAATAGCTGTCAAATATTTCGCTGTTTTAATTAATTTGGCAATATTACTGTATGGAAATAAGAAATATGGCTAACTAGTGAACTAAAATATTGATTATGAAATGCAATAATTAATATCGTAACACCGAATATTTTTAGTTTTAGATGTAAAAAAAGTATTTGGAAAGTTTCCAAATACTTTATAGATTCGTCATGTCTGTCTGTCTGTCCGTATGTCACAGCCACTTTATTTCGAAACTATTAAGACTACACAGTTGAAACTTGGTAGGTAGATGTATTCTGTGGACTGCTTTACGATTTTTATACAAAAACAAAAAAATACAAACTTAAGAGAGGGCTCGCCATACATGGAAGCGTGGGGTGTCTATAGATAAATCTTTAAAAATGACATTGAAATTCTTAACACCATTTTTTCTCAAAGTCAATCGTTTGAAAGATTTCCAAAGTAAAATGTGTCCCCCCCCCCTCTAATTTCTAAAGTAAGAGGAGGAACATTCTGAAAAAATGTAGGATTGTAGAACTTAAAAAAAACGTACAACGAAAATTGATTTGAATAAGATTTCATGTTTAGTTTATGAGATTTTTCATCAACTGCAACAGTAACTTTGTTTTTCGTTGACATACTATGAAAAACAAATTTTGGATTGCTGTTGAATGTAATACACACAACAACAACATACATGAATGAGCCTTCAAAATATTTTTATTATAATATTATTGTTTGGTGCTACGGTACCCTGTGTGTGAAAAATACTTTCCGTTCTAATATTTTATTTCTTCAAAGAGTATTGAACAACGTCGTTTGATACATGTTACATGGGCACTTGTTTACTGCAGTTTTCGGCTCCATAGCAACCACGCCTGCAGTTCGGGTGTGAATTCCGCCTCGATTGCAATAACAAAGTTTTCCCCACTTATATCAAAATGTACAATTTCCCTTGTAAGTGGGTTGAAAACCGTGGTTTGATATAGAAAGAAAAACTATTAATTTGTCGCAGGGACATGACGTGCATATTCAAAAAAAGTAATAACAATAATCATAAAACGCATAACAAATATTATAAATACAACAGGACAGAAACAAAAAAGTTAACAGCTTGCACGTCGTGACTGCGACGAGCAGGTTACCACTCAGCATGATGCTGTGCTATGGGGGACCAACAGCGCAGCGCTGGTTTTCAGTGGTCACCCGTGAAAAACGTACGGAATTCAAGACAGCACAAATATTTGATTACATGAATCGGGAAAATAGAATAAACAGTACTTGGATTATAATATAAAACAACTATGGGAAATATAATAAACACTACAAAAAATATAAAAGTATGAGCGCAGGCTAATAAAATAATAATATGTATGAGCAGCTGTCATTGCACACTTGCTATGTGCTGTAAACATCAAAAGATAAGTGAACTCTACGAAATTAATTTATACTTTCATGTTTGTTTATCCTTACTATTCTAACTAATATTATTTAAAATGCAAATGTAAGTTCGTTTGTTTTTACCTTTTCACACTACCACTAAACCGATCATCCTGAAATTTTACATATGCATATGCTGTCAGGTACAGAAACGCACATAGGTTATACCTTTCATCCCAAAAATAATACTGTTCCCAGGGAAAAGAACAATAATGTTATTATGATGATAGATGGCGCCACGTGTCTTTCATTACAAGCAGAGTACAACCCGCATTGATTGTCACATTCGAAATTAACGCGAGAGTCGCGGCCAAAAGCTAGTCAAAAATAAACATGTAAGTAAATTCACCGGAGAGCCCGTAGAAATAAAACTCTATAAATACCTTTGTAATGGAAATAAATAGGTCGCCATGTTGGCAAGCTGCACAGACTCTCAACCTGTAGATTTTTGTTCCTGTAAAGTTTAGGTACTGCTGCCATCCGGCAGGGAGACATTAAGTAGCATGTAGAAATGCTTGCTCACTGCTCATCTGGCAATGCATAATGCCCATAAATAACAACACCTAAAATGTTTACAATGCATTGAAAGAACATGTTTTAAATAGGTTGAGGAGTGTGAAGAACAGGATGTAAAGTTCTTCATCCCCCATAGGAAAGGGAGGATCCACCGACCAGACGGGTGTTATTGTCTGTTGAGCTACTGCCCGACAGTGGTAGCCGGGTTCTTCTATATAGTTATAAGTCGCGGATAACTTTACTTGTGCGATGTAGGATTTTAGATGTATTTCGATGTTTAGTTCATCATCTATGTCATAGATGGCGCTGTATTACTCCTTGTTCTATGTTGCTGTAGTACTCTTTGTAGTTACTTCAAAAGAACCTAAATGTATAGGTAAGCAATGTTGTTTGTGTCGTGTTGTTTGTACCTGCATGCTCTATGGATAGTGAATATATCTCCATGCAGTAAAATGATTTTATTAATTTGCTAATTCTTTTTTTAGTAGGAGTGGTTGTAGTTTTGTGTAATTTACTATATTGGTACTTTTGGAATTAATATAACTTAGTTAAATTGACTCTTTATTCGACTGTTCTTTATAATACACAACTAACCGGTGTATTATACAAAATTCGCGTAAAACTTGATAAGTGCATACATATTCAGCTTACACAATCGTCAAACAGTAAATTCTATATTACTTTAGGATAGTAAAAATTTTTGGATTTTGTTTGGCAGTTTAGAAGTTATAACGATATTGGTGTGCCAAGCGCAGTGCGGCCGCTTCGCTTGTCGCCATGTGCCCATATCTCAAGGAAGGGGTCTGATAGACGTATGGTAGAAGTTTGTGCAGTAAGCCACTTAAACGGTGTTACTGCTAACACTGAATGTGTTATGAGCGAACGGAATGTACTTGTTATTGTAAGCTGTGCATCGGTTCTCAGAAGTTGTGAAGCGTTGCAACTTATAGCCTTTGTGATACGAAAATTTCATTGCAGTCTTGTAGACGTGAAGCAAGTACCCTATGTAGAATATTTAGATCAATCAAATAGTAAAATTGATCCGATTTCTGCACAACGTTATTTTACCTGACTGATCCAAAAGGAGGATAATGCTTTTCGCGCGTATGTAAAAGACAGACAGGGAACAGGAATGCTATTTTCCGGCATGCTTTCGTCCTCGTAGATCTTCAGAAAATAAGAAATAATACCACGAACAGATAGCGTTGATCTTCTACTACTTCGGGCTCGTAATCGTTGGCACACATGAGTTCTAGAGGCCTAGCTACCTTCCCAATGAATAGTTCAAGAGGACTCGACTTAGTGACTCTATTAATCGTGCAGTTGAGAGCTAGTTGAACTTCCATATTGCCACGACTTTTCTGCACTACCCTCAACTGCAATGAGCATATTTTTGAGCGTACTCATAACCCGCTCAACTTGACTGTTAGCACGGGAACTTCCTGTTGCAATCAGATATAACTCGATACAATAGGTTTGACAGAATTGCTTGAAATCTGCGCTAGCAAAGCAGCGGCCCTAATCAGCGATGAGGCGCTTAGGGTGCCTGTACTCGTAGAGTCAAAACGAAGGGTATAGTGCAACAAAACGAATTTCGTAAAGGCATACGATCACGTATTCCTTTTTATCATTTTACTACTTAGTTTACCAGTGGCATCGATATGGAAGGTATGACATAGTATAGGAGTCTTACGGGATGGTATGCTTTCTGCTTGAATTTTAGTAGACTGGGACTTGGATAACTTGCACGTAATACAGTTGTCAACAAATTTACGAACAAACTTAGTCATGTGGTCGAACCAGTATAAATTAAAAACTTTTTCTGACGTCTTTTCCCAACCAACATGCATGAGAGATTCGTGGTCAGAGTTTATAACTGACGAGCGTAAAGCTCTGAGAACAATTATTGGTAGCCAACGAGATCGGTTATTGAGATGCACTTCTCAGTATAGCCCATTCCCTCTCATACAGAGGAGGCCGTGTCTCCGAGCAGTGGAAGCATTAAAGGCTGATTATGTTTATAGTCCAGACCTGATCTCATAAGGACAATCACTACAAAGGAAGACCTTACGCGCGTTGGGATGACGACATCAAAAGGATAGCTGGACAACAATGGCGTTTCATAGCTAAAGACCGGGAAAAATGGCAATCTTTGGAAGAGGCCCGAGGCCTTGAGGGGGTTCCTGTTACCCAAAAAATATATAAAGAAGAATATTTTTATTCAACTTATTTTCTTTTCATCAAACATTAACTTATTTTTTAATCACAATACTGTAAACTAGTAGGAAATAAAAGGCTTTTTTATTTTTATTATATTTATTAATCATAATTTACTTAAGCACCCTGTGCTATTCAGAATCTCTCCAGCATATTTTATTTCTTGCTTGTAAGCTGGGCAATTCATTTTGTTGACAGTTATTTATTGTTTTTTTTAAAACCTGCTAGTACGCGATTTAGTTGTCCGATGTTGCCACCAATCAGCTGCGATGACCGTGTGTGACGAAGATGTAGAGGGTGGGGTCAATGACCTCCAACAACGATAACTCATGAAATTTAGTGTGTTAGTGGAGCGTTTTTGAAGTATGACGATGTTAACCATCGCGCGCACTAGCTACTCTCCAAAATCAATCAAGGGGGAAGCAACAGCTGTGAAACTACCAGCTGCCTACTCCTGACGCTAGTTAGTTGCTAGTTTCAAGCATCATCATTAGTAGAACATTCAAAGTAGCTTGACCTCATCGGTCAGATTAGTATTTGAGCTATGGTTACGCCAACTAAATTGAGCTTTGACTTTGACATCCCTTCCCCACTACCACATACATAATTATATTCGGCTTGCATTCAGCATATGCCGGTCGACGACTGTTCAACGCTCTCTCATCTCCACAAACTGTCACTTTTGGTAGAGAGAGACAGACAAAGTTACTTTAGCTTAGGCAGTATGGGTGGTAAAAAATGATATTTTTTTTATTATTATAAGACCAAATCATGCTTACTGGCATGTTATGACACAGATAACCTAATAATTGTTATCATGGCTTATCAATATCATAACAAAAACATATTACTATATTGTGAACAAATTGACGCAATCATTCGAATACATTTATCGAGTACAGTCATGGGCCGACTAACTGCAGAAGAAAAAACATTTTACAAAGAAAATGGCTACATAGTTCTAAAAGACGTGCTTTCAGAAGACGAGTTGACTGCCATCAGTGATGAGTACGACAAGTTGTTCGCGAGGAAGAACCAAGACAAGATGGAAAGCTCGTGGGTCGGCAGTGATGCAGACGACCGCAAGAACGACGCTGCGCAAACGGTGAGCAACTGATTCACATAACAGTAGCTTCTACCCGTGACTTCGCCCACGTGAAAAGCATATGCACTCGGAAATAGCGTAGTTTTCAATAAAAAAAAAGAAAGAAAAAGGAAGAAAGATTTTTTGAACAGTTTAAGACTTCTTTTAAACTTGACCTCTTTATAATATTAGAGAGATCAGCTGTTGCCCGCTTACCTTCTACTACCTTCGAATTATTCAAATTATTATAAAATATGACTGGGAAGCTATATTTTTAATAGGATTTTGCTAACAAATTGAAGGATTTAGATTTTTTGCACGGAACCCCAATCCTTTTTCAAAAGTAAAAGCTTAACCTAAGTCACTCCTTATAACATCAACTATCTGCCAGTAAAATTCCAAAATCAGTCCAGCCGTTTCGGAGATTAGTCGGACCAAACAGATAGATAGACAAACATTTATAAAAATGTTTTTTGTTATAAGTACCGTATATACAGGGTGTCCCAGAACTCAACGTCAAGCTGAAACGGGGCGACAGGATTGATTGTAAACATCATGAGAAAAATCAGAAAAAAAATCAATCCCATGCAGTTTGAAAATTATGGGCATTTAAGAAAAACCTAAAAATTTGGTCAATCTGTAACCATTTTTCGGTTATTGTGGTTAAAAACCTACCAAGAGCTTGTGCGAATAAAAAACATTTTAACTGAGTAAAATGGGTTAGCAAAAATCGGGTTACTTGAGGTTTTTACTTTTTACTCGTTTTTTTTAGTATGAACCTAACAAGTATTGTACCATTTTACAATCCTGAGTAAATGCGCCAACTTTTAATGGCACTTGCCAAGGCACTCTAGTACATTTTTTTTTAAAGGAGGGCCTTTCAAAGTCGACAAATTTTGAAAATTTTAAATACATAGTTTAACAAAGTCTTAATTCTAGGAAACTTGGGGCAATTGTGTCATTATTTTTGACTGTGATTCTTAGAAATATTATTTAGGGTTACGGTTCCAAAGTTTAAATGAACAAAAATAATAAAAATTAACCACAAGAACCGAAAAATTATTACAGATTGACAAAATTTTTAGGTTTTTCTTAAATGCCCATAATTTTCATACTGCATGGGATAGATTTTTTTTCTGATTTTTCTCATGATGCTTACAATCAATCCTGTCGCCCCGTTTCGGTTTGACGTTGAGTTCTGGGACACCCTGTATATATATACTTTCAAATGCATTCAATAATGAACGTGAAGTTACAAACCGACACTTCAATTTGATTTATTTTTACAGATGTATTGATAACAGTACGTCTGATTTCCTTAAACGGTTAGACAGCGTTGTAGCTATAGTTTCACCCCTGCCAGTTATTTTCAAATACCGTGAAATAGGGGTTAAAGTAGTGGAGCGTGGAGTTCGATAATTGTCCCACGGGATCGTACTACTGGAATAAAACGTATTCTATGTGTTAATCCAAGTTATTAACTATCTGTGTGCTAAATTCCATCCAAATCCGTTCAGTAGTTTTTTGCGTGAAAGATTAAAAAACATTCTAACATCGATCTATCCTCACAAACTTTTGCATTTATAATATTAGTAAGATTTGTTGTTAAAGCGGCAACAGAAATACACATTCTGTGACAGTTTCAACTGTCTACCTATTATGGATCATGAGATACAGCCTGCTGACAGACAGACGGACGGACAGCAAAAGCTTAACAATAGGGTCCCGTTACTCACCCTTCGGGTACGGAACCCTAAAAAGTATATGATGATTTTCATAATTTTAATTTATGAGTATGTATACCAATTTGGGAGTAAATCGACCCACAAAATAAAAAGTTTCACAAAAAATTCAAACACCCATTTCACCCTCTTAGAGGTGGAATTGCGAAAAACCCTGAATTTTTCAAGTGGGCGTGGATGGCCAAATCCGAAACTATGAGGCATAGCGAAAAATACTGAAAGGAGTCTCGAGCCCGATTTTGACGAAAACTAAAACTGCATCATTAGATTTTTTTAAAATCAATATTTCTAGCTAAGAATCGAACCCATTCAAAAAATATACACATTGTACTACACCATTCGATAGTGTCGCTAATAAGTATCAAATCTATTCCGTTTTTATTATCAACTAGCTGCCCAGCGCAACTTCGTTCGCGTGGTGTCCTACCCCTTACCCCACCCTACTCCTAACCTACTCCTACACTACTCTTATCCTACTCCTACACTACTCCTACCCTACTCCTACCCTACTCCTAGACTACTCCTACCCTACTCCTACACTATTCCTACACTACTCCTACCCTACTCCTACCCTACTCCTACCCTACTCCTACCCTACTCCTACCCTACTCCTACACTACTCCTACCCTACTCCTGCACTACTCCTAACCTACTCCTACACTACTCCTACACTACTCCTACCCTACTCCTACCCTACTCCTACCCTACTCCTACCCTACTCCTACCCTACTCCTACCCTACTCCTACTCTACTCCTACACTACTCCTACCCTACTCTTAACCTACTCCTACACTACTCCTACCCTAATCCTACCAAAAAAAAAGTATCCTAGTGTTGTTTTTAGACTTATCCAGGCAATTTTTTAAATTTTTCTCGCCGTAAAAACCATCCTTGAACTTCAACGAACATTTAAAAAAAAGAATTGGCCAAATTGGTCCAGGCGTTGTTGAGTTATGCGCTTACCAACACATTTTGCGATTCATTTTTATATTATAGATTAAATCAATTGTTTACGATTTTTTTTCTTTTACTGTGGCCTTTAACCGCGACATGTCAATAAAATTGAAATTAGAATATAGTGTTAATATAGTGTGAAGATCGATTGCGCTGCGGGTATCTTCAATCAAGGAAATTAATTTAAAATAAGAAAAAACATAAAATTTAACATTTTTCTTAAGTTTGCCGTATGTCATTACTTCCCAGAATTTGGTCCTTATTAGCGAAACTATCGATTGGTGTCTTAATACAGTGCGTGTGTGTGTTTTTTTTTCCAAAATCAATGGGTTCGACTCCTGGCTAGGAATATTGAATTTTCAAAAATCTAATGATGCAGTTTTAGTTTTGATCAAAATCAGACTCGAGACGTGAGTTTCGAAGCCTTATTTGACTATGTTGGGGGATGATTTTGGAAAAACTGTGATAAACGCGAATTATAATTTTATTTGAAGAGTGTGTACACCAATTTTTGAGTCAATCGACCCAGAGGTAATAATGTTTCACAGAAAATTCAACCCCCATTTCACCCTCTTAGTGGTTGAATTTCGAAAAATCCTTCCGTAATCCTTGCCTACATTATAAAGGGAACCTCTGTACAAAATTTCAGCTTTCTAGGTCCAAGGGTGTGGGCTGGGCGTTGATGAGTCAGTCAGTCAGGACTTTTCTTTTTATTTTTATGGATTATTACATTGTTTAGTAAACATGGCAAACATCACGTTTTTAGTGTTAATGATATTGTTAGTGACCATGTCAGTTTAAAACTTAATATTTTCAATTTTCTTGCATAGGTAAAAGGCATCCACAACTTGCAGTACCATCACGCGATCTTTAACTCGTTCCTGTTCAATCAGAGACTCCTGGATGCTCTGGAAGACATCATGGAGACTGGCAACATCGTGCTGCATCATACCAAGGCACACTTGAAGCCGCCCGAGAAAGGGGCCGCTTATCCCATGCATCAGGTTACAAATCAGCTTGATTTTTAAGCAACAAAAAGAACTTACTCTATAGGATTAGGGAATGCGAAAGACAAAAAGCCATCCAATGTTATCGTTGAAAAAATAATAATATCGCGCCTGCTACATTCTCCAAAGAGTTTGGCAGAGGACAATTCCGTAATACCGACATTGCCGCCTACCACCGTTGTCACGGTTTGTCGTTATTCTGTTGCGATTGCGTGACGTTGTCGCGGTCTGCGAACTTTTAGAAAAGCACTTTAAGAAGTGTCTCTCAGTATCTATATACAGCGTGTAACGGAAGGGGGGTATCAATCCTGAAGGAGGTGAATGTGCTCATGAAACTCAACAACTTTCCCCAAAGAACATAGGTCGAAATATTAAAAAAAATTTGGCCCTCCCATAGTAAATCAATCAGCTGGTAGTCAGTTTTGTAAGGGAGGGCCAAATTTTTTTTAATATTTCGACCTATGTTCTTTGGGGAAAGTTGTTGAGTTTCATGAGCACATTCACCTCCTTCAGGGTTGATACCCCCCTTACGTTACACGCTGTATATCCGCTTTTCTTTGACACGTTACAAAGCAATTCATCACAAAACAGTGACTGTTGCAGGGACAGAACTTATGTCTATTTTTCTGCGTAGGACTACCACTACTTCCCCTAC
Source organism: Eurois occulta (assembly GCA_950022335.1). Taxonomy (NCBI): domain Eukaryota; kingdom Metazoa; phylum Arthropoda; class Insecta; order Lepidoptera; family Noctuidae; genus Eurois; species Eurois occulta. Next base: position 18,472,733 of record OX465497.1, read on the forward strand.
AAGAACGACTCCATGATAGCAGCTTTCCTACACCTGGACGCCGCAGGTCCCGATAACGGAGGCCTGTTTGTCTACCCTGGATCCCACAAGCTAGGGCCTCAGGAAGACGTCGGGGTCAAGGAATCTAACTTCCATTATGTGGATCAGGTAATCATCATTTGCCTAGCCTTTTCCCAACTTTGTTCGTGTCGTCTTCCAGTTTAACCGGATGAAGTAGTAGTAAATACACTAGTATTTTTTATGGAGCTGACTGCCGTCTTCCACCCAGTTACTGGTGCAGCTATTATTATTTAGCCATGCGACCCTTTATTGTGTAAATCATGTTGTGGCTAGTAAGGGCGTGACTTTTGAGACGACGTCTAACAGAGAAGTATAGAAGAAGACATAGTGCGCCGACCACAAATAAATTGTGATAAGGTAGCCACCTTACTAACTTAGTAACTGGGTTGAAGACGGCAGTCAGCTCCATAAAAATACTAGTGTATTAGGAGAACGATGTTGACAAATGATGATGTGTTCCAGACGAAATTCTCCTTAGAAAAGGCTACCCCCGTGGTCGCAGCTCACGGAGACGTGCTGGTGTTCTCGTACCTGCTGGTGCACGGCAGCCCCGCCAATACATCGAGCAGGCCCCGTCGCATGCTGCTGCTGCAGGCCGCCGCTGCTGAAGACGAGCCGCTCGGCCAGCAGCCACAGCGCCCCGGCCAGGGCTGGCTGCTCAGAGGCGTCAATGTCAACAGGGATGCCAGCATATCCAAGAGATTCGAGACCAACCAGTGACCATTAAATGGTCTCTCTCTTTTCAATTGGTGATACATTGAGATAGGATATTAATTACAGTGTTAAAAGTAAAGTATTAAAAACTAAAATGATCGCTCAATGTTTAACTGTATCCGCAAAACTATGACCACATGTCTCAGTGCAGTCTAAAATTAAAGCGACATAGTGCTAAGTTTTACACTTGCACGTTTATGTTATGTTTATGTTATGAGGGTTCAAAAAAACAACGAAGCGCTTCGAGAAAAGATAGGTAGGTAGTGCCCTTGCGCTTCGCCCTCGTCTTGGCGGGGGCACTACCGTGCCCCCAGATAACTAGATCTGATTGATTTTAGTGTTTAAAATTTTCAAAGTAAATACGAAATACATTATTTCAAAAAAAAAACATTAAATTTATTCTTTCGTGTTTTTTTTTTGTTATGTTTTGAAAAAAATAGTCCCAATCGTTTCGAGTTCGATAATCGAGTTCATGGTATTCGGCTCCAGAACGACCTAAAAATAATGGTGTGTATATAAAATGGCAAACTGACTGGGTGATATATCAACACACAGCCCAAATATGAAACTTGGAGGGTGTGTTGTTTGCAAAGAGTAAGTAAACAGTAAGTAATAATTTTTGGGAATTCCACTTCTAAAGGGGTAAAATAGGGGATGCTTAAATGAAAGTCCGTCAGTTTTGAAGTTAGGATCTTCAAATTTTGGGTTTAGGCTAACGATTGAAAATTAATTTATACGTGTCTCAGCGTTTTTGATAATTCTACCCCCGAAGGTTTAAAAAGGGTAAACATAGTTACATACATTCATCCGAATGTATGTAACTATGTTTGTTCTGGTGGAATCTTGTAACTCAATTTTGAAGCAGATATCTTCAATAGATTGACCTGAAATATTGCACACACCTTTGGTTCTGGTATAATCCACCCGATTATGCATCCTGTGCAGACACGGTATTCCCACCATGCATCCTGTACAGAAAGGGAAGCAACATGGTGACTAACACCCACCCGACTATGCATCCTGTGCAGAAAGGGAAGCAACATGGTGACTAACACCCACCCGACTATGCATCCTGTGCAGACACGGGAATTCCCACTATGCATCCTGTACAGAAAGGGAAGCAACATGGTGACTAACACCCACCCGACTATGCATCCTGTGCAGACACGGGTATGCCCGCTATGCATCCTGTGCAGAAAGGGAAGCAACATGGTGACTAACACCCACCCGACTGTGCATCCTGTGCAGACACGGGTATTCCCACTATGCATCCTGTACAGAAAGGGAAGCAACATGGTGACTAACACCCACCCGACTATTCATCCTGTGCAGACACGGGTATTCCCACTATGCATCCTGTGCAGAAAGGGAAGCAACATGGTGGCCAACAGGCAACAATATGGTGCCACGCACCCACACACATTCATTTCATCCAGTACCTCACACACGACGCTACCTAATCCCAACCGTCTATCGATTTGGCTAACTAACTTATGGCTAATTGGAAGGAAAGCAACGTCGTATATGAAGCTGTAACTGAACTGAAATGAAAAGTACTCACTATCGAAAAACGCAGTGCATGTTTCCGGACACCATTCGCCTTGCCAAGGGACCATAAACCGTGCAGCAGCCTGCGTTTTCTTCCCGTAGCCCCCGGCAAACAGTTCGACAGGACGTTGGTCACCTTGTACGGACCGCGCATTCCAGGGTCCAATTTTCCTGTTACCTGCGAGTACTTGATGACGAAGACTAAATTGACATTAACGTTAAACTGCTGTGGTGCGCTTCTATTTTGATTGACGCGTTCATCTTGGCTGGATTGATTCTCCTTAAGGATCTGTTGAGCTCGACTCCTGGTTGATTCTCGAGTAGCCTCTCTGTTGACGCTGGACTCTGGCATCGCGACATCGTGAATTATTAGTGACCGTACGACCGGTGTCGTTGCGTCAACACTCAGAACAAAGGTTAACTTTGCATTGGCCGTTGTTAGAATCTACGCGCGTCTTAGAAAAACATTTAGTTTCCACTTGGCCAGTTTTTTTCCAAAATGACAGTGTGCCCGAATTTCCTGGTTTAAAGATTTTGCCTGATTGCCAGATTTTGGCTTAGAACAGTTATGACTAATGTGACCTTTCTCACCGCAGTTGAAACAGGCTCTGGCCTCACTACGTGGTTTAGTGTTCGGACGAAAGTGTTTCTTAGAAGTCGTTTGAGAACCGGACCTATTATTATTGTTACCCCTACTTTGTGTAGATAGAGAGAAGATACTACGTTCTGAGGGGTTACATCGGCATTTGCTGTGACCGCTCGTACTTGCGGGCTGTCAATACTTCGAATGACATTGAGTGTCCTAAGTTCATCGCTTAAACCCGGAATTACAGCATTTCAGCACAGCGTTTCCTAGATAAATGGGCTATCCAACACTAAAAGATTTTTGAAATTCGAACCAGGAGTTCCTGAAATTAGCGCGTTCAACCAAACAAACAAACTCTTCAGCTTTATAATATTAAATAACTAGCTTATGCCCGCGGCTTGGCCCGCGTGCAGTTCGGGAATTGCTAACAGGATCTTGCCTACTGCTGGGATAATAAGTAATCTATGAGCTATACCAGACTATAATCTATCTCTGTGCCAAGTTTCATCCATATCTGTTCAGCCATTCTGTTCTGGCGTGATTGAGTAACAAACATCCCTTCAAACTTTGGCCCTTATTATAATGTAGTTTATGTAAACTAAATGTATACGTAATATTAGTTTTTATTGTTCCATACCTCAAAAGGAAAAACGGAACCCCATAAAGGATCACTCGCGTATCTGTCTGTCTGTCCGTCTGTCACAGCCAATTAACTCCGAACTTCTGGACCTCTGGACCGATTAAATTGAAATTTGGTACATATATGTATGTTGGTGACTCAAAGATGGACGTGTAACGTAAATAAATGATTTTTAAACATGGGTGCCACTTTTGGCGGGTAAATTAGAAAATGAAAAAAAAAAGTTTTGCAAACTATATCGTGTTACATAACAAATGAAATGGCTCATTGTGAGCATTTCAATTATTATTTTTTTGATTATAAGATAAACAGTTTTGAAGTTATCTAAGGAAATAGGCGAAAATGACACAATTGACCACCTCTGAAACTACAGGGCCGAAATGTATGATAACAAATTTGGGGCAGATTGAAAACAACTTACGAAATTTAGATAATTAAAGTACGGAACCCTCACCACGCGAGTGGAACTCGCACTTGTACGGTTTTTTACTTTTAAAATTGAATAGGTAATAAAGAATAGTAAGTGTAAAAATGAGTGTGTGTCATCATCTGCCTAGCCTTTTCCCAACTCTGTTGGGGTCGGCTTCCAGTCTAACCGGATGCAGCTGAATACCAGTATTTAACATGGAGCGACTGCCTATCTGACCTCCACAACCCAGTTAGCACTGGGTAATATTATACCCACTGATTACCTGTAAAGACTGTCCAAGATCTACAAATGACAGCCGGGATCAACGGCTTAACGTGCTTTCCGAGGCACGGAGAAAAACAAAGAGATGTCAGCAATGATGAGGGGCCCGCAAGGGCCGATGCCTGCCAGGGCTGCGGGACTGTTCGAAAGAGATACCGCGGCCCTGGAACATAAAGGGCAAAAAGAAGGAACATGGATGGTTTTAAGTCAGTAAAAGTCTGACACTCCCTTCCGCTCTGCCCAGAGCGGGAGGAGTCATTTGGTGATTTCCCATCATCCACCGAAAAAAAAAGGGTTCATTTTGATCTGTTTAGTTACTTCCTGTACTTTTGACAATAATTATGATGATAAGTGTAAAATGTATTTCCTTTTTTTTCAATAAATATTATTATTATAAATATTGTCATTTTTTTTTTTGTTTTATTATTTTTTTGGTTTCATAAAACCAGCCAATAAGTTAACATACTCTTAAAAATTAAAAAAAAACATTGTAGGTTACACAATTTATTATGTCTGGTGTTTCTTTGGCAACGGGTAGTCTGGTGCTCTCGTGTAGGTCTGACTGGAAGCCTTACTTGGGGTACAGGCTGCTGAGATACCATTTCATTCTGCTGACTGGCTGCCCGCCATTGTCAATCGGCTTGAAGAAATCATTAATATTTCTGCACCTCCCAACGTGAATCAAAATCCAATCTAGAAATAATAAATTAATAAATACATATAAAATAACATAACATCACGCCTGTAGTCCCCGATGGGTTGGGCAGAGGTGTACTTAATAGTACTTACATCCACATTTCCCCAGTTATGTTTAAAAGTCCCATGTTGCAGGGGCGAGCCTATTGCCATCAACTGGGCACCTATCCAGAAACCGTGGCTGCTACTGAGAAATTCCTGATGGAAAAACCTAATAACACTTTGCCCGACCTGGGAATCGAACCTAGTACCTCATGGTCAGCAGCAGTCGTTTGCGTCCACTAGACCACCGAAGCAGTCAAATAAATACATCCATATGTAAAAGTTATTAGCATTTTTTATGTGCAACATATTTGTAAATAAAACGTGTTCATATCACTCATAACATTACACCTGTATACCCCGAAGGGCTAGGCAGAGGTGTACTTTTAGTAAGTACAACCAAATTCCGCCGGTTATGTTTACGACCCATGTAACACAGTGCGGATGGGGATGTAAGGGGGCACACCTACCATCTCAGTGCCCCAAGTCAACCTCACCTGCTCGTGGTGCATCCTGCTGAACAACAAACGAGGCTCTGTCGACCGTTAAATGGCGGTATAACCATTTCGAAATAAATGTCACAGCTAAATGGTGCAGACTAGCGACGGGCAGCAGCGTCGCTAGTGCGACGAGCTGTGATCTGCGATCGCCAACCCGCATGCCCAGCGTGGCGATTATGGGCAAATCCCTTTTATGGCAAGTCAGAATCAACCACGGCCCCCAGTTCCCGGCGGCCTTGCTATCCCTGATTTTGGCGGCGGTCACGGTAACGGCAAGGTAGGGGGTGCTAAGAATCCCCGGGTTACGAATGGCCGCCAAACCCAACTGACCTTGGCGACGTATAATGGACGCACGTTACGGCTCGACGAACACCTGGTGCAGCTGGAGGAAGAACTCGAAAGAGTAAGGTGGCACATTCTTGGGTTGAGTGAAGTCCGAAAAGAGGGGGAGGACACAATAACCCTTGAATCGGGCCACCTAATGTACTTTCAAGAGGGAGACCAGCTATCCCAAGGCGGAGTCGGGTTCCTGATACACAAGTCCCTTTGTGACAACGTGGTAGAAGCGTCTAGTGTGTCGAACAGGGTAGCGTACCTCATAGTGAAGCTAACTGAGAGGTATAGCCTCAAGGTTGTTCAGGTGTACGCACCGACTTCGGCACATCCGGACGACGTGGTGGAGGAAATATTTGAGGACATCTCCAAGGCCTTGCATTCCACTACTAAGGCCCACTACAACGTTGTCATGGGGGATTTTAGCGCTAAAGTGGGAGTACAGAATTGCAGTGAATCGGTAGTAGGATCCTACGGGTTCGGCAGCAGAAATCATAGGGGGCAAATGCTTGTCAACTTCCTTGAAAAGGAGGGGCTTTTCATGATGAATTCCTTCTTTAAGAAACAGCCCCAAAGGAAGTGGATATGGCGAAGCCCCGACACTATGACGAAAAATGAGATTGACTTCATCATAACGGATAAAAAGCATACATTCAGAGATGTTTCGGTGATCAACAGGTTTAACACCGGTAGTGATCACAGACTTGTTAGAGGCACTCTGAATATTGATTTCAAGCTGGAGCGAACCCGTTTGATGAAGTCTAGGCTCCGTCCAAATATGCTCCAAACCATGCTAGGGTCTGAAGCGTTCCAGTCAGATCTGGAGAACCGATTCGCGGCCGTGGAAACCACAAATGACGTTGACCAGGCGCTCGAACAAATGGTGGAAATCCTCAGGGAGGAAGGGACGCGTTTTTGTGAAATGCGGCGTAAGGGCAGGAATTCCAAACTTTCGGAGCAGACTCTGGAGCTTATGACGGAACGACGTGAAAACCTACCCGTCACTTCGTCAGAACTACAGGCACTCAATAAAAGAATCAGAAAATTGGTACGACGCGACCATCGATGCTCCAAAACACGCTCAATAGAAAAAGCGATTGAGCAAAATCGGGGGTCGAAAGTGTTCGTCCAATCACTTGGGAGGAGCCACCTGACGAAGTTGACCAAATCTAGTGGGGATATCGTCGTTTCGAAGCTGGAGATTCTTTCGGAAGTCGAAAACTTCTACGGCCAGTTGTACGCATCGCATGCATCTCGACCTGATCCCGAAAATGAGGATTCCAGAGCCACCTTAACCCGCCATTTCACAAAAGACCTGCCAGAAGTCAGCCAAGACGAAATCGAGGCGGCTCTTAGACAGCTTAAGAATGGAAAGGCCCCTGGTGAGGATGGGATAACGACTGAGCTCCTGAAAGCGGGAGGACGTCCCGAGAGCTTTCGGGTTAAGGGAGCTTCGGGAGCTTTTCAACTCGGTCCTGTTCTCTGGGAGAACTCCAGAAGCGTGGAGGAGGAGTGTGGTCGTTCTTTTCTTTAAAAAGGGGAACAAGAACCTACTAAAGAATTAAAGACCCATTTCGCTCCTTAGCCACGTGTATAAGCTGTTCTCAAGAGTCGTCACAAATCGTCTAGCGCGAAGGCTCGGCGACTTCCAGCCACCGGAGCAGGCCGGGTTTCGAGGAGGATATAGCACCATAGACCACATCCACACAGTGCGGCAGATCATACAGAAGTCCGAAGAGTATAATCGGCCGCTGTGTCTTGCATTTGTGGACTATGAGAAGGCTTTTGACTCTGTCGAAACCTGGTCAGTTCTGGAGTCTCTGCAGCGATACCAAGTCGACTGGCGATACATCCAAGTGTTGAAAAATCTTTATGAGAACGCCACAATGACCGTCCAAACTCAAAACCAGCAAACGGAGCATAACCCATTGCGTCGGGGGGTAAGACAAGGGGACGTAATTTCCCCAAAATTGCTCACCAACGCACTGGAGGATGTGTCTGAAATGGGAAGGACGTGGCATTAATATCAACGGCGAGTACATCTCACACTTGAGATTTGCAGATGACATCGTCATACTGGCTGAATCGTTGCACGACTTGCAGCAGATGCTGGATGGCCTAGTTGATTCTTCTATACGCATTGGTCTCAGGGTGAACTTGGACAAAACCCAGGTTATGTTCAACGAACACGTCACCCCAGGACCTATTGTTGTCAATGGCAGTCCTCTCGAGGTTGTTCGAGAATATGTGTACCTCGGGCAAACTCTGCAGTTTGGTAAGAACAACTTGGAGAGGGAGGCTAATAGAAGAATTCAGCTGGGCTGGGCAGCATTTGGGAAGCTTCTCCGGGTCTTCTCGTCGCGTATTCCACAGAGCCTAAAGACTAAGGTCTTCAATCAGTGCGTCCTGCCTGTTATGACTTACGGAGCCGAAACGTGGACACTGTCGGTACGGCTAGTCCATAAATTTAAGGTCGCTCAGCGAGCTATGGAACGGGCTATGCTTGGAGTTTCTCTGAGGGATCGCATTCGGAACGAGGTGATTCGACAGAGAACCAGAGTTGCCGACATAGCCCACAGAATAAGTAAGCTGAAGTGGCAATGGGCCGGTCATATTAACCGTAGGACCGATGACCGTTGGGGTAGACGTGTTCTTGAGTGGAGACCGCGAATCGGCAAACGTAAGGTGGGACGCCCTCAGGCTCGGTGGAGTGACGATCTTCGCGGGGTGGCTGGTAGCAACTGGATGAGAGTTGCTGAAAATCGAGTTGAATGGCGTGCGATTGAGGAGGCCTATGTCCAGCAGTGGACTGCTATAGGCTGATGATGAACAGAGGGCGAGCCCATTGCCATCACAATTCCAGACTCCGTGGCTGCTACTGAGAAATTCTTGATGGAAAAAACCCTATTACACTATGCCTAAGAATCGAACCCAGGATCTCAGCATACTCAGTGGTTGCACTTCCGAACACAAGGCCAACGAGGTCCACCTGACCTGATTAAGACCTGTTTGAAATATGCATATCCAATGTACAGGTTACACTGAGTCAGAAGTTGCGTCGATTTAGTGACACCCAGATAGAAACGATTGCTTTCTAATAATCATTCGTGTACCTGAGCTCATGGCGACTATTTGCTCCTAAAGGCTGACACGTATTTGGTTTTAAAAATTCCATGAAATGAGCATAATTATTCCAAGGAATAAGTAATAAGTAGTTGAGGTCATACTGTAAATTCAAATGATTTTCGGTCCTAAATAAAACGGTTATTTAATAGAGATGTACCGACTAGTCGGTACAGAAGCGCGTCAGTCACTCCTTGAATGGGAACGGGCCGCTCCCATGTTGTGTATACCTTTCGTCACTCTGGAAAATGCGGTTCTGAGTGTATCGATGCACTCTTCGTCTATACCGACGGATACGGTTCGCCTATGCATAAAGTTTCTGCTTCGGGAAGTCGAAGTGCTGTGTGACACGTGACATGTATTCTCGAAGACTGATTCCAGCTGCCAATGAGTACCCTGGCCTCATTAATAATCCTGCATTGCCAGGCTGGCACGGCAGGTTTCGGTTGTGCACCATTGTCAGTGTTTGATAAATAGAGATAAATAAACCATTTTATTCAGTACACACAAAATACATAGCACAACAAAAGCTAATTATTAAGGAATACAAATTTTACATGAATATAATTATACCTATATAAAAATAAGGTGCCAATTTACAAAAAGAAAAACATATTTACACATGACATATACTTCAAATAAAATAACGAGTATATGAGGTGCGGTGTGCGTCTCAAAGTTGCACCAAATGAGAGTCCAGCTCAGCATGTGTCAGGCGCTGACGCTGATATTCTGCTGGACCTCTGTAGTGACATAAGGACGTCGAGCAGACGAGATAAATTAGTTTTGTGACAAAGTGTTATTTATGCGCGGAGTGAAATTATGAAGTATCCTTTAAATTATGTATTCTACAATAAGTTTAGTTTATTGTATTGGAAACGTTCTTGTTCATTGATGTGTGCTTGAATACTTGATCATTTATTAAGTTACATGTATAGTGTAAGGACATGCCTTTGCTGATCTCCATTAAGACAGTCGTCGTTCCAATAACATGTCACGATTCGCAAGCTAAGCATTAATATTCTACTAAGAGATGGCGCTGTATTAAATTCCGCGCCTGTAGACCCGTGGAACACTGTATGCAAGCATAGAGAACAATTTAAAAAAAAAAAGTTGAATGTCAGTGTCTAGTGTGGTCTAGTGTCAGTTTGCGCAAGCGGCGTGTTTACGATGTAATTACAATTTTATTTAAAACCCAATGTATTTGTGTAGTATATCAAAAAAATCCTCAAGATTCAAGCTTTACGAATATCTAAAAATTGCATAGGTTCAAAGTCAATTTAAATGTTCAAAATTATTGGTAAAAACTTAAATAGAACAAAATATTTTACTGATATTCAACCCATATTCTCAAGTTTAACTTTTTTTTAAGTACTTCAAACTAGTTGTTGTAATTTAGTTTTTACATTATGTTGATTCTCCATAGTTTTAGCTATACACACGTATTTTTTATTTCGGTGTAGCTGCAGTAGTTTACTAGATAATCAGCTGTATGTTGGATATGGCACGGGGCGCTTGCGCGCAGAAATTCCGTTCTCGCGGCTGGACGTTCAACACTACTGCAGCTCCGCCGCGTGGACGTTTGAGTGGATAAGTAATTTAAGTTAGCAATAAATGATTGGTATGGTTATTAATAAAAGGAACTTTGGAATGAACAGTTGTTCCCATCTGCCACATATCCTTATGCAAACGCGCCCCCGCCGCGTCCTCTTCAATAGTCGGATTCGGATATCGGATTGGCTTTACGAGACGTGAGACTAAGCGGACGATTTTTTTCTACTTGCTAAAATGAAATATCTGAAAACAATTACGACAAAATATTTCCTCAAGCTTCGTTCTCGATATTACTCGTAGCATTAATACACATTTAGCTTCACTTACAGACTCGCCATTTCGTATTGAATTTTGGAGAAAAAACTGATTATTTATAACTATAAACATGAATCCAATGTAAGGTAAAAACTTTACTTAAAAGTTCTTTAAGTTATTTACAAACTACAAAACAATAATAGTAATAAATATTTACAAGCAGAGGCAAGGGTTACAGGGCGTCCAAAAATTCGTCCGCATCGCTGTCAACAGGAAAAGTCAATGAAAGCCAGAAAAGCCAACCAGCCTTGTGGCATTAAGTCAGCCTATGAACTACACTTGTACATTAAGTTTAAATAAATAAAAGTGCCCGCAGCATTGCCACGTTGGATGGCAATGTTGATTCTTTGGCCCAGAAATAGGCCCGCCCTCTTGTCACTTGAAGAGTCGACCAACCGCTTGGCGATTTTCCGAAATACTAGGTGGACACTCGGACCCCATGGCCCATTCAACCCCAAACGGCTCAAACACATAACTAACAATTAAATTATTGTATTTGCGTCGTTTGAGGTTTTCAGCACCTGCAGCAGCCGCCCCAGCGCAGCCCACTGTGCTAGGAAGATGGGATGGCACAAGGGTGTCGACGCAAGTTGCGTCCTACACCAAAGGCCTCCCCAACTTCCATGGTATTGTGGTCATACTATCTGGTCACTTCCCATCGACGCGTGCCAAGCCATTGAGTTCTAAGACAGCTAGCACCCCGGCGGTGGCAAGAGCATGACGGATGAGATTATTAATGCCAGCGTGCCGCGCAATCCGACCTGCACTCTTTCTGCAAGAAAGGCCACGGTATCCGAGGCAGTCGACTGATTCACGACATTGACAGCGATGTGGAGCCCCACAAGGAGCCCCCAATCGCAAACATATAGCGAGTCGGAAGGTTGTCTCACCGGTCAGTGGATACGAAACGGGGCACTATGAAAAAAATACTTAGAAAAATTTCACCAAAATCCATCGCCTAATCAAGCCTTCGGGACCCGGTGGGATGTGGGTGTAGAATTTTTTTTTTAGGCGGCTGATGTATCCGAACGCCCATGTTTGACGTTGTAAAAGTCGACCTCTGTGGTACTTATTTGAAAATAAGTGGGTCTCATCGACTTCTACATCGTCATTAGAAACGCCTAACATTTGACGGTCATGAGCCTCCGCCACCTCACACACTTCTCGCAAGTAATGATTTTGAACTGCAGTTTTGCGAGTTACATCTACATCCCTGGCCGCCTGCGAAACCGTTATCATTTCTAAAAAAATGTAAAATTATTCTCAGTGTACTGAGCACTGAGACTTTCGATTCCATCTCCAGCGAAAATTAATTTTATACTCGGAGCGTGTTCTGTGCTCAAGATCTGCCTGTAGTTCGGACAGCGAGCAACCCTATTAGGTATCAATAACCAAGAACGAGCAGCTTCCACTGCTCTTTCTTGGTTGCTGATAACAGCAGTGTAATTCCAGATATTGAAATTACGCACTAGAATTAATTGGACGGCGTCCAGAATTAAATTAAAAACTAACAAACTTAAAAAATGTAACGAAATACTTAATAATTTAGCAACCGCATGCAAGCTTTGACTTAGCCGAAATACTAAATTAATTAAGATTTTTTTTTGATATTAAAATTTGAAATTTTTCATAATTGGATCTACATGTTCAAAATTATGCGGCTGGGGTGGTATAGGGGAGTAAAATTTTCATTATTTTTGTGATAGGACACACCGTTTTCGAGATATAAGCTTTAGAAGAAAAAGAGAAAATATACTGTTTTTGCACTCCAAGTTAAGGGGTCGGTAGTGTCAAAGCACTGGAATTCCAGACACTCCCAAGGTCACTCGACCTTGACCTCAAGGTCACTAACCATTAACATTGACCTGTTACTATTCCTGAGAATCGTGGATCTTGACTTTCGGAATTTCGACCTTAATTTCAAGTTCAATGACCCTGAAATCAAGGCCAATGCCCTTGAGGTGTCCTACATTTAGAATTGGGGGCATCCCGACTCCTTGAGACATCCCGACTCGGATAGGTTAGGTTAGAAGATATCCCTCCCATCCCCTTCGTGGTTATTTTTTTTTAAATCACCCAGAAGTAGGAGCCCCGCGAAGCGGAGCTCCATCGATATGACCTTCGGAATCACTTGACCTTGACCTCAAAGTCACTTGTTCTTGAGGAAACCATGAATATTGACCTGTTACTGTTCCTGAGAATCGCGGAGTTCGACTTTCGGAAGTTTGACCTTGACCTCAAGGTCAATGACCATGCGGTCAAGGTCAGTGAGAATCGCGGAGTTCGACTTTCGGAATTTTGACCTTGACCTCAATGTCAATGACCGGCTCTTTGCTATTAGTCCATTAACCGTAACGACTATCGGTATAATGATTGCAGAGTCCACGTCCCACATGTCGACAACCTCGTGTGCTAAATCAAGATGCTTGATTTTTTATGATTCTCAGCTTTCACAAGATTCTCGTCATGAAGGACAGTGATGTCAACAATCATTGCTCGGCGATCTATCACCACAATATCAGGTTTATTTGACGACCGTTCTCGAGAACTGGGTCGGGCACATACTTGTAGTATGGTACTTCAGAAACCACAAGGTTGTATTGCAAGGCAAGTTGCTGGTGGATAATACTAGCTACTAGATTGTGTCTGTGCAAGTACTCACCGTTAGCAAGACGAGAACAACCTGAAACAATATGTGGGATCGATTCACTGGAACGGTGGCATGCCCGGCAGATATCAACCATACCGTCCTTGACAATGTATTTCCCTTAATTGTTCGTCATGATAACTTCATCCATAATTATTGTACAGACAAAATCTTCGGTTTCCCCAAAGAGATCATCGAATCGCCAGGATACGGACGCCAAGAGGTCTACATCAGGTCCATATAGGGGCCGGAAAAAGCGTTCGTGTAGCTCCTTGCTCTGCCACGGTCGTTAGTTTCCAATATCACAGGTTTTCGCCAGTTCTCGTTAGCCAAGGAGAGCGGGATGCAGTCCTTGTCCACTGAGACCACATCTCGGTGCATCCCTACGTCGGTTTCGAGAAAGTATTCTCTTAGACTGCATACCTCACGGTTGTGCAAGGTCTTAGCATTTAAGAAGCCACGACCTCTTTTTTTTTTTTTTTTGGAGGGTGGGAAATCATCAAATGACTGCTCCCGCTCTGGGCGGAGCGGAAGGGAGGGTCAGACTCTTACTGACTAAAAACCACCCATGTTCCTTCATTGGCCCTTTGTGTTCCAGGGCCGCAGTATCTCTTTCGAACAGTCCCGCAGCCCTGGCAGGCACCGGCCCTTGCGGGCCCCTCCCGTTTGCTGACAACTCTTTGAGGCGCGCGTGGAACACGAACGCGCCGTCGACACGGCCTGCCCGTCGTCATACGACGGACGGACGGCGAGCAAGCCCATTACTCGCCGTCCACAGGCCCGCGCCTACGGTGGTCGAGAGCCATCACGGCGTGGCCCCCGACGCCCGGTGCTTCTCCTCCCGCGGCGGCCGGGACGTGAGGCTGAGGCTATCTCCCTCTCACGTTCCGCCGCCTCCTTCGCTAGCATGACTGCTTCGCAGAAGGAGGCGACGGCTTCCCATTCCCTCTCGCCCCGGACCATGGCTTGAACCAGGGCCGGACGCGAGAGGTCGCCGCCGCCAATCGCCGCTACGAGGACACGGCGGTGCTCCGCCCAAGCGGAGCAGACCTCCACGGTGTGCTCCACCGTGTCCTCCGGGCGATCCTCGCAATGAAAGCACCCGGGCGTTTCCTCCCCCCCGATTCGGTGCAGGTACCTCCCGAAGCACCCGTGTCCGGTGAGGACCTGCGTCAGGCGGAAGGTGAGGGCGCCGTGGCACCTCCCTAGGCACTCCTCAAAGAGGGGACTTACCGCCATCGTGGCGTGCCCTGCACGGGGTTGCGATAGTCGCTCTCTCCATGTCGCCATGAGATCACGGCGGAGGTCTGTCCGCCGCGCGACAATATGCCGCGGCAGCGGAGTTACCCCCCGGCTCTGTACCTCCGCGTGCCACTCGTGCAGGCGCGCGAGGACTATGGCCTTCAGATCCCATGGCGGCAATCCGGCAAGGAAAGCCACGACCTCTGCGGGTCACTTCTGCGGGATATACAGTCTCATCACCGATGACCGTGGGTGATGCATCCGGTTTGCAGTCAATAGTGTGCGGACTGTCCTATCCAGGACGTCAAGTTCCGTCTGAGTCCATTTGAGTATGCCATAAGAATACATCAAAACTGGCATGACCCAACCATTAAAGGCGCGCACCTTGTTTCCGCCTGATAAAAGACTGTTTAACACTTTATTCAGGCGACCAAAGAAGCGCTCATGACCCCCCCCGCCCTGGGCGGAGCGGAAGGGAGTGTCAGATTCTTACTGACTAAAAACCACCCATGTTCCTTCATTGGCCCTTTATGTTCCAGGGCCGCGGTATCTCTTTCGAACAGTCCCGCAGCCCTGGCAGGCACCGGCCCTTGCGGGCCCCTCCCGTTGCTGACAACTCTTTGAGGCGCGCGTGGAACACGAACGCGCCGTCAACACGGCCTGCCCGTCGTCATACGACGGACGGACGGCGAGCTAGCCCATTACTCGCCGTCCACAGGCCCGTGCCTACGGTGGCCGAGAGCCATCGTCGGCTGGGACGTGAGGCTCTCTCCCTCTCACGTTCCGCCGCCTCCTTCGCTAGCATGACTGCTTCGCAGAAGGAGGCGACGGCTTCCCATTCCCTCTCGCCCCGGACCATGGCTTGAACCAGGGCCGGGCGCGAGAGGTCACCGCCGCCAATCGCCGCTACGAGGACACGGCGGTGCTCCTCCCAAGCGGAGCAGACCTCGACGGTGTGCTCCACCGTGTCCTCCGGTCGATCCTCGCAATAGTAGCACCCGGGCGTTTCCTCCCGCCCGATTTGGTGCAGGTACCTCCCGAAACATCCGTGTCCGGTGAGGACCTGCGTCAGGCGGAAGGTGAGGGCGCCGTGGCGCCTCTCAAGCCACTCCTCAAAGACGGGACTTATCGCCACTATCGTGGCGTGCCCTGCACGGGGTTGCGATAGTCGCTCTCTCCATCTCGCCATGAGATCACGGCGGAGGTCTGTCCGCTGCGCGACAATATGCCGCGGCAGCGGAGTTACCCCCCGGCTCTGTACCTCCGCGCGCCACTCGTGCAGGCGCGCGAGGACTATGGCCTACAGATCCCATGGCGGAATCCGGCAAGGAGGCTCGCCGCCTCGCGGGAGATCGTGCGGTACCCCCGGATCAGCCTTACGGCTACCACCTTTTGGGGCGCGTTCAGGTAGTGCTTTGCACGCAGCCTCAGTGAACGCGCCCACACCGGGGCCCCGTAAAGGGCCATGGACCGCAAGATCCCCGCATAGAGCCTCCGGCAGGAGGAAAGAAGCGCTCCTTCAATGATTGTTTCATGTCAGCAGCATTGATGCCCAATGCTTAGGACATACCCAAATACTTGTAGGTCTCGGTTGAGGAGAGAGATCTAAGGAATATGGAATCCGAGAGTTGAGTTCCCACGGATTCCATAATCTCTCCTCGCTTTATCAATCATTGACGTCTCGTCGATGCCTACTTTCTTTTTAAAGTTCCGTACCGACGTACTAAAATAGTCACGGGATTTTATTATTCAGGAAAAATATAATCCAAAACTACTTACGACTACAAAGAGAGGATTAGTGTTTCTAATATTGCAATTAGTATTTTTTTTATCAAGAAAACTAGTACTTTGTGTTTACGTGGATAAATACATAATTATATTTTTAATTCTATACATATACATCCTTTTACAAAATTATTTATATTATTATACCATGCATTAACAAAGATGTATTACATAATGAAAACTGATCTTATGTACGAGCACGCTCGACAACTTTATGCTGACGCCCGCGATCACATGTACTTACGTTTGAACTTTATTTCATGCGCATTATTTTATTTAAGTTAGTTCAATAAAGCTGCTTGGTGAACACACATGTCGGGGTTTTCTTCCACATTACCTACACATAAGAATTCTCGGCACACATTGCACCTCAGCGGTAGGACTCCACATATTTTTGGTCCTTCGAGCCGGATCATATTTTTGGTCCTTCGAGGCTACAAGTGCAGTGTGACAAAAGGTGTCTTCATCAACAGCGAATCGGCTTGGTTGGCTTCCTACAAGCGGGTCTCACCAGTCAAGTTGAGAAGGCGCACATATTGGTGAGGGGCATCTGCTCACGTGGAACTAACAGAACCAGTGAACACACAAGTCTACAACATACTCTTCTATCAATGACAGTGATTACAACGGACAACTAGTTTCTTCAACACACCTACTACAACGGTAGGACTCCACATCTTATTAACACTAATATAATTGCATACGATCTTTACAATCATATAATAGCAGAACAATGTACTGTAAACAAGCGTGTAAAAAGTTATAGCTGGGTTCCAAAATAAACTTTATTTACGGAGAATAATAGTGTAACATTACAGTGCGTTTTATTTGTTGTGTATCATTATTACTCGAATAAACGTGCAATGATATATTACTGTGACCTAGTCATCCAAAGGACATGGCTAAATTGAAGTATGGACGACTGCCCCCGCAATGAAAACGCATGTATAAACATGGTACCTAGCAATATGTAATGCTAAATAGCTGAAATTAGTATTTTGTAATTTAAAAAGGTTCAGGAACTTTTAATATTTGCACAATCCTAAAAACAAAATCGCGCAACTCCTACGACAAAGGTACAAAAACTTCAAACAATGACATTGCTATAAACTTTTATCTAGGCGTTTTAATGTGTCTGCGACGATTTTTATTGATAATTGTGTTTTTGACTGGCGATTTTGCACTAAGCATCGTGCTAGGTTCATGAATAGAAGAGCAGGCAAAGAAGAGGTGAAATGCCGCCGCAGTCTTTGCGTGGCTACACCACAATTTATTCACCGCATGATTGCAATTCAAGTCCGTGTCGAGTAGCGAGAGGTCAGTAGGTAGGCGAGCAAGCAATAAGTCCAATAAACAAGCGAGGGTCAATGAAAATCCAAAATAAAAAGCACAACGAATAAGTAAACGGCAGAGCATTCAAACGACGTCTGACGTTTTTTTTCATAGAGTAGAGATGGAATCTGATTTAAATCGATAAAATAATCGAATGGACTGACAGAAAAAGAAATTGTTTTTGTCGACCTCGACGGACAGAAAATATGTATTAAGATTGTGCGCCTGAAGTGTTAGTAATATGCTTATCCAGATACAATTAATCAATTAAGTAGTTTCAGAAAATAAATCGTTTTGATAACTGTTGTTAAATATCGATTGAAATTCAACTTATTCGATTTGGCATTTTGGTAATGCAATATGTCTCTTCCCTAGCTGTCAGTATTCCTTGACCTTGTCATGTCAAACCAAAACAAAGCATAAATACAATTAAGAAACTTTTTTATGTTTATTAGTTCACGAAAGTTATAAGAAATTATTAAACACTAAATAATTCATGAATTAATATTTAAATATTTCGGTTCCTATTTGTGCTAGTCATGTTGGGGGCAGTCGTTTAGCCATCTCTTTTCACAAGAAAATAAATAACAAAGTAAAAAAAAAAATAGTTTATCATGAATTTCTTGAAACTCGTTGATGTTAAAAAAAAGTAAATATACAAGTCAATAGTTTATTTTTTTACCTATAAATCGATAGTACATATTTATACCTATATACAATGAAATGAGCGTTATTGAAGTTTAAACGTTTTTATTTTTTGCTGAAAAGTTGTCTTTTTTATCTTACACGTTTATTCGGTGGGGCCATCTATATATTTTGCGCTGTGTTGCCCAATGTCTTTGAGAAAAAAATAGATTCCCACCCAGTACCGCAGGAGACACATTTTATTCATGGACATACGTGGGAACTGTGGCCTGAAGTCAGGCGACGTGAACACTCACGAATCGTATCGTCCAGAGCGCACATTACACAGGTTATCTCAAGGGCATACTATAGCCATCAATCTGGCACAAATACAGATTCCGTGTCTACTGAAACATTCCTAATGGAAAAACCCAATAACACTTTACCCGACACAAAAATAGAACTTGGGACTTCATGCTCAGCAGACGCTTTTGCGACCACTAGACCTATTTGAAACGTAATTAAAAACCACTTACGTTCCTTATTGTAAAATTTGTGATGGCACTGCCAATTGAGAAACTGGCAGTAGGTGTCGTAGGTTACGTACTTGTTGGCCACTGTATTTCGAGCACACACGTGCTTTATCCTATAACAATTATTTAAAAAATCGTTGAAAGAGCAATGCTCGAGCTTTCGCTTATTTAATTATAATATTTTATTTACCTTGTTGGTTACTATTACTCCCTTTATTTACTTTCTTTACATATCAATTAATATTTTTAAATATTTCATAAAAAAAACTTAGGAAAAAAAATATTTAGGAGTATAATAAATAGTAGCCCACGGGTATCGGGAACAGGATACAAGCTACCGGCGGTTAGGCTCTAGAGAGAGGAACCTCCTAACAATACGAGCTGTGTCTAGGAGTACCGCTTTCTGAATCAAGCCCTTGATCCAGTTGCCCAACGAGAAACTCAAACTCAAAGCATTTATTTCAATTATAACAGGCACTTTTGAATGTCAGAAAAACAAAGAAGGCGAAGCTACAGTCACACACACAAGGCATAATATCTTGTGAAAGTACTGTAGTTGCCCATGCCAAAGCGTAGATCTCTATGGAGAAGAATGGGCAAGAAACATGGATACCCTTTTCAATCAAAATATTGTTACAAAATCTCCGTTAGGTATATCATTCATCCTGAGGGGGCCAAACGCCTCCTGCCGGAGGCTCTACGCGGGGATCTTGCGGTCCATGGCCCTTAACGGGGCCCCGGTGTGGGCGCGTTCGTTGAGGTTGCGTGCCAAGCACTACCTGAACGCGCCCCAAAAGGAGGTAGCCGTAAGGCTCATCCGTGGGTAACGTAGCGATAAGTCCCCTCTTTGAGGAGTGGCTTGAGAGGCGCCACGGCGCCCTCACCTTCCGCCTGACGCAGGTCCTCACCGGACACGAATGTTTCGGGAGGTACCTGCACCGAATCGGGGGGGAGGAAACGCCCGGGTGCTTTCATTGCGAGGATCGCCCGGAGGACACGGTGGAGCACACCGTGGAGGTCTGCTCCGCTTGGGCGGAGCACCGCCGTGTCCTCGTAGCGGCGATTGGCGGCGGCGACCTCTCGCGTCCGGCCCTGGTTCAAGCCATGGTCCGGGGCGAGAGAGAATGGGAAGCCGTCGCCTCCTTCTACGAAGCAGTCATGCTAGCGAAGGAGGCGGCGGAACGTGAGAGGGAGATAGCCTCACGTCCCAGCCGCCGCGGGAGGAGAAGCACTGGGCGTCGGGGGCCACGCCGTGATGGCTCTCGGCCACCGTAGGCGCGGGCCTGTGGACGGTGAGTAATGGGCTAGCTCGCCGTCCGTCCGTCGTATGACGACAGGCCGTGTCGACGGCGCGTTCGTGTTCCACGCGCGCCTCAAAGAGATGTCAGCAAACGGGAGAGGCCCGCAAGGGCCGATGCCTGCCAGGGCTGCGGGACTGTTCGAAAGAGATACCGCGGCCCTGGAACATAAAGGGCCTAAGAAGGAACATGGGTGGTTTTAGTCAGTAAGAGTCTGACACTCCCTTCCGCTCCACCCAGAGCGGGAGGGGTCATTTGATGATTTCCCACCCTCCAAAAAAAAAAAAGGTATATCATTCATAATAAGATTATACATATATGTGAGAACGATGTAGAAAGACGTGCAAGTTGAGAGCGTCCAAAGTAAAAAGATAATTATAAACAACAGTTCAAAAATAAACCATGGCATTTAAGAGATGACCATTTCCTTCTGACAGCGCCTGTTCACGAACATGATCAGCATGGATCAGCACCATTCAATTCAACCATTTTGAAGGGAACTATATAGTCGGACAACGAGCCATTGAGTGAGCATGAAATTCTCTCAGCCACCAGGGCACATTCAATCAAGAGTCAATGAAACATAACTAAATGTAAATGGTAGCTTTACAGTACATAGAACTCACACAAATGTGCTATGCAATTATATAATGATCCGGGGACCTCTTCGGGGAAACTGAAGGTTTTGTCTGTGCAATTATGGATGAACTTATGATGACGAATAACTACCGGAGATTTATTGTGAAGGACGGCACGGTTGACATAATATGTCGGGCATGCCACCGTCCAGGTGAATCAATCCGTCACATTATCTCCGGGTGTTCTCATCTAGTTAACGGAGAGTACTTGCATAGACACAACCTTGTAGCCCGGATTTTCTATCAGCAACTTGCTCTAAAATACAATCTTGTTGAATCGGAAGTTCCGCACTATAGGTTCCGACCAGTTCTCGAAAATGGCAATATCACATTGTACTAGGATCAATCCATCATCACTGACAGGACTATTGTAGCCAATAAGCCTGATATAGTGGTGGTGGATCGATCAGAGCGGCGCGCAATGATTGTTGACATTACGGTCCCGTATGACGAGAACCTCGTGAAAGCCGAGAAAGATAAGCAAATCAAGTATCTTGACTTGGCTCGCTAGGTTGTCGACATGTGGGATGTGGACTCAGCGATCATTGTGCTGATAGTCGTGTCAGCCCATGGCTTAATTGCCAAGAGCCTCGACCAATATCTCAGGAGACTCTCGTAAGGCAGCTGGATCAAGGGCTTGATTCAGAAAGCGGTACTTCTGGACACGGCTCGTGTTGTTAGGAGGTTCCTCTCTCTGGAGCCCTGACTGCCGGTAGCTCGGAGCCTGTTCCCGATACCGGCGGGCTACATTTTTTTATATTTTTAATGTTTTTTATATTTATGTTTTTTTTTAATTAATATTTCAAAATGTAAAAGATTTGAAACAAGATGAATAAAGGATCGAAAATAATAAAAAATACACTATTCACAAAAATCTAACAAAATTATTTCATTGTTAATTGATTAATATAATGATAACGATAATGGAACGTATAGTCGATACTTTGCAGGGAAGGTGTAAGGACATGCCTTTGCTGATGTCCATTAAGACAGTCGTCGGTCCAATAACATGTCACAATTCGCAAGCAAAGCATTAATATTCTAGTAACTAAGTAATTGAAGTTTGCAATATGATTCGTATGTTATAATTGGACATTGATAAAAGGAACTTTGGAATGAACAGTTGTTTCCAGCCACCTATCCTTATGGATACACTTCACCGTGTTCCTCACCTTGGTCGGCGCCAGTCATACTTGTTCCGAAATAAGACGGCAGTACTCGAGTGTGTGTTGGCTACCGTCAGTTAAATGCCATCACTACTGCAGATGTCTGCCCCCTGCCACGTAATTACGATGTCCTACATAGTGCCACACCTACGC
Organism: Eurois occulta; assembly: GCA_950022335.1. Classification (NCBI taxonomy): domain Eukaryota; kingdom Metazoa; phylum Arthropoda; class Insecta; order Lepidoptera; family Noctuidae; genus Eurois; species Eurois occulta. Next base: position 18,494,953 of record OX465497.1, read on the forward strand.
GTTACATGAGCACTGTCGACCTCTGCGCCGGCTACTGGCAGATTCCTGTTAGAGATGGAGACCAAGCAAAGACAGCCTTCGTTGCACCCATTAGTATTTAAAAAAAAAAAAAAAATGCCCTTGGCCTACGAAATGCACCCGCTACTTTTATGGTTTGAAAAATTATGTGAAACTAATAGAAATATAATAGTGATATCACACTAGAGACTTCACGTGGTCTTCTAACCTCTAAAAACTGGTACTTGAACTGTTTATCTTTCACTGCTTTCACGAGGTACTCGTCATGCGTTACCGCTATGTCACCAATTTTTGAGCGACGCTTCAATCGATCTATCATCACAATTTTAGGCTTTTTGGCAAAAATAGTCCTGTGTGAAATGTCCAGGGATATTTATTTATTTATTATTTATTTATTTAGTGACGACAGATCGATCCTAATACAAAGTAATATTACCATTATCGAGAACTGGGTCGGGCGCATACTTATGGCCTTTCTGATTCCACAAGGTTGTACTTCAAAGCAAGTTGCTGGTGGAGAATCCTGGCAACGAGGTTGTGTTTATGCAAGTACTGTCCGTTAGCCAGACGGGAACACCCAAAAATAATGTAAAGGATCGATTCTCCTGGACCGTGGCATGCCCGACATATAACAACCGTGCCATCCTTCACAAAATATTTCCGGTAGTTATTCGTCATGATAACTTCATCCATTATTGCACAGACAAAACCATCGGTTTCCCCGAAGAAGTCACCGAAACGACGGATGCTAAGATGTATTGCATTTGGGTATGTCGGAAGTTAGGGGTAAGTTGTAGGTTTCTGTTGAGGAGAGGGATCTAAGGTGTTTGGAATTTGAGAGAGTTGAGTTCCCACGGATTCCATAATCTCCCCTGGCTTCACATGCATGACTGCACATTTGTCCACACCAAATTCCATCCTGATGGCGCTACTGAAAGTTTCTGTTACCTTCAGCAGCTTTGCCAGTTGCAAATTGTTGGGGGCAAAGAGTTTCAGATCATCCTTGTAAAGACCTGACTGCCTCTCCTAGACCTAAACCCTCCAGCAGTGCGCTGAGAGGGTCTAAGTGAGGATGACAATATGTCTTACTGTTCAAAACCATAAAAGTCGTTTTACTAACACACCTTTATACGAAGCGACTGGTTGTTTTGAACGAGAATAAAACGATTACTGCTTTTATCATCATCTAGTCGAATATTTTTCACGAGAACATAATTCTACTATTATTTGTCACACTAGCGAGTAGAAAAACATTTCGATAATATTATTTTAACATTTTATTCTAGTAATATAAGGTATGTATTAAATCTTTGAATACTATTGTAAAATTTTGTAACTTCGTCAAATAACTGTATAAAAATTACGAAAAAATTGAGCAGATGTATTACCACCCACAGCTCCCAAAAATGACATAACACTAATACTAAGATAATGGCAGTTATCATTTTATTCTCCGGGGACGGCCTGTATAATCTCAACATGAATGATGTAACCAAGATCTTGTAACAACATTTTGATTGAAAAGAGTGTCCTTGGAGTGTCTTGCCCATTCTTCTCTAGAGATCTACGCTTTATAATGGGCAACTACAGTACTTTCACAAGTATTATACCTTGTACTGTAGCTTCACCTTCTTTGTTTTTCTGACATTCAAAAGTGCCTGGTATGGTCTAATTTAAATAAATGCGTTGAGTATTCAAAGTTCTCACTTTTTCACAAGTTTTTTTAAAATAGTTTTTAACATTAAATATAACTTTCTTATAAATACCATGACCCGTTTACTATTCATTGCATCCCTCAGCACAAGTGCGTTACATTAAGTTTTACCGTAAAACGTAATTCTTCAACCCAAAAAAAAAAGTCGTTTCCCAACAATATTTTTTTCTTAGGGTTACTTAGTTTGATGTACAAAATGCTTGGTTAACGGCTTCGTGGAGGGTCCGTTTACACCTCGTATAGACAGACAGACAAATAAATTACCGAAAACGTCAACGTCAGGCTATAAGGGTTCCTTTATTACTGTTTAGGTAACATAATACATATTCAGCCTAAATACTTCCCACTGCTGGGACACTGGTCTCTTTCCTGTGTGAGGGAGCGTGCAGTAATACACCACACGGGTTTATCGTGGTTTAGCGAAAGTTACATGTCCTAGAATTTTTGGTTCTTGGACACAACGGTTTCCCCACGAAGTTTTACTTCACCGATTTGAGAGCAGTGGTGATAAAATAAAGCAAATTCCTGCTTGCCGAGACATTTATGTCGAGGCCAGGAAGTCATAACCAATGGGCTACTGTTGCCCACTGATCGCCAAATATTTATGGAACACTAAAAGGATAAGCTACAAGTATTACACGTACATACGAAGAAGGTGACTACACTCCTCGCCACATACTTTGGGTACCTTTGTTGTTGTGCCTTCAACTTTTACCGCCTTCGTCGTACTCAGAAACCACTCGCCGTCGGCCCAGTATGGTTCGTAACCGTAGTTAGGAAAGTATTCAAAACGTAGTTTTTTCATTCTCTTAGCCCTCATTCTTTCGTAAGAGCTCGGTGTGGTCATTGTCGTCCTCGGCCTTGAGGAAACAAAGTGTAGCTGTAGGTACTCGAGTAGTGGAGACGGTTATATCGTGTCGAAAAATGTTTGCCTATTGTTAGTAAAGGGAGCCCGGGCGACTCAACTTGGTTATGTTGAACTCGCGAGGACACTTGGGAAGTAGGCACTAATATGTTAGAGCATGGCCACTATGCTCGTGCCGAGCCTGACATCGAAATGTCGAGAATCAATCTATTATTCATGATTTACATACTTTTTGGTTTTCTCAGTTTTCGGGCTCACACCAATCCGCGTGCATTGTACTGAAACATAAGAATCATATTATTTATAGAGTAGTGTTATACTAGATACGCGACTATAGCATACACGGCTACATCCCGTCTGGTAACTTTCCCAATTCGCCAACTAAACCATTTACCATCACAAAGTGCCGTTTCGTAAGTATTTTGATCTTCATACCATTGAATAAATAAATCTATCTATATTATATATCTATCCATTTATTGAGTCTCGTTTCGGTAACTTTTAAGTATGCGTGTATTTATTCCCGTTTGGGATTTTTGTTTTCGGCAAGTAGGTACAGTTAGGATTCTGGAGAACTACTATGAAATAAGACAGTTAATGTTCTGTAAGCTCTTATTTATTTCTAACTAGTGACCCGCCCCGGCTTCGCACGGGTGCAATGCTACCGCCGCAACCGCTATGTCCCTGCATTTTAAATCTGTAATATCTTCGAATATATTCATTTAAATTACATGCTGTAAAAGGCCATATTGATCTTGTAAGTTTACCTACTGCGTACGTGTTTATTCGGTGTTATGAGTCATGTAAATGAAACAACTGATTTCTGCGAGCACTAGTACATACCTGGCAAATGAATAATTATTGATTTCGCTATTGCCATTGTTGGCCTACATACAAATCGTTGATGACGATGCACCACAATCTATATTACATGCAGAATGTATTTAAGGTACTTATTTGCATAAGGATTACTGCTGTATTGCTTCGTACATAAGCCATTATTTCTCGTAAAAAGTAAAGGATAAAAAATGGTTATTGTGGATTTTTTTAGGTTTGTTCCCGTTCAGTTACACCATGTTGTGTTACACTGTTACCCATTGGAAGAAAATATCCCGACAAGTAACACTGTAACTCAATGTCACATTATAGCCCTTTTGAGGTGTATCACATTTCTACCATTTTTAGAATTTTTGTCTGTCTATGCACACATATTGTGCATAACTTAGAAAAGGTTTTAGTAGTTAGTAGGTAGTAGTTTTGGTAGTTTCTGTTTCATTCTTCTTCTTTATCGTGTGGTTAGTGCCTAACCTGGTGTCAGAGTTTTTATGCCACCTATGGGCCTCTGATTAGGCTTTACATGCCGTCATTTCGTTTTAGTTTCATATTAATCGGTGCTCTCTATCAAAAGATATATGAATTTAAAGTGTTCAAGAATAACTTATGCCACTAAAAACATTTTCATGTAAAATGTTGCCAAGACGAGACCATATAGCTCGCACTGTGAAAAAGTTATCAGATCTCATTTAGAGCCAAGTTTCTAACTCTACTAGCCCTAACTTCACAAACTCTACCTTAGTCAAAATATGTGGCTTGGCTCTTCGTTTTTTCTAGGGCTTGTAGAGTAAGGGCGTGTAGAGTTAGAAGCTTGGCTTTGACCAACCAAGTTTAAAATTCAAAGTCCTGACTGACTGTTATATCAACGCACAGCCCAAACCGCTGATCCTACAGAAATGAAATTTGGAAGGTGTATACTTTGTGCAGAGTAGGTATCCACTAATAAATAGGTATCCACTAATAAAATAAAAAAGGGGTGGAATTTCGAAAAACCGAAAGGGTTTTTCGAAATCCCACCCCTTTTTTACTTTTGGGATGGGAAATCATCAAATGACAACTCCCGCTCTGGGTGGAGTGAAAGGGAGTGTCAGACTTTTACTGACTGAAACCCATGTTCCTTCTTTGCCCTTTGTGTTGCTGGGCCCCTCCATAAGCGCCGTTTGAAAACTCCTCGCCATTGTGGATTATGCTGGGGCTCATGGGCTCAGGTATAACGTTAAGAAAAGCGAACTTTTGGTATTTCAATCTCCTGGTCATAAGGTGACGCACCGTACCGCCCCTCTTCATAAACGGTGTTTCATTAACCAGAGTTTCGCGATTCAAGTACCTGGGCCACTGGGTCTCGGAGGACCACTCAGACCACGAGGATATTGAGAGAGAGCGACGGGCGTTGGCTGTCCGATGTAATATGTTGGCCCGTAGATTTGCGCGCTGCAGTAAGTCAGTAAAAACTTTGTTTCGGGCGTTTTGCCAATCATTTTATACGTGCAGTCTATGGGTCAAATATACGCAGAAGACAGTCAACGCCCTGCGTGTATAGTATAACAATGCCTTTAGGATGTTGATGCGACTGCCGAGGCACTGCAGTGCGTCGGGCATGTTTGCAAACGCTCATATTGATGGCTTCCATATTATGCCATCCTAAAAAAGAGAGCAGCATCCTGGCTTCGTCATGCCCGCGACAGTGGCAACGGCAGTGTTGTGGCGTGCCGATTCGACTGTTCAATATTGTGGCATTGTGTACTTGCATGTGAAAAAGATTTTAGTTTCACTTTTGATATTCCTTTTTCGCCCCACATTGTATTTGTATTCCTTTTTCTAAATGAAAAGATGTTTGTGTTTTTGTTTTATTTATGACATTTTAATTAATTTATAATGTTAATCTCAAATTACCATATTTATTATTTTTAATTTAACTTATTTTTATTATATTTTGGACATTTTACATTTTATTTGTTTGACATGGAAAAGTATTGTATTATAAGTAATGTGGAATAGTATTGTGTGTCTTTGATTATTTAATTACTAACATTATTTTTTAGTTTAACTACTAACAAAATTGTGGATCGTTGTGCCTGAAGTAAATAAATTGAATTGAATATAAGAGCTATGCAATTGAAACTTTATTTGTTTAATAAGTCTACTATTGACATCATATCCCGAGAATTTTGTTTATCTGGTATAATCCAAACCCAAGTTATGAGGGTTCAAAAAAACAACGAATTGCTTCGAGAAAAAGTAGGTAGGTAGTGCCCTTGCGCTTCGCTAGGCTCGTCTTGGCGGGGACAATACCGTGCCCCCAGATCATCATTATGTTAGATACATGCAACGACATCTATTAAACCAAAATGGTACTAATTAATAAAAATGTGCTCACAAGATAACTTTTAAATCGACTGACCGGTTCCTTAAAAAAGTTATGACAGCAAAAGATACTCTAGATTCACTATCCAGTACATAGCCTATAGAGTGTGTTCGATCGCTTACCATGCATCTAAATGATAAAACTAAAGCTGACATTGTTAATTACCCGGACTCCTGTCGAAACCACAACTTAAATACTGTGGAAGAGAGACGGCAGCTAAATGACATGGTGTTATTGTACGACCTACTTAATAGTATATTTGTCTGTCCACAATTGCTCGGCAAAATATATTTTAACGTCCCACTCAGACGTACCAGACATACTTCTCTGTTAGCAGTTCCTTCGGCCACCACTAGAGATGGGCGTATACCCGGTAAAAACCCAAGTTTCGGGTAAATACCCATTTATACCCATTTTTACCTTCCCGTTTTTAATTTATACCGGGTAAAAATTAAAATCAGTTTAGTTTAAACTAATAATTGTATTTTTGGAACGAAGTTCCATATGGCGCGTTGCGAAAGGAGGCTAGACGGAAATAATTCAGACGAAAAGTGTGTACGACACTTTTACCCGACTGCGCGACGCAAAGGAGGGTAATGTGTTTTTGCTATAGTAAGCTATTGTAAGCCGTGCGGCGTGCGCATGTTATAGAAAGCAAGCCAGATATTTTCGTTTCGTCTTTGGTCTGTGGATGGGTCAGCAAGGTTAAGCAACGACTGCCCAGGTCTGCCTGTGGATGGGTGTTCCAAGTTAAGCAACGGTTGCCGAGGTCTGTCTGTGAATGGTTGGTGATGATGATGATGGCGATGATGACGATGATGATGATGATGATGATGGTGGTGGTGGTGGTGGTGGTGATGATGATGATGATGATGGCGATGATGATGATGACGATGATGATGATGATGATGGTGGTGGTGGTGGTGGTGGTGGTGGTGGTGGTGGTTTTTTTTTACAATTCCTTCAGTAGGTACTTAATCGAAAGGAACTTCGTTCCATCCGGGTGTCCCTTGACACCTCTCTAGTTTTTTAATACATACTTGGTACTTTGATACACAGAATTTTATAATTTATTTTTATTTGAGACCGTCGTTAGCACAACATACGCGGACATTATTTTCTCATTAGAACAAGAGAAGAGTATAGCACTATAACAGACTGTTCAATGAGAGACGACGAGGCGGGGAGGGAGAGTGCATTTCATCAACTGGCTAGACCTCCGCCATTTTGTTGCGCACGCGCCGCGCAGTCGCGCTTCTGTTCTGTTTTCGTGTGGCTAACTTCCGAGTTATACGAGTACGTTTACAATTTATATTCAGTTTTTTCAACGGAATTGTGTGTCCAGTCACAGATTTAGCTAATTACAAAGCCAGAGATAGATTTTGGAGGAAGCGCTTCATTTGGGAAAAAGTTGAAGATATAAGTCCCGTAACATGGTGGAAGGGACTTTGCTCGTCTAAAAACCTTAGCAAAATAGCTGTACGCATTTTAACTGCCCCATGCTCATCAGCAGCAACAGAGCGATCGTTCAGAAAGCATGGCAGCATACGGCTCCCTAGTTTGGTGGCCCAGGACCAACCTAAGTACAGACCAGAAGGATCTCGAGAAGCTACAAAGATTTGCCTGCAGCATGAGAACATCACCCACTGCCGCGTTACAGGTAATGCTGGGGTTACCACCTCTACACCTCGTCGTAAGAGAGGGGGCGGCCCTAGCTACCTTCAGGCTCGGAAGTAGCCGGCACCCTAAGTAAGGATTCCAGAATCAAACATACGCGCATAAAAGACGATGCAATCAAACAACAGCCCATGATCGCATCACCCTGCGACAGAACCTTGAAGACCCACTGCTTCCAAAAGCACTACAACATAGAGCTCACAGCGGAGATGTGTGACTACTCAGGTCGAAAAGAGCTAAGGATCTACACTGATGGATCAAAAACCGACGATGGGACAGATGTCGGAGTTTTCTCCGACGACCTAAACATCAAAATATCCAGACCCCTGGGAATGCTCCACTCTGTATATCAAGCGGAGTGCATAGGCATTATCCAAGCGGCACATGCCATAAAGGCCAGGGAAGTTACGGTTACCCATATTCGCATACCTTCCGACAGTGCCTCAGTTCTCCAATCTTTAAAGAGAAACCAGATCACGTCGAGACTAATACTAGAATGCTATAATGCCCTAGAACGAGTTACGGTACTAAACCGCAACACGGTATACTACAATGGATTAAAGGACACAGTGGATCACTTGGTAACGATGCAACTGACGAACTCGCCAGAAGGGGATCCAGCACAAAAGCCTTCGGACCCGAACCCATTCCCTTCAAGCAGCTAAGAAGTTGGCTAAAGGATCACACTGAAAAACAAGCGGAGAAGTGGTGGACCTTGACACCAGGGTGTAGGCAATCCAAGGAAGCTATGCCATTCCTGGATAGAAAGCTGACCAAGCGCCTTCTGCGTCTGGACCTGCGACTGGTGGCGGGGACCATCACTGGACACTGCTCACTAAACAAACACTTCCACACCCTAGGTATCACTGACAGTCCCCTGTGCAGGGTGTGCATGGAGGCGGAGGAAACGGTAGCGCACGTACTCCTCGAGTGCACTGGCGTCACCCAGATCCGCGAGGAGACTCTTGGAACACCAAGATCTCTTACGGATGCCCTGAGAAGACCGGTAAGTTTGATCTGCTTCTGGAGGGAGGTGAGCTGGATGGAGTAACGGCCACCATGGCTCACGCACAATGGTCCACTTTAGGGACGAAGAGCGGAAACCAAAATCCCTAACATAGAACATACAACATAGCACAATCAAATTGTAGGATTTTAATATATTTTTTGAATTTATGATTTTACTTTAAGTTGAGTTAAGTTAGTAACTTTAAGACGTGTGCAATCAGGACAGAACTCAATATTTGTTTTTATTCTAAACAGTTTATTTTATTTGTGTTGATTAAAGATTTAAAAGATATTAACTTGTTTTCATTTAAAATCAATATTTTATCTTCAATGGTCAAGGTCTAAATTAACATGGTAGATCGTAGTATTGATGACGAAGCCAATTAAATAATATAAAGACAGTATTCATTTCATGACAGCCATTTAAATAATATACAAAGACAGTACTCATTTTTTACCCGGTATTTTTTATTAATACCCGGTAAAAAAGGGTATTTTTTCTTTTTTACCTTTTTTACCCTTTCCTTCCAATTTTTACCTTCCCATTTTTTACCCACCCGCCCATCTCTAGCCTCCACTAATTATTTGAATATGTCGCCTTTTTTGCGTCTACCCACATTATTATAATGACAAGTTCCCAACACTCGACCTCTTGAATACCACACGGAATTGTCTTAAAAAAGAGATAATGACAATCCTGGATCAAACGCGGGATTCTCAGTAACACCACTAATCCCACTAAGTCTTAAATATATAGTCATACACACGTCATCACACACATTCACAGACACACACACCGTACAGATACACGCACACAGGCTCACACAATATTTTTTAATGCCAATTATTTCGAGTCACTCTCGTTTATCTTTTATTTGTTGTGTACTTCGTAATTGGCGTAATGTTTGAAATAATAATTTTAAGTTACTGTACTGTCAGCTGGAAAGCTACCTTTAATTTCGTGCTCGATAGATGGCGCTGTTCATTTACTCCATTTTCTGAATCACGGTGTTAAGATTTTCCGTGAAATAATGATCCTCGCCCGTGTCAGTTGTCTTAACTTAGGTTTTTTGGAGGAGGTCCTCAAGACGTGTACATATTTTTTTTATTTTTCACACATAACTTTTTACAGAAAAGTCCAATTTGCGTGATTATTTCTTTTGTGAAAAGTTGGTTCTATTTAAAATTGAAAAATCGTGTTTGGGCTCATTTCATGCACCTTGATGAGAACTTTAGACCTAGCTGGTGTATGACTGTCATCGAGTGTCTAAGGATGAAGACGTAAGGCTGTCGAGGAAAGCCCTTATTTGAAAAAATATAAGTAGAATATTTTAGATTAATGCAAATATTTCCGAGAAATTAAATTGTTACCTTCTTGAATCTATACTGATCTGGGGGCACGGTAATGCCACAGTCAATACGAATAAAATATATATTCTTAGTAAATCACCCCCCACCCTTTAAAATATATAATAAACAGATACATGATATTTTGAATATCAAATACTTATGGCCGTACCTCCGAACTCATGGCTGCGGCAGCTATTTGTAATGGATAAATAGCTGCAGCAGCCATGAATTCGGAGTTCGCTTTTGAGGTCTATCAAAATATTTTTAAGAGGAATTTTTCTCATTTAACATGAATGTTATCAAATCGCTTTTATTGTTTAAACCATGGCGTAACCTACAAGATTTGAAAATGAGATTTGAAACATACACTGAGGCTTTCAAATTTGTGAAAGATGATATGAAAAATGAACTGAGCCATGTCAATTTACGCATTAAGTTACAAAAGGCTTTCGAAATGGTGGAAACTAAATTGGCCGAACTAATTGAGGAGATTGAAAATGATGATGAAGATATTGGCCTGATAATCCCTTAGATTTTGAGGCGCTTGAAGCAGTTAATGCAATGGATGACTTCAATAATATTAATAATGACGGAGATAAAAATAATTTTAATGAAATGATAAGTAATAATAATAGAGATCAAAAGAGAGTGTTTAATATGGTGACGGAAACTATGTCTAATGAAAGCGAAATTCTTCGTTGTTTTATAAGTGGTACTGGTGGGACAGGTAAAAGTTTTACTATCAAAATTCTTAAAGTGTGGGTACAAAAACATTTACATAAAAAAAGAAGCTGTAGCCATTCCATCGGGTATCGCGGCCTTTAATGTTAATGGATTGACGATTCATAGATTATTGCAATTGCCAGTGGAAAGTATGAAGACGATGATTCTATGACAGCAGGCTTAGAAAAAACTATAGTTATTAAAAAAGGAGTGAAAGTAATGCTTAAACGAAATATTAACGTTTCTTTGGGTCTTACCAATGGTGCTATGGGAATTGTTGACAAAGTAGAATGGCATTCAAACGACAAGAATAAAGCAAGTAGAGTTGTAATAATTTTTAATAACGGTCTTAGACACGAACTACCACTTGTAAAATCAAAATTCGAAATAATAAATAGAGCATTCGTTCACCTTGAACAGTTTCCAATCTGTGTCGCGTGCGCTATCACCACATATAACAGTCAAGGGCGAAGTTTGAATAATGCTCTCATTGATATTAGGTCATCCACGTTCTCTTGTGGGCAGGATTATGTAGCACGCTCTAGAGTGACTAATTTGCAAGGTGTTCACCTTATACATATTAACTTTAGTAGTATTAAAGCACAACAGTCAGCTATAGTCGAATAAAATCGCCTAAGAGCCAAGTATCGCCCTGATCTATCACTTATTATAAACAATAATGAACCAATGAAGAAAAAAAGCAAAGATAGAGAGTGGACTAGGAAAAAAGGCCCCTCTGATATGCAAGAAATACACACAAAAAAAGAAAGAAAAATGAAGCAACTTACAAAAAGAAGTGAAATCTCATCAAAAACATTTTCATGTAAATGTTGTCAAGACGAGACCGTGTGGCTCGCACTGTGAAAAAGTTATCAGATCTCATATAGAGCCAAGCATCTAACTCTACACACCCTAACTCTACAAGCCCTTTTTTTTTTTTTTGGTGGGTGGGAAATCATCAAATGACCCCCTCCGCTCTGGGCGGAGCGGAAGGGAGTGTCAGACTCTTACTGACTAAAAACCACCCATGTTCCTTCTTTGGCCCTTTATGTTCCAGGGCCGCGGTATCTCTTTCGACCAGTCCCGCAGCCCAACTCTACAAGCCCTTACTTCACAAACTCTACACCTTAGTCAAAATATGTGGCCCCGGCTACGTCGACTGCGCCTTATTAGAACATTTTAATATTTATCTTGACGTTGATTTTATTGCTGTATTATTTACTTTTTTGCGTTTTTCGATTCCTGGTAAGGAAAAATGATATGTCAAAAATCTAATGATTAACGTGAACCCGCGATCATGGCGCTTGCACAGCGTCGAAATATCGGAAGCTCCAAATTATAAACAATCACGGAAGATATAGTTTTAGTTTTCATCAAAATCGGGCTCGAAGCTGTTATGTCGGTACTTCGTGTGTGACTTTGAGTATTATTCTCCGTTATTCCCAAGTTTGAGTATCAAAAAAAAAAAAGTTTTTATCCACACTTTGATACATTTTTTTTTAATAATTATTTAATTTTACTGTATTGTATTTTAGTAGTCAAAAATGTTTTACTATAACTGTGTAATGCTAACCTAGTGACCCTTTTTACCTTATCTTAATTTTGTTAACTTACGGATAATGTAGTGCGCTGCTATATTGTTATTACTAATGAACCTATATTATTATCTGTAAACATATTATATTGTGGCTGTTTATTGTCCCATAATAATTAAAATAAAATAAATACAGCCGGACAGGACGAATCTATAAGGGTTCCGTTTTTTTTTCCATTTGGCTACGGAACCCTAAAATTCGCGGACACCATTCACCAGGTGGGAGGCCTTCCAACGCTGCACCGGCTCCTACCTGCAGGCGGACACCATTCCAAACCTTTCTACCTCATCTTTCTATTCACTAACAACAACGAGAAATAATACTTACACAACACAATAATCGCCAACAGTAGGTGAAACGTCGCCATATCCAAAGTGAATTGCAATAAAACGTAGTTCGGAACATATAATGTATGATTTAATCAAAGAAAATAATCATTTCATTATTGCAGTTGATCACGCATGACTAATCTACGAGGTATGTACTACAAGACAACTATGTAAGCAAGCATTTTACAAGATGGACGATTATATCTCTGATAAAAATGCTTGGCACAATGCCGGTCCTGCTCCACATGGACAAGGGCGCGTAAATGGATAGCATTAAATAGTATTGTTGGAGCTGCTGAAGATTGTACAACTATCTTTGCATTGTATAGATTCATTTTTTTTTTGATATTATACAACCGCATAGCCCATATTGTGTGAGTACTACGTACTAGAAAGCTATCATTCGCTGGAAACCTAAGTCTTTTCTTGACTTGAATGTGCCCTAGCAGTTTAGAGCTCACTCTAATGTCTCGCTGATGGTGGCGCGTGTGTCGGATCATTTAGTTCCCTTCAAAATGGTTGAGTTGAATGGTGACATGCGTCATGTTCGTGAACGGGCGCTGTCTGTTGTGACTGGTCATCTCTTGGTTGCCACGGCTGATTTGAATTAATTATTTAATTTTTGAATTCTTTTTGTTACTATGGACACTTTTAACGTGCACATCTTGCTACATCGCTCTCACATAATGTACCATCTCAACATGAATGATGTAACCAAGATTTTGTAAAAATATTCTGATTTAAAGGAGTGTCCATGGAGTTTCTTGTCCGTTCTTCTCCATAGAGATCAACGTTAGGGAATGGGCAACTACAGTACTTTCACAGTTTTTATGCGTTGTGACTGGGACTGTAGCTACATTTCATTGTTATCTTTGTTTCGACAGTTCAAAAGTGCCTGTAACTAACCTACTTGAAATAAATGCTTTGATTTTGAAACAGAATTATTTTTATTGATTTTAATAGAAGACTTTCTTCCTTTCAAGCTCTTTGATGATAGCTTTCGCTCTCTCTGCCACATGATTTTCTTCAAACGGGACATATTTAAAAGAACAGTTGCCTTTATACGCCAATCTCCAACCTGGAAAAAAATATGGCGCTTAGGTTTTGAATCTAGTTATTGATTTATATGCAGGTTTGCAAAATATTTTCGATATTCTGTATATCCTTTTCGGATCGGGCGGAGGTTATGAATGGAATCCACCAGCATCTCTTTTTTTTAATTTATCTTACCTAAAGCAGACATTAAAACAAAGTGGATAAACGAAGTACTGCTTACTAATGATGAGCTGTGACATAATCATTCCTATAGCTCTTTGAGTTTTATTTCAGACTTGATGAGAATTTGTTTACCTCCGGCTTGCTTTCGAAGAAAAATGTTGCCATTCGAGGTCAAGCAGAATGCTTATTTTCTTAGGCGTGCAAATTCTCTTGTCTGGTAGAAGAGTTTTTTTTTTGTATTAGATAGATGTTCTTCAACATAGACTGCTTATTTCTGTCCCGAAATTCCGAGTATCTCCGTATTCAATTTGTCTTCTTTATTCGTCCTTTTATTGTTATAGGTTCCTCAAGGTAACTCGTTCGTATTACTTGAAACGAATTTCTCAGAAATAGAAAATATAATTATAGAGTTAAGGCATAATTGTGCAGTAGGTCACGATGGAATACCAGCCTCAGTTATTAAGTCTGCCAGACATGTACTTGTTCCCGCTATAACGCATATCTGTAATGTATGTATCTCAAAAGGTATTTTCCCCGACACTTTTAAGAAGGCGTTAGTCACACCGGTATTTAAGGGTGGGGATGGTGACCGTGTCGAGAACTATAGGCCTATATCTGAACTCACCACACTGTCCAAGATTATGGACAAGGTTCTAAACAAATGATTGCTTAGTTATCTTGAATGCAACAACATAATTGCGCCAAACACATGTTGCACCGACCCCAAATAAATTGGGATAAGGGCAGAAGAATGATGATTATTGATGATACACGTTGGTCACAAGCATGGCTGCTTGGTGTGGGCGATTCCCAGGTTGAGAAGAGCCTTGTTGGGTTTATTCATTGAGAATTTCTCGGTACAGCCAAGGAGTCTGGATTTATGCACGGTTGATGAAACTAGGCTTGCCCCGTGTTACATGAGATTTGGACATGGCTGGCTAGGTGTGGATGTGCTATTGTGTGCACCTCTGTCTGGTGCTTGGGGTATTGCAGGCTTGGTGTCATGTTGTGTTATGTGATGTAGATACCATGCAAGAATAATAAGAGTGCGTTAAATGGGTGCAATGTAAAGTGAACATTAAAATTATAATACCAGCCTGTTACTGTTTCACTGATGGGCAAGTGTCTCTTCTCATACAGAGAAAAAAAAAAGAGAAAATAAGTGCTTAAATAATATCAAACATACATGAGTACTGTTCGACAGAATTGCAATGTTTAATTGGATTAAGTGAAGAGGCCTGTTAATTAATGAATAAATAAATATGGTTATACAGGTCACTAAGTTACAAGTAGGTACTATGTAACTTTAATGTGGATCCAATGTAAATACATTATGTTATCATACAAATCAAAGCTAAATAATTAGTTTATTTTAACAAAATATAGGTAAACTTAAAATTATATTTAAAATATACTTAAAATATAATTACATTAAGGATAATAGATAGAGTAGATACATTTTTAGATAAACTTCGTGATCAAAGGACATGGCCAATTTCTGTATGGGCGTTTGCATAGTTATGAAATTTAGTGTACAATGATAATTTTTGGTGTTTCATATTCGTGAATATTGCCATATTAAATTGCATAAAATAAAAAGCACAAAGAACTTCTCATTACAAATAACTAGACGTAAACAGTTTCATGTTACCTTCTATCAGATTGCTGGCAATAAGTGTATGAATAATGATTTTGCTATTAAAAACCTCAAGGCGTTTTAAAACAGCGAACTGCTGTGAATTTATTAGTTATAGTTTTAGAATTATTAGGCATTTCAATAAGATCCAAAATCCTTATTTCAGGTGGCCATTCTACCTGAACTAAGGCTTTTTAACCATATGTTGATTACATTTACTGAACTGAGAAAGTCCGACAGAAAACTGAGACAAAGTATACCTATGTTATTATTGTCACATTTATTGAGACTCTGAGAAAGTGACGTTTTTGACGTTCAGTACCGTCATTTTGACATTGACAATGACACATTATAAAACGCGTTCCGTTTTATGGTACGGTTACGTTATTACTATAATTGTGTGAAATAAATATATCTTACGTATCAACACTTCAAAATATAATTTAATTTCATGGTAGAAATACCAATGAAAACAGTTTTGTTTAAATCAAATCCAGGTAAGAGCATTTGTCGTTCATTTCACATACATATCTACAAGTAGTATGCGTGGTGTAGAACGTCTATTATTCTATTTATCTTTCTCTGTGGTCCATGATGGCTAAAGTTGACAAATGAGACTTTGAATTCAACTTGCATTACTTATTATATTGTAATCAATACTTCCAAGTGCAGAGAGGTTAAAAACTACGCAACAATTCACTTCTCTATTATTCTTAATTATATTGACTATGTAAGTGTACATCGAATGTACTTTTTTGTCCATATCCTTTCAAAATGTAGATTTGAAAAACCAGATGATCATGTAGATCAGATTGTAGAAGAATCTTCATCATTTGAGTTAAGGAAAAAGATTTCTGTTGATGAGGACGAAGTTACTTTGGACAAGGTGGTGATTGAAGCCAATATATTGAAATCAGTATGTAGTATTAACTAGATACATAAATATATACAAGGAAAAGGAAACACACATGAAGTTAATGCAGTTGCAAATAAAATAGAGTAACCATGGAGTTTCTTGCCGGTTCTTCTCCATAGGATACGACCAACCCGAACCGTGCACCCTTTTTCGACGTTTTATAAGTGGCCATGTAGGTCTATGTGAAACAAAATATTATGATTTTGGAGACTAGAGAAGAATTCAGATTACGACAAACAATTAATTGAGTGGACTAAATGTGGGAGTAGTGCACACAGACCTCAAGACTTGTCCGGCTAAAGGAAAAAGTGTTCCTCAAAACTAGCAGAAACTCGAACAAAACAAAAAACTGTAGGAACTAAATACAGTAAACGACCACGTCAAGGAAACGCAGTTAAATTCTTTTGAAAAAGAGGAAGTATAATATATTTACAAAATTAACGATGATATGGAGGTAGAATGTGATGTTCAGGAGTGAAATGGAAAATGCTAATTGATTGTTGTAGATTAAATTAGTTATCTGACGAAGTTTGCAAGTATTTGAAATGTAACAACGGAAGTTGTTGTAAAGAGGTTAAAGAACCAAATAAAACTTGTAGCCTACGGCATTAAAACTCCTTGATTGTCGAAGGAAGTTTTGAATTTTCTGTAAAGATAAATGGTAAAAAGGAACCGAGTATCCTAAAATGTAAAAAAAAAGTTTAGGAAACTAATTTGATAAGGACACAGTGTTACAACTAGGTGTGCTGAAATTGGGCACCAGTGTCAATCTTATCTAGCAACCTAAAGATAAATCGCAGAAGCAGTACCAGCACAAACTGAACTGGTTCCAGGATTCTAGCAAATTTCATTTCAATATTTTATTGATGTAGATTAGCGTATTTATACAAACAAGCTCTTCAGCTTACAGTATTGGTATAGTTGGAAACTTCAGATGATGTACGAAGATATAGCCAGATAGAGAAGGAAGAAGCATTTGCTCTTGTCTGGGCTATCGATCATTTAAACATCTTTATTTTTGCAATTTGATTTGGTTACCGATCACAAAATACTGGAGTTTTAGTTAAATGTTCATATGTAGTCTAAACCTTGTGCCGTGTTGATTATGGTTTTACGAAGAAATTCTTGAGGTTACCCAGTCTCCATCACCGCTGAAACTGGGAAGACAATTTGTTAGCAAGGAATTTTGGACTGTTTGTAAAGAATGTAACATTCGACGGTACTGTAATATGAATACGGTTACCTATTGGCCCAGACGAAGGAAAAGTTGAGCGACAAAATAGAGTTATATTAGAGCTAAAACACAAAGATGTTAGAGTGAGATATTCATAGAGAATTTTTCTCTGAATATCTCATGCTGTATAAATTTAACCCCACGTTCGGTTACGCGGCAGAAACCATCAGAACTCTTCCTTAGAATATGTCATTGACAAATGAGGCAATAATGAAGTTAGTAAAAAGAATATTAAAGTAGGTATTCTTTTTTACGTTATCATCATATATCCTATTTCTGTTTTTTTTTTTCTAATAAAGGAAGTAAAGGAATGTATAAATAGGAAGACGAATTCATACGGACCCAGAGGTTAGAGTAGACGATAAAGTTTATAGGAAAGGTATGAAAAGGTTTCATAAACTATTAAGCAACTTCATTCCTACTCCACACTTAGCGGAGGCAGCGTAACTAGGTAAACCCTCAGAAGGTAAAGTATTTTCATTAAAACACATATAATAAGGAAGGGATGTAGTGTATCTATTTAAACACAACACACCAACACAACAACACCAACACTGCAACACAACACACACGCACGGCACGGCAACACTGTCTCACAGCCACAAGTAGTCAAGTAGCTGTCACTAATGACAACTGTCAGTCACCACGAATGGCGGGAAGTTGGAAGGTGAAGCGTACCCTGGACTGGGGTCGGTGGTGTAGTGAGCCTGTGATATAGTTAGTAAATTGTGTTATCAACCTATTAGCTCTGCTACAAGTGAATACTACAGTTACAAAGAGACTGGCGAATAAATTACCGCTATAAGTATTGTTACTTTTACCGATACCAATATTAGTTACAGACTTACGGGTATCGTTATTAATATCGTTACTTTTTCATCGTTACCATAACGGTAATTGGTAACGTTATACAAAAATAAAGGTAATTTGGTCCCTGGCCACAACTTCATTAAACAACTGTTTAAGGAGTTTACAATGTACGTTCGTTAATTTGAGGGTACTCACACTAAAATTTGAAGTAAACAAAGTTCCCCAGACCACTTGTTTTTAACTTTTTCACCAATTAGTCGAAGCACTAACGTTAAGCGGTAACGTTGTAACTAATATTGAATCGGTTCACTAGTCACTTGAATTGTCCAGTTACATAAAATTTTAGCACTAACTAGTTTTTGCACCAAAATATTATTATTATTTATCATGAGAACTTTGAAAGTGATCTCACTCAATGTACAATTTTTGGCAGATCGCCTATAATTCTAAGTTAGATGATGTGTATTCTGGCCCATATGTGATAATTAAGGAGTTAGATAATGATCGATATAAACTAAGACGTATAAAAGGTCTTAGAGGATACAAGAAGTTTACAGGCCTAGTATCCGCTGATTCCTTACATTATATCGTAGCGTTGCTTCTTCTTATTGTCCGATAGCGCCAGTAGTGTGGATGAACAATTGGAAATCGAAGATGTCGTAGATCTTCTTGAGAGCTAGATCAAAGTTCATTTTCCCATAATTTAACTTGTTTCTTGAGCTGACTTGTAATCATAGTTTTGTTGTTTCCATTGTGGGAGCAACTGTTACAGGATCGCGAGTGTAACTCGCTAGCCAGTTAAGCCGGCTGTTAAGTCCGCCACGCCTAGCCGCTACGTCACTTCCCCACCACGTGAGCCTTGCCCCGCCAAATTAAGGGGGGAGGTAAAGCCCGAAGCGATGATTTTGTATATTCACTTAATAATAATAATTTAAAGGGAATCTGTCCGAATAAAAGTATAAATCAATTCCGGTTTATCTTTTACCACTGTCGTTAAACAATAATTATTACACAGAAGATTCTTGTTGAGAGACGATCTCTCAACGCCTGGGGAGGTGTTTAGAATAGGGAATATGCATGATTTTTTATTATTTCTTAAATTAATCATTAAAATAGAAAAAAATATAAATAGGCTTGAAAATAGTAAAAAAAAAATCTAAGTGAAATTTAAAACTTTGAATAAAGAGCCGTTCAAACGCCACCATTTTGCGCGCGCTTTTGATGACGTCATTGGTTGTGTCCCGTGTTTGTTTATTAAAGCGTTTCAGTTACTTTAACTTATTTTGTAGTTTTAATTGCTATACAAATCATGGAAGAAGTTAAAAAACCTTACAAATATTGTATGGTACCGAAGCACAAAAACATTATTAATAGTACACCCGACAAACCGTTTTTTCGTATTCCACGCGTTGTGAAACTACGAAAAAAATGGTGTAAGATGATGAGAAAGGATAATGTATCTCCATTATCGGTTGTATTTTGTTGTGAAGATCATTTTAACGGAAGTATGCTATATTTATGTACAGCTTAGTGTGAATTAGCTATTAAGCAATAGAAAATTCGGTCTAAAACTAACCTACTACTAGTTTACAAAAGTTCATAAAAAAATTCTATATAGAGCTTGCTTATTCCTATTGTGGTTTTACGAAATTTTGATGTTTGTGAGGGAAGTTACAGTTAATTATATTTTAGAAATTGGTGAACCTCCACAAAGAAGTGATTCCAAAGCAAGTCCTAGTACTTCCCATACAAATGTAGATCAACATCAGTACGGTAATCAAGCAAATTAAATTTAATGAGTCCTTTAGCATATTGGCATTACAATTTGGATATTCACAAAAGTACTATTACTAGATTCTTCTCTAAAAGTATACCTCTTAACGCAGCAAAACTAAAAGACTTGATTGTGTGTACAACACCATCAGGCATTTACAAAAATTTACCCATTTCTTTTAGGAGTAGGTATGCAAATGTCGATTCCATCATTGATTGCCTAGAAATTCATATAATTATGTTGACATCATAAATGCATCTATTTTCGGTAGATTATCCGATTGTGCTTTGACAAAACCAGTTTCTGTCATCGTTCTAGATTGACTACAAATATAATATTCACAAGTATATAATTATATTCACACAGGAATACAGTTTTAAACAATTTTTCTCACAAACACTACTAACTCAGTATGAATATCGACGCCGATACATCCAATGACGAGAGGTGACTCGTGACCATTGACGTCACATTTCGTTTCGACCAATGGTGACGCGTTTTGTAAGTTTGAATTTCCCTCCCTTATTTTTCACTTTTTAAATAATATTTTCTGGGTTTAATTTTGGGCTAAAATCAAATCAAATCATTTATTTGCTTGAATATGGGTAGGTACATGAGGTGATACATACAACAGAAGTTCTTTAAGCCATATCCTACCTTAACAGGTAAACAGGCTAAACATATTTGATTCTTTTTTTGCCATCGATACGCTAAGAAGATAACTAAATAAAAAATACCTTTTAAATATAATGTAAAGACAATAAAGAATCTAGAAAAAAATGTTGAGACAAATTTAAATGTTATGCATCATTATTCCCTATTATGTTTGTACTAAAACGCCTACTTAAATTCAGTTAGCAATACTGCAGAAACACGTCTCACTGTAAGTACGCTAGTACTTACCACTTTGTATACGTTTTTTTTCTTCTTCATCTTGTCTTTGCACCGAATACAGTTCTTAAATCATCGGAAGCCTTTTGTTTAAATATTTCTGGATATAAACTCCCAACAGACGGGGCTGAAATTTCGGCCAATAAAATTGGCCGAAACCGAAACTGTGGTCGAAACTAGATTTCTTAGCCGAACCCAAAACCGAATCTTCGTTCGGTCGCACAGCGCAGAGTTTGCGGATAAGTGTACGATTTTTATTTGACTGAAAATCAACTACATTAAAGTAAAAATTGCCGTTTTAGTGCATTTAAAAATGTTTAATAATTATTATCGCCGCGTTGTAGTTCGTTGTTCCAAGAATTTCTTAGGACAGTCTTTACAGAAGCCTACCGTCTTTGTGTTATAGCCGGGATAATCCTTCATGTACTTATTGATAAACTCTTTTACTTTATTTACGATATTATGGCGGTCATATGGATATATGGTTCGAAAACAGGTACCCCTATACAGCACAGACCAACCTGAAAAAATAAGTAGCACTTTATCAAACAAAAAAGGTAATTTTTAAAATACAGTGTTATTCTACATCGATTCGGATAGATACAGTGCCCTCCCTAAAGTTAGTCGAAGTTTATAACGTTCTCCAAGTTGGTTGCATTAAATCGCTCGCATAACTATTTGAACGTCTATCTTTAGCCAGCCATACCACAATTATTTAATATGCATGTCATCATTGACTGCTTAGCTCGTCATAGGCCTCATGATAATATACACTTCCGAGGTTAAATTCGCAACTATGTGTAATATTATAACACATTTTGTTCTAGTCTAATTACAACATGTGTACATCCACCCTTAACAAACGTCACGTAAGGCCGCAAGACTGCCAAGGGTGTGATGGTACATGAAAGTAAATGATAAGTTGAAGGAGCCTAACAGACCTACAAGGCTAACAGTCCCTACGACCCTAAGCCCTAAGCCCTACACAGCCCTAACCTATCATATACCTAGTATGTAATAGATAAATATATAAACAAGTGCGGGATGTCTGCACCATGCGACCTAAGGTTACAGACGGATTGGAGACAGGATGTCCAGGTATGGGAAGGGTACACTCACTGCCAGTCCCGCAGACTCACGAGACCGATCAGAGATGGCTAAAGGTGTCTTGGCCACAGTGAGGGGTAATGAGACAAGAATATAAAATTCAAATCTGATTTATTTACAAATGTTACCGCTTATATACTACTTTTTCTTAACACACACTATTATATAAAATCTTTGTGTCCTATGCGTGTAAGATGCAACCCAATCATTATCTTAACTGGGCCGCGCGTCAGCCAGGCCGAGTGCTGAGTCAATGTCCAAAGGTAACATTGAACATTCTGGCGACTCTCAGGAACAGGATCCAAGTTGGTACAGGTCGATGGTCTCGTATGGTCTGGCCTGTCCTTGTTCAGCTTCTTGTGACTGGGTGGGCACGCTGAATGGTATGCCGTACCGCTGTTGTGTCTGTTGCGGGTGTGGTGTGCTGCTGACGATCGTCGGTTGCTGCACAGGTGGCGCAGGTTTTCTTCTAGCTGCAATGATGGCTCGAAATTTACTCAAAACCTGTGGACCGAAGTAAATTAAAATACATGCTAAACTGATAATAACAAGTGAAGTACTGATGCTAGCGATGTATGTATGAGACTCCAGTTGTTTCCAAATTGTGTTATCTAGCTGAGTTTGTAGGTTTGTTTCGGATGTAACTAAATGGTCGACAACTCCTTTTGACTTGTCTAACACTAATTCTTCTTTGGATATATCTTTTATGTTTGTTGGTAAGATTTGCGTATTAATGGAGAAGTTCGTTGTTTTAGAATAAGAAGCTAGCACTCTTATCGTTGTTGTTCTTTTTGCCGCAAGTATGTTATTAAGTGTTTTAATTACGCAATTCTCGGAGATATGTAGAACTCCGACATCTTGAATAGTAATTTCTTTTCTTTGACCGTCACACACAATTGATATGGCAACCGATCTTGTCGTGATGAAGAGCCAAGTGTTTTGCATAAATAATTGCTTCCATACAACATCTGTTGATATCTTGTAGGTTTTTGACGTGCATTGGGTGTGGGTGTAGTTGTCAGTTTTAAAGAGTTGTTCAACTATGCAATTTTTATTTAATTGCATGTTCTTGACAGCTACAGGATAGCAGACAAACTCTGTAGTACTACCAAGGCAGTCTTTAAATTCTTCCTGACTTAGTTCAAAATAACGCTCGTTGTTGTAATCAAAGCCCATGAACGTCTGCTGAATAGTCAAACACTCAAATGATCCATCTGTTTTTCTCTCTGGAATTGGTGTAACGTGTATCAGAGTATATTTTGTTACGTCGTGTATTGGGAAGTAAGCGTACACTCTTATGTGCGTAGTATTTACGTTCATCTCAGTCTGTATTATTTGACCCTGGATAATTTTCAAGTTTGATGGTAGTTTTTGATTAGCCATTTTTATTATGTTGCTGATGTGTTTTGGTGTTAATATACTATATATAGTTGCTTTTTGTAAATAAATTTCAAGTAACCCTGTATAGTAGTCCATAATTTCTTTTATAAAATTATTTGCCAACTCGTAGGTTTGCATAACTTGTATCTTAATATGATTTCTGTCAATAGCTTTATACCAAACATTGTGGTCATTCATGAACGATATAGCTTCATTTAGTTTTGCTTGGAACCTCTCTAACTTTTTTTTGATTTGCTCTTCAGTTTGATTTACACCTGCTATGGTAGATATCATTATCTTTGTTTGATGATTGGCAGCGTCTATAAGGTTCTGCTGATTTTTATTTAATGTATCTATGTCCCTGTATACTTCATCATTAACTCCAAATACCGATGTTAACAGTTGTCCTAAGATACCTCGTTTCTTCCTATTATTCTTTGTCTCTGTTAGGTATTCCTTTGTTGTCTCAAACTTTGTTTTTTCTTCGTTTAAGTGGTGATAAAATTCATTGCAATGAGTTTCATCCATGATGTATTGGGTATCCTTGCAAAGTTGTTGAAATTGTGATGTTATTTTATCAATCTTTTTTTGGTCTAGCTCCAAGCTTCCTCTCTCATAATCTGCTTCAATTCTAAACGTTCCTCGATTAATAGTTGTGGTTCCTATTTTTTCGACATATAGTCCTGGACTCAAACTTTTTAACGTGAATGTGGGCGTACTCGACACGGTGCCAATTAATAGTATAATTATCGTATGTAATAGTATACCCTTTATCCAACTTTTCGGTGTTCGTAGACCTTTTTTGTTTATTGTAGCTGTTGATATATTACATTGTGTAGACGTTTGTCTGTCTTTGCTATCGCTATCGGTACCAATTTCTTTATTTTCGTTCACTGGGAGCGGGATCAACGTGTGAATTGATCTTTTCTGACAAGCGCCTGTTGCTTTTTGAAGAGTTACCACTCTAACTACTCCATCATCTCCCGGGTGTACTTCTGTGATTTTTGCTAGGGGCCATTTGCTTGGATTTATATTGTCATCCTTTATTAGTACTACAGTTCCAATTTTAGCATTTTCATGTGCTTGTTTCCATTTGTATCTTTGCTGAAGTTGATGTAGATAATCTTTTGTCCAACTGTTCCAAAAATCTTTTTTCATCTTTTGAATCTGTTTCCATTTGTTTACTAGGTCAGTATTAATGTTTTCCATTGGATCTGGTTTTCCTACTGCTTCACGGCCAATAAGAAAATGACTTGGAGTTAGTATTGTGTTGTCATTAATATTTTCTGTTTGTGCACACAATGGTCTTGAATTCAAACACGCTTCAATTTGCTGGAGAAAGGTTGTCATTTCCTCATATGTAAGTGTGGAATCTCCGATTACTCGTCGTAAATGATATTTGACTGACTTTACGCCAGCTTCCCAGATGCCACCGAAATGTGGTGATGATGGAGGAATAAAATGCCACTGTGTCCCTATGTTTGTTATTGCGTTTTGAAATTGCGGCGACTGCGTGATCTGTAATATTTCTTGATGTAAGAAGTTGGCTGCTCCTACGAAATTTGTTGCATTGTCACTGTACATGTGTGACACGTGACCTCTTCGTGCCATGAATCTGCGTAGCGCCGCGATAAATGTTTCTGTTGTTAAATCTCCCACCAATTCTAGGTGTATTGCTTTTGTTGCTAAACATACAAAAACAGCAATGTATGATTTATATGACTTATGACCTCTCCCTTTCATAGTTCTGATTTGTATTGGTCCTGCATAATCTACTCCTGTATAACTGAATGGGTAGGATTGCGTTACCCGTGCTTTTGGTAGTATTCCCATTTTTTGAGAGTTTGTGTCTCCTTTGTACCTTATGCACCTCACACATTTGTTAATTATACTCTTCACTTTCCTTTTCCCATTAATGATCCAGTATGTTTGTCGTAAATAAGCCAAAGTCAATTTGTTGCCTCCATGCAACGTTTTTACGTGTGCGTCTTGTATAATCAATGACGTTACATGATGGTTATATGGTAAAAGTATTGGATGTTTTTGATTGTACGGCAATTCGGAGTTTTGTAATCTGCCTCCAACTCTTAGTAGTCCATCCTCGTCTATAAATGGATCTAAAGTAGATAATGTTTTATTTTTCTTCAAGGGTTGTCCACTTTGTATAGTTTTCAATTCAGCTTCAAATTCCTGCTGTTGTATCTTCAGAAGTATTCGTTTGGCCGTCGCTTTTAGTTCAATACAAGAAATTGGTTTATTTGTTGTTTCTTTGTTTGCAAATCTGTAGCAGTGAGATAACACCCTTATCATTTTATCTAAACTAGAAAATCTATTCCAGAGATCATTCTTCTCAACCTCAGCTGTCGTGGTATGACTTAACTTGATTTCTTGGTACGGCTGAGGCATACGTCTCGTGATAGGGATTTGATTGGTTTTTAACCAGTGTGGACCGTTCCACCATAAAGAATAGTTAACCAATTTTTCCGGCTCAAGACCTCTTGAAACTATATCTGCCGGGTTTTCCGCCGAAATTACATGGTTCCATTCTGCGTTTGGTAATAGTTGTTGAATTTGTGACACCCTATTGGCTACGAATGTTTGCCACCGTTCTGGCTCTCCTCTTATCCAGCCTAAGGTGATCATAGAATCCGTCCAACAAGATATCGTAATATCCTTACAGTTAAATGCTTCCTTAACTTTTCCCATTAAACCGGCTAGTAGCAGTGCAGCGCATAACTCAAGTCGAGGTAGAGTAGTTTTTTGTTTCTTTGGTGCCACTTTTGATTTGGCTTGTAATAATGTAATGTAGTAGTTGTTATTGATTTTTACACGGCTATATACCACCGCTCCGTACGCTTTTTCAGAAGCGTCACTGAAACCATATAGCTCGATCTCTGTGCTGTCTGTTATGTGACACCACCGTGGTATTTTAATTTCTTCTATACTTTTAAGATGTTTTTGTAATTCAATCCATTTCTTCTGGAGTATGTCATCGACAGGTTGATCCCATCCTATGTCGTTCGTCCAAAGTTCTTGTATAAGCAGCTTCATTTTAATTACAATTGGTGCCAACCAACCCAGGGGATCGAATATTTTCGCAACTTCTGACATAATAAATCTTTTCGTTGGTTTTATATTTTCCGTAATAGTTATTTGGAAATAAAAACAGTCTTCCCGTGGTGACCATATTATGCCCAATGATTTCCTGGTCTCGTCTAACGGTAGTTTGAGTAGTTGATCGTCTTTATCTTCCACTGGTATATTTTCCAGTAGCTCTGAACTATTGGACGACCATTTCCGAAGTTTAAAACCGCCCTTATTTAACATGGATATTAACTGATTCTGCAATTCTTTAGCTGCACTTTCTTGGGATTCTCCGGATAAAATGTCATCCACGTAGAAATCTTGTAATGTAGCTTGACTCGCGATTGGGTAATTGTTTTGTTCGTCTATCGCAAGTTGTTGCAATGTTCGTACCGCCAGATAGGGGGCACTAGTTGTACCGTAGGTAACTGTTGTAAGTTCATATTCACTAATTGCGTGTTTGGGAGAAAGCCTCCATAGTATCCTTTGATGTGCGTAGTCTAATTCATTTATTTTTATAAAGCGATACATTTTCATAATATCCGCCATGAAGGCAAACTTATGTTTTCGCCAACGTAGAAGTATAGTGGATAAGTCTTGTTGTAATCGTGGTCCTTTATACATATTGTCATTAAGGCTTATTTTTGTGCTGCTTTTACTGCTCGCATCAAAAACCACGCGTAATTTTGTAGTCAGCGAGTCTTCCTTAATTACTGCCTGATGTGGTATGTAGTATTTTCCTAAGTTATTATTCGTTGTATCAACTTTTCTCATATGACCCATATGTAAGTATTCGTTCATAAAGTCAATGTATTGTTGTCGTAAATTTTCATTTTTGGCGAACTGTCGTTCTAGTTGTAGTAGTCGTGCAGCTGCTTTCCTGCGCGACTCACCGTTTAAATTTAAGTTTACGGTCGAATCCTTTAATGGAAGTCGTACCGTGTAAGTTCCGTCTGGGTTTCTTATTGTTGTTTCTTTATAGTAGTTTTCACAGATCTGGTCATCATGTGTAAGTTTGTAGTTTTGAGGAATTTCTTCTAATTCCCAAAATTGTGTAAGTTGTCGTATATCTTCGGTGCAAGTCACCATGCTCAGGATTTTAACTCCATTCTTCGTATCATTGGGATAAAATCCGGATAAAATCCACCCTAACTCTGTGTTTTGAGCGATAATTCCATCCCTTAGTCTTTCGAAACCCTGTAATAATATTCTGCTATACTCTTGGGCACCTAATATTATATCAATTGGTCCCTTTTTATAATAAGTTGGGTCTGCTATAAGTGCGTTATCCATGATTTTTTCTTGTAATTGTTGTAAATCGTTCCTTGGTAATGAACTTGTCAGTTTTGGTAGTACTATTAGCGTTACTGGCAGTTTGTAGTCGCTAGAGTACCTTGGTTGTAAAGTAATGTTGATTGTATAGTTTGACGTTTTTGGTTTTTCATCTCCGATACCTTTTATTTCGGCTTGGATTTTTTGTCGTGGGTAAGACAATAATTGTGCTACTTCTTCAGTGCAAAATGACGCTTCTGATCCTTGATCACATAATACTCTCAACAACTGCGGCATTCCATCATACGAGGTAGTTCTTACTAAAGCAGTAGCTAGTAAAGTCGTATTTTTAGCGTCGATGTTAGTTGCAGATAAATTCGATGTAGCTATATTTTGTGACTTCTCTGACCCTGCATTCTTGGATATGTATTTTTTAGCGTTGTCACCGTTTTGATACGGCTTAGATTGATGTAATAATGCGTTGTGTCCCTTATGTTGACAAATTTCACATTGTTTATAAACTGCACTCACGCATTGTTTCTGTTCATCGTGATTTAAGCAACGTTTGCACATTCTTTTTTGCACTACGGCCTTGTATCGGTCGTTGACGCATAACGCCTTAAAACTAGGGCAATGATGTATAATATGATCGTTCTTTTGACAATACCAACAGCGTTTATATTTTTCTGATGTTTGTTTATCCCGTGATTGTTGACTGTTAGTATATGACGTTGATCCGTCAAAAGACTTAAGGCAATTGAACCGGTTTTCCATGAATTTCATCATCTCGTCAAAGGGTTGTAATTTATTTCGGTTTTGCAGTTGATCTTCATACTTCGTGTTTGTTTCTTCATCCCATTTTCTACTGACTATTCTTATCAATAGAGGGCCCCAAGCCGATGTGTTTATGCGTTGGTTTTTTAGTGCCTCGAGGCATTCATTTATAGTGTCATGCATGTCTCGTAATTGTGCCGCGTTTGCTCGTTGCATTTTTGGTAAATCTAATAATTTGTCAATAAATTTTGTAGCAATCATGCGCTCGTCTTCATATCTCTGCGTAAGCAACTTCCAAGCTGTTTCGTAATTTACTTCGCTTATTGTTAGATGACGTATTAATCTTGCTGCGTCGCCTTTTACGTGTGTTTTTAGATACTGCATTTTTTCTGTAGATGAAATTGATTTGTCTTCGTGAATTATTTTCCTGAATAAGTCTTGGAATGTGTACCACGAGTCATAGTTCCCCGTGAATGTGGGAATATTTATTCGTGGAAGTTTTCCTGAGGATTTTGTCGAAATTACTTTCTCTTCTGTGTTTTGATTGATTTTTTCTTCTAATAACTCCGTTATAACATCATAGTCGTTCTGTGTATTTTCGAAACAATTGTTTCTGAAGTAGTTGTTGTCCAATGTACTTTCGGCCATTAGTAGTCCGATGTGCGTTTCTTCGATTTCTAGCCATTGTTTTTGTAGAGTTTGTAATAGTGTTTGTAAATGCCATATTGGCTTGTTTTGGGTAATGGATTCCTTAGCCTGAGATATTTTTTTAGATATCTGCGACATTCGGAACAATTGTATAAACAGTTTTGGGCTACTGACATCTGCTTTGTCTTCATCTTCCTCTATAAACCGTGGTTCATATACACTTTGCACATGTTGTAACCTTTCTTCACATTTCTTCAGGTAGTCGATTCCTTCGTCGTAACACTTTTTAATGTTGTCGAAGTAGTTTGTAGTAATGTATTTATGAGTTGATAACACCTCCTGTTCCTGTAGTCTTAAGTGATTTTCTTGAACTCGTTGAAAAACTTGGTTTAATGTCTTTTTTCTTTCGCTGATGTATTTTTCTGTTTTTCTTGTGGGCGAGTCCTTTTTTATGTTTGTCACCACCCTTCTAATCTCGTTGTAATCCGCTTCCTGGCTCCTGATTACTTCGTTTACTTCCTGTATCTCCATAATGCTCTTCTTTCTTCTTCCCTAACAGCCCTACCCTACTCTAACAGTTAAGTCCGTACTAGTGGTATCTGCGCTCTTGTTATGTCTTTGCGACTTCTCAATCAGCTGGTTAAACCCGCTTGTGGGAGGCCAGTGACCGATCCGCAACGAGAGGCTTTCCGACAGAATACCCTAGTACAATGTACTTCAGATTACTGAAAACTGATGCTTTGTTGAGTACACCAGCCCCAGCTCTCTGAAGTGTCAGTCTGTCAATGTAATTCCCTACAGTGGGCAAGGGGGACCGCGTGATTCAAATGCTCGAAGGACCAAAATGTACATCCACCCTTAACAAACGTCACGTAAGGCCGCAAGACTGCCAAGGGTGTGATGGTACATGAAAGTAAATGATAAGTTGAAGGAGCCTAACAGACCTACAAGGCTAACAGTCCCTACGACCCTAAGCCCTAAGCCCTACACAGCCCTAACCTATCATATACCTAGTATGTAATAGATAAATATATAAACAAGTGCGGGATGTCTGCACCATGCGACCTAAGGTTACAGACGGATTGGAGACAGGATGTCCAGGTATGGGAAGGGTACACTCACTGCCAGTCCCGCAGATTCACGAGACCGATCAGAGATGGCTAAAGGTGTCTTGGCCACAGTGAGGGGTAATGAGACAAGAATATAAAATTCAAATCTGATTTATTTACAAATGTTACCGCTTATATACTACTTTTTCTTAACACACACTATTATATAAAATCTTTGTGTCCTATGCGTGTAAGATGCAACCCAATCATTATCTTAACTGGGCCGCGCGTCAGCCAGGCCGAGTGCTGAGTCAATGTCCAAAGGTAACATTGAACAACATGCTTTAAACTGCTGAAGAATACGTAATTACAAATTGGTGATTTTATTCCTAATTTGACCTTCCAATTTTTGCGTAGTTCTAAACAGATAAAAATTTCGATAGATTTCATTTATTCTCAAAGATTGATATTTAGGGTTGTCAGGCTTTATTCCATTAGGGTTGTACATCATGTGGGTAGAAGATGGGTTTCGTGCAATGAAAATACACTGGGTGCGATACACATTTTCTATTAAATTAACAAATTACTTGACATTACAACTTAACACAATGAGTGAATTGAGGAGCTCGTGGCTAAATAAGAACAGCCGCTCGGATCGATCTTTAGGTTAAGCCGTGCTTACCTAGGTTGGTCCATGGATGGGTGACCACCCATTACATACCGAGTTTCCTCCGTGCCTCGGAAAGCACGTTAAGCCGTTGGTCCCGGCTGTCATTTGTAGATCTTTGACAGTCGTTACAGGTAGTCAGTGGCCCGAAAGTCTGACAACCAGTCTTACCAAGGGGTATCGTATTACCTAGCACTAACTGGGTTGTGGAGGTCCGACAGGCAGTCGCTCCATGTAAAATACTGGTATTCAGCTGCATCCGGTTAGACTGGAAGCCGACCCCAACATAGTTGGGAAAAGGCTAGGCAGATGATGATGACAACTTAACACAATGAATCGGGATACAGTTCCAGGACGTCGCAACTGCGCTGCGATCTGACTTTCAACTGTCCACTGTCACCTCGAGCTGAAAACATCAGGGCTCTGTAGAAACACGCTGGGTGGGTTAAACTTGTCAGTAGGTCGCGTATTTTTTTTAGTTTAATGGGCCTACTCTTGACCTCAATCTAGTCCTGAGAACAGAGATGAGGTCGACGATGGAACGAGCTAACCCAAAAGAAGCCTATTATCTCGCGACTTAAACAGATTGGGGTCATATGAACTTGGGAACACCGACGAAGGCAAGGAATTCCACTCCTTGGCTGTGCGGATAATAAACGATGTGGCAAAGCGCTTCGTGCGAATGTGTGGAACATCGACAAGGAATGGGTAACCAGCAGTACGTCTGGACTCCCGATGGAGGAAGGGAGATGGTGGAATGATCTCGTGGAGCTCTTGGGCACACTCACCGAAGTACAGCCTGTAAAAAACCGACAGCCATGCAACCTTGCGCTGGTGGGCCAGGCTATGAAGCTTGGTACCCACCAGCTTATCGTCACCAATGAGCCTCTTGGCTCTGCGCTCAACAGAGTCGAGTGTGGCTAATTGGTACCTATTTGGCTGAGCCATCCCAAAGGTGACAGCAATACTCCATGCCGGACCGAACTTGAGCTTTATATAAGACTAAAAGCTGTCCTGACTTGAAGTAACGCTTAACCCAATTTTTTAGGATACTCAGCTTTTTTGCCGCTGCTTGAGCTTTCGACTCAATGTAGGCACCGAAGTTGAGATTCGCACTCAACTTCGATGTAATGTCACCACTGGCAAGCTTGCGATTCATTTTATGTCCGTACCAATGACCGGATCCGACAGATATATTTAAAAAACCCATGGCCATGAGATCAAACCAATGGTCTCAAAGAAAGAGAATCAAAATGAAAAAAAAAAGAAAGTTAAGATTTTCTGCTTGCTGTTTTTTGCAAAATTAAACCGATCATTTAAATACATGCCCTTTCTTAACGGTTAAGTGAATGAATCCGCGTAACACTGGTATGTTTCCTTCACTCGTCAGTTTATTTAATTCGACAGTTTCGTTGATTAGTCAGTTTCGCTGATTGGACGGTTGTGTGAATTCGACAGTTGCGTCAACTGGACAGTTTCAATAATTGGCCAGTTTCTTCGATTCGATAACGTTATTCAATTCGTCAGTCGAAGTACAGTCGGTGGAAAATTCATAGATTTTAAAATAAGACAAAAATGTAATTATTTCAGCAAACATAATACAAAAAAAAAGATCTCTCAAATTAGATAAACAATTCAAAAACCTTATTTAACATTATAAACGCAAAGCATTTATACTCGTAAATACTTCCAATGTAAGCAACATTTTGTATTATACACGGTTAATTTTATATCGTTCTGGAGCCGAAACACAGTACTCCAGTCGAGTAATAGTTACTTATTGGCATTGTTATTGTTTTATTAAGACATCAAATAGAGAAGCTAGAAATTTATCACTTTTTTTCTGTCATTCGACTTTCGAGTTAAATCTTAGTAGCTCTTCCACTATATCATTTACTAGCTTTTGCCCGCGGCTTCGCCCGCGTGCAGTTCGGGAATTGCCCACGGGATCTTGCCTACTTCTGGGATAATAAGTAATCTACATCTATTTGTATCAGACTATAATCTATCTCTGTGCCAAGTTTCATCCAGATCTGATCAGCCGTTCTGGCGTGATTGAGTAACAAAGATCCATTCATCCAAACTTTCGCATTAATAAATAGTTTATGTAAGATATATATGTAATATTAGTATTTAGGGTTCCGCACCTCAAAGGGAAAAACGGAACCCTTATAGGATCACTCGCGTGTCTGTCTGTCTGCCTGTCCGTCTGTCACAGCCAATTTACTCTGAAACTACCGGACCGATGGAGTTGAAATTTGGTACATATATGTAAGTCATTGATTCAAAGACGGACGTATAAATTAATTTTAAACAGGAGAGCCACTTTTGGGTCGTAAATTAAAAAATGAAAATAAAAATATTTCTAAACTACATCGTCTTATATCAAAAACTGTGATACACGTGTCTCATAATTT
Organism: Eurois occulta; assembly: GCA_950022335.1. NCBI lineage: Eukaryota > Metazoa > Arthropoda > Insecta > Lepidoptera > Noctuidae > Eurois > Eurois occulta. The sequence goes on from OX465497.1 coordinate 18,528,308, forward strand.
TAATTGAAGAGTGATGTGTACATTAAGTTTTGAGTCAACCGACCCAGAGAATATTAAGTTTCACAGAAAATTCAACCCCCATTTCAAAAAAAAGAATACATCCTTCAAATTTCATGTCATTAAGACCAGTGGTTGATATATCAGTCAGTCAGTCAGGACTTTGATTTTATATTGCGGGATGATTTTGGAAAAACTGTAAGTAGAGTATGTAGACTTTCAAGTCCCTCCTGCGAAGCAGTCATGCTAGCGAAGGAGGCGGCGGAACGTGAGAGGGAGAGAGCCTCACGTCCCAGCCGCCGCGGGAGGAGAAGCACCGGGCGTCGGGGGCCACGCCGTGATGGGTCTCGGCCACCGTAGGCCTGTGGACGGTGAGTAATGGGCTAGCTCGCCGTCCGTCCGTCGTATGACGACAGGCCGTGTCGACGGTGCGTTCGTGTTCCACGCGCGCCTCAAAGAGATGTCAGCAAACGGGAGGGGCCCGCAAGGGCCGATGCCTGCCAGGGCTGCGGGACTGTTCGAAAGAGATACCGCGGCCCTGGAACATAAAGGGCCAAAGAAGGAACATGGGTGGTTTTTAGTCAGTAAGAGTCTGACACTCCCTTCCGCTCCGCCCAGAGCGGGAGGGGTCATTTGATGATTTCCCACCCTCCAAAAAAAACAAAAAAAAGGGGTGGAATTTCGAAAAACCCTTTCTAAGTGGACCCTTTGCCACTGGTAGGTACCAGTGGCGAAGAGTGAAAATTGAGTCAGGGGAAACCGAAGAAAAAATGAGAATTGTTTTTTTTTCCTATGTTTATTTGGACCTCATTAACGTTATCAGTGACCTCAAAAACTATGAAAATGATAACCCTGATGAAAAATCAAAAAAAAATGGTTGGTGCCATTTAGAATTTTCATTTTGACCTAATTTTCGATATCAGCGACCCTGAAAACCATGAAAATGACATCCATGACGAAAAAACCAAATATTTTCGTCCGCACCATCTTGGATTTTCATTTTGACCACATTTTCGTTATCAACGACCCCAAAAACCACGAAAATGACATTCATGAAGAAAAACCAAAAATTTTCATCGGCGCTATCCTGAATTTCATTTTGACCTAATTTTCGTTATCAGCGACCCCAAAAACCACGAAAATGACACTCATGACGAAATAACTGATTTTTTTTGCTGGCGCCATCATCGATTTACATTTTGGCCACATTTTCGTTTTCAGCGACCCCAAAAGCCATGAAAATGACACCCATGACGAAAAAACCTGAAATCTTCATGGGCGTAGTCTTGAATTTTTATATTTTGACCTCATTTTCGTCATTGGCGACCCCAAAAACCACGAAAATGACACCCATGACGAAAAAACCGAAAAAAAAACAGGACTGAATTTCATACTGGGGGATGATTTTGGAAAAACTGTGATACACGTTTCTCATAATTAATCTCTTCTTAACTGAAGAGTATGTACACAAATTTTCAAGCCCATCGACCGCGAGAATAAAAAGTTTCATAGAAAACTCAATACCCATTTTTACCCTCTTAGGGGTAGAATTTCGAATAACCTTTTCATAGTGGATACCTACTCTTCACAAAGAATACGCCCTCCAAATTTCATTTCTCTAGGACCAGCGGTTTGGGCTCTGCGTTGATATATCAGTCAGCCAGGACTTTGAATTTTATATTGGGGGATGATTTTGGAAAAACTGTGATACACATCGCTCACAATTTTAACTGCAGAGTATGTACACAAACTTTCAAGTCAATCGACCCCGAGAATAAAAAGTTTCACAGAAAATTCAACACCCCAATTTACCCTCTTAGGGGTGGAATTTCGAAGAACCTTTTCTTATTAGATATCTACTCTTCACAAAGAATACACCCTCCAAATTTCATTTCTCTAGGGCCAGTGGTTTGGGCTGTGCATTGATATATCAGTCAGTCAGGACTTTGAATTTTATATTGGGGGATGATTTTGGAAAAACTGTGATATACATTTCTCATAGTTTTAACTGAAGAGTATGTAGACTTTTAAGTCAATCGACTCGAGAATAAAAAGTTTTACCGAAAATTCAACACCCCATTTCTCCCCTTTAGGGGTGGAATTTCGAAAAACCCTTTCTTAGTGGATACCTACTCTTCACAAAGAATACACCCTTTAAATTTCATGTCTTTAACACCAACAGCTTAGGCTGTAAGTTGATATATCAGTCAGTCAGTCAGGACTTTGAATTTCATATTGAGGGATGATTTTGGAAAAACTTTGATACACGTTTCTCATAATTGTAACTGCAGAGTAGGTACACAAATTTTCAAGTCCATCGACCGCGAGAATAAAAAGTTTCATAGAAAACTCAACACCCCATTTTACCCTCGTAGGGGTAGAATTTCGAAAAACCCTTTCTTAGTGGATACCTACTCTTCACAAAGAATACACACTCCAAATTTCATTGCTCTAGGACCAGCGGTTTGGGCTGTGCGTTGATATCTCTGTCAGTCAGTCAGGACTTTGAATTTTATATATATAGATAGATAAAACAGGTTTATTTAGCGTTGTGTCAGTCTATTCTAACCTATTGCATAACATCCTGGGGGGGGGGGGGGGGCGGTAAATTCGATTCTTCTCCCTCTAGAACGTGCTCAAAGAGCAATTCTAAAGGTTGCTACCTTTCGTCCGTTTAGATTTCCTACACATCTGCTCTACAAAGCATGTAATGTGCTCACAGTACGGCAATTATTTATTCTTCACATTATATTACAGCAGCACTCTACCCTTCCCTATGACCCAGTTCCTTCCGATAGGAGAAGAAAAGACCTGGTTTGCACAAAGCCTCAAACTAGACATGCGTTTGCTAGTCGATTTTATGTGTTTTTAGGATCTTTTCTGTATAATAGACTCAACAAGAAACTAAACTTCTATAGTCTAAGTTATAGGAAATGTAATTTTGTAATATCGGATTATTTAGCGATGCTTAATTACACGGACACAGAAAAACTTCTAGAAGTCCTGGTTTGATTTGATATGTCATCTCCTCGTATTTAGTTGTACATATTGTTATTAAGTTAGTTTTAATGTTTACTGTTTTTGTTCCTAGATTTACTTTATTTTAAAACGTTTCCTGTCCTAATTAAATTATGCATTGTAAAGTGATGGCCTGAAACACAGGTTTAAATAAACCTAGATCAGGCAGGTCGCTACCTAACATTTGATTTCGCCATTATCGTAACTTGCAACAGTTATATATATTTTAGTTATAGTTTACTTATAAGCACTAATATACAATTGTTTAGAAATAACACTACTGCACCTAAATGTACACTTTTGTAATACCTACTTTTTGAAATAAATTATTATTATTCTATTCTATTCTTATTATCTCACAACAAATCCAAATTACAACTAATAACATGATCAAAAAAATTAAATACTAAAAAAATACAATAAAATTATTCAATGTCAACTAAAATTGTACATAATATATACACAATACTACAGGTCGTCAACGGAAAAGAGACACTTATCCAGTAGAAATGCTTGAAACTTTGTTTTAAATGAAAATGTATAAATTAGGCTTTTTAATTGTAATGGTAACCTATTGAATTATAGCACTGCTTGATATTGTGAACTATGCTTCACAATGTTGAAATGAGGACTTATCTTATTTCTCAAATCTTTCCTATGTGTACTCTCCCTGATCAGTCTTTCCTCATTCGTTTCATATTCGTGTGTGTGCTTTTTAAGATTAGTTAGAAGGACTAGCTCGTAGAGACTGGGTACTGTGAGGATGTTTAAATCTAAGAAATGTGGACGACAACTCTCTCTTTGTGAAATACGGACAATGGTACGTATTAGCTCTTTTCTGAAGGACAAAAGCTCGTTGGCAGTTATAATTATAGCTGTTCCCCCAAAATTGTATGCTGTATCTTAGTTTAGACTCAATTAGCGCGTGGTATACGATTTTTAAATGTTTAGTATCAATTTCGTCTCTAAGGGTTCTCAACGTATAACACGCGGATGATATAGATGCATTAATGGCGGCTAGTTAATTTTTCCAATTTAATCAGTCATCTATGTGTACTCCCAAGAATTTAGCTTCTCTCACGAGTTCAATTTTGTCGTCATTTAGTATAATTTCCATGGTGTCTTTATTTCGAGCAGTTGTTTTGAATAAAATTACCTTGGTCTTTGTACTATTAATTTTTAACTTATTTACGGTAAACCATGAATAAAGATAGCTTATAGCTACAGTAACTTTTTTTGCAAGTTCTTTTGTGTCATTTGCCCCAATGATGGCATTTGTGTCATCCGCAAAAACCATCTGATAGAAGAAGAAGAAGAAGAAAAAAACACGTCAACGTAGGACTCAAATTGTGTGCTCTTTCACCTAACCACCATTTTAACTAGACCCCTGCAGTGGCTCATAATCTGATTAAATCAAAAACAATTTTCATTTTTTTTACGGTTTACTTGCCGATGAAAAGTTATACCATCTTTTTTGTAATTAGATATCTTGCAATATTTCCCACAACACGTCACCGCGCATGAAGGTATTTTGATGGTGTCGATTTTTTTTTTTTTTAATTACATAAATTTGCATAAAAAGTTATACCTATTTGTAATGATTTAGCGTGCACACAGGTCTAACAATTGGACACAACTAACATGGTTACTAGTACCGTACCGTATACATAGGCGACAAAATACTAATAGTTTTCGAGCGCCGGGGCACTGTATGCTCAGTCAAGTGGTTATAAGTCTTTGACTGGTACCTATTCAACTAGACAACGAGTACGCTTGGGAGTTGTATTTAAGAAATATGCAAAATAGCTGTTTACAGATTTTGATGCACTGTTGAAATTGATATCACCAATTTTGAATATGTTACCTTTCAAATCAATTACAAAGGATTCCACTTTGCAGAACCAGTCAAAATACATAGAATCCACGGCACTTGGAGGAATATACAGGGCACAGATATATACACTAATTCCTCTAATGCAAAACTTAACCCAGAAATCTTCTCCATCGGCAGTTTCCAACTCATTTGCTCGAACAGGATCCCCGGCTTAGCAGTTACCGCCACCTCCTGGTCTGTTTCTATCTCGGCGTACTACATTCCAGCCAGTGGACAATCCAGGAATATCTCAGTACCAACAATAATGTCATAATCCAGAAGTGACATATTGGTTTTCTATCAATGCAACTTAAAAAATATTAAGCGTAGTTATTGTTCTCGTGCGAGTAGGGCGATTCATTACGACAGGCATAGGATTATTCGGTATGTGGAAATCGCTTGTCCTGTTCATTGGTGCGAAATCGACGAGAGGCAATCCACGGCTCAATCCGAGTATTTTCTGGCCAAATCTCCGGCGAGAGAATGCAATCATAGTAGGCCATCGGTGCCACCAGTTTATATGACCTATAATTGCCTTTTGTTTTTACTTCATCTACGACACATTTTGCTTGAGGGTACAGTTGTTGTAGGTATCCTGCAATTTCGTCAGGACCGGACTCCATATTCCACAAGTGTATGCTTTTGGTTTCTTCAGCCGCCCGAAGAGAAATAATATTAGGCCCAGTAGTACAACGAATAGAATTTTGTCGTCTTTTATTGCTGGGCAGTCCATCAGTAGGAGCAGCTCACACGTGCGTACCGTCAGCGGTTCTCACAATCTTCCCTCAAATTCCCTCATGGAATACTGGTGATTCTTGCTTTTAGAGTGGGCAGAGTCTTGGGAAGTATATACTGCTGTTGTGTGATTTGATGGAGAGACAGTTACGACTGGGGCTGCGAGCACAGACGAGTTGGTAAGGTCCAAATCCCTAGCTGGCTCCGTGTCGACGTAAACAGGATCGTCATTATTGATTTGTGGTTCATCGGTTGTGTGAGCTGAACTTACGAAGTCCGAGTGTCTAACAGTAGGATGGTTACTAGTGATGAGTTGGGCCTTGTCGATACTTGATAAAAATCTGACCGCGTCTCACTTGTAGGCTTAGACTTCGAAGTTTTAGACACAGAATGTGAATTTTTAGACGCAGACTGCGAAGTTTTATACACAGACCACGAATTTTTAGGACGCCTTATACTTATATTATTCGTCTTTGTTACTTCTCACCCCTTTTTTTTTTTTTTTTTTGGAGGGTGGGAAATCATCATATGACTCCTCCCGCTCTGGGCGAAGCGGAAGGGAGTGTCAGACTCTTACTGACTAAAAACCACCCATGTTCCTTCATTGGCCCTTTATGTTCCAGGGCCGCGGTATCTCTTTCGAACAGTCCCGCAGCCCTGGCAGGCACCGGCCCTTGCGGGCCCCTCCCGTTTGCTGGCAACTCTTTGAGGCGCGCGTGGAACACGAACGCGCCGTCGACACGGCCTGCCCGTCGTCATACGACGGACGGACGGCGAGCTAGCCCATTACTCACCGTCCACAGGCCCGCGCCTACGGTGGCCGAGAGTCATCACGGCGTGTTACTTCTCACCCCTCAGGATTAAATATAGACGCAATTGGATCTGCCTGTTTCGAATACTGTTGATAACTGATGATATTAGCTTCCATAGATTTACGCCAAAAGAAACGGTTTTTAAGCCTTATCGTCGCCTCAACGCCATTTAATTTTGTTCGGATCTCTGCCGCCCAGAAATACAGCACTCAAAAGGACGCCTTTTGTAGTCATCGCCCACATTACCACATTTTGATCAGCCAGTGAGTTCTCACACATAACATAATATCACGCCTGTAATCCCCGAATGATTAGGCAGAGGTGTACCTAATCGTACAACCACATTTCGCCAGTTATGTCCCTTGTGATAGGGGGCGAGCCTATTTCCACCAAATGGGCACAAATCCAGATTCTGTGGCTGCTACTGAGAAAAAATTCTGATGGAATAACACAATAACACTATTATTATTTATAGTATCAATTGCATAAATTGTTTAATGTTAAGTGGAAGAGCTGAGTCCCCTAACACAAGCATCTCCTTGCTTAAAAGGTGATCCCCAAATCATGTGTGTGCAAATTTATGTAATAAAAAAAAAAAAAAAAAAATCGACACTGCCGCCCGAGAATCGATCCCAGGACCTCACGCTTAGTAGTCGCACTTACGACCACTCGACCAACGAGGCAGTCCCATACATACACACAAAAATTTCCACACGAACGAAGTCGCAGGCAACAGCTAGTTTATAAATATTTGTTACGTGCTGTATGTTTATTGTTTGTTTTTTTAGTATGCACGTCATGTTCCTGCGACAAACTATTATTTTTTCTTTCTTTTCTTTCACAACCATAAACCAGATACTGACCAACCACGATAACCTGTTGTCAGTTTTGTCAGTTTTTCAGGCTTCTGAAAAAGTTTTCCTTTCTAAGATCTGCGAATGGCAGCTGTCACTAACGAATTAACGTGCTCTCCGAGGTATCGAGGGCTGGAAATGGAAGCAACCCATCTACGGACCGACCTCGGCAAGCGTAGCTTGATAAACCCGTGTGGCGGTCAATTATAAGCCACGATCTCAATAGGAGCTCAAGAGTAGCTCAAGAGGAGCTCGTGGCGTGTTTTCTGATTATGAATGTTATAGTTACCTTCTAAGTTCTTGCAGTCCTGATTTTTGAGGTGGCAGTAGTTTCGAAAGGATTTGTATTTATAATTTTTGTTTCTTCCACATACCATCCCAAACCTGAAACAAAAATACATAATTACGTTAAATTCTTAACTGACGCATCTGATTTTTTTATTACCATTTAACCAAATAGGTACTGCAAAAAGCAAAATGTGAAATTTTTCACAGCTTCAACTGGACTACCATCCTGGTCTGATCATCATCCTGTGCCTATTTCTAATGGTAACGGATGGTACAGTATGTCTTACACATGCATATACATATATAGCCATCAGACTTCATCCCCATCCCCATAGTCGCCACTTGCTAGCCGATGGTCACGTCACCTACCACACGATTCATACATCGATTGCTCCTCTATCTATAGTATTATTATAACCACACATATTAGTGCAAACTGAAAATATTCCTCACGACTTGTTCCCTTATACCGCTGCATGCCAAACCCAGTTGTAACATTACAACCGATTTGCGCACAACTTTTCGGTCACTGGCACCACTTTCTGACCCTCTGTTACAGGTTCACTCTAACACCTAACTTCCTTCTTAGCATTCTAATCTCACCTGAACGCAGCTGCCTTTCATTCAGCCCTTTTGTGGCCCAACAACCACACAAGACACTTTTCACCACACGCTGATGGTCCGCAGCGAAGCAGTAAGAAAGAGCGGCCTATTCCCAGCAGTCGTGATTTTATTCTGATGTTGAAAGAAGTAGTACCTATATACTCAAATAATAATCCTACTGTGTGGACATACATACTGATACTGCTACTGTTAGTCTGCGTCATCCCACAGCTGGGCAAAGGCCTCTCCCCATGACTTCCAGTTGTTTCGATCCAGGGCTAATGTGGGCCACTGGACGTTGGTTTAAATAGTAAAATATATAAATAGTAGGTACATATTTTTATTTTTTTTAAAAGGAATAAAGAGTATTATCCATATACTGACTCTGTAAACATCGTGGGACACCGAACGCCACACATGTAGAGCGCCACATCCTTCTCGTAGGGGTCCTTGTCGAACACCCAGTCGCCGTTCGCCCAGTAGGGCTCGTGGCCGTAGTTGGGATTGTAATTGTCGTCGCGCTCCGGCCCACCCTCGAGGCTCGGCAGTATCAAGTCGAGATCGACGGTCGATGGCACTTTCTGGGTCGCTGGGTAAACAGTGACGCAGTTAATATGCTAGTTCGTTAACCGACGCACACAAGAATGGGTTGCTGGTCGCATCGAATGTTTAAGCCGAATTTACATTACGAAACAAGTTTCATGCATGATGAAAATAATTTCATGACATTTTCAGTACCTAGTACCTGTGAAACTAGTTTCATCTATATCTATATACATATAATAAAACAGTAAAAAAACTGTGTCTGTACATTGAATATATTAAAAAAATAATAATTGAGGGGGGTTTAGAAACAGTAATAGAGCACGAAACAAAAAAAAAAATTCTGTCTGTTTGTCTGTTTGTCTGTTTGTTTGTACACGCTAATCTTCGGAACTACTTGACGGATTTGAATGATTTTTGTTTTGTTGTATAGGTATAAAGTCTGAGCAACACATAGGCTATAATTTATCTTGGAAACTTGAACACCTGATGCAGAACCGCAACAGACCAGCTAAACTATAAGAGATACAAAAATGGTACCATAGAAAAAATTGTTTCACGTGATGAGCATTTTCTGCTAAGAGAATAAATTTGAAGATCTGGAACACCTGATGTGGAACTCCAAGAGCCCAGCTACACTATAACATATATAGGAATGACGTCTTAGCAAGAGTTGTTCAGCCTGATGAGTACTCTCTGTTGTCGTATAAAATTTGAAGATCTGGAATAGCTTATGTGGAACTCCAAGAGCCTAGCTACACTATAACATATATAGGAATGACGTCTTAGCAAGAGTTGCTCAGCCTAATGAACACTCTCTGTTGTCGTATAAAATTTGAAGATCTGGAACAGCTGATATGGAACTCCAAGAGCCCAGCTACACTATAACCTATATAGGAATGACGTCTTAGCAAGAGTTGTTCAGCCTGATGAGCACTCTCTGTTGACGTATAAAATTTGAAGATCTGGAATAGCTTATGTGGAACTCCAAGAGCCTAGCTACACTATAACATATATAGGAATGACGTCTTAGCAAGAGTTGCTCAGCCTAATGAACACTCTCTGTTGTCGTATAAAATTTGAAGATCTGGAACAGCTGATATGGAACTCCAAGAGCCCAGCTACACTATAACCTATATAGGAATGACGTCTTAGCAAGAGTTGTTCAGCCTGATGAGCACTCTCTGTTGACGTATAAAGATTGTAGATCTGGAACACCTGTTGTGGAACTCCAAGAGTTCACTGTGTAATTATAAAATAACATAAGCTGGGAGTACCTCCACGCGGTGAGGCGGTAACAGTTTAGGACTGATTTTCGATGAAAATTCTATGAATCATTGAAAATTTGACTCTACTGGCTAAAACTCCCATTTATTTCCTTTTCCATTTATCTTCGCGACACGGTAGCCTACCCGGTAACGCAGGGGAGCAGTCACTTAGATTTTAATTGATCAGGTATTTTCAGAATAAAACTATAACCATGCCTAGAAAGAGGTCAAATCTTTCCCAACGTTCCAAAGGAGCTAAAAGATTGAGGATCATAAGATCCCAAGAATCTAACGAAGAGCGTCAGGATAGACTTGATGCTGTTCGAGAACATCAGGCTGCAACTCGCTCTGTAGAAACCTCTTCGGGTCGTGAAGCTCGCTTGCGTTCTCAGCGTATTTATGCATCTACATCCAGGTCTCTAGAGACCAGTGAAGAATATGATGCGCGACTCTCCGCTGATCGTGAACGTCATGCATTGTCTCGCGAGTCGGAGACATTCACGGATAGAGAATTGCGCTTGAGTTCTCAACGTATCTACGCATCTGCTTCAAGGTCTCTAGAGACAAGTAAGGAACATGATGCGCGACTGTACGCTGATCGTGAACGTCACGCATTGTCTCGCGAGTCGGAGACGTTCACGGATAGAGAATTGCGCTTGAGTTCTCAGCGTATCTACGCATCTGCTTATAGGTCTCTAGAGACAAGTAAGGAACATGATGCGCGACTGTCCGCTGATCGTAAACATCACGCATTGTCTCGCGAGTCGGAGACGTTCACGGATAGAGAATTGCGCTTGGGTTCTCAACGTATCTACGCATCTGCTTCAAGGTCTCTAGAGACAAGTAAGGAACATGATGCGCGACTGTCCGCTGATCGTGAACGTCACGCATTGTCTCGCGAGTCGGAGACGTTCACGGATAGAGAATTGCGCTTGAGTTCTCAGCGTATCTACGCATCTGCTTATAGGTCTCTAGAGACAAGTGCGGAACATGATGCGCGACTGTCAGCTGATCGTGAACGTCACGCATTGTCTCGCGTGTTGGAGACGTTCACGGATAGAGAATTGCGCTTGAATTCTCAGCGTATCTAAGCATCTGCTGCTAGGTCTCTAGAGACAAGTGAGGAGCATGATGCGCGACTGTCCGCTGATCGTGAACGTCACGCATTGTCTCGCGAGTCGGAGACGTTCACGGATAGAGAATTGCGCTTGAGTTCTCAGCGTATCTACGCATCTGCTGCTAGGTCTCTAGAAACAAGTGCGGAACATGATGCGCGACTGTCCGCTGATCGTGAACGTCACGCATTGTCTCGCGAGTCGGAGACGTTCACGGATAGAGAATTGCGCTTGAGTTCTCAGCGTATCTACGCATCTGCTGCTAGGTCTCTAGAGACAAGTGCAGTACGTGATGCGCGACTGTCTGCTGATGGTGAGCGACATGCATTGTCTCGCGAGTCAGAAACGTTTACCGATACAGAATCACGCTTGAGTTCTCAGCGAATTCGCACATCTACTAACAGGTCTTTTGAAACGAGTGATGAACGTGATGCGCGACTAACTGCTGCTCGAGATTATCATACATTGTCCCGAACACGCACACAACAAAATATTCATAATCAGTTAGAAAGTGAGAGAGAAAGGATTGCTGGAGTACGGCATGAAGAGACAGAAGTTAATTCAGTGTACCCTTGGGATCTGCTGCGGAGTAACGGGAAGAAAAGTTTTTTGTTGTATAGTCTGGGCAACATAAAGGCTATAATTTATTTTGGAAAATTAATACCTGATGCAAAACCGCAACAGACCAGCTACAGTATAAGAGATATAAAAATGGTGCCATAGCTAAAAATATTCCACGTGAAGAGCATTTTCTGCTGTGAGAATAAATTTGAAGATCTGGAACACCTGCTGTGGAACTCCAAAGCCCATGGCAGCGCTATAACAAATTAAGGAATGACGCCTTAGCAAAAGTTATTTAGTCTGATGGGCATTTCCTGTTGACATACAAAAATGAATGATCTGGAACGACTCCAATCGTCTCGCTCATCCCGTTGTTTTCCCGTCCCCGGGCCTTAGAATTCTACATGAGACGTTTCAAATTTGAACCTCCTCACGTCCCAGCCGCCGCGGGAGAAGCACCGGGCGTCGGGGGCCACGCCGTGATGGCTCTCGGCCACCGTAGGCGCGGGCCTGTGGACGGCGAGTAATGGGCTAGCTCGCCGTCCGTCCGTCGTATGACGACGGGCAGGCCGTGTCGACGGCGCGTTCGTGTTCCACGCGCGCCTCAAAGAGATGTCAGCAAATGGGAGGGGCCCGCAAGGGCCGGTGCCTGCCAGGGCTGCGGGACTGTTCGAAAGAGATACCGCGGCCCTGGAACATAAAGGGCCAATGAAGGAACATGGGTGTTTTGTAGTCAGTAAGAGTCTGACACTCCCTTCCGCTCCGCCCAGAGCGGGAGGAGTCATTTGATGATTTCTCACCCCCCAAAAAAAAAAAAAAAGACCGTTTCAAATTTACGATTTTGACGACCCCGTTGTCGCTGGCATAAGCAACGGGATCCGCGTACGAAGTCGCGGGCAGAAGCTAGTTAAAAATAATAGTGTCGGTGAAATCCACAGTATGTCTATGTTCATGGCTCCGCCAACATTAAAGGTTTATTTTGCATTCCAAAATGTTGTCGTACAGATGTTATTGTATAAAATTAAGAAAAGTTGTCTCGAAAAAAAAGACGTTGGTGGATTCGAGGGTGGCTAGCAAGAAAGCATCTGTTATAAAACGGACGGACGGCGAGCTAGCCCATTACTCACCGTCCACAGGCCCGCGCCTACGGTGGCCGAGAGCCATCACGGCGTGGCCCCCGACGCCCGGTGCTTCTCCCGCGGCGGCTGGGACGTGAGGTTCTCTCCCTCTCACGTTCTGCCACCTCCTTCGCTAGCATGCCCCGGACCATGGCTTGAACCAGGGCTGGACGCGAGAGGTCGATCCTATCTTAACCTATCAATGAAATAACTAATGTCACTCAGGAAGCAGCCACGTTTAAACCGCATTGGTCAGGACACGTGTTCCGCATGACAGCCTACCGATAGGTGAAACGCTCGAGCCAGTGGCTAACTCATCCTCATCGCGGCCCAGCGGTGGTGGCGGGATAAACAGGACTATTTTGACAAAGATCGGTCTTTAGCAACTTAACTGCTAAGGGCTGATTTTTAAGCCCCTTGCCCAACAGTGGGACAATGCAGGCTATAAATAATAATAGTAATAACATAAATAGCTGTAAAATATTGCTCACTATTCTTCGCCTGCTCCCCCTCACGGACACCAGGGCGCGGGGGCCAGGGGCCGTCATAAAGCGTTGGCTGTGGCGTCATCTGCCTGCACGAAAATATAAAGATCGTTAGTGCCATTATTATATTTTTACGTCGGCTGTTTAAACAGCGTTCGAGTCTGGAATAGTCAGTCAGTCTGAATTGATATTGTAACGTTGGCTGTTTAGACAGCGTTCAAGTCTGGAATAGTCAGTCAGTCGGATTTGGGCGATACAACGAAGCAAACCAGTCAAGTCGATCTTCAGGTTAAGGTTAGGTTGGTCTGTGGATGGGTGACCACCCATTACATACCGAGTTTCCTCTATGCCTCGGAAACCACGTTAAGCCGTTGGTTTCGGCTGTCATTTGCAGATCTTTGACAGTCGTTACAGGTAGTCAGTGGCCCGAAAGTCTAACAACCAGTCTTACAACCACACACAACCCAGGTACATAACCCAGTTACTTTTAAACCCTGCAAATAGAAACAGAAGCCCCGCGTAGCGCGTGATAGGTATACGTCGACTACCCTTTAGTTTGGAGTCATTTGCTTTAATAGGATATTGTTGTTATTATTTCGTTTATTCATTTTTTAACATATTATTTACATTTTTAAATATTCCGATATTAAACAATATAAAAAAAAACCTTTAAAATGTAAAAAAAACAGTAGCCCACCAGCATCGGGAACAGGGTCCGAGCTACCGGTGGTCAGGGCTCTTGAGAGAGGAACCTCATAACAATACGCGTCGTGTCCAGAAGTACTGCTTTCTGAAACAAGCCCTTGATCTAGCTGCCAAGTGAGAGCCTCCTCAGATATTGGTCGAGACTATTGCCAATTGAGCCATGGGCTGACACGACTATCAGTAATAGTACAATGACTGCTGTACTCACTTCCCACATGTCTACAACCTCCCGAGCCAGATCTAGATATTTGAATTGTTCTGAATTGTGTGACCCTGACTCTAAGGCTGATTGAAACTGGGACGCCAAGCAAGAATGCGATCTTTGGAACCACTTGACCCAGAAGTTGTGCAGTCCGTCCGGCCGAGGAGATTTCCAGTTAGGCAACGGACGGACTGCACGAGGTACGCCTTGGAGGCTGATGATGATTGCCCCCATTTCTGGTATTGGATCACACGCTTGTTCAACCTCCCGGGTCCAATCGCCCTCAGTGTGACTTTCAGACACCGACCAGATGCTACGCAAGAATGAACACATGGAATCATCATCCGGCAGACGCGTGTCCGTTACACCTTGGTCCGGTCGTTCCCAAGCCCTATATACCCACAATTTCATCGCTTTGGAATGTGCGATTCTGAGTGCGTTCCACTCGCCGCTTGTACCGACGAATACAGTTTTCCCATGCACAGGCCTTCTGCTTCTGCGATACGCTCCGTGACGCGGGCCAAGTAGTCTCGAAAACTACAAAGCGCATCACTCTAGGACGAGTATTGCCCTCCCTGAAGCAGATTAACTTGCCGATGAGTGCTCCAGCCTCACCGATACGCCGCTCAATCCTGCACTGCCAAGCTGAAACAGCTAATTTTGGTCGTGTAACTCTGTCATTGTTGGGAAATTTGACATGAGCTACACGACATGCCGCTACAGCTCCACAGTACAATATTGAGTGAGTTTCGGCGAGGTCTTTGCTGCCGTCAAAGCAGTTTGACAGCTGCGAATCTAGAGCACACACCAGCGCCTTGTTTTTCTTGTGCATAGGCAAATCTAACATATGTTTACGCTGGATGACCCGCACGAGATCTGACAGTCGTTGCACCAACACGGTGACACCTGGTTCAAGCACCTGAAACAGAGAAAGCATCCGACCACGGTACGCAGGCAAGTTGCTTCCCCCCTCAGTAGCCCCATAATATGCGCGCATGACGTTCTCATTCATGGACTGAGTCATCGCATGTGCTACACATTTCCACTGGCAGCGGGCACCTGTTCGGGGCCACCAGATACTCGAAGCGTTCCCAAAGATACGAAGGAGCTTTAGGATTATGGAGAACAGAAAAGAGAGAGTGTGTGAATCTCGACGCTGCCGAATAGGTAGGCACTTCAGCTGCTTCCAGAACTCCGACGCATGGTCGTAGTTTACGAAGCCCGAAAATGAAGCGGGTACACAAGTTCTACAGACGTTCGAGCTTATTAAGAAGTTGCTCAGTTGCATCAAGAAAACTGACATTAGCATAGTCTAGTAGAGGCAGAAGAAGAGACTGAACAAGAGTTATTTTAATCTGAAATGGCAGGAACTTCTGAGGACGCTTTTAAGTGACCGATACGAGCTAAACACCCTCCGGCTTACTTCAGCAATGTGATGTATGCTCCGGTTTGCAGAAAAACAGCTGAACGGATTTGGATGATATTTGACACACAGATCGTTTATAACCTGGATTAACCTTAAGGTTACTTTTTAATCCCGGTAGTACCTTTCCGGCGGATATTTTTCGACGTCCACGCGGGCGAAACCGCGGGCAATAGCTAGTAATATTATATAAAAATATAAAGTAAGGAAGTAAATAATTTTAAAATTGAGAGAGTTTGCTCTGTAGTGATGTTCAGTGATAATCAGGGTGCTATAATAGTTGCCAATACTGATAGTGTTAAACGATTGAAACAAGATATAAGATTCCACTACATTAATAAAAAATTGATTCAAAAGAGTAAATTAGTTTAATAAAATATAAAAATAGAAGATCAGATTGCAGATATGCTTACAAAGCCCTTAATAAAAATTTGTTATATATAAAGAAGTGTGGTTTATATGAAAACTGAGTTTTAGTTTCTTAAGTTAAATTACTATTACCTACATATTACCAATTCCTTTATAAGATGTAATAGCCAGGTATTACCTTGAGGGGGGCGGTTGGTACCACTCAATGTGCACACCACCACACCTATAGGTTGGCAACATTGGTTGCTGTATTCTTGTCTCTGTGTGTTCTGTGTAATGGCGGATAAGCTATGTGGTGTTAAAATAAAACTACAAAAATGTTTGCTGAAACCTCTTTTATTACCTAGATTCCTTCACTAATAGTCACTGGTGGTATCTTATGTTAAGATTGTGATAAAGTGGTTTGTTCGCGAAGGTTTGTGAGGATGTATGGAAGTTTGTAACTCTTTCAAGCAAAAACAGCTGAACGGATTTGGATGCATTTCTGGTCCAACGACATACGACACGAAAGATAGTTTAGTGATTAACACATAGAATACTTATTATCCCGGTAAATGAGTCCACGCAAACGAAGTCGCGGGCCAAAGCTAGTTATTAATTAAATTAAAAATCTCGTATGTATGTACATAGTATTAATTCTTAGTTCTTGTCAAGGAATTAAAAGAAATAAAGAAAATCTCGTGCAGTACCTTCGCTTTACACATTCTGTTCGTTTCCAGAATCGATAACTTCCCACTTTGATCCATGAACCCTCTACACAAAGGTTTTGTGCGCTTCTCTTGACTCCATGTCGGGCTCGAGTGTCTCTCGCGCTCAAGGGCAGCACCACCACTGAATATTGAAGATCATTTGGTTAGCGTTCATGAATCATTCCTGTTGATTTCATCAAACACTTACCTACCTTACTCCAAGGATCCCCAAGTTTCTGAATGTAACATTTGATTTCACCATTAAAATTATTAAAATATTTTTTCATTGTATTTGTATTGCAGCTCAACTAACACAGCCGAATAATTAACTATTTTTATTCTCTTCAGCGGTGGCTACACTACTGCTGTGTATAACGTAACTACTCAGAATGTTTGGGAAACACTCAACACAAACAACGGACCCACCAATGGCGTTTAGGCCTGGTTTGTCCAGCTTTTCAAATACGTTTTCTAGTTTATTCGTTTGCACACTCCTGAGGCTCATGGTGAGGCTTACTAAACATTTGACGACCTCCTTCCATCTAGGACGACCTGTGGCGTGCGGTGGAGATCCTCGTGTCTAGGTGTTGCTTCACTAGTTCAAACTATGGTGTAGGGATTAATTACACTCTTGGGTCTCTAGCTTTCCATGTTTCCGGTAACCTTATTTTCTTTCAACCAGATATTGAAGCGCTTTTGCGGAAACACGACGCTCAACAGTGAGCAAATGAATCAAAGAGAAATACTGAGATAATGATGCTTACACACAAAGAATACTTACTGATTAATAACAAAAAAGCAAATAATCCTAAATTATTATCCATTACGCTAAATCCATAATTCCATTACAATTTTCTGCATCTGTAGGAACACCTTCCATTTTGTTACCTACAGATGCAGAAAATTGTAATAAAATTATGAATTTACATAAGTAATTCATAGCTCGTTGTGTTTTCAGAACTCAAATATTTTAATGTCAAAGTTATGTTGTGGAGTTAATTGATAGTTTTACGACCGAGACGATGGCGGCTGATACACGAGCGACCGCGTCGACGTTACATCACACTCGTGCGTACAAGCGTTCCTCAGGCTTTGCCGACTAGTGCAGTAGTAGTTCTAGGAAACGTTCCAAATACGGATCTACCTCACGCATGTTGCATGGACCCTGTAGGATATACACCTAATATTTCGTTTAGATATTTGTATTGTATATTACACAACACAACACATTTATAGATTTTAGGATTTATTCCGTTAGGTTCGTACATCTTGTGGGCAGGAGATGGTTTTCGTGCAATGAAATTACACTGGGTGCGGTACACCGTTTTTAGCAAACTAACAAAGTACTTGAAATTACAACTTAACATAATAACACTGGGCACAATGAATCGGGTACAGTTCCAGGACGTCTCAACTCCGCTGCGATCAGACACTCAATGTCGTTCTCGCCTCGAGCTGTAAACATCACGGCTCTGTAGAAAGAAGTACGCTGGGGTAGACTTGTAAATAGGTCGCGTGATGTCACCACTTGCGATTCATTCCAAGTCCGACCTAAGGACCGGATGCAACATACATGTATTTATAATAATCACTTATTATACATCAACGACATAATTATTGTAATGTCTATGTGACTGTCTGTCACGTACTCCTAATTATTAAGCAAATATCTTACTCTCGATTGTTGTTTCAAAAATCAGCACACGATATCGGCCACGTGCAAACACTTTAAACCTCTACTTTATGGCTTGACAAGCTGCCGTAATTAATGGCGAGGCGTTCTTTCTTCCATTGAATTGTAAAACAATATTGGATTTCTTAGGAATGCATAAATTCCCTATTTCAATTGGAGGCGGCTGACAGGAAAAATGTAATATTTTAACAAATACTTAAAAAACATCCTATTTTAAGGGCATTTCTGAATACCAGCGCAACATCTGGCTGTAGTATACCCCGGCCATGGGCGCCCAAGAGGATGCTTAAATCAATTGAGACGGTTGGACCAAAAAAAGGGACGGTGGTGGTTTTGGAGAGGCTGAGGAAGAACGAGAAAGCTCGGGCAGTGAATTTGAAATCACGGAAGTGTCCGGACGCTTAGGGTAGTCGAGCTAAGTCGGAGAGATCGGTCTAAAACGTTTAGTGTTAGAATGTCCTAGGTTAGTCTCGTGAAGATAGCGTGGTCTTGGTACCAAGATGCACATGTCCCAGTGGACTGTCGTAAGAGAGCAATAAATATTTTATAAATTAAATTATTATTTTTTATTTTATTTATTTATTTTATACATACAGTTATAATACAGTTTCACGTTTGTTTTGTACCATTAAACCAGAGATGGTTTGTATTGGTACTCACATTCGCTAAAACAACACTGCTTAAGTAATACTAAGGTAAATATAAGTACATAGTAGTAATAAGTCTAGCTGTAGCAAGTGTCGTGACGCGCAAGAAGACCAGCAGTGGCGGAGGCGAAACTGGTGGTGTGTGCAGTACCTACTCTGTAAGTTAGTTTTAGACTAATCATCTTCAGTGAACACGTGGTAAGTGTTAACTATAATTAAACCCTAGTTTAAGTAGCAGTTTGGCCGTAGCGTAGAGGAACTGTTAATATAAAGCACAAGCGTAATTCATTTATTTCAACACTAGCTGTTGCCCGCGACTTCGTTCGCGTGGAAATTTTGGTATGTATGTGAGAGACTGCCTCGTTAGTCGAGTGGTAGTAAGTGCGAATACTAAGCATGTCCTGGGATCGATGCACGGGTCGGGCAAGGTTAAAAAAAATGTTTATTTTAACTACATAAAGCTATAACGCACATGATTTAGAGATCACCTTTTGAGAAAGGCGATGTTTGCGTGACTCCGCTCTTCCACTTAACATTAAACAATGTATGCAATTGAAAAAAAATACTATAAATAATATTGTTATTGGGTTATTCCATCAGGAATATCTCATTAGCAGCCACGGAATCTGGATTTGTACCCAGTTGGTGGAAATAGGCTCGGCCCCTATCACATGGGAGTTCAACATAACTGGCAAAATGTGGGTGTACGATTAGGTACACTTCTGCCTCAACATTTGGGGATTACATGGCGTGATGTATGAGAACTGACTGGCTGATCAAAATGTGATAATGTGGGTGGTGACTACAAAAAGAAGTCCCAAACAAATTAAATGGCGACGATATGGCTTAAAAACCGTTTATTTTAGCGCTATACAACTTTATTTTCAAAGTGAACCATCACACACCTTGTTGGGCACTATTTATTCTAATACCGTTTTGTATACAACATTAAATGACTTATTATTTTCCGCAAGCACTGCAAGTTTTGGGCACTGAACCACCAACATATAATTGACCGTCGGAAAAGGATGGAGTGTACAATTGAATGCCTGTCACTTTTATGGTTTGGGCCTGGGATCTGTTTATCGTCATTGTAAAAACCAATTTTAAGAGAAATTGTAACCTCTTAAATCACATTCATCATCATCACATCATCATCATTCATCATTCATCATTTCTCATTCTTCATTTTTTTTTCTCATTTTGATTTTAATTTTAATGTTGACTTTGATTTTAATTTTGATTTGAATTTTAATGATTGACTTTGATTTTGATTTTGATTTTAATTTTGATGTTGACTTTGATTTAATTTTGATTTTAATGTTAATTTTGATTTTGATTATGATTCCAATTTTGTATTCAATTTTAGTTGTGATTTTGATTTTGTTTTTATTTTTTTGAATTTAATTTTTTTTTGATTTAAAATTTTAATGTTTGCTTTAATTAAATAACACTTGTGATGTATTTTTGTATGATCCTAAGCTGATTGAAATAAATGTATTATTATTCCTTTATTCATTTTTTTACACATTCATTACATTTTTAAATATTTAACTATAAAACAATATAAAAAAAAACATTTAAAAATATAAAAAATAGTAGCCCACCGGTATCGGGAACAGGGTCCAAGCTACCGGCAGTCAGGGCTCCAGAGAGAGGAACCTCCTAACAATACGAGCCGTGTCCAGGAGTACCGCTTTCTGAATCAAGCCCTTGATCCAGCTGCCTAACGAGAGCCTCCTGAGATGTTGGTCGAGGCTCTTGGCAATTAAGCCATGGGCTGACACGACTATCGGCACAATGATCGCTGAGTCCACATCCCACATGTCGACAACCTCGCGAGCCAAGTCAAGATACTTGATTTGCTTATCTTTCTCGGCTTTCACGAGGTTCTCGTCATGCGGAACGGTTATGTCAACAATCATTGCGCGCCGCTCTGATCGATCCACCATCACTATATCAGGCTTATTGGCTACAATAGTCCTGTCAGTGATGATGGATTGATCCCAGTACAGTGTGATATTGCCATTTTCGAGAACTGGGTCGGGCACATACCTATAGTACGGAACTTCCGATTCCACAAGGTTGTATTTTAGAGCAAGTTGCTGATGGATAATCCTGGCTACAAGGTTGTGTCTATGCAAGTACTCTCCGTTAGCCAGACGAGAACACCCGGAGATAATGTGACGAATGGATTCGCCTGGACGGTGGCATGCCCGACATATGTCAACCGTGCCGTCTTTCACAATAAATCTCCGGTAGTTATTCGTCATCATAACTTCATCCATAATTGCACAGACAAAACCTTCAGTTTCCCCGAAAAGGTCCCCGGAACGTAGCCAGGCTACGGACGCTGATAGGTCTACATCAGGCCCATGCAGGGCCCGGAAAAATCGTCCGTGAAGCTCCTTACTCTGCCATACCTCCCTGCGGTCGTTAGTATTAAGTACTACAGGTTTGCGCCAGTTCTCTTTAGCCAAGGAGAGCGGGGTGAGGCCCTTGTCCATCGCGACCACATCTCGATGCATCCCCACGTCGGTTTCTAGGAAATATTCCCTGAGACTGCATATCTCGCGATTGTGGAGTGTCTTAGCGTTTAAAAAACCTCGACCCCCACACCTCCGCGGGATATACAGTCTCATAACCGAAGAACGCGGGTGATGCATTCGATATGCCGTCAACAATGTACGGACCCTCCTATCCAGGGCGTCTAGTTCTGTTTGAGTCCATTTGAGTATGCCGAAAGAGTACATCAAAACCGGCATGACCCAACCGTTGAAGGCACGCACCTTATTTCCGCCTGATAAAAGACTATTAAATACTTTTTTCAGGCGACCAAAGAAGCGCTCCTTCAACGATTGCTTCATGTCAGCAACATTGATGCCCAGCGCTTCCGACATACCCAAATACTTGTAGGTTTCGGTTGCTGAGAGGGATCTAAGATTTATGGAATCCGAGAGCTGGGTTCCCACAGATTCCACAATCTCCCCTCGCTTTACATGCATGACCGCACATTTGTCCACACCGAATTCCATCCTGATGGCGCTACTGAAAGTCTCAGTTACCTTCAGTAGCTCCATCAATTGCAAATCGTTGGGGGCAAAGAGTTTCAGGTCATCCATGTAAAGGAGGTGAGATATAACTTGACCACCTCTCCTCAACCGATAGCCTAGACCTGAATCCTCCAGCAGCGTGCTAAGAGGATTCAAGGCTAAGCAGAACCAAAGTGGACTCAAACTATCGCCCTGAAATATACCTCGCTCTATCCTTATGGGCTCGCTATTCCTCTGGATTTGCCGACATCCTGGATAGCGAAGGACTGTCCTCCATTGCCCCATACATGACATCAGGAAGGTGCGCAGAGTTGCATCAACTTTATACAGCTCTAGCACCCTCATGAGCCATGTATGTGGCACAGAGTCATAGGCCTTCTTATAGTCTATCCAACATGTCGACAGATCCCTTCGGGAACGACGAGCCTGTTGACTAATGGCCATATCAATGAGGAGTAGCTCCTTAGTACCGCGGGACCCGTTCCTACATCCATTTTGAGAAGCGGACATGATAGAATTGTCATCAATGTGTTTGCTAATTTTAGCTCTCAAAATGGATGTAAGAACTTTATATACTGTCGGGAGACAGGTAATAGATCTATAGTTGTTGGGTTCCGCAGTACTACCCGATTTATGGAGCAGGTGGGTTATACCTGTTGTTAGGAACTCGGGCAGCGACCCTGACTCTAAGGCTGACTGGAACAGGGTCGCCAGGCGAGCATGCGACCTGGTAAACCATTTAATCCAGAAGTTGTGCAGCCCATCCGGCCCTGGGGATTTCCAGTTAGGTAACGGACGGACTGCACGAACTACGTCTTGGGGGCTGATAGTGATTGCCCCCATTTCTGGTACCGGATCGCACGCTCGCTCAACCTCCCGGGTCCATTCACCCTCGGTATGGCTAACAGGCACCGACCAGATGCTGCGCCAGAACGAACATATGGCATCATCATCCGGCAGGTGCGCGTCAGCCACACCTTGGTCCGGTCGCTCCCAAGCCCTATAAACCCACCTTTCATCTCTTTGGAATGTGCGATTCTGAGTGTATCGATCCACCCGCCGCTTATACCTACGAATACGGTTTGCCCATGCATACACTTTCTGCTTCAGGAAGTCGATGCGCTCTGTGACACGGGACATGTAGTCTCGAGGACTGATATCAGTAGCCGAGAACGCCCGCCTCACAAAACGCATCACTCTAGGGCGAGTATTGCCCTCCCTGAAGCAGATTAGTTTGCCGATGAGTGCTCTGGCCCCATCAATACGTCGTTCAATCCTGTACTGCCATGCCGGTACGGCTGGTTTAGGTCGTGTAGCTCTGTCATCAGAAAATTTAACATGAGCTACACGACATGCCGCAACAGCCGCACAATACAGGATTGAGTGAGCATCGGTGAGGTCTTCGCAGTTGTCAAAATAGTTTGACAACTGCGAATCCAGAACAGCCACCAGCACCCTATTTTTGTTATGCATGGGCAAACGAGGTAAGCGTGGTCTGCGGTCGGGTTGCATGAACCGATATTCCCGAATCGCACCCTCCAAAGCACTCCTCATATCCTCATTGTATTATTATTATTATTATTAAATTGAAATGGCAAGTTATTTGAAATAGTGGGCATGCGGGGAATTAAAACGCTCTATCCTTTAGCAGCTCCGTTTTTATAATGTTACTGCCCAGCTCTGTGATACGAAGCCTGGTGCCGCTGCACAGTCTGGTTGCATCAAGGTTTCGCATCACCAGAACTGGAACGCCAACTTTAAGCTCCAGCTGATGGGACGCCTCGCCTTTTAACTCCACGGAGTTGAGAAATTCAATGGGGTAGGCAGTACTATCATCATCAGCCATCACAGTGTCTATGGATGTGTATACTTTTGAATCTTCGACGACAATGTAATTTTTTTGTTTGTTTATTTTACTGATCCACTCGTTATGTGGCGACAGAACTGCCAACTCACACAACCACTCTTTATTTTTTATATTTACCTACAAATTGAGAAAAACGTGCATGTCATGTTCCTTCTTAGTCCTTTGTGATCCAGGGCCGTGGTATCTCTTCCGAACAGTCTCGCAGCCCCGGCAGGCATCGGCCCTTGCTCATACTCATCAAACTCAGCAAAACGGAAGGGGTCCCCTTCCGTTTTACTGAGTTTGATTCGAAGGTTTGATCTCTTTGAGGCGCACGTGGAACACGAACGCGCCGTCGACACGGCCTGTGGTCATAAGACGGTCGGACGGCGAGCTAGCCCATTACTCACCGTCCACAGGGTCTGAAGTCGCCGAACGATGCCACCGCTAACAAAGGACTCCCCCGTTTTGGTGATGTTGCATGTTGGGGTATCTTCCCTTGCAAGATTCAGCAGCAATTTGAAGATGGAATGTGCAGTCCGGCCACCCTTAAGCAAAGTTGCATCAATGCCCGACGAAGTCACAACCACAGTTATGTGACGGCACGGTTTGCGCAGTGGCTGAGCAATTGACTGCGGTGCTGCATACACACAACGTCGTGGATTTTATCAAATTTTAATTTGTTTTCACATTTTAACTTTTTAGAGATTTTATTTCGTAATGGGTTGTACGTAGTACTTATTACTTCCCTGCAAAGAGTAAACACAAAAGGAAAAATAAAACCAAATTCATTTTCAGCCATTCCGACTACACTTCGACTAAAATCTAACGTAAATAATTAAATTTATCATAGAAATGGCGTATGAGGTTACTAACTAAATTTTAAACATTAATATCTTTTGCGTCTGTTGGTCGATTTTGATGAAATAAACGCTAAATGTTACTCGGAACAATGCTTCTTATGTTTCAATATTTCGATTTTGAATATAATGAGGGGTTTTTACGTGATGCGGGCACAAACATACAGACAAACCGACAAACAGACAAAAACTCTAAAAATGGTAGAAATGGGTTCTGTTTGTGATCCTTTAACACCCTACTACTTTTTTTCTAAATATTTTCAATGTACAGAAACGCCACGTCTACAGATGTATTATATGTATAGATAATTAACTCGGCATTTAATTATGTGACGAATTCATCTATAGTTCAATTTAAATAAGCAGTGGTAATGATGAATTTTGGTATCTAAAGTCGAAGTTTCGCGCCAATCGTGCGTGTTTACATTTTTATTTTTCACATTATATCACACAAACGCATAAAGATTCGATAACAAATGTGACAAATATCATTTCAAATATTATAAACAACATGAAAATGCCCAGATCTTAGCGTAATTTACTAATTCAGGACCAATAACACATAATATTCATTACCACTACTGAATTTGTATTCGAAATTGACGACAATTTTTTTTTATTATTGTGATGTGTGAAACCGATTATTTCAATCGATTCTGGTTTTGTTAAATTTCGATTAAATCGAGTTATTAAATGTAAGGAATTTAAGAAATCGATAGATAGAAATTAAAATAATTTTGTTTTAAGCGTTAAATACAATAAAAATGTTATAATATTTTTTTAAGCTTTAATAATGGTAATCTTAAGGTGAATGCTCCAACCAACCCGCGAAATTCAAATGTTCTTACGTTTTTTGCAATTTGCAGGCCAGTGCTAGGTTGTATGTTGATTAAAATATTATTCGCGGCTGTAAGACATATGTAGTTACAGAATTATAATCATCAAAATCACCAATACAACCCTCCAAGTTCATAAAGGCGTAGGAACAAAAAAAAAACAGAAAAAGTCATTCCTACAGCTTTATGAACTTAGAGCGTTGTATTGATGATTTTGATGATTATAATTCTGTAACTACATACGTCTTACAGCCGCGAATAATATTTTAATCAACATACAACCTAGCACTGGCCTGCAAATTGCAAAATACCCAAGAAATTTTGAATTTCGCGGGCTGGTTGGAGCATTCATTGGTAGATTTTCGTACATTGTAGGTATCAAAACCGGCCCAACAATAAACAGAACAGATTAATCTATGCCTAAATTCGCGCCGATTTTGTTTCCATATCACAATTTAAATTAGGAATGCACTCGCTGTTCCAATTTATATTGTAGGTATTTATAGTAACTAGATAATTTATTGTGATTTTGTTTTCTATTGGTAGGTTGAATATAGAACGCCAAGGATCTTAAAATAATAATAATAATTTTATATTTTATATATTTAAATGATTTTTTTAATATTGTTTTATATTTAAATATTTAAAAATGTAAAGAATATGTTTAAAAATGAATAAACGAAATAATAATAATATCTTGGGACAACTAACACACCGCCATCTAATCCCAAACTAGGCAGAGCCTGTACTATGGCAACCAGATAACTGATAAACATACCTATGTATTTCTAAATACATACATATTATAGATAAATTATACACCCAGATACAGAACAAATAAGCTTGGCTTGGTAGGCCATAGTGTTTGTTTGGTTCCCACCAAGACAAATTATATTTAGTTTACAAAGGAGATCGCCAGAAATCCATACATCGTTGGGCCAAATATGAACAGTAATCATTTATGTATTATTTAATAGATAAAACACAAACATATTCATATCAGAAAGATTTTTTTTTAAATTCTATGGGAATTAGGAAGAAAATAAGTTTTTGGGTCACTAGGTTAGGCTATGCGGCAGATGGTAAGAATTGTACCTATATAACGCCAAAATGTATTGTAAATACCATAATCACATAAACACATTGATTTAATTGTTTGAAAACATATTTGTATGTTATTATTAGCATATTATTGCATAGCACAAAAAAGGAATTAGGTAGGTAAAATAAAAACAAGTTATTTTTTCAACATTTTATTAATCTTCATTTTCATACTCAATTAATATATCATACAGGAATGGTGCAGGAGGTGTGATGGTATTTTGGTACCTAGCCACTGTTTGACGACAGTCCTTGACCTTATTATGGAAAGAACTGCTTCATCATGTAAAGGCACACTTCCAGTAGCGTTGCTATGATCAGTAGCGATACCACAACTCACGCAATTCACCATTATCCAGTCGATAAGGAATCGGTGTCCAAGTCCATAAAATCAATCCAAAGTCGTCAGAAAAATAGTAGAAATCGAATAAGCACATCCGCACGAGTACGAAAACGAATGACGTGACTTGACGGGAGTGACGTGACATTGACATTTTGACAAACATCAATATTTTTTCGTTTTGAAACAGTCAACCGATACACGATTTTGAACGATGTTATTGTTAAATAAATAAATAACTATTACTAAAACAAAAATAATTTAATCAAATGTCCTTTTTTCTTTTATAAATGATTATAATGTTCATGACCAATGCTAAAACAAAACAGATATCGTTTTTTTAGTAACTTCTTTAGAACTACTAGTTTTAGAACGAACTCGTAGTGACCTGACAGCTTGTTTACGGAGCTAGTTTTAGAACTACATTCAATTTAAAACCACATTTCAAATTATAATTTTTAGCTCATTCCGGTAAAAAGTTATTATTGTTACATGTTATTTTTAATCAGTAAAAAATCTAGTCTTTTTTAATATACATATCGTTTCTGTACATACTTTGGCCCAAAACTGGCCATCTCCATTGGGTTATGGTTAGGTTGGATTGGTTACTAGGTATTCACTATTTACAAATACTTTTGTTTTTATTAGCCAGTTCTCTCCCACTGCTGGGCAAACCTCCCCATGACTTTCCAATTTTCTTTATCTTTTGCCTTCTCCGACCAATACTTTAATCGTCATTTTTTTTTATGCGTAAGTAGATAAGCTTGGTTTATTAGCAAGCCCAAAAACTATAAAATTGTATTTAAAAAAAAACTTCTAGAAATGAGAGTAGGACTCTTGCCCTGAGGGTTCTGTCTTATAGCTGTTCACGGCCTCACTCAAGTGACACGGCCCACGGCCTCTGATGGATAACCTGAACTATGCAGTTGTAAAAAGAGGTTTTAGAGTACTGTGCACCGCTTTGAAAAAAAATCTAATGTTTATTTAGGATACGGCCTATGCACTGCTGATTGCGAAATATAGGACAATAAGTTTGTCGGCCGTCGTCACGGAGGCAGGCCCAAGAAACACTGGCGTGACGATGTGGACTCACTCGTTCTTGATTGATTGGCCAGAGAAGGCAAAACACCGAGAGAGTTGAAAAGGTATGGGGAGGCTTTTGTCCAGCAGTGGGAAAGAATAAGCTAAACAAAAAAAAAAGTTTGTCCCCACCTAACACAATAACGCAACCGTACTATTAGAATCTATCTATATATATAAAAATGAATTGCTGTTCGTTAGTCTCACTAAAACTCGAGAACGGCTGAACGAATTTATCTTAGTCTTGAAATGTTCGTGGAGGGTCTAGGGAAGGTTTAAAAGGCGAGAAAAAATCGAATAATTTCCGGGAAAACTCTAAAAACAGCCCTTTTCTATTTCCCATACAAACGTTTTCTAAATAAAATGTAGAGTCAATTTGAACTTTATTGCTATCTACCCTATATATATATATATATATATACCTTCCCTAGGTAGGTAGGGTAGGTAGGAAGGTAGGTGGGGTAGGTAGGGTAGGTAGGGTAGGGTAGGTAGGGTAGGTAGGGTAGGTAGGGTAGGTAGGGTAGGTAGGGTAGGTAGGGTAGGTAGGGTAGGTAGGTAGGGTAGGTAGGGTAGGTAGGTAGGGTAGGTAGGGTAGGTAGGGTAAGTAGGGTAGGTAGGTAGGGTAGGTAGGTAGTGAAAGTAGTAAGTAGGAAAACATGCATTGCAACGCAGGCACAGCTAGTAAGTAATATAATGAATCTTTGACGGATCAAACAAATTTTTTATTAAGCCTACCGAGATCCTGGGTATTCTATATCCAACCGCCAGGTAATATAAAACCAAATTCACAATAAATGATGTAGTAAATTAAAATACTTTAAAAATTGTGAATTGCGAGCGTATTTTGATACGCTATGATTTAAATTTTGAAACAAAAAAATCGACGCGAATTTAGCCATAGGTTCTGTCCGTGCTTACAGTCAAATTGAAAATCGATCCATTTTCAGATTTTTCTTTGCTTGAACTATGAGACTTATTTCTTGCCAAATTTCACGCTGCTAGTTCAACGGAAAAACATAATCATCAAAAAGATTACATAGAAGCAAGTTTTTTTTAGATTTTATTATTTATAAATCTCCTTCTCTTGAAGTCAACCAAAAGCATCGAATAATTACTAAATGAAATTATTAAAAAAGATAAAATTAAATGATTAATTATTATTCGAAATTATACCAAGAATTCAGTCTCAACTCTTTTTTTTCTAAACTCGATTTCATTGTGAGTATCGATTAGGCTGAATGCAACTTTTTAATTGTAATGATAGAACTTGGGTTTACGGTCAGCACTAACATCATCACTCACCGTCATTCTTCACTTCATTCTTCTTCAACATAGTTTTTTAGTAATATTTGTCAAGACTTTGATCGTGTTTTTATGAAATTATGTATGAATAAGGGCAAAAATAAGAACGCAGATAGAATGTTACTGTGTTTATTTTCCTATTCAAGTTTTTTTAGCA
This sequence comes from Eurois occulta, assembly GCA_950022335.1. Classification (NCBI taxonomy): domain Eukaryota; kingdom Metazoa; phylum Arthropoda; class Insecta; order Lepidoptera; family Noctuidae; genus Eurois; species Eurois occulta. The sequence goes on from OX465497.1 coordinate 18,557,881, forward strand.
AACGAGAAACTTGTCTATGTACATTATTTCCAGCGCATCTAAGATACCTATTTTTTGGAAGCGTGTCGTAATAAGTATTTTACACATATTTGGCAATAGACTGACGCCGTTTAACACAAACTTATCGTTTGAAACAGCTGCCATGACGACATATTTATCATCATAAAATCGAATGCTGAATGTTCACGAAAATTCTTGAATTTCATGACAATTCGCACCCCCTGATTCAGCTGATGTGTCAAAATCTTGTCGTGCATAGTGGTTACTATACAGCTCTATTCATCAAAATAACGGAAACCAACAGTTTCAGAGAAGTAGCGCAGGTGTTGCAGGAGGCGCACAGCGGTCATTAAATTAAAACGACAAAGATGAACATAACTCACCGAACTCATATCATGAATCTTAACAAAGTCGCTGGCTTGTAATTCGTCTGCACGCGTCCCGCGTCCCGCGTCCCGTACTCCCGTTCCCGTGATATATTGCCCGAGATTCTCCGCCGGAATAATTTTTCCCTCGCCTTTTCAAATTCACCCCACTCCGTTGTGTTCACACATGACAAATTGCATTCACTTATATACCTACACACTTTGTGACACACAAATTATCTTTATTGACTCACTGACACCCACATTTTGGTGAGTTTGTATAGTTAAATCATGCTGTTTTATTGTCAGCGTTTTGCAATCAGGCAAAGCGGGTTATTTTTGCGGCATGGTCATGTTTAGGTAGATAATACCTACATAACATATAATCACGCCTGTTATCCCCGAAGGGTAAGGCACAGATTTAGCTAATAATACCTATACCCAAATTTCGCCAGTTATTTTTAAGTTAAGTGGGGCGAGTCTATTGCCATCAACCGTGATTTTTAATTTATGGGTGCATTCCTTGAAATATGTGATACTACCAATTTTGAGCCCGAACTTGGGGTCCAAACTGGGTTGTTTTGGATTAATAATAAATAAATCAAATCGTTATTGACAAGTGATTGCTCAAACATCAGTGTGGCCCTGGCTCTTGTACTAGGAGTTCCTGTATCACAAGAGCCAGACCTCTCAATTTACAGAGAATATATATAAAATCAATAGACAAAAAAAATAGATACATAATAAGATAATTATGGCATGCATTAAACGTGTTTACAAACATGAAAGAGAGTAAAAAATAAAAAGGGATAATAATATAGGAGTATACATTTTTATAAATTAAATTAGGTTAGGTACCACTCACTGCATTCTGAGGAAAGTGTGGGTAAGTGTGACTGCGGTGAGTGTGTGTTTGTGATGTGGGTGTGTGTGTGTTTGTGGTGAGTGTGCGAAGGTGACAGGGTGTCTTGTAACACTGCCGAATAGATTCTAATTCGTCATAATCGTCGTTTTCTAGCCCGTCAATAATAGTTCTTTTTAATTGGAAGTTTTATAAGTTGTTGTATCCCCTTTTCATGGCCGATTTTGTTGTAAAGACGTGGGGCAAAATAGTGGTAGTGTTTGCTGGCGAAGACGCTCTTTGTACTTTGAACTGGGCACCTGACAATTCTCTTGGATGAGATAGGCAGACTCGGGATTGCGTATCGGTGGTATCTTCCAGGCATTCGTAAAAAAAAGTGCTTGCGGACGCTTAGTACTTTTGCTTTTCCATATACCTCGGTCGTGGGCGTCCGGTATTTCAGTGACAAAATTACTTTTAGGACGGCACGCTGAGCCCGCGCCAGCTCGATCATATGGGTCTTGCCTGCCCCATCCCAAGCGCAAATAGCGTATCCCAAGACACAATTACATAAGGCTTTATATTTGCAACAGAAGTTTTAGACTAGTAACATGTCTCAGGGTTTTAAAGACATGGATCAACTTGCGCACTCCTTTGGCGGTAACCGAGATATGTTGTGTCTATTATATATATCTAGAATATTCATATGAAATGTTTTCTAAGTATACCGGCAAAGTCACAGCAATAAAAAATGTCTTCGGAAACTTGAAAAACTATTTGGAGCCATTCAAACTTGACATTTTTGTGTTCAAATCATCACTCGCTAGCAGTGAAAAAGAAAGAGCAATGACTTTTCTGTTGGAAAGTACAAAAAGAGTAGAAAGTGATTTAACCTTCTATACAACAACATCATTTGAAGTTAAACAGATTATTAGTAAAATGGCCAGTAAAAAATCTTGTGGCTTTGATGATTTACCGACATCGATTTTGAAGGAGAATATAGACTCTTTGGCTTTCCCTCTTTCTGAGTTTTTTAATAAACGTTTCGAAGAGTCTGTCTTTCCAGACCAGTTGAAATTGGCTAAAGTAGTTCCAATATTCAAGAAAGGTAATTAAGACTGATCCGAAAAATGATTGGCCTATAACCCTTTTGCCAACCTTATCAAAAGTATTTGAAAAAATCATTAAAACTAGGCTGATGGTACATTTAAATGTAAATAAAATAATTAATTTAAGATACTCGTAATTTGGATATCAGAAAGGCGTCGGTTTCTCAGATGCAATAAACACTCTTATATATAAATGACATAATTTCTTTTATTATTTATTTTGAGAAAACTGCATCGAAAAACAAGGAAAGTTTCAAGAAAATGACAGAACATAACCTTTACGACGCTTAATTTCCAAAGATGGAGGTACTTATTTGACCAATTGATTTTCGAAAGATTCATTCGCGAGCCATCAGAATAATATCACCTTAACATCGTGAACCGCAAAGATTTCTCACAATCAGCAGTTTATGACGGAGGTGGAAAATTTCCAAAAATCTTTAAAAGCTCGATTTCTCCAAAACAATCCAGTTTGGACCCAAACACATTCAAACATTTTTGTTTGTACCCCAAGTTACGATGGCTCAAAATTGGTCCAGTGTCTACTTCTCAAGAAATGCACCCAAAAAATTAGCAACCCATATACAGGGCGGTTGGTAATTTTTAAGGTTTTCAAAGGAGGAGATAGTTTCAGAAGTCTCCCAAGATTATTATGAATACCTAATTAATTACGTAGCACACAGCACGTAATGACATAAAACCAATTCATTTCCTTTGAATTCAGGCCAGTTTCAAGTGGGTCGCTAATTTCCCCAGTTCTCTCTACCGCCAGAGAATGGAAAATAAGTGGGAGATAGAAAAAGTGGACAAACACGGTATGTCCATTAGTGATCACTGAAAATGTTTCTTTTTCTTAAAAACAACGGCTTTCTGAACTTTTTGTTTAGTGCCTCTATCTATATTTTTCGCTTTCGTACGTAGGTAAGTAGTACCTAGGTAGGTAACAAATAATTTCATTTTCTTACATTAACTTATGAGTCGCCAGTAGCTAGTTTCTACATATTTAAGTAAGTGACAATGTTTCAAGACTAGATGTAATAATGGTACCATTGATTGTAATAAAGGATCCAATAATTAGATACCAAGCTAATATTGCTGTACGTAGTAAAATTTCAAAAAGGCGGTTATCGAAATAATAAAACGTTCCAAACGGGTACTTCTACCTACTTCTAGTTTAAACAACTTTTACCATGACACCCAGCCTGAAACTAAACGATAAATCTTTTCAGGTTTTTGGCTTCAGGCTCTTGAGTTCTGTAAATAAACCTAAAATATAGTTTACCTAAGTACCTAGAATACCAATTTAACCCATCTTTAGGATATCTTAACCACGGTACCTATAAATCACTTGCGGCACTCCAACATCATTATGCTGAGAAACTAACTACCACACCCCGTAAATAAACTCTCAATCTCGCCTACTTATTCAATTCTCCGCGCAAACCCGCAGGCAATCGTCAGTCCAATAAATCACGTTCCATAATACTCCAACCAAAATTATACTAACGTAAATCATAAAAAGTGTCTGGAGCGGTCATCAGGCGTAGATAGTGCGGGGACAAGGCCGCATCAATCAAACTTAGCGTCGGGGAAGGCGCGGCTGATACCGAAACCGTGGCGAGGATTTTTGAGCACACTGCCTTTTAAAATGGGTCTGTTTACGGTATGGCCTTTGTACACACAGCGTCAGTATGTGCTAACCCCTTTTTTCTGGTGGGAAATCATCAAATGACTCCTCCCGCTCTGGGCGGAGCGGAAGGGAGTGTCAGACTTTTACTGACTAAAAACCATCCATGTTCCTTCTTTTGCCCTTTAGGTGCCAGGGCCGCGGTATCTCTTTCGAACAGTCCCGCAGCCCTGGCAGGCATCGGCCCTTGCGGGCCCCTCATGTTTGCTGACATCTCTTTGAGGCGCGCGTGGAACACGAACGCGCCGTCGACACGGCCTGTCGTCATAAGACGGACGGACGGCGAGCTAACCCATTACTCACCATCCACAGGCCCGCGTTGCCCCGAGGCCTTAATAGACAATAATTATAGCATAGGTAGGTACATACACAAGGTTGCAAAAAATGGAGCATGTGGATCTTTTGATCTCAAATTTCATAATTATCTGAATTAATTCGAGGCAAGATATAAAAATTTCTTTACTGCTACTACTCTAAGCTAACTTGTCTGGAGTGGAGAGCTTAAATTTTCTTTTAGTTTCTAGATTTTTCAAATAACTCGACATTAGTTTCGAAAATTTAAGCAATCCGAGATAAACGAGGTAGGCACTAACATTTTTGAAGTGGCTATTGCATTTTAGATACTTAGAAGAACTTCAGCTGCATCCGTACATAGTAAACTCAACCCTTACAAATCTGTTTTTACTCGCACCTTTCTGCCCCCCTAGACCAAAAGCTGGCGACGCCCTTGAATGTAGGATAATATTGAGCTATTAGGTTCCGCAAACTTTTCTAAGGTTGAAAAAACCTCAAAACTTCAACATAGAGACCTGATCTGCAAGAGACGATCATCGATAAACATCGATAACGTCATAAGCTGATGGAACCAGTGCGCTGTGCAGTAAACCTAAATCCAGCAATAAATTTCATTAGGTCGCGCAGCATTTCTCGAATTTTCATCGCGTCAAAGATTCGGACGAGCGCGGGCGGACAGACCGCTCGCGCGGCACTTTTGTCCCTACTCACTTCTGATCTCTTGCAGATATTCGTGTCGTGTAGTGAGCACGCAGCAACACGTACGTAGTCTGTACCCTTCCCAAGTCAAAGATCTTACGAAATTGCTGATTTTGGGTTAATGTTTTTGTTCAGTCCAGTTTGTAGTCGAAACGGACGGCCTAAAAGAAATTGAACAAAGAATCCTCTTTGTAGTTTTTTTTTTTTATAACAACCTAGTCTTACACAATCTCTCAAGTCTCAAGTCTCAGTCTCGCAAGAGTACCAATCAAGCTTTCATATCGAAAATTACAAAATATATATTTTTTTTAATTCGTACAATGGCCGTATTTCCGAGTGGTTAGGTAAATATGGCCATGGATGTGGCCGTATTATTTATGTATAAATAATTAATTATTTTAAATGACTAATACGGTAAAAAATAAAAACTTTTTAACAAAAAATTGAAACCGACCAAAACACGATCTGCCACCTTAAAATTGATTACTTTCTTTAAAAGCGTTCTGCGCGTTCAATATAAAAACGCGTTCCGGTTCCGGGTGCTGATGTGGCTGCCGCGCCTCCGCGATGTTCGCGAAGGCGACACGCAAGACCGTCCCAACACCATCCCGCGCGCGCTGCGCTGGCGGACCGGTGCAGCGGTGGGACTCTCCGATGCAGGCTCGCTGGATACGGCTGCATGCAGTCGTATGGTGAGTTGCCACCATCATCGGGAATTCCACCCGGACATGCCACTTAGTCGAATTAAATGAGATTTAATAAAATTATATATGTTATCTTATTCAGCTATTTTTTTTCTTATAATCATGATAAAAGTTAATTAATTAATTATTACTAACACTAGTTTGTAAGCTCGCAATTCTGCTAACAAATATGGATGTACCTAATTAATCACTACATACTCGTAGTATAAAACAAAGTCGCTTTCTCTGTCCCTACTCGTTACTTATCCCTATGTATGCTTAAATCTTTAAAACTACGCAACGGATTTTGATGCGGTTTTTTTTTAATAGATAGAGTGATTGAAGAGTAGGAAGGTTTATATGTATAATACATGCACCCGTACGAAGCCGAGGCGGGTCGCTAGTATAAAATAAATTATTATTTATTTAACTTTTGAGCTTACGAGTACCTAGACTAAAAGGTTTTTTTTTATTATTCGCTTTTCAATTCGTGTTTTCGTTGGTTCCATTTTTAAATAGGTCTAAAGTTCTCTTCTAGGTGCATGAAATGAGCACACACACGATACAGCTGCTGTTAACTGTTGAAGTCCTTTTGCAACTGCCTGCCGTCTCCATCGTCAGACCATCGAAGACAATCATACTCCAGCTAGGTCTAAAGTTCTTATCAAGGTGCATGAAATGAGCCCAAACAAGATAAAGCTGCTGCGAACTGTTGAGGACCTCTTGAGAATTTCTATCTGGGATTAGTAAGTTGCAAGCTAGGGTCTCTGTGCCTCATTTAATATCAATATTGATACCGATACCGGTCTCAAATCTTAGTGTTCCCTTTTGAACTCCGCTGAGATCCAACGACTAATTAAACCCAAAGTTGTAGCTTTTGCTGAGAGCCGTAATCTTTCCGCAGCATAAATGAGAGGAGCGGAATCAATACGATAGCAAGTATATTGCTAACAATATCCAGTCCAGTGAATAACAGTAATGCAGCAATGAATATCGGTAACAGTAAATTGTGAGCTCTAGATGTACTTTGTTTACAACACTAATCAAAAGTTCTTGATATTCAACACGGCACCTTAGCACCTTGGCGCCGCGGGCCGCAGACAACGCTGCGACAAGTTCATAAGTATTCAGCTGCGGAGTTGAAAAGGCGCGTGCGAACCCACGGGACATACAAGTATCTCTTGAATAAACGTTTAACTTGGAGATTGGAGCTATTACTTCGCTACACTCAGCCCCTCTATGTTTCCTTACAACGCTAATGTTACCAATTATTTAAAAAAAAACATAGGTCACCGGTTATACGGTGGGTCAGTTGGGCACAGTAGGTATCGCATATCGACGAAACCAGTGTAGATAGCGAGTGCGAAGGAGGTGGCGGAACGTGAAAGGGAGAGAACCTCACGTCCCAGCCGCCGCGGGAGAAGCACCGGGCGTCTCCGCGTGGCTCTCGGCCACCGTAGGCGCGGGCCTGTGGACGGTGAGTAATGGGCTAGCTCGCCGTCCGTCCGTCTTATGACGACAGGCCGTGTCGACGGCGCGTTCGTGTTCCACGCGCGCCTCAAAGAGATGTCAGCAAACATGAGGGACCCGCAAGGGCCGATGCCTGCCAGGGCTGCGTGACTGTTCGAAAGAGATACCGCGGCCCTGGAACACAAAGGCAAAGGAAGGAACATGGATGGGTTTTAGTCAGTAAAAGTCTGACACTCCCTTCCGCTCCGCCCAGAGCGGGAGGAGTCATCTGATGACCTCCCAGCCCAAAAAAAAATAAAATAGGTACTAATTGACTATCGTGATGTTGTGCTGTTTAGCTTCCTTTGCTGCAATATTTTTTTTTTAGATTTTTGGATGTAGTTGTTCCAGTTTCATCTAAACGGTAAACTCTACTACCGTCTGCAAAGCTAGGGCATCGCCGCATTACATCGTCCTTCCGAAGAATATTATGTTCACGTTATGGCGATTGAATGATGTTGCGCGCGTTGAGCTGCACGGTTCCGGTTTTCTTTGTTAGTAAGTAACACAACAGTACAACTGCTACCGACATCTATGTACTATTGTAAGTATATTAATGACATTAAATTAGTTTATTGAAAACCACTAGCGTGTTTTATTAGGTTATGGGCCCAGCACGCTTCCACTGCGCTAAACGTTAAATCTGCATGCCGTTTTTTAAATCCGTAAAACCAGTAATCTTCCCAGTTTTTTGGAATCTTCAAATTGTGGTAAACAGCCATCTCGTAAGCGAGTTTTCGACACTCAACCGTATCTAGACCGTAGCATATCTTAGAACAGCTTATTAAATTCCTTCAATGCGTTTTCTTCATTGGCACTGAATACGGCTCTATTGGCATAATTGGGATTAAGTTGCAAATGGCCGGCTTCTTGCTCTGAACATTCTCTCTTCTTTTTCACATATTTTTCAATGTCATAAAATTCACATGTTTCTCATTTGCTGCCTTTCGAAGACTCATCCCACTTTCAACCATCAGAATTGCTTCGCTTACAATTTCGCACTATTTTGTTATAGACCTACAAAAGAATATACTTACCTATTTATTAAACCAAATCATAACAAAATAACAAGAATTAGCTCATTGGGGCTCATTGTTACACTGTCACACAATGCCCCGTAATATAGTGCCCCAGGCGAAGCAAACAGAGGAAAATAACAAAATAATTACTTACCTAAATGCATAACCTCAGGAAAGAAATCACACAAATTCAATTTTTGTTCGATAACTCTCCAACACGGTACTAGTACAACCTGTGGCAATAACAACTGTATTAAAATGGCTGCCTGTGCACTTGTCGACACTGTATACCAACATTAAAAAAGTTTAAAACAGCGACGATATATGATAATTATGTGCATTGTAACAGTGTACCCCGAGTAACACTGTGCCCCACCGTATCCACATAGTGGGTCGAATCTGCTCTTATAAAAAACGTTTTTTAATCTGTTTTCCATTATTGAGGTCAATAATTTAGTAATATTCTGAAAGCTGATTTAATAAACAATACAACAAAATAAATTTTAAGCCAATCTTACTGATAAGTATTGAGATATAAGCCGTCGAAAAAAGTGACCCAACGTTTACCCGAGACCCTAGGTATAATATTGAAGACGCCTTTGTCGCGTTGCGGGCCCGTGGCATACGATCAATTCCAGGTATTAAAGCCGCTCCGAATAGTAAAAGTTTTATTTCCCGCGAGTTGCGTCTGGTGAGAGCCGACCTATGAGGAATGTTTATAGTCCACACGTAATTGAATTTTTACCCCGCGATGAATGTTGCTTGTAACTTGAGTAGAGTTGTTCTTATTGTCAGTATTCTCGGGGCACCTCTCTATAATGTCAGTCTGGGAATGTTCGCGATGTTTTACATAATATCAGCGTAAAGTATTTACGTCGCAGCGTGACTCGCGCTTCTGTGAACTCGAATATGATAAGCGCATTACTTTCATATTCAACAGTCGCAGTCGTGTTGAACACACTTAACCTGTACTTCTGATAACTTATATTTATGTTACCTTTTACCTTATTGCATCCCAAGTTGTAGCTGAAAACAGACATTCTGTCCTTTTTACGCAGTAAAACACAATAAAGCTACATACAGTAGGATAGGTTCTGATGCAGAAAAAGCGTTATCTCGACCTTCATCTTTGTAACTCGATGCTCGAACAGTATTTTACTGTATTAAGAATTCCAACTATTGATGCTGAGCCAAGCGTTGCAGTCGAGATCCTACTCTGCAGCTAGTGGTATCAGAAGACGGTATTCTGAACCTGGGGGTATTTTAAGTTATTAAATATCATGAAGTAAGGGGCAAACTCTAGACTGCTTTCTCACCTGAGGGTGTACGTTATCTCAGCAGGAAAGTGGCTTCTAGAGTGATATAAGAGGAACGTACAAATAGTGTGTAATATGCTGTGAATGTGCACCACATCAAAAATTGGTGCGCTCTGTTGTTTTGGAGAAAAACGGCAAAAATGATTCCTATTGGAGTAACGTTGTTCCAGCAGGAAAATTCTAAACGAATGATCGGAGAGAGAAATATTGTGCATGGGCAGAAAGCTTTGTGCAAAAAAGTGCGCCAAAAATATAATTTGTGCGTCTTCAGGTCTTCGAGATATTGCATTTCCTGCTGGAGTAACGTTTTGCAGGATCGTGTACCGCTAAAACCATTGTAGAATAAATATACACGAGTAGCACTTTATTTGTGTGTAATTGTGACAGAATTAGATTTAAGAAAATATTTATAACTAGCTGTCGCCCGCGACTTCGTTCGCGTGGAAATTCGCGTTGAGACTGCCTCGTTGGTCGAGTGGTCGCAAGTGTCTACTAAGCATGAGGACCTGGGATCGATGCCCGGGTCGGCGAGTGTTAAAAAAATGTTTATTTTAATTACACAATTGTTTGTTGGCATTATAAAGATCTAATTTTGGGGGCTAATTAAAAATATATTGCACATTTATTTTACTTTTACGACGTGATCTACATGGATTTCGAAAAAGCCTTCGACCGCGTGGATCACGTCATCCTTCTGCGTAAACTGCAAGAGCTTAAAATTCGCGGTAACGTGCTCAGATGGTTCGAGTCATACCTTAGGAACCGGTCTCAAATTGTTACATTGGGCGGAGTAAGGTCTGACTGCGTAACTATACCATCTGGTGTGCCACAGGGCTCAAATTTGGCACCTCTTTTATAGTCTGTCTGCCTTTACGATATAGGAGCGCATGTTCTTGATGCAAGGTTCCTGATGAATGCCGACTGTTGAGAATATCACGCCGCGCGGACGCCGCCGGGCGACCGCGGGCGGGAGCTGCGGTCACTGGCAACGCTAGGGCGGTCCGTACAGCATTGGGGTGACATCGTCATACATTTAATGGCATCAAAGTTGGACCCGGTTTCTGGCAGACAGTGGGAAGAGTATAGGAACACTCTGACTGAGTATCCATCCTTAGATATCTTCACTAAGTTTATATCTAACCGCTGCAATCTTTTAGAAACGCTTGAGGAGGCTCAGAATTTAAAATCGAAGCCAGAGTCATCGCACAGTAAGCCAAAAAGCCTTTCTGTTACAACAAGTAAGGGAAAATTTAATATTACGTCATGTCCCCTGTGTAAACAAAGTCACTACATATTTAGTTGTGATCAGTTTAAGGCGCTCACAGTCGCTGAACGCCTATCAAAGGTGAAAGACTTTAAACTATGCTTGAATTGTTTACGACCAGGTCATTTGGAGGCTACTTGTCCACTTGGTCACTGCAAGTATTGCACAAAAAGGCATAATACAATGTTGCATTCTCATGATAATGATCCAAGCTCTAGTAAAGAGCACATAACTTTAACTGGTACTAATCATGAATTTTCATCTCGTCATGTATTACTTTCCACAGCTTTGGTCAGAGTCATGGACCATACAGGGATGCCGCATAGCGCCAGAGTCTTACTTGACAATGGAAGCACGGCAAACTTTGTAACCAAGGACCTTTGTGGTAAGCTACATTTACCTATTCGTAGTGTAAGCTCACACGTTGCAGGCATAAACAGTCAAGTGTCTACCATTACGCAATCTTGTTCATTACATTTGCAATCGTGCGATGGGTCGTATCACATTGACGTTGATTGTTTTGTCTTGCCCAATATAACCACTCATATACCTCATACATACATAGACTTAACTGACTTGCAGCTACCAGCAGGTGTAAGTCTGGCTGATCCATCTTTCAATGTCCCTTCTTCCATCGACATACTTGTTGGAGCCGACATCTTTTGGGGTGTGATTGGTCGCAATCGTATACAGCTAGGTAGACATATGCCGACGCTCTTCGAGACTAAGCTCGGATGGCTCATATCAGGCACTATGCCTCAACCTAACATAGCTCACTCATCAGTGTGCATGTTCGCGCATGACAAGCACACTGCACACGTACAGGAGCCCATGGATCTCTCAAGATTCTGGGAACTTGACTCTATCCCACCTAAGTTCAATTTCACAGCCGAAGAGCGAGCCTGTGAAGAGAACTACATAAAAACGACTAGGCGTGATGCAGATGGTCGTTTCATAGTCACCATACCCTTAAAGCAATCTCTTGATGCATTAGGTAACTCGATTGAGATGGCTAAACGTCGTTTTCTGTCGTTAGAGCGTAGACTTGAGAGAGACCCAATACTTAAGCATCGCTACGTAGAATTCTTGCAGGAGTATGAAGCATTAGGTCACATGAGCGAAGTAGCTCAGCCTTCTTCATCTCACGCATATTACCTTCCACATCATGGTGTTGTCAGAGAGTCCAGTACAACGACCAAGCTTCGAGTTGTCTTCGACGCATCAGCCGTCACAACTTCTGGTAAGTCGTTCAACGACATTCAAGCCATAGGACCCACAGTTCAGGATGACTTATTATCTATATTGTTGAGGTTTCGGCAGCATAAATACGTCATATCGTCAGACATCGAGAAGTTCTTTCGTCAAATCGTAGTTGAAGAATCGCAGCGGCATCTACAGCTGATATTGTGGCGCTCTGATCCATCATTACCGCTTAAAACCTACACATTAAACACCGTTACTTACGGAACCGCATCAGCTCCGTTCATTAGTACACGATGTTTGTCTCAACTGGCAAAGGAGACAACTAACACACACACACAACTGTCAATACAACACGATTTTTACGTCGACGATTATCTGTCTGGAAGTGATTCTATAGAGAGCACTATTGCGCTTTGCAGAGATGTCACAAGCATTCTTAAGACTGCACAACTCAATCTTCGCAAGTGGCAGTCTAACAATACACAAATACTTCAGGCAGTCACTACAAACACACATGACTCATCCACTCATACCACATCCACACCAACACGCACAGACACGTCTAACACAGTCAGCTTGAGCATTGACGAACCAAGCAAAACCCTCGGTCTTAATTGGCGTTGTCAAACTGACTGTCTTACATTCTCCATTCACATACCTAAACATACAGATACTATTATCACAAAACGGCACATACTTTCCACAATAGCACAAGTATTCGATCCTCTAGGTCTTGTTTGTCCGTGTATCATCGAGGTCAAGGTCATAATGCAGAGATTATGGATAGACAAGTGTGCATGGGACGATGAGGTTAATGTGGATATTAAAAAGTTATGGCTGAAGTTTACACAGACTTTACCACAGCTTAATCTTCTCAGCATACCACGCTGGGTGGTATGTGATAGCCCTTTAGGCGTGGAATTTCACATTTTTACAGATGCGTCGGAAAAGGCATACGGAGCTTGCATCTACATCCGTTCCGTAGCTAGTAGTGGCACCGTTCATACGCATCTGCTCACGGCCAAAAGTAAGGTTGCACCGATAAAGTCGACCACAATCCCAAGGCTAGAGCTTTGTGGGGCCTTATTAGGGACCAGATTGTGTGCAAAAGTACTAGAGTCGTTAACACTTAAACCTAATAAATGCATATTCTGGTGTGATTCGATGATTGTCTTAGGTTGGCTGTCTGCTTCACCTGCCATGCTCAAGCCGTTTGTCAGGAATCGAGTTTCGGAGATACGGGAAGGCTTTGGTACTTATACCTGGCGCTATGTGCCGTCCAAGGACAACCCTGCAGATCTTGTCTCCCGTGGTCTAAGCGCTGATCTCATAGGTCAATCTTCCATGTGGTGGTCCGGGCCTTCATTCTTACTTACAGACCCATCTCTTTGGCCTTCAATGCCTAACACAGACGTGAACACAATCCTACCAGAACTATTAAAATCACAATCCATTACCATTCATAATCAATCATTACCTATCACTAATTCTAATATACACAATAATTCATTTCAAAATTTAATCAATAATTCATCTAATTACTCACATTTACAACGCCTACTAGCATACGTATTTAGGTTCATTAATCGTGCTAAAGGAGTACATACTCATAGTCTTACCCTTACTAATTCAGAGTTGTCCTACAGCGCTGATTTCATAATTAAAACAGTACAAAGTGAAATGTTTCCTGAAGAGTACGAACTACTTTCATCAGGTAAACCGTTACCAAATAAAAATCGCCTTAAGAAATTATCCCCCTTTATCGAATCTGGTATTATACGAGTCGGAGGCAGATTAGATAATTCTTGCTACGATTATAATGTCAGGCACCCTATCATTATCTGCAGCAAACATAACTTAACTAAGCTTATTTTTAGTACCTATCACTTACGCCTGTTCCATGCTGGTCCAACGTTACTCTTAGCCACAATTAGACATGAGTATTGGCCTTTGGGTGGTAGAAACCTTGCCAAATCAACCGTTCATAAGTGCGTAAAATGCCAGAGATTCAACGGTAGAACTGTTCAACCCATCATGGGTAATTTGCCTAAGGAACGAGTTCACCTAGAGTTTCCCTTCTTAGAGACTGGCACAGACTATGCCGGACCCATCCTCCTAGCTGACCGCAAAGGTAGAGGATGTAGATTAGTAAAATCATACATATGTGTTTTTGTTTGTCTAGCCACCAGGGCGGTTCATTTGGAGCTTGTCTCAGACCTAACGAAACATGCCTTTATTGCAGCACTAAATAGGTTTATTGCTCGTCGTGGTAAACCAAAGACCATCTACTCAGACAATGGTACAACCTTCATTGGCACTTGTAACGAAATAGCTGGCATATTGCAACAGGACTTTTCTTCAGAAATGGCAGATACAGGTATTAATTTCCATTTTATCCCGGCATACACCCCACACTTCGGTGGCTTATGGGAATCTGCCGTGAAATCGGTAAAACATCACCTGAGGCGTATATTAGGCCTCGCACATCTCACTTACGAAGAGATGTCTACGTGTCTGATTCAGGTTGAGGCAATTCTAAACTCTCGTCCTCTCACTCCTCTTTCCACTGATCCATCAGACCTATACCCCTTAACTCCTGCACATTTCCTTATTGGGAGATCTCTCACATCCCTGCCGCATCCGCAAGTCATCAACCAGAACATCTCCAGCCTGAAACGTTTCCAGCGTATTGAGCATCTGAAGCAACAGTTCTGGAACAGATTCTCTAACGAGTACATCTTTTACCTCCAACAGAGAACCAAGTGGACGGACTCCGATGGGGTGCTTGAAGAGGGAGCCATGGTGGTGCTCAAAGAGCAACAATCACCACCACTGATGTGGCCACTCGGTCGTATTGTGCGTCTCATACCTGGGAGGGACGGAATAAGCAGAGTCGCAGACGTAAGAACAAAGATGGGAATAGTCCGACGTGCTTACAACACCATCTGTCCTCTTCCAGTCTAACCCTTGAAGACAAGTCTTCAACGCCGGGAGCATGTTGAGAATATCACGCCGCGCGGACGCCGCCGGGCGACCGCGGGCGGGAGCTGAGGTCGCGGGGGGTGCGCTCGAGCAGCGAGCGCGCGCCGGCCGGCACCAGCACTGCGTCACCGTCCACCGAGCGATTCACTTCATATTTTTCTCGCCTATTCAAAGTTAATTTGACCGTTTGTTTTCCAAGTCTTAATATTATACAGTCCACTATTTATGCAGTCACCGCGTTTTAATCCTCTCAACACCCTGAGGATATCACCCATTCCTTTCTACCGACGATACCAAGATTTTTACGACGATAAGAAATAAGTATGACTATGAGAAGCTACAAAATGACTTAGATAGATTCTTATCTAATTACTATATTATCAATAGAATCAATGTTAACGTAAGCACATGTCGACCTTTAATATGAAGCGCAATTTCATTAGTCTCAAAATTTATGTATTCGAAGCATGTGTCCTGACTCCTGTGTCAACAAAAACCTGGGATTTATTATGCGTACATGGAAATTATTCACTGATATAAATTGCGTCAATGTACTTTATTTTGCGAACATACGCAGTATTTTAGAATACTGTAGTAATATCTGTACTACTTGGTTTCTATACAGCAGATAGAATCAATACAATCTAAATTCGTGAAATACATTAACTATCGCACTGGATTCAGATCTGAAGATTAGGTATCTACTATCATGTAAACATCATAATATGCTACCACTGGAGAACAGACGTATGATTCTGGACGTGCTATTTCTTTATAATATCTGTAGTGGGAATATTGACAGTACCGTTTTAAATAAATAACTTGTCACCGTAAAAAACATTTAAAAATATAAAAAATAGCGGTGTCAGGAGCAAGGTCCAAGCTACCGGTGGTTAGGGCTCAAAAGACAGGAACCTCCTCACAATGCGAGCCCTATCGAGGAGTACTGCCTTCTGAATCAGGCCCTTAATCCAACCGCCTAAGGAGAGCCTCGAAAGATGGTCGTCGAGACTCTTGGCCATAAGGCCATTAGCCGGCATGACAATCGGCACACGATAGCCGAGTTCACATTCCACATCTCGACAACCTCGTGTACAAAGTCGAGATATTTTATTTGTTTGTCTTTCTCAGCTTTCACGAGGTTCTCGTTATGCTCGATGGTAACATCGACTATCATTACGCGGCGCGCTGATTAGTCTATCACCATATGTCAGGCTATAATCCTGTCAGTAATGATAGACTGATCCCAGTACAGCATGACATGTTCTTTCTTGAGAACTGGGTCGGGCACACGGCCACAAGATTATATTTCAAGGCAAGTTCAATTCAATTCAATTCAATATTTTTATTGTGGATCATAGGTACAATACAGTTCTTAAGTCGTTTAATTTAGATCAGCTATGTCCCGCCCGTAGGGCATACAATAATAACACATAAATTAGTAGTTCGATGAAATTTACATTATTGAATATTATTATTATTTTAACTCTAGCACAATGAATTGAGTAACTAAATAAACCAAAATGTCAAATGCAATTTGCATAAAAAATTCAAAAATAAAAAAGATAAAGTCAAACATAACAAACTAAGATGGGTAATACATGTCAAATTATACACATAAAATACAATAACAAATTAAAATAGGTAGGAGCATGTCAACATATAAAATTAAATCAAGTTCAAGTTGCTGATGAATAATCCTGGCTACTTCGTTGTGCCTGTGCAATTACTCACCGTTAGCCAGACGAGAACAACCATCTAAATTATATTATTTATTTATTTATCAGACTACAGAGAGGTCCACTGTGTTAGTAACAATATAACAGCCTATGTTAGTACTAATAACTAGAACAGAACGGGCGCGATTAGTTAGCGCCCACACTAGCGGACTATCTACCCGGGCTGCGATCGATTGCAGGATAGTGTTGGGACTGTCACGCAGCCTGTGGAGTAGCGAGGCAGATTTCTTACGGCACAACGCGTCAAAACTATGTGCGTGCGTCGGCAAAAATTGCTGACGCACTACAGAAGCGTGGCAATCGCAACAATACCCTGAATGCATTATTACATTGGAAACGCAGAGCATTATAAGCCTTTTGGGTATATATGTATGTATCTACCACAGGGCTCTCGAGTACAGCGATGTGCTATGTATATCCGCCATAGTGCATTTTTATAGATTAACTTTGTATTAACAAAAATACTGACACCATCTTCGTTGTGGAGGAATCGATAATTCCAATGTTTAGAGGTTATAAGTTATGTTAAATTTTCAATTTACTATAAAAAGGTGCCGTCACAAAAAAAAAAACAATAAAAGTTCGTTTCAGTGTCGTCACTAAATCTTTATTGATTAACGGTTTCTCTGGGCTTCTTCCTTGTGGAGGAATCGATAATCCCAATGTTTTGAGGTTATATGTTAAATTCTCAATCCCTACTATATTATTATATTATATATTATAAATGCGAAAGTAACTCTGTCTGTCTGTCTGTCTGTCTGTTACGCTTTCACGTCTAAACCACTGAAAGGAGATCGCCAGAAATCCATACATCGTTGGGCCAAATATGAACAGTAATCATTTATGTATTATTTAATAGATAAAACACAAACATATTCATATCAGAAAGATTTTTTTTTAAATTCTATGGGAATTAGGAAGAAAATAAGTTTTTGGGTCACTAGGTTAGGTTATGCGGCAGATGGTAAGAATTGTACCTATAAAACGCCAAAATGTATTGTAAATACCATAATCAAATTAACACATTGATTTATTTGTTTGTAAACATATTTGTATGTTACTATTAGCATATTATTGCATAGCACAAAAAAGGAATTAGGTAGGTAAAATAAAAACAAGTTATTTTTCAATATTTTATTCATCTTCATTTTCATACTCAATTAATATATCATACAGGAATGGTGCTGGAGGTGTGATGGTATGTTGGTACCTTGCCACTGTTTGACGACAGTCCTTGCCCTTATGTCAGAAAGAACTGCTTCATCATGTAAAGGCACACTTTCAGTAGCGTTGATACGATCAGTAGGTATACCACAACTCACGCAATTCACCATTATCCAGTCGATAAGCAATCGGTGTCCAAGTCCGTAAAATCAATCCAAAGTCGTCAGAAAAATAGCAGAAATCGAATAATAAGCACATCCGCACGAGTACGAAAACGAATGACGGGACTTGACGGGAGTGACGTGACATTGACATTTTGACAAACATCGATATTTTTTCGTTTTGAAACAGTCAACCGATACACGATTTTGAACGATGTTATTGTTAAATAAATAAATAACTATTACTAAAACAACAATAATGTCATCAAATGTCCTTTTTTCTTTTATAAATGATTATAATGTTCATGACCAATGCTAAAACAAAATAGATATCGTTTTTTTAATAACCTCTTTAGAACTACTAGTTTTAGAACGAACTCGTAATGACCTAACAGCTTGTTTACGGAGCTAGTTTTAGAACTACATTCAATTTAAAACCATATTTCAAATTATAATTTTTGGCTCATTCCGGTAGAAAGTTATTATTGTTACATGTTATTTTTAATCAGTAAAAAATCTAGTCTTTTTTAATATACATATCGTTTCTGTACATACTTTGGCCCAAAACTGGCCATCTCCTTTGGTACAGAGATAGAGTTGACCTTGAGAAAGAACATAGGATAGTTTTTATCCCGGACTTTTGAAGAGTTCTCTTGGAAACGCGATATTACCGAACTCGACGCGGGCGAAGCCGCGGGCGGAAAACTAGTTTACTATAAAAAGGGGCCGTCACAAAAAAAAATAAAGCAATAAAAATTCGTTTCAGTCTCGTCACTAAATCTTTATTCATTAACAGTTTCTCTCAGGTCCTCAGTTACGGAGATTACGTTGGCCGAACGTCCTGATGTTCCAGGAACTAAAATTAATTTTACTTTTAACCGGTGGCATTACGAGTAAAAGTAAAGCAGTGGTTGTTTGTCACCAAATCGTCACTAAATCTTTATTCAGTAACAGTTTCTCTAAGGTCCTCAGTTATGGAGATTCAGGTTGGCCGAACGTTCTGATATCAGATCGTTCGGCCATAAATAAATGCTTCCAACTTTGGAACTGTTCTGTCACAAATTCTTTCGCTGGCATCTTTATGTGTCACATAATCGTCACTAAAAACTGGAGAAGCAGCCAGCTCCCTATCTCGACTGGCCGAACGTTCTGATATACATGATGTGCTGTATCCCTCAAAAAGGACTATTTTAATTGTGACTGTACATCGAGAGAACCTGCGGGCCAGCATATTCGCCCTAACGAAAATAACTAAAATAGTGCTCTGCGTTCCCTCTAAATCCAAATTATCTTTTAGGTCATCCGTTACCAGGTGGCCCAGATATTTAAATTTTATACCCTATTTAAAGGGTTTTTTTATATGACGCACTTTCATAGTAGATTACACACTAATTATACGTTCCACTCATATCACTCTAGGAGCCACTTTCCTGCTGGGGTAACGTACACCACCTGAGCGTGAGCATTGAGCTCAGCACTTCATGCTAGACCACTAGTACCAACAAAATATAAACTAGTAAAAACTTAATTTTCATAATATACATCCCAGTTATATATATCTGAGGCGACAATAAACCAAACGATATAGCTAACTGCGGTTCTTTCTCATAAATAGTCGCAGAAAGGACCGCGGTGTGGGCCTGTGGCGTGCGACAGCAGATGGCGCTGCGATAGAACATGGCCGCGTAAGGTATTAACTGATCATTAGGACGTAGCTACTAAATAACTGCCTCGTATGCTAAATGGATTATGCTAATTTTCGTTGTTTTCTTGTTGTTATTCTAAACTAACTTTGGCAGTGGTTGTGTGGCTCGACCATAACGGGACACTTGTTCGCAGTCACTTACCGTGGGCATATAGCGGCCGATTTAATTTGTAATCCACTCGGTCATTATTAGCTTACCTAGTATTCATTTCGAAAAGCAGCAGTTTAATTTAGTCGAGACCACCAGCATCATAACTGGAGCTTGACACTCAAACTGTGCCATTAATTGTAGATTCCTAGGCATGTAGTCTATGTGTGCTAATTGAGATATTATGGGTTGCGGATATTGGGAATCCTGTATTTGGCATAATATTTAAAAGATTTTCATAAAGGCCTCTAGGGCCATAGCGTCTCGTAAGAAAATAAACTTTATTCCTAAATGGAAACGGTTCTGTTGTAGGAAACCCGGGCTTTACGGTTCTTTTTTTTTAAATTGGTTAGTAATGATCTGTGAACTGCGCAGATCAGACACACAAGTGTCTGATCTGCGCATTGACAGGCAAATCACGTCATTGTTTAAAACGTAGAAACATGAGTTCTAAGTCAATTTATTGTATTCTCCCACGACTTATTACTTACTGTTGCCCGCTACTTCATTCGCGTGGAAATTTTGGTGTTAATGTGTGAGACTGCCTCGTTGGTCGAGTGGTCGCAAGTACGACAAGTAAGCATGAGGTCCTAGGATCGATCCCCGGGTCGGGCAGTGTTTAAAAAAAATGTTTATTTTAAGTACATAAAGTTAAAACACACATGATTTGGAGATGACTTTTTAAGCAAGGCGATGCTTGAGTTAGGTCACTCCGCTCTTCCACTTGTCATTAAACAATGTATGCAATTGAAAAAAATACCATAAATAATAGTGTTATTCCATCAGGAATTTCTCAGTAGCAGCCACGGAATCTGGATTTGTGCCCGGTTGGTGGAAATAGGCTCGCCCCCTATTACATGGGACTTCAACATTACTGGCGAATTGTGGGTGTACGAATAGGTACACCTGTGCCTAACCCTTCGGGGATTACAGGCGTGATGTTATGTGTTAACGTGATAATGTGGGTGATGATTACAAAAGGCGTCCTTTTGGGTGCTGTAATTCTGGGCGACAGAGGTCCGAAATAAAATTAAGTGACGTTGAGGCGCCGATATGGTTTAAAACCGTATATTTTGGCGCTATAAAACTTTATTTTTAAAGTGATCCATCAAACGCCTCGTTGGTCACTATTTATTCTAAGACCGTTCTGTATACAATATTCAATGACTTATTATTTTCCGCAAGCACGAGCAAGTTTTGGGCACTGAAGAACCAACACATAATTCACCGTGTGAGAAGCATGGAGTGCACAATTGAATGCCTGTCACTTTTATGGTTTGGCCCTGGGATCTGTTGATCGTCATTGTAAAAGCCAATTTTAAAGGAAATTGTACCCTCTTAAATTGAAGTTGCAAGTTATTTGGGATAATGGATATGCGAGAATTAAAACGCTCTCTCCAGCTCCAGCAGCACCGTATTTATAATGTTACTGCAAAGCTCTGTGATACGAAGCCTGGTGCCGTAGCACAGTCTGGTTGCATCAAGGTTTCGCATCATCAGAACTGAAACGCCAACTTTAAGCTCCAGCTGATGGGACGGCACGCCCGTTAACTCCAGGGAGTTGAGAAATTCAACGGAGTAAGCAGTACTATCGTCATTAGCCATCACAGTGTCTATGTATATGTACCATTTTTTTTTTTGGTGGGTGGGAAATCATCAAATGATGATCCCCGCTCTGGGCGGAGCGGAAGGGAGTGTCAGACTCTTACTGACTAAAAACCACCCATGTTCCTTCTTTGGCCCTTTATGTTCCAGGGCCGCGGTATCTCTTTCGAACAGTCCCGCAGCCCTGGCAGGCATCGGCCCTTGCGGGCCCCTCCCGTTTGCTGACATCTCTTTGAGGCGCGCGTGGAACACGAACGCGCCGTCGACACGGCCTGCCCGTCGTCATACGACGGACGGACGGCGAGCTAGCCCATTACTCACCGTCCACAGAATGACAGGCCCGCGCCTAGGGTGGCCGAGAGCCATCACGGCGTGGCCCCCCACGCCCGGTGCTTCTCCTGGTGCTTCTCCTCCCGCGGCGGCTGGGACGTGAGGCTATCTCCCTCTCACGTTCCGCCGCCTCCTTCGCTAGCATGACTGCTTCGCAGAAGGAGGCGACGGCTTCCCATTCCCTCTCGCCCCGGACCATGGCTTGAACCAGGGCCGGACGCGAGAGGTCGCCGCCGCCAATCGCCGCTACGAGGACACGGCGGTGCTCCGCCCAAGCGGAGCAGACCTCCACGGTGTGCTCCACCGTGTCCTCCGGGCGATCCTCTCAATGAAAGCACCCGGGCGTTTCCTCCCCCCCGATTCGGTGCAGGTACCTCCCGAAACATCCGTGTCGGGAGGACCTGCGTCAGGCGGAAGGTGAGGGCGCCGTGGCGCCTCTCAAGCCACTCCTCAAAGAGGGGACTTATCGCCACTATCGTGGCGTGCCCTGCACGGGGTTGCGATAGTCGCTCTCTCCATGTCGCCATGAGATCGCGCCGGAAGTCTGTCCGCTGCGCGACAATTTGCCGCGGCAGCGGAGTCACCCCCCGGCGCCGTGCCTCCGCGCGCCACTCATGCAGGCGCGCAAGGATTATGGCCTCCAGATCCCATGGCGGCAATCCGGCAAGGAGGCTCGCCGCCTCGCGGGAGATCGTGCATGGATATGTATCATGCCCATTTTATTTTGTTTCTTTTACTGACCCACTCGTTCTGTGGCGACAGCACTGCCCACTCACACAACCACTCATTATTTTTTATATTAACCTCAAAATTGAGAAAAACGTGTATGATAAGTTCATTCTCTGTAGCCACTGGATGGGAAAATTCTTCGGAAAATATAATTTTCCCATCTGCGTCCGATTCTAGACGACCCTCTCCCGTTTGCAGCAGCTTATTCGCAGACTGTTCCTATTTTATTTTATTTTATTTCATTGATGTTATCTAATATTGTTGTTTCTTTTTTCTCTTCAAATTTCATTAGTTTATCCTACACACGGGTATTTAAAATTGTCAGAATATTATTGGAAAAGATAATGTTCTGTTTTTTTTTTTGTTAAATTTGTAAATAGGTACCTAAATTCAAAATACATTGTACTAGGTACTTTAATTTAATTTTAAGTTTGCATGCTGAAAGAAGTAAGCGAAATATGTGAAACCTTTTTATTTGTAAGACCATGTATTGTAACCACCATATTATTTCATGCAAATAAAGAATCTTGAATCTTGAATGACACCTGCTTCGTGATCGTTTTACAGTTGGACGCGCAAGTTCCACGTAATATGGAGCTTTTCGATCCAGGTGTTCACAGTGGCGACACAATGAGACATGCGTTTATTTCATCCGCCGGTGTGCCCCTCTCAATAACTGGCAGTGTCTGTCTACAGTCGCCTTTTTTTCGGATGGAAAATCATCAAATTACCCCTCCCGCTCTGGGCGGAGCGGACGGGACTGTCAGACTTGTACTGACTAAAACCAATCCATGTTCCTTCTTAGCTGTTTGTGTTCCAGGGCCGCGGTATCTCTTTTCGAACAGTCCCGTAGGCCCGGCAGGCATCGGCCCTTGCGGACCCCTTCCGGTTTGCTGAGATCTCTTTGAGGCGCGCGTGGAACACGAACGCGCTGTCGACACGGCCTGTCGTCATAAGCGACGGCGAGCCATTACTCACTGTCCACAGGGTCAAAAGTCGCCTGCGAGCAAAAGTTTCATGCTGTACATTGCGGTCCTTGCGGAGTTGGGCCAGCTAATTATTCAGCACAAATGCTATGTGACCGCACAGTTGGCGCACTAGCTGAGCAATCGACAAATTTTAATTGTTTTCATTTTTTAAACTTTTTAGAGACTTTTTTTCGTACTGAGTAAATTGGTCAATTTTTATGCATTCATTCATGATTACCTGTCTTTTGTATGGTTAAAAAAAGCAAAAAGTTTAAATTAATCTATTTTGTAATGATTTGAAAATCATAAAGCATTAAAATAAAACAAAATACCTAGAACTTACAATCAGTGAAAACCGGTTGGGGATCGAACTCGCGAACCATGTTTATTATTTTTGGAAATCTAGCAGCATTAAAATCGAAAACAAAATAATCACAAAAAGTCATCAAAAAGTGGATACTGACAGCGACTCGAACTTGCGAATCATGGTTTACAGGGCAGTCGCTTAACCGATAGGCTATTTATTCCTATGTCAAGTACCTGAAATAGCCGTTCTATTCTAATTCATGTTATGACAGTTGTCAGTTGTCAAACAGTTGAAGAATATGAACATAATGCACTATTGCTCATCCCCCTAAGTTATTAGTGCAATAATATATAGCCTATATGTTATTCCAGGGTATAATCTATCTCTATGCCAAATTACATCCAGATCCATTCCGCCATTCTAGTTCTTAAAAACAAAAGCATAAAAAATCTATTAAAAACAATATAAAAAAATAGAGCCAACGTTACATAAGCTGGTAGCTTACATTCAGTTGCTACCAGCCACCCTGCGAAGATCGTCGCTCCACCGAGCCCGAGGGCGTTCCTTACGGTTCCCGATTCGGGGTCTCCATTCAAGACCACATCAACCCCAACGGTCATCGGTTCTACGGCTAATATGGCCGGCCCATTAGCACTTCAGCTTACTTATTCTGTGAGCTATGTCGACAACTCTGGTTCTCTGTTGGATCACCTCGTTCCGGATTCGATCCCTCAGAGAGACTCATAGCCCGCTCCACAGCTCGCCGAGTGATCATAAATTTATGGACCAACGGTACCGTAAGTGTCCACGATTCGGCCCCATAAGTCCCATACATAACTGACAGGACGCATTGATTGATGACCTTAGTCTTTAGGCTCTGTGGAATACGCGACGAAAAGACCCTACGAAGCTTCTCAAATGCTGCCCAGCTCAGCTGGATTCTTCTGTTAGCCCCCCCTTTCAAAGTTGTTCTTAGCAAAATTCAGTTTGCCCGAGGTAAATATATTCTCGAACAAAAACGAGAGGACCGCCATTGACAACAATAGGGGTGACGAGTTCCTTGAACATAACCTGTGTTTAGTCCAAGTTCTCTCTGAGACCAAAGCTGATTAAAGAGTCAACTAGGCCATCCTTCATTTGCTGCAAGTCGTGCAGCGAGTATGCAGACGTCATCTACAAATCTGAAGTGTGAGATGTCGTCTATCGTCACGTCCTTCCCAGTTTAGCATCTTAAGCACATCCTCCTTCGTTCTGAGTTTAGACGGTCATTGTGGCGTTTTCATAAAGACTTATCAGCAGTTAAATTGGATGTAATCCGGCTTCGAATCGACGATATCACCAGCAGATTTGGTCCACTTCGTCAGGTGGCTCCTTCCAATTGATTGGACGAACACTTTCGACCCCCCGGTTATGCTCAATCGCTTTTTCTGTTGAGCGTGTGCTGGAGCATCGAAGGTCGTCTCGTACCAATTTTGTAATGCCAGAGTCTCCTCCGAAAGTTTGGACTTCCTCCCTGGGATTTCCACCATTTGGTCAAGCTATAACCTTTGTAATTGTTAATTAACAAATAGAGCAAAAGTATATTGTAAATTAAGGAAATAAAAAACCCGAAAAACCCGGGTACCCGGTTTTGAAAAAACAAAAACCGAAACAGAAAAAAACGGTTCCGAAAAATTGCCATTTTTCAATGCCGATGAGTGGGATAGATACAATTAAAATAAAACAAATCATTTTGCACTAAGAACTTTAATTAAGTATTCTATAACTATACACAAATGCAACTAATTAAAACAACTTTTAATTAACTTTCACTACAATATTAAAACAAGAAGAAGCCAAAAATCTTATGAAAAACTTCATCGAAATAATTTTAGATCAAACTTAACGTATTTGCTTCGTTAAACGACTCAAGCGCAATGAAAAAGTTCGATCCCTTTTGCAGGCAGCTCAGTTTGTGTGTCGTGCGTGCGAGTCGCCAGTCGTGAGACAGTGCACTACGCGCTAGTGCAACTGTTACACTTGATGAGTGGCCGTGTGTAGGTACCATTAAAAGTTTACGGCACTGATTTAAAGCGGTAGCTGTATTAGTAGTTTTGGTAAGTTAAAAATTACAAAATGCAGATTTATTAACAAGTTCGGCAATTAAAACTTAACAGTAAAATAAACAAAAATGAGTCTTAAAAAATAATAAAATGGATCATTTAATAAATACTGAGCAATAAAATAACTACATGAGCAGTTGACAAGTCGGAATTGTCAGTAAGAAATATCAAAACACTTTATATTCGCCTAAAAAGCGTAGTCAGCGTAGCCCCGCAGCGGGTCCCCGATTTCTGTCTGCAGGGTTTACAGTAACCTAACAAGAAGGGGATTTCGGGATCTTAGTTCGCTCGCTCAGCTCGCTCACTAGACCCCGCCGTCCCCTTCGAACCTAACCTGTCAGAGTCGGGGTGCCCCCAAATCCGGGTGTCTCCACTCCCTATGAACTGCCGAACTATTTATCTAACTGCCCATTCCATTTATTTATTAGTCTGCTTACGTATTTTTAGTACTGACATTGTAAGACTAAATAACCGGCCAATTGTTTTTTTATAACTGTCTATGTTTACTGTCGCACAAATTTACCAACTTCATCATAATAACCTCTCGAATGTTTAATTCAAATTTATTTATTTTAGGACAACTAGATCTGGTTTAAACTAGATGTGGTTTAAATAACAGTTCAAAAAATTTGTTCCCAAAGTTTACTACTATTATTAAGAAAATACCTACTGATCTGTAATAAATCATGCACTGAAGTTTGCCTAATTATGGTCTCATATTAAACTCGCTTTGTTAAACGACTCCAGTTATTTACTTAAAAGACTCGCGACTAAAGCCTTGAACTCGAGTCGTTTTGTTGATTCAAGTTTCTTTCTAATGACTCGAGCTCTTTCACATTAGTAACAAGCCTCAAGTCGTATTTTTGGAGTAGTCTTCAAAATCGAGGCTAATCTTAACTACAAAGGTTTAAAAGCCTCGATTCCTTTCATCACTAATTTGAAACATTGACATTTATAAAAAATTTAGAAATTAAAGATTCAGCGACTCAAAAACGTCCGTAGAAAAAAATTATGCACATTTCGAAATGTGCGCACTTTTCGAAATTTGCGCACTTTACACTGCTTGTGGCTTGGGGGGAGAAGCTAGGGTATGTTTGGTGGGAATCGCTGTTGGTGAGATCAGCATTACCTATAAAGTGCCAACAATACTTTCTGCTGTACTCGTGGCGGAGTACCGTATAAAGCAGAACCCTAGCCAGTCCGAGTCATCCACGTCCCCGTCGTTCTCCCTGGGACCTGCTGCAACCGCGCCACCGCGCGCCCGCCACCTCGAGTTGCAGCTGAGCTAACGGATGCAGGGCGCAAGGCGAATATTTTGCGCCTTAAAACAAAATCGCCTCACTAGGGAGGATACCCGAAACAAAACCGAGCACATCCGAAGGCTCTAAAGCGGCAGCCCCGCTATCGGATTAAGGCACAGTGGGCTAATCACCTGCTTGCCCGACAATAATTGATTCCTGAAACTGAAACAGATAGAAACCGGACCGATCTTTTACTGACGACTTTTGGCATGAAAAAACGGACACGAATTGCTTATTGGAACGTACGCACGCTTAGCGATGACAGCCGACTAGCCCAAGCAGAAGCAGTAATGCTTAGCTACAACCTGCAGATACTCGGTCTAAGCGAAGTGAGGAGAAACGGTTTTGGTGAGCTGAGAACGTCCGGGGGATTGACTTTGCTATATTCTGGTAAAGAAAGTGAGGAAGATGTGCGCGAGCATGGCGTGGGGCTCCTCCTTTCTAAAGCAGCTAAGAATAGCCTCTTGGACTGGAAACCGATCTCAGACCGGATCATGTATGCCCGTTTTAATTCAAGAGCCCGGAAGATCTCCATTGTCCAGTGCTACGCTCCAACCAACGCATCACCTGAGGATACCAAGGATGACTTCTATAATGCCCTTAACGCCACCCTTAGAAGCATAAAGAAGCAAGACATCATCATCGTCATGGGGGACCTGAATGCAAAGGTTGGGAGTGTTAACACTAACCGCGAGCGACATATGGGTACACAGGGACTTGGAGTGTGCAACGAGAATGGGGAGCGATTTATTGAGTTTTGTCAGAACCATGACCTTACCATCGGAGGAACATTATTCATTCATGGTGACCACCATAAGTACACGTGGAACTCACCCGATGGGGTCACCAAGAACCAAATTGACCACCTTGCCATTAGTTCCAAATGGCGTTCTTCATTGCTTGATGTTCGCAACCGTAGGGGCGCCGATATTGATAGCGACCACCATCTGGTGGTTGCTGAAGTCCGGCTTAAAGTTGCAGTAGCCCGTGCGGCTGGAGGACCCGGCAAGATTGGAAGACGGTTCGACGTTAACAAACTTCAGGACCCAGACACGCGTAAAGCTTTTCAACTCGAGTTGCGCAATCGCTTTTCTGTGCTCGATACCGCTTCGGACTCATTAGACGAGGAGTGGAACCGCATTAAAGTGGCCTATACAGAGACCAGCTCCGCTGTTTTAGGGCACAAATCAACTAACTCTCGGGAGGACTGGATGTCACAACGCACGTGGAGTTTGATCCAAGATAGAAGAAATCTTCATCTGAGACTGCTAGAAACCCATAACGACGCCATACGAGCCGACCTTAATTTTCAATATCGTCAGAAACGCAGGGAAATCTATCGCAGTACCCGTAAAGATAGGAGACAGTGGGCTGATGGTATTGCTGATCGTGCTCAACTAGCTGCTAACACCGGCAACTTGAAGGAGCTGTACAAAGCTACCAAAACCTTGGCAGGTAACAGCAGGTCAAAGAAGAAGCCGCTGAAGTCCAAAGATGGTCAGGTCATTGTGACATCAGAAGGGCAGCTACTACGCTGGCGTCAACACTTTGAGGAGGTCTTCCGTTTGTCAGCTACATTAGCGCCTGACGCGTTGCAAGTCAGTTCCCCACCATCGGCACCATCCCGGCTTTTAAACATAGACACGGAACCACCGACAGCCCCTGAAGTTGCGGAGGCAGTCCGCTCTTTGAAGACAGGCAAAGCACCAGGACTCGACCTGATAACGGCGGAAATGTTACAAGCCGACTTAGACTCCGCTGTCGACGTTCTGACGCCTCTCATCGAAAAGATCTGGACCACCGAAGAGATCCCTGACGACTGGAACAAAGGTCTCATCATAACTGTTCCTAAGAAAGGTGATCTTAGCCAGTGCGATAACTGGAGAGGTATTACGCTGCTCTCGATTCCCTCTAAAGTTTTCTGCAAGATTATCCTGGATAGACTGTCAAAGGCCGTGGATCCTCTTCTACGCAAGGAACAGGCTGGTTTCCGCTCGAACCGCTCATGTACGGATCAGATCAACACTCTCCGTATCATACTGGAGCAGGCATCAGAATGGCAGAGGGAGATGCATCTAACCTTTGTCGACTTCGAAAAGGCCTTTGATACGCTGAAGTGGTCTAGCATCTGGTCTCGCTTACTGGAAATTGG
The DNA here is from genome assembly GCA_950022335.1 of Eurois occulta. Taxonomy (NCBI): domain Eukaryota; kingdom Metazoa; phylum Arthropoda; class Insecta; order Lepidoptera; family Noctuidae; genus Eurois; species Eurois occulta. The sequence goes on from OX465497.1 coordinate 18,587,263, forward strand.
AGTGCCGACGAAAATCGTCCGTTTATTGGAGAGTATTTACAGGAAGTATTCTTGTAAGGTAACCCATGACGGCCTCATCTCGGATGACGTAGCAGTACACGCGGGTGTCCGCCAAGGCTGCCTCCTGTCGCCGCTTCTCTTCTTGGTCGTTCTTGACGGAATTTTGCTTCGCATCTCTGAAAATAGGCGCCGCGGCATAGAGTGGGGTTTATCCAACGTCTTGGAAGACTTGGACTACGCTGATGACCTATGCCTGCTGAGTCATACCCACGCCGACATGCAAGCAAAGTTGAACGATCTACGTCAAGAGGCGGCAGAAACGGGGCTTAAAATTAACATCAGGAAGACCCATGAGATGAGAACTGGTGTGAAGAATCGCTCACCGTTGCTGATTGGCACAGAGGCAGTGGCACGCGTCCACAAATTCACTTACCTCGGGAGCGTCGTGACAGAGAGTGGGGGTAGTGAAGAGGACATCGCTTCACGGATCGCCAAAGCCCGAGCTACCTTCGCGCAGCTGAGACCTGTTTGGCAGTCGCGGAAACTGACCCGAAGGATTAAACTTAAGATATTCGGGTCCAATGTGAAATCCGTGCTGCTTTACGGGTGCGAAACGTGGAAGGTCACAAAAGTCATCTCACGCCAAATCCAAGTATTCGCCAACCGCTGTCTTCGTCGCATTCTCGGAATTTACTGGCCCGAGACCATCTCCAACGTAGAGCTGTTAGAGAAATGCCATGAGAGCATGATCGACCGCCAGATCAAGCGACGCAAGTGGAGATGGATTGGCCACACGCTCCGAAGGGACCCCGACCACATACCCAAACAAGCTTTGGACTGGAATCCCCAAGGAAAACGAAAGCGTGGCCGTCCTCGTCAAACCTGGCGTCGCACCGTGTTGGCAGAAGCCGCGAGCATCGGATTGTCGTGGAGCGAGGTGAAGCGTGAAGCTCAAGACCGATCGCGATGGCGGACATCTGTGGACGCCCTCTGCCCCAACTAGGGGACATAGGACATTAAGTCAAGTAAGTCACACTGCTTGTGACAGCCATTGTTTTTCAGGAATTGAATTAGAAACGTGACATAACGTGTTGCTCGCGTTTCAAAATCAACTGTGCGGTTAGTGTAAGTTCGAATTAAATTTGTGTTTAGTCAATCAGAACTTGTGATTTAAGGTTTTTTTAGTTTGATTTATCGATGGCACTTTCAGATGAGACATTTGCAACGAGCTGTGCATCTAGGTTTTCTTTTATTTATTATGTCAATCTTCTTTCTTACTAAGCAGTGAATTAGCATAGCCTAGTGTGACTGCCAAGTCATAGGTCTTGAGTTCGAACCTAAGACACGCACCTCTGATTTTTCGAATTCATGTGCTTATTGTATAATTATCACTTGCTTCGGCGAGGAAACCTACTTGAGAGATATTTCTCGACGGTATGTAAAGCCAAGTCAGAGACCCATGGGCGGCATAAGACTCTGACACCAGGTTAAGCACTAACGACACGATAAAGAAGAAGAACGAACTGTGTATCTAGGTTTTTTTTTAATATTTAATATACCAACGATTTCATCATCATCATCTTCCTGCCCTTGTCCCAAGTTATTTGGGGTCGGCGCAACACGTTTTTTCCGATATACCAACGATTTGAAAGGTTAAATGTCAAGATTATCGAATTTTGAATAAAGTATGACAAAGGGACGCTTTTTTTAAGCGGTTACTAGGCTATGCACAATGCAAACAAGATATGATTGTAAATAGCAATGCTTTTTTGCATCGCTATGTTTAGATTTATATTTTAAACGAGAATTTTATATATAAGATTAAACTGACACGAGACAAAAAAAAACCGGTCAACTGCGTCCTAATAATATGGCCAGGCCATTTACAAACGACTAACAATCCATAGTTTACTTTAACATTTTTTCAGTTTGAGAGTAAATAAGGAAAAACACCGGCCAAGTGCGAGTCGGACTCGCGCACGAAGGGTTCCGTACCATTATCTATAAAAACGGCAAAAAAAATCATATCTGTTGTATGGGAGCCCCCCTTAATATTTTATTTTTTTTATTTTTAGTATTTGTTGTTATAGCGGCAATAGTAATATCATTTGTGAAAATTTCAGCTTTCTAGCTATCACGGTTTATGAGATACAGCCTGGAGACAGACACAGCGAAGTCTTAGTAATAGGGTCCCGTTTTACCCTTTGGGTACGGAACCCTAAAAATACGTCGCACCAACGTTCGTAAACATTTTGTGCGTCGCATAAGGCACAGGCGTTTGGAAAAATAAGACCAGATCCAGCCTGTCTCCTTGCTGCCCTCCCCAGCTACGCCCTAATCCGAGGCTCGTACCCCTTAGCCCTGGGGTGCCCTTAGCGAGTGGTCGCTTAGTTTATAAGTTTAATTTTACGCCCCTGGCTGGAGACCTTACATTCAAGGCATCCACAGGACTTGCCCGGTTAAGCAGTAGCCAACTTCAGAGGCTGAACTGTGAGATGACCTACATAAAAAAAAAAGTTTTGGCATACTAGTAATTTTCAGTTTACGTTAATTTTAATGTTTTTTTTTTTACTTTGTGTCATTCAACAGTGGTCCTTTGACAAAATCGAATAACGAAGAACTACGTATTTTTTGAGAGCAAAAACAGAGAAATGTGACGATATTATCGAACTTAGATTAAGAAAATAACAGATTTTTTACAAAAAGTAACGATCCAACTTTGAAGGCAAGAATATAAAGGTATTTATTGGCTCGATAGATTTTACGATTTAGCCTCTGTTGCCTTGGAAAGAGTGGGGAAACAGAACTCTGACTCGCGTTGGGCGCGAGAGACCTCTTTTCAACGCCAGATTTACGCAACAAAAGCGAGTTTTATGAACTTTTAAACCATTAACCAACCAACCAATAATGAACCAATAATTTATATTTTTTACCAATATTATGGTGCACTAAAAATATTTGCAATTCCTTCATAACTGTAGTCAAAACAACATTGTAAACCTGCGCGAATATTTCGACGGGCTATCAATGTTACTGAACTGGGCCCTTAACGATAAGGCACCGTAACAAGTACGTGCGCCCGCTGCCAGAAGTGACAGTTAACTTCATTAGAAAAAAATAAAGACACAGGTGAGTTTTTTTAATTTCGATGATTCTAAAACCCATTAGATAGACGGATAGAATATACTTTATTGTACACAAAAATTGTTACACAGCTATTTTGCATAATTGCTAATTCTATCGATACAACGACAGCCGTTGCTTGTCAGAGCGAGCAACTCTCTGGCGGCATTTATTGACTGTTTTATTATAGAAAACAGTCCTATTGTACTAAGTTTTTCTTTGTAACACATAAGCACTCGTTGTATACACATGCAACTGAACACATGTGAGATCAGCTTAAGATATAAATTACAGACTAAGTAACCTAATTTATTATTCAAAGGAGAATGTTCTTTCTTTTTGATAGTAAACGGTACCAGGCTTTAGCACTCACTCCTGTTGACAAACTTAATGAATAATATCTTCTTTATACATATATCTCATCATATCTGTCAAGGCGGCGAAAATGTAAAATCTACCGAATCTTAATTTTCTAACACAAAACACGCGAGTACTATACAGGATGGCCGAAGAAGTGACGTCTAAAGGTAAAATTTAAATGTCTTTCATTGCGGGGCATTTAAATCACCCCATGTATGTTCAGCGATTATCAGTAGCTTAGGAGACAGATTTTTTTTTAATTATAATTATCACCTGACATCGGTTTTGATTTTTTTCCTTTTATTGGACGTTTGTGGATGTTTGTTTTTGTGATAATTAATCACCATAAGTCAAGTACCACCTTTAAAATTGTGGTTTACTTGGGCCTTACGGAACATGGCTGAAATAGATTAGACAGTTAAAAATGACTGCTCAACCTTACTAGCCACAAAAACTCGACTCGTGAAAAAAAAGTGGCAAAGGCCTAGTTTTCTAAAAAAAACTGCTATGGACCTTCAATAAAAAGAGCATTAAAAACGAGGTCTGTTTATCGGAATCTATATTCTGTAAGTTACCTTCAAAGTAAAAACGAGAAACTTTTTAAGGAAAACTAGTTTTTTTTAGTAAGTATCAATTAGTATTATTATATTATGTAGTATTCATGGATGATACGGATAACGCGTAACTCGACAAGATGTTGTAATATCCGAAAACAGTCCACTTAAACATTCAATATAAAAACACATTTTACTTTTAAAATCAGATAAAAGTCAGAAGTGCATTTTTGAAATGTGTGTTAACAAATATCTTTTGAAAATCTCTCCTAAACTACTGATAATCGGAACATACATGAGGGTGATTTGGATGCCCCGTAATAACAGGCATCTAAAGGACAATGACCAAAGTTGGTACCAAAAAGTCTCGCGCCTCAAAACCAAAATATTATAGTAATTAGTTTCATATTTTTTTACGGCATTACGCGTCGGGGATTTGATTTTTGAACTGGAAATATACTTTTCGAGTTTAAAAGTATGAATATTGTTTTACTCCCTTTATATGACGTTCCGTTTCAACTGAATATAAATGACGTTCCGTTTCAATTGAACAAACCCTTGTCTGTCGAGCGGACTCTAAAATTAATTACAATTAAGTAAGATCAGTACACAAAATCGATTTAGTTTGGTTTATTGCTATTTGCAACAAAATAGATTTTCTCAGCCTAAAGATTTTGATTTATCGATTACATCCCTAAATCCCGACTAGTTTATAGCACTTACTATACTCTATGGTTTATAGTTATCTTATCTGTGGCATCTGACATTTGTACTGTACTGACTGACTATTGGCAATATAAAGGTCTAAAATAAAATCGAGTTTCAGTCAAGCATACTGTGGATGTTACTTTAACTCGTAATTCTTACTAATATTAGTGTATTACGCTGTTTTTAGAGCAATAATGTAATGTATGTGTGTTAAAATACGTCGTTGGTAGCGTCGAAAAAATAGACCTACTTTTTAGGTTAGTTTCGATTTTATAAAATAACTCTGAAACGCGGGTTTTTTTTTCAAAAATAATTTTTGTAGGAGTTAATACGATCAGTGTAGTCTATAAAAAACAAGGTTTGATTTTGATGCAGCATGGTACGGGATTCCATACTTCCATGAGCATTCTCTTTTACCTTTAGACGTCACTCCCGGTCACCCTGTGTAGTGCTACAAAGCTCTTTTGGCGCACGAATAACTTTGATAAGGCGGTTTTATATTATATTCGTGATATTGTTTTGTAAAAGATATTGAAAATCAAGATGACGGCATTATTTCCAATTTTGACCACACGCCGAAAGACCCTTATACTGATAAGTTGCTAACGCTATTATATAACTGTAGACATAAAAGAGACAGTGAGCTCTGACTTTGGTTCGGCTGTTCAGAGTACTGCTCAGGTACGGAACACCGGCCCCATCTAGTTTTAAAACATAGAACTGATGTGACGTGTAGGTAAGTGATTTTTAAAACCAATTCACAGAATGAATATGATTTGTGTAACTTATTTACGTGTTTTATTGCAGCAAATCAATCCTCACTTCATATGTTTACCTTTCTAAGCAGCCATATACTTAATAATATATAGTTTGTATAGATATCACATTCACGTGTTTTGGTTCTTTATGAGCACTAAGTTCGTGTCCTTTGTCTTGCACTGCCGTGCGATTTACCGGCGTGAGTTGACGGTTCGTTGTACCGATGACATGCCGTCCACGAACCGTGTCCGGAACAGCACGTTAGCGTTGTTGAACATCCCGTCTTTCAGAGACACTATTATGAACTGCAACAAAAAAAATTAGTTAAAGTATGACGGCGAGTACGTACCGAGTATTAGAAAAATCTATACAAATAAATAAAATTGAAATGTGGTGCGATTCCAGCTAATTGATAGAGTTTATGAACAAGGAAGAGAGGGTTTTGTTTTTTTGTTTGAGTTTTTATTTGAACAAGTAAAATGCTACTATCATTGTTTTAAGTCCTATTTATTAACACGAGTTTTGTTTTTACTTTATACAAGTTAGTTTATTATGCTGAAGGAAGTAAGCGAAATATGAGAAACCTTTTTATTTGTAAGACCATGCAACCACCATATTTCATACAAATAAAGAATCTTGAATCTTCTATGGCATATATCTATGTGCCATTGTAGCTTGAAATAAATGATGTTGATGTTTATTAAAAGGAGTCGGTTTTAAGTAGCCCGATATAATCCGACACGTTACAAAGGGTAGTGTACTCGCGCGGCGCGAGTGGCCCTGCGCGAGCGCACTCGGGTGCGGCCGCAGTTAGTACTAACTAGACGACGCAGCAGGTTATTACGGGTGTCGACATTCTGTCTTGTTTTGAAGCAGGGTCATATATAGTGCTCTTTCTAACGTTAACCCCAGGTATTTTGGGTTCGAGCAATATTCAAATTCAAAGCATTTATTTCTATTAGACAACTACGTTACAGGCACTTTTGAATGTCAGAAAAACAAATAAAACGAAGCTACAGTCACAAGGCATAATAACTTGTGAAAGTACTAGTTTCTTTTTTTTTTTTTGAGGCCCATTCCCTAACGTAGTTCCTCGCTACATGATGTTAAGGGCCGGATTTGAGTATCTGTTGCGGAGGTGGAATGCGCACGATTCTGTCCCAGACGGGTGCCGTCGGAGGGCATTGCCGCAACAGCTGATCGTACCTGCGAGTGGCGGAAGTGCTCCTTGAGCATCTGGCCGATGTTCTGCGTGTGGCTGAGGTCCAGCGCCGCGTCCACCTCGTCCAGCACGTACAGCGGCGCCGGCTTGAACAGCAGCATGGCCAGCACCAGCGACAGCGCCACCAGCGAGCGCTGCCCGCCCGACAGCTCGCCCAGGGACTCCTTCCATGTGTTGTTGAAACCTACCTTCACCTGGACGATGGGGTCTGACTTTAATATCAAAGAGTTTACATCGTACATAGGTCCGTTACACTGTGTGCACACCTTCGTTCTCCGCTTTTTAGGAAAGTTCGAATAACGTAACCATCCCTGCTAATTATTTTTATAAATCCACTATTTAAATGTTACTGACGGGCTGTTTTATTTAATCCACGGTTGGACATGGATACCTCCAACGAATAATGTGGTCTGTCGATTACCACTTAACTTTCATGGGTTTGTTTTACACACTTCTTCGGTATCTCTTGAACAACAAAGCCGACACATATTCGGTTTTCATTCGAATCGTGCCGTTCGGCATCTACCATCGTTGAATCACGTTCGGTGTTTTTCTCGTAGTTGTACCTATCATTTGTAGGTAGTATAGTAGTAAGGTATTATACGTGCGCTACCTCTAGACCATCCAGCACCGTCATGCCGTCGGGCGGCCGCAGCTTGGCCTGCGCTCCGGGCAGCAGGGTGGAGAAGATGGAGCCAAAGTCGCGATTGACCTGCTCGCACGCCGTGACGAGCGTCCTCTTCTTCTTCTCGTCCAGCTCGGCCATCACTTGCACCAGCTTGGCGCGGTCCGCTTCTACTATCTGCTTCTTGCGCATCACGTCTTGGTACTGTAACAAACGTTCGAACATTAACTGCCACCTTTTTATGATGGAGGTAGGCAGAAACAAGTGTACGCCACCTGCTATGACCCTTACATACTCACTGTAACATAAGTAAGCGGTATCCTTAACCTGTTCAAAGGAATTCTACGTGCGACCAGCGAATTAGTAAGGTTAACCGTACTTTTCTTTTTCGGATGGGAAATCATCGCTGTGGGTGGAGCGGAAGGGAGCGTCAGACTTTTACTGACAAAAACCCATCCATGTTCCTTCTTTGCCCTTTGTGTTTCAGTACCGCGGTATCTCTTTCGAATAGGCAGGCATCTTTGAGGCGCGCGTGGAACACGAACGCGCCGTCGACACGGCCTGTCGTCAAAAGACGGACGGACGGCGAGCTAGCCCATTACTCACTGGCCACAAGCCCGCGTTTACGGTGGCAGAAGCCACCACGTGGCCCCCGACGCCCGGGGCGTCTCCCGCGGCGGCAGGGACGTGAGGTTCTCTCCCTCTCACGTTCCGCCACCTCCTTTGCTAGCATGACTTCTTCGCAGAAGGAGGTGACAGCTTCCCATTCCCTCTCGCCCCGGACCATGGCTTGAACCAGGGCCAGACGCGATAGGTCGCCGCCGCCAATCGCCGCTACGAGGACACGGCGGTGACCTCCACGGCGTGCTCCACCGTGTCCTCCGGGCGATCCTCAGTGGTAACACCCGGGCGTTTCCTCCCGCCCGATTCGGTGCAGGTACATACCTCCCGAAACAACCGTGTCCGGTGAGGACCTGCGTCAGGCGGAAGGTGAGGGCGCCGTGGCGCCTCTCTAGCCACTTCTCAAAGAGGGCACTTATCACCACTATCGTGGCGTGCCCTGCACGGGGTTGCGACAGTCGCTCTCTCCATGTCGCCATGAGATCGCGCCGAAGGTCTGTCCGCTGAGCGGCAATTCGCCGCGGCGGCGGAGTTTCCCCCCGGAGGTTAACCGTACTTTTATGACATTGTAGGCGTTTTCAATGTCAATTGTTCACATGGACGAGCGGTCGACTGTACGTCCAAGGTTTGGAAGGTTGTTTAGTTAGCTGGCACTAACATAATTATATAACAGATTGTAGCTACTGTTGAGGAGTTTTACGAGAAATTATAGGCAAAGAGATCTGCAGGACTTAGTATAAGTAAGCCTGGCTCCAGCTGGGCCAGCGTGACTCCGGCCACGTTATGTTCATACCTGTTCCTCCTCCTTGCCCAGCAGCGTGTGTGCCCGAGCATTGAGTCCTCGTGCCAGCCTGTCCTTCCTCTCCTTTAGCTGGGCCAGCCTGGCTCCGGCCACGTTGGCCTCTCTGAAGTCATACACGCCGCCCGCACCGCCGAAGTACTGGCGGTCTGTCGATATCCACGGGTTCTCGTCTTCCATTGATATAATCTGGTGAAAAGAGAATGACCAAAGTTGGTAAAAAGTCTCGCGCCTCAAAACCAAAATATTATAGTAATTAGTTTCATATTTTTTTACGGCATTACGCGTCGGGGATTTGATTTTTGAACTGGAAATATACTTTTCGAGTTTAAAAGTACGAATATTGTTTTACTCCCTTTATATGACGTTCCGTTTCAACTGAATATAAATGACGTTCCGTTTCAATTGAACAAACCCTTGTCTGTCGAGCGGACTCTAAAATTAATTACAATTAAGTAAGATCAGTACACCAAATCGATTTAGTTTGGTTTATTGCTATTTGCAACAAAATAGATTTTCTCAGCCTAAAGATTTTGATTTATCGATTACATCCCTAAATCCCGACTAGTTTATAGCACTTACTATACTCTATGGTTTATAGTTATCTTATCTGTGGCATCTGACATTTGTACTGTACTGACTGACTATTGGCAATGTAAAGGTCTAAAATAAAATCGAGTTTCAGTCTAGCATACTGTGGATGTTACTTTAACTCGTAATTCTTACTAATATTAGTGTATTACGCTGTTTTTAGAGCAATAATGTAATGTATGTGTGTTAAAATACGTCGTTGGTAGCGTCGAAAAAATAGACCTACTTTTTAGGTTAGTTTCGATTTTATAAAATAACTCTGAAACGCGGGTTTTTTTTTCAAAAATAATTTTTGTAGGAGTTAATACGATCAGTGTAGTCTATAAAAAAACAAGGTTTGATTTTGATGCAGCATGGTACGGGATTCCATACTTCCATGAGCATTCTCTTTTACAATCGAGTGTTAAACAGGAATGGGTAATATCCTCCAGGTGTTAAGAGTACTAAAAACACGGTAACTTGATAATAGTGGACTGTACTATAAGATTTTGCAAAAGCAAAAAAAAAAACAGTTGGATTGATTTGAATTGGCGAAAATGGATGTTGGTAACATTCATTTTCGCAAATTAGTAGCGCGGACGATGGTGCAGCGCCGTGCGTGGCCGGCGCGTCGCGTGTTGAGACTAACTCTTAACAAAAGAAAGGCCGAAGTCATGTGGAGAGGCCAGTGCCTACTAGTGGGATGCCGCTGGCTAACGGACAGTGGCCATGTGCGTGCGAACCTTGGCCTGCAGCTCGGTGGCCTCAGTCTGCAGCTCCTTGATGGCGTAGTCGAGCTCCTTGATCTGCAGCTCGAGCTCGCCGGAGTTCTTGCGCAGCTGTTCCTTCTTCTGCGCGATGCGCGATATCTCCGTGTTGCGCGTCGCTATCTCCGCCTTCTGGCGTTTGATGCGGGACTGCATCTCTTTTACGGCTTCCTAGAAAACAAAAAGATTGTTTTATTGGCTTAAATAACAAAAAACACTTTCAATACTATATATAACGAGAAATTTTCTTTCAGTTCACTACACTAATTAGCCTAGAGTATATGTATGTTTTTGCTGTGGTATAAAATGGTTTTACATACCTATGCCAACGCATTTCGTGGTAACGAGTTAATGTTTAGAATGAGCTTAGTATAATAATATAGTCTGACTATATTATAAAACTAGGCTCATTCTAACCATTTAGAGATTTGTAGATGTAGAATGTAAATTAAATGTATTATAAGGAATGTAATGTTGAGGTAATTATATTTTATAATATTTTTCATCAGGGCTCGAATAGTCAGCATATAATGATCCAAAAATTAGGTCACAGGTGTCCGGTCTGTGATTGGGCCATAAATCAACAATGTGAGCACAAAAATTCAAAGACATGTGAGATCTACCAACTCACATTATTTGGAAGATTTCACATGTCTACGAGTGTTTGGTTTTAGGGCATGTCAGTTTCCTCACAATGTTTTCCTTCACTGTTTTGAAAATGGTGATGAAATAAATTAGGTACTCAAAGTACCGCGTACCGTACCTCATTGGTACATTTAAAAAATAAAACTACTGTCCTAAATATAGCATTTTGTTAGAGCTCCTGCAGCCTGTTATATATCTAACTTTATTATACCTACATGGTTAGTTTTAGATTCATATTGCATTTTACCTTCTGGGATTCTGAATAAAGGTTTATTTATTTAGAGCAAAATTGTAGTTACGTACGGTAGCGGCGGCATGTTCCTGCTTGGCTTGCTGCAGGCTCTCCTGCAGCTGTTCTGCAGCCGCCTTGGTCTCGGCCAGCTGCTGCTTGCTGGTGGTCACGGCATGTTGTAGTTCTGCCACCTCAAGCTTCAACGTCTCTAGTTCCTGCTCCCGCTGCTTCCACGAGCTACCGTGAAGTTCCGCGTCTTTCTTAGCTTTCTTCAACGCTTCTTCAGCTTTTTTGAACTCTCTGATAACAAGGTAAATAATTATCAATATTCAAGCCGGCTAATTATTCTGAGAGTAATAGACTCTTCTGGGCATGTATTACTGCACAAGTCGCAGTCATTGTGCAAGGACCCCAACAAGCATACACTCATTTTCTTTCCCAACTGTGCAATAACTAGGTTCTGCCCGCGACTTCGCACTTTTTTTTTTCAGAAACAAACATTATAAGTGCTCTGACTCCCTCTCATTGAATATACGAACTGACAATATCCCAAACAAAGCAATAAGGACGAAGTTCTCCATAAACTAAACTAATATCTGGGATGAGAGTAACTATGGTTTTAACAGAAGCGTGTGTGAAAAGATCTAATTAAAATACAACCAGAAGTGGATAATAAATAATTAATATTGTTTACAACGAAATACTATTTCTTTGTAAATAATATTTTTTGTTTTCCCTTCAGGTGCTTAAATCACCAGGCTGCTTCGGGAGTTTACTCTAGAGCAGGCCTAGTATAACTGGCCGTGTGAAAAGCAGTTCTCCCTTAAGGTGATTGCGACGGTCTGTTCCCAGCCAATCTCCCGCTAGATGGCGCTGAAGTCTACATTTCTAGTTTATTTGAGTTTTTGCTTAATTGGAAAACTATTAAGTCGTAGGAATAGTCTTTGCGGTTACTGAATATTATATTTTATTGAAATATGCCATATCATTGCCTTAAAATCCACCCAATTCGGTAAATAGATGTGTTTTAATATCTGCCATTGCATACAGGGTCGTTTACACACACAGACGTATACAAAAATGTTTACTAAGATTTAACACTAGATGGCGTGAATGTAAAAAACAAGTTTTCCATTTTTCTGTATGGGTAGACAAACTTCAAAACGCCACCTGCTACGGTTTATATTATGAACGGTTGTTATAAAAATAAAAGTTATATTTGTTGGCGTAAACTGTTTTATTGATCAATAACTTTGGGAAATAAATAATGTCAAAAATGATTACAATAAAACGCAGTTTTATTTTATTACATTACACTATTGTTTTATTTATCAAAACATGTATTTGAAGTAGCATATAATATGCTGATCCATGCCTATTCACTCAAAACTAATAACACTAATGATTTGTAACAGTAACAATTATTTCAATATTATTTTAAACATTTCATAACCAACACGTAAGAATAAATCATAAACAAGATACAACAACAAATCTAAAACACTATTTATTATGTGATAATAACCAGGAAGGTGAAAAACATATTTCCGATTTCGACGCACTCAAAAGCTTTTAGTAAAACATAGTAACATATGGTTTTGCTTTTAGTTAGTAAGCATGTATAATCGTTTGCATGTCAAAGATTGCTGTCGTATTCTGCTCTGCTCCTTCCGTTTTATGTACTTTTTAAAATGTGTCCCTGGGCTCTGTGTGGTCTGCTTTTTCCATGCAGTTTCATGCCATTTGTGTCCCTTAGCAAGTGATAGGCCTGAAAACATATTTAAATGTTATATTTCAAAAAAGAAATGTTGCATTATTGCATATAAATTGGAATAAATAAGGGCTGGAGAATGATGATATTCCATAGCCACAATCAAAGAATTTTTTACTGGTTCTAATAATTTCTGACTGTTATTACTGTATATTTACCTGCCACATGAACACGCCGCTGGTAAGAACCCCCTTTTCCTAAACATATTCGTTTTCCACAGTTGAATTTGTTTATTACGCTCATAGTTTTCTGCCACATTTGTGGTCTCATTAGACAAACGACCTGCCTTCAAAGCAATTTTTTCATTGGCTGCATAAATCAGAGCCCACACCTCTGGAGCATTATTTTTCAGACTTTCTACATGATTTTCTTCCTTTTTTTCACTTCCATCTGTTAATGTTTTATTGACATTGCAATAATAATCCTTGCAGTTTTCATGTACTCCGAATACATGAAGTGGGCCATTTCTCAAATCTGCTGCTAAAGCAGTATGCTCACTGCTACACATGATAATTTTCCGTGCTACTAGTGTAAGCTTCATCACCTTCGGCTTCAGAATATTTCGCCCAGAAAGGGGGAGTTTAGTGTTGGCGAAGATCTAAAAAGCACAAAATATAAATACAGAATAATATGCTTCACTGATCTTGAATTGACTTTACAAATTTGATTTATTAATTTACCTTGTAGAGTGCACTGGTATAGTTTTTGATAACATGATTCTTGCATTCAATTTTTTTTATTATGTTCCCATATGACACTTTCTCTTTCAATTTTGCAAACACAGAGGAGTCTCCGTCACCAATAAAACTCAAATAGCGAAGTTGATGTATTTCTTCACTCTTTTGAAAACCTTCCACAATAATATCTGATTCCATTGCTGTATATGGTCCAGTAAAATTTTTGCAGCAGTTATGTGCTTTCATATTCAGGTTTCTCCTCTCATAGTATTGACATGTATAACAATATTTGTTTCTAACACCAAGAAATAGACATTTTTTAGTTTCTTTACCAATAATGCAGGCCTGGAAATGAAAAGCAACACATGTAAAAATAATGCACATAGGTAATAAAAATGTCATAAAGAACTAAATTTGTTTTTAGTAAAATATTAACTTACCATACCAGATGATGAATCAAAGTTATGCCCATATGACCTTTTCAACCATCCTCCATCTACATATACAGTAACAAATGGAACACCGTCTGAAGACACATGACCTTTTTGTATTGCAATTGATCTTTCTTGTTCACCAGCTATTTTAATTTCCTCTGTCAAATGTTCAAACCACACACTGCCTAATTTTTTTTCAACACGACGAAATTTATTAGCTGACATTGTTGGAATATCCATAAGACTTGTTATATGAGCTGCTTGAGTGTAGAAGCTACCAGAAGTGAGTTGCCCACACAAATGCAGTATATAATTTATCACTGCTCTCCGTAAAATGCCTCCACGCTTTATCACACATACTGCACTTGAAAATTAATTCACTTCGAAATCCATCAAGTCTTTTTCACTAACAAATTCAATTTGTGAAGATTCACACATATTTCGATGTCTTTCCATGAGAAATGCCCACTGTATTACATGCTTCAAGTCCACAATGCGATACCCAGATATTCCAGCTAAACATTTATTTGGACCAGGTTCCACAATTGAAATTAATCATTTCCGAACAGACATTGTAGACGTAATCTAAATCTGAAATATAGAAAAACAAATGAAAAACGAAAGAATATGTTCCTTTTAGACACTCAGTATTTGAATAAAATATAATAATATCGTAAGTCACAACCATTTATATTTTGATTGAGTTACGTTCTGAAAAATAGAATATAACAGTAAAATTTACTTATCTTTATATTTCAATGTTATCTTTATACACCTAGTAGAACTGGCCGACGAATAAAAAAAAATCGTATTAGATTAAGCGATTTATTTTTAAACAATAAATTACGGAACAAAATAAAGGATTGTAAGTAACTGAATTATGTTTGTTTCTGAACGCACCATAAGTTTTCAACGACGCGCGACGTGAACGAACGAACCTACTTTGATAAAACAAACTAATAATATTGTGTGTCTGTCTGAAAATTCGGAAAAGCATATTTTGCCAATGTTTGCAAGTTTAATTTTGTGACTACTTTGGTAGTTTACCGATTTATAATAATTGTATATATCGTTGTTTAAAAAATATTCAAACACATTAAAATATGATACACTGATTTATCACTGGTTTCAGTGATGAACTGATGAGTCAATGTTAGCCACAATACTAATCACTTTCGTCATACGTGTGTATGATTGATGTGATTAGCAATGTGGTGATATTTCAGAAAAATCACGGGCCAATTTGTTGTTTTTAATCCCACCGAAGAATAATTGCGTTATTAGAATAATTAATTACTATACCTACAATAAATTACAATATAGTCTCAAATGCATACTAGATAAATATTGCAATTTGAATCAATTAAAATGCACAGCATACAAAAATAAATTCACAACACAAGAAATTCCGCGCGCAAATCATAGCGCGTAACAATGAAATCAAGAATGTAATTTTATATCGAGCCGACGACGAGTCGTCGTAGGTACCTACTTTGTACGTCGACGGACGACGACGACGGAGCGGAACATAAGTACCTACAATACATTGACCTCTGAATCTGAATAGAGGTCAGTGTACATACAATACAGACCTACGACCACGCTACGAGTTGCCACTCAACAATAATGAGTAATAAAATTGTTTACAAAAAAAAAAAATGGTTGCCTGTAAAGTCGGTTTTACGGGCGAAGATTTTACGTGACAACGTCTTTTTCTCGGTAGAATATTTATTGATATGAATATAATTAAATTGCACAATAGGAACAAGGAATTGAATGAAAATAAGAATTGCACAAATTTTAACTATAGAAATATATTTTGTTTACTAAAACATTGTACATGTAAACTTAAACTTAACTAATTACCGATCATAGTTGAGTGGGAGAGAGACGCAAGGCATTCGGCGGGCCTCTCTCTCGTTCGGTGACTCATCGTAACGTTACCGAGCGTTACACTTTTTCATAAGTGACTCCCAGCCGCAACCTAATTTAAGACGTTGTCACGTCAAAAAAACATAGATTTCTAAGGTCATTAGTTTTATTTTATTTTATTGTTATTTTTTTTTGAACGATTGGAAATGAAATTACTCAATTATTGCAGTTAGAACTTTGATTTATTAGAATTATAAGATAACGAACGCGAACGCGCACGACATCTAGCGCGTCAATGTTTAAACATCGCCTTTCGTTTGCTTGTCAAAAGTCACGCACACTACTGTAGAAGTGTCAAATTTTGCCGGTATTTCACTGTTGTTTTTCTGAGTAAATAATGTAAGTTATTGATTAAAAAGGTCGAACGCGGACACATTTCATTGTAGAGAAGTGATAAAATGATTAGTTTTAAAGAAAGAGTGTCTGTGTTTAGTGTATAAAGGTGTTCAAAAATGTATGGACGGAGGGGCGGCGCAATCACCTTAAGTCTACCCCTGCTAAATTAAAAGTTTGTCCTTGCGATTGCAGACTTTGGGGGGAAACTGCACTCTTTTGAACTTGGAAAGTGTAGTTCGATGATGTTAGAGGAATCTTCGGAATAAATACAGACTCCCCTCGGGAGCAACCTGTCAGTATAGTCTGTTGCCTCGATAACATTTCGTTGCAATGTTTTCACTCGCAACCGATTATTTCGAGCGAAATCGGGATTTCACATATTTACAGACACGTCTACCTCAGAAAATTCTTGTCTACTTTCTTACTAATAGGTAAATACTCCCGCGCCCCGCACGCCCTGCGCCACGCTGCGCGCAATGCGCCTGTCTCCGTGAGTTTCGAAGTCTTATTTGACTCTCTTGGGGGGATGATTGTGGAAAAACTGTTATACACGTGTCTCATAATTTTAATTGAGTGTGTAGATACGCCAATTTTCGACCCAGAGAATTTAGTTCACAGAAAATTCAAACCCCCATTTCACCCTCTTAGGGGGGAATTTTTCTAAATAGTCACTGAAATTGGTTTATTCGCCTGGTCGGACGGATGCTATTTTTGCCATCCGCCAGCTATGCGAGAAATATAGAAATCCGCACAAAAACACAATGGTGTTCATCGACCTCGAAAAGGCATACGACCGGGTAACTCGTGAGGTTTCGTGGTGGGCCCTGAAAGAGAAAGGTATGCCTGGGAAGTATGTGCAGTTGTATGTATGTAGTACCCAAGTCCGGTCAACAGCGAGCACTACCGGCAACTTCAGTGTAGCTGTCGGCATGCACCAAGGGTCGGCTCTAAGCCCTTACCTCTTCCTGGTGATAATGGACGCACTTACGTCGGACATCCAGGAAGAGGCTCCCTGGTTTATGCTATATGCCTACGAGATTGTGTTAGTTGCCGACAGTGGCCATGAGGTCCAGAGCAGATTGGAGGTGTGGGGGCAAAGTCTGGAGAATTTTGGCCTGAAATGAAGTATGACCAAAACAGCAAACTTTTATTTGTGATTTCGGCGGTCTCTCCAGTCCTGAGCCCATAACTCTTGCCGGAACGCCCATACCGATCTGTTCCGATTTCCGGTACCTCGGTTCGCTTGACCAAGAGGAAGGCGAAGTAGACCAAGACGTAACGCACCGGATCATCTCAAGATGGATGAAATGGCGACAGGTCACTGTAACAACTTGCGACCCGCGGATGGCCCTCTAGTTAAAGGGGCAAATATACAACTCTGTGATTAGACCTGTCGTGTTGATCGGAATACTGCTGAAGAAGATGGATGAAAAATTATTGCATGTAGCGGAGATGAGAATGTTGACAGAGAAGAAAAAACGTGTTGCGCCGACCCCAAGTAACATGGGACAAGGGCAAGATGCTGATGATGGTAGCACTAACCTCTCCCTGTGTCCCTTGATGTCTCGCACCTTGTCCTCTAACTCCCTCGCCCGCGCGGCAGTTTGTTGTTGCGTCAGTTTGTCTCGCTCCACCGCTGCCGTCAGCTCCGCTACCTAGATCATAATAAAATATTGTTGTTATCAACACACGGAATTTAATATCTTTAGAACGAAGTGAATTTAGTGTAAAGGAAGATGTCAAAAATACGACAAAAAGAATACTCGAGTGAGCCATCCATGTTAGTCGTTCATATGTGCATGTTCATTTAGATCCATGTAGCACTTTCGAAAATTCGTGATGCGATGTCGCCGTACAGCGCGTCCCAGCCCGGTACAGTAGCCGCTCACGTGAGAGCTCCAGCATTGTTCGCGTTCATTCGCTTATTATTATTTTCATAAACATACTTTCAACAATCAATCGATTATCCAATAGCCATCCACCTTATCATTCATTGCAATCTTCACATTCTCTTCGACAATTACTTTCACCTCGGGATACCATGACAAATCTGCAATCTACTTTACAATTAATTCTTCTGACAACACCAGTATGTAGTGCAGTCATTTGGTAGTTTTACCTGGGAAGTTTTCCAAGCGCCATATTGGAAAAATGGCGCCTCAAAACTCATCATCATCATCATCTCATCATCATCTTATCTCTCTTCTCATCTTAGAACCAAATGACTACTAAAACGTACTTGTGCCCTCAAGCCCTCGATCTCGGCGTGTGTCTGCGCGTGTGACGTGGTCGCCAGCCGCGCCTTCACGACGTTCAGCTCGTGAGACATTATCTCGACCCTGCCAGACAAAACGAAAGCGTCAGAACGAAGCTTTTTCAACTAATCCTTTTCATTGACCTTGTTTCTGTTTCAGTCTTGGTTTACATTAAAAAGTTCCAACAATTTCATGACTTACTGTATTCATGATAAACGAAAGTAGCGTTACAGTCAAACTGGACAAACATATTTCCTACAATGCATGTTGGGGTATTCTCGTCGTTGACGAATACCCCGGTAGTTGTTATAGGAAGGTAGTTAACTCACACTAAACCAAACCACTGTTAGGTTCAATAGTTTAATTAAGTTACGATTGTTTAGTTATCTGAGCCGCACTTGATACAATGTTATTATTGATCGACCCGCTCGTGAATAAGTTTTAGTGACGACTGCATTTATGTTAAATAAAGTACGTTTAGCGTAGTACGAGTACATTACGTGCGCAGAAGAAACGTACTTTTGCTGTATGAGCAATATTGGCTCGTACAATGTTCTGAAACAAGGTTGTGTAACTTGTTTCTCATAAATACATCATATTTATGAGAAACAAGTTAGATTTTTTTTTTTAATAATCAGACAATATTTATACGAAAGACTGACTTTTGCTGTGTAGTGGCGTATTTTTCTCCGGCGTCCTGCAATGACTGCATTTCGGCATTGCACTCCGAGAGCTGCGCCTGAGCCGTCTTGAGATCCTGTTCTAACTGCTTGAGCTCTTGTAACTGGACGAGTATCGAGCCTCCCTGAAATCAATAATTTCATGAACTCGTTGCTTTTGTTTAACATATTTTAATATTTCATGTCCTGCCCGCTTCCGAATAATTTTGTCGTGTAAATGTTATACATACTAGCAAAATCAATATAATTTTTCGTTAAAACATTATTTGTGTCCCTTTAGGTGAGGTTTGATGGGAAGAAACATGTAAAGCAAAATGAAGGATTGTGATAATATAATATTGGTATTATTATGTATTAATTACACTGCGCTCCAAAACGCTAATCGTTGACGTGGCTCAAAAGGCTGCCCAACTTAAACGGAATTGGGCAGGACATGTCTGTCGCATGCCGAATGAACTGTGGGCCTTTCAAGCTCAGGATTGGTGCCCTAAAACAGTGACACGGGGTCGCGGCAGACCACGAAGGAGATGGCGGGACGAACTGGATGTCTTTCTCGAGAATTGGATAGTAGTAGCACAGAATCGTGACGGTTGGAAGGAATGGAGGGAGGCCTTCGCTCAGCAGTGGGACAATATGGACTAGCTATAATAATATAATTATAATGTCGGCCTGTCGGTCTCGCAACCTTGATCCGTGCGCCGCCGGAGAGCGTGCCGCTCGGGTCGAACACGTCGCCGTCCAGCGTCACGCTGCGGCGCCGCACGGCCGGGTCGAACGTCACGCGCCGCGCCGTGTGCAGGTCGCGGCACACCAGCGTGCCGCCGAACAGCCACGCCATGGCGGGCCGCAGTGAGGGCGCGAACGAGATCAGGTCGAGCGCGAGCTGCACGTTCTCTGGACCTCCGCCCTACAGGGAAACAGACAAATAATACAATCAACTATAAAATACGGTACGCGCGTAGTTAATGCACAGTCACGAGGACATAATAATTATAGACATGTCCAAATACTAAAGAATTACATAAAAATGTTTGGCAAAATGACTCAAAAACGAAAAACATTTCAAGACGAAGACGAGGTATCATAACAAAGAAAAGCAAAGATCGTACAGTGCTCTCCGCGTTCAATATAACAACGCGTTTAGAATGCTGGTGGGGCTGCCCCGCTTCTGTAGTGCGTCGGGGATGTTCGCAGATGCGCGGGTGGATTGTTTTTACGCAACAATGCGTAAAAGGTGCGCTTCCCTGGTGCGCAGGGTGTGGGGCAGCACCAACAGTATCCTGAGCATGATTGCTAGTCGCCTGGACTGCATTTATGTGGGTCGCTGTTGTGCAGTTACGCATGGGTTGTCGCAGCAGTGATCCACCGTTATTTGTTGTATTGTTTGTTTTTATGTGCTTACTAACTTAGTCGTAAGTTTTTACTAACAGTTTTGAGTCATGGATACTCGATTAAAGAGAAATTCTATTCTATTCTATTCTATAACACGCCTATAATCCTCGAAAGGTTAGGCAGAAGTGTAACTATCGGTCACACACATGCTGCTAGTAATGTTTATTTCATGAGCCGCTCGAATGAATCTTCAGGTTAAGCCGCGCTTGCCTAGGTTGGTCTATGGATGGGTGATCACCCATTACCAGGGCTCGGAACCGGTTTAAAAAGAGCGGTTAATTTTGATTAAATACCGGTAAATATATCGTTCCTTCATTTACCGGTTAAACAAGTGAACTTTATTTATGTAACCCAAATGGTAAAGGTTACCGGTTACATAAACACAACGGTTTTGACACCCAAATTAACCGGTAAATTCCGTAAATGGTAAATTATTTTCGTCTATTTTAACACTTCCATTGACATTACCCCTGAAAACATTATGAAAAAAAAAATGTTTGATCTGAGGCAGTCAAATACAACCGGAGTTCGACTTACTTAGTTGCGCCTAGACCCTATCAACTTGATTTTAACCGGTTAATTATCAATACCAAAACCAAAATTCATAAAAAACCGGTTATCTGCATAAACCGGTAAATACCGGTAAAGTGCAACCTTTAACCTAAATTGATTTCGGTTTGTGGTCCATGACCGTAACCGGTTAAGAATTTCAACCGGTTTCCGAGCCCTGCCCATTACATACCGAGTTTCTTCCGTGCCTCGGAAAGCACGCTAAACCGTTGGTCCCGGCTGTCATTTATAGATCTTTGACAGTCGTTAGTCGTTCAGTGGCTCGAAACTCTGACAACCAGTCTCACCAAAGGGTATCACATTACCCAGTACTAACTGGGTTGTGGAAGTCAGACAGGCAGTCGCTCCATTTAAAATACTGGTATGCAGCTGCATCTGGTTAGACTGGAAGTCGACCCCAACATAGTTGGGAAAAAGGCAGGCACATGATGATGTTTAAGTTTCATGTTATAGGGAAAACGAAGTCTAAATAGGATATCATTTAGGTGAGTTTAAGAAATAGAAGGTCGGGGAAAGGAAACTTTGACAAGGTACTCACAATCTGTTGCGCGAGTCGCACACAGTTCCTGTCTATGACGTGTCCGCTGATCTTGTTGAGCGGGACGATGGTGGTGCGCGTCTGCAGCTGTCCGCGCTGGAGCAGCAGCTTACTCGTCACCTCAGTATCCACCACCACGTTGTACAGCTGGAACAGCGGCTAAGTTAAGTCATGTCTCCAGCACAATTGCACGGTTATGCGGTACAATCGTGGCAGCTCGATTAAAGTCGCGTTTACACGCAGATAGACGAAACTCTATAAGCCGCTAGTTCTCTAGTTTGACGTAATGGGTGTCAGTTATCGCGTCTTAAGTTGAGAAGAATTTCCATCACATTTGAAGTGTTAATTAGTTTAATTTGACCTTTATAACAAAACAGAAACCGTTTAAAAAAAAAACAATTAATATAGTAAGTAACGAACCCTTCCTCCTGCAGCGGTCTCCAAAGCAGTGCAGTATATCGGATCACACACGTCTATCAATCTACAAATTGGACCTGAAATATTATAGTGTAATGAAATTATTGATCTAGATTAGATGTGATTGATGCCGAAAAAGTGAATATTGAGGAAAAATTGTCAGTGCCGCAAGCCACGTCCGTGTTTGCTGGATTTACAGGAACCAAGTTTCGGATGGGACAAGGATGCCACACGGAGTAGCGAACTACTTCATATAAATAGTCTTGTAGTTTTGGATTCGTGCCTTGTCCGTGGTATGTGGAACATGGTACGGGTCGCGCGCAGTCAGTTATAGCATAAATCATCATGGGGGTAGTTATCTTAATCAGATTTATTTATAGCAGATTATTCCTAGTTTTAAGTAGAATTTAAGTGCCTCAGTATGTGCGATCGTCGAATTTTTTGAGAACGAAAACGGATTCAATATGTTGTACTTGGCTGTTTATTATATTGAAACCCGGGCAGGCCACGTACCCAACACCCTCCTCTTGTCGAAGTCCCTGGCGGGCGGCTCGTACCGGAAGTTACACCTTGCCAGGCGCGCCTGTAGCGCGTCGCACGCGTCCCGGCGCGCGCGCAGCCCCGCCGCCTGCGCGCGCGCCGCGCTCGACAGCTCCGCCAGCCGCGACGCGTCCGTACTCATGCCCGACAGCTCCGCCTGCACACCCGACAGAATTAACCCAAGGAGTGGACACGTCCCCAGACATTTCACGCCAAGGATTGTAAACATAACATCACACATCGTTAGACAAAAGTGTACCTAATGGGTGTAAAAATACCCTTAAAGAAGTCGAAAAGCACTCATTCTCCCCGTCATTGCAATCAATTTATTTTTTCTAAACCTAGATACCTGGAAACCTTCTAGTTACGGAGAAATTGAGGGACAAAGTGCCAACCTTTTCACAAGTTTTTTTTATGTTACAACTTTAATTACGTCTACAACCCCCTTACTATTTAATACACCATCAACACGATCAGACGTCAAATTGCATTTTCATTTCACTTACCTATTGTCCAGCAGTAAATTGCTATAGACTAATGATAATGATATAGTACTAACCTGCAGCGCGTCCAGTTGCGCCTGCGCGCGTACTATATCCTGCTGGTCTTTTGTGAACTGCGCGCTATCTCTGTTGAACTCTCTCTCCAGAGCCTTCAGTCGGTTCTCCGCGTGCTTCTTCTCCATCGTACTCTGTGAGATGCGGGTGGCGGCTTCCGATGCCTCTTGTTTGGCCGCTATTAGAGAAATATGATAAAATGCTATATTCATCTGGATGCCAAAACATTGTGCACATATACACCATTATTTTTAGGTCGTTCTGGAACCGAATACCATTAACTCGATCATCGAACTCGAAACGATTGGGACTATTTTTTTCCAAAAAATATAATAAAAAAAAACACGAAAGAATAAATTTAGAGTTTTTTTTTTAAATAATGAGAACTCAAATGCATGTGTGTGTAAAACGTATCCACGATCAGCAACACATGCGAACGATACCCATTGAAAAATTCATTCATCGATCGATTCTCATTATTTCACAAAAAAAAAACATTAAATTTATTATTTCGTGTTTTTTTTATTGTTACTTTTTGAAAAAATAGTCCCAATCGTTTCGAGTTCGATGATCGAGTTAATGGTATTCGGTTCCAGAACGACCTAAAAATAATGGTGTATATGTGTGATGAAAATGTATGTAATATAAGCAATTGTGACTGCTACAGTCTTTTCATTGTTATTTTACCTCTGCACCTACAACGACGGCATTTCCGTGTTATGTGGCTAATATATTTTTCTAGCATAATTGTCGATAGCATGTAATGCTGACATCACTGATACAGGAACCAAGTAATTTAGATAAAAAACTAGAGAGGTGTCAAGGGACACCCGGATGGAACGAAGTTCTTAAGTTTTTAAGTTTCTTTTATTTTATCTTTTGTTTACGTTACGTCATGGCGTCTAAGCACTGTTTTGACTAAACGTTTAGGCCGCGAGAAGTTACTATTATTTTTAATTAAAAACTTTGTTTGAAGCATAGTAACTATTATGATATATGTGTATGTATTAACTTGGATCACCCATCCACAGACAGACCTTGGCAGTCGTTGCTTAGCCTTGATCACCCATCCACAGACCAACCTTGGCAGTCGTTGCTTAACCTTGATCACCCATCCACAGACCAACCTTGGCAACCGTTGCTTAACTTGGATCACCCATCCACAGACAGACCTTGGCAGTCGTTGCTTAACCTTGATCACCCATCCACAGACCAAAGACGAAACGAAAATATCTGGCTTGCTTTCTATAAGAGAGAGAGAGAGACAGACAGAGAAACATGCGCACGCCGCACGGCTTACAATAGCCTACTATAGCAAAAACACATTACCCTCCTTTGCGTCGCGCAGTCGGGTAAAAGTGTCGTTACAACTTTTCTTGAGAATTTTTTCCGTCTAGCCTCCTTTCGCAACGCGCCATAAGGAACTTCGTTCCAAAAGTTAACTGGTTAGACCCTTATGTTTCATAAACCATTACTCAGGTTAACCCTTATAATATATGGTAAATCATTTAAATATTGCTGATTATACAGATTGAAAGACACAAAGCCCAGAGCGGGGGCTAACTCCGACACTTTCTCGCATATTTCTTATGTACAAAAATCAACGCTGTGCATGAACTAGATATTCATGATCATCTTCCATTCCTTGTGTTACTTCGAAAATCATGTGTACCCCACACACGACATTTTCTTCCATTCTCCCCTGTCAGCCGTCACCGTGAACTGGATATAAGAGGCGCTATAATACGTTAAGTTAACCTTTACTGTAGGGTTCTCTACTGAACCCTAAAAATAACTAATAAATAGATACCCCATATACCCACGATTACAGTGAAAGCAACATACAAGTCAAGATAAAGGTAGCAACAAGGGTCGAGAATGCGGGTAGGCGATTGGATCAACATCAGCTCCGCGTAATTAAGTTGCTTATAAATAGTAAATGTACAGTTTAGACCAAAACAATCAGTAAAAGTTCATTATAATAGTGCAAATACCATGTGACAGTGTTGTCTCTTCGATATTCTCAAGACAAGTGCATTAAAATACTCAAACAAAGTGACAGTGCAGTCCAGTAAGGTATTGTTTACATAAAGGAGAATAAACTTGGGTCAATACTAGTAAACACAGTGCAATGCATAAAAAAGTGTTGTTGTTACAGTAATCATTACATAATTCAAGTAAACTTATCTGTTTAGAAGTGTTTGGTGATCAATAAAAAAAAAAAATTGTGCGGATTTTGTTATTTTGACAAAATTCAACATACCCTCACTTAACGGTACTTTTTTTTAAACACTGGAACCAGAACCATAGTTTCAACTGAGTTCGTAAGTTACCAGTTGGCGTGGCGGCTACGGACGTGTCATTGCTCTATGAGTCAAGGAGTCTCAAGTTCGAATCTGAGTTCTGTAAAGTCTTTTTGTGAATGTTTCTGGCAACTTAGAACGAAATCATATTAATCACTCTCAAGAAGACATAGTGGATATTTAATAATAACATAAAAAAGAGTTCTTTAGCCATGAACACATTGAACAGCTCTCTGGATAACATCACAATTCGTCGTAATCGAACACGTTCGGTAACAACTGACGATGACAGTATTGGTATCTCACAAACTCTAGAGAATACGGTAAACAGTATGCCCGACTTATCCGACTATGAAGATGATCAATTAAAAATTCTAAATAACAAGTTACTAGATCTAGAGGCTCAGCTACAAAGCGCTCACAGAGAAATTGAGTTGTTATCGTCGGAAAATTGCAAACTCAGACAAACAAATGAAGAATTATTAAAGAAGAATAGCATATACAAAAAGACAACGAGTAGTCCAGTCAAGCGTAAAGTCTCATCTCCGACGAAGAAATCAAGTAAAGCGATTCAGGTAAAACAACCACTAAATAAAACAATAGAACAGGAATACACCGAGTCAACATCAGCCTCCCATATAAACAAATCTTTCAAACAACAGGGACAAATCCTGTGCCCTGTACCTTCCAGTAAAAACAAGATGTGTATACTGAGCGCAAATAATACAAATAAAGTCTTGTCGATAGCTCAAGATTTACTTACTGACAGGTATGACATATGCCATTATATTACACCTAACGGAACATTGCAGCAACTTCTTAACGGAATTCAAACAAAATTAAGTGACTATACCCTGAATGACTTTTGTATATTATTAATTGGAGAAGAGGACTTTACAATTACTAGCAACTATTGCAATACTATTGTCTATGTTCGGGATATTCTAAAACAAATTACTCACACTAATGTTATAATCTGTGTTCCTACCTTTAAACTTAGAGGCTCCAACAATATTTACAACTGGAGAATTGAAACATTTAATAATTTATTATACTTGGATTTATTAACTCATGAACATGCATATTCTTTTGATTCTAACTACAATTTGACGTATGATCACACAATGTTTAACTTATCGACAGGCCGTATAAATAACTACGGCTTACGCAATATTTTTGAAGGTCTGTTGCATTTGATTAGTGACATTGCTATAAGTTACATGACTACCCCTACAGAAAATATTGTAAATACTGCAGAAGAAACATCTTCACTGTTTTTTCGACATTAAATATCTCAATGTTTTACATCAAAATATAGCGGGACTACTTAATAAATCTGACCCACTGTTAGTGAATATAGAAGAGCTTAAAGACCAAAATATAGACATTGATGTGATATGTGTCACTGAGCATTTTATGTTATCAGGTTATGAGCAACACCTGAGCATACCTAACTACGCACTAGCGGCATGTTTTAGTCGTACTTGTAATAAGAGAGGTGGAGCATGTATCCTGGTAAATAAGGTACACAAGTTCAAAGAACTTTCTCAAATTAGTAAATTGTCCATAAATAATGTAATTGAATGTTGTGCAGTCGAGTTACTTGATTTTAAAATTATCATAGTTTGTGTATACCGTGTACCGGGACACAGCAAACTCAATTTGTTTTTTGATAGGCTTGACAATGTTCTTAATTGCATTTCTAAAATTAATAATCATAATACTGTTATAGCTGGTGACTTTAATATAGATATCATGAAGTGCAATAAAGCCACATTAGATTTCGAATGTTTATTGTTAAATTATAATCTCACATTAGCATTAAAGCAGCCCACAAGACTATCGAGTAAGACTTGTATAGACAACTTTGCACATGACTTTAAAAAACAGTGTAAGACTGATGTGTTAGAATTCGGCTTATCAGATCACACTGCCCAATTAATTAAGCTTCCAGTCAAAAAAATATCTAAATTAAAGTATTGGCATAAAATGAAGCGTGACTTCAGCTCAGAAAATGTTCATAAATTTAAAGAATATATAAAAAACCTTTCTTTTTGTGAAATATATAACACAAGCGATCCAACTGCAGCATATCATTACTTTATAGAAACATTTAAATTATTTTATGATTTGTGTTTTCCGCTAACTAAAATGACTGTGCAAGTAAATACCAAGCTAAGGTGGATATCACGTGGAATTAAGACCTGTAGTAAGAATAAAAGAGAATTACTCTGGAATTTTAGACGGAAACCAACATTAACTAACAAACAAAAATATTCAACATATTCAAAACTTCTTAAACGAATTATAAACCTTACTAAACGTGTTCAAAACAATTACAAAATAAAAACATCGACTAATAAAAATAAAGCAGCATGGCAAATTATAAATAATAATAAATTAAATATTCCAAAAGAATCAATAACTGAATTAAAAATTAACGATAAATTAACAACAAATCCTACAGAGATCGCTAATGCGTTTAATAATTATTTCATTGAAAAAGTAAATCCTATTCCAGGTGCTGGAAAAGAATCCACAGCCCTAATTAATCCCCAACCGAACTCAATGTTTTTACCACCCTGTTTGCCTTATGATATGCAAAAAATTATAAGAAATCTCAAAAATACTAGCAGTGTAGGGAATGACGGTATTTCGACCAAAGTAATCAAAGCAGTAAATGAAGATATCTCTCACCACTTAAGCCATATTCTGAATCTTTGCATACAGAGTGGGATATTCCCAAAAGACCTCAAATTGACCATTATTAAACCTATATTTAAAAAAGATAATAAATACTTAATGGAGAACTACAGACCTATAGCACTAATTTCGGTATTCTCAAAAATCTTTGAAAAATATATTTACAGTAAAATAAATAGCTACTTAGACCGAAATGAAATCCTATGTGATGAGCAAAAAGGCTTCAGAAAAAATAAAAACATCAATATGGCAGTTTATGACTTTTTATACGTAGTTTCTTCACAAGTTGACAAATCTTTACCTGTTTGTTCTATTTATTTATTGTGACATGTCACAAGCTTTCGATTATGTAGACCATAATATTCTGCTAGATAAACTTGAGGCTTATGGTATAAGAGGGAATGTCCTTGAATTGATAAAATCATATTTATCAGACCGCCAACAAATAACCCAAATATCAAAATTTAATATTAAAACTAAAACGGAACAGGTGTACTCCTCTGATAAACGGTACATTTCGTATGGTGTTCCCCAGGGCAGTGTATTAGGCCCTCCTTTGTTCCTTCTATACATTAATGATCTACCAAATGCAACTAAGGAACCCATGTCATTGTTCGCTGACGACAGTACTGTAACCATTGCACCTAAAAATATGATTAACTACCATTCTGATGCTAATGATTCATTGAATTCTATAATTACCTGGCTTAATGATAATAATTTGAAAATTAATCTTAGTAAAACAAACATTATGCATTTTAGACAACGAGAAAAGTTACATAATACATCAAAATTTAATTTAGTATACAAGGATAATATAATACAAGAAGTAGAAACAGCGCGATTCTTGGGATTAATCATTGACAAGCAATTAAATTGGAAAACTCACATTAATGAACTTTGTAAAAAAATTTGTACTTCGTCATATGCTCTTTATAAGTTGGCGCCGACTGTTAATGCAGATACTTTACTTACAGCATATTACGGGCTTGCTGAATCAGTGTTAAGATTTGGAATAATTTTCTGGGGCAATTCAACTCTGAAGGACACTGCGTTCAAAGCACAAAAGCGTTGTATACGGGCTATGTTTGGGTTGCAAACTACTGACAGTTGCAAACCAATGTTTATGCAACACAGAATTCTAACACTTCCGTCACTTTATACAGGGTGTTTGGCGTATGGACCGACACAATTTTTCCAGGGATTTGGGAGGTCATTAGCTAGGCTCTACCCATACACCCTTTGTCCCAAATGTCACGGTTGGTTACATATGTTTTTTTTTGTTTAAATGAAAAAAATGCCCAAAATGTTTCCTTTAATTCGAAATAACTTTTTTGTTTGTGGGCGTAGTGGCACAAAACAAATTTTGTTGCATTCTCCAAAGTCTTTTAAATCTAAAAACATCTTTGTTTTATACAACTGGTTTCAAGAAAATTCCTTACAAGCTTCCAAAGTAATTTTTTTAAATTAATGAATGAAATTTTACAACTTCTAAATTAATTATAAAAAAAAGTAAAAGTCATTTTGAACTTAGCTTTACTTTAAAAAGTTCTTTAGTTGATACCCTTTCTAACGGTATGCTACATGTCATAGAAATTATTCATTATGTAGTCAAAATACTAGTTAGGAGAGTCAGGGTTAAGAAAAGACTTTTTAAGGTTATTTTGTTTTTAATAAACTAAAGTTATAAAAAGGAGGCAAAACACCGGGAGAGGTGGAAAGTAATGGGGGAGGCCTTTGCCCAGCAGTGGGACAGAATAGGCTAGTTAAAAAAAAGTTATAAATCTTGTTCAAATTGACCTCCTCCATTTCGTATGCATGCACGACATCTGTTTCTTATTTCAACTGTCGTTGTACGTAGTCGCATTTCTTCTTTCATAGTTTGAAACGCGTCGGTTATTGGTTCAATTAGAACTTCCCTAGTGGGCACTTCTGTCTGGTAAACCAATTCTTTTGCACGTCCCCAGACGTAAAAATCCAAAGGCGTCAGGTCTGGGGACCGTGCGGGCCACGGAATAGGGCCGCCTCTACCAATCCATGCGTTTGAAAAGGCATTATTTAAATGCTCTCGCACGTCCAGTTGGTAGTGTGCTGGACAGCCGTCATTTTGGAAAACTATCGGCACACCTTCTTCCAAAACAGGCACAACAAGTTCGGGCACTACGTACAACGACAGTTGAAATAAGAAACAGATGTCGTGCATGCATACGAAATGGAGGAGGTCAATTTGAACAAGATTTATAACTTTTTTTTTAACTAGCCTATTCTGTCCCACTGCTGGGCAAAGGCCTCCCCCATTACTTTCCACCTCTCCCAGTGTTTTGCCTCCTTTTTATAACTTTAGTTTATTAAAAACAAAATAACCTTAAAAAGTCTTTTCTTAACCCTGACTCTCCTAACTAGTATTTTGACTACATAATGAATAATTTCTATGACATGTAGCATACCGTTAGAAAGGGTATCAACTAAAGAACTTTTTAAAGTAAAGCTAAGTTCAAAATGACTTTTACTTTTTTTTATAATTAATTTAGAAGTTGTAAAATTTCATTCATTAAATTAAAAAATTTACTTTGGAAGCTTGTAAGGAATTTTCTTGAAACCAGTTGTATAAAACAAAGATGTTTTTAGATTTAAAAGACTTTGGAGAATGCAACAAAATTTGTTTTGTGCCACTACGCCCACAAACAAAAAAGTTATTTCGAATTAAAGGAAACATTTTGGGCATTTTTTTCATTTAAACAAAAAAAAACATATGTAACCAACCGTGACATTTGGGACAAAGGGTGTATGGGTAGAACCTAGCTAATGACCTCCCAAATCCCTGGAAAAATTGTGTCGGTCCATACGCCAAACACCCTGTATATTAGAAATATCGCTATTTGTAAAAAACAATCCTAATTTGTTTCCCCTTCTGGTTAATAATACTGGTAGAAATAGACGTGAGAAATACAGACTTTGGGTGCAATCACTTTCCGCTAAAACAGCATTTTTAAAAAAAAGTGTAGTGTGCATGGCCCCATTAATTTACAATAAAATACCCAATTCCCTTAAGACATTGAATATTAATTCATTCAAAAGAGAACTTAAAAAACTGCTTATTAGTAAGGTATACTATAATGTTACTGAGTTTTTGAATGACAAATTTTGAATTTATATAATTAATTAATATGTGAATTTAGTTTTATTAATTTTATTGTTTTAATTATTCTTTTTTGACCATATTTTTGTATTGACTATAATTATTATGTATTGAAATTTTGAATTTAAATAATTTAATATGCGATTTTATTTTTATTAATTTTATTGTTTTAATTATTCTTTTTTGACCATATTTTTGTATTAACTGTAAATATGTATTTGATTTGATTGAACTTTGACTATATGAAATTTAATTTTTGTTTAATTTGTAATTTCCAATTCAGTTATAAACAATTTTGTACGCCGAATATGGCAAAACATGTTGAACCAGCTATCTAAACTCATTTCCATCCATATGTGCATATCTATGTACTATGTCACACATGTTTATACAAATAAATGCATCTTTATCTTTATCTTTATCTTTATCTTTAACATACCCATGAGTTGATCCTGCAGCGACTCCGAGGCGCCCTCGAGCCCGGAGCTGACTGCCAGGAACCTCTGCTGCGCCTCCGCCAGCGCAGCGTTGCTTGACTCGCTCGTCGCGCGCAGATTCTCGAAAGTAGACTCCACCTGAGGGAAAAAGTTTGATAAAATTCCATTAATGTTTGTATTAGAGCTGCGTTTAGCACTCCAAGGTTGAATGCCATTGATCACGTGCACGTCATTAATCGTCAAGGCCATTTTTTTGCTAAAGACTCAATGTGCCTTTTAGGTATTTAAAACTTAGTGGAGTTCTAATTAACAAGGAATTTTTGTCAAAACTAAATATGAGTTCGATTGTACAACGCATATTCTCTCTGCCTATCTACTATTGGCATTTATGTCAAAATGTTTAATATGCAGTACATTCAACCTTTTGACTATGTGTTTGTATGGTATGTATGTACAGGAGATGTGGTGTCTTTCTATAAACGACCCTTGATTTCAGGTCCTGCTTGTTCTGCTTTTTACACATCACAGAGCTGATGGACACTACTGAAAGTCCCAAACCCATCGCAAAATTTTGGGCCAACTCAATTTAGATTGTCATCAACATGCGAAGAAGGGAATGTACAAGATGTAGAAGGCGGAGGACACGGTGTTGTGTGTCTAGACGTATGTCGAGCAGAGGTCTGCGACCGGCTGACCTGGTCCAAGGCGTGCCTCTTAGCCGCGAGCGCGGCCTCGTCGTCGGCCAGCGCCCGCTCCAGCAGGCGCGCGCGCTTGTCGTGTGACGTCACGGCCTCGCGCGCCGCCTTGTGCGCCGACGACGCCGACGCCTCCGTCTTCTCCAGCACTTGCAGCTCTGTCTCTAACCCCTTCAGGATGTTGCCGCTTTCCTACGAATTATGGGAGGTAAGTTACTCAAATGGCTAAGAGAGAGAAAAGGAAACACGGAACCCTTGCCCTGTACGACACAAAAGGTTCATAACAGCAATAATTAAATAAATTAATCAATTCAGCTGAAATATCAGTAACTGATAGTATACATCAAGTGTCACTTGTCAAGTGACACTGGTTGTATTGGATATCCTGGAAAAAGATAGGCTTCCTAATACAATCTAAACCAATATTATAATCTTTTAATTATTTTTCTAAATTATAAAACAGGAATTGGGAGTTTTGTAGTACTGAACTAGAACTATAATCACAGTATGTTTTGCGAACTTATTAATTTGAGATACAACGGAAACTCCACAACACCCTACCTCATCCAACCTCTTGTTGATCTCATTAATTTGTTTGTCGAACTCTTTGGATTCCTTTTCGTTGTTCTTTATCTGATCCTTCTTGCTTTTGATTTGATCTTGCACCTCTGACACTTTGTCTACAGCCTCTTTGGCGCGTTCTTCTGCTGTTACAAACCTGAAAAAAGATTATTTTGAATTTCATATGAAGGTGAGATTAGATTTAAATAACATTCATAGAGATTTCGAGTAAATAACAGAAGTACACTGTATGTAGCAAATTGTGTTCTAGAAATAGTGTGGCTTTGTAGAGTTGTCTATGCAACTATGCCTGCAGCCGCGTCCTAACCAAAGCGACCGTCGCAGGAACATGTGTCGCGCCGACATACATAGATATGGTTGAGACGATCGAAATTTCACGCGACCGATCGCTTCCGTTTACGACGCTGCGTCATATTAAACTCGATGTGCGATATGAACAGCTACATACTGTAGTTTGTGTGCTGTTTGTACTATGTATAATAATAATATCTTGGGACAACCAACACACCGCCATCTGATCCCAAACTAGGCAGAGCCTGTACTATGGCAACCAGACAACTGATAAACATACTTATATATTTCTAAATACGTACATATTATACACTCGAGAGCAATGAATCCGGGTCACTTAAAGAATGTTAAAAATCTCGGAAACTAAAAATGATAGGTTAATGCAATAAATTGTATTTAATAGACAATGTAATACCCCTTAAATGAAAGTAAAAAAAATATGAGTCGCCATACATTTTATTAACACAAAATTACATAAAGAAAAAAACTGCTGATCTCTCCTTAAAACAAAAATAGGAAACATGAAATTTTTGAACTTTATTACGATTTTCTTGAATTTTAATACTTCGTATTGCCTCCTCGTGCTTCCATTACTGCGTTTACGCGGTTTGGCATGCTGTACACCAAGTTCCTTATACGATTTTGGGGAATATTCTCCCATTCCTCTGTGAGAGCAATTTTGAGCTCACGAAGCGTGATTGGGGGAGGGTTTCGTTGTTTTACGCATCTGCCTAGCTCGTCCCAAGCATGCTCGATCGGGTTGATATCCAGGCTGCGCGCTGGCCACTCCATACGAGTAATGTTCATCTCTTGAAGGTAGTCATTCACAATCCTACCTGTATGAGGTCGGGCATTGTCATGCATAAATATAGCATCCTCACCTAAATTGACCATAAATGGACCAACGTGATCATTGAGGATTTCTTCCACATATCTTACGCTAGTTAAAGAGCCGTTTTCTATGATCACCAGCTCTGTGCGACTTTCAGAAGAAATTCCGGCCCACACAAGTACAGACCCACCACCGTAGGCTACTTTTTCTTCGATGCATGCTTGCTTGAATCTTTCCCCTGGTCTTCGATACACTCTGTGTCTTCCATCGTGCTTGTAGAGCATAAATTTTGATTCGTCGGAGAACATAACTTTTGACCAATCTTCAATACTCCAATTTACGTGGCTCTGGGCATATCTTAGTCTTGAAATACGATGCCCACGCTCCAGTTTAGGGCCGTTTGCAGGTCTAAGGGGTTTTAAGTTAGATTCAGCAAGCCGACGTCTTACTGTCCATGCACTTGGGTTACTTCCTCCAAGGCGTCGAAACTGATTTGTGAGTTCAGTTCCTGTGAGAAAGCGATTTCGAAGCATGGTGTTCACCAAGTATCGGTCTTCTCGTGCTGTGGTACACCTGGTTCTGCCCGTTCCTGGTCTGCGTAAGTTAGAACCAGTTTCTTCGTAACGTCGGAGAACTCTTTGTACTGTTGACAGCGACACACCGACAGTCCTGGCTGTATCGCGCTGACTCCGGCCGGTTTCCAGCATTGTAAGTATTCTGGTGCATTCTTCAGGCGTAAGCGACATAATTTCAGCTTGAATAATGAATATAGAGCACTATCAACATGGTTTATGTACCTACCCACATAAATGACAGATTACAAACAAAAGCAAAACCAAATGCTGTAATTTCGTAGTTCCATCTTCGAAAGTGGCCCTTTTTCAAATTTGATTTTTTTATGATATAACTTTACAATAACTAAGAAGTTTTAATACCTTCATTTAAGGAGTATTACATTGTCTATTAAATACAATTTATTGTATTACCCTAGCATTTTTAGTTTCCGAGATTTTTAGGATTCTTTAAGTGACCCGGATTCATTGCTCTCGGGTGTAGATAAATTACACACCCAGATACAGAACAAATAATCATACTCATCGCTCAAAGATTTGTCCTGTGTGGGAATCGAACCCACAACCTCCGTCCTAGCAGTCAGGATCACTAACCACTAGACCAACAGGCCAATCAAATGTAATAATATATTTATTTACTCAAAAACAAAACATAGTAGTACACGTTAAAATACAGTTTTACAAATAAAGTACTTTAATACAAACGTGTCGGTGAGCACTGCTCTCCTAGCTAGGTTATGAAAACCTGTGTTAAGGAGAAGCAGTCCGGTCCCCTAAGGCTAAGGTGTAATGATGTAGCGGTAAATGTATGAGTGCACATTCTGTTAAGGCATTTAAATAAATAAAAAAACCCTAACCACAAGTAAAATGAGCCATACATTTACATCAAAAGAATAATCAGAAATAATAAGTATTATTTCTGTAGCATACGTACTTATAAGCTATGTATAATTTAGTGAGATTCTCAAGCTCTCTGACAACTTTTTGGTACTCTTGAAACTGAGCTCTTTCATCCTGTAACTTTTGTAGTTTTGGTGCTATATCCTCTCGGATTATCTGAAACAAATGAATAATTCATTAATTGAAATGTCTTGCTTGTTATGGTCCGGTAGACAAATGATTTTACATAAGAAGTCTTTGAACACACTGCTATACAAACTGTTTGTTACTGATTTCGATTTGGCCTGTGTTTTGATATTCAAACTTCCCTCTTATCTATGTATAAAGATGAGATTTAATAGCAAATCTATAGAGCAGACTTAAGACTTAGCTCAGTCGAGCCTCATGCGAAAATGAACCTTATTTGCACGAAGTTAACCTTTTGAATGCCAGAGCGTAAAAGCATCGGAGTCCCCCCTCCCACGCCAAACCACAATCGATAACCAATTAATCATTGCTTTTCATCCCAAATTTTCAAATAAAATATCATTCATAACATCATTATTTTATTTGACACTATTTCTTATTTTACTACCATTAACAGCAGTTACAAAGATTTAAAACTTTCTTGTAGGCTTTAGCCGATGGCCTGTTGGGTACGTTTTCATTCGTCTGCTATATCCGACCGTGGCGCTCAAAAGTTTTTCTTATTAGTTATTAATATACTGAACACAAAACAAAATTCTGCTGTTAAACACTAAACTAAACAAAGAGATTCTCAACATAATAGTAATAAAATATTTTTTTTTTTTTTTTCGCTTTTTCCGGGCCCTACATGGGCCCGATGTAGACCTATCAGAGTCCGTAGCCTGGCTACGTTCTGGGGACCTCTTCGGGGAAACTAAAGGTTTTGTCTGTGCAATTGTGGATGAAGTTATGATGACGAATAACTACCGGAGATTTAAGGTGAAGGATGGCACGGTTGACATAATTATGTGTGGCATTCCACCATCCAGGCGAATCAATCCATCACATTATCTCTGGGTGTAATGGAGAGTACTTGCATAGACACAACCTTGTAGCCAGGATTGTCCATCAGCAACTTGCTCTAAAATACAATCTTGTTGAATCGGAAGTTCCGTACTATAAGTAAGTGCCCAACCCAGTTCTCGAAAATAGCAATATCACATTGGACTTGGAAGAATCCATCATCACTGACTGGACTATTGTAGCCAATAAGCCTGATATAGTGGTAGTGGATCGATCATAGCGGCGCGGATTGATTATTGACATAACGGTCCCGCATGACGAAAACCTCGTGAAAGCCGAGAAAGATAAGCAAATCAAGTATCTTGACTTGGCTCGCGAGGTTGTCGACATGTGGGATGTGGACTCAGCGATCATTGTGCAAGCCCAGTCGTGTAAGCCCATGGCTTAATTGCCAAGAGCGTCGACCAATATCTGAGGACGCTCTCGTTAGGCAGCTGGATCAAGGGCTTGATTAAGAAAGCGGTATTTCTGGACACGGTTCGTATTGTTAGGAGGTTTCTCTCTCTGGGGCCCTGACCTTCGGACCCTGTTCCCGATACCGGTGGGCTACAATTTTTTATATTTTTAATGTTTTAATTAATGAATGTTTTATTTGTTTGTTTTTTGTTTTATTCTTTTAATTAATATTTAAATGTTTAAAATTTGTTTATAAATGAAAAAAGGAAAAAATGAGCACAAAACAAATAATGTTAATATGCACAATATCTATGCTAATAATGTTTGCCTCGTGCTAAGCATGAGGTACTGGGTTTGATTCCCGGGACAGGCAAGTGTTTTTGGTTTTTCCCGTCAGGAATTTCTCAGTAGCAGCCATGGAATCTGGATTCATACCCAATTAATGGAAATAGGCTCGCCCCCTATTATATGGGACTTAAACATAACTGGCGAAATGTGGGTGTACTACTAGGTACACCACTGCCTAACCCTTCCGGGATTACAGGCGTGATGTTATGTTAGTGTATAGTTTACTTTCGAATGAAGAGCGACTTAGCTGAGCTATCTCAGCCTTATTACATTTACATTTTATCTAAGGCATGTTATAGATATAATGTGGTCAGGACACCCAAAACACTCACATCATTGAGCTCTCTGAGTTTGGCATCTTTCTTCTCAATAGTTTTCTGTGCAGCCTGTTTCTTTGCTTCATACATCCTGGTCCCTGCTGCCTCTTCTACCATTGACAGGATCTATAAAAAGCATACATTGAACATACACTTACTTAGGTCACTATCACTTATTTTCCATTTTCTCCAAACATCTTATTATGTCATTTGTGTATTCAATTGATTTATTATCACTTCAGCCAAAACAATTGTGGGGATATTTATTGCCATTCAGATCTTGGCTGTAGTTCTTTTTTTTCAGTACTACATTGTTCTAACCCACACACTATGTTAGTAATTATGGTGGTGTTATTAGGATTTCATACAGGGCTTTATTTTCATGTGCACACATTCAAACACTTAAAAATGAACTAAACTTTGAAGACATGTTTCATAACAGACTCAAAGCATTTATTTCACTTAGTTAGACCATTACAGGTTCTTTTGAATGTAAATAATCCTTCAACACCAATCATGTACTTGAATGGGGCTATTCCTAAATATTTAGGGAAACTTACCTCAGGAGGCTTCATGTTCAAGACCTTGGTGATCCGGCCCTGCATGATGAGGAAGTGAGGGTTGTTTACATTTAGCTGCACTGAACAGAACAGGTCCGACACCCTCTTGTTCTGCACATTGATGCCGTTAATCATGTACTTGTTCTTCCCTCCCATTACAACCTGATGAGTTGTTAAATTAATCATATTGAAGTTATAGTAGAAGTAGGTTATGGGTTCTGTCTATCCCAATCGGAGAAAGGTGTGTGGTCATGTTATCAAATAAATAATTAATGTTTCTTTTGAACAATCCAATTGTAATTTGGACAGCCTTGTATATTTACTTTTATTTTATAAGTTAAGGAATTCAGAAACAGATACATAGTTTCCATTTCAACAATAGAAATAATTGATTCAGTGAACACTTCAAATTAATTCAACAAGCAAAAAAATACTGTGGAATGAAATAGTAGTTTCAAAGAGATATAGAGATCAGTCCATAGGTGTGTACATAGCTTGTGTGTGTAAACAAGAAGACTTTTTACATGGAGATAATACTTATAATTATACTCTATTGATACAAGTCCTTACAAAATGTGCTTAATATCTCTCTCAATAATTAGAGGCGCACAGAAGTTGAAACACTGACCCCTAAACTAGGAATACCTGAGACTTAGGAGTCAGTGTTAAAGATGTAGGCTATAAAATACACCAGCTGCAATCAAATATAAAGTTCAAGAAAATACCTGTCTTGTAACTGTGATCTCGTTTTGGTTTTCATAGCCGATGGGGCACTGCCTCCTGTCTCGGTTGTCGAAGGTAATGCTGACTGTGGCCTTGGTGATACCCGCCTGGCCATGCTTATATATCAGCTCTTGCAAACTGCCCGCACGCACCTAAAACATTGCAATCATGCTGTCTATTTAGAAATCTAGGATGTTCTGGACTAAATCCACTCTTGAACAGTCTAGCATGACTATGTTGACACAAGAAAATAGATCTAGACAGTTAACCAAGAATAGACATTTTGAGATAAGTTTAGTCTGTAATGCATAAAAATAAGAGATTTTCATAATTAACTGTACGACGACTAAGATTGTCGGTTACTATCAGTAGTATCAGTACAATGTCATATAAAAGATGTTAAACCTGCATAACCCATTAAATTGGAACCAAGAAAAGCGGCGGGAAAAAAGCTTAACCAATACTATATTTACAAACAGATTGAGGAATACGAGCACTTACGTTTGATAAATTCGTGATTCCTAAGACAAAACATATTGAATCCAATATGTTTGACTTCCCTGTACCGTTCAGCCCGGTGATGGCATTGAATTCAGGATCGAACCCGGTGATCTCCACACGATTTCCGTATGATTTGAAACCGTCCAGCAGTATAGACTTGATATGCATCTTGACGATGATCAATTCATCGAGGAATTTGTATATTGAAGCACTTTTGCATTTAAAATTACTAAAAATAACAAACACTAGAAAATCTCGAGAAGCGGGAGCCGTTGTTAAATACAATTTTTAACAACTGTCAACCGCCAGCTAGCCGCGAATCGATCGAGCGCCTTGCTGCTTTCCGTTCTATTTTCAGAATTTTTACCACACTTTATTAAATTATTTTAGTTTTCTTTATCACTTTTATTTTTAGCCAAATGTGCTAAATTGTATCTCAAAAAATGACACAGTTTGATTTATCATCCAATTTTTAATTGTCAAACGGAGGAAGTAAAAGGTTGAATAGGTTGGATTACATTTGACTCATGTGAACGACTCTAATCGGGCGTAGATTGGAACGCAACATATTGATCTTTTTGTTTGACGTTTTGAATTAAGTTGTGCTGTTTTTTCGGTTATTTTGCGTATCTTTTAGTTTGAATAAAAATGGATTACAGTAGCACAGGTGCGATGAGGAGTCCGTTCTCACCTCGAGTGCGGCAGTCCATCACGGGACGAAGGCCCATTGGGCTCTCGTCAGCTAAAAAGAACCAAAGGTTTGTACATAACCTATTGTCTAAATTGAATGGAAAATATGAGGGAAATTATCGATGCTTTATATTTTCCACAGTAAGTTTATGCAGTCTACGGGGGAGCAAATTGGAGATGTTGTGTACAAGACTCCAGTGACTACAATAGAAACTTATGGAATGCCCCTCCCTGTGATGGTCACAGAAGCTCTTACATTTGGTAAGCACAACTCTCCTACTTACAATATCTTTATAGAACACTACCAGTAAGGGAAACTTGACAGTCACTAATCTAAAATTTTTTGACAGTCAGATTTTACAGGCTATATTCACTAATGGCCACAATATCATTAGTTTTTGGCCCTATTTGAAAACTGAAAGTGGGCCCCTGCTCGAAGGGCTCCTGAAACTTTTCATAGTCATATACGCTGATGACCTAAAAGCTTATAGACCCATACGAACTGTAGAGGATTGCCGATTGTTCCAACAAGATCTGGACAGTCTCTCTGACTATTGTCTAATCAATAAGCTACACCTTAGTCTCTCCAAGTGCAATTGCATCAATTTCACAAAGAATAAAATAGTTATTAACTTTAATTACTCATTGCATGACACAGCACTCAGTAATGTATCTACTGTGAAAGATCTTGGTGTGTTGATTGATGATAAGCTGTCCCTAAACCAACATGTAGAAAAAATTGTAAATAAAGCATTTAGGATGTATGGTTTCGTTATGAGATCGTCCACTGAGTTCAAGCGGGTCTCCACATACCTTTACCTCTATAAGACTTGTACGATCACAATTAGAATATGCCGTCCCTGTCTGGAACCCGTTTTACCAGAAATACATAGACGAGCTTGAAGAAGTACAGCGTAAGTTTCTACGAGCCATGCATTATAGATGCAATAAAACGTATTTGTCGTACTCACAATTACTAGATAAATATGGGCAAGTCAACCTAGAATCTAGACGTAAGTATCTAGAGGCCTCTGTACTGTATGGTATTGTTCATGGTGATTTTGATTGTATCGATCTCACGAGCAAACTATGTTATGCAGTCCCGCGCACCGTCATTAAACGTAGTACCCGTGCAGGTACCCTATTTGCTGTCAATACCTGTCGAACTAATTTTGGTTTGCGCTGCCCTATCCGTCGAATGGTTGAATCTTATAATTGTAATTTTGTTAATATTGATATTTTTGTATGCTCAAAATCCAAATTTAAATCTAATGTTTTAAAAATTATTATTAACCAATAATGTTATTAGGAATGTACGTACGCTAGTCTAGATTTTATTATTTATTTGTTATTAGTGTTAATTATTACTCTGTTGCCAAGCAATCAAATC
Organism: Eurois occulta; assembly: GCA_950022335.1. NCBI lineage: Eukaryota > Metazoa > Arthropoda > Insecta > Lepidoptera > Noctuidae > Eurois > Eurois occulta. The sequence goes on from OX465497.1 coordinate 18,628,755, forward strand.
AATTGGTTCTATTTTGCATGATTTAATTAATATTTCGTTTATTTAATAATTACTATTTGATATTTGTATAATTATTTTTATTAATGTGATGTAATTATTTATTACCTATCTAGTGGCACCCATTATCATATTTTCTTTTGTTAATATGCGGATAATGTAGTGGGCTGCAATATTGTTAGTATTTTGTATAATCTTTCCTCTGTCTCAACACATATTGTAGCTGTTTATTGTCCCTGAATAAATAAAATAAAAAATAGTATAATTTTAGTGTCCTTTCATCATTAGGGTGAAAAGTTTTTTTTTTACGAATCTTTGTTTGCAATAGTGATACTTAAAACATTGCCAATTGCCATTGGCTACTTCCATAAAAAGTATAAATATTATCAGATAACTGTAAGAGCTGCCAAGACATCAAAATTTACAAAAATGACAATTTAGGGGCTATTTTCAAGGTGCACAGAGTAGTACAGAGTTAATTAAAACAAGGTTGTTTTATTCAAAAAACATTTGAAACTTGTTTCCTAACTGTTACAATCAAATATTTCATTGTGATACTATATGTCAGTCTCCATAGTGTGACGACTGCTAAGATAAATAAGGAATATCAGACCGAGCTGCAGCGGCTATCATCAGTCATCTGTTCTGTTTTCACTTCTGATGTCAACTCTGAGGCGCATACAACTAAATAAAACTAAACTACACAAAGCTAACTAAATAAAGTCGTGGACAGGTTGAAGTTAAGAAGAATAAAACTGCGAGTACAGGAGCTAATTTTCACAAAAAAAGGGTTACAGAAATGCCTACGTTATATTTCGATGGAAGGAAACACATGACAACTAAAATCCGGCATGGAGTATTGCCATCACCTTCGGGATGGCTCAGCCAAATACCAATTAGCCACATAGACTCTGTTGAGCGCAGAGCCAGGAGGCTCATTGGTGACGATAAGCTGGTGGGTACCAAGCTTCATAGCCTGGCCCACCGGCGCAAGGTTGCATGTCTGTCGGTCTTTTACAGGCTGTACTTCGGTGAGTGTTCCCAAGAGCTCCACGAGATCATTCCACCATCTCGCTTCTTCCATCGGGAGTCCAGACGTACTGCGGGTTATCACCCATTCCTTGTCGATGTTCCACAAATTCGCACGAAGCGCTTTGCCACATCGTTTATTATGCGCACAGCCAAGGAGTGAAATTCCCTGCCTTCTTCGGTGTTCCCAAGTGCATATGACCCCAATCTATTTAAGTCGCGAGTTAATAGGCTTCTTTTGGGTTAGCTCGTTCCATCGTCGACCTCATCTCTGTCCTCAGGACTAGATTGAGGTCAAGAGTAGGCCCATTAAACATAAAGAAAAAAAAAATAATTTACCTAATGCGATTATAAAAGAAACAGTTTCTATTGGGTATGTGATTCCAGCATTTAGCAGCGCAAAAATTATTGAACAAGCTATCCACAGTTTTTTGACGTCGAATACTTCCAATGAGGAGAAACGAGGCCTTAAAACAAGCCTTAAGAAAATGAAGGAAATGCTGTTTTGGAGTTTATGAGACGTCGAAGTTGTTACAGAAGCAGCTCTAAGTGTATGCGACATGTCTAGAAGGAAAGCATTCAAAAAATATAAATGAGCATCTCGAAAGGTCATTCCAAACATTGAGACGAGGACTTTTACTACAAAAGATAATGTTTTTTTTATTTTTGTTCACTTTCTGAAGCTGTATTTTTTACTTAAATTAATATTTTTACTAATTAAAATACAGTTTAGTTTTAATCTTTACAGTCACAATATTTCATAATTAGTTATCATATAAATGATAAAGAAAGATTAAAGTTTAAAGTTTATTGACTATTAAAAAGAACAACCTTACATACAAATCCCAACAATCATGTGATTTGTTTCTGCTACTTTACAATATAATCACGTATTATAAATACCTGAGTTATGCGGTTGTTTGATCTTGATTCACACTGACCTCCGTACTAGTGAAAACTGTATCACGGCAGGTCAGTCTTCCTCGTTCACAAGCACTCACACACTTCCACAATAACAGTTAACTTCAATTTAACAACTAAATAATCGTTGATTTATGAGTATGAATATGAATACTGATACTCAGTGGGTATTATTTGAACATTTGATGACAAATGAAAAAAAAGGTAAATAAAGGTAGTTAAATATTAAAAGAAAAAAAATATATATTAAAAGTATATGCAAAAATTTCAGACTAAAAATAAAACTAAACTATATTTTAGAGATTTGAAATTCACTCTTTTAGTAATAAAAGAGTGAATTTCAAATCTCTAACGGGGGCTGAAGCTCTCAAGCTAGAACCAAATGAAATAGCTAGTGTTACTCATATTTATATAAAGCAACTTTTCCCTGGTGATAGGAAATTCGAAAAAAAAAAATTTTTCATGCAAAAGTGTTCCACCCTATTCATCACACCCTATCTAATTTTCATGCTGAATGTGCTGACTCAAAAACCCTCTGGACTCCCCTATCATAAGGATGGAGGTCTGTAGGTCGTCTTAGGGGTAGAAATATTATGTTATTTGAATTTAAATCTATAACTGAGGTACATTCCTTGCAGCCAGTGGCGAGGTGAGCGTGCGGCTATCTGCCTGTGGTTGGTGCTGGGTGGTGTCAGGGCGACGCATCATATCCTGGCCCCGCAACTCCACCATATCCAATACTGCATCAGCTGCACCTGCCAGCACTATTGCTCGGGAACTTTCACTACCACAGACCGATCTTGCACATAAGGCTGATCTAGTTGTGCTATTTTATATGGAAGGGGCACAGGTAAGCTGTTACTTTACAATGTCTCTGTTTATGTTTTCAAACAAATTCTTACCCTGTTGAAATCAGCTTAGGTAGATTTCATAAGTTCAATTAAAAATTTCAAAAACTGTTCAAGAAAAGTAATTCAATAATTCTTGAATCTTCTACAGATGCCGTCATGCATAGGTGTATCCCCTGAAGGCACGGTCCGTTACTGGCCTTCTGTGGGCCAGGAGGGAGTGTACATTGATGTCTCATGCGAACTGGCTGGCCAGGAATGCGAGAAGCTCGGAGACTACACCCCCGAAGGATTGGTGCTGGCCACCACTACTTGCACGGTTGTACTCCTCAACCCTACTGTTGTTGGTAAGTCATTAATCAGTGATAGAAACTTAGTTTTTGATCACCATCAACCTTTTGAGGTATCATCAAACTCATCATTATGAACATTTTATAATAATGACCAACCATGGAACCATGAACAAAAAAATCTTTATGTAAGCTCTGCCTCTAATTTTGACTTGCTAACTGACTAAGGTACTTGACCAACTCAATAATCACTAAAATTAATGAAACAATAAACTTTATTCCTATGATATACGTATAATCTCAACGTGAATGATGTAACCAAGATCTTGTAACAATATTTTGATTGAAAAGAGTGTCCATGGAGTTTCTTGCCCATCCTCCATAGAGATCTACGCTTTGGCATGGGCAACTACAGTACTTTCACAAGTTATTATGCCTTGTGTCTGTGACTGTAGCTTCGCCTTCTTTGTTTTTCTGACATTCAAAAGTGCCTGTGATGGTCCAATTGAAATAAATGCTTTGAGTTTTTTTGAGAATTGAAAAGCCAACGCGTAAAAGACTTACGACATTTCTTCCACTGTCAACATACTGAATGACGATTGGTTGCAGACGGTCGTGCGACGGTGACGTGTCGCACTCTGCGCCCGCCTAGTGGTTGGCTCGGAGGCATCGGACGACGCGTCTCGCTGCTGTTTTTCGGCTCCATGCCGGCCCATGCAGACACGGTGAGAAATCTTTATTGATTTGTGGATATTTATAGATGGCCCTGCTTTAGTTATGCTTTGTAATGTGATGAATGAACATTGTTGCAGAAACTAGTAGGCGTAGTAGTGTTACCTGGGAACGAAGAATCGGAGAGCACCATAGCGCTGGTGTCAGGCGGGCCGGCCCTGCAGCTGTGGCGCGGTGCCGAGCTGCACGAGCACTCGCTGCGCCGCGCGCTCACCGAGGCGCATCGCAGCACGCACCTCGCGCCGCACGGTGAGCACAGTACGATAGCACTAGTGTGGGGTGGCGCTGCAGGGGCTCTCGCTGCGCCGCACGGTGAGCACAGTACGATAGCACTAGTGTGGGGTGGCGCTGCAGGGGCTCTCGCTGCGCCGCACGGTGAGCACAGTACGATAGCACTAGTGTGGGGTGGCGCTGCAGGGGCTCTCGCTGCGCCGCACGGTGAGCACAGTACGATAGCACTAGTGTGGGGTGGCGCTGCAGGGGCTCTCGCTGCGCCGCACGGTGAGCACAGTACGATAGCACTAGTGTGGGGTGGCGCTGCAGGGGCTCTCGCTGCGCCGCACGGTGAGCACAGTACGATAGCACTAGTGTGGGGTGGCGCTGCAGGGGCTCTCGCTGCGCCGCACGGTGAGCACAGTACGATAGCACTAGTGTGGGGTGGCGCTGCAGGGGCTCTCGCTGCGCCGCACGGTGAGCACAGTACGATAGCACTAGTGTGGGGTGGCGCTGCAGGGGCTCTCGCTGCGCCGCACGGTGAGCACAGTACGATAGCACTAGTGTGGGGTGGCGCTGCAGGGGCTCTCGCTGCGCCGCACGGTGAGCACAGTACGATAGCACTAGTGTGGGGTGGCGCTGCAGGGGCTCTCGCTGCGCCGCACGGTGAGCACAGTACGATAGCACTAGTGTGGGGTGGCGCTGCAGGGGCTCTCGCTGCGCCGCACGGTGAGCACAGTACGATAGCACTAGTGTGGGGTGGCGCTGCAGGGGCTCTCGCTGCGCCGCACGGTGAGCACAGTACGATAGCACTAGTGTGGGGTGGCGCTGCAGGGGCTCTCGCTGCGCCGCACGGTGAGCACAGTACGATAGCACTAGTGTGGGGTGGCGCTGCAGGGGCTCTCGCTGCGCCGCACGGTGAGCACAGTACGATAGCACTAGTGTGGGGTGGCGCTGCAGGGGCTCTCGCTGCGCCGCACGGTGAGCACAGTACGATAGCACTAGTGTGGGGTGGCGCTGCAGGGGCTCTCGCTGCGCCGCACGGTGAGCACAGTACGATAGCACTAGTGTGGGGTGGCGCTGCAGGGGCTCTCGCTGCGCCGCACGGTGAGCACAGTACGATAGCACTAGTGTGGGGTGGCGCTGCAGGGGCTCTCGCTGCGCCGCACGGTGAGCACAGTACGATAGCACTAGTGTGGCGGCGGAATTCGGTTGGCGAATTTGATCATTAGTAACGGCATTTTCGTAGTGCAACTGTTACCACTGATGTGCTGTGATCCTAAAATTAAATCGGTCGCATAGACTACTACTGGAATTTGGATAAAGCCACCACAGCCTACCTTTCAGTATAAAACTTTAACAGTGACGGAATCTCTTCCAATCAGCAGGTGACCTGAACAGCCTAGAGATCATGGCTCTGGACGTGCGAGCGAGCGGCAACAACGCTCTGCTGCTGCTCATAGCCACCATCAACGTGGCGCGCTCGCCCGAGATGAGATATGCTATCGGTAAGAAGAACGCCACTATATTACTTACGTCATAGGCCTGTTTTACTAAAGTTGAATCCAAGGAAACTCATTTAGTGTTTTATCAAACAAATGACAAGTCGATCATTACAGCTCGGTCTCGGTAAAAATAATTAAATTCACTCAGTGTCAAACAACGCACAAAGTATACTAAGGAGGGATTGTTGAAAATCCCCTAAATGGGGGAAAATTATAGGGATATTCTTAATTTTTGCCGCTGAGTAAAACCATCACGGCGTGTGTAGTAATATTTGAAGATTGTGAGTTCATGAGTGCGTCCCCAGCCCACATCTGCGTGGAGGACCCGAGCGCGCCGCGCGTGACGTCAGTGGTCGGCGCGCGCGGCTGGGCGGGCGACGCGGAGGAGCCGCCCCGGTTCCTGCCGCTCGCGCACAAGGCCATCCTCTACACCAGCAAGTACATCGCCATCGTGTCCAGTAAGTGCTGTCTCTCTTAGCGTACGTCCACGACCAACACTCTGGATTATAATGTGATTTACTATCTGCCCAATTATAATTTGACTTCAACCTTTAGGCCAGAGGTGGTTTGTGATGTGTCAACTTCATTTGTTTTTGCGCTATGTTCTCTTATTTCCTTCTAATTGTTGACTTTCGTTCGCGTGAAATTATTATAAAAAAAATAGTTGTCTGTAAAGTTGGTTTACGGACGATAATTTTACGTAATAACGTCATAAGAAAACATTGATGAAATAGGCCTATCATGCCTCTCTATCGCCTGTTCCACGCTCTGGCTTGCACGCTCGACTCAGGCGGAACGTGACAATGAGTCATTCTTTTAGGTGCGTGCAGCCGGCGTTCATCGATTTATAAAACATTATCACGTCAAAAATATTACTTCCCTTTTTGAATCCGATTTTCTTACCAATTTCAAGGGTTTTAATTTTTTTGCACGGTTCCGTGCATTTAAATAAACCATTTTGCAAAGCATTTATTCTAGTTCATTTATTATGTCCTAAATGCGTATTGTGTTCGCCAGCAACAGTTTCGAACGACAAGGTGGACTACATCGACGTGTCGTCCGAGGGCGACAAGCTCCTGGGCGCGGAACTGTGCGGCGGGGTGCCGCTGCTGTTCAGCCACAAGCACGGCGTGCTGGCGCTCAGTCAGCCCGACACTATCCACAATACACCGTGAGTCCAATGCTGGCCGAGCCGAACATGTGTGCAGCAATACAAATGTCTGGGTCGGCCCATTAAACCCGCCAGCAAAATCAACTAAAAAGTTCAAAATTATATCACTTTTCTAGCAGTCTGATAAAATGTTTATTGTTTGTTATCAGGTCCATGTGTGAGAGTCCCTTGGGCTCTCCTTGTCCGTCTGACATGTACGATGGAAATCTATCGCTCTATGAAATTGATCCTCATGAGGTAAGTTCTAAACCTCTAGTCACTACAAGATGCGTACTCTAGTCACCACAAGATGCGTAATGCTATCAACAACTTTTAATTCATTTTATCGTCGACATTCCGTATATTTTTTCGTCATGTCTCGAGTGATCTCTACAAATGTCAGGCATTTGCAAAATGTATTATTTTGTCAACTCCAAGACATCTACAACATTTTTTTCAAGGTATCTGACGCTCAAACCAAATGCCGTTCATAAATATTATAATTCCGAATATATTTTTTTTTTATTTTGGGCAGTTAGAGGTAAAGAGCGATGATTATAAACGAAGTTTCTGACTTTGGATGTTAATTTCCAACAATAAAAACCATAATCCTTAGAAATCGATAACGAATCATGCTTGATCACCTCCATCATCAGGTGAGCATGGTGACAACAGACGCGTGCGGCAAACTGAAGACCGCGTTCCTGTTCCACGTGCGGCGTGACGTCACCGCGTGCCGCGCGCTGCTGCACGAGCTGTTCCCGCGCGCGCGCGAGCACGACGAGCGCGACGTGGACGCCGAGCTGGACCGCAGCGTGCTGCGCATCGCGCAGGAGATGCTCGACGATATACCTGCCGGGGACCCCAGGTCAGTGGCTGCTGGTGACATCGTCCACAACTCTGCCATTTCTACCAAATCCCCACAGGAAACTCATTTTTTGCCATAAAACTACCATAATATCCCTTGGCGACAATGTAGCATTCAGCCAGTGCAATAATTTTTGTCATCAGATCATTATGTTACTGTTACTACCTGTAACAAACATACGAACTCATGAACCAGTTTCATAAAATTCTATTTTAGATTTCAACTTCGTTTTTGAAAGGTTATAATTGTATTGAATTTATCATAGAAATACAAAAAAAAAAAACAAAAACAGGAGAAGTGGCAAGGGGAGGTGTCGGTGTCCGCGCGACATGGGCAAATGACCGTCTCCGCGAACTAGTGTGCTTTCGACCGCGATCGTGACTACATAAGAATGCCATGTTGTGCAGTGGTTTTTAGTAAAAAACTGAAGCACGAACCAAAACTTTGTAAATCATCTTTGTAATCAGTTACCATATATATGTAAGTACTAGTATTTTACTACATTTGTGTTTAAAATCATGAAAAACAACAAATCGTAAAATATTTCTTGCTCTTGCTATGTTATTTTTGTTTTCAAATATCACAGCGACTGTACTATTTTCGCAATAAATACATTTCTCCGTAGCCACTACCAAACTTTTCCGACGCACTGCAGTAGCGAGGCAGTCTCAACAACATCAACATTTTTGAGTAGAGAAACAGTATGTTGTGGTCAAAGCAGTCGAACGCTTTTGAGAGGTTACAGAAAATGCCAATTACATCCTCAAAATGTGACTTTACTCCTGCGTCAGTCGTCCATTTACCTTTTGTGAAACCAAACTGGACTATGCAGAATCCTATTTAGCTTAAAATGAGACATCATCTGGTCTAGCATACTTATATTTTTCAAAGATTTTACTCAATGTCGGAAGCACACATATAGGTCTGTAATTAGAATCCCATTACGTAAATATTTCGATGTTCTTGGTTAAGCTACTTATAGAAACAGGAGTTGAATTGATATTCTTAGTATCTCAGTCTAATGCCTTGTGTCCTGCAGATGGAAGCAACGCGGCACAGCTGCCACGAATATCTGCCTGGGCAGCTCGGCGGCGCTGCAGGTGGCGGCACAGCTGCGCGACAAGCAGCGCGCCTTCTCGCTGTTCTGCGACTTCCTGCGCGCCGTGGGGCTGTGGCAGCGCCTCGGCCTCGTCACTAGAGGTAAGTCACACACACCTCAATGTGGACTTTGATTCACGTCTCTTCTCCACCGTGAAGATAACTAAGCCTATTGTTCTGATGTATCACAGAGGGCGGCGGCGTGGTGAGCACGGAGAGCGCGCTGGGCGGGCTGGCGGAGCAGCTGGCCATAGCCGTGGCACTGCGCCGCCTGCAGCAGGGACCCGACGCGCAGCTCATCGACGCCGCCATATACCAGGTGGTGTGCGGCGACAGCCCCGAGGTGGAAGAGGAGCCGGAGGTGGAGGAAGCGCTGGCGTCGGGCGCGCTGTCGCCGGGCGACGTGTGCTACCGGCGCGTGTCGCGCGCGGCCCGCGTGCTGCGTGCGCTGGCCCGCGCGCCCGCGCCCGCGCACGACGCGCGCGCCGCCGCCGCGCACGCCGCCGCCACCATCCACATCCTCACCGTGAGTCAGACACGCCATACACGCCATTCAGGGATACAAGGGAAACCAGAAATTTATAGGCGAGACCTGCTTCCAAATGTACAAAAAAGAAACAAACACATATTGTTATCATTTTTTATCAGTTCTAAACAAATTTTCAAACATAATTAAGTCTTCGCTATTACAAAATACTATAATCATGATTATGGTATTTCGTAATAGCGAAAACTTTACCATGTTACATTTTTTTAACACAAATCATTACGACATAATAATTATATTTAAAATACTGTTGTCTTATCGTGATAACTCCCCGGTGGTTTGGCAAAAGGGTTCCGCTATCTCTTACGTGGTCTGCTGTGACCCGGAGGCGCTGTTTCACGGCACGAATCTTTATTTCAGCTCGATATTGACTGATCATGATATTTGAGAAATTATTTTATGAAACATATATTTCATAGACAACTAAACGGGGTCACGGTAGACAGAAGGGAAGATGATGGAACGTCTTGGATGGTTTCCTCGTTAATTGGCGAGAAGAGGCGCAACATCGAGAGAAGTGGAAGAAATGGGGGGAGGCCTTTACCCAGTAGATGACCCATTTCTATTCAGGCTAACAAATAAACAAAGCTTCAGCGTTAGTTCCGAATCTGATGAAACATTCTCCATTCCAGAACGTCCTAAGCGCAGTGCACGCTCGGCGCGCGGCGTGGCAGGCGGGCGGGGCGGGGGCGGGGGCGGCTGCGGCGCTGGGCCCGCGCGCGCTGCTGCCGGCGCTGGCGGCGCTGGCGCGGCGCGGCGTGGCGCTGGCGGCGGCGTGCGCGGACGCGGGGCTGCGCGCGCACGTGTGCGACGCGGCCGCGGCGCTGGCGGACGTCGTGCTCACGGACGCCGAGCATCTCAACGGCTCCGAGCACACGCAGCATGTGTACGAGCGCATCAGGCGGGAAGCTATACAGCCCTTCGGTAAGTGTACCGACACCGAGACCTATGTTCCTTTGTGCCACTCTAGGGACCAAAGGCGTGGCCCGATTTTGATGATTCTTACGTCACTCGATTTAATCTTGCGAGTAGCACTAAAGACATGACAGTAATCTAAATTCAATATAGCAACCACCAGACGCCATATTGTGAAAAATATTAAGTTGTCAAACTATGTTAAGTGGGGTATCATTCAATACTCATATAGGTTTGAAAATCGTTTAGGTTTCTCATATAATTTTTCTTTTCGAGTGCCCATTTAGGATTTATAACGATTTAAAGATTTATTTTAATTCAAAATGACAAATTATATAACAGTGAAAAAATCAAGAAGTTAAGTCCTCTATCAAATCTTACACATTGTTAAACTGAAAGGCTAGAAATAAAAAAGGGGAAATAATAAAGCTTCCGAAAAAAAAACTTTCAACGATCTGTAGTTGACTGTAATACTAAGCTTGCGTTAAAATGACAACAAGAATAATATTTCTTGCTTTGACAACTTTTCTCGATTCAGAGATAAAGAGGAGCTACAGGTCGGTGCCCAATCGACTACCTAGTTATATCAATAAAACCAAAGAGACTACGAATTAGCAAAAGTTGTATAGTAGTAAATATTCACATTGAAAGCTCTTTCAAGTGGTGTATATCTTATTGCTATTGGTTACCCAGAAAATGTTAACTTCGGTGCCCAATTAGACACACATTTGGGCCAATAATTCCGAACAGACTACGAATTAACAAAAGTGGTGCTAATAGCAAAAGTTCTCTTTGAAAAGCTCTATCCAATAGTGTATATCTTATGACTATTAGCTGCCCGTAAACTCTTAATTGATTGCAAATAAAATCTTAACTTCGGTGTCCACCTAGACAGCTATTTAGGTCTATAACTCCAAACGGAATACGAATTGGCAAAAGTCGTTAAATTGCAAAGGTTCTCCTTAAAAAGCTCTTTTCAATTATGTATATCTTATGGCTATTGGACCTTGGGGCAGATGCCCATACTGCGAAGCCCATTCACCTTTCATATTTAGAGTATGCTTATTTTTTGTTCGGAGCTTTTATTACTACCCTAAAAAAAGTTTATAGCATTTTCGTTTTAAGGCAAGTTTCATAGATTGGACTACACACGATATTTGGACTTACCGTTAATGTTAATAATATTCGAATTAGACACTTAACTTAATACTTGTACACAAACTCATGCTTTTGGTGGCGTTCTGTTGTTTCACCCCATGGAGATAAAGTACAGAACAGCCCCTGCTACGATCCTTACGTTATCGTTTTGCTTTGTCCACGTTCATCATAAAGGTTCGCTCCACTTGGCAAAGTTAAATCAAAGTACGACAGAAATCTCGCACTTAATTAAGTTCAAAATTGATAACAATAGTTGTAATGATTTTTGTTTTAACATCAGTTTTTTTAACATTTTCAGTCGACGAAGGCCAAACGGAGCGTGCGACGGCTCTCGCTGAGAAGTTCAAAGACTTTGAGTTGCTGATAGATATGTGCGTCAAGAACAACGACATGGACAAACTGTTATCATATATCGACAAGTATTCTAACGAGGTGTGTAGGTATTTATTTAATCTTGATGTACTTACATATGGTACCATATACGTAGATTGAATGCCTCAGGGCATTTTCTACCAGGCAACCTGTGGCTCCAACCAACAGGATAACTGTGTTGTAGGGTACACATGGTGGTTATTCTTATCGTTATGTATTAAGAGTTGGTGTTGGTTAATCAATTTATTGTGACGAAGCATCTGCGTTCATGAATTTTACGAGAAAAAGTTGCTTCTTGTTTGTTGACATCTAGTTTTTGTATGTAATTAGTGTATTTAGTTACATAGTCCAATAAGTATAGTGTACGGGCGCTGTCTGGGCCACAGGGCATCGCCGCGGTGACGTTCGCGCGGCTGGCGCAGCGCGGCGGCGCGGCGCGGCTGCTGCGGCTGGGCGGCGCCGTGGCGGGCCCGCTGCGCGCCTGGCTGGCCGCGACGCCTGCGCGCGCGCCGCTGCTGGCGCTGCACGACCTGGCCGAGCAGCACTACGCGCGCGCCGCAGAGGCGCTGCTGCTCATAGCCAATGATGAGGTGGAGTCCGTCAATAGGCTCACGGTAAGTACGCTTATGTTTTCACCATTGCCACTCGAAAAAGGGCGTTTTATTCGTTGATAACAGAGAATAAAACTCTTTTACTCACTGAGTGAATAAAAACATTTACAATTTGAAACAAGCATAAATTATTAATAAAAACGTTACGAAAAAAATTAACACGAAAATTATTCTAATTTTACATTTTTTTTTATATTTATATTTTATCCTTTTTCTCTTCTTATATTACCGATTATATAATAAAATGCGATAAATACTCATCTACTAGCTAGACTTATCCCAACTTTATTGAGGTCGTCTTCCAGTCTAATCGGATGCAGCTAAATATCAGTATTTTACATAGAGCGACTACCTATCTGACCCAGAACACAACCCAGTTAGTACTGGGTGGATAATACGGTACCCCTTTTAAGGCTGATTGTCAGACTTTCGGGCCACTTACTTCCTGTAACAACTATCAAAGAACTACAAATGGCAGCCGGGACCAACGGCTTTACGTAATTTCCGAGACACGGAGAAAACTCGGCATGAAATTAATTAGTGATCACCCATCCACAGACCGGCCTTGGTAAGCCCGGCTTAACCTTGAAGATCGACCCGAGGGGCTGTCATTATTAATCCAAAAGAAATATAAATATTATACTTCTATTTATTTTCTCGCAGTCAACGGTAAAAAGTAGAGTACACAACTTGTGAAAAAAATATCATCTCGGTTCTTGTGTCCCTCGCTTCGCTCAGGATTCTACTCTAGAATCCTTCGCTGCTCTCGGGATCCAACTTAGTCCCTCGATTTAAATTCCCTTTTTTTTCACTTGTTGTATAATGTATAATCCACTATTAATTTTAAATTAATTATTGACTAAAAATTAAACCATATTCACTTTAATTCATATTCAAATAGTCTAAATACTGACTACATTCGCAATTCAGTAACTAATAATACTTATGCCCGGACCACATGAATCCAATCTACATAGTAATTGAGCGAATCCAGCCCAGTGCTGAACTGGATCGTATCGCCTACACATTAGCAGTTGTGCGGGGTACAAGGTCGTAGGTAATATTAAAGCACTGTTTGGATTTGGTTTTAAAGAGTTTTTTAAAGGCTCTTCAAGTTTAATGTAAAATGTTATGTTAAACGTGTTGAATGCACCCGGTCCGTTTGGTGTCTGGTAATGCACTGGTTAACGTTTTAATTAAATTGTCACTTAGATAAAAGTACAGTGATTGTTGTAAACTGCTGCGTTAGCAAGTGTTCGGTTGCGTAGACCGAACATATTCCGGGGCGGCAAAGATGCAGTTGAGATGAGTTGATGATAGTACAATCATGTTAGCTAAGATGATAGTAACCTAATGTTAGTGGTGATTCTTAAGATAATAAAAACAATAGCGTTTAGAGAGGCACTTAAGATATAATCTTAATATCTCTAGTTTTTTCTTTAAGATTGGCGAACACTCTTTATTTTCTTTTTTAACCACGCACGCTTGCACTGCACTTTGATGACGGCGGTTTGTGTTTGCGTAAAGTACTGGTTTGAAGGAAAGCAGTAGGGAAATCAGGTCGTCGGGGGTGATTAGTGTATGCCGTGGTGCGCGAGTCATACTGATACACGATGGTTCGTATCGGGCGGCTGACTCCTTCCGCAAACACGACTGCTATTTATATGGCGGACCATCCCTCGAAAGTTCCACAACTTTCTGGAAACTTCTTCGTAGTTCCATAGTGGAACATTCTAGGATTACTCTCGAATCTTCTAGAAGGTTCCATAGTAGAGCATTCGGTTGGGGTGTATGTAACGGGGCACTGAGGAAAAAAGACAGAAAAATTTAGCCAAAAAAGTGTTATGTTCGCAAATAATTTTTTTTCTCGATTTTATTTCTATCGTATATAACATCTAAACATAAGGCCAAAAGCATTGTTTTTTGTCTGCCCAACCGTTTGTCGTAAAACCGATGTCGAAGGGCTATTTTTGCGATAGGACACCGTTTTCGATATATAAGTAAATTTAGAAGAAAAAAAGAAATACTATTTTTGCACTCGAAGTCGGTAGTGACAGGGCACAGGAATTTCAGACACTCCCAAGGTCACTTGACCATGACCTCCTCCAGAAATTCCTAATGAAAACCACCATTCAACTGAGTAGTTACCGTATGACTCCGTAGAGCACAGCCTCGCTGGCCAAGCTGTGCCTGGCGGCGTCGGCCGAGCCGGGCAGCCAGCAGTCGGGCGCGTGGCGGCGCCTGGAGTCGCGCCTGGCGCTGGCGGCGCAGCACGAGGCGCTGCCGCGCGACGTGCGCCTGCACCACGGCCTGGACGGGGACGACTCCAGGGTGCTGCCGCCCGAAGACATCGTGCAGGTACTGCCGTCTGAAGCCTAGCCGGCTTATTGTCTAACCGCATGCAGCTGAATACCAGTATTTGACATGTAGCGACTGTCTATATATCTCGTCGACTGTTAAAAAAGTCTAAAGTCTATGAATAAACGAGTATTTTCCTTACAGATGTATATCGACTCGGAGAGCAAAGCTCTGACGGAGTATGACTTCAAGAAGGCGCTGGACCTCACCGACTTCATACAGGACATGGAGCGACGGGACGAGCTGCGACTCCGGGTAATTCATCTCTTGAGTTGCACTTGTTTTCTCAGATTTCTTCATAAAACACGACTGACTTTGACTTTATCGACGAAATATTTTGTCTTACCTACCTAAACCTGTGTGTGTGTACTGTAGGTGTGGTGCGCGTGCATCCGGCGCGACGACTGGTCGCAGTGCCGCGTGGACGCGCCCGCGGACGAGCTGCACAACAAGATGTTCTTCCGCCTCATCGACCTCGTGCACGTCATGGGTGAGCTGTGTGTGTGTGTGTGTGTGTGTGTGCGTGTGTGTACTGTAGGTGTGGTGCGCGTGCATCCGGCGCGACGACTGGTCGCAGTGCCGCGTGGACGCGCCCGCGGACGAGCTGCACAACAAGATGTTCTTCCGCCTCATCGACCTCGTGCACGTCATGGGTGAGCTGTGTGTGTGTGTGTGTGTGTGTGTGCGTGTGTGTACTGTAGGTGTGGTGCGCGTGCATCCGGCGCGACGACTGGTCGCAGTGCCGCGTGGACGCGCCCGCGGACGAGCTGCACAACAAGATGTTCTTCCGCCTCATCGACCTCGTGCACGTCATGGGTGAGCTGTGTGTGTGTGTGTGTGTGTGTGTGCGTGTGTGTACTGTAGGTGTGGTGCGCGTGCATCCGGCGCGACGACTGGTCGCAGTGCCGCGTGGACGCGCCCGCGGACGAGCTGCACAACAAGATGTTCTTCCGCCTCATCGACCTCGTGCACGTCATGGGTGAGCTGTGTGTGTGTGTGTGTGTGTGTGTGCGTGTGTGTACTGTAGGTGTGGTGCGCGTGCATCCGGCGCGACGACTGGTCGCAGTGCCGCGTGGACGCGCCCGCGGACGAGCTGCACAACAAGATGTTCTTCCGCCTCATCGACCTCGTGCACGTCATGGGTGAGCTGTGTGTGTGTGTGTGTGTGTGTGTGCGTGTGTGTACTGTAGGTGTGGTGCGCGTGCATCCGGCGCGACGACTGGTCGCAGTGCCGCGTGGACGCGCCCGCGGACGAGCTGCACAACAAGATGTTCTTCCGCCTCATCGACCTCGTGCACGTCATGGGTGAGCTATGTGTGTGTGTGTGTGTGTGTGTGTGTGTGTGTGTGTGTGTGTGTGTGCGTGTGTGTACTGTAGGTGTGGTGCGCGTGCATCCGGCGCGACGACTGGTCGCAGTGCCGCGTGGACGCGCCCGCGGACGAGCTGCACAACAAGATGTTCTTCCGCCTCATCGACCTCGTGCACGTCATGGGTGAGCTGTGTGTGTGTGTGTGTGTGTGTGTGCGTGTGTGTACTGTAGGTGTGGTGCGCGTGCATCCGGCGCGACGACTGGTCGCAGTGCCGCGTGGACGCGCCCGCGGACGAGCTGCACAACAAGATGTTCTTCCGCCTCATCGACCTCGTGCACGTCATGGGTGAGCTATGTGTGTGTGTGTGTGTGTGTGTGTGTGTGTGTGTGTGTGTGCGTGTGTGTACTGTAGGTGTGGTGCGCGTGCATCCGGCGCGACGACTGGTCGCAGTGCCGCGTGGACGCGCCCGCGGACGAGCTGCACAACAAGATGTTCTTCCGCCTCATCGACCTCGTGCACGTCATGGGTGAGCTATGTGTGTGTGTGTGTGTGTGTGTGTGTGTGCGCGTGTGTGTACTGTAGGTGTGGTGCGCGTGCATCCGGCGCGACGACTGGTCGCAGTGCCGCGTGGACGCGCCCGCGGACGAGCTGCACAACAAGATGTTCTTCCGCCTCATCGACCTCGTGCACGTCATGGGTGAGCTGTGTGTGTGTGTGTGTGTGTGTGTGCGTGTGTGTACTGTAGGTGTGGTGCGCGTGCATCCGGCGCGACGACTGGTCGCAGTGCCGCGTGGACGCGCCCGCGGACGAGCTGCACAACAAGATGTTCTTCCGCCTCATCGACCTCGTGCACGTCATGGGTGAGCTATGTGTGTGTGTGTGTGTGTGTGTGTGTGTGTGTGTGTGCGTGTGTGTACTGTAGGTGTGGTGCGCGTGCATCCGGCGCGACGACTGGTCGCAGTGCCGCGTGGACGCGCCCGCGGACGAGCTGCACAACAAGATGTTCTTCCGCCTCATCGACCTCGTGCACGTCATGGGTGAGCTGTGTGTGTGTGTGTGTGCGTGTGTGTACTGTAGGTGTGGTGCGCGTGCATCCGGCGCGACGACTGGTCGCAGTGCCGCGTGGACGCGCCCGCGGACGAGCTGCACAACAAGATGTTCTTCCGCCTCATCGACCTCGTGCACGTCATGGGTGAGCTATGTGTGTGTGTGTGTGTGTGTGTGTGTGTGTGTGTGTGTGTGTGTGTGTGTGTGCGTGTGTGTACTGTAGGTGTGGTGCGCGTGCATCCGGCGCGACGACTGGTCGCAGTGCCGCGTGGACGCGCCCGCGGACGAGCTGCACAACAAGATGTTCTTCCGCCTCATCGACCTCGTGCACGTCATGGGTGAGCTGTGTGTGTGTGTGTGTGTGTGTGTGCGTGTGTGTACTGTAGGTGTGGTGCGCGTGCATCCGGCGCGACGACTGGTCGCAGTGCCGCGTGGACGCGCCCGCGGACGAGCTGCACAACAAGATGTTCTTCCGCCTCATCGACCTCGTGCACGTCATGGGTGAGCTGTGTGTGTGTGTGTGTGTGTGTGTGCGTGTGTGTACTGTAGGTGTGGTGCGCGTGCATCCGGCGCGACGACTGGTCGCAGTGCCGCGTGGACGCGCCCGCGGACGAGCTGCACAACAAGATGTTCTTCCGCCTCATCGACCTCGTGCACGTCATGGGTGAGCTATGTGTGTGTGTGTGTGTGTGTGTGCGTGTGTGTACTGTAGGTGTGGTGCGCGTGCATCCGGCGCGACGACTGGTCGCAGTGCCGCGTGGACGCGCCCGCGGACGAGCTGCACAACAAGATGTTCTTCCGCCTCATCGACCTCGTGCACGTCATGGGTGAGCTGTGTGTGTGTGTGTGTGTGTGTGTGTGCGTGTGTGTACTGTAGGTGTGGTGCGCGTGCATCCGGCGCGACGACTGGTCGCAGTGCCGCGTGGACGCGCCCGCGGACGAGCTGCACAACAAGATGTTCTTCCGCCTCATCGACCTCGTGCACGTCATGGGTGAGCTGTGTGTGTGTGTGTGTGTGTGTGTGCGTGTGTGTACTGTAGGTGTGGTGCGCGTGCATCCGGCGCGACGACGGGTCGCAGTGCCGCGTGGACGCGCCCGCGGACGAGCTGCACAACAAGATGTTCTTCCGCCTCATCGACCTCGTGCACGTCATGGGTGAGCTATGTGTGTGTGTGTGTGTGTGTGTGTGTGTGTGCGTGTGTGTACTGTAGGTGTGGTGCGCGTGCATCCGGCGCGACGACTGGTCGCAGTGCCGCGTGGACGCGCCCGCGGACGAGCTGCACAACAATATGTTCTTCCGCCTCATCGACCTCGTGCACGTCATGGGTGAGCTATGTGTGTGTGTGTGTGTGTGTGTGTGCGTGTGTGCGTGTGTGTACTGTAGGTGTGGTGCGCGTGCATCCGGCGCGACGACTGGTCGCAGTGCCGCGTGGACGCGCCCGCGGACGAGCTGCACAACAAGATGTTCTTCCGCCTCATCGACCTCGTGCACGTCATGGGTGAGCTGTGTGTGTGTGTGTGTGTGTGTGTGTGACTGGTCGGCTGCTCTCATTTAAATAATCTGTAAATCTATCTAGTAATCGCCTTCTGTGTGCTTTGTTGTGTGTCATCTGTCCGTGGTAAAGAAGCGAAGAATGAAGAGTTATGCCTGTTTATATTGTGAGTTTATTACAAATATTTCCAACAAGGTGTAGTTGGAACCAATGTGGAGTTACCAATTTATTATTCGTGCGCCATCTAGCAGTAGATGATTTTAATATTTTTCCCACAGCATTTGTATTCGACCGAAATAATAAATTATGAATTAACTCGAAAGGTTCAGTTGTTACATTTAATTTAATAGCTGGCTCTTATATCATTGACTTATGACAACTTGATTGATATTGAAATATTTGTATTTTTCTATTTAGGAATATTTAAATAATATAAAAATAAAACCGGCGTTGTTAAAAACCAATTTCAGAACAGAGAGCGATTTTACCCCAATATTGTCAGAAAGTTACTTGGGGTTTGGCGCAGTGGCGTGTGGCGTGCCCGCAATGAAAGGGAGGTCATTGCGGGCACGCCACATGCCACTGCGACAAGTCCCGAAAACACAAACGCTAAGGACTTTTATTCAAAATGTTGGCATTGTCTCCTACAGGCGGAGATCTGGAGCTCCTACTACCTCCCGTGGAGGACATACTGACTGCCCCCGAGCTGGCCGAGCTGGTCTCCGACCCTCGGTTCCACTTCATCATCAAGTACGGCTACGAGTGCGTCGACACCACGCGCAACGACTCCATGCAAGAAAGTTAAACCTAATGGCTAATGAGTACGGTCACCTTACTTACAATTTATTCACGTTTGGTACTTTGTCACATAACTCGTTTGCTAATTTGCATAGAATAATTATGACAGGGCTGTTAGTGTGGTTAGGGCTTTTGTAAGTTGACTGTACATTTAACCGGATGTCAGTAGTAACACAAAATACAAATATTGCCCTTACTGCAACACTGTTAAGGCGTTGTCAAAGTCAAATTGTTACGGTGTGGACATCCGGTAAATTATATGTTTAATGAGATAATGTTATTTATTTGAGTATATTATTTATGTGTAAAGACTACTATATTATACAGGCCGTTTATTTGGTTAATTGCATTCTAACCGTCATATTATAGTATGTACCTTTATAAAAACTCGTTACCAACATGCACATGGGTAACAAGGCATGTGCGCAACTGAAGCAGGTAAAACTAACAGCTTGTATAACTGTTGTGCCTGTTATTCATTAAAAAAAGCTTAGTTTATACTGTCAATCCTTGAACCCTTAACCGTACGCGTGCTGTTGGATACGCAACGTTCAGCTCAGCGCCGAAAGTTGAAAATCGAACAACCCGCACAATGTTCCACCCGCGCGACATTTCAAATATCTACCGTCGATTGTCGCTCCTTGCGCATATAAAGACTATACGCGAACTGTTAATAAAATAATAAGATCAGTACATAATGGAACCCCTGTAATACAATACATTGTCGTGAAAGACTTATTAAAGTCTGATAGGTTAAAATGTAGGATAAATTCGTAAAGCTTAGTAAAATGTTAGTAATCTGTAGCAAGGCTTGTGAAACAAATGGCGTCTATGCCCTTCTTGTTATTTCTTTGTTCAAGCCAAAACATTAGTATATAAATATGACATCATATCTAGTTTTTGAAAAAGATCGTAGAGCGTCGTCTCTGTCGCTCGTCTCTGTTGCTGTCTCTTTCTAAAAGTCGATGTGACTGACCCAAGTACATTAGAATAAGTTATTATTAATTATTAGTATTTTATTGTATTTGTAGTATTTTCCTTCGCTATTCAGTTTAAAACATCAAAGTTTTCATCTCAAGTATTTGACTGTTAGAGACTGTAAATTTTAGAATGTAGCAAAAAAAATTCACAAAACAAAATTAGATTAATAGAATGCACCTTTATCTAGATTGATATATTCACGAAATAAAATAAACGAAAGTTTTTCGCCTAAATAAAACAAAGTTGCAAATAACAATACTGAAACTTGGCGATGTGCTGTCCAATGTACCGTTAGCTGTTCCATCCAATCTGTTTGAATCTGTCAAATTCAATCGCTGGCTTGGTGAGATATCATCATATTTACCACTTGGCACGGAATCTCTTTGCCATCAGTGTCTGCAGCCGCAGTATACGCAGTACTTTATATAATGCGTCGTCAATGTCACGGACCGCCATACGAAGCCTATTCTTGCACGTCATTAGTGTCTGTAAACGGTGAGAGGCTTGGTTCTGTGCAAAGTGTTACCAGTGCCGCCTCTAGGCGCAGCCGGCGAGCTGTCTGCGTGCGCTGGGTACAGACCCAACCAACAGTAACCAAAAAGCCACTAACCGATACTAGAAGTTGAACAGCCAATGGCATGTATTGAGAACAGATTTGAAAGTTGTTAGTGTATCCAGAACCACAGAATAGTGAGAGATGTTATTAATAGATATTAAAATTACTTTAGTGATAGTGTTTAGAATATAAGTTAGATAATTCCCGCTACGGCTGGGTTATCGAACCGCGTCCGACTGACATTCTTGGCTCACATCCGACTTCCTAACTAGACTAAACCTAATGACGTTCTTAAAACTCTAAAGTCACAAGACGTGCCGGCAACACACTTACTTGAGCCCGCTTGCACCACAAATCGCTAAATACGTTTATTTTCTTCATTTGGCTGAACAATAATTGAACAAAGGTACAAGATACAAGGAGGTGCGCTAAGCCGAGGCTCGGACCCCACAGGGCAGCCCTTAGCGCGCTGTCGCTTAGGTTATAAGTTATTTCCCCGGCTGGAGGCCTTACACTTGCGGCACCCACAGGATAGTCCGGTTAAGTAGACGACAACCTCACAGGACGTTGGACGACCTGCGAGATGCCTTAAAAACAAAAGCTATGTACTTATAGCCTATTATAACATTTTCTAACAGGAAATCGTGCATTACTCATTTATTGACAGATATTGAGTACTTAAAACATAATTAAGAGAAAACATCATCATCTCTGTTATCTTAAAACGATTCGCTAGAAGAGAACGATGTTTTAAATTCATATAACACTTATTTAGTGAATTGTGTTGAAAGTGGGTCTTTAATATATTACATGAAATACGGTTTGAAATTTGCCGTCATTCTTAGTGTCCGTTACCTCAGCCAGATGTGGTCGAAAATGGTCATTTGAATCTTATAGATAATTAGTTTTGCGGCTTCTGTAATTGTTGCGCACATTTTTAAATTTGTTGCGCTTATAGTTTTTTAATTATTTCACAAAAACATTTTCTGCTGGGGTAACGTTACCCCAGCCAGACCTTTTTCTTTCTAATGGGAATATTTAAATAAATACTAGCTATAAAATTAGTTGTTTAGATGAAGTAAATGTTGTGCCTTATTTTGTATTTGTTCTTTCTTCGGTTGCGAAGTTATTCGAGCATATTATGCAAACAATGAATTACCCCTTCACCCCACCCCTCCCGTGTCCCGCCGAACGACGTGTTATCGGTGATTTTTGATAAGTATGTGCAACTGAAAGATAATAATAATGTTTTCATAGTACAGATATTATTATTTGTATTTAACAGTGTACGCGTCTGTACCGAAATTGTAAGGTGTATTATACTAAACATTTCAAAAGATAGCATAATGTTCTGCGTTTTCGCTTTTTCGTAACCACCTAAACTTGGTCGGGTTACGACGGTCATTCACTTCCTAATGACTTTAATCGTATTATCTCATTAATTATCCAATGTACTACGTTGAAATTTTACTGATATACAACTGAACTACACAACTAATAATTGACATAACATTCAGTTCATATATCCATATACAGGCTTATCAGTTGCCAAATAACACCGCGCGCACCATGACCGTGCTCGTGAAGAACTGAATATCATCATAACTTGTTAAATACTTACAGGATACTAATGAAACTTCACATACATTTGAAGGCAGTTACAAGCTTCAAAATAATGTTTAAAGTAACTCTTTAGACCTCTTATTGAGAGTGCTGGGACCAATTGAAGTGTTTTTCTATTTAATGAAATAACCTTTAAGCTATGTATTATTTTGGTATTTTTATTGCAGAACAAATTTAAACTAATTCCAAAGAAGTCTTGTACAAAATATGATAAGAATCCGCTTAACCGTTTCAAAGATCTAGCAAAACCAAAAACGTTACCCCAGCAAAATCTCGAATTACTTCGCAACCGAAGAAAGAACAAATACAAAATAAGGCACAACATTTACTTCATCTAAACAACTAATTTTATAGCTAGTATTTATTTAAATATTCCCATTAGAAAGAAAAAGGTCTGGCTGGGGTAACGTTACCCCAGCAGGAAATGTTTTTGTGAAATAATTAAAAAACTATAAGCGCAACAAATTTAAAAATGTGCGCAACAATTACAGAAGCCGCAAAACTAATTATCTATAAGATTCAAATGACCATTTTCGACCACATCTGGCTGAGGTAACGGACACTCATTCTTACTAACAAAATGTTACTTATTTAATAGCGTTCTTATGCACAGTCTAAATATCGTGATATTTAATTATGTGAGCGTAGTTGTAATGTATATTTACGAAATTATCATACAGAATTTTGAACATTGCTGCCGCAAAAGGCCATACGAAAAAAAAAATTGTCAAGAGGTAAAGTTCGAATGGTAGGCATAGTGACTCGAGAGTGTCAGTCGAATTGCAAACATATAACTCACCATTCGATGATGTGCTGTCAGACTGATTTAGATTTAATTAGTATAAGTGTTCGGAACATAGCTACAGATAACGAAATGTCGCAAAATACATACAAGTACTATCGGGGAAATGAATCGGTTACCAATTGAACTGGCGGAGGATGCGCATCGTCGGTCGTGGAGCCCCAGAACTGACAACTGGATACTATAATATCCAAACTAAAGCACGTTACAAATGACGTGTTAATGCGTCGAGTGTACGAACTAGATGGCTGGCTCGACCAGACGGTAGCAACCACCGCCGACACGCGCGATGCATCATCCATTAGATGCCCGTCCACCCCTCATACATACCACGTAAATCTGCCGTGTTATAGACATTATTTTTTTAACAAGGTTACCCCACCTTATTAATTTCTCCTGTATCGTGGATGCGTTTACTAACATTTAACACCCACATAACAAACAGCCAGACGCGCAACAACTACCTGTAGGCCATACAAATATTTGTTCTGTGCGGTAATCGAACCCGCGACATGCAGTCCAGCAGCCAATCGCTGAGCCACTGCGCCAACCGTGCTTTTTGAATATGCGGACAAAGGCAATTTGGTGAAGTATTCGTTTCCCTGTTAGTGCTGATTTCGAGTGGTATTAAAGTCAAAGCATTTATTTCAATAATAGACCATTACAGGCACTTTTGAAAGTCAAAAACAAAAAACCTAAGCTACAGTCACAGACACAAGGCATAATAACTTGCGAAAGTACTGTAGTTGCACATTCCAAATCGTAGATCTCTATGGAGATCATAATATCAAAATATTGTTACAGAATCCTGGTTACATCATTCATGTTGAGATTATACATATATGTGAGAACGATGTACAAAGACGTGCACATTAAGAGCGTCCAGAGTAAAAGATTAAACCAACAATTTAAAAATAAAGAAAATAAATTAACTTTTATTATGACTTTTAGCAATCTAAGGATTGTTATGCCTAACAATATGATTGAGGGATCTATAGTCTGGAGCGACCACTGCAGTGCTGTACCTAAACAATTGGAAAAAAGGTAACAGGTACAAGTAGTAAGTGTTCGAATAAACAGTGACGGCCTCGGTCAGTTGGTCAGTATGAATGCCAAATGTTCTAGACTCTAGTCTTCCTCGTTATTTGTAGATACGCTCCGAACTCGTAATTTTAAGTTTTAGGGCCTACACACGGCGTTTTTATAAACTCGTTCCAAGTATAAACGTAAAAAACTAGCAACAATTGGGCTTGCGGCGCTGCGCGGCAGCAGCGCGAATAAACGCGTAATTTATGCGAAGAAAACGCCGTATGATTAGGCCCTACTTCACTGAGAGCCAAGACAAGAAATACTAGATTTATTCGGCAGCGAAGTCGGAAATAATAATCGTGTTCGGGAAGTGACCCCTACCTTAGGCTTCTAATTCTTATAAAAATACTTTTCATAAGGCCTACAGCCTAATTCTTTGGGACTGAATATAAGAATAAACTATAAATTGGCTGGCTCTCTTAGTATTAGACGGAATACATTGTCCAATTTTTGCTCAGATTTATAAAAGCCATCAATACAGTTAGTGGTTATAGTTACGCTACTATAAATCAGTCTTCAAATGTTTTGAGAATTTAAGTATTGGGCAAATGTAGTTACTATATTTGACCTAAATTGGACATTGTACTCTTTATTGTTAAGTATCGTATTTGTCGTGATACCAGTGCAGTGGCGGATATAGAAGGGCTTCAAGAACGTCCTAGAGATTTAATAAAATTCTGCTAAACATTAACTCATAATTCGCAAAGTAAGATTTATGGATGTAGCGGGCCAGATATAGTGTACCTACCAACAAATCCATAGCATGTGTAATCTGTAGACAAAAATAATTATATAGAGCAATAAAATTCGAAGACTGTTCATTTTACATAAATTTAAATTTCATCAAAAGGATAAGATCTATTTTTATTAAAATGCGTGTTATAAGTCTGAATGTTTATTGATCAAATAAAAATATACCTATTCAAATGTACAAAAGTAAGCGAAATACAAATACTTTGCCTTCAAGCTTTTACTCTATTACAAAATTTAAATTAAATTTTATGTCATCTTATTACTAGTTATTATCTTAAGCTACATAGAACCACGCTGTAATTAAATTAACATTCGCCGTAACATGAATTTTCTTTAAGCTATTGATGTTGATTTTGTTGAAAACTATAATACTTATTAATAATTTGTGTGAACAACCTTGTATCATTATTTTCTTTTAAAATTTTGATTTTTGTTGATCTGATTTATTTTTAAATAAAGTTTCGTTGAAAAAACATGGCTGTTTTAAGTTCCCCCGTTTCCCGCGGTACGGCGCTAGGGTCGTCCGTCCAATGGCGGCAATATGCCGGCGGCCGCGACCCGGCGCGCATGCGTGTCGCGTCCTGCCAAGTTGAGCGCCTTTTGTTTACCTCCATACGACAGTTACCGCGGCCGCGTCGTGAATCGTGAATAATAATTATCTTGGTTTTGGATTAAAATCACTGTAATAAATTATTGAGTGAGCGTGTATCAGTGCAAGTTGGAAATCAATACGTTTTCTGTGCTCTGAAGGATTTTATAAGGGGACAGATTTTTGATTCTGAGTCGTAGGCTCAGCCGTGTAAGTATTTATCTAAAATATTAATTTGTTATTATTTACCGAAGCAACTAAATGTTAAGTGCATTGAATATAAATTCCTAACATATTATTTTTATAATCAGAAGTTAATCTTGCTTGAACAGCTTAGCAGCTGTTGAAGCAAGATTAACAAATTAAACTTGATTTTTTTTGTGCATCCTGAAAAAATAAAAGTTTGATCCTTTCATTTTTCCATACATTTCTTCTTTTCAATCAATTCGTAGCAACAAATTGGCTTGTCTATTTTAGCTTCGATTCTAACATGAATCTAGATAGAATCGAAGCTAGCTGGAAAATGCATGAATGCTACTTGGGCGATTGAGCTTTATCTTCGACTTCTGTAAGAAACAAAATTATTATTTTGTAGCACTAAAGTGAACCAGATTGAAAGCTGCAGCTTAGGAACCATTACTAGACAGGGTAAAAACCGTTTATGATGACTAAGTATGTGGGGGCTGCCGACCCTTCGGAATAAATAAGCGTGATGCTTGCTGAAATTGTGTAGGCGAGGCTCATGCCAAAAGCTAAGAAAGCACACGAGCTTGGAAATGTAGAAATAAAATTCGCAAGTTGACGTAAACAATCTGTCTCTGACTTCCCTCAGTACCAGTAGGTAGCTACCCTACGCAACCGAGGCACCTACTTCTTGATCACTGTTTAATTAGAGCTCATTTTCCACTTCTCGACATAGGCAGATGTAGGTATAGTTTACCTCGTAAGTGCCTTAATATACTTCCTGCGCATAAGGGGCGAGTGGGTACCCGTACCCGGCACTCATCGCGTGTCGCCGTTAATTCAGCACTGTTTCCCACTTCAAGCCAACCAGCCGTAATTGGGGCAAGTCTCCACGCGCGCCGTATTGGTTAAACTGTAGTTCTACTTCTGCTAATTTTCTTTACCAACGTCTCATAATAACTTCATAGGGGTTCACGATCTCCATCTGAGCCGAAGTCATTAAGTAGGTATGTCCTAACAGGAACCCACCGTACCAGAACTCAGCAAGCGAGATCGATAAATGATAACAATCCGTCCAATGATTCTATCTTTCTGTTTTATCTTCTAAACTGTTTAAAATCAGTTTGTTTGTACTTAAAATCAATGAATTCCGAAAGGCCCCCTTCAGATTATCAACATCGGGTTCGTTACTTAGAGATAGTAATTTTATAGCTACGCTCAGCATAAACGACACTGGCACAAGGAACTTACCTACTCATAAAAGACACTTTTTGTTGTCCTAAAAGATGGTGATGAAATGAACAATAAAGGCTGCGTTTCCACCCGAGATGAGCGAGGATGCGTTGCGAGGGATGTTTGTTAAGAACCAATAGAATCACTTCATTTACCTAGCATCGCTCAGCGCAGCTCTAGTTAGTGGAAGCGGCTCAGCCGAGCGTTATTTTTAACATTCAAGGCAAAGATATATGTATGTGTGGCGGGGTCGTTTCACAGCGTCGCTACGCATCCTCGCTCCGCACATCTCTGGTGGAAACGCTCACACCGATCCACAGCCTCGCTCCGCCTCGCCTCGCACATTTCAGGTGGAAACGCAGCCTTACTGTCTAAATTAGGTCTCATTGTAGGAAAGTCGGGATGGTTTTCCCAAAATTTTTAAATTGTTCGAGTGACCACGCAAAACATTAAGATACTTACCCATCAAAAATAACAAGAGTCAAAATTTCTATTACCTACTTCAACATCAATTTCATAGGATCGCGATGGTCTGATCAGCGATGACCGCTTAGATTATCGGCACGCCACGCCAGTTAGCCGCCATTACCAGCCGGCACCTTGGAACGACCTCACTGTTTCATATCTGATACCCGACACGAAACCAAGCCAGACGGATTTCAGCGAAATTATAATAAGGCAAGAAAGAATTACTTAATGTTTCCCAAGGACAGAGAAACACTTCAAATGACTAAGTATCTACCATTTAATTGGCGATCGGATCAATAGGTACCAACTTCTCTTTTATTTTATGTTGTAACCACGTTGTAACAAATTGTCGTTTCAATCATGTCCAAGTTCAGCAGACAAGTCTTGACGATTACTATCCTCTTTGTGCCGCAAAGCACCGTCAGCAATGATCCAATTTCTGCAGACTAAAAGTATCTGCAATAACTCAAGCCTTCTGAACCCCTTCTCTGCATTGGGTGACTTTCATAATCCAAACTGTTAACTGTTACTTGCTAGGCCGATGACGATTAGATTATTAGAAAGAGATCTTTCAATACAAGAACACAATGTTGAAGTTACGAAGTTATCAG
This sequence comes from Eurois occulta, assembly GCA_950022335.1. NCBI lineage: Eukaryota > Metazoa > Arthropoda > Insecta > Lepidoptera > Noctuidae > Eurois > Eurois occulta. The sequence goes on from OX465497.1 coordinate 18,656,903, forward strand.
ACGACTCATAATTTTATTCATTCTAATTAGCTACATCCTGTCCGGGTGTAATTTTCAGCCTTTGTCGCAAAAATAACGAACTAATTTACATAACAACGACAACTAAATTACGTTCGATACAGACAGACTCTTATCTTTAATTGCGAATTTCACGAATTTATTCTTTAATCTTTCTCCAAGTATACATTGATCGACTGTTTACTGTTACTGTAGGGGCGCCATTTTATGTGCCTGTGATGTCATCTAGGGCACACTGCATGCGTCATAGTTTGAGGGGGTGGCTCGGGTGGCTATTGGATTGTGCAGTCCGAAAATATTGGCAGCCTAAGGGATACCTCTCTATGACGTCAACTGTTATAATTTTATCTAGGTATAACTGAATTGCTTTTAATAGTATTTCCTGGATGACATGTCTGCACAATAAGGAATTTGCAAATAAAGTAAAGTAACACCCAGCGTAGGTTCATCGTTAACTTGGTCAACTGATTTTATTGGCACTCTAAAAATATTAATCACGCAACGGTTTGCCAAATAAGGACCTACTTTATCGTACATCGGACATTCTACATTTAGTAACTTCTGTAAAAGTAAAATGATCGAATTCTTCGGTTCCTAATGACTCATATAGGTACTGCTACTGAATAGGCTACCGGGTAAAGGCAAGTCAACACCCTACCTACTCAAGACACATGTTGGTTCGTGATTACCATAGAAACTAACTTTCATGCTTAGGTCGGCACTGCTTGTTGGTGCCAAGTAGGTACGTGGTTACTCATTGCCCACACCACATGTAATAAAATAGGTAGGGAAATCATTCATTCATTTAATCACCCATTCAAAATTCTTTTTGTAAGTTACAATGAACTTACCGATATAATTTATTAATAATTTATGGTAGTTAGTAATAGCAATACCAAGCTAAATATTAGTCATTACTGGCAACAAGGTTTAAACGGACCCTTCACGAACCCAGCCAAACATTCTGTAAAACTAACTCAAAAATTATTGCGGGGAGACGAATTTTTTTGAGTGAAAAATCACTTTTACATTAAAATTCAATGCACTCAAAACATGGTGCTGATGGATGCTTTAAATAGTAGGTAAACGCATCATGGAAGTATTTAAAGTAAGTTATTACCTTATTTAAAAAAAAAATGTGTAAAAGTTGGAACTTTGACCACCTACCTCCGTTCGTAGATCCTGTATCTATCCTCGGCAAACAGTGCCATCCCCTAACATCATCATCTGCCTGCCTTTTCCAACTCTGTTGGGGTCGGCTTCCAGTCTAACCGGATGCAGCTGAATACCAGTATTTTACATAGAGCGACTACCTATCTGACCTCCACAACCCAGTTAGTACTGGGTAATAAGATACCCCTTGGTAAGACTGGTTGTCAGACTTTTTGGGCCACTGACTACCTATATCGACTGTTAAAGATATAAAATGACAGCCGGGAGCAATTGCTCGTGCTTTCCGGCTTAACCTAAAGATCGAAGAAGTGGCTGTTATTATTAAGCTACGAGCTCCTCCCCTTACATATTTTAATTTTATATAGCAAGTAGTCATGAAAGTTGTATCTATTCTAGGATTTATGCGTACCTACCGCATATAAATGTAGGTATGTGTTTGTGTATCTGGGGTGTGTGTGTTTGTCTAATGATTACTATTTATCAACCCATTTGTACGTGCAGTACCGAAAATTAAACTTATTGTTTATCAAGCCTCAACTAACTTTGAATTTTTAGCAGGTCTTCAGTTTCCTCATAAAACGGAAGGAGATACCTAATGTTGAATTTTCTTTTTACAATGCTATTTATTAAGAGGATAGATGTTTAGAGTTTAGTTAATTGTATTGTAGGTACAGGGAGGGTGCAATAAAAGTGAAGAATCTTCTTATGAAAGACTTTTTGGGTGTGTATGTGTGTGTTAGTTTTTAATTTTGTATTTTACTAATATTTTTAAAAATAATTTTAAAAGAGTAACGATGGCGTTTCTTGCCGGTTCTTCTCCATAGGAAACGACTAAACCGAACCATGCACGTCTTCTCGACGGTTTATAAGTGCCCATGTAGGCCTGTTAGAAATTGTGTTATGTGTGTGTTAGTTTTTAATTTTGTATTTTACTAATATTTTTAAAAATAATTTTAAAAGAGTAACGATGGCGTTTCTTGCCGGTTCTTCTCCATAGGAAACGACTAAACCGAACCATGCACGTCTTCTCGACGGTTTATAAGTGCCCATGTAGGCCTGTTAGAAATTGTGTTATGTGTGTGTTAGTTTTTAATTTTGTATTTTACTAATATTTTTAAAAATAATTTTAAAAGAGTAACGATGGCGTTTCTTGCCGGTTCTTCTCCATAGGAAACGACTAAACCGAACCATGCACGTCTTCTCGACGGTTTATAAGTGCCCATGTAGGCCTGTTAGAAATTGTGTTTGTTAAAAAGTTTTTATCTGTTTTCACTTCAAACAACAAAATTGCATCCTGCATTTTTTGCAAAACATTGAAAATACCTGCCTTTTCACTTTTATACTCTAATCAGACCTAACTGATTATTAGGTCCGATAACTTGCACATAATAGGGCAGACCTAGTTAACAACAATGCTATTACCTGCTACGTCAGCTCGTGAGAAAGTCGTTTAGCCACCGTGCTCAGCGCGCGGCGCCCGCACAGCAGCGCTGCGCTGTTGCTCCACAGGCCAAACGTCAGTTTTTCTTCGCCTATTGTGTGCTAATTAGATGGCGTCTCGTCATACTGATATCTATTGTAATAGTTGATATTGGTTTAAAAATAGTGTTGATTTTATTTCCAATAATAATTTTAGCTTTGACTGGCCCTCTGCAGGGCAAAAGCCTGTTAGCCTGCCCTTTTCAGAGTAGTAAAGATTCTCGATACCTTTACACTTACACGCTTAGGTACATAGTAGTGAGCAGGCGTGTGTGGCTATCGAGAATCTTTTAACGATTTGGCGATTTCAGACCACTCATTGTCCGTTTTCCTCACAAGTATTTCTCGAAAATTTAATTCTTTTGAACTCATCAGCGATTTCGCCCCTGAGACAGTGACTTAGTTTTCGTCACTGTCTACATATAAATCAAGAATTCTCCTTACGATTCCTGCAATAACTTCATCAAACGCGTATCAATTGATATTTCATTCACCTCACGTCAATTCAACAATGGGTTTCCTATCAAACTGGAAGTCTGGAAGGCTAAAATTATTCTTTAAAACTATTTCAAAAGAATGCATGACGGAACATAATTTAAACACGTGATCATTTTGTCTGATTGTATAATTGTCTGCAGTTTAACAATCAGCCTGCATTTGTTTTTAGTCATCAAAAAGCCCAATTTAACTACCTACCCTAGAAGGTGTCCGAATACCAGCTATTTTTCGCAACTTCTCTTCTAAGAAGTGATTATGTGGATGTGTGTAGTTATGTAACGCAGCGGGTGTTAGGTACCTATAGCAATCAAACAAGAGAACACATTAAATGGCACTTTAGGTAATACGGCTCATTCCAGTAAGGAGGATTTCCTCCATTGTCTGAAATCATCAGCTAATGCAATGATCTGTCGTCAGTAGTATCTGATAGCGGTGACCTCCGCGATGATTAGCTAATCATCTTCCAGTCTTTAACTGCAACTCATCCACCCACTTACGCTTTAGTATTCAACATCTGCCCCCGGTTCGAACTGGACTTGCGAACTGTCGTGGACACGAATTATGTAAGTGAACAAATACTTAATTTATTTAGAATATTCTCTTCGCCCAATCCAATTACCTAGCCTAGCTATGAATAGATAAGTCAATACCTGCTGAAATATCATAATCTACTCAATTACTTAGTCCTTATTGCTGAATCTGAAACTTTACGATACGCACTAATATCATAATGTGCCACGTAGCGGTAAAACTCATAAGACTGAGAATTTCTGCATAATTAATGGTCTGCGGCACTAATACACACACGCAGCGTATTAACTACTCATTTACCTAGTGAGTAAAATGGACAGGAGGCCTGGACGAAGGTCTACGTGCCGAGAAATGCCGGGAAACAGCTTGATGCGGGAAACTTAGGGCCGGTAATTGTGGCGTTTCTTGGAGCAGCTCATGTTTAACTGTGCACGTCTTTCGGTTGTTACTGATGACGGTTTAATATTTTTTACAGCACAAATAGTTACTTAAAAATATGTTTTAGAGGCGGAGAACTTTAAATTGAAACAAAACACAGAAAAAGCTTTTAATATCCTCGTAATTCGCTTTATTTGACTGATAATAATTAGTTTTATGCAATTAATGTTTGTTTGCCATGATGGAGCTAATGAAAGGAAACCTTCCTTTGACACTCAATCGAAAAATCATGGACATGAGTTTATTATCTGTAATGGCAAAGGAAACATGTCATCTGAATAAATAAATAAATGAGCATTCTTCCCATTTTGACCTATGGATCCCAGACTTGGTCCTTTGAAACCACATGTTGCAACATTAATATTTTTAATTATCCGTAAAATAAAGCCAATTTCAAATAGTACCTACATTGTTACCCTAGGGGTGAAAGTAACTTATTCAGTCCCGAGACGGGGTTTGGCGCCCGAACGCAGTGAGGGCGCCAATAGTTCGAGGGACTAAATAAGTCTTTAACCCGAGGTAAACACTGTGCTTTTCATTACGAATACAAGGAATCAAATGAACTCATTTTATACAAATCTCTGCTATACGGAAGTATAAACAAAACTCTAAAACTCGAAAAAACAAATGAAGATCGGATTGCCGCTTTCCCGTTTCCCGCCTATTTTGTTTTTTTTTCTGTGGCCGGCCAGCTATTCAGCCATTTTTCATTTTCATCATTGAAAAAATGGTAAATATTTTGCCCAAATCTATGTTATATGTTCAAAAGGTGGTAGCCGTAAGGCTAGTCCGTGGGTACCGCACGATCTCCGGTGAGGTGGCGAGCCTCCTTGCCGGATTGCCGCCATGGGATCTGAAGGCGATAGTCCTCGTACGCCTGCACGAGTGACGCGCGGAGGCACTACGCTGGGGGGAACCTCCGCTGCCGCGGCAAATTGCCGCTCAGTGGACAGACCTCCAGCGCGATCTCATGGCAACATGGAGAGAGCGACTATCGCAACCCCGTGCAGGGCACGTCACAATAGTGGCGGTAAGTCCCCTCTTTGAGGAGTGGCTAGAGTGGCGCCATGGCACCCTCACCTTCCGCCTGACGCAGGTCCTCACCGGACACGGTTGTTTCGGGAGGTACCTGCACCAAAACGGCCGGGAGGAAACGTCCTAGTGTCACCACTGCGAGGATCACCCGGAGGATACGGTGGAGCATATCGTGGAAGTCTCCGAGGAGCACCGCCGCCGCGCCGTGTCCTCGTAGCGGCGATTGGCGGCGGCGACCTCTCGCGTCTGGCCCTGGTTCAAGCATGGTCCGGAGCGAGATGGAATGGGAAAAGCCGTCACCTCCTTTTGCGAAGCAGTCTGGGATCCATAGGTCAAAATGGGAAGAATGCTGCATGCATGATATATATTTTTTCGCTTGAGTGACAAAAAATATATATCCTTTCGTATGCTCTTTCACGGGCCAATAGCTCTTCCAGGCATTTTCGGTTCGTCTTATGACTGCCTTGTCTTGTCTCGACCGGAAAGAGACGGACTGTAAGTAGATATATTCATGGAAATATTGCAATTCTTCACTATTCACTCGGATCTTGTATTTGATGGTGTTTGACATCAGCTTGGTCTTCGATATGCCCATCGCGAGTCCAACTTCTCTTATCGGTCGATATCGACAGTTGTTAAGGTCCGACTCATCCCCCTTTTTTATGAAGTTTGTATGAAGATGACTATGAACATCATCAATCATTTTAATTCTTTATAAATTTAGGTACCTTTTCTCCTCATTATACATTACATACCGTGCATGATGCATCTCTTCGCCTAAATAACCAAGATTGGTTGCACTATCGGCTTGAATCGCCACGCGGTGCGCAAACGCATCCTACTGCATAATTCATTGGCTTTGTTTCGAGCCGCGCCCGGTGGTTGCGCGTGTGCGCAGCGTAACTTGCACCGCGATTTATTAGTTCATTCATATCGATTACAGCTCTGATAAATGATGCTTTCTTGTCGAATTTTAGCCAAGGAAGCAACGAAAACTGGATATGTTTAATGCATGATATATAATCTATTAACTACGTATTAATAGCGTAGTCATATCTGTCACAGCCGAAAAATGCGAGTATGCAGCCTAATGTCCAGCAGTAAACATCTTTGGGCGGTTCTAGGTGCCTGCATGAGTCCCCAAAATATAAAACTGTTTAGTTGGAAGGTCTGACTGAATAAACAACTTCAATGCCACGTATTTAAAATTCAGAAGTGTGAATTCGTGTTTCACTAATAAGCGGAGTGTCGCCAAAATCTTCGGTACGTAGGGTGTATGTACATAGATGTACGTACATAAATTGAATGTTCAATGAGTACATTGTTAATGGAATAAGAATTGTCGCTTTACATGATAATTGAACCGGTATAATGAAGATGTCGTAATTTTCTTTTAAGTGAATAATGTAATTCGTCAATGTCAGTTATTTTTCAGTAAATAAACTCACGACGACTTTTACGACCTTGTTATGTGCGATTGTAAATAAAATGAGTTTCGAAAAGAACGGTTAGTTGTGGTGTTACAGCAATAAGCAGATAACTACATCTTATCTACAGTTCTCCATTTACTACCTATCTCTTGTTTCAGTTAAGCTACTGAATATCTACTCCCATTCAAGATTATTTTTCAATTTAACGCTATCAATTTCTTCTCGAAACCATAGCGATTGCGACACAAACCACACAGACTTTTCTACTTTGTAAACAGGCCGCCCCGTATCGCAAAATAAATAAGAGTTCGCAAGCCCACACCTATGTGTTTGTCATGGCTTGCTCCACAGAGCACCTACAGGCACTAGGTACTGTGTGTTCTGCCTCGGATATAATGGTGTTGAATGAGGCATTATGTCCCCAGCAGCTGTGCCGGACGCGGCTATTCAGCGGCGGCTCAACGTCGAGCCGCGCGATGTAAAGGGGTTCTATATAAAAATGTATGGCTGTCCGGTAGGCACGTCTTTTGTGATGGACATGACTACAATAGCGGTAAAGTTTGCACCTGTAGTGTTCCCGCTGCTGACGTAACCGCTATGCAGATAGCTGATGGATGAATAAGCTGAGTGATTGAGAACGGAATGCAATACTATTGAAATACTTACTGTTGATGTCTTTTCATTTCAATGACTTAAAAGGACATGGACCATTCGATGGATAATTTAATGGCTGAGGCCTTAAAACACATTATTAGTGCTAACCTTTTTGAATGACGTTGTTAGGACATTTTATATCAGGTTATTTAAGCTGGCAGTAATTAAGTTTGTGTAGCAATATCCAAATCTGCCAAATATAAATATTAGCGATTTATTTCGGTAGGAAAATGTAATAATATCAAAACGAGTTCGTTCGTTCATCGTCTGAGTCAGCCAGTCACCTCGGTGACCTAGTTTCCAAACTTGGGGTCCCACCTGCCCCAAGTCGCGACCCTCCCCAAAGGGTAGCCGAGTTCGACGACCTCTTGTCTGAAGGTCAACGTTCCCAATTCTGCGGCTCCTTCTTTATACTTACTTGGATTCAAATAATCTTTTTTTATAATTTTCGGTTAATCTGCAATGTAAATAATTTGCATCTAAAGAAGATGACTCAAGTTTACCGCGTCAAAATGAATAAGCTAGAACGGTAAAAAAATCTAGGACTTCTGACCTACATTACATAGGTACCTATATATGTTAAAAAAGTAGTTGACAAAACTAAAAACCTTGAATGAAAAAACTGAAAAACAAAAAACAAGCACAGTTGGAAGCAGGCAATTTTTTATACGATTTGGCACTTGTAATCACCTTTAAAACCCCTTTATTTTGATACCCAACTCAATAGTATTAGAAGAAGAAAAAAACGAACTCCACAATAGGTACTTATGGCAAATCCGCCACTTTTCTTTGTTTTTTTTTAATTTTAATGTAGCCAGTGAAATTCAATTCAGGCCACCAAGACGAATCTAACGACGTAGGTATAACTTATCCAAATCCGTTCAAACGTTTAGGAGTTGCGACGGAACATATAAACGGACCCACATACATACATACACACATACATAATTACGTACATACATACAGGCCAAACACATAAGCCTCCTTCTGGGCTTCGCCGCAGTCGGGTAAAAACCCTGTCCGATATGAGAGGGGCATAGGTATACCAATGACATTGCCTAATAGAATAAGAAACATGAGTAAAATATTCATGGAAGTAAAAATATTAATGAACTTTAAAATGTATGATTTTTATCCCAAACGGTGCCGTTTACCTAAACTCAAACAAAAGTTCGATCGTCATTTCAATTGTTTTTTTTACGATGTCACTACCCGAGTAGCGACAAGCGACAACTCGCGCCTGTGTGTTACCATAAAAGTTTCCTCATTTTAGTACATTTTATTTAATTTTCACCGGGGTTTTTTTTACTTTTACTCCAAAAAGGATTACATAAATAGAATCTAATCTCGATAATATACCTAATAATACTTTCACGGATCGGACAGGGTTTTTTTTTAACATATTGTACAATTTATATAGGCAGAAAGAAATACAGAACGTCAGAACCCAATAGTTGAATATAAGCGAAACGTTATCGCTCGATATCGGACGCTTCGCCATTCCCGTATTGTAAAAAAAATCTGTGCTATAATGACCGATAAGTAATCATATCGCATTGACTCCAACCCGAGTCACGGTTGAACAACACTGGACCTCCATGATTCACTGGCATACTTCTGTGGACAGCGAGACGACGTGATCTCTCGTAGCTTGAGTCAATATTATTATGACTTAAGAAACGCAGAATAGTAAGAGAATGGAGTGCAACAACACATTGTGCCTGTGCCTATTCCAGGCACTGGGCAGAGGTGCAGTTACATCTACATTGTGCCGGCTACGTTTGAGTTCCATATAATAGGGCGAGTCTGTTGCAACTTGCAATCCACCGTGCACAAAACCAGACTCTGAGTAGCTACTGAGAGTATCCTGATATAAATTCCCAATCGCTGCTTAACCTGAGAATCGAATCCAGAGCCGCATGACAGCTCTGCAGTAGCGCTTGCGACGATTAGACGAACGCAACAGTCCTGTGAATCGCGAGTTTTGTAAGGAAGCATAAGTTTTTTAAAAACAATACGCATGGGTAAAACATGCCACAGCCACTGTATCTGTATCCAAGTCTAACCTAACTTACTAGTGATCGTCTCGTTTAGAGGTTTTATAGTTTAGTTGCTCCCAGCTGCACTCTTAGAAAATTCGGTGAGTTTATTTACGTCTCCATTTGTTCTCTATTCCGATCCGGTTACGGTCCATAGGTCCGGCCGAACGGTGCCGAGTGAGGGCCGCACCTCCGCGCCCAGTGGAGCGTGTCAGAGCCGGCACCACTTGTTGATGATGTAGCTTCTGACTGCTGATATTCCGATAAGTACTTACATTACTTTCGCGTGTGAAGTACGTGATGCGGATGTTTACGGGACTGTATTATAAAAAGCCGCTAAGCGTAAATTACGTTTTTCTGCAAGATATTTGGGATTGCAATCAATGGGCGGTACATAAATGGCTAAAAAGTAAATAAATATTATCTATCTAGCTGTCAAATGCTGGAAGTGCACTCGGGAAAAAGTGACAAACCAACGTACGGAAAAGAGTAAAGTCAGTTTTGCATATTTTTGTGAAAATAACTCGAACGAGCTACATATTTACACCTGAAATCTAACATATGGTGGATATGTAAAACGCGTCGTGGGAGCAAATTATGGTGATTCTGATTAATATGGGTCATATATAATGGGCCATATATTACGGCTGAATGGGCCAGGTGCAGACGAGCACTACTTATGTTGCAGGCTGATTGATACATTTGATACGCTAGCGTAGGCACATGCCAGCTGATTCATAGCGGACGTCATTGTTCTACAACTACATACCTAGTCAATCGAAGACAAGAAGTCTTCGAATAAGAGCAACTTACCCACAGGATCGAATTCTCCTAATGGAACTTGTGCAGATAGTGCATCTGATGTAAATAGATATAGGTACCCTAGCCTAAGATGAACATACCTAAGTCTTGTGAAGTCGCATCTAATTTTGACCTAATTACCTACTTATTTCATTGCGCTAGCCAAACGACAGGAACATACTTATAGTCAATCTATTAACGGTCGGCACAACCACAGGAATTGAGCAAATAAATAATTTCATAGACCCAAGGGGGCTTCTTACCGTTAGGTACTTACTGCAAAAAATTTGACCACAATCCGTTACCGTTCATCGTTTCAAATTTTATTGCTTTTTAGAAAGACCAAGTGTTAGAACAAAATGATCGGCACGAAATCATGATTCATTTACTTTTGCTTTATTTTTGTTCTGCCATGCCATGCCAGTGTGAAAAAAGTTGACCACTTGCAAAAACTATGGGATTCATCCTATTGCAAAAAGTTGTTCCAATTTAATGCCAAAATTAATTATTTTACTTTATACCTTGAAGTTTCCTATAGGTACTATATATAACTGTCCGGCTACCCACCATGGTCTTAAAGTGCGATTTATTATGTAAATTAATGTTCTAGTTACTAATTCAGTGGTAGCCTCGTGTCCCAAAGGTGCGTTTAGTTAGTGTACCTATAAACGCAAATCGCAACTATGAATGAAATTCTCTACTCAGCAGGCAACATATACCTACCTACTTCTTGTGTTGAGAAATGCTTCAAAGCCAAACCTTTTACTGATCCTCTATAAATGTCATTCCGAAACCATTTCTCACAAACTCACAACCACTCAAGCTTCGTTTAAGATGTCGTCACCCACTTCTGCTACACTGTCCCAAGAAGTATCGCAACATCGTATAAATCCTAAGCTTATCGCCGTTCAAGTTGAAGCCTGGCACATCGCCATACCGGCGCATGGGCTTGTCGAGATAAGATAGCAAGTGTCACTAAACCGTAGAGTGGATGCTTTTACGTGATCGTGCATGAAGGCAAAGTTTTGTTACACTTTTCAAAACAATAGCTTCTATTTTAATAACTATGGGTATTTTCTTACTTAAGGACAACACAGACAAAGGGACGGCATTTTCCTTTGCGCCATTTGGTGGATCGCTTAATTACATACTTAAACTAACGATTTACGTTAAATATTTTCTTTTCTTCTTAGACACTCATATTCAAGTTCCTCCTCTTCGACGTACCATTTTCAATTTTTGTAAGGATAACATCTTCATAACATCTTAGTTCCAATCATCAAAGAGCCGCGTGATTAATTAGCAGAAGATGAACCACTAAGTGGTATCTAGTAGCCGACGACGTCGTGGTGCGGTGCAACGGTATGCATGACAGCCTGGCAGCGGAAGAGGGAGCCGCGGGTGTCGCCTTACAAAGTCGCGGACGTAACACATGACACACATTCTCACATAGATATGTCACACGTTAACGCTGTATCTCGAACCGTCTGAAGTATCCGGGAAACTAGGCCAGCTCTGTGGCTTTGACTTGGAACTGTGCTAACTGTGTCAAACCCAACAGGTTCCTCTCGTCATTCAGCAACGTGAAGACGTTCTTGTAACTACAACAAACAAGATATTCATAAACTGTGTTTGATCGTTTGCACGCTGCTGTGTTCACTCCTTCGCGATAGAAACTGTCCGACTGTCAAACTTTTCCCTCACAGTTCGAAATACGTCAGGGGTAGGTTCGAGGAGCTTATTGTCTTGTCGAAAGCTAATTCTACTAAAATAGAGCTACTCTATCTCAAGATCAGAGCTTTACGGTGTTTTTATGTGTTGAAATAAAACACCGATAAAACTTTCAGCAGTCTTCATAATTTTCAACAATTTTCAGATTGTTCTGAAGGTGAACAATATTTTTAGTTTACGACAATCTATCGGCAAAGTGTTATTGATCTTTTAATAGGGAGAAGAGTGGATGCTGTGGTTATACGACGGACCTTGAAGCTGCATTATCTGAGATCATCGGAACATTTCGTCTAGACACTTAACATTGTCGTAAATCGCATTCTCATAAAAAGTTTGGGTGTTATAAATTGGTGCTCTCGTTTCAAAGCTTTAGTAGTTCATCTCACCGTGGTATAAAGCGATAATCGGTACCAATAACGAAACAAATCGACTGTATGATCTTCAAAAAAAAAACAAATTAGCAAATACAATAATCATGCGATAAATGACATTTTTCGCTTATTCAATATTTTTCTACTTACAAAGTAGTCCAAGAGTATGGTACCTATTTTTAACTCTTTTGACCATCTGAAATAATAACGAATGTTTCGCTAGTCAGCCCGAGTAACACAGTCATCGTTCCCAACACTTTTGATTTATTGAACCATATCTTTCAGCGTGTTGTATTATAATGATGTTGTCGAAATAAAAGAGAACTGTTTAGTTCCACGATTCGTATAATAATGTCAATAATTAGTGTGTGCAGTTACATATATAAGGTTAGGTGAGCTGCACACTACACCTCCCCTTTTTTTAAAAAAAAAATGGCTTTGTTATCTTAGTACTTAAAACATTTTTTTTTTTTTTTTTTTTTTTTTTACAATATTTTCAAGACTACTTATTTTTAAATAATTATACTTTTTACCATTACATTATATAAAAAAATAACATCTTATCAAAACCAAGTATATTAAGTAACAAACAGTTTTGTATTGTTTTTATGAATTAATAATTCTTTGTCACCTTTTAAAATTTTAACATTTGGTGATACATCTTCAATCACTCTATATGGTAATAAATAAATTTTATCTAACTTATTTCCTACTTGATTTTTAATTAGAACTAAATCTCCACTCTTATATTTTAATCCGTTTTCATTTTTATCAAAATTATATTTTCTTAATTCCTTACTAAATAATAAATTATTTCTAGCTTCAGTTTGTGCTCTTTGTAGTCTGTATTTTAGTTCCAAAGGGTAAGAATCAGGATTATATAATGGATCAACATAAGAACTTTGTGCAATATTGGATGGTAAATTACAATTCTTTCCAAATACTAGCTCAAATGGAGTGTATTTTGTCTCAGAGTGTACTGCAGTGTTAAATGAAAAGCACCAGAATGGAAGCCAACTGCTCCAATCTGATTTATTGTTGTCACACTGAATCCTAAGATAAGCTCCTAGAACCTTATGAGTGTTTTCCAATCCTCCCAGAGTTTCATGATGATAGGCTGTTGAATGCAGTTTATTTATATGCAACAAATTGCAAATCTCAGTAAAAACTGATGACATAAACTCTGTTCCCTGGTCTGTTATTATTTCTTTAGGGATACCATATCTCAGAATAAAATTGTTTACAAATAACCTAGCTACAGAAATAGTATCTTTCCTCTCTAAAGGATAGGCTTCAACGTATTTTGTTAAATCGCACTGTAATGTCAGTACGTACTTATAATTTAAATTATCTACATCTAAAGGACCCATTAAATCTAAACTTACTCTTTCAAAAGCAGTGGATGCCGTTGATGTTATAACCATCGGTTCCTTTGTATGTCTATTGGAATGCTTTTGAATCTGACAACTTCTACATTTCTTTACGAATTCTGTTACATCATTAGTCATTCCTGGCCAGTAATAGTACTTCCTAATATTATTTAACATTCTGTTTATTCCTGCGTGGCCGCTGGTGGGTAATAAGTGGAAGTCATTCAAGATCACTGTTTTCGTGTCTTTGTCAGAAACTCTTGTCACATCTTTAATAACAAGTAGCTTCGGAATGTCATTCAAATGACTCATTTCCTCTAAAAAATGGTTAACATAATTTTCATAGCGCTTCGTTTTAATTATTATGAGCTCATTTATTTTGATTTGCTTGCAAAAACGTTGTAATTCTCTCGCTAACACACTTACGGTCGATAACGATCGAGATATCACATAAATTGCTGATTTTTCAGGAACGAATTTGTAGTTGCCATTGTCACTAGTGTAATATTTTGATTTTTCTATCTGCTGTATAGTATTTTTATTACTAAATAATATCAATTCAATGCTGTCAGTCGGTCGTTTGAGGATTTCCACTACCTTAGGTTGATCAGGCCTTGGAGTAGAGGATACCTCAGTAGTTATGTCGTTGTTGTCACAGTCAGTGCGCAACCTTCGAGTCTGTGCCCTTGTCATGACTGATACTGCATGTTTGTTCAAATCCTTTAAACTGTTGGATGTAATAGGTATCCGGCTCAATGCATCTGCAGCTGCGTTGTGCCGTCCTGGGACATAGCTGATTTCAAAGTCGTATTCTTCAAGATATAATCTAAACTTTATCAACCGGCTTGAAGGATCGGTCATATTAAATAAGTAAATTAATGGCTTATGGTCTGTTTTTATGTAAAACTTTTTCCCATATAAATAAGGTCTAAAATGTCGAACTGCCCAAACAATAGCAAGTAATTCTAACTCAATCACAGGGTACCGCGTCTCAGCTGGTTTCAAGTTACGGCTTGCGTACGCGACTACCTTGCCATTGCTATTAGACAGTACGGCGCCTAATCCTAGTTTTGATGCGTCAGTTTGTAACGTGAAAGTGTTATTGTCGCTAAAGTCTGGATAGTCAAGTATTGTCGGACTAATAAGAATCTGTTTTAACTTGTAAAATGCTCGCTCGCATTCATCACTCCATACGAATGCTACATCTTTTTTACATAACGCATTCAAATGATAGGCTATTTCAGCAAACTTTGGAATAAAACGTCTATAATAATTTGCGAATGCTACAAATCTCTTGACGTCGTCTACATTTTGCGGGACTGGATATTTTTGTAGGCATTCTACCTTCGATGGATCGGGAAATATTCCTTCTGAGGTTATTTTATGTCCTAAATAAACGATTTCTTTACGTAAAAATTCACACTTTAGCGGATTTAGTTTTAGATTCACTCTTCTTAGGCATTCTAAAATTTTTATAAGATTCTTGTTATGCGTTTCGAGACAATTTCCTACGACAATGCAATCATCTTGATATAAAAAGCATGATTTATAATTTAATCCTGACATTGCTATTGTCATGAGACGTGCAAAAGCACTAGGCGATGTTTTAAGTCCCATTGGACATCGTTTCATTTGATACTGCTTGTCTGTTGTAAATGCAGTGTACTTCCTAGACTGTTCTTCTAAGGATAGCTGATAGTAACCTTGACTAAGATCTAATTTTGAAAAATAGATGTTATTAGATAATGAATCTAGTATCTCAGTGATATTAGGTAATGGAAATTTATCATCCTGTATTCTATTATTGAGTTGGCGATAGTCCACTACAAGTCTCCATTTCCTTTCTCCTGACCTATCTGTCTTTTTAGGTACTAATAGAACTGGACTTGACCATTCTGAAATAGTCTCTTCAATAATATCATTTTTAACCATTTCATCTATTTGTCTCTGTACTTCGCCTTTCAATGCTTTAGGCAATCGATATGGCTTAACGTATGCTGGTGAAGTATTTTCTTTTAGTTTAATTGAGTGCTCTATTAAATTAGTTGTTGTGAGCGTATCTCCTGGCAAATGGAAAACATCTGCATATTTGGCACATACGTTTTCAATACCTCTTTGTTCCTCTTTATTTAAATAGGTATTTAGTTGTAACGTAGTAAGTAAAGTTTTAACTCTATTCACAGAAATGTTATCGTGGTCAAACTTGCAAACGTAAAAATTATTTAAGCAACTAATACTTAAATCTGAAGTATTTATGTCAACCGAACTATCAGTTGTATTTAATATCCTAACAGGAATAAGTCCATTATGTGGCTTCGATACCACACCTGCTGTAAACACACCTTCATAAATTTCCTTTGACAAAACGACGCAATCACTGTTGTGTGACGTCGGGATGTGTTTAATTACTTCACAACGAGGCGGAATTGTAAATAAATTCCTATTAACATGAACACTAACAGACTGGTCTCGGGTTTCCAAACTCAGAGTACCATCTTTATAGTTTAATACAGCGTTATACCGCTCGAAAAAATCTTGTCCGAGTATACCTTCTGCAGCACAAGATAAGTGTTCAAATATGTAAAACTTTTGTTGAAAAGTTACATTATTAATCATAATATCTAAATAAATGTATCCCATGGACTCTAAATTACCACTAATTCCTTTAATGACTATCTTATCCTGTTTTACTAAATTCAATAAATTCCTATGTCGCGACAACCATTCATACTTTAGCACACATAAGCTAGCTCCACTATCTATCAGTAAATTAAGATCAACATCACTATTTGTTAACTGACAATTAATAATACAAAAATTACAAAAACTAAAAATAGAATGCGTGTACGATTTAGGTACGAAAAAATTCTAGGCTTTCATTTGCTTGGCTTGTGCGATCATTGCGCAAGTTGTCATGAACATTGGACTGTTGCGCGTTATGTTGAATACGCTGACAACGCACCGGACGTCCGCGGAACTGCTGACGTTGTTCACCTGAGTTTTTACCTCGATTAACGCTGCTTAAAGTTCTTTGACCTGTGCTATTTTCATTATTTTTATCATAATTATGGTTATACGTTTTATTTCTGTTGTAAAATTGTCTATTTCCCCGGCCTCGAGAGCCTCTAAAGCTACCTCGTCTATAATTTTGGTTAGCCCTAAATTGCATAACCTGATCTTGTGGCTGGACTGACAGGGATTGTTCATCTACCGCAGCCGTTATAGCTTCAGGCAATGATGCAAACTGACGTGAGGCAATGATAGTGCTGAGCCGCTTATCAGCCAACCCATCACTAAACCGTTTAATTGCAGTCTTCTCATTGAGTGGTCGCAAAACCTCATATGCATCACGCTTATCGTTAGCCTGCGCAATCGTGAGATTGACAAATAACTCTTCGATCTCCGTACCGAATTTTTCTATACTTCTACGGCCTTGAGTCGCCGTAAGCAATTGACTTTGTAAAGCTACATACGATTTCTTCGGTAACAAATAAACACGAATATCTTCTACCAAACTTTCTATATCTGTGTAGTTAGTTTTAAGTCGCAATTTTGCACTAGGCGAGAGACGCGTTTTTAACACAAACTGTATTAATTGACTTTTACTGGCTTCATTAATAAGCGAACTATAAAGTAAGATACCATCTATAAGCTGATTTGTCACCTGCTCCTGACCATTCAACACTGGCAACAGGGAAATTGCAGTTTTAATATCAAATGCGTCAGCCATTTTTGTAAGACAATCAGTATATTCGTATTCTATTAAATCTTTAGAACTAGTTTGACAACTACTATCTACTAAAGAAAGTAAACTTTTTATTTTCTGATAATTTGATCGAGTTTCATTAATTAATGTTTGGAAAACCTCACGAGCATCTTTGCTTAACTTGCGATCTATAACTTCTTGGTTCAACTGAGTCAAAATACAATCCAATTTACTATACTCTTTTTCTGCTTCTTCTAGCTTCTTTAAAGCTAAATCTTTTCTACGCCTATCTGGACCTAGTTTTACTAAATATTCTCTTAGATATTTTAATCTAGCGTGCAAATCTTGTAATTGTTGGGACATTCCTAATCTCCAGAACAATATTTAAAAAAATGTATGATCCAGTTACAATAACATGAAATATAGTAGAATATATAAAAAATGTTAGCGTTGCAAAACTTACATTGCAGTAGTTACTTATTTTACTGACAACGATTATGTAGGTCACGACGTCTCACGTGGCTTGGACGAATGAACTCCTCAGCACTGGTCTGGAACTGACTCCCAGCTGCTCCACATCGGACCCGTACAATTCAACTCCCAGCGCCCTGCATATCCTCTCATCACAAGGCTTGAGCATTCTCCCAGCACCCGGCAGCAACGTTCCTTTTCTGTCTTCTTAATTAATGATTTCACCTCTTCAAACTAATTCTTCTGTTGGGATTCTGATTCTTCTATAAATTTTTAAAATCTTCTTCGCTTCCTTTCTTCTAATTTCCGTCTTCACAAACTTCAACTTTTATCGGTATATCTTCATAATTTATTTGACTCGTCCGCAGTCTTTCTTATTGCGTAGATTGCAAAATTTTAATTGCTGGCTAAGGGTCGCCATGTATTATAATGATGTTGTCGAAATAAAAGAGAACTGTTTAGTTCCACGATTCGTATAATAATGTCAATAATTAGTGTGTGCAGTTACATATATAAGGTTAGGTGAGCTGCACACTACAGTGTTTATGAGATCGTTAGAAACACTGTTTACTATAACATTTGCAAACATTACTGTAATATTTACAACGGTTTCACAAAGATCTTTGTGCACGTAAACATACGCTTTTGCAACTAATTTGAGTGTAATACCTACAATTGTAAGATAGCTGACAGTATTACGGAGAGTTTTTCTCAATCGGCTGACGTGCTCGGTAGGCATTTTCTACGGGAAGTCGATTCGAAGGCCGCGTTTTTGTCGTCGATTGCTCAACTCTGGCAATTTGTCTCGAATCGATTCTCTCAACGAGGATACTTATCTAATATTGCTATATTTTTTCCAGATCTCCCGTTGCGGCTTACATTTCACTTACCATGTTTACAGCATGACTAAAATAGAGGGCTTCTTAACTGCAGTGGAATTGAATTACTGCAATCAATAACATGTTTTATTGTAACGCTAATGACTCACTCTATATTAATTACTTCGTTATATAATATCTACAGACTCTTACAGTTATGTAGCTTCATAGATTGTATAGTACCGTGATTGAAGAAGGAATAAAAAAATACATTAAGGTGTCTGATGTCGGAGTATCAAAGTGTGCAAGTGACATTCACAACAAGGAGTGAGGACTTTATAATGAGTAACGGTACGGAGCTGTCGAAGCTGACGGAAGGTGTAATCCTCGCCGTGCGTGCCCCGGGACACGTCGGCCCTTACACCACTGACCCAATAGTAAGTGTGACACCAATACGAATAGATTACGATCGTGGGCATGCTCTTCGTTTGTTGGCAGTAATAACTTTATTTTAAAAACTGGCCCAAAGAGAGAAAAGAACAGTAGAAGCAAGAGGGAAGAGAAGGAAGGAAAATAGAATGAACACTTGCTTAGGAATGTTAATTAAGGCAGCCTTACAAACAAACCCTTTTGACGAAAAATATAAAGCTGTTCATCCAATTTTTGATTTTCTCAAATATGTTGGTTGTCGGCTGGCTGTCTAACCGAATGCAGCTAAATATCAGTAGTTAGCATGGAGCGACTGCGAAAAAAAAAAAAGTTAATGTTGAAGTTTTTTAATAATGAAAACTGCTAGAGTAGCATAAACTAGTGTTCTCGTTCGTATGATTTTCTCTGTGGTAGTCCTTATAGCGAATTATTAGAGACACTGGTTTTTCTAAGAAGCATTTCCAAACTGGAAAAATTGCCTATTCAAAAACTCTTGGAAGGTAAGCAAAACGGTCCGTGTCTTCGCATCAAGTATTTGTCTGTTTACCTCATAAATAACTCGGTGAATAGCACAAACTCTCCCATGGTTCCAGTGGTTTGACTCCGGCGTACTAATCGGTAACCTTTCGAGTGCTTGGCATGCTCCACTACAGGTCTAGCGGGAGTCGCACGCGCAACGCATTCGTAAGCATCCACACGGCATTGTGCACTGGGCAGGAACACGGAGTATTGAGCTGCAGAAGTTATACTCTGAAAACTTAGTAGGGACACGAATAATTGCAGACTTTACAGCGAATTCAGCTGTTGAATTAAAAAAAAATTAGAAGAAAAGAAATAATTTGCTGATTCACATTTCTACATACTTAGGTACTTCTCTTCCTAACATGAACATGAACTCCTCCCCTAAGAGGACCGTATTTCTTTTCCAAACAACATGACAGCGATGCGGACCCGGACGGAGGACAGAATCCGTAAATCCGGATCATACCACCCGCCTATCAAACGGGATGCTTGGCATATACCCCCTTCCCTTCCCCTTCCATGGCATTATTTACTATCTTCGTTTTGTTAGCGTGTTGATGGCAATCGTTTAATAAACTAGGCAACAATTATAGGGTAACCTATAATCTTTAGTTCGTGGTAACGGTGACATTCCTTTATTAATTCGTGACATGGTATTTTCGGTACTTCTTATTTAGTTGACGCTGCACGTTACGGTAGGACATGACAATACGAGTGACACTGGACAGTAATGTAGCTATTTGTACGACGTGCAGGCTGCAGCGCCGCACTCGTGTGCTTAATGATACCTAATGGTAGAAATCGACTCTTGATTGCAGTTCGTCAGCGGCTAACAATGCGTATGACAGACATAAAACGCTTGGTTATGAAATTAAATTTGTTAAGGTTGAATGACGAGTGCACACTCGCTGCTAAACGTAGAAGCGTACCGTTTTATTACGAAATTTGAGATTTGATGTTACAAAGTTCAAAAAGTTTTGGGTAGGTACAAATGATAAAATTGTGTAGATACCCGTTGATGGCAAAACAGATATCTCTGTACCTATATTTACAACATCTTCTACACCATGCTTAACGTATAAATGACTAAACATTTCGTTAAAGTATTTATGTGTTGATAACAACAAAACTCAAGGGTTTTACCAGATCTTTGCATTGTTGCAGCGTTGAGCACACGTTTGTGGAAGCGATGGGATGGTGACTGCGCGGCGGAGTGGAGCGCCGTGCGCGCGGCTGTGCGCCGGCGCAGCACTGGTGCTGCTGGCGCTACTGTCCGGCCCGGCCGCCAGCGACGTCATCTTCAGAGTACCTGAAGTACTGGTGAACCATGTTCTATTATCTAACTACCAGAAGTTCTCAAGATGTAATCTAATAATCCTCCTGTTAATTAAATATGTTTCTCTTCGTCGAGATGTCTGCTTTGCAGTCTGGAAGTTTCAACATTCCAACCGAACAAAACTCAAGCAACACCCATTACGAACCATGACTTAAACGCTTCCTGCCTTCTTCTTGTAACCCGCAGGTGCGTCATGCGGCCGCGTCGAAGCCGGTGGGCACGGGGCGCGCTAACGGGACACGCAACGAGTCGGAGGCCTGGGGCTCCGACGACACGCTGCTTGAGGTGCGCTACGAGGAGTACTTCGTGGAGCACGACGTATCCACGGCGGCTGCGCGTCGGGCTGCCGTACAGCTGAACGTCAACGACGGTTAGTGCACAAACCTTTTTTTTTCTTTGAGCTGTTGCCGAAGTCCGGAAGCAATTAATTGTATGTAACAGTACCTACGTAGAGTAATAATATTATGACGAGTTCTTGTTCATCTCACGTAACTGCAACATCAAAATGATCTTAGTAAGAAACTCGTAGTTATTTAGAAATTACTTGGCGATAGCGTTAATGATAGATTCCTGTCACAAAAGAGTTAGGTTAGGTCATGTCCATCATTCGTAGGAATCTGTAAGATTTAGATCTACATATACCATCGCAATAATCGTCAAAGTACATTCGAGTCTGTGAGCCACTCGTAATTCGATGAGCTCGTCGGTCTCCCATAAACATTGCGAAGCAAGTGACGCAACGACAATTGCTTGAGTTACTCCAATTAAACACCATCAGCTCGCGAATTAGAACAACATTCAAGGATGCGGGATTAAAACGTGCCCCCCAGGGGTCACGGGGCACGTGGCACACCGCGGCACCGGCAGATTTTATTGCGACATTCAATAATCTACGTCTTCAAGGTTTTCCCAATTAGTCACCTGACGATGTGGTTGTTAGGGAAAGCTTTTCAAATGTAACTCGTAATGAAGACGTACAAACGAATTGTGTTGAGTTTCGCAACGAACACTTTCCTTAATTAGATGAAATAATTAAGAACAATTAGGAAAAGAGTTTTGTTAAAGAACGCTAAGAAAAGTCTAGAATAATTACATTTCCTTGCTTTGATTCTTTCACGAGTTGACACGTTTAGTACCCAATGATCATGTTGATAAAAGCTGCCTAATCAAGTAGATACTAGATCTGATTTAAACATCAGACATCCGAAGGCGTGCCATCATCCACTAGCCGATGAGTAAGCGTGCTTCTAGCTAACGACAGTCTATCTGGAAGACAGTCTATTAATAGCCGTGACTTCCTCTAATTGATCCGTCTGATATACTCTAATGTTTAATTGATGATAAGGTCTCGCTATCAATGAAGTCCATTCTATTCAATTGATCTTTATTGGATTGTTATCTTGTTATCCTTGTAATGTCGATGTTCTCACGAACTGTCACAACCTGACTTTTACACTAGCCTCGAGGAAGAGCTCAAGATTGTTTCGGGGACGTTTCATTCTTCAGGCCACTTATTGCTATGCCCTTTGATCGATTATATGTTTTAAAGTGTCTAGTTCATAGCCTACTACTTGCCTAGATAGCGATAGAGAGCTTTTGTTATACCTTTTTCTCGAATTGACTTCAGAAAACATTCTCAACTAGAAACTGTAAGTCAGCACTTTTCAAACTCCGAAAGTTACAATGAGAGAGCCACAATATACCCACGCCAGTGTTTCAATTTCTAAGAAAAGCCCTGCGCTGCAAACTCCGCAGTTAATAAACACGGAGCTAGAGAAAATTGTTGAGTTACAACATAATGTTACACAATTTTGCAGATAAAGTTAATTCCCTTGGGCGCCAACAATACGCGATCATACAGTGGTCGAATGTGAGTCTATTACTGAAGATGATACGTCGACAACATCTGATACCTCAGGACATGCACGCGTGTCATTATGTACTGCTTTTAAGTTAACCGCATTCTTCAATGCAATTATGTCATGGACCAAGCTGAAGTAGCTACCTAAGTTATAGCTATACATATGTCGTCTTCTTCATCATCAAAATTTGCATGCCGAATAAGTAGGCGGAATATGAAGAACTATTGTGTACCTATGTGATAAAATCTGTAAAATACCATATTTCAGGCAAATAAATGAATCTATCTATCTATCTATCTACATTGTTGAAAGTTTGTACCTACTAAGTAATTTAGCCACGAATGAGAACATAATGATATAACCTATTCTAAGACCAGATACAGTTTACGTACTTACTAGACTACAGCTTCAGTTTTGCTTATTCAAAACTTGTATTCTTCGAAGTCTTCTTTTTACGAAAGTTACTTGTGGTCACAAAAAACTTTAATTTGCCCCTGTCAACCTGTACTCTATCGCTTTCCATGCATTCGCATCATCCCTCAATGAACAATAATAATATCCAACTTCTGTCTGAGAAGAATAGACAATGCCGATGGATACAGAGGAAGACTTCTCTGTCCATCCACATCGTCATTGTGTAAACCGACCGAAATGAATTAAAATCTCACTGAAGAATGTTTCTGTACCAAACAATGAATGAGTCATAGTATCTGCGTGATATTGTCGCTGGCCACTATTAGCTGGACGACGATTAGTTGAGCGCGATCCCATGAGATGTTATCACGTACGCAAGGCTGCGGGATTAGCAACTAAGTGCAGCATCAGAGTTAAATCAGTTAAATGTCACTATTATAGTTGCACAATTACATGAAGGTAACAATGCGTTAGGAATTATAGCATTTCATGGAATAAATTTAACTAAGATGTGTTGTAGTGGATCTCTGACTCATAATGGGTATAAAAGTACCCTTAAGGAAGCCGAAAGGAAGTGCCTTTCGGCTTCGTTGAGGGTACTTCGTGGTCTCTGGACTCTTTTAATTTGCACGTCTTTCTACATCGTTCTCACTACAAATGTACGTACTCGTATATGTATAATCTCAACATGAATTATGTAACCAAGATTTTGTAACAATACTAGCTTTTGCCCGCGGCTTCGCCCGCGTGGATGTCGAAAAATATCCGACGGGAACGTACTACCGGGATTTAAAAGTAACCAAAACCTATAGTTTAATCCAGGTTACGGTAACAAACATAGTTACATACCTTCATCCCCCTTTTTTAACTCTTCGGGGGTAGATTTAAAAAAAACGCTGAGACAAGTAAGTATTAAATTAATTTTCAATCGTCAGTCTAAACATAAAATTTGAAGATCCTAACTTCAAAACTGACGGACTTTTATATAAATTTCCATCCACTATTTTAGACTTCCTTATGGGTCAAATAACATGAACTTGCCAACGTGCTTTACTTTTCTTTTTCAATACAGAACTGAATAACTATCTATACATTCAGTCTGGAAATCCCACTTTACATAAAGCTCTTTTAATCTTGCCGTTTGATGTTCATTAAAAAAAAATTAAGTGCATTAAGAATGTTAACATTCGTAATTCGTTCCATTCTCATATTATGTAAACAGACAGCACTTTGTCTAGACTTTTCTTTCATCTGCGTATTTTCGTGAACTATCAATGGCAACTGTTTTTTCACTGTGTAAGTAGAGAGGTAGTAATTTATCTGGTCTCAGTTCGCTATTCATTAATCGCCAGGTTATTTTAGTAGTCACGACTCTATCTTGTTATCCACGGGACTGAGTTTCACTTGTAGCAAGGTTCCTAAATAAATAAATATCCCTGGACATTTTCACACAGCACCATCTAGCCCCAAGCTAAGCAACTTAATGCTTGTGTTATGGTAGCTAGATGGCTGATAAACTACATATATACTTTTTACTACTACATATATCTTTTTTTGTAAATACGTACATATTATAGATAGAAAAACACCCAGACCCGGAACAACTACTTGTAGGTCATACAAATATTTGTCCCGTACGGGAATCGAACCCGCGACATGCAGCGCAGCAGTCAATCGCTTGACCACTGCGCCAACCGTGTCGTCCTAGTGGTGTCCTTCGCCTGTATCACATGACTTATGATTATGGCGTATCCCACGTTTTAACTAGAACTTAATTCACCTAATTACGTTGTGTTTTCCTCCGGCTGACAACCGCAATTTTCATGCACTTGCACATGATGGTATGAATTGCGGCTGTGCTGAAGGTCGGCAGGCGGGTCGTGTCTCCGTAATGTGTACCCTGCAAGGTCTGGGGGCGGGCTGCCGATCTGTCACACCATTGTCCAGCCAGCCATTGTGTCACACTGTACCTATGTCAATGTTACACTGTCCCACCAAGCGGTGCGGACGGTGCGGTACTAGGTACTACCTATGAGCGGTAATAGATGGGGTACACATACATAACATAGGTCTTGTTACCATGTTGACGATTGGTTCAGCTAAAGCGCTAGAAATATTGTGAAGACGTGCATCACGTGTATGGCGTTGTCGAATTGAAAAGTTTTCGTCCTCAGCTACACAGGGTTCCCTTCTCACAGACACAGTGAGAGTTTCTACACATCACATTATAAGCGTATACTTAATGTTCCTACTTTGGAGAGCTTCTTAAGAGAAGTTTTTAAAGCTAGCGATACCTTCACTTATTGAGAACTCAAATAAATTAAGCAACACACCTAAATAACACTGAAATCTAAGATTTTCCAATCAGTCTCTCTCTCACATAACAGAAGGATCATCTAAATATCTTGGCTAGTAAATCAAACGCGGATCTGCAAACTACTTAAGAACGGGCAACAAGTAATGCTATGAGTCAGAAGACTTAGAACCCTGCCACACACACTACCACACCAACTGACTAGGCAGACTCCTAGCACCGCCCAAACGATCGATTGAGCACTTAATGCCACATTGTTAATAGTACAGATTATGATATTAATCCCGATTAACAATTATGAAGGAAGTATTGTATTATAAATAGCCGGTGATCTTAGAGCTATGTAAACATTGCCAGGTGGCCGGTCACGCGGTGTGGCCTGCTGCCCCTGCTGGTCACATCTTATAAGGTTTTTGTAACGGACCTTCCAGTTGTCGCCGGCACGTCACTTCACGACCTTTACGCATCAGTGACGACAACTGATTAAAAACTTTGCTGTTTTGTATGATTCCAACAAACTGGAAAATTGATATTGATACCTTTATACCTTGTAGTTTTTTGTACTTACCTAATACTTTGTTGGATACTAGTACCTATACAACACGCATACAACCTTCTTAAGGACACGATTAGGTGCGACCTTCACAAAGTTAAGCTAGCGACAGTCTTCAGGAACAGGAACTACCGAACTAGCAAAAAAGTTGTATAATATTACTTAGAATTATACAACTAACAGACATGTAAGGGTTTTTTGACAGTTTTTCAGGAACTAAAAAGTTGTAAAGTAGTATTCAGTTCGACGCATTAGTTATATATAATTTAAGTCGTATTAATGTGTCTGGTAAACGTCATCTCAATAATTTATATGACGGTCATAAGTCGAGTAAACGTTTCAGTTAGAAAATAGTGATGAGTCGCCATGTTTTGTAAATTTAAAACCCCTTATTCAACACTTAAATAACGATCTGTGATGTAATGATTTTATAGTTAACCATAATAAAATCGTCATACCTACTAGGTCGTATATTTCCTTCCACCTTTAAGTAACTTTTAGGTTGAAACATTATTCTAATATAACTTTTATAAGTCAATTGATTATTTAAACAATAATCAGCATCTTTTAGATAACTCAGTCGTATCACCATGATGTCATTGATGTCCCTGTAAAAAGTGAAGAAGTATTCCCATGGCTATACACACAGGTTTTTCCTATTTTCCAACAGAACTCCAATTGCAACCGTCATGATGGACGCCATAAATCGTATAAAAAACATGTATACGACCAATAGTTATATACATACATCTTAATCTATATATATAAAAATGAATTGCTGTTCGTTAGTCTCACTAAAACTCGAGAACGGCTGAACGGATTTATCTTATCTTAGTCTTGAAATGTTCGTGGAGGTCTAGGGAAGGTTTAAAAGGCGAGAAAAAATCGAATCTATATATATACAAATGAATTGCTGTTCGTTAGTCTCACTAAAACTCGAGAACGGCTGAACGGATTTATCTTATCTTAGTCTTGAAATGTTCGTGGAGGTCTAGGGAAGGTTTAAAAGGCGAGAAAAAATCGAATAATTATATATATATAAAACAAAGTCGGGTTTGTTACAACACTTATAACTCGAGATCTGCTGGACCAATTTTCATGGTTTTTGATTCGTTTGATTTGTCTCCACCCCGAATAGCAGAATACATCTTAAAAACAATGGTAGGTAGGGTAGCTAGGTAGGTAGGTAGGTAGGTAGGTAGGTAGGTAGGTAGGTAGGTAGGTAGGTAGGTATGGTAGGTAGGCAGGGTAGGTAGGTAGGTAGGGTAGGTAGGTAGGTAGGGTGGGTAGGTAGGTAGGGTAGATAGGTAGGCTAGGTAGGTAGGGTAGATAGGTAGGGTAGGTAGGTAGGGTAGATAGGTAGGGTAGGTAGGTAGGGCAGTGAAAGTAGTAGGTAGGAAAACATGCATTGCAACGCATGCCGGGCACAGCTAGTGCGATATAGTTATGTAAGAGTATTGCTAGAAACTATTACAAACCTTACTAGTTAAACTTAAACGTCTACGTGATTTTTATTCAACGTTATTGTCGCTGACGCGACTGCAAAACGACCCTTACACGATTTAAATGTTATGTAATCTGCGCCCAAACCCGCGTTATATTTACGTATAAAATTATTATAAAACCATTTTTTTATGGCTGAAAGTTAAATAAAAAACGTTATTGTGCCATTTATATGACATTATTTTGCTACTTGGGTATTTCATCACGAAAACAAACTAAAAGCTGAATTACTAACCCCAAAACTTTCAAATAACTGCAAATAAAACCTAAATAAGCAAAACGAAAACTTCGGTTTTCTATCGTGATTCGTGCCGTAACCGAGAGCGCCCCCTTGCAATATTGACCGCATCCCTCGCCCAACCGGGAACCAGGCCGGCTAGCGGGGAGGCAGGTAACTATGTGCTATAGGTAGCCTGTCCGTCTAGACTTGCGAGCTTGTAAATCAATATGATCGGGCTGACTGCACATGCGTCGCCGAGGCCCGCCGCCCCGGTGAGCCGCTGCTCTTCGCCGCTGCAGCGCCCGCTGCACCGCACGCATCCAACACAAACACGCAAGTAATTCATTATAACCATATTTTATTTCCTGTGAACATTCACTTGTATCGAATCGTTGTTTGATTAGTTAGAGATATCGTGTCAATCATTTGTATGTACAAGTCGTCATTACGAGTGTGCGGGTGCGTGTTTGTCTCGACGCCATCGCCATCAAGCTATCCAAACTCGTTCAGTGTTCTTACAGCTCTATTAGGTACCAAGTATACATATACCAGCGTGTTATGTGTTACTTAACAATGTTTTACTTCGGCGGACTGGTAAATGTCTGCAGCCATTTTCTTTTAGCGTTACATAACGTAGAGCTAGGATCTCCTAGGCGAGACAGTGAGGCTCAGCTCAGACAGGAAGATGGCGTGACGAATCGAAGTGCTATAATAAATTCATTAACGCATTTACACGTACTAGCACGTCCATATACATAAGCGTTGAGTCCCACCGAGCTGAATTTGCAACGCATATCGCATCGCGGTTGAGGTGTTGTGTCGTCTCTGTTTCACCGTATACCCGGTCGCTACGTCACACTACGTGTAGCAAGACGACACTATAACTGAACTCTTAAACGCAAAGTTGGTTCTCACTTTAGTTAATTTAGCTCTGCCCGCGTTTTAAGCTTTCACGGTTCAAAACTAAAGGTATACCTACCTACTGTCACTATAACGGGATATCTTCCGTAATTGTTCATTATTTTGACCTCCCAAAAAACAAAAGATCTTAAGATCTCTCTCTGGTTTTGGAGCTCAAAATAATGAACAATCACGAAAGATGTCCCGTAAGTGATAGAATCAAAATCAAAATATTTTATTTCACTTAAGCCTACATGGGCACATATAAAACGTCAACAATAAGTTCTGTCCTCGTATTTCGCTTTATTTCGCTGTGGACTGTGGTACCACGAGTGGCAGCAGCCTAAGACGGCCACCATTATTCGCCCGTGAGTCGGGATGTAACATTTGCATTCATCGTGCGAATAATAAAGTCTTAGGTTTGTTCAGTATGGTCTTAAATCATGACACGCGCCTAGGTACCACATAATATGACATCACACCTATAATCCCTAAAGGGTTGGCAGAGGTGTACCTAATAGTACACCCACATTTCGCCAGTTATGTATAGTCCCATTTAATAGGGGGCGAGCCTATTGCCACCAACGCGCGCACCGTTGACGAATAAAACTATGATAACCACTTCCTTACTTACCATTCCATTGTATACCATGTTTTATGCAAATAGATTATTTATGTTTATATTTAACTTTTATTACTTTTTTTAATACATAATATTATGTGGTACAAGTGAAAAGATACTCAAAAGTTCGTCTAGCAACATCCTTTATCACTTGTCAGTAGGTCTGAAAGTTGGATTGTTCTTCATCTCCTTCTGCGGTACCTATCTCCTATTCAATAGGAGATTTCCATCCTCTGGTAAATGATGCGGCCGGACCGCGCCAGACCTACTACGTGGTGACCACGAATAACGTAGGTGACGATGCAGAATAGCTCTGCTCTCAAACCGGTGAAGTGAACGATCGCGAGTAAACCCTAGTGGAGGACGACACTCCCACCAGCCCTGGGTAGATATAGTGCGGTGCACTTGTCTCTGCCACTGAAATTCCTGAAACCTGAAAGTTCGCTCGACATCATTTTGTCCGCCTCCACAAATATTTAAAATTTCTCCATGTATCCGTCGGCAGTCCCGCCCACGCGGCCGGGCTGCGGCACGTGCAGCGAGCGCGAGCTGGAGTACTGCGAGACGCGCGTGCTGGCCGACCACTGCTGCTGCGAGCGGCGCTTCGTGCGCGAGCCCTTCCCCTGGCTGCCGCACACCTGCTACGTGGGCGCGCGCCGCTGCCGCCCGCTCGCGCACGACTGCGCGCAGTACGCGCGCCTGCGCGACTGCTGCTGCTACAGGAAGCTCGCCGAGCGATGTAAGTCACTAAATATAAAGTGCCGTAGTTTATTCTTTTTCTCATGTTTTGGTTGAAGTAGAGACGGTGTATCGGTAAGCGTCCTCACAGAGGTGGCTGGATCAGGCTGCGTGCGGCAGGCAGAGTACAGCGAGTTTCGAGTGTGGCGCACCTTGGGGGAGGCTCATGTGTAACAGTGCACTGCGAGAGGCTGAGCCGATTGATTGATGGATACTTGTCCACAACGTATTATAATATATATTTTTTATTAAGTCTTGGCATTGAAATCCACTGTTGCGAATAGCATATTCCAATCAGAATTTGTCCGGGGATCGAATTTGCGACCCCGATAAAGCCTTATCTTTGTATTGGGTTTGGGAAACAAGACCAATGAAAAGTATTATTTTAAGATAACTTTTTAATTTCCAGTAACTTTAGTAATCAACAAATCAAAATTACTCACTACCAAAAGTAACAATACTTTTAGGAAAATGGATATTAGGTTTATTTGAAATTAGAACCTTTCTGTTCACCAGATATTAATTTACGATGATTATTAATTATTTTTGAAATGCAACGTCGCCATACGTCAATGTTATTTTACGTTTGATAGCCAAAATGGTGGATTATATCCTTTATTCGAAAAAGGATATAATCCAGCAGTTTGATAGCCAAAATGCTGGATTATATTATTATTAATGTAGCCAATACTGAGAAATGTTTAACAGTCAGATATTCTCATACACATAAGTGTATTCTAACACGCGCATACAGTTCTTTCACATCAAAACAGTATATTTTCCTGCATTTAAAACGGAGTTTCATTGGCACCCACAGGGAAGGGCATCCTGTCGAAGTCGACCCGGCTGGGCGTGAGCGGCGTGTCGCTGCTGCTGCTGTCCATGCTGCTGTTCGTGGCGTACCTGTGACGGCAGCTGGCGCCGCGCGCCGCGCTCGCGCCCGCCGTCGTCTGAAGCACGCGCCAATGTACACGTGCCTTAACACCAGCGATATGACTCTTTACCCAACTAACTAACTTATCAGTGCTTTGATAAACTGGTTTTTTGGTTCAGAACTCTGTTAAATTCCTATACAATTCAGCAATTTGTTGTCAAAATTCTTTCACATTAATGTTTACTTTTTGAAGGACATTTCATTCGACTTCATTACTATAATGATTATATACATATACAGGGTTAATTTTTCAAGTGGGCATGGATGGCGAAATCCGAATGATAATATGAGGAATAGCGAAAAATACTCAAAGGAGTATCGAGCCCGATTTTGATGAAAACTATAACTGCATCAATAGATTTTTGGAAAATCAATATTCCAAAAATCCCAAAATTTGATCATTATTAGTGACACTATTGAATGGTATAATAATAATAGTGTGTTTTTTTCTGAAATCAATGAGTTCGATTCCTCGCTAGGAATATTGATTTTACAAAAATGAAAATCTAATGATGCAGTTTTAGTTTTCATCAAAATCGGGCTCGAGACTCCTTTGAGTATTTTTCGCTATTCCTCATAGCTTCGGATTTTGCCATCCACGCCCACTTGAAAAATTCACCCTGTCTACATAATAATATGTAGTACCTACTATAGTGTAGTATGTAGGTATGAAGACTAGACGCACAGATACATTACATTGCTGGTTTAGTAAATTACTCCGTTACATTACCTGCTCACTGTTGCATCATCAGGGAAGTACCTACCTACTTAGGTAGGTAATGTAGGTATTCTCAAAATATTTATTTATATTAATATTAAATAAGGTATTTAATGTAAGTTTATTATAAACATACAACGTGTAAAATTTAAATATATATATATGTATAACATCATGTAAACACAAATCTTGAAAGCGAGAATTGGAATCTAAAATTGAAAAAGTTCTGTTCAAGATCTGTTTTCTTAGTACCTAATTGATTAACGACAAGTTGTTACTGGAATTTTACTAATTATTTTACCTAAAGCTTAGTTTCTTAAAAAATGAAATTCCTGTCAAAGAAGTCTTTATTGTTTAGTACACGTTGTATTATTGATTAATCACTGAGTAGAATTAACAAAAGGTCAAAGGAAAGTAATGCAAAGCAAATCTGTAGGTAGTGTGTACAGTACCACCTAAGTGTTACAGAGATAAGAGTAGGTATATTTCATGTTGGAGAATGACTACATTACAAATGTAAAGTCGACCTAAACAATGGTACAGTGTAAGTAATCTATGTAAAAATTTGATTATTTTATTCGAGTATAAAATTAATAATAGTCATAAAATTGGTCTAAGAATAACTCTAGAGATAGGCGACACTTCGAACAGTCGTCCTCAACAATTCAAAAAGAAAGCACCGGAATGGATACCCCACAAGTACAAGCATTAATATAATTCTACATAGATAACATTAATTAGTTTTAATTACCGCTGATAATAAGTACCTACACCTTGCTTCAAAGTGGTTCATACCTAAATCTTCACTTCACGTACAATACCAAAGGAAACCTAACCCGTTACCCTAGCAGGAAATTATCATTTAAAAATATCAAGTTTCGAAAAAGTATGAAATCAAAAATGAATATGAATTATGAACTGCTTAAGAAAACACTTCAAACGCAAGGTGCGGGTTATGTGTAAACTGAATCAACAAACAATGAAAGTTTCAAAGTAAAAGGTATCTTTATCCTGATCTGAAATATTTACTAGAATTAAAACCACAATGTATGTAAACAAGTAGTCTGTACATAATAATTAGTTAATTCTAGAATTAATTGGTGTCTAAGTTAAAATACGATTAAATTGTGGCCGTCATTGCTAACGCCATAACATCATGAAGTTAACCCGATCCTTACATTATACCCCAGCGTTAGCTTATTTTCAGCATAGAAACGTGCTACAGGACGAAAACAATTCAAAAACAGCAACTTTTTGAAGTTGGACGAAGTTACAATAGACAACGCTCATCTTTTTCTAGAGTATCTTTCAAAGATGAAACTTGAGTTACCTTACAACCGGTTCGATCGGTCAAAAATCAGTGCATTTTAGCGAGACTTGGCAGATCCAAGTAAATCCCTTCTGGCACACTGCCCGGTTTTGTGCGTCCCTTATCCAGGTGTTTCGCGACTTTGACGTTATCGTCGACCTAACGAGCTTTAGGACGACCCTGGTTTCTTTGGCCTAACCTTGGCCACTACTCAGTCAAAGTTGTCTCAGAATGATATGGTCAGTAGTTATTAGAGTCAGCCCTCGGCCCTCAGCCCCTCCCGAGCATCTCCGCGACACTCCGCATGAAGAAGAAGATGTTAAGAAGTATTCTAGTTTCTAAGTTACAAAGACGACATGTGTAAATATGAAGTTCCTACGTATTTTGTCAGTATCGGCCTAATTATAAGGTTCAGTGTCGATCGTAGGCACTATAATGAGTATGTAACATAAGGCAGTAGGAATAAACTATAAAGTACGGTTTTGTCAAGTATATGAAAATTCAATTCTCGTCATGGTAAATTTTTAATCAACATAATTATTAAAATCCAATTCGAAAGAGTACATAACAATATTCGAAAGAGTAACTAAGTAAAATGATTTTATTTACTAGTTATAAGTTATTTTATACTGTCCACTTTTATTTATCTCAAGTTCAATGGGTTATAATACTTTTTTGGAATATTAAAATTGTTAAAGATGGAAAGCTATGTAACTATACGAAATTAAAAAAAAATCTCATTAGAATTAAATACAACAGATTTGGAAAAGAAATGTACCTTTGAGGATTTTTTTTAAACCAAAAATATGCACCAGTTTTTAGTTATAAAAATCTAAATATAACTAGGAAGGCTCTAAGCTGTTAGATTATTAAGATGTCGCAAAATTGTACACATACAAACAAAGATTTGTTAACAACGTGGATCAATGATTAGATACTAGGTAGGTAGCTACAGACGCTTCAGCGCAGTACCTAGGAATTAAGTATTTCTAAGTAGTGTTTATTGTAGTCATGGACTACCATCTACATTCTGCAGTATACTTGCTGAAAAGTATGTGAATGCCACTAAACTGAACATATGTAACTAAAGGTATGGTGAGTACAATGTGCCATCATACTGGCACATCTTAGAATATCATCTAGACATTAATGTCTAGATGATATTCTAAGATGGTAGAATTGCGAATTACAAACTGGACGAAGTTAATCTGCCAAAATAAGCCAACCCATAATCTCTTATTGATTCAGTTAAATTATGTGTTTGGGACAGCTACCAATACGAAGTAGTAGTGAAGTATCCCACGACAAGAATATCAAACTAAGTAATCCAATAATTTAAATGAGATAGACCAGGTATAGACCCGTAAAATCAGACCCGACTGCCAGGAAGGGTTATGTTTTTCGCGCGTATCTTGTATGCGTGTAATATTCTTTATTAACTCATAAAATTATCTTCCAAACTTTACTTATTTTTTTATATGGGTATCAAATTAAAGTGCTCATCATGAGGATTTTAAAATGGTATATCATGACCATATTTTCATTTAAACACGAAACGAAACAATTACATAACTAACAAAACCCGATAGAAACGGGATGGCCGGGTTGGGTTAGTTGTTGTGTGCTTGTATAACGTAACAAAAAAATGCGAAAATCTCCATCTTGTTATAATCGTCACTAAAAAGTGTAAAATAAAAAACCCGACTGCGTTAAAAAATAACTAACAAATCACTTTAAATAAAAACTGAAAAGAAAAAAAAAACAAGTTCAGTCCAGAAGTGACAGTGTAATAATAAATTTTGATACGGAACATTTTGACTGCAACAGTCGAGACCCATTAAATAATCTAGACTAAAATCATTCTATCCAATAAGGGTCCTGACTATTGCAGTCAATATGTTCCGTATTAGAATTTATTATTTGTTTTATTGTATGTGTGTATTGATATTTAAATTATTTTAACGTTGTAGTAATTAAATTGCTTTCTACACTTCTGTACTGAACTTATTTTTTCTTTGTTTTTCTTTTCAGTTTTTATTTAAAGTTATTTTGTTAGTTATTATTAGTTATTTTTTTACGCAGTCGGGTTTTTTTTTATTTTTTGAATTTATTGTTGTTTGGAACAGATTTAAAATTAATATAATCCGCGTGCCGTAATCCGTACATTTTAGCAGAACTACGCTTATTTTATACTTAGGTAAAGCCACTATACATATGGTTCGCTTGACACTGACAATTACTGTATGAAGCTTCACCAATATTTAATGACAACTGGTTACCTAATATATGTAATATATTTAGATTACGATTAGTAAATAAAACTGTACATTCAGGAGAAATCTTCTACACTTAATGTCTGTTAATACAATTTATTATAAAACACAAATTAAATGTCAAAGCTACAAACACATACAGTCTATCACATAGATCACAACACGGAGTCACACCGCAGGATAAAAACCAACTAATAAGTATTTTATATGCGAAAGTAAGTAAGTTTGTTTGTTACCTCTTCACGCCTAAACCACTGAAAGGATCAGGATGATCCGTTCAGTCAATTTTGAAAATACGTTGTCAGGTGTACAGAAACGGACATAGTGTAACTGTCATCCCGAAAAAAGTACTGTTCCCGAGGTAAACAACATTAACGTTCTTAAGGTAATAGATGGCGCCACGTGTCTTTCGAATCATGATTGTGATGTGTGTGTTAAGAGTTTTGTACAACCCGAATTATGAAAATCAATTCGGGTTGTACAAAACTCTCTAATTCTAAATGAACGCGAGCGAAGCCGTGGGCAAAAGCTAGTAATAAATAAATATGTTTTAGATACAGATCATTATTACTCGCTAGTAGCAGTAAAGCCAAAGGCTCTAGTGTAAGCTTATGTTGATTGTTTCAAATGTTTATTATTTATTGAATTTGTTGGTGTATGTATAGTGAAGTTGGCGGGTTGACACCGGGCCTCGTGACCGGTGCAGCAGTGGGGATGGCTAACGAGAACGGTAGTAGTGTTATGACAAAAATCTTACGTTCAGTATTTTTGTTAGCTTTGAATATTTATTTTACAGCTGTAACAATGATCACACAGATAATAACAAATAATAAGTAAAAATTGTAATTTTACTTAATAAAATTACTTGATACATAGTTGTACATAGGTGTTGAACATACATGTTTATGTTAGATACGATATCTTCATGATCAACTAATTATCGTCTTTTAATTATTGGATTTTAATTATGTATATTACCCTACACATGGAATCTATTTGTACATGACGACATATTGTCTAATACTTAATGGTTCTCTCGCGCAGGGGCACAAGATCTGTGTGAACTTATAAACAAACTAATAATAATATCTTGTACAACATACTCGTATATATAACTTGCAGTAAAGTATTAAATTGAACTTGTGCTACATTATAAGTTATTATAAGTGTATGGACTTCCAAAGAGCTCGTTAAACAACTAATAGATGTAAATATTTTAAAAGTTAAGGAATTGTCTATGATATTTCTCATTAAAAATTGAACCATCACATTCTAAATGCATTACATCACACGATAGTTTGTAAGCCAGTTTACCATACAATATTGATGTTGTATATTTTGTATCACATAATAATTATGAGCTTATCAAATATCACGAAAATTAAATTAACCGGTAATGTCATCAATATAGTTAATGTCAAATAAAAGTCTCGATGTGAAATAAAAGTTACCAAAGTAATGAAGTTTCATTTATTTATTTATAATTTGGCCTAGCAATCGTATCAAGTTCGCAAGTGCAGTAACTTGCCCACGAACGTAGCACGCACGAAAAGGTTCTAGCGAGTTGCTACACGTCGTAGCTGCGTAGCGCGTAGCTCACACTGTGCTACGAGATTGTTAGGAAAGGAAGGAGTGTGAGCTGTGAAACACTACATGCCCTTCCCGGAAGTTACTTACGTTTAAGTTTCGTTTTACAACTTCTTAACCTTTTCACCGCCAGCGTACACAGAACGCAATGCCTCGCCTAGCGCCAAGCTGTACACGTATAACGAAATACACTTCTCATCAAAAAAATCGAAACACTTTCGTTTTTATTGTTTTTGTCCTAATTTTTTACAAAAGAGAATTAATTCCATGAAAAAAAAAAACATTATTGTGTAGCTGGCAGTTTGGTCATTACAGTAAGAAGAAAAAAATCAAAATTCGAAATTAGAATTTCATTTGTTTATCCTATAAATGAAATTAATCACTGTTTTGAGACAAATGTGTATTTAGGGTTGGAGTACGTTTCTCGTTTAAAAACTAAAAATTAGCGCTTGTCTTTAAACTTTTTGTTTCTTATTTCATTTACTGTGACTTTGGGACGTCTGAAAAAACTTTTTTTTCTAAAACATATGGATACTTCGCCCGCAGAAGCCGCCCAAGTGGTGGCATTGCTGGATTCTGGACTTAGTCAGCGTGTTGTGGCTGCAAGATTGCATCTAAGCTTATCATCTGTTCATAGAGTCTACAAACGCTATCGGGAGACTGGTTCGTTCACGCGCCGTTCAGGATCTGGCAGGAATCGGGTCACTTCTGAGCGAGATGATCGATTTATTGTAACAACTTCTTTACGAAATCGACGCCTTAACGCTTTTCAACTGCAGCAGCAGCTTCGCTTTGTACGAAGAGTAGCTGTAAGTGACTCTACAATAAGAAGAAGGTTGAAGGAACGCGGATTGGCACCGCATAAGCCAGCGAATGGGCCGAAATTAACTGCAGACCATCGAAGAGCGCGCCTGAACTTTGCACGCGAGCACCTAACTTGGTCATACCTTCAGTGGAGCAAAGTACTGTTTTCTGATGAGTGTAAAATTATGCTGTATGGTAACGACGGAAGGAACAAGGTCTACAGAAGAGATGGAGAACGCTTTGCACAATGCTGCATTGAAGAAATGGTCAGCTATGGTGGCGGTTCGTGGACGGTTTGGGGAGGAATCAGCGCCGACGGTAAGACAGAACTTGCCTTTGTGTCTGGGCCACGGCTGCCTGCACTAAACTCTCATCGGTACATCGAACAGTGTCTTGAACCTCATGTGATGCCCTATGCACATTTTATTGGCAACGACTTCATATTCATGCACGACAATGCTAGAGCTCACACCGCGGGCGTCGTACGAGATTATCTTACCGAAGTCGGTATCTCCATTATGGTATGGCCAGCAAGAAGCCCGGACATGAATCCCATTGAACATCTATGGGATGAATTAAAGAGACGAATTCGAGCAAGAGATCCAGCCCCAGAAACACTTAGCCAGCTGCAAAATGCAATCCAAGAGGAATGGGATAATATACCACAACATGTGATCGTGACTCTCATCCGATCGATGAAGAACCGTATGGAAGCAGTAATAAGAGCTCGCGGAGGGAATACAAGTTATTAAATAAACGTTTCTTACATTTTTTTTTCATTTACGCGTGTTGTTTTACCCATTTCCTTCATATTCCATACAGGGTAAAAATTACTCATTATACAAAATACGAAACCTATGAAGACTTAATTTGAATTTAGAACAATAACATTAGGATTTAAAAACCTCATACTACTCACTATTAAATGACATTTTACATTTATTCCTAAATATACACATTTTTCTGATAATCCTTATCAAATCATAAACTGCGAGGTGTTTCGATTTTTTTGATGAGAAGTGTATATAGTAAACAGTAGTGATGAGGGTAGCGTCATATCGATGAATGAAAATTATACACGTTAAGTTATGTTTTATTTATAATTTTACGGAAAAACTGATTAACTATTTCCATATTTGTTTTATTTCACAGTATCAATATTAAGAAAAAACAATATAAATTATAAGTATCAAAGAAACAAATACGTAACTCAATTAGAGCCATAAGAAATGAGGTACATCTTTAATTGTTTCATGACGTCATTCTTTGACTTCATTTCAAGTCCTTGGCGCTCAGAACACGTTAAATTCAATTCTGATTAGGGATGTGGTCTATGGTCTTTTTTCTATGTTTGTCTACTCCCGTGTTTTTTTAACTACTTCAGTCGACATTTCGATGGCCCCACCGAATAAACGTGTAAGAGAAAAAAGACAACTTTTCAGCAAAAAATAAAAACGTTTAAACTTCAATAACGCTCATTTCATTGTATATAGGTATAAATAATGTACTATCGATTTATAGGTAAAAAAATAAACAATTGACTTGTATATTTACTTTTTTTTAAACATCAACGAGTTTCAAGAAATTCATGAAAAACTATTTAATTTTTTTACTCTTGTGAAATTTGCATGACTAGGTCGCAGTAATATACCATTACACGTTTATTCGAGTAATAATTACACAACGAATAATACGCACTGCAATGTTACACTATTATTCTCCGTAAATCAAGTTAATTTGGAACCCAGTTTTAACTTTTTACACGCTTGTTTACAGTACATTGTTCTACTATTATATGATTGTAAAGATCGTATGCAATTATATTAGTTTTAATAAGATCACTTCTCATTTATGTAATACATCTTTGTTAATGCATGGTATACTAATATAAATAATTTTGTAAAAGGATGAAATAAAATACAGAAGTATATATAATTTAAAAAAATATAATTATGTATTTATCCTACTTGGATAAAACAAAGTACTAGTTTACTTGATTTAAAAAAAAATCGAATTGCAATATTAGAAACACTAATCCTCTCTTTGTAGCCGTAAGTAGTTTTGGATTATATTTTTCCTGAATAATAGAATCCCGTGACTATTTTAGTAGGTAGGTACGGAACTTTAAAAAGAAAGTAGGTATCGACGAGACGTCAATGATTGATAAAGCGAGGGGAGATTATGGAATCCGTGGGAACTCAACTCTCGGATTCCATATTCCTTAGATCCCTTTCCTCAACCGAGACCTACAAGTATTTGGGTATGTCCTAAGCATTAGGCATCAATACTGCTGACATGAAACAATCATTGACGGAGCGCTTCTTTGGTCGCCTGAATAAAGTGTTAAACAGTCTTTTATCAGCCGGAAACAAGGTGCGCGCCTTTAATGGTTGGGTCATGTGGGTTTTGATGTATTCTTACGGCATACTCAAATGGACTCAGATGGAACTTGACGTCCTAGATAGGAGGGTCCGCACACTATTGACCGCAAACCGGATGCACCACCCACGGTCATCGGTGATGAGACTGTATATCCCGCAGAAGTGCGGAGGTCGTGGCTTCTTAAATGCTAAGATCTTGCACAACCGTGAGGTATGCAGTCTCAGAGAATACTTTCTCGAAACCGACGTGGGGATGCACCGAGACGTGGTCTCAGTGAACAAGGACCTCACCTTGGCTCTCCTTGGCTAACGAGAACTGGCGCAAACCTGTGAAATTGGATAGTAATGACCGTAGGGAGGTAAGGCAGAGCAAGGAGCTACACGAACGCTTTTTCCGGCCCCTACATGGACCTGATCTAGACCTCTTGGCGTCCGTATCCTGGTTACGATTCGGTGATCTCTTTGGGGAAACAGAAGGTTTTGTCTGTGTGATTATGGATGAAGTTATCATGACGAACAATTATCGGAAATACATTGTCAAGGACGGTACGGTTGACATCTGCCGGGCATGCCACCGTCCCGGTGAATCGATCCACCACATATTGTTTCCGGTTGTCCTCGTCTTGCTAACGGTGAGTACTTGCACAGACACAATCTAGTAGCTAGTATTATCCACCAGCAACTTGCCTTGCAATACAACCTTGTGGGTTCTGAAGTACCATAATACAAGTATGTGCCCGATCCAGTTCTCGAGAACGGTCGTCAAATAAACCTGATATTGTGGTGATAGATCATCGAGAGCGCCGTGCAATGATTGTTGACATCATTGTCCCTCATGACAAGAATCTCGTGAAAGCTGAGAATGATAAAAATTCAAGCATCTTGATTTAGCACACGAGGTTGTCGACATGTGGGACGTGGACTCTGCAATCATTGTACCGATAGTCGTTACGGTTAATGGACTAATAGCAAAGAGTCTCTATCAACACCTTAGGAGGCTCTCATTAGGTTAGGGCACGCCACAATAGTGGCGATAAGTCCCCTCTTTGAGGAGTGGCTAGAGAGGCGCCACGGCGCCCTCACCTTCCGCCTGACGCAGGTCCTCACCGGACACGGTTGTTTCGGGAGGTACCTGCACCAAATCGGGCGGGAGGAAACGCCCGCGTGCTATCATTGTGAGGATCGCCCGGAGGACACCGTGGAGGTCCGTGTCCTCGTAGCGGCGATTGGTGGCGGCGACCTCTCACGACCGGCTCTGATTCAAGCCATGGTTAGGGAATGGGAAGCCGTCACCTCCTTCAGCGAAGCAGTAATGCTAGCGAAGGAGGTGGTGGAACGTGAGTGGGAGATAACCTCACGTCCCAGCCGCCGCGGGAGACGCCCCGGGCGTCGGGGGCCATGTGGTGGCTCTCAGCCACCGTAGGCGCGGGGTGGACGGTGAGTAATGGGCTAGCTCGCCGTTCGTCCGTCTTATGACGACAGGCCGTGTCTACGGCGCGTTCGTGTTCCACGCGCGTCTCAAAGAGATGTCAGCAAACAGGAGGGGCTGCGGGACTGTTCGAAAGAGATACCTGGAACACAAAGGGCAAAAGAAGGAACATGGATGGGTTTTAGTCAGTACAAGTCTGACACTTCCTTCCGCTCCGCCCAGAGCGGGAGGAGCAATAAAATTGATGATTTCTCATCCTAAAAAAAAAACAGGAGGTTCTCATTGCGCGGCTGGGTCAGTGCGCAGTACTCCTGAAATGACGTAATAGTGCGCATAGAATCACAACAAGACCGACCTTCCGAGCTAATCACATAAATTCACTCGCATCTTACGTACGATTGCAATAGAATTTATCGCGTAAACATCTGTTATTTAGCGTTACTAGTTATAAACTTAAACTAATATGCAAAGAATACTAATGTTTGAATCTTTAACACAATTGTTAGAAAAAAATAATTATAGTAAGAGACAATGCAATACTTTAATTTTAATAACCTATTTATATTCAAACTTTCATTTTGTAGGATAAAACATTACTAATAAAATTTGCATACATTTTTACACGAATAAACGTGTAAGAAGACATTACCCAAATTCGAAAACTTCTCAAACGTCTATAGGTTTTAACATGTTTATTCTTGTGTACTTGGTGACTGAAAAAGCATGTAATCAAACCATAAACTATTATTCCTGTATTTTTTAAATTAAAATTAAAAAAATTAATTTAGACGTTTATATGTTCTTCTTTTTCTTGTGCGAATGCAAAGGAAGATATCCAGCAGTCTATAGAATACTCTGTCTACGGTTTTTTCTATTCCGTGTTTATCCCTAAAGCATTAGGTTCAAAGTTGATTGGAAACATTTAAAAATTTCTTTAAATGATTTTAAACCATAAAATGTTGAAGGTTAAGTTCAAAATCGTCTACTCTCCATCCGTCTTACGCTTTTTCCAAATTTCTTTAAATGATTTTAAACCATAAAATGTTGAAGGTTAAGTTCAAAATCGTCTACTCTCCATCCGTCTTACGCTTTTTCCAAATTTCTTTAAATGATTTTAAACCATAAAATGTTGAAGGTTAAGTTCAAAATCGTCTACTCTCCATCCGTCTTACGCTTTTTCCAAATTTCTTTAAATAATTTTAATCCATAAAATGTTGAAGGTTAAGTTCAAAAT
This sequence comes from Eurois occulta, assembly GCA_950022335.1. Classification (NCBI taxonomy): domain Eukaryota; kingdom Metazoa; phylum Arthropoda; class Insecta; order Lepidoptera; family Noctuidae; genus Eurois; species Eurois occulta. Next base: position 18,699,548 of record OX465497.1, read on the forward strand.
CGTCTACTATCCATCCGTCTTACGCTTTGTCACGTGTCCTGACGCGAGTGTCCTGACGCGAGTTTAAGATTTTATACCCATTACAGAACAATTTTTTTAAAGTGCTCAACGTCGCTAAAGAAGTTTTCACTTCAAAAATTCGTGTAAGAGCTCTTGCACGTTTATTCGGTGGGGCCATCGATTTTTTACCGTTAGGTATATATCTAAGCAAAAAAAAAAATGTTCAAATATTTCTAATTCTGTGCAATCTCCATTCATAAAATTAATATTTAGCCCGGACGTAACAAACAGCAAAATACCCACACAACAAAATACCTACACACACACACCATGTGATGGTGTGTGTACAAGCACAAGATATCTGAGCCATTTTTTTTTATTTTTCATTCAGAATTGAATCTCACAAACAGGTACAATGTTTTATTTAAAAAACGATATTATTATTATCAAGCTGGACATACCTCAGAATCATCGTCTTCTGGTCCAACATTCTCCACAAAATACTCCCGAGTCCGATTCCACACCTTGTAGAATGCTTAAAAGCTCATCCGTGTCCAGTTCTTCGTTCATGTCAATGACTTACTTATTTCTTTACTTATTAATAATGAAGCAATGAAAAGTGCATCAAATATTGGTGCAGACTGCACTATGACAAAGTGACCTTGACAGCCATACGTTTATGACGTCACAGAACGTCTTCTATTACTATCACGAATTAGCGCCCAGGGCACTCACAACCATAGACTTATAGCTTACAACCAATTATTTTGTAGAGATGGGAATATAATTATCGATAAGGATTGCCAACAACTATTTAAGTCCGGTTCGGCACCTATCCGACGGTCGAAATTCGTCCATTATCCCTTTGTTAAGTAGTTATCTAAATTCATATTTTACTGACTTCAAATTGTTTTCGATAATATATTTCTAAATATTTCAACGGGTGAAATCAAACAGTGTTAACTTTCGCGTCACATCACTGGCCGACTATATATGAAGTCCTTGGCGTTCTGGGGATATTAAAATTTTCGGAGTTTTTGTTTTTGCCAATTTTAAGACAATTAAGGGCTTCTTGTGTGGAAAAATAACAAAACAGGGTACTAGACAGTGCTTTTAAATAATAAAATGATAAGAAAAACCTGTTAAATAATGTAAATTTATTTTTATAACAAAGTTAAAATGAAGAGCTTCTAATGAAGTCGTGGCGCTGGTGGCACGAAAATCTGGAACTTCTATTGAAGTCCGTGGCGGTGAAAAGGTATGCTCAAGACACAACCTTCACTCCAACAAACAATATGTTGGCTTGTAGGATCTACAGAATTTTATATCTGGAAATAATTGTTTGTTGAAAATATCATGACCAGAATCTGATAACAGCTGTGATTAAAATATTAATTATTCAAAGCGAGTCGATTACTCTTTCAGTTTAAATAAAATAGAATCTAGTCACGGAAGCACTGTGTGGAACAACAGTCATTAAATGGCTTGTCGGTACCTACACAATATGTCAATTCCAATTAACTGAAGGACCAAATCGTCAAAGTTAGATAGTTCAGGATTGACTTCGCTGCAACTGGATTTCGACTCTAAATATCTATAACAACTATATTTTATAGATATTTAAAGCAAGATGCGTACAGTGGACCCAGAGCTGTGGTCCCGCAAGGTCAAACTCCCCGAGGTCCAGATGTCGCGGCACATGAGGTTCGGGCAGCAGCAGGCGTCCTGCGGGCTGGAGAACAGGCTCCGGCAGAGTCTGTGGGACGCCGCCGAGGAGTTCTGGCAGAACTGCTCGCTGGCAACCGCCAAGTTCTACCAGGTCGATCAGATGATTAAGTATGAGAGGTGAGTAAGAAGCAGTAAGCTGGAGACAAAAAATACGCTCTCTTTATCATGTGGGTGCTTTACCTTTCACAAATATAAAAGGAATTTGTGAAATGCGTTCCTAGGTTCTAGCAGGATCTAAGGCAAGAGTGTTATTTAATTCGCAACCAAGCTCATTTCCACCTAGGACCTAGAAAATACTCTTAGACACTGAAAGCCTTCAACCTTGCCATTGCGAACTCCTGCCATCGTGTCCGTGCTGGCCGTGTCACTGGTGGCGGGCTGGGCGCTGCTGGCGCATTACTAACTACTCCTCATAGATGGCGCCACGTGTTTGTACTGGTGGCGTCGCTGGTGGCGGGCTGGGCGCTGCTGCTGCAAGGCAGCGCTGCGCTGCTGGCGCGGCCGCCGCTCATCGTGAGCCTGCAGACCGACGACACCTCCATCATCAACTACAAGTTCCCGGCCGTCGCGCTCTGCAGCAACAAGGTCATCAGCAAGGCCACGTTGCAGAACTTCACCAGATACTTGTTTAAGTACGTGGCTTTGCTGCTCCACAAATTGGTTGATTAGATAGTTCACATCCTTATTAGTCAAAACCCTTATGTTTGCTAACCACAGTCTGAAACATTTCTCTGAAATATTTAAACGCAAATCATAATGCGTTTACCTTTGCTGAACTCGACGACTGAGCTGTTTGGAGTAACAAAGCTAGTTCAGACTTCTAGCATGACACACTCTCTGACTAATACGTGTCGTACGTATAGTCACAAAGTGTGTTCACATTGAAATCTGGATACGAAATTCTTATCTTTCAATTTACGTCACCCCATTACATTAAATTTAATAGTACAAACTTGTATGCTACGACGATGTCAGGTTCTGACGAGGTCTAGTTTCTATGACCTTACAATGTTTCTCTTCAGCCACCCCAGCAACAAACGATACGGGTACAAAGAGAGCCAGATAGAACAAAATCTGCTAGGTATGGGTGCGCTGCTGACCCTCGCGCTGCCGCCCGTGAAGGTGGGATTCGAGCAATTCTTCCACGAGGTGTACCCAAACTTCAATGTCACGGATATCATGTTCAGGGTATGATATCGACCTCAGTAGTAGTGGTACTGCAGTACTGCTGAGTTTTATTAAGAAAAAACAGAATAATGATTTGAAACATCCAATAAAACTGTATTGTACTTTTCAAGTTCCAATGCTTGTTGTAATTATCTGTATTAAAGAATGCAATATCAAAACATAACATCTCTGTAATCCCCGCAGGGGCAACCTGAGGTGTACCCATAGTACACCCATATTTTATCAGTTATGTTTAAATCCTATATATGAGGGGCGTGCCTATTACCATCGACCGGGCACAAATCCAGAGCCCAGGCTCTAGTTACGGAGAGAAACCCAATATCAGTTTACCCGATCTGTGAAGAGCTCATGCTAGTAACAGCGCATGCGGCCACTACAGCTACACTAATGAGGTATTCTTATAGTACTTGCTAAGTATAAGGTTTTATTCTCAGGATCGAAACTTATTTTTATGTGTCTTCTCCAGATGTCTGCGAACTGCTCGGCGATCCTGCAGCGCTGCAGCTGGCGCGGAGAGCTGGTCGCATGCGAGCGCCTGTTCGCGTCCCGGCTGACCGCGCTGGGATTCTGCTGTGTCTTCAACTCCAGATATCAGTGAGTCGAAGGGTGTCGTCCTCTTGTCTTAATCCTATTAATTTGTAACCGCCTCTTGCGTCGATACCTCTCCTTTTTTCAACTCATTAATCAGTAAATACCTCTGGACATATCATATACTTATTTCATCCATTGTTTATTTGGTGTTCCTGTCATTCTAAACATCCACATTGGTACTAAACATTTCTTACGACCTGTTCCTCACAAATATAGTTTGCAGGTGAAAGCTATCACCACTTCACTGTTGTCCTATTTAACCCACAGGTGGACTACCTATGTACCACTATAGTACAGAATGTTTAAATAAATAAATCATAACCCGGAGCCCGACGACTCCACGTTCCCATGTAATGTTCCCTTATAATGCCAAAAGAATACGCGCTCACGTGAGCGAAGCCGCGGGCACAGCTAGGATTTAAATAAATAAATCATCATTCAGAGCCCGATTTTACCCACTGCTGGGTATCGGTATGGGATTTTGTGCCAGCCTCATCTGAGTTTTATCGTTGATGGCCAGAATGCAAGGACTATTATCAATATTGAATGAGTTCTAACAAATCAAATGTCTGCCTCACATCTATCAGGCCTGCAGACGAGGACCGCGAGCCCGCCGTGCTGGACCTGATCGGGCAGGACTACGGGCTGGGCGTGGTTGTGCGCGAGATACGTGACGACTTCGCCTACGTGAGGCGACCAGCGTATGGCATGGAGGTAGATACTGTGGTGGTCATGTTAGTAAGAACGCTTATTTAAAGGGAAGATTTTTTCAAACTAACAAGTATAATAAATAAATAAATCAAGTATAACTAATTGCATGTATCTTTTAGTATTTCTCTCGGTATCGCAAAACTTTTCCATACTAGCGGTACATTAGTTGATACACATGATTGGCTAAAAACTAAATAGATAAACTTTATACATTAGATCTGAACCTAGTATTACTATTTACTGGCTGGTCATATAAATAAGAACGTTGAATAGTTTTTTCTTTTTTCAAATTTACTTAGAGAACACTGTGGTTTTATGTCACTATTCGTATAATTTTTGCGCCATTTAGTGCTGTAAAAGCCTTAAAGGTGATTGCTTCTTAAGATAACAATGGGGAAAAATAAAAGTTGTGTTAAATCTAGAAGGAAAGTAATAATAAAACTTCGGGAGAAGAAATTGGCCGTATAAAAAGATAGCCGATGCAGATGGTCGGCGACCATCTGCAATGCTCAAAAACGATAGTTTTCCACGCTGTGAAGCATTTTGCCACGTATCAAACTAATTCAAATTAATGTTCCGCGTGTACCTAAACAGAGAAAGTCATCTCGTCGAGATGATCGAAATATCGTTCGTTTGGCAAAACAAAATCCTTTTAAAGGGTCTAATGAGCTGAGAAAATAATGTTTTGGTGAAACAATCCTTCAGCAATCTCGGCACGCACTATTCGAAGGCATTTGGTAGAAGAAAAGTTGCACGGAAGGCTAGCAAGGAAGGTACCCATATTGAAACGGTGCCATAGGCAAGCCCGGCTTGCATTTTCAAGAAGATATGAAAACTGGAAAGTTAGACAGTGGAAAATGTTCTTTATTCTGACGAGACTAAAATAAACAGGGTAATGTTCTGATGGAAAACGAAGTACGACGCCCTCCGAATAAAGCATTCTACCCTAAGTACACAAAAAAGACATCAAAGCATGGTGGGGGAAATGTGAAAATTTGGGGGTGCTTTTCTGGACATGGTGTTGGACCTGTTAAGCTGATAGAAGGGAACATGGATCAATTCCAATGCAAAAATATACTGTAAGAAACAATGTTAACTTATGCTGAAGACGTGCTTCCGGTTATTTGGACATTCCAGCACGACAATGATCCAAAGCATACTGCACGCACCGTTTAGGAATTTCTCACATGGCAATCAGTTTCTGTCTTAGATTAGCCAGCTAATAGCCCAGATCTAAACCCAATAGAGAGTCACTGCCTCGCCGGTGTAAAGCAGTAATTAAAAACCGTGGACATGCTACTGACTATGAATTTAAGTTTAAAATGTATCAAATGGTTTTTTTTCTTTACGCACTTCACATTCATGTGATTTATTTAATCTAAGTTCCATAAAAAACAACTCTCGAGCAGTTTAATAAATCGTTGATAATTATTTGTCCAGCTTCATTACTACTTATTTGAATTTGTTACGATAGAGAATAAATACAATTTGTAAAAAAATTGTTAGCGGTTTTATTCTATATTCCTTATCCCGTCTGCTCTATTCATGCGGCTGTTTCATAACATAACTAGTTACTTCTGAGAAGGAACACATAACTACACATGACATGATTTAGATAAAAAAATCTGGAACTTCAAATCGTTCATAACTTTACTCGTATGACACAACTGTAAATCATAATAAACCAATGTGAACTCCAAGTTTTAAATGGTGTGGGTGGTGATGTAATAACGACGACTAGCCATGCTGACCAAAATCACGGAAATAACTTATCAGTCCTGATTGGTGTGTATTGTCAGTGCCCGACGTTGTCTGATCCGACATTCCGACCCCCGAAAGATGAAGAGGGGAAGAGAGTCAGGTAATGCTGACTGTGCTTACCTACACTGAGTTTGTGCAGTTGCTGTTATTCGAGGGTGACGAGTTCCCCCTGTTGGAGAGCGGCGACGTGCGCCTGTACCCACTGCCGCGCAACTCCTCCATCTACTTCGACATCCGCGCCTTCTCGCAGTACCCGTCCGACGAACTGCGATACTACACTGAGGAAAGGGTAAATACGAGTTTTTAATGTTATGACTTTACTTTAAATACCTCCACGACCTCCGTACTATTTCGTTTACATCCATCGGCACAGTGTTTTGAGTGCGTTAAATTGAGTTCTTCCATAAAACGTGATTTTTCACCCCAATAAAAAAAATTCCCGGCAATATTTTTTGCGTTACATAGTTTTATGTATAGAATGCTTGGTTGACTCGGCTTCATGAAAGGTCCGTTTACACCTTGTATAGACGTTTACACTACTTGAAGATGTGGAACACTCTCTATGTACCTATAATTTGTTAATCGGAAACTTGTTGGATAAGACAGAGTTACCGTACGTTACATGAAGAGAAGTTGCTATGCTTGGTTTTGTAGGCTGCGTGCCAGATCTACTATATCGATGGCATAGACAGACCATAAAAATGTGGTATGTGCATTATCGGCGCCTCACATATGCGAGGTTTAAAAGGTTTTTTAATGTTTTTAAACAAATCAAAACTAAAAATGTAATAATAACTATTTTGACTAGAATAATTTAATTAAAAAATCCTTAGAATCCACTTACTCAACAAGTGGATTCTAAAGATGAATAAATATTTTCTATAACATCATTTTCACATTAAGTAAACTTACCACACTTGGACTACTAGTCAACCTTTACGCTGGTTCACAGTGTGCTCTCCCCGTCAGTGCACAACGAAATGGTATGTTACCACGGTACCCCAAAGACAACTAAATTAAAAGAAAATAAATGATGTGTAACATCTGACATCTCACATTGGTAATAAGCAACAATAACATTTATTATTAAAAATGATTTTTGTTACATTACACACTTCCGTCCCTTTTCACGAAATCACTCCCACAGATTGCAGGAAACCGAGAAGAAAAGTGTTGCACATAAAAAATATATACTTACCTATCAAATCTATTCTGTGTCATCGATATCGTTGTTGTACAGTATTGTTGTGGGCACAGTTGGGGTGCTAGATGTGCGTACTATATGTGTTGTACAGCGCGGCTGCCGGCTGCACGGCGGCGGCATGTCCCACTGCCTGGCGCAGTGCCGGCGCGACACCGCAGAGGCGCTGTGCGGCTGCGTGCCATATCCTCTGCAGCCACAGTTCGTCCCGACGCGGGTGCCGACGTGTACGCTCAACGAGCTCGGTTGTCTCAACAAGCATAGAGGTGAGTACCTACTGAGTATCGGTCTAGTGATGGGCGGCTTAAACCGACCCCTCCCGCGATCCACATCGATTGTTACGGGAAAGCGCAAAAAACGCGATAATAATGTCTATTCAAAACCAGTGGCGTAGCTTGTCCTAGAGTAGGGCCCTGTAAAATTTTTTTGGGGGCCCTTTGAAGCCAAGTGCGGCGAAGCCCAAAACAAGGAGAAAATTATCAGTATTAAAGTAATGATTTTTGTAAAACAAGGAAAATAGCATCCTGACATCGCTTTAACTGTCATTCAGTTTCAGAGAATGTGTGAGTGAGCAAGGTAAACAAAAAAATGTGTAACTACGATCATGACTAGCATAGGCAAGCGAAGTGAGCTCGAAAAATTGGTGCTTTTTAAATGGCGATTGGCGAAGCCTACAACAAAGAGCGAGCGAAGCGAGCTCGAAAAATGTAGAGCTTTTTGGGCCTTGATAAGTTATATTTTCATTTATAAAAGATAAATGAGAATCAAGAAGAATCTTTGAGGTTTTGAGAAGATTTTGTGATTTTTTCCTCATCAGGGGCCCTTGTTACTTGGGGGCCCCGTATCATTGATACGGCTGATACGGCGGTAGCTACGCCCCTGTTCAAAACCCGCCCGCACCTTCTATCGCGCGATACCGTATATTAGGTATTATGAATGAGACTGTCATAAGCTATTGATAATCTTCTGTCAATTAGGTATTTGGAAAGTCGTTTTAGAAAAACGACACATTTCGAGCCACTCGTCAAGTATTGTCAGTCATGGCCTTTGTCTTGACAAACGTAAATGTTGAACAGAGAAGTTCCTGTACGTGTACCCGGGCCCCGACGCGGACGTCTCACTGAGTCGGGAGCTGCAGGATGCACTGGACTGCCCCGACTGCCTCGTGAAGTGCCGGCGCCAGCTTTTCTCTGCCGCCGTGTCCTACTCCTTCTACCGCAACAAGTCGCGCACCTTTCGGAACTTTCTCTCGTAAGTATCAGTCAGTATTTACGTGGTGTACTTATAGCTAGAATAATACGGAATTTGCCAAGAGCAGTGGGCTGTCTTTAACAGTATACCTATTATATCTGCTGTTGTGAACTCATTTCGTTATTATTCCCTAAATTGCATAACAGACTGCCAATTATGATCCTCCAAGATCTGTCTTGTTTCTCCGACGATGACATGTTGAGTTATTCCGTTCTAGTATGGTTTACTTTGGTTGCCGTTTACGTTTTCAAAGAGAAGCTCGTCTGAAATGTTTTGATTGCAAAATATGAATTATATACACTTTCTCTCTTGTAAAAATGTACATATTTATGTGAATAAACATTATTATTATTCCGTTTATTCATTTTTAAACATACTATTTACATTTTTAAATATTCAAACATAAAAAAAAACATTTAAAAATATAAAAATAGTAGCCTACCACTACCAGCATCGGGAACAGGGTCCGAGCTACCGATGCGATGGTCAGGGCTCTTGAGAGAGGCACCTCCTAACAATACGCGCCGTGTCCGTGTGTTATTATTATTCCATAGTTTATTAGATCGTGGAGTATGTCCGAGCGAAGACCAGCTGGACCTTGAGGGTTGAGAAGTTGGAGTCGCACCACAACACGAATTTCAAGTCGTTCGTAGTGCGAGTTCCGACCCATCATATTGAGACCTTCCTCAAGGAAGAGTTTTGGCCGAAGGGTGTCATGTTTCGGCGTTTCCGCGGAAGGCTACGCGACACCACGCAGCGCAACACGACGCCGTCACTTCGTGTACAATAATAACATCTGTTTTCTGGTTTTTATAAATATGTATGACTAGCTTCTGCCCGCGACTTCGTACGCGGATCCCGTTGCTTATGCCAGCGACAACGGGGTCGTCAAAATCGAAAATTTGAAACGTCTGATGTAGAATTCTAAGGCCCGGGGACGGGAAAACAACGGGATGAGCGAGACGATTGGAGTCGTTCCAGATCATTCATTTTTGTATGTCAACAGGAAATGCCCATCAGACTAAATAACTTTTGCTAAGACGTCATTCCTTAATTTGTTATAGCGCTGCTTTGGAGTTCCACAGCAGGTGTTCCAGATCTTCAAATTTATTCTCACAGCAGAAAATGCTCTTCACGTGGAATATTTTTAGCTATGGCACCATTTTTATATCTCTTATACTGTAGCTGGTCTGTTGCGGTTCTGCATCAGGTATTAATTTTCCAAAATAAATTATAGCCTTTATGTTGCCCAGACTATACAACTAAAAACTTTTCTTCCCGTTACTCCGCAGCAGATCCCAAGGGTACACTGAATTAACTTCTCTCTCTTCATGCTGTACTCCAGCAATCATTTCTCTCTCACTTTCTAACTGATTATGAATATTTTGTTGTGTGTGTGTTCGGGACAATGTATGATAATCTCAAGCAGTAGTTAGTCGCGCATCACGTTCATCACTCGTTTCAAAAGACCTGTTAGTAGATGTGCGAATTCGCTGAGAACTCAGCGTGATTCTGTATCGGTAAACGTTTCTGACTCGCGAGACAATGCATGTCGCTCACGATCAGCAGACAGTCGCGCATCACGTACTGCACTTGTCTCTAGAGACCTAGCAGCAGATGCGTAGATACGCTGAGAACTCAAGCGCAATTCTCTATTCGTGAACGTCTCCGACTCGCGAGACAATGCGTGACGTTCACGATCAGCGGACAGTCGCGCATCATGTTCCGCACTTGTCTCTCGAGACCTATAAGCAGATGCGTAGATACGCTGAGAACTCAAGCGCAATTCTCTATCCGTGAACGTCTCCGACTCGCGAGACAATGCGTGACGTTCACGATCAGCGGACAGTCGCGCATCATGTTCTTTACTTGTCTCTAGAGACCTTGAAGCAGATGCGTAGATACGTTGAGAACTCAAGCGCAATTCTGTATCCGTGAACGTCTCCGACTCGCGAGACAATGCGTGACGTTCACGATCAGCGGACAGTCGCGCATCATGTTCCTTACTTGTCTCTAGAGACTATAAACCTTAAACTAACTATTTTATATCTTACAACTGTTTACAACGTTATACAAACATAATTGAAATAGGAACTTAGTCTTCGATAGCTACCAGTATAATTTAATTCAGAAATAAGTGAAATAGGTAAATGTTTAGCTATCACAATATTGGGGCGGTCTTTTTTAAGCGACACGCCCGTACAGGACGGGGGCGGACTACCTCTGGAACAGCATCCTCGGATTGGGGAACTATCACCTGTTCCTCAAGACTGGGTACATTACTGAGAGGTACTGATCCAGAAGCAGATGTAGACGGCAACTCAACGGTAGTCGCGGTTCGAACCGGACTGAACTCCCTCACGCTCCGAGGGCTTCGAGTCTCTCCGGGGACTGACGCTGGCTTCGTCACCTCGGGATTGTCGGGACGTTCCGCATCAAGAGAACTCCGTTCGGATGTGCTAGTCGGACAACTCAATGAGCTTCGCGATCGCTGTCTTAACTGGTCAATGTGTCTATGGCTTTTCTTGCCTGAACAGTCCATTACTTTATAATCTGTAGTACCCATTTTGTCTACTACCTGCCCCGGACTCCATTTTTCATTTCCCCTATATTGTCTCATCCATACTTCCTCTCCTATCTCTAAAGAACGTTTGACGTCCGTTCCTGCTTTCTGTTGTCGTTCCTGAGCCTTTCTGACTTTATTTTCTATATCTGGTTTTAGTGCATCTAATTTGGTGCGTATATTCCTACCTAGCATCAATGTGGCTGGACTTTCCCCTGTTGTACAGTGTTCCGTATTACGGTAATGCAAAAGGAAGGTATTTAAAAATAAATTAATGTTTTCTTTTTGTTTATAAGCTTTTTTTATAATTCTTTTAACCGTACGCACTGCATTTTCTGCAGCCCCATTCGATGCTGGGTGGTACGGAGCAGAAAAAACGTGATCTACACCCTGACTAGCCAAAAAGTCTGCCATTTCCTTGCTCGTGAACGGTGGTCCGTTATCTGAGACTATTTGTCTCGGTAAACCCCATCTAGAAAAAACTTCGGTAAGCTTTTCAATGGTAGAACTAGCCGCCGTACTAGGCACAGGAAATACTTCTAACCATTTAGTTCTAGCGTCAACCATAATTAAATACATTTTTCCGAAAATAGGCCCTAGAAAATCCAGATGCACCCTCGCCCACGGTCTCGAAGGCCAGGGCCACGGCGTGACCGCGTGCCGCTGCGGCGCGTCCGCCTCCCCCGCGCACACCGCGCACTCCCTGCACGTAGCCTCAATCGCCTCGTCTATGCCCGGCCACCACACATAACTCCTAGCTGACGCCTTCGTCTTAACTATGCCCATATGAGGTTCATGTAATTCCTGTAGTACCCTGGCTCGACCACTTGCAGGAATCACTACCCTGTGCCCCCACATCACGCAGCCTAGCTCTTCGTACAGTTCCTTACGGCGGTTAAAATACGGCTGTAATTCTCGAATATCATTATCCGTTGGCCACATATCACGAATATAATTTAAAACCCTACCTAACATTGGATCTACCATAGTTTGTTGTTTAATTGTATTATAATCTAATAGTAATGCATTCTGTGCAAAATGTAAATACGTTTGCTCGGGGACCCGCAGTGACTCATGGCTACTGCACGGAACCGGCAGTCTCGACAGGCCGTCCGCACCGTTTTGTTTAGTGTTTACATATTCAATATCGTACGTATAGGCAGATAAAATAATTGCCCAGCGTTGTAATCTACTCGCGGCCATCGCTGGTACACCGTGTTTTGGTCCAAATATACTTACCAACGGTTTGTGGTCAGTTCGCAAGACAAAACGTCGACCATAAACATACTGATGTAATTTTTGTAAACAAAATACGATAGCTAACGCCTCCCGATCTATTTGTGAATAATGTTTCTCGGCGTTATTCAACGCGCGTGACACATACACTACCGGGCGGTCGCGGCCGCCGGCGCCCGGCTGTGTGAGCACACCGCCTATGCCCCGCGCACTCGCATCGCATGTCAACACTAACGGCTTGTTTGGATCATAATGAGCTAATACCTCTGCGCCTACTAATATTTTTTTAACTTTTGCAAACGCTTTTTCGCACTCCGCACTCCATTTCCAATTAACCTCTTTTTTTAAAAGTTCATACAGTGGTGACAAAATAGTACTCAAATTCTTAACAAATTTAGCATAAAAATTAACTAAACCTAAAAAGGAACGCAACTCTGAAATATCGGTTGGCCTGGGTATTTTTATTATTGCTTTTATTTTATCTGAATCTACTTTAACCCCATCTTTTGATATGACATAACCTAAGTATTTGACTTCGTTAACCATAAATAAACATTTACTCCCTTTTAGCTTCATACCGTGACTTTGTAACCGCTGGAACACTTTTTCTAACGTTTCCAAGTGATTATCCTGTGTTCCCGCCGTTCCGATGATGATATCATCTAAAAATACTTCTACCCCCGGAATACCACTAAGTAAATTCGACATAATACGCTGGAAGATGCCCGGACTAGAAGACAACCCAAACACAAGTCTATTGTACTTAAAAAGACCTCGATGTGTGTTTATTACAGTTAAATCTTTAGTATTATCCAATTCAATCTGGTTGTAAGCAAGGGACAAATCAATTTTTGAGAAATGACTAGCACCGTTTAAACTCACTAACAAATCCTCTATCTTGGGTAACGGATATCTATCGACCAGTAAGACAGGATTTAAAGTTATTTTGTAATCCGCACAGATACGGAGTCCTCCGTCCGCTTTACGTACCGGTACCAAAGGCGTCGCCCAGTCCGAGCACTCGACGGGCTCGATGATGCCCGCGCGCAACATGGCGTCCAACTCCGCGTCGACCTGATCCCTCAGAGCGTAAGGCAGCGGGCGCGCGCGGCAAAACACCGGCCTCGCGCCCTCCCGCAACCGGAGCGTTGCCTTGCCGCCTGTGTACCGCCCCAGTCCCTCGCTGAACAATTCTTTATACCTGTTCAACAAACAATCGACAGTATCAGACATTTTGTGTACACTATGGTTAATCTCTTGTTGAAATGGAGGTATTTTAATACCCAATTCTATTAACCATTGCCTGCCCAGCAAGGAAGTTGTACCCCCGTCTATCACAAACAGTTCTAGATATTTAATTTTATCTTTGTATTGAACTTTCGGTCTTATAACCCCTAGTGGTTTTATATTGCTACCATCATAAAATTTTAACACCAAATTAAATGGCTTAATTACTCTATTGTTAAAAAGTTTATCATATGTTTTCTTACTGATGCATGAAATTGCCGAGCCTGTGTCTAGCTCCATTTTTAATGTTTTATCATCAATCAGTAATGATAAACTCACCGGGTTGTAGCCGCTCAAACATAGTTGATGAAGTTCTTCCTCAAGCTCGTCCGAACTGGAGTCTTCCGCTCCTGCCCTCGGATGGTTGCTCGTGGTGGCATCCACGTGGTTCACTCCGCGCCTCTTCCCTCTGCCACTGTTCGCCTCCATCCGCGGACAAACCCGCCTCAAATGTCCGCTTTGTTTGCATTTGCTACAAACAAAATGCTTATAGCGGCACTCCTCCTTGCTGTGCCCGCGCCAGCCGCACGCCGTGCAGCCCCCCGCACCCTTCTCGGTGTCCCGCGCCGCACGCCCGTGGTTCGTTCGTTGGTCCGCTGCATTGTCCGCAAACTGACCGCGCCCACGCTTTTCCCGCAACGTGTTCACGATTGCCGATGCCTCCGCCGTCACTTTCTGTTCCACGACTGCCGCATCCCGCTCGGCCGCCTCCAGCCCAACCGCCAATTTGACTGCCCCTGAGTACGTCAAACTGTCTTCCGCAAACAACCTTTGCCTGATGACGTCACTCTTCACTCCGCACACGAACTGGTCGCGCAAATTCTCCTCCAAGTTTGCACCAAACTCACAAGTTTTCGAGAGTTTCTTTAACTCGGTCAGATATTGTGTTACACTCTCGTCGTCTTTCTGTCTTCTTTGTCTGAACCGATACCGTTCCGCCATGACCGCAGGTTTCGGTTGTAGGTGATTTTTCAAAATCGTAACGGCCTCTTCGTACGTTAAATCCACTGGTTTCCTTGGATTACACAGCGTGCTCAGTAATTCGTACGCCTCATCACCCACGCCCGTGATCAGCATCGGCAGCCACATGTCCTTCTCGACCTTATTGACCTTGAAAAACATCTGCAACCGCTCCTCGTACAAAGTCCAGTTGCCTGACTTCACATCAAAATCGCGAATCTTCCCGACTTTGCCGACCGACATTTTCCTCGAATAATTACAGACGAACTTCAATGATTATTATATCGCCCAAATAGTGATCCTCGTCGCCACTGAAGTGTCGGGAGTAATAAATAAAAGGACGTCAACTTGTAGCGAGCGTATAATGCGAACTAAACTGTTACAATGATGTAGGCTTATTTATACGTGACCTTACTTACTAATTTTCTTATGTGGGTAAACCCAAATATATTACAGAGACCTTGAAGCAGATGCGTAGATACGCTGAGAACTCAAGCGCAATTCTCTATCCGTGAATGTCTCCGACTCGCGAGACAATGCATGACGTTCACGATCAGCGGAGAGTCGCGCATCACATTCTTCACTGGTCTCTAGATGTAGATGCATAAATACGCTGAGAACGCAAGCGAGCTTCGCGACCCATCAAGTCTATCCTGACGCTCTTCGTTAGATTCTTGGGATCTTATGATCCTCAATCTTTTAGCTCCTTTGGAACGTTGGGAAAGATTTGACTTCTTTCTAGGCATGGTTATAGTTTTATTCTGAAAATACCTGATCAATTAAAATCTAAGTGACTGCTCCCCTGCGTTATCGGGTAGGCTATCGTGTCACGAAAATAAATGGAAAAGGAAATAAATGGGAGTTTTAGCCAGTAGAGTCAAATTTTCAATGATTCATAGAATTTTCATCGAAAATCAGTCCTAAACTGTTACCGCCTCACCGCGTGGAGGTACTCCCAGCTTATGTTATTTTATAATTACACAGTGAACTCTTGGAGTTCCACAACAGGTGTTCCAGATCTACAATCTTTATACGTCAACAGAGAGTGCTCATCAGGCTGAACAACTCTTGCTAAGACGTCATTCCTATATAGGTTATAGTGTAGCTGGGCTCTTGGAGTTCCATATCAGCTGTTCCAGATCTTCAAATTTTATACGACAACAGAGAGTGTTCATTAGGCTGAGCAACTCTTGCTAAGACGTCATTCCTATATATGTTATAGTGTAGCTAGGCTCTTGGAGTTCCACATAAGCTGTTCCAGATCTTCAAATTTTATACGACAACAGAGAGTACTCATCAGGCTGAACAACTCTTGCTAAGACGTCATTCCTATATGTGTTATAGTGTAGCTGGGCTCTTGGAGTTCCACATCAGGTGTTCCAGATCTTCAAATATATTCTCTTAGCAGAAAATGCTCATCACGTGAAACAATTTTTGCTAAGGTACCATTTTTGTATCTCTTATAGTTTAGCTGGTCTGTTGCGGTTCTGCATCAGGTGTTCAAGTTTCCAAGATAAATTATAGCCTATGTGTTGCTCAGACTTTATACCTATACAACAAAACAAAAATCATTCAAATCCGTCAAGTAGTTCCGAAGATTAGCGTGTACAAACAAACAGACAAACAGACAGAATTTTTTTTTTGGTTTCGTGCTCTATTACTGTTTCTAAACCCCCCTCAATTATCATTTTTTTAATATATTCAATGTACAGACACAGTTTTTTTACTGTTTTATTATATGTATAGATAATATAGTCTATAAGGTATACCTATATGGTATGGGTCTTTGTTACCTGAAATAAATGATAGATTATATTATTTATTATTATTATTTCTCCTTTCCAGTGCAAACATATCGCTGGCGAATTCGACGACCATCCGACTGTTCTACAGCATTGACCATCAGGAGTGGTTCCAGGTTGAGTCTTTAGCGCGCGGCTCGGAAATCTTCTGTACGTTTGTAAATCGTTGCGTTAACATAATTATGTCTATCGTCCACGACGTATCTTACTAATGCATTTATTAACAAAACTAGTTTGTGATTGGTGGCGTTTCGCTTGTGACATTTTGGCACTACTACTCCGTGGTGACTAAGGCATGCTGCCGCAACATTATTTCGAACAAGTTCACTCTGATCGATTTATCTGTGTCGTTTACCGTTAAGAAGATAATCACGTATTTAGTTTGGCGTAGGTAAGTGGACAGTACAAAAATAATAATATAAATAAATCGTGTTGTATTTACTTATAATAATAAAATGTTCGTTCGTAAGCCGAAAAAGTAACCAAATTCCGTATACCTAACAAATATTTATGTATATAGTCCCTTTAAAATAGATGGACAAATTTTAACACAGCGTTCAGTGCGTCTAACCAAAGATATCCAAGCAAAAAAAACACTGATTAAAGATTGAATACCGTGGTAACCGTTTTCGCGTCGGTGTCCCTTCCACCCCGAATAAAAAAGTTATTAGTCTAAACAAATATATAAAATTGAAAAATCTGTTTGTAATTTCTTTCGGGTACTTAGAACATTTTATTTTAAATTTTTGTTTGTTTGTTCCGGCTAATCTCCGAAACGGCAGCACCGATTTTGACGCGACTTTTACTGACAGATAGCTGATGTTATAATGCTGCGGTAATGGCAATAATTATGGTTATAATTGAAAGAACAACTAGGTGTAGCCACGATTTATGACCAGAATTATACAAAGTCAATCAATATGGCATATGACGGTAGACAATAGCTCCGATGGCGGTCTTTTTTCACATACCTATTATCATTAGTAACATCAACATTAGTGTAACCATACCACTTCACGCGGTAATTTAGGCCGTACATTAATTCCATAATTATTGCGGTAAACGGGCGGTAGACGGTAAGGTAGTGTGGCCGCAGCATGAAGAGTAACTTAGCTCCATTGTCCAGAAACAGAATTAGGGTTCTAAGAATTGTAAGGCTTAAAATTGTTAACAAAGTCCGATTCAAATAAGGAAGTAAGTAATTTTTTTATACTTAATAATTTCACGCGGTCATTAATAGTTCATTAATAAAGCCAGAACTAACGCAACTACAGTATAACGGGCTGGTGTCCGCAACTCCACGTCCAAAGTGCGTATTTTGCGTACGGAACGCATCTACAGTAATACGATTGTGGCGCCCGCCCGAAAAACTTGTGTCTTAATAAACACTAATCATTGCCCCTACCTTTTCAGATTGGTCTAATCTAATATTTGATGTTAACTCTTACGTTACAGTAAAGCTAAGCACGCAATGGATGTTGGTGACTGGCGTGTCGATCCTCAGCTGCTCGGAGCTCATCTACCACGCCAGCTTCAGATGGCTGCATCACTTTATACGACGCACCAGGATCGCCAACATGCAACCAGTAGCGTCATCTATGTAGTGCTTTATGAACTAATTGTGTGTGATCAGCGCCATCTAGTAGTAAGGTTGTTGGAAAATAAGCCGAATAGTTCCAAATAATAAAAAAACGTTACAGATGGCGCAGTAAGTTTTTAATTTGGGCTTGACTGTGTGTAAAATTGTTTTGATTAGAGTTTCATAAGCCTCAAGAAATCTCAAGTTTCTTTATTACAATAGGGCTCGTGTGTTTATGGTGTTATGATTATGATGATGATGATGATGAGATTTGTTTACAAACCTTGATGTTGTTACTTAGGATATTTTTTTTAAGTAATGTAATAGTAATCTTTATATATATAATTCTTCTGTGAGTGTGTATGTCACTGAACTTCTCTCAAACGACTGGACCGATTTTGATGAAATTTTTTGTGTGTGTTCAAGGGGATCTGGGAATGGTTTAGATTCACAAAAAATAGGGTAGGTAGCGTAGGTAGGGTAGGTAGGGTAGTAGGTAGGAAAACATGCATTGCAACGCATGCCGGGCACAGCTAGTAAAATTATATAATTAATGAATGACATAAATACCCTAATATTACCCTGTATTTGCTATAGTTGAATATGTAACGATTACTTAATGTAAAATTTATTATTTTTATTGTAACAAATATTTATGGCTTAAAGAACTTCTGTTGTATGTTTCACCACATGTACCTACCCATATTCATGCAAATGCATGAAATGATTTTTGATTTGATTTGATTTGATTTGATTGTTAATGTATTAATATTAATGTCAATGTTTCGAATGTAGGTAGCGCAAAATAAAAAATACCAGCGTAGCTAAAAAAAGATGCTCTAATTGTGAAAGTAAGCTGTTCACGTAGATTATTCAGCAAGCGGTGTTTTTGTCGAAAGTTTAATAATATTTCACCTCAATTCCCAAACATAATTAGGCCATAAGTAACGAGTGGCATGTGACACGGCAGGCAGGCGGACAGGCAGACAGGCCGGCCGGTGGTATCGCCGCCATACATCAGATGGAACACGCCTGTGTGGGCGTGTGGGCGAGGCTGCGGTGGACTGCTGGTAGTGGCACACGATAACGTGACACGCTCGAGCTGACATCACAATAAATACTTGCCGAACTTATTGCACTTGTAATGTTCAGTTTATTGAGCTCTAGATGAGCTTTGTGGTCTATTTGACTGCTAGGGATCTAACTTTCAGGGATTATTAAAAGTACTTACTCTTGTCTAGAATATTATAATGGTGTCATATCTAGATAAGAGAGTACCTATCCACCTGTCTGAGCCGAAAACGACGAATTTTGACGATTAGGCAAAAAGTAAAGACCACAAAGAAAATAAAGAATTTAGCTTTGTATAAGGAGGACGCCCTAATCTCATCACTTTCGGGATGCGGAGAACATTTCCTCTCCGTCAGTGCTCGTCGGCATGTGCACAAGCTCTACTTAATACTTAAATATCTCACTGGTAGGAAGTACGCCATTCAGTGAGATTGATAGCTGCATGGACTGCCATTGCATCGAACGTACGATCCAATCTGTCAAAGTAAGCGGGAGCTAGTACCAGCACCAGCCAGCTCTAAAAAATCTAGGAATTTTGATAGGAATTTGTTTTGGCACTGACATTAAAACTATAACGAATGAAATGTCAATAAACACATTCAAAGCCGCATAGTTTTAGAGCATTATATGTTATTATAAGCTAATCTGCAGCTGCATCGTCTCTTCAACCTTCACCGGATAATCTCCATTTCAATTTGCCTAACCACGATATCTTAGAATGCAATTAAAATGGCCGCGCAGGCAGTTCTAATTAACATCTTTAATAAACCGGCGCCGATAGGGAACTCACTGGCAGTACTAGCAGTACCTTTGACTGTATTCAATGGGTTTATGAAACGTACTTATAAAAGAAAAATCGTGAAAATCGTGAAATTGTGAATCGTGTTTGAATCGTCTTCGTGTAAATGAATAATAGTCATTAATTACTTACATAATTATCGATGGCTTGACTGCTTAAGTTCACTCAGAAGTTTGTGATCTTATGAGACGATTTTTTTAATCCTATTTTAGTTTTTTTTTTTTGTTTAATTTAATGTACTACTTTATCAATATCCTTTAAATGGCTTTGGAAGATTTAGGCAGAGGCACGGTTGAATGGTTACAGATAATATACAATTACTTATTTACCTGCGAGGTGTACACACGCACGGTCCCGCGTGTTAATCCTCAGTGACGACTGTGACGAGGGTCCGATTTGAAGAATTATTAGAAAATATATTTATTTAATAACATATGACATCACGCCTGTAATCTCCGAAGGGTGAGACAGAGCTCAGTTGTTATGTAGGTACCCTTAAGTACACCCGCTTGTGCCATCGGGGCGAGCCCATTGCCAACAATGGGACACTAATTAATGCAGACTCCGGGATGGTAATAAAAAAATCCTGGTATAAAAACCTAATATTACTTTGCCGGACTCGAGAGTCAAACCCAGTACCAGGACCACGCTCAGCAGTAAGGTTTGCAACCACGAGTCCCACGAAGCTGTCATATTTTTAATCTGCCGCGAAACATTCAATTTCCAACGGCTAAGTATGCACACTTCGTGCATCACCCACTCGGAAACCAACAATCATTTACATATTACTTAATTAAAACCTTGAAAGAGACCAGAGTTCACCTTCAGATATTATATAAGAGAGCCGAATTGTGCCGAGCACTTCCGAGTACTGCCGACTGGTGTCGACCCGGTGGTGGTGGTCACACTCGAACCGGGTCAAGGAGCTGGACTCAGAGTTGAACAAACTCAACATCAACTCAGACTGAACTAAACTCTACTTTGACATACGTTTGAACTGAGTTAAATATTTGTATTTAACGAGAATTTTGTTAAAAGGTTTTGTCAATGTTTGGTTATTTTTATGCATTTTCTGAGGTTGATGTTGCAATAGGTATACATAAAGCACTATAGCAGACTGACCCGTACATCATGATCGTGGGCTTTGGTAGTGACATTCATATTGGGGAACTGAATGTCTAATTACTGTGGTTTATGGCAGTGATTTAGCAAGTCATAGTCAAAGACAAAATAATTAGCAACCTCTTGTGAGTGAGCCAGCAGTTTGAACACTGGCCCAGGATGTAATGACGTCACGTATAAACCTACGAATTATGTACACATGTACTTATGCAGAGAGAAACCTATTAATTAAAATTAATTACCAGATGATTGAACGGATTACATGTAATCAAATTCATCACGATGACGACGACGCATTGACGTCGACACAGAATTCCAAGCCTCATTATGCAAATTCGTCTATAGCTTAACATAAAAACATTAGTTTTAAACTGTCACTATAAGATGCTATAAAATGTTTGAATTGACGATGTTTTTTTTCTGTCAATATTATTCAAGATATTTTATTATTATCGTTTTACAGGTCTTCCTGGGCTACCCACATCACCATTCACATTACATGTTTCTTGACTTGGGCATCAATTAAAGTATATTAGAGTACCTATACAAACAGATTATTATTACAGACTCATGTCACTGAAGATTTACTATGCTAATAGACACAGAGGATTGGGACGCTTTACTAGTACTTACTCAGGTCTGTACCTACGTCTAGCTAGTGTGATCTGGACACCTAGGCTGTCTGGACGATTCTGGCATACAATACTCGTGAAATTCTAAGGATTATATGCGAAATCCCCCGAGGCAGAATCTCTTTGCTTTCAATTACGTAAACATACCCTCCGCGTCCGTCGCGTCGCCTGCAGCTGGGCCGGCGGCTAAGCTTTAGAACCAGCCTCGTCTGCACATTGTGGGGAATTTAATAAGGTGCAGTGCAAATACCGTCCGGCCGGAGGGACTGCACCGTTTGCATCGGTAGGTACATGTTCGCCGAACAGGGGAGATATTACTTATTTATTCACACACCTTTGATAAAGCACATGGAATACTGACCCTTGTTCTAGTACAAGATTTAATCTTCATAAAGTATGTCTTTAGTTACAGTTTCCAATGTATAATACGGTAGGTACTACATTACAAGCCTACCTGGTTGGTATCTTTTAGTTTTACATCTGGCAATACATGGTGTAAACGGACCCTACACGAAGCCGTCAACCAAGCATTCTGTACATCAATTATTGCCGGGATACGACCTTATTTTTCGGGTGACAAATCACGTTTTACGGTAGGACTCAATGTAACGCATTCAAAAAATACTGGGTTCTTAGAGGTATTTAAAGTAAAATTGTAACATTAAAAACTTGTTTTTAAAAAAAAAACTTGTAATCAAGTTGAAACTTTGACCCCCAATATCTCCGTAACTAGAAGGTTCCCAGGTATGGTCTAAAACAAGAAAATGATCGCAATGACGGAGAGGACAAGAGCCATTCGGCTTCGTTATGCCTTTATTTACATTTTGCACGTACCGGGGCGAGGCGGTAGGTAGCCTAAGTATCAAAACTATGTATCTGATTAATTACATGACAAAACATGACGCCTGTAATTCCCGAAGGGTTAGGCAGAGGTCGCAGAGGTGAACCTAATAGTACACCCGCATTTCGCCAGCTATGTTTAAGTCCTATTTAAAAGGGGGCGAACCTATTGCCATCAACCGGGCACAAATCCAGACTCCGTGGCTGCTACTGAGAAATTCCTGATGGAAAAACACAATAACAATTTGCCCGACCTTGGAAATGAACCCAGGACCTCATGCTCAGCAGCCGCGATTGCGACCACTAGAGCAACGAGGCCGATTAATTAATTGTTGTGAAATACTATACAAACTGTGGGCGTTTAGTTACACAGCGTGACAGCGTGTAAGCAGGAAACATGTACCGAATATATTATTGAAACATAAAAACATGAACAGCAGTATGTTATCGATGACGCGGCCGCCATACATCATGCAGATACCCGACATACTTCATCCTCCACTAACATTACTCATCTCTATCTCCTCCCATACATACATACAGACGGATACATACGAACGAAACACTACATTAGTATACATTTGATATTTGAATAACTCTGATTGTTGCAAATATTTATTAACCTTGACTAAAACTTACATAGTATGTACACACGGAAGCTGCTAATATTTACAATATAAAAATAAAAACCCGAATATTGCACAAATTATTAACCAACACCAGTTTATTCTAGATTTATGATCTATCAAGATTATAAACAAAAGACTGGGTAATTAACTCAAATACGTCTTGAATTGAATCCTTTGTTATCACAACAGTTTTAGCCTATTTTTTGTAATATTGAGCCAGGAAAATCAGATAGCACAACGGAAGGAACACAGGTATGCAACCGAATATTGAAATTTTTATGGAAATGTACTGCTTTGGCACGTCAAAGATTGAGGTGGTGTCGGTCTATGTTCAGCAGAGTGCTGGCTAGACCAAAGCGAGTTCTTCGTCTTGTTAACAATCTTTTAACATACTTATTACAATAAAGATGTGTATAAAGAAACTAAGACTGTCTGTCGTTGATATTGACAGGATCGTTAGGTGTGTCGACATCGCCGCCGCCGCTCGCTCCCGAGTCGCAGCTGCCGGGAGGGACTGGCTCGCCTATGATCGCTGGTATCACCTGGACAAACAAGCAGCGCATTGCAGTCAATTGAGTCTTCTCCGTTATAGACGGGACTCTACAATCTACGTGATGGTTTAATTAAGCGTCGTTTCCATAATCAGCCAACTGCTTGGCAGTCGGAGTTATTTGATTTCATAACATGTTATAGGGAGGATGGCGTCGGCTACTAGCCCGCCAACTTTAATATATTATTCTACTTAACCTTTGGAGTAATCCGGGAGCCAGTTACGACACTCACAATGGTGGTGGAAAGAAAGAAAAAGTATTTATTCGCTCTTTTTTGTTTTGTCCTTTGTACTCCTGTGTAAAACGAAAAACGAGCGAAAGAATTATAGGAAGCTTTTTTTGGAAATATTGTCAAAAGTCAGCAACGTGGATAAAAAGACAACGGGAGCATTATAGAACTGTTGAAAAAAATTGGCAATAACTGGCAAAGGAACCCCTTTCACAAGAATTTGGAGTTGTCGCCAATGAATAGCAAAAGGGTCGCATTTGATTTGAACCCTTTTTTACTACGCAATGTCGGAATCCGATACCTTATATTTATTAGCGAGTACACGCGTTTACAATTCACATCTGTTCTGTCTATCCCGCTGGGGATTTACAGCGTGACCCGACACGCCGGTAATCCTTTATTTGTCACGTCTGTCAATTTATTTATTTACGATTTATTATTACTGGCAACTCTGGACGTACCTACACTCGTAATGTACCCCTGTCTATCCTTTGCACAAATCGCGCCATGTTTTTGGGCTTATTCGGGATAAAGTACCTACTTTATTACAGGCTTTTATTGAGGAATGGAGTAAGACAAGCTCAAATTTAAAGCGTTTTTATGAAATATACCAGTAACAGGCACTTTTCAAATGTCAAAAACAGAAAGATGAAGCTTCAGTCGAAGTAAATATGAAAGTACCTACTGCAATTTCGTATTACAAAGCGAGCGAGCGATTCTCTAGAAGAAACGGGAAATGAACTGATGAGCGAATGAATGCGGACGAAAAACTTATGAGTAGGTAGGTACTAGGCATGCCTTTTAAGTTCCGTTGTTTCCATATTTCCCGGCAATTTTAAATTTGGAACTGTTCTATATTAGAATGTGTTTAAATTTTGAATCTCAAAACAGTTGAAAGTATTAGGATTAATGCTATTAATGTTTAGTCACAGCGTCGATTGGAATCTTTCAGGTTACGTACGAAAATGAATCTTTCTAAGGAAAATGTTCGTGCAGTAATTTTCTACAACTTTAGAAGAGGCCTGACACGGGCTTTAGTGCTTTGAAGAGCTAACATCTGTGTTCAGTGATGAAGCCCCATGTCTGCGGACTTTCGAATGCTGGTATTTAGAACTCCAGCGTGGGCATAATAGTGTTAGTGACAAATCTCGCGAAAGACGCCCAAAATCCGCCTTCACTGAAGATAACATCATTACTGTGAGACAACAAATTCTCGAAGATCGTCATGTGACGTATCGAGATACCTATAGAGGCTCTATTAGGAATCTCAGGGCATCTGCAAACGACAAAACTTAAAAGGCATGCCTCGTAAGATAAAAACATGTGATTTCGTCTACTTTTTTTAGACTAAGCTAGTCTTTATCTATCATAGTGATTGTATAGAGTCTTTCTCACCGTTTTCGGCCACGGAGGCCAATCTCAATGGAGACTGTCCATCGACGCACACGCAACAAATAAGATTTATTGCTAATGCACAAGAGTGTGCCCAAACAAGTGCGCGCTCTCTTCCCTCACTCTCATAATCCTATGGTTCGCCAATCTGACGTCAATATGACCAGGAGAGATCGAGGGACCAACTGCTTATAGCGAGCTATTTTTCATACATTGGGTCAACGTACCCTAGCCTAGTACCTGTTGTCCGAGCGTGACGAGGATCTGCGCCACCTTCTTGATGGCCTCCAGGTCCTGGGAGGAGGGCAGCGAGGGCAGACCGAGACGAGCAGCGTCTTGCAGGCGGGAGGGATGCGCTCCCAGGCGGGAGGTCAGGTCTGACACCAAGGTTAGAGGGTGTGGGGAGTCTGACTGGAGGGGCTGTGGGGAAATACAATTGACTACACATGGTAAGTAATATTCAAACACGGAACTTTTTGCTTATTATTACAAAACCTTGGTGACATCTTTCATGTTGAGATGGTGCATTATGTGAGAACGATTTAGCAAGATGTGCGCGTTAAAAGTGTCCATAGTAAAAAAAAAAAAAAAAAAATTAAACTAAGTAACATTCAAACACGGAACCTGAAACTAGAGAGTGCACGGAAACTTGATATTATGTTACACGTAACCCTTAGCGTAACAAATGAGACTAAGGTTTCGGTGAAACCGGTACGGACGTAAGGCGGATGCGGCTCCGCGTACGGACACCTCTGTACCTACTGCTGAAGTATCTGTCAGTGTCCGGTATCCGCACCAATTTGTCTGATCCATAAGTACGAAAGCACAGACAGAACTGTACTAAACCGCTCCGCTCCTGCAACGTTACCTGCGTTATTCAGGTCTCGCACACAACCACAATATTACAGGCGAGAACGGGTACACTACACAAACTTATGAATTTCAAAATACCGATTTTCATAATTCCGAATGGTTCAAAATTCCTATCATAACAACTCCGAATTATCATTCATCAAAATTTTATAATTCCAAATTTTCAATATTCCTAACTTTTATAATCACTATTCTCAAAATACAGAGTTTCAATAGATCGAATAACAAAAAGTCCGACTTAATGAAAATACGAAACATCAAAAATACGAATTCCGATTATTAAATTACCGATGAATTGTAAAACTAAATATTAAGACAAATATACACAACTAAAGAGGAGATCTGGCGCTCGGCGCTTCGCTCGCTCGCCTTTGGCCACTGTTCTAACGTAGCTCAAATGATTCACCGACAATAGGAGGGATCTGGCATTAATAGCCACTGTTCTAACCTAACCTAACCCAAAGGCAATTTAGCAATCATGTACAATCTCACAAAACTATGTCTAATAAAAAGAGCTTAAAAACAAATACCATCAACCTGGTGCATCAGAACATTCAAGGACTGAGGAACAAAGACTTAGAATTAGAACTATTTTTGAATTTTAATAACATTGATATTCTTTGTATTACAGAACATTGGCTTCAAAGCCACCAGTTCATGATTAGTTTTAGTAATCACCAGGTTGGTAGCACATTCAACAGAGTCAATGCCATTCATGGTGGATCACTAATTTTAGTAAATAATCAGATTAAATTTAAAGACCGAAAGGACATAGTGAGCCTATCTGTTGAACGCATTATTGAAATAGCTTGTTTAGAATTGGAGCAGTTCATTATATTAAGTGTGTACAGGCCCCCCTCGGGATCGTATGACTGCTTTGAGAAGGTAATGGATGAAGTTTTACACAAGATTTGTAACACAAACAAGTCCATTATCACTTGCGGTGATTTTAATGTAAATTTATTAGAAAACTCAAGTTCTTGTAGTAAAATTATGAGTCTGTTTCAGTCCTACAATCTCGTAAACCTATTTTTGGAGCCTACAAGAATAACGCCTACTTGTGCCACATGTCTAGACAATATTTATACTGATGTTATTCCAATCCATAAAGAAATTATAAATGCTCTAGACTCTGATCATTGCGGTCAAATGATTACCATTGATAACCAAAAAATCAAAGTGGCTAAAAAGGATATCACTGTTAACCCAAAAACGGTAAGATACTTGGAAACATTTAAAAATAAACTAATAAACAACTTACCATTATTGTCTACTGACAATCCTCATCATCAATATGATGAATTTTTTGATATGTATTGTAAGCAATTTAATTCCACTTTCATTCCCAAGACTATCTCAGTAAATTGTAATGCATCTTTTAGTGACTGGGCTACCATTGGTATTCACAAGAGTAGAACAAGGCTTTATGAGCTGTATAATGAAAGAGTTTTTGTAAATACTGCCGAATTTAATTTATACGTTAAAAATTATTCAAAATTGTTTAAAAAAGTGTGTCATATTGCTAAGTCACAATATTTGAGCTCCAAAATTAGAAACAGCAATAATATTGTTAAAACTACTTGGAATATTATTAATAATGAAACGGGAAAGTCTAGTAAACGTAATAGTGACTACAGCTTAACAATTAATGACAGAGTAATTACATCAGATTCGGATGTCGCCGCGGCTTTCGAAAGTTTCTTTTCTGACATTCCCGTTTCAACGACGAAATCCCTAAACTCGTCACCTACTGTTGCCGAATCTTTGCTAAAAGAAAATGTTAAAGCTTGCGACTCAGAATTTCATTTTGAACATGTCACATGTAGAGATATATTAAAAACATTTCACACCTTAAATGTTAAGAAGACTGCGGATCTGTGGGGTAACTCTGTAGAAGTTGCCAAGTCTATTATTGATATTGTAGCACCTACCTTAGCTTCTATTTTTAATAATTGTATTGATCGTGGGGAGTTTCCTGACCTTATGAAAAATAGTAAAATTATTCCTTTATTTAAGGCAGGTAGTACATCAGACCCCACAAATTATAGACCTATTTCAGTAAAGTTTTTGAGAAATTAATTTTAGACCAACTACAAACATTTTTTAATAAACACAAATTATTACATAATAAACAGTTCGGTTTTACGAAGGGTCACTCAACTACTGATGCCGGTGTCGAACTTTTAGGACATATTTATAATGCATGGGATGATAAATGTGATGCTTTGGGCATTTTTTGCGATTTATCCAAGGCATTTGATTGCGTCCTTCATGAAACCTTAATCAGGAAGCTCCGCCACTACGGAATACGAAACAGTGCTCTGGATCTTCTTATCTCATACCTGAGTGATAGGATCCAGAGTGTTGACGTGAACGGAAAAAGATCACCCGGATCTATTATAATAATGGGAGTCCCACAGGGCTCGATTCTTGGCCCTTTCTTGTTTCTTATTTATATTAATGATTTGCCTCACCTCATAAAGGATAATCACGATATAGTACTATTTGCGGATGACACTTCGCTTTTATTTAAACTTAAACGACAACAGCTAGTTGTTGACGATGTAAATACCGCTATTTCAAAAGTGGTGCATTGGTTTAATGCTAATAATTTACTTCTTAATGGAAAAAAAACCAAATGCATTAAGTTTACACTGCCTCACGTTAGGCAGGTGAAAACTTGTGTGTTGGTAAAGGGCGAAGAGTTGAACCCTGAAGATAGCACGGTGTTCTTGGGCTTAACTTTAGACGCTAAGCTTCAGTGGGGGCCTCACATAGATAAATTGTCGAAAAAGCTGAGCTCTGCAGCATACGCAGTTAGAAAAATTCGTAATTTAACCGATGTAGAGACAGCCCGATTAGTTTACTTCAGTTATTTTCATAGCATAATGTCGTACGGCATTCTATTGTGGGGGAATGCCGCTGATATACAGACCATTTTTGTTTTGCAAAAACGGGCGGTTAGATCAATTTATAAATTGAGTCCAAGACACTCTCTCAGAGAAAAATTTAAGGAAATTAATGTAATGACTGTTCCTTCTCAGTATATTTATGAAAATCTTGTGTATGCTCACAAAAATATAAAGCTGTTCAAGAAATATAGTGATATTCACAATATAAATACAAGAAATAGACATAAATATATTGTACCCACAACAAGGCTCAAGAAAATAGGTGGATCTTTCAGATGCCAATGTATTCGCTTTTATAATAAACTACCAAGCCACATTCAAAATTTAAGCCTTAATAAATTCAAATCCTTTATAAAACATAAACTATGCCAGAAAGGATTTTATACTATTAAAGATTATATAGAGGACAAAAAAGCTTGGGATTGAACTGCTCCAATTTGAATTGACTTTACTTATACCTATTTTTATTTTACTTTTTTTACAATTTGACATTTTATGAATTTTCTTTATACACATGACATTGTTTACTTTTTCAAGTATGATATTATTTTTTTTGACGAATATTTACATGTTAAATATTTTATTTTATTTTTTATATAGTTTTCTGTATATTGACATTTAATGAATTGACATGATTATTTAATATGACAAATATTTTATTATTTTTATATTCTGAATGTGAGGACCATGTGGGTCTTTTTCTGATTTTGACTATTGTCTACGGCAAACTGCCGGACAATGGTTAAAATTAGAAAAACAGTGCTATAAGCGACCCACCCAGATCTCCTTTCTTTGGTATTGTTTGTCGTGATGTTGAGCTCCTTGAGTTATAAGTCGAGCTCCACAATAACTGGCAAGTGCTTGCATTGACTGAACGTTTGTGAATGTGTGAACAGTGTAGGCCTTGTAGATTCCTAGAGGTGTGATAACTTTTGTTAACCTCTTATCTTGTTTTCCGTTTCTTTGTGTAGTATGCAACGACTTATTGTCGGGCCTATGCTGTCCCCCCATACTTGTACTACTATACTACTGTACTAAAATATTGTAAAATCTAATCATTTTAAAAGAGTAACCATGGAGTTTCTTGCCGGTTCTTCTCCATAGGAAACGACCAACCCGAACCGTGCACCTTTTTGTCGACGTTTCGTAAGTGCCCATGCAGGCCTATGTGAAATAAAAATATTTTGATTTTTGATTTTTGATTTTGAAAGGATTCAATAATAGTAGGAGGTGGTGCCACACGCAGCTATATATAAGAAGAAGAAAACACAAAAAAAATATATATATCTTATATAAATAAAAATATATATATCTTAGAAAGCTAGATGGCGCTGGAGAAAGCTAGATGGCGCTGCATCTAGACTAACGTAAAAGTAAACGCTGTGTTATAAAATATCTTTTGAAAATATTATTAGTGAGTTTATGTAACTAAAACTAAGTGCAACAGTTAAAACATCAGCTAATAACTACGTGAAAGTGTTATCTACGAGTTTTATACACAAACTGAAGAGTTAAAACAAAAACTCTTAACCCAAAAATCACCAACAACATCAACAACAATAGTGACAATACGCAAAGGAAACCAACCACCAATAAACAAAGATTGTACTTTGTAGTCCAAAGAAACCAACTGCTTGCTCGCGGCGCACGTGATAATCAACATCAAAAGCCAAGTGAGTTAATTAATTAATGTTTAAACCAAGAAAAATTAGAACCGTTGTTGTGTTATTTTTTTAAAATATCCGAATACCCAACGTGCCAATAAATCCATGAACAAATCAAGAAAGAATATCAAATTTTGAATCATAAGCTGTGAGAGCAATTGGCCCCGTGGTTCTGTGACGCGACTGAGAAATCATTGTCTCGAGTTCGAACCACGGTCGTACATGATTTGTCTTTTTGAGATTGTTTCTGCACAATATTGCAATTATTGTATATCTCATTACAAGTAAACACGGTCTAAGCCAAGTTGACGAGACGATACTTAATTGATCAACGCAACATTTAAAATAAACGGCCATAAAAATGAATTGCGAAGCATGTAAGCAGCAAATAGCACGCGGCGAATTGCTACGTTGTTTTACTTGCAAAAAACTTTACCATTATCGATGCGTGAACATGACCACATCTTATTATATGGAAAACAAACAAAAACTAATAATGTCCTGGAGCTGCCCATCATGTGACAATGCAAAAAGACGGATTAAAAATGATAATACTCCCGCCCGATCCCAGGCGTTGCCTACGCTGAATGACACTACAATGTCCATTGACGAACATATTGATGACGACCACAGTATACTAGGCCATACCAGAAGGAGTGTCTCTCCCGCGAGCCCGGCACATGCACAGTTGAGCCCACAAATAACAACTTCCATTACTTTACTACAAATAAGCCAACTATTAGATGAAAAATTTGAAAATAATAAAACAGCAATATTAAACGAAATTAAATGCACAGTACAGAAGGAAATAAATACAGCAATACACAAACTACAGTCGAAAATAACTCTAACAACAGATGCCTTACTCTTGGAACAGACTTCAATAAATACTAACATAGTAAACGTAAACGAAAAGATACGGAAACTAGAAATTGAAAACGATAAGCTCAAGAACGAAATAAATAAACTACAAAACCAAGGTACACGAAAAGACGACAACACAAAAAGATTTGTTATTTACGGCCTAAATGAGTACTATCGTGAAACTGAACGAGATCTAGAGGAAAGGATAATATACGCATTCCAAGACACGCTGAACATTGATCTATCAGGTTATATTGAGGAATTACACCGCATAGGTAGAAACGGGCTAAAACGCCCAATACATATAGAGCTCATCAGCAAAAGAATGACAAAGTATATTTTAACACAGGCAAGATTGTTGAAAGGGCAAGGACTCCACATTTCAGAATATCTCGATTTGGACGCACTAAATGAAAGAAGAAAATATAGAGAAGAACGAAATCTGACGCGAAGAAGCAACGAAAATCCACTCATGAGCCACAACCAGACTGCACCACAAATCACGTCCACTATAACCACATCCGCTACTCCACAGCCTAGTAACAGGCACCGTGAGGCAAGTCATAGACAACCCAAAGACCATACTTTTCGACTTTAAAATATTCATACAAAACGTTCAAAGTCTCAAAAACAAAACCCATATTCTTGAGAGTCTATTAGATAATGAACCATATAATGTAGTCTGCCTTACCGAGACGTGGATAAAAAACCACCAAAAAGAAATAATTACAGTCAGTGGATACGAGTTCAGTTCGACTTTCTGTCGACAAAACCGCCGAGGAGGTGGAACTGCCATTCTGACACGAACGGGATTGAACTGTAAGGAACTACCCGACATTACTAATCTATCCGTTGAATATGTTGTGGAATGTTGTGCCATAGAAATTAAGTCGCCAAAACTAATTATTATTCTTGTATACAGGCCCGATCGAAATATAGAACAGTTCTTTAACTTTTTAAATCAACTTCTAAAGCTCATTACATTAAAATATAAAAACACCCGCCTCATAATTACTGGAGATTTTAACTTAGATTATCAAAAAAAAGAAAGGGATTACCAGAAACTCAACAATATCATGACAGAACTAAACCTACACCAAATCATCAAAACTCCTACAAGAACCACAAAATCAACATCGACATGTATAGATCTATTATTTACAAATTATAGTAGCACAGAATTTAAAATAACCGTTAATAATAATGGTATATCTGATCACAATAGTTTAATATATAGCTTAAGGAATGATGCAACGCAAAGTCTTAACAGGTCACCGTCCGTTACTAAAAGAATTTTTAACAATATCAATTTGACAAATTTCCAATCGGCATTAAATAAAATAAACTGGAATGACATTTTTAATCAAAACTTGGACATAGATCAAACTTATAATAAAATTCATGACATTTTACAATCTAATTTAAATAAATACATACCAAAAAAACGGATAAAAATAATGCAAAACAAAACAAATAATTATCTTACTAAGGGACTAAAAAAATCATGCCAAAATAAAAGATTGACTAGAATTATCTCGAACCAACTAAATAGCGCTGTATTTAAAAAACACTTTAAAGAATACTCGAAAATGTTAAGAAGATGCATTAGAACTTCAAAGAAACTTAAGTACATAAAAGAGATGAATGCCTCAAAAAATAAAACGAAAACGATGTGGTCAGTAATCAATAACATAACTAAACCAAATAAAACTAAACAAAATCTAAAGAACATTAACTTAAAATTAAATAACTTAATAATAAGATCACCGCAACAAGTTTGTACTGCATTTAATGACTATTTCGTATCGGTAGGAGTAGATAACAACAAAAGTACGAAAGCTACGGCGCCAGCGTCGTGTGGGCCATCGGTACATTCGGTGCATACGCCCGCAATAAACTCCATATACATCGAACCGGTAACTGAGCGAGAGGTTTTTAATATTATACGCGGAATGCAAAATAAGCGTAGCTTTGGAGTGGACGATATCCCGCCGATATTAGTAAAAAAATGCGCAAAGGAGCTTACATCGCCTCTCACTAAACTAATAAACATTTCTTTTGACGAGGGTCGATTCCCGGAAAAACTTAAAATTGCGAAAGTACGCCCTATTCCCAAAAAAGGAGGAAATTCAGAGGATCCTAGTAATTATAGGCCTATTGCACTATTACCCACTATCTCAAAAATATTCGAAAAAGCAATGGCGAATCGCGTTAACTCGTTTTTAGAGAAATTCGATATCTTGGATAAAAATCAATTCGGTTTTAGGAAAAAATGCTCAACTACTCTGGCGGTATACAATTACGTACAGGAAATCTACAGTTGCATTAGCGAACGAAAGTACGCTGTGGGACTATTCCTAGATATGACGAAGGCATATGACAGGGTGTCACATAAAATTTTATTACAAAAACTTTACGGATTGGGTATAAGGGGACAAGCTTTTAATTGGTTTAAATCATATCTAAAAGACAGAATACAATTCGTGGAAGTAGAATACTTCGATAGCACCAACCAGGAAATGCACAGCATACGATCAGACATGGCTACCATTAATAATTCAATACCCCAAGGAAGTGTCTTAGGAAGTACCCTATTTATAATATACGTAAATGACTTGCCAAAAAAGATAAGTTCGACATGTATTTTGTTCGCTGATGATGTTTCCTTATTATTTAAAACGCCAGCGAATGTTGACCATTTAGCTATTTTGAAAACCTTCACAGAAACTGAGCAATGGTTAAACGACCATAACTTAGAAATAAACCTATCTAAAACTAAAATATGCCAATTCAGAACTTACCAAAGAACTCCAATAAGTCTAAATATATTAACGCAAAAAATTAAATTAGAAGAAATAAACGAATTTACACTTTTAGGCCTAACATTAGACTCAAACCTAAATTGGAAGAAACACATAGAAAAAACAAGAGCAAAATTGTCCCAATTTATTTACGCGCTAAGTATATTGAAACGTAACACAGACTATAACACCGCCTTATCTGCCTATTATGCGTACGCCTACTCCTGGTTAAATTATGGTATCATTCTGTGGGGAGAAAGTACTGACTTTTTGGACCTCTTCATTCAGCAAAAGAAATGTATTAGAATACTAATGAACATAGACCAACGAAAGAGTTGTAGGCCACACTTTATTAAGCAACAAATTCTTACGCTACCAGCAATATATATATTGCAAAGTTGTATATTCGTTAGGAAAAATAGACACCTCTTCAAATCTAATATCGAGCTAAATGAAAACTATAACCGACGGAACAGGAATAGACTAATACTGCCCATCACAAACTTGAAAGTTATTGGGAAAAGCCCATACTCAAGACTAGCTAGCATATATAATAAACTACCTGAAAGATTGAAATCCCTTCCAAATGACTCAATTTTCTCTAAACAGTTGAAATCTTTGTTAATAAAGAAAGGCTACTATACAGTTGAGGAATTTAAAATTGACAAATTGTGAAACGATCGACCTTGCAAATAATATTAACTTGACGTACTCGTAAATGTGAAAAATAATTGATACTACATTATAATTATATACCTATTACTAGAATGAATGAATGAATTGAGAATTGTGATTTATTTTAAGGATATTTAATATAATTAATGTAAAATAGAATTAAGAATTGAGATTTATTTTATGGATGTTTAATATAATTAATATAAAATTTTAATAATTAGAGTCAATATTAGAATTATGTAATTTGTAATAATATAATATGATATATAAAATTTGCAGTGCCCTTACAGGGTGCATGTCTTAATACTGTGTCATGAAATTTTAATGCATGCCTACTAACCAGTGTTTTACATGTTTGCAAAATAAATAAATAAATAAATAAATAAATAAATAAATATACATATTAATAAGAAATTAGACGTATTTCGATAGATTTTGAATTTACATGCGTAACTGAATATTATACTTATGAATCAGAATCCTAATTTTAGCAGTTCATTCGAAGTATTGAAAATCGGAATGTCATTTTTCGGACCGAGAGGCGAGAACCCATCGAGCATTTGATTCTGCGAACTTATGAATACCGGAAAACAAACAAATGGCGGTAAAATAAATTTCGGGTTTTAATAATAGACATTATAATTCTTAGTTATTATGAAATTCGGACTTTTAGAAATTGTTTTAAGCTTCCGCTCTATCATGTGCAACTGTGTCACCACAACCTCAAGCACAACTCACCACGGGCTCGCCCCACACCTGCACCACCACCAGCCCACTGACGAGGCAGCACAGCGCTACCGTGGACACCATGACGACGAACTGCAGCCTCCCATTTTTCACCCATCTTATACCATAACCCGGTAATAGGTCAATCTCACCGCCATTCCACCCACTTGGCAAATTGATGCAAATTGGACGTTTTCCCTCATTTCAAGTAATCATATTGATTTGATTGTTTTCTCAGGATATTTATGGAAGTTGTTTACTGAATAGCCGTTCATACTTATTTCTAATTTTATAGTGAACAATTTATTCAGTTGAGCAGCTCTATTATTCGTGTCGTTCTTTGCTCTATTTACCTCATTCATCCCGAGGCCGCGCTTTACTTAAAACTAATACAGGGTGTAAACGGACCCTTAACGAAGCCGTCAACCAAGAATTATGTACATCAACCTAAGTAACTTTACGCAGAAATTATTGCTGAGAAACGACTTTCTTTATTGGGGTGAAAAACACATTTTACGATAGGACTCAGCACATTGACTCGCCCTTGAAGGGTTCCGTAGCAGCAAGTAACATGATATAAAAGTTCTTGTAGTTCCTAGATTGTAACTTTGATCGATGTTTTAATAATAGAAATCGTATTAAAAAAAACTACTTGCTAGATCTCGTTCAAACCAATTTTCGGTGGAAGTTTGCATGGTAATGTACGTACATCATATTTTTTTTTTAGTTTTATCATTCTCTTATTTTAGAAGTTCAGGGGGGGGGGAGGCACCCGAGGTACACATTTTACCACTTTGGAAGGATCTCTCGCGCAAACTATTCAGTTTAGAAAAAAATTATACTAGAAACCTCAATATCATTTTTGAAGACCTATCCACAAATATACCACAAAAATTTCGAGTTTCAGTTCTAAGTATGGGGAACCCCCAAAATTGTTAGTTTTTTTCTATTTTTGTGTGAAAATGCGGTTCACAGAATACATCTACTTACCAAGTTTCAACAGCATAGTTCTTATAGTTTCGGAAAAAAGTGGCTGTGACATACGGACGGACAGACAGACAGACATGACGAATCCATAAGGGTTCCGTTTTTTGCCATTTGGCTACGGAACCCTAAAAAAAACTTGTGTAAATGTTGGAACTTTGCCCCAATATTTCTGTAACTAGGTTCCCAGGTATGGTCTAGAACAAAAAAAATATCGCAATGACAGGGAGAACAAGTCGCCGTCCCCGGAGAATAAAATGATAATTACAAAAACGCAACTTTTCAGGAAAAATAAAAAACATGTTTTCTTCGATTGCTCCTTAAATACTGGACGTAGACTGATGATTGTTAGCTTTGAAAAGAAGTTATTTTTTGTAGGTTTGTAATGCTTTAGTGAAATATGTCTAATTATTAAAATAGAGATATTATTTACAAAATAAGAAGTTAGTCAAAATCCGTCATCGTCTAAGTTGTATAATGTCGATTATCATTTTATTCTCCGTACAGCCTGACCAGAATCAAATATTGCACTCATTACTTATCATTTTATTCTATGGGTTTTTAGGGTGCAAGTGATGATGATAATACTTTAATATCGTCTTATTCTCGTAAATATTGTGAAACTTTTTTTCTTTTATGGACTTTGAATTTGGTTTCCCAATAAAACTATGATATGGTAATCAATTCAATTCCAGTGTTTTAATATTAACTTTGTAACAATGTCTTCCAAATCGTTCTATAGCAAAAAAACAAGGTTCTCACTCCTCAAAAATAAAAAACATGAAAAAAAACAATCAAATCAATAGTGAAAAAAACTATTTGGTATTAATTAAAGTCAGCTACATGATCTTATATTATCTGAATTATTTCATTTATTTGTTCTAATACACATTTAATACATTTTTAAGTATTCCTATAAAAATATATATTTTTTTTAAAGTAGTCCACCTCTCAAGTCCGAGAGCTGCTCCTGATGCCGAGCAGCTCTTGAGAGAGGAATTTATTAACAATACGCGCCGTGTCCAGAAGTTCTGCTTTCTGAATCAAGCGAAAGCATCCTCAGATGTTGGTCGAGGCTTTTGACTATTAAGCCAATGGCCGACACAGCTATCGGCAGAATGTCTGCTGTACTCACACCCCACATGTCGAAAATCTATCTTTCTCTCACGAGGATCATCATTGCGTGACACTCCAATCGATCTATCTCCACAATGTCAGGCTTATTGGCAACAATAGTCCAGTCAGTGATGACAGATCGATCCCAATACAACGTGATATTACCACTATCGAGAACTGGGTCAGGCGCATACTTATGGTATGGCACTTCTGATTCCACAAGGTTGTACTTCAATGCAAGTTGCTGGTGGACTATCCTGGCAACGAGGTTGTGTCTATGCAAGTACTCTCCGTTAGATAGACAAGAACAGCCAGAAATAATGTGTCGGATCGATTCTCCCGGCCGGTGGCCTGCCCGACATTATATCAACCGTGCCATCCTTCACGATGTAATTCCGGTAGTAGTTCGCCATCATAACTTCGTCCATTATTGCACAGACAATACCTTCGGTTTCCCCGAAGAGGTCACCGAAGCAAATCCACGATACCGATGCTAAGAAGTCTACATCGGGCCCATGCAGGGCAGTCATTAGTGTCTAATACTATAGGCTTGCGCCAGTTCTCGTTAGACAGGGAGGGTGAGGCCCTTGTCCACTGAAATTAAGTCTCGGTGCATCCTCACGTCGGCTTTTAGGAAGTATTCCGAGAGACTATATACCTCACGGTTGTGCACGGATGCGATACCTCACGGTTAGTTAGCATTTAAGAAGCCATGATCCCACACTTCCGTGGGATATACAGTCTCATTACCAACGAACGAGGGTGACGCATCCGATTTGCGGTAAGCAGTGCACGGATTCTCCTATTCCGGGCATCAAGTTGCGTCTGAGTTCATTTGAAGATACCGAAAGAATACATCAAAACCGGCATGACCCAACCGTTGAAGGCGCGCACCTTGTTTCCGCCTGACAAAAGCCTGCTTAGCCGCTGCGTGCCTGAAAAGGCACTGTTACAGGTTGGTGATCGTTTTGTGACAGTGTTGAATAGGAAGCACCGTCAACGTACCAATAAGCACCGCTGCGATACGCCTCCATCGGAGCTCAACGTGCCTAGTGCCTATTCGTGCCGCGAAGCCGAACACTTCGGCGTACATCTCCAGCCTACACTACACCACTACGGTGGAGGACATCGTTGAGTACTTGCGTCAGAAGACCAAGTAGGTAACGAGAGTGTAACTGCTTGAGTCGCGCCGTAAAGTCAACTTTAAGGCGTCACCAATTCTTGTCATCAGCACCTCGTCTTGGACGAGGACTTTAGGATTGTCGCTTCCACGAGCAAGTGCCACATGAACGCGCAGTGACACAGTGCACAACTGAAGTGTTACTAATATAGTTTTAAGGTTCTATTTACTAACACAATTTGTATTATATCATTATGTATGTTAGTCTGTAAGCTATACATTTATATCTATGGGTCAAAGTAGCCTGAAAATAAATGGATGTTGTTGTTGTTGTTAGCACCTTATTCAGGTGGCCAATGAAGCGCTCCCTCAACGATTGTTTCATGTCTGCAGTAACTAGTAACGATTGTTTCATGTCGACTGTATTGATGCTTAATGCTTCCGACATACCTAAATACTTTCTGTTGAGGAGAGAGATCTAAGGTATATGGTATCCGTGGATTGAGTTCCATAATCTCCCTTCACTTCACATTTGTCCACACCTAATTCCATCCTGATGGCGCTGCTGAAAGTTTCTGTTACCTTCAGTAGTTTGCCAGTTGCAATTTATGGGGGGCATAGAGAGTCTTTGATGGGGGGCAAAGAGTTTCAGATCATCCTTGTAAAGAAGGTGATATATGACCTGACGACCTCTCCTCAACCGATATTCTAGACCTGAACCTTCCAGCAGTGCGGTGAGAAGGTTAAAAGAGGATGACAATATGTCTTACTGTTCAAAACCATAAAAGTCGTTTTACTAACACATCTTTATACGAAACGACTGGTTGATTTTAAACGAGAATAAAACGATAACTGCTTTTATCTTATCTAGTCGAATATTTTTCACGAGAATATAATTGTAAGAGTGTTTGTCATACTAACAAGTAGGAAAACATTTCGATAATATTATATTAACACTTTATTCCCGTAATTTAAGGCCTGTGTTAAATGCTTGAATACTATTGTAAAATTTTGTAACTTCGTCAAATAACTGTATAAAAATTTCGAAAAAATTGAGCAGATGTATTACCACCCACAGATCCCAAAAATGACATAACACTAAAACTAAGATAATGGCAGTTATCATTTTGTTCTCCGGGGACGGCGACTTGCTTTTCGGCTTCGGCAAGGGTCTTGTTACACCCTTTATAGCTAAGATAGCATATCATAGAATACAAATACTGACAGCATTTAGAACAATACACAATTGAAAAGTGCTTATTAGCAATTCGAAAACAACGCTGAAAGATCAGGCAATACTTAGTTTCAAACGCTACCACTACCTACCCAAATACTTACATTAAGCCCCAGTTCCCTAAATATTGTGATAAACAACTATCTCATCATAATTGACTAGCTAGACAACATAACACAACAGAACTTATACAAAAACGTTTATTTTTAGGGTTCCGTACCCAAAGGGTAAAACGGGACCCTATTACTAAGACTTCGCTGTCTGTCTGTCTGTCTGTCTCCAGGCTGTATCTCATAAACCGTGATAGCTAGAAAGCTGAAAAGAGAATGCTCATGGAAGTATGGAATCCCGTACCATGCTGCATCAAAATCAAACCTTGTTTTTTATAGACTACACTGATCGTATTAACTCCTACAAAAATTATTTTTGAAAAAAAAACCCGCGTTTCAGAGTTATTTTATAAAATCGAAACTAACCTAAAAAGTAGGTCTATTTTTTCGACGCTACCAACGACGTATTTTAACACACATACATTACATTATTGCTCTAAAAACAGCGTAATACACTAGTATTAGTAAGAATTACGAGTTAAAGTAACATCCACAGTATGCTTGACTGAAACTCGATTTTATTTTAGACCTTTACATTGCCAATAGTCAGTCAGTACAGTACAAATGGCAGATGCCACAGATAAGATAACTATAAACCATAGAGTATAGTAAGTGCTATAAACTAGTCGGGATTTAGGGATGTAATCGATAAATCAAAATCTTTAGGCTGAGAAAATCTATTTTGTTGCAAATAGCAATAAACCAAACTAAATCGATTTGGTGTACTGATCTTACTTAATTGTAATTAATTTTAGAGTCCGCTCGACAGACAAGGGTTTGTTCAATTGAAACGGAACGTCATTTATATTCAGTAGAAACGGAACGTCATATAAAGGGAGTAAAACAATATTCGTACTTTTAAACTCGACAAGTATATTTCCAGTTCAAAAATCAAATCCCCGACGCGTAATGCCGTAAAAAAATATGAAACTAATTACTATAATATTTTGGTTTTGAGGCGCGAGACTTTTTGGTACCAACTTTGGTCACTGTCCTTTCACAAATTATGTATTACTATTGCCGCTATAACAACAAATACTAAAAAAAAAAAATATTAAGGGGGGCTCCCATACAACAGATATGATTTTTTTTGCCGTTTTTATAGATAATGGTACGGAACCCTTCGTGCGCGAGTCCGACTCGCACTTGGCCGGTTTTTTGGATTCTTTTGTCACGATTTGTAGGAAATTATGAAAAGGAGTTCAGAAGTCATAATGGAACAGATGAACATACATACTTAACTTACATACATACATACCAGTCAAAATCATAACACTCCTTTTTGCTTATTTTTACAAAACCTTGGTTACATCATTCATGTTGAGGTGTACATTATGTGAGAACGATGTAGCAAGATGTGCACGTTAAAAGTGTCCATAGTAAAAAAATAAAATAATAAATTAAACTAAGTAGTGGACTAAGAGACGACCAGTCACAACTGACAGCGCGCGTTCAGGAAAATGACGCATACGTATCAGCACCATTCAACTGAACCATTTTTAAGGGAACTAAATGATTCGACACATGCGCCACCATCAGCGAGACATTTGAGTGAGCATGACATACTCTCAACCGCCAGGGCACATTCAAGGCAAGAAAAGACGTAGGTTTCCAGTGAATGATAGCTTTCTCGTACATAGTCCTCACACAATAAGGGCTCTGCGATTATATAATACTAAACAGATTGAATTTATACAATGCAAAGATATAACAAAGGTACAGTCTCCAGCAGCTCCAACAATACCATTGAATGCTATCAATTTATGCGCCCCTGTCCATATGGAGCAGGACCGGCATTGAGCCAAGCATTTTTATCAGAGATATAATCGTCCAACTTAATATAATAATGCTTGCTTACATAGTGTGCGTATAATGCATGTTTTTAAATTTCGTTTCATTCAGTTCAAGAACACTTTGTGGAATTTTATTATAACATCTAAAACAGTATCCCATGAAAGATGAGTCTACTTTGCGAATCTGAAGCCGGGATCTTAATCATGTAATATTCTCGCTGAGTCCACTATACGGTTAGGGACTGGGACAGGTCTATGTAGCCCTAGGCAGACTCCGCTCTGTAGATGGATTATTTATTTGTTCCTTGGATCATAATAAATTACTGTAAAATCCTCATGACCCAAACTCAAAGCATTTATTTCAATTAGAGCATCAGAGCCACTTTTGAAAGTCAGAAAAAAGAAGAGAGCGAAGCAACAGTCCCAGTCACAAGGCATAATAACTTGTGAAAGTACTGTAGTTGCTGTGAAGTCAGTTCAGAGGAGACCTGTGGTCGTATGCCACCTACCCTTAAAAAACAACACATTCTAACAGCAGTGATCAGCAGATCATAAACTTTAGGGCAAAGTGGCATACGACCACGGCTCTCCTGTGAACATCACTATGAATATTTATTAAATACATAAAAATATATAACGTGTATAATGGTTTGTAGGTACATACATAATAATTTCAGACGAGAATATTTTCTTGTTTCATACTTTTTAGAGCGTGATTTTTCAATAGTCGTGTTTTAGCTTTTCCCCGACTATGGCGAAGCAAAACGGAGGGTTAAGATTTTGACCGGTATGTATTTGAACTTATTTTTTATTTTCCCTAATTCATTTTCTTAAAATATTTTAAATCTTTAGTTTTATAATCAAAAATGTGATTTTGTGTTATCCCCATAATAAGAAACTACACTCAATCCGATTTATTTATATTGGACAAAGCCTCCTCAAATATCAAAGGTTTTTTTGCTACATACAACCTAATTGTGTACATAGGTACTTCAGAGAAGATCATCAATTCATCGTTCATTATCGATTCGTAGTTCTAATGACCCACTTGATCTTGACGTCCTAATGTTAAGGCCTGTAAACAAAGCCAAGTAAGGTTGTATCAACCTCCAATGACCAAGCGTGATGTACATTCGTGCACAGTTCGCTTCGGCCAGCCACGGAAGAGCTCGGGAGTTGCTGACGACTGCCGAGCGTGCAAATTGATCGCCAATCAAACATACTGACGCATGACGTGAGCATGTACAGCGTGATGCGGCATTTTTGTGTTAATTCTATCTTCATGCACTTACTGTCACGTTCAAATTGAAGTGTAGTTTTAAAAATACTTAACGACCATCTTCAGAAAACCGCTGAAGATAAGACATAAAAATTGAAAACTGATTCTATGATTCATCAATCGCGGCAAAAGAATTCACATTACCGACTCGTATGTTATTTGGCACATAATGAGGCAACTAGAAGACAAATTTATATGATTAGCAGCAGCCACATTAGCGTAGGTGGCTACTTACTCACTTATAAGTAACCTTTTAATGTCAAAAACCTCTTCCGTAGCTCGACTTTCACGAGTACTCAGTTTGACATGGCACTCTGCGTTAGGTATTTACTCATTCTATCAATCAAGCTTTCCCGGTAACAGATTAACCGGGATCGGTTATCGATATGAT
This sequence comes from Eurois occulta, assembly GCA_950022335.1. NCBI lineage: Eukaryota > Metazoa > Arthropoda > Insecta > Lepidoptera > Noctuidae > Eurois > Eurois occulta. The sequence continues at coordinate 18,743,213 of OX465497.1, forward strand.
ACGTCGGAGCGATCCGGACAGACGCCGGACGCCCGACGGGCGACATGGCGGCTCGAATTACTATGACAGCCGCTGTCAGACGAGCCGTGCCGGGCTAATTCTGTCTCCAGCAGAGATCGATTTGACACGACCTCTTTTACTACGCCTTTGCAAGTTATTCATTCGAATCGAGGAGAGAAACAACTCTTTACCAAGAACTTATCTCCATCAAGTATTCTATTCATAGCTACCGTATCTAAAACTGAATGTTCACGCATAAATATTCCGGTGAGACAACTCCATCGAATTCCCGAGACTTTGGGCGGAGGCTGCGAGATGCGTCGGCGCCGCAACCTAACAACATAAGAATTCCTTTTTAAGATGTTTAAAATTACAAAGGGAACATAATTTAAATGTTTAGCCGCAGTTTCGTGCAGTCGCTGGCTCGAGCCGGCGGGAATGTGCGGCGGGACGGGCAGGCTACGGGGGGGAGGGTACGGGGTGCGTGCCGGGCGTGCCAGCACAGCGTGCCGATTATCAGCAGCATCCGAAGAGCGCCGCGCCGCCGTCACGAGCGACCGCAACCCTCCCTACCTAACCTACCCACCTAGGCACACAGCTACGCCTACCTAAGCCGTACTTACGGCCGGCAGACTTGGAATAATACTCCTTTGTCCTCCGGCCTGCGACCGCAATGCTAACTAGTGCTCGGGAAAGGTCGAATAGTCCCACGAAACGATTGTACCCGAATGTACTAATTAATTGCAGATACGACACGGGAATGTTGTATTAAAAGGACGATAATAATCGACGCTGTAATGTACATAGTTTAAAATATAACTAAAAAACTAGAAGGTATCTATAAGTATAGTGCAGATAGTTCAACTTTTGTTCGTCTAATCATTAATCTGCATTGCTAAAAACCCCGTTCCGTTGCCGCTTCGGTGACGCCGTTCAAGGCGTGCAAAAACGAGATGAATTTAATAAATAGCTTCTCGTCGATCATGCCGATAGCATAGCATACCTACCTATGACGACAGTGGCCAGAGGTAGCGCACGTACTACGTGAGAAACGGCTTGTCGGTATATCACATCGGAATCTCATATCGCTACGGAGAAATTATTATGAAGGACGGTCGTGTCGTGCCGACAGCCCTATTCTATAGAAATCCTATTCGATGATACCTGGTCTAGGTATGATGTACCTAGTACATACCTAGTGTTTTGATTGAAATCGTGTGGTCATTGTCCATTCATTATGTAGTAGAGGTTATCCATTGTCATTGACCTTCTGCGGATGTGTGTCAGTGTGTCTGGCTACCCATCAGAACATTCGGAACAGGTTCACCTTATTTATAATCTACAATAATATAATGAACGCGTCCGACTAGTTCCGGCTGCTAATGCTCTTCAAATACTAAGGTCGAGAGCCTCAATCGCCGATGTTATGATCTAATATCCGATGTCCTTAAAAAATCTTATTTTTATTTGAGATTTATTTTTAACGATCTTGTCCTCTCGGCGCTGAGCGTGTTTTAAATTCTTGATTAAAAGCGGCGATAGCTCATCGCCCATCGGGTCGTGAGTTCGAACCCCGCTACTGTTGAAAATTTTGACATAATTATGTAGGTAGGTACCTACACACCGGGTCTATCTATGCAAAGTGTGACGAGTTGACCGGTAACCTCATCATTAGTAGTTTTATTCGTCAGAAAACGTCGAAATCTGAACGTCGTCGCGTCGTCGTAACTATGAAAAGTTCAGGCGTTTCATTCCAGAACATGTAGTTGTTGTGACTTTTTATTTATGTCTATTCGTGTAAAATAAGCTTTAAACCAGTGCAAACACATAACATACACATAGTTTAATTTAAGCTACTCGTACTTAGGTACCCATTACTTTTAAACACGAATGTGAGTTAATATTAATGATCCTAATAAATAGTACATAACCACAACATTTTAGTGAATTATGTAGGTAGGTAGGTACGACTTGATTAAGCATTACGTGTTCCTGAGAGTGTTACGTAGAATATGAACCAGACTTGTACTGTACAGAATCAAGTGGACAGACAGATGTGTTGCAGGGGATGAGGGCGGTATATTGCGCCACTCTTCTCCCCAGCGCAAACACTAGAAAGACGTGGACGTCGGGCTGTTTGTGGCACTGTCTTGTGTCATCGTTATGTGGTCTAGCCATTATGTAGCAGCTTCGCTAATACTTACAAAATAAACATAGCGTGTGATTCACAGCAATCAGTCATTTGCGAGCTTTCAGAGCCGAGGTCGCGGCTGATGAGTGTGTGTGTTACTGATATACATTTAATAATATTATTTGTACTATGTTACAGGAACTAACTGGGCGGAGCGCCGCGCGCCGGCTTGGACAGTTCTAGTTAGTTGTTTGTGCTCCGTACAAAGTATGTAGGTAGGAAGTTAACAGCGTCTAATTATGCTTGAGTGAGTGTTTAAGATGCTTTGTGATTGTAATTGTCCCATGCTCTTGTTTGTATTCGAATCTTTATTTACACTATTTCTTCTTGTGTCACTTTGTTCTTTCCTGTATCTTTCCCAATACATTTTGTTAAAAAAAAATCCGTTAATCGCCTTAATCTGTTTTGTTGTGCACGTACCTACATTTATGTATATCTTACTAATTGAACTAATTATAAATGAAGTGTAAGAACACTTTATAAATAAATAGTGTATCAGCCCATTTTATAATATAATGTTACAAATTGGCATACACACAAGATGTCTGATTTTCCCCATGGAAGTTAGAACATACAGTACGGCAAGCATTCACGAAAAACACTGGTCCACTACTACTTCCTGGGCAGGAAGTACTTATAACACGACTAATTTCTCTCTTAATGGCGAAAGCAGAACAGCTGGTTGTTCATATTTAACGATCGATGAAGCCTAATATGTGGTACCTAACGGATTGAGGCAGTTACAACGTGACACTCATTTTAATTGACGTTTTATTTAATTCGTTGTATTACCAGAGAGTTTAATGATCCTGGGAACTGTACATAGACAGAACGGATGGTGACTGGAGAAAGGTCAGCACCTGCTTGCAGAATTTTAAACGAAATGAATAATCATCCACCATATTAAACTTCAATTCAATTCTCAATACTCAATTCTTTATTGCGTACCATAATGTATAAAGTTGGTAAGGAAATAAATATACTAGTCACAATTAACAACGACCATTTCGTTTTTTTTTGAACTTCACTGCTTCTTGCACGAAAAGGTGTGCCACGTTGGCGGTGCGGTTCCTTTGTTTTGCCAGCCACGCTCCTGAGCGTATCGCGGAACTGAGTGCAGGATCATGGCACACGAAGCTGGGGACACGGATTCCCACGTTCGTGCCCCCGTCGTCATTATCACACGTGCGTAGCTGAGATGTGGCCTGTGGGCAGTGTGGGCTGCTGTGGAGCGACGCCTTTGTCATTTTACGTAACATAATAATTGTAGAGTATAAACTAAAGCACTAACACATGGTAACTGAAGTAACCTCGCTGTTCATACACACAACACGTCACATTCTGTGGGCGACGTCCGTCAGATACCTACTCGTGATGATTTACACTTTCATGTGAACAAATATTTCAGCAATGTCGCCATCTAATAAACTGATTCACCAAGAGAACACAGCGATAAACCGTGCTAATTCATACATCGATTATAGTTCGTAAGGCTTGCGAATGGTCCGTTTTCCAACAAAATAAGTAACTAACATGACGAAGATTGCCTGCCCAATTTAGATAAAAACCCTTAAAAAGTTACGAAACGAAGTTGGCGAATTATCTCGATTGTTTTGGAGGAGTGCCGAATTAAACGGTGTCAGGTTAGGCCGGAGTAACGGTGCGGGCAATGCGTCCGGCCGTTGCCCACATGTATACATAAACTAGGCATACCCTGCCCACATATGCTTAACCCGTCGCTTTGTATGCGGAGCCGCGGGCAGCCGCGCGAATGCGAACGGACGCGATTTTTGATATATCGGCTCTCGACCGCAATTTCGATTTGGCGAGGTTTCAATACTTGATAGGATTTGAGTTTGTATGTATAATGTACGACGGGCATGATACTGGTTGGTACCTACAGCCTGCACGGTGAACCTCGCATGCAATTCGATAGGTACACGGCTACCATATTATGGCATTTACATGTACCAACGGTATGTAACAGCATCAAATTAGTGCTGTGTTTTATCCCTTGAGTAGTATTGTCACCAAAGTTCAATTTATTTGAACTAAAAAGTCCAATTATACATAGGATGAACCTGGTTCCAAAAGCATGGTCACCCTACACTTTTAGCTCAACATGTTTTTCTTTCTTGAATCGACCTCATCCATGTACCTCATTATTATCACGATAAACATAGAATTAGCAATAAGTAAATAATTGTAAAACAGTTGTCCTTTAATTTTGGTGTACAATAATAGTAGGTACCTATATTCTATTATCATGTCATGATGAAGTGATATAAGAATATAATTTGCATTATTGTCACCCTTGACACAGTTTTCATCTATCATAATTATATCAAGCTGTAAATGTGAATCGATGAGCATGAAGTGCACATCGGCATCGCCACCTCAAGAACACTTTAATGACAGTACTACGAGTAGGAGTAATTGTCATATCACACGTGCTCGGTATGTAGGTTATTAGGATGATTGGTTTGTTAATGAAAGCCTCCATGGGCACTGAAGTGTACATCCGGCGCTCACCTCCAGGGCGCCTCCGGGTTGTCTGATACCATGTCACCTTGCTCATCATCAGCCGAGCCTTTTTCCAACTATGCTGGGGTTGGCTGGCAGTCTAAACAGATGGCACATGCAGGCATGCAGCTGAATACCAGTACTTTACATGAAGCGACTGCCTATATTTATCTCCTCCACAACACTGGTTCTGGGTGACAAGAGACCCGTCGGTATACCTGACTGTCGGACTTACAGACTTCTCCGCCCTTCGCCGTCAACATGTACCACCTTGCTGACTGGCAGGAACTAGTCGCAATAACAGAAATGGAAAATATCAGCAGACAAGAGGTCGCTTCTGACCATCTGCCGGGTGCTGGGATACTTGGACGCCCTCAATGACAACTTGGGAGAATACTGGAGTCTGGAAAAAATGCGCCCCAGTCCTTGTCGTTTCTTCATATGGTTTTCACAAAGCAGTTGTATCAAGGTATACGCAAACGCTTCATATTCATTGAAACCGTAATACTCTAGTGCAGGACTAGACCAGAGACCTCCAAGCAACTCCACATCAACCGATTCGGTGTTTCTCACATCCAGCGGGTTCCCACGAGGTCGGTCTACCTGCAAATAATTCTTACTTACTCTTTCTGCGGAACCCTTGGGCGAGGTCAAGCAGTGCTGACGCTGTGACAAGTGTCACTCCACCACCGCGACATCATTATTATGTTACGGTTCAAGGAGTTGTTGACTGTGGGTGGAGCGAGGTGAAGGCTATGGTCACATTCTTAATGCGCACCGGTTTTAATGCGTATCATAATGTTATTTATTAGAGATTTATTGACGGAAATATTTTCAATGTCAAAATCACAAATTAATGCAAGGTCAAAGAAACCTACAGGTTATAGGGCGGGAAGCAGACCACTATTGAAGTGAGTACCTAATGCGTATGACGCACAGAAAAACCGGGGTTATTCCATAAGTCTACCTATTCGCCAAATTTCCATGGACCTCTAGAAATAGAAGCACGAGAAACATAAAAAAAAACCTGTACCTAAGTGTACAATAACAACTCGGAGATCGGTTCTTTAATTATGCATAAATCCGTCGGAAACAACACATCTCAGCGCTTTTTACAGCAATCATTATTGTAAATGCCTAAGTTCTTATAGCATTACAAGCGAAAAAAAATCACAAAAACATGCATGATTTATATAAATACAATACATAATAACAATTGGTTGCAAAATTCTCATCATTTGAACAAATCATTGTCACAGAAGTTCCACAAAAACTTTTTTTTTAAATGCCTACTTGATGACTACGTCGTATGTAGTTGTCTCGGCACAACAATACATTAATATTCGCCCGTTCGCTTCAAAAAACTGCTGTCCCCTATAATTATAAAATTTTCATTGTCAAGTCCCTGCGACAAATAAATAGTTTTTCTTACTAAACTATTATTTAATCTGTACTTAATCACTTATTTATTTAATATTTAATCTGTGGTCCCCAAACTACCTGTATCTCGGGGAGCAAAATAAATAGACCTTGATAGATGTCACAAGTCTTCGAATTTTTGGTTTTAGGTTTCCGGGTTCCCACGATGTCTTCCTTCACCGTTATGAATCCTCTAACAGTCTAAATGTACCATGGGTTAATCCTTGCCATGATGCCATCGCAGGAGTAGCACATGAGTAGCATACCTAACGCCTGCGCCGCGCACTCTCGACACACGTATAAGGAGTGGGTCTTCTAAGTTCGCTGTTATCGTTGCTTGTCCGTGGTTCAGTATCAAGGGTGCCGCTGCGCGCTCGGCCGTTGGTCGTTGTTTAAAACTAACAGTTACGTAAGCGCGCGCGCAGTGCCGGCATGAGACGCGCGCGACACGCTGCGCCCGCGTCGGCGGTGGCGCTGGCGCACGCTTTCACACTTGCTCTTGCCGTAGTGGCTTCTAGAGCAGCATCAGCAGCTTCACCACCACAGACACCTGACACCCCCCTGTCAGCCCTAGGCGCCATCCTCCCGCCCTTCGTCAGCAGCCACTTCGATGAGCTGGTCAAGGCGGCGTCTGCTAGCTGTACGTGTTTGTTGTGATCTTTTTTTAATCATTGTGTTATCATGAAGTGATGTAATGTGATAATGTGGTGATCAGTGTCCCTCATCTGGACGTAGACAACAAACTGACGGTATGACGGCTACAGCGTCATCATCAATCATCTCGCAGAAAATGTAGCCGTCGTAAGTAGTTGTGAGAAAAGTCGCTGGTAGCAATTAATAAATCTATAATGCGCTTCAGACACATCTCCCAACGTTCAATTCCACACTGCTTACTCTTTTACAATAGAATGAGTAAAGATTTTTATGAAAACTTGTAACATCCAAATACTTCCAACTACCTACCCACATATTATTTCAATCAATGCACAGTCTGTCACGCCGCGCAAGTAGCCCTAAGATAAGCCAACCAACGAAAATAAGTGACTTAATTAAAAAATAAGGGATGCAGAGATCACAAGAGGTAAAGGCTAGTTATACTTTACTTTCATAGAACTACGAGAACAGGGCTCTTATCACCATCGTATGGAATCTCTATTCACTGGCACTGTTGGACATGACATGACAGTCTTCCAACTAAGCCACAAATAACTTGCCGCTGCCGCAACGGGTTCCTGTACTTAGGTGTACATTTCGACCTCCGAATTCCGATGCCAAAAGTTAACGTCCTATAAGCCGCTTAGTTGTACGAAGTATTATTTCAGCTGAAAATAACACGTAAAATTGATCTCTGATTCATCTTAGGCCATTATGATTGTGTTTAACTCAGCCAAGAACTTCATAAAACGATGTCGCAAATGTCGCAATATGAAATACCGGTATATTTTTCTTTGGTTTTCTTCGGGGTCCGTTCATGCAAGAGTTCCAAATTATTGTAGGAGAGGGCTTGTTTGCTTGAATAATGCTTTATTGCAGCGCAGTGCTGTTGCACCTAAGGACCTCAATAAAGTGAAATTCTGTCAGTGATATGGTATAGTCAACAAATGATGGGCCAGACACCGAAAAGGTTGTGTCAATGACTTTGAATAGTGCTGTAGAAATACGGATTTTTTTTAAAGCGATTGCCACTGTCTAAGCTCTCTGGTGAATTGAATACCACAGTGAAGTTCAAGATACATTTTTTTTTTAAATTAATCAGTCAGGAGTCAAGCGGGACTTAACTTATGTTTTACATTGATTCACTTAAGCTTAGAGCAAACAGTGGCTAACCTTTGCATAGTATCTACAAGTCTTACTTAAATACCATTTAATGGACGTCACATTAAGAGGACCTCCAGACACCTCGCACAAGATCACACTTCAATGTTCCACGATGCCGCGATGCTTGGACTATTAGCCTCAATGTCTTTTAATAATAAATGTCATCATAATCAAATCTTAAATAACTTTAAATACTGCGTTCTATTATTTTCAAAGAATAAAATGAATTAACATAAAATCTCAATGGATCGAAATCTATTATGTACAAAGATAATAATTTAAAATACATCGACAAAGGTCAATGTTAGTACGTTGAACAACAACAACAAGAGATTCCCGCTGTGAGCGAGTCGAGTGGGCGACTGCAGTGCCCAGTGTAACGTGAACTGCGGCCAAACTGAGAACTAAATTCACTTGCACGGAAATTGGCGAAGTTTTTGACACTCGCCCTTACGAGTAGCGCCTCCTCGAAGGTCTCGACATATGTTGGACGTTTTGCATCTTAAACAGTGTATTAAAACGTGATTTATCGACGTTAACTACAGATTATATTGTAACTTAGTAAACATTATAATCAAAATAACTATATGATCATGTTAATCATATTATTATGTTCAGAAACACGGTAGACCATATATTGACCACAACGTCGAACAAAATTGACGTTTTATATAAAATTGAAATTTTTCCTGAAATGATACAATGAAAAAAGTTATAAATTAAACCTCTGTAGATACCCAGCAGTGTTTGCCTTCTGTAAGTGAGTTCAGCGTTATATGCAACATGTTTCAGGTGAAGCTCTCCCGCAACAGTTGCTGTTCGCGCGCACCACGTCGCTGGCGGCGCCGCAGACGCGCATGCTGCGCTTCACGCGCGGCGGCCGGCGCACGCTCAGCGTGTCGGGCGCGGCCGAGCGCGTCCAGCGCGGCGACGCGCTCGTGCTGTACGTGCCCGGCTGGTGGAACACACCCGGCGACGCCTCCTCGCGCGCCGTCGTGGACGCGCTCATGACGCGCCACGCCACCGTGCACCTGCTCGACACACGCCTTTCCTTCTGCCGCGGATACGTCACCGCCGTCTCCAACGTGGCGCCTCTCTCTCACATGCTCTTCAACTTCTTTAAGACGCTACACAAATCAGGATACCCTCTGTCTTCAATTCACATCATAGGCTTCAGTTTGGGCGCACACGTTGCCGGTTTAACCGGGAAATTAGTGAGAACGAAACTGAACACCACACTAGGTCGCATCACAGCGCTGGACCCGGCGCGGCCGTGCTTCGCGCGTTCCGAGTACCGGCTGGACAAGCGAGATGCGCAGTTCGTGCAGGTGATACACTCGAGCACGGGCGTGCTGGGCATCGCGGAGCCGGTGGGGCACGCCGACGTGTATGTGAACGGCGTGAACGGCAAGCACCCCGAGTGCCGCGGCCGCAGCATCAGCCTCGAGTGCGACCACGCGCAGGCATGGAAGCTATACTCGGCGTCGGCGATGAACGAGAACTCGCTGATGGGGCGGCGCTGCGCCAGCTGGGACGAGCTGCTGCGGGACGATTGCAGCGGCAGCGAGACCGTGCTGGGCTACTCCTGCAACCCCAGCGAGCACGGGATGTTCCTCTACAAGTCAGGAGAGAAACTAGAGCCGCAGTTGCGAACGTACGAGCTGCAAGTTTTCAATCCGTTTGACTTACTGCGGCCGTTCAGGAACTGGCTTAGTAATAGTGAATAATAATACTCGTAGAACATTGAACAAGTATACGTCCACTTAAAACAATACGGGTCTGTAATTCAGTGTGCGTGAGTTGTGACAATTTTTGTTGTTTAAATAATTTATGATTAATTGCGAAGTCTGCACTACGTTGTGATTACGTTACTGTGATATAAGTTAAGTTTGCGTTTGTGAAATGCAGTTCTATAGTAAAAATAAAAATAAGCAAACAGCAGCAACATTGTTTTTTTCACAAGCGTCTAGCGCCATCTAGTTGTTATACTTAGTTGAGTAAACATTTTATGTAGGCATGCTTTTGAAACTATCCGCTTGGCGCCGCCACCGGCGTCTGTACTTAGTCAAGATTGATGGCCAGGGTTTGCCAACCATTAAGTTGGACAGAGATTTGTGCGACGGATATTTACATTATTTATTTAACCAGACACATTAATTGTGGTTATCTGCCGGTTGGTAACCTTAAGAAACAGCTATAGCTGGTACCGTTGCACTCGCTCGTTATAAAACCATTCCGTGACGTTCTTCCATACTAGAGTGAAGCTTCCAAACAGAAATGAAGCCAAAGAATGTAATGTTTGCGCCATTCAGAACTGTTATCAACATTTCAATCACACCTGTTGTATAGTGTCTCTTGGGCTCTTAGCGCTAACACATTCCACCAGCCATAGGCAGCCATATTTAAAGAAATCTCAAAATGACATGAAAAGCTTCACTTTTCTTTTGAATTGAACGACCGGACGACGATTGAACGTTTACTTTTTGGGAACAAATTTCTAAAACGTAGCACACCTGTTCAGGCGTCTCCTACTAAACTATTCAAATCAGATTGATAGCTTTCCTTTTAGGCGTGAAATTTCATTAACCTCGCTGTAGTCGGAGCAGCAATTTGGTAAAATATCACGTTTCTCAGGCCATTTATATTCCATCAGAGCTCATCAATATATCCGGGGGCAGCACATCGTGTCCATGACGGCTGATTAATGGTACTCAGCGGGGCGGGGCGGGCCCGGGGGCGGCTGCGGCGAGGGGGGGAGGGACTGCACCCCCGGCCCCGCTGATAGTGGACCCGTCGAGTCCAGATTGTATAATAACTACTCCGTCTATCTATTTTTTATCGATTAGGTTCGGGATGCCGCGTGTTGAGACAGTTGAATGTACGTCAGCGTGCCATTGCTCAGTGGTCGGTGTAAGGGACCTGCCTCACTGATGTTAGGTATTGTAAGTATTCGCAAGGCTATTTTAGCAAAATATCTGCTTAATGTATGTACTTTTATCTAAATAAAGCTCTATTAAAAACACTCGTAAGTATCTATCAATGGAACAAAAAGTTTGAGATAGAATTTTGTTATGAATTTATGATTATAACAAAGGTTACGAAACTAAAAACAGTAATAAAGTTAAAAAGCGTCAACACACAAATCTTAATCACTACATTAAGACATTTCTGTAACTAAACAGAAATGTCTTAACAATTCACAACGAATCAGTTCCACAGTCTTTTTCTTTTTGACCCACTTGGATTTACCAGGAACGAATAACTTGTCTCATCAACCAGTATTTTACTTCCCGTAGGTACAGATATTGTGGGCTATCATTACTATATCTCATAAAATTGATCAATTCTACATAAAATCACTAGCAGGTAAGGTACCTACACAAACATAAACACTCATTAAAATAACCTAACAGTTGTAGAACAAATAAAGCAAGTCGGCGGCACCTCGTACGGTCGTACCTTGTAGCTGTCAGATAGTACTAAGTTGCTCACTGACAACTTTGCGCATAGATGGCCGCAGGTGTTCAGTGTTCCGACTGAGCAACGAGTAGGTACCTACTTCTGAACAGACACACTGAACAAGTTCCCGAGGTGACGTCACAGTGCTGAGTCCTGAGTGCTCAATGCTCAACGCTGAACTACAGGCGGCAGGCGCGGCTGAATGCGGGCGGAGTCGGCTATTGTGTCCGTGCGGATTATTCGAGCGGTTTGAATCCGAACTACTTGTAGGTGTTCGAAATGTCTTGCTTGTCTTGTAGGTGTTTGACATGTCTTGCTTGTCTTGTAGTTAGCGTTGATTTATATTAAAATGAACTTAGGATTGAACTGTAGTTTCGTAAAAGTAACAAAGAGACAGTGACGCTTTAAAAATTGTCTGGTTATATTGAGCTCCCCAAACAAGTTCTTATTCTGAGGTTGTTTTTCATTTTCCTGTGATCAGGTCGCTCTTCGGGGGAGAATATTGTAGTAATAACTCAAATATTATTATCTACATAGAGAGACCAATGTTTATCTGTGTACTTATGAACTACTGTAGTTGTGTGGGTACATGAGTAGTACTGTTACGGGCTTAACAAATAGGGGTCAAATATAGGTCAAACAGCACAAGTAGCGTGATAGCGTGTTAAATAAACAACCGTTATTACAGCCGTGAGCCGACATGTAAAATATTTTGTTAAATAAAAGAGAAAACAACTGTGAGTAAATAGGCGCTCAAGTTCACTTCACTAACAAGATTATGAGAACAAACTATTGACTTTTACTGAGAATCGCAACTATCTTAGAGATCGGCCCCGGCATGTAGGTACCCGTGTTTCCGCGGAGCCGTGGAGGCTGCCCCCCGGTTGCCCACGTTTGCCCACGTGGTTGGCCACTCGCTGCCCTATAATATTCCGCTTCTAGGAACATGTAGGTAATGAGGCACGGTGTGAAGTGCAGCCCGGTCCAGTCCGCCTACAGATACAATGTATTATATGTACAGACAAACGGACGCAGAAGGTTCAGTCGAAATCATTTTAACTTCTGAACTATTTTAACTACGGATAGTACGGATCAGAATTAATGGCAGGCATCTGTAACATGCTGCGGGACTGTTCGAGAGAGATACCGCGGCCCTGGAACACAAAGGGCAAAAGAAGGAACATGGATGGGTTTTAGTCAGTAAAAGTCTGACACTCCCTTCCGCTCCGCCCAGAGCGGGAGGAGTCATTTGATGATTTCTCATCCGAAAAAAAAGGCCGAAAAAAAATTCCGAGAACTCCATTATTTCTCTTTCACCGCACGTAAAAGACTTAGGTCTGTAGTACACTGACGGCAGTTTAAGTTGGAATAAACACGTGGCTCAGGTGAACACGAAGCCAGAAAGTCACGCTGCGGTCTCTCTATAGATTCAGCATTACTTCCCATCTAGCACATTTTTAAAAAATAAACGTTTTTATAGCACAAAAGAAGGATGATGGAAAAAACCTTGAAGTAAGTAAATAAAAACGAAAAAGAATAGTTTTTATTTGTTTTTATTGTTTCATAAAAGCTTGTCGCGTACAGGTTTTTTTTGTCTTTTCTGTTCTCGCGAAAGTAGTAGTCCTTTCGCTGTAGGAAGGTGCAGGTGACATTGGATGGTCCGTTCCTTTTCAATATTCAACGTTACATTGATTTACAATCATGACTACACGGAATATATAATAATATACCATAGCCGTAAAATATGGAATCAGTAAAAACTGTAATAAATTAAATAAATTTCCCCTGCCAAAATGTTATTCTTATTATCTACAAAAATTAAATTAAGCTAAAAGAAAAACGAAACAAAGTGTAATGCGTGTCACATGACGTCATAGACATATTTAGTGATGGGATGTATTGCTGTGATGGACGGTCGATATTTTTATAGAAAAAGAAATTTACCTTAAGTATTTTTAAAAAATAATTTTCAAATTTTGTTGCATCCTTAACATATACCTATTTTAACCCAGAAGGAAAGGCGCCAAGCACTCGTAGTGACGCAAAATGGCCGCCGACGCACCACGCCTCGTGGCAAAAATGATAACACGAGAAAAGCTTTTTTTTTCTTGTTTTTCAATTTTTAGGGTTCCGTACCTCGAAAGGAAAAACGGAACCCTTATAGGAAGGATCACTTTGTTGTCCGTCCGTCTGTCTGTCAAGACCCTTTTTCTCAGGAACGCGTGGAGGTATCAAGCTAGAATTTATATCAAATACTCAAGTCTACTGTCCCTTGGAGCTGTGAAAAAATCAAACTTCTAAGTCAACTCAATCAAAAGATACAGCCGTTTATGCCGCAAATTTCCGCAAATTTTCGACACTCGCAAGGGAATCAAAACCTAGGTAGGTAAGTACAGGCTACTTCCCGTGAACTCAGAATCTTGAAATTTGGGTACGAAGCAACGTCTTATAGCACAGATAAAGGAAAAATTGCGAATTACCGTAAATTTTTAGTTACATCATATAATAAAAATATTTTTACTACAACAACAAAGTGATCCTACTTATAAGGGTTCCGTTTTTTCCTTTCGAGGTACGGAACCCTAAAAACGATACTACTTGATTTTATTAACGCCAATTTACGGTAGTGAGTGGCTCATCGCTATTTAATAATTGCAAAAAAAATTGGCAATCTACGCAATGTCAATTTAGTCTCTGAGATTAAAAAACAGAATAGGTACTTATAGTTAGTATCAAATCTTGCAACTGAATTTCAAACCAGTTCTTCCCAACCGATTGAGCTAAAGTTCTGCACACACCTTTGGTTCTGGTGACAATACTCAAGAAAGATAAGTTGATAAATAGTGACTTGGCGCCAGTTTACCTATCCTTTCTTTCGTTCCTCTGTTATTAATATTTCTCATGATCCGTAATAGGTAGACAGTTGAAATTTTCTCAGAATATGTATGTATTTCTGTTGCCGCTTTAACAACAAATGATACACATAAGTTAAAAATTAAAGACGGCTCCCCTACTACGACGGTACGAACGGTACGACGGACGGAACCCTTCATGCGCGAGTCCGACTCGCACTTGGCCGGTTTTTGTGCATGTGATGTTTTTGATGGGATATTATTGTGATAAAAAACCTGTACCTAAGTCCTAATGAAGTGCCTAGGACCCACCATTGTAAATAACGCCGCTATTGAACAGAAGGCCAACGACTCGAAAGGTCTGCGTTCGTTTTCAGCATTGAAAACAAAGTTACAACACTTTATTTATACATTCGAGAATTTAGTAAATTGACTTGAACAGAGTTAGCGGTTGTCTGTCGGCTCTATTCTATAGAAAATATTTCACAAACAAAGTTGTGGATCTCGAACATACGTATTACTGTCCATTGTGCTTTTAAATATGTAAAGAAATCTATAGAGTTTCACAATGTTTTCTTTGTACATGACTGGAGGGAGATGCTCGTCACATGGGTGGCACGGTGGCACGGTGGCAAGGTGGCACTAGGTAGGTACTTGGTATTCACAGATTATTCTAATAATAATAATATGTAGTTACCTACGCTTCAAGTATTACTGCTAACTTATGCAGCCCACGGTGTGCATTTCGTATTTCATGATTTGTTACAAATATACAGTTGGTATCAAAATTAGCCTACGTCTTTTTCCAGGTTGGGACCGGGAAAAAGCATCTGTCGTTGTTTTCGTTCTTGTTTGTTTAGAAGTCAGTTAAACATAAGTCGTAGACGTAATGGCTACTCTTAGAAATAGTAAGTTTTCTTATTTATATAATTCTTAATTAATTTGAGAACTATCAACTATGTATCCGAAGGGATTACTATCCGCGGAATATTTATAATGATTTAATTTATTTTATTATTGCAGACAGTGAGTCAGCTAGGCTGAAGGCAGCGGGTTCTGATCGTGATCGCTGATCCGAGACGCGTGTGCATGGGGTAACTAATATACATTTAATAATATATCATATCATTACAAAATCTTTAATATTTACAAGATATTATAACAACTGAATCTATAATTTTATGTGATATAATGATCAGTTAATATAATAAACGATTGATACATGTATTTAAAAATAACTAATGTTTATAAGTATAATAGGTATACATTTAATGCAAAATCGTTTGATATACCACTCAAAAGACATGAAACCTATATGATAAAACTGCTGGCTCAAACAACCCATCCGGGGATCACCCATCCACAGACAGACCTTGGCAGTCGTTGCTTAACCTTGATCACCCATCCACAGACCAACCTTGGCAACCGTTGCTTAATTTGGATCACCCATCCACAGACAGACCTTGCCAGTCGTTGCTTAACCTTGATCACCCATCCACAGACAGACCTCGGCAACCGTTGCTTAACTTGGATCACCCATCCACAGACAGACCTTGGCAGTCGTTGCTTAACCTTGATCACCCATCCACCAACCAACCTTGGCAACCGTTGCTTAACTTGGATCACCCATCCACAGACAGACCTTGCCAGTCGTTGCTTAACCTTGATCACCCATCCACAGACAGACCTCGGCAACCGTTGCTTAACTTGGATCACCCATCCACAGACCAACCTTGGAAACCGTTGCTTAACTAGGATCACCCATCCACAGACAGACCTTGGTAGTTGTTGCTTAACCTGGATCACCCATCCACAGACCAAAGACGAAACGAAAATATCTGGCTTGCTTTCTAGAAGAGAGCGAGAGAGACAGACAGAGAAACATGCGCACGCCGCACGGCTTACAATAGCTTACTATAGCAAAAACACATTACCCTCCTTTGCGTCGCGCAGTCGGGTAAAAAGTGTCGTTACAACTTTTCGTCAGAATTTTTTCCGTCTAGCCCCCTTTCGCAACGCGCGATAAGGAACTTCGTTCCAAAAATTAGGAGGAATAAAATGAATCCCAAAACTGATGGGGCCAGCGGGAATTGATTAAAATAGTATCTTTTGGAGATGCCTACTTGAAGTTAAAGAACTTCAATAATTAACTGAAGTCTGAAATAGATTATAGTCAGTCTAATTGAATGCGAACAATAATTTATTGTCAATAGAGTAACATGATACACAAGAGGCCCCGAGTCCGACCACTGACCACTGACCTATATTTATTTCTTCAGTGAGAAAAGTCAAAAGGGGTTCCTTTTACAAATAAAGAGCTCACTACCGTATTCTAAATACCTACGCCGTAGTCGTAGCCTCGTAGGTAATATTCTAAAGGTGTTTTTGTACATAATAATTAAAATTACAAAGGAAGTAAGCTAAGTTTAATTAAAATAACTTCACACTTGTATACGTAATCACAAGTTATGGGCAGCCATGTGTAGACGTGCTGTCGACAGTAACTCATTCATTACTGAATGGTCGGAGTAATCGCTAATAAAATACTTAGCGTCTATGGCCGACGGTCATGACCTACCATGGGCACTGGGCAGTTCAGTATGGTCGCCGCCCGGGGCGCGCGCGCATACCGGCTACAAATTATGTTATTGCAGTAAAGTTAAAAGCACAAGTATTATAGATAGTTATTATAGCTTTTACATAGAGACGTGTTCAAATACTTTTTGAGTAGAGATTTCCCCTCTATTGAACTAGGGATGCATGCAAATGTGCATGGTTGTATCTAACAATGAGGGTAGTTTGAATACAATCAACGCGTACTGTTACCGAATCTAATCAACTATAACATCATTGACATCTATGAAAAGGTTATAAATAAAAAGCAGTCCAATCTGCTTTTGTTACAGAAAAAAATCGAACTGAATCATAGGCTAAACTCCGTTCGATAAATCCATATAAGAAATAAAACATTTAGTTCCAAAAAAGTACGGAGGATTAAATTATCGTACTAGGGTATCAGAAGTACAACAATAGTATGGAATTATTATTAGTACCACATTGTGCCAGCCGCGGGCATTTCCCGAAATGGCCGGTCACGCTCGACCGGGCAGGCGGGCAGGCGGGCATTGTCGCCCGCAGCCCCACAGCTCCGCGTGAGCAGGACTATTATTGTGGCAATATTGTAGACCGACAGGTTCCCTGATGAGAACCAAGCCAAGATTAAAGTTACTTGACAGAATGGAGAAAGTATTTATTGACTCGATTCACCGAGTTATGTGAATCTATTCCATCCATCGGGTGACGGGTATTGTTGTCAGACATGTCGTTAAGTTGGCTCCACACAATTGAGTATTATTTATTACTTCATAGGTAGACCAAATAACTTTGTATCAGGAATCCAGCTGACTCACAATGCACCGTTAAATTGAGTTCACTTAGTATATGAATCACAGTGAATATAATGACCATTTATTTAGTTATAACGTCATGCCAACTAGGCAAGTCCTAACTAAGCCAAGCCATAACTAACAACGTCATTTGCACAAGTTAGGCTATTCTTGGAATGCTAACTTGGGATAAGACAACGAGATTTTAGGCCATGCGTAGGATTAGTGGAAATTGCAAATGGACAGAAATGACAAGTGAACTGTTTCTGTGCATTGTGCGGTATTGGCTACCACAGTTTTGCGAGATCATAATTATGGACCCAGCTTTAAAGTGGTAACGTCTCAATCAATTCAATTGTTTTCTGTTGAGAACTTAAGAAAAACTTAGTATGTCAGCCGGCTGCCATCCCATACAACTCATGCAAGTGGTTATTAACAGAGGGAAGTAGGTGAGCGTGCTTCTCTTAGTATTTACTACATAATTACAGAGTGTATGACTGTATGTACCGGTGTACTTGCCGCTTTATATGTAACATGTCACACGTGTCCTCGAATGTATTCAGCAGCGGGGCTTTGTTCAACGAGCAAACCCGAGGGTGAATACAAAGTGTACGGGACCTCGTATCTACACAGATAGACAGGTATCTTTACAACGCTGTTTAAGAAACTCAACGGCTCTAATACCAGAGCTTGTTGCTCCGGACGTGACGTGCGTCGCAATGCTTTACTGAGCTCAAGTTTGTGAAGTCAGATCGATATACTTACGAGAAACTAATGACATTCGTACGACGCGACTCGCGACGCGACTTGCCTCTAATACAAGCGGCAGGCGGAGGGCACACAGGACTCCGGACTGTGCGCCTGCTCTCTAATGGAGTTTTGATACGCGCCCCGCGGACCGGACGCGGCCGACATTAGGCGCGACTCAATTGGACGCGCCCAACTAGGAAATTATCGTTTTAGCCGCGGCTAATGCTCCTACGATTATTCTCCAAGTTTCCTGGAAACTCATAATCATAGTTTCGTTAAATAGAGTTCGTTAGGAAAACATTTACCAAGAACTGTGCGTGAAATCTATACGTTGATGACAAAAGTCGGACGAACTCCGATGTTCTCGTTAAAAACGTTTACAAAACACACAGTTCTGGAAACCGTGCTATGTTTAACGTCAATCTAGTTAGCCTGATTGATTGTTCTGTTAGCCGGTGCCACATTACTGGTTGTTATGTAAAAAGTGTCATGTGTGCAATTAGCGAGATAAGGGCGATGGCAAATAGTCGCACACGCTCGCCCTCGCCCCCCGCGCCCCGCGCCCCCGGCTGCACCCGCGAACGTGTGCACTGCACAATATGCGACGGAACTTGACGGAAGCGCGCGATTTAATTGTTACCCTCCAATTAACTAGCTGCATGTCGCTGCTATTAACACAATGAGTAATGCACAAACAAAACTTTTTTGCGATTTTGCCAATGACGAAAGCGCAAAAGAGATGAGATGGATTGAGGGTCGCTCATGAGCCCCACTCAATTCCCATATAGAAACAGACAAGTTGTCTGCAAGTGCTTAAGTTTCTCGTTTTCGTAAACAGGATGCAGCGAGTTATCACTAAATCTAGCATGTCTGGCATCGCGATCGCACGATGTTGTCTAGATTCCGTACGATTGCTTCTGCCAAACTGTGAGAGTCGCGAAACATCGATGCATCATCGATCCTATCGAATTCGTGGATACCAAACCAACGCTGATTCACTGAAACGCGATATGTGCAAACAACACCTAGTTACAATAGGTACCTACTCGAATGTAGCGTCGAAATCGTATCCCATGATCGCATGTGCGCCGGTCGCCCGCCGCCGCCGCCGCCGCCGGCCTCCCGGACGGCAGGGTCGGCAGGTAGTGTGCCCTGTCATTTGCGTTCCCTCGTAATTGGCCCGAAATGATTGGTGGCTTGCTATTCCCTTTCGTGTCGCTACGAGTTTTTTGGACCAGCAACTGAACTATGTATGTCTGAGTTAACTGGTTGAAAAGCAGTCGAGCTATATTTAGCATTGCGATTTATACGCGTTTTGCATGCAGCCACGTTGTGTAGGCAGCCGCGCAGGCCCGTTGGGTCGCTCGCAGCGCATTGGCTTGGCAGTCGATTCGCGGCCGTGCGGCCATTAGCCAGCGTTTCCTAAAAAGCGCTCGAACCACAATGGAGTTGTCTCGATAGCTTGTTTCTCAGAAACAACGAGACTTGCCTTTGATGCGCCGACGATGTACCGCCTGTTTGCCTAATGGGAACTCCATGTGAGAAGTTCCCGCGTCGATGTGTCGTAGGGCGACCACGCGGCAGGCGCGAGGCGGGACCCTGCGAGGAATTACAAAGTTGTAAAAACTTTCTTGTAAATAATAAAAGCCGGTCATTTGTCATCGACTCCTAACAGAACAGCTGGCCCAACCGCCACAGTTCTCAGGGCGGACTTACGAATAAGGATTTATAATTAACGTGCTGGTTTCCTCGCTATATTTCGTGCCCTGAATCCGGTATTTAATTTTTAAACATGCGCCTGTCGGTAATTACCACACCCGGGCCCGATACCGATACCCTCGACCGCAGGGTTATCATGAAACTGTACACCTCATAGCAAGGCACAGGATGTGGCCATGTGCGCCGCGCGCCGGTGTGCCTGCGCGACTCAACCATGACGTACACACACTCGTACATCATTTATTACATGGTGTGAGTCGACTGTTCTTAATTATAAACATAAAATTCACGCTTCAATCCAGTTTAACGATGCTCTCTAACTTGTTTGAGTGCTAATGCAATTAGAAGCAGATATAAGAGCTGCTCGATAAATTAATTAGAGAAGCATCGCGCCGAGCCAGCCGGGAGCCGCCCGGTGCCGGCGGCGAGCGCTCCAGCCGGGGGAATACTGAAATATACCGCCATGGTTAATATTTATGCGAATATTATATTTAACTTTCAAACTAGTTTTATGCATAACGCATTACACGTTCGTAATTCCCAAAGGGGCGAACCAAATCCGTCCTCGGGCCGTTTCCGATGAGTGTTGCGATAGCGTCAGTAATCGGCCATCACGACCACAAAGCATTGTAATGTAGGTACCTATCTATGTACCTACGCAGCTATGGGCTGCATTTAGTATGGTTCACAGGTAATACCAAACACATTTTATTCATTAGAGAGCTCATAACGCATTAATTGCGTCATTCTGTGGCTGACTTTCACCTACATCGACATCGGTTATTCATCGTCCAATTTAATTATCTTTACGCTACAGTTTTGGAGCTATAACAGTCCGGCTGTCCCCAGAGGTCCACTTCTAAAGATGGGCTTCCTCATCGACCGCTAGTCTCATTCAAATAACGCAGTGCAGCCTTAATAGGTATTATGGCGGACTAGACTTGGATACATAGCGTGCTATGTTGACTTCACCCCACATATCATTACGACAAGCCGCAGTACACGTCACCTACAAGTAGCAGGGCTCTAATAAGCGCTTGTTCTGATTGATAGCTTGTGGTAATGACCGGTTGCGTTGATTGACAGGTTGAGGTAATAAGCAGGCACGTTGCCCTTACTGCCGACAGATGGCGCCGTCGGTTACGTTCTCAGGGTATTTCAAGACATTAACGATTTTCCATAAAATGCGGGTTTTTGCAATGGTATGGTAGGTATCGATTTTTATGTTGTGTACCAGTGAGGAATACTTCATTGGAATAAAGTGATGCCTTTAAAATTTCGCACACTTCTTTTCTCCTTTGTACTTATTAGATATTTCAAAGCTGGGCTAAACTGCATCAAAGTTACAGTAATTCTGAATAATTACTGAAACATAAAAGTCTTTATTTTTCATTACATTTCTTTGTCTAACATTCTACGAAAGTCTCCTCAGTTACTGTTACTTTCCAAAAACATTCGAATTATTCGGTTTTAATACCTATTTTAAAGTATATTTCAGCTGTAAATATGAATAAACTAATTAATATGAATGAATATAAAACAATATAATTTGTATAATTAAGAACAGACTGAATCATCAGACCAAATAAAATTTACTTATTTATTTATGTAAAGTACCTACTCGCATTTGCCCCGAGCAAGTCCCAAGAGAATTTTAGTTTGTATATTTCAAAAAATGTTACTTAGTTCAAAAACATTATTTATTTTATTATGTACCGATAATTTCAGTTTCATCTATCTTCAAATCTTATAATTGACTACTTCAACTTTCGACGAAAATAACCCATATTACCATTTATTGTTACTTACCTACTTAGTAACGTACGCTTTCAGCATTGGCCACGCCTCAATCTTAAATTATAGTCACACCGTCTGATATATAGACAGTAATTGTTACATTATTAAATTCAAACAGCGTGAGCCTTTGTCCCTCTGTTTGATAAAAAAAAACGTCGCAAATGTTGAAACCATTCTACAATCCAACTCCACGGGGCTACAAGGCTGCAGGGGTGCGTCCACTTGTCCCCAGCAGATGCATTGACATTATTTTGAAAGTAACAAGCATTGTAAGCGATGGATCCATTACATTAGCGGCATACAATTACATCCGACCGACAAGCAGACTCTCATTTTGTAAACTGACGTCGAGAGCAGTGAGGGTAGCTAATGAAAAGCATAATTTATACATCTGCCCGTAGTACACATCACCATAATCTGCAGCCTCTTGCTCTCTAGGCTCCTACTAATGAGATGTCTGTGTCAGACACTTGAAGTCCGTTTGAGAACTAACTTTAAGTAACTTCGGAGATCGGATTGCGCAACTCGAAAGACATTAATTAAAGTAATTTATAAACAAACATCAACTTTATTCGCACTGAAAATAGTCGGTTCGAAATATACATAGGTAGTAGGTACTCGTAGTTACAACGGGTTTTGGAAACGTTATAGCTTTAAAATGTCAATTTACCTAGGTTTAGTGAGAAAGCAGGCATTTATAAACTATGAATTTCCATATTGTGCGGCCTGCAAGATATCCCTAGTTAACTGAATAATGATTGCCTATGCCTACTACTTGTAGCTTCAAATGAACGTGTATTTTATATTAGGTGTTCACTTGTAACTAATTAAACTTAAATGCCGCTATAACCGAGCCTGTTTAATTATGTATGTACTACTCTGTTTTATTATTATTTTTGAAACATTAACACTGTGTAATAAATCATAAGCTCTGTATTTATGTTTCATTGTATGATGTTGCTCTACGATAGTTAGGTGGATCGTTTCGCACATCTGTTGGAGTACAGCTACAGTCGCATGTGTCTGCGTGACTGTGCGAACGTTTCACTGAAGCTGTTATGATCATGTGTTGGTTAAACTTACACATGATCATAAACTACAAGCACTTGCTAATTTAATTATACGAGTATGTAAGTGCGATTACTTCTATTACTAAAAGGTCGGTCGAAGGCAATAGGCTTGCTCCCAATGCTCCCATTACATGAGACTTAACTGGCGCAGTCTGGGTGTACTATAGGGTAAGTGCACCTGTGCCTAAAAATTCAAGGGTTACTGGCGTGATGTTGTGTTTTGAATTGTGTTTAAAGTTTTTAATTAAAACCCAAATGAAACTGCAAAACAGACTACTGACTAGGTACTAATCTAATAACACAGTAAACAAATATCATTCCGTATCGTGGCAGAGGCCTCAGGGGCCTACGTCCGGCGTTGAACTGCACTAACGACCTGGTTCATCGGCCCACATCACTAGTTCCACAAATACTACGTAACTTTACTTCGAAGCTGTCTTTTCCAAGAAGACTGGCACAGTGATCGATACTCACAGACACACACGGTACTCCTGGAACCATACCACAGCACACAAATAACGCACGGCTTTGTCCGGGAAACTTACATTTTTCACGCGGACACCCGGACACGGGACACGGCAACACAGCGGACACGAGACATGATCTATGTGTTGAGGATTATAGATGTCGCTGCTGATACCGTTACAGTGAAAGGAGCGTCTTTAGAAATGTGTGTTGAGAAAGATTGAATGAAAACGGATGAGTGTGATCATCTGATGTATGACTATGCTTTAGATGTGAAGATGTAACACGGGATCAATTTTGGTAAGAAATATCTACAGATACGTATAAGTAGGGAGTGCCCATTACTTAGCTCTTCTAGTTGGGTACCTACCCTACTGTATATCTCGGTGATAATACTAATCATGATTTGCAAATACTATTCAATGTAATAGGTCTGGTAAGTAGCTTAAACTGGTAATAAAAGCAGTGCAGGTGATGAAGTGATGTAATAATTGATGAAGATCCAGCAAACGTGAGCTGATGCGCAACGCCAACCGGCAATATTCTTTAGAAGTTTGATTCAAAATCAGCATGTTTACATGTAGGGTTGTGTCGGGGCGTAGAGCCAATATTATCGCGTAATACCTAGTTCGTTGATTTGATTTTGAAGAGCAATATATAGTTTTGTGCGTAATAATCTGTATATGAGAGACAGATGCAAGTGTTAGCGATACGACTGTCGTTTAATTTGGTGCGAATTTGGATTTACTCTGGCCCTCACTTGCAGATAGTTGTCAGGATGCTTGTGCCAACATACTAATCACCTATCTACGACTACATTAGTATCTAACATGACATTACTACAGCACATATTCCCATAAGTATCTAAGTATTACATAGTATTCGTACTCGCAACCAACTCTAATAAAGTACATTCCTTCAGCAGTTTTATGGGCAAAGAGCAAGTCATAAATGCGATACGATCCGAGATAGTTCTCATTGCTCAGCTCTTGTTGGACTATAACCGGCACAATGCGGCCGGCTTGTAAAGTATCCACATCGCACGTAATGGCTGTGGGCTGGCGATATTACCCTCATCACGTCAAACAGGTGACGTATTAAAGTGGAATTACTCCAATTTCGCTACACAGCAATAGTCAGCTACTCCACGCTATATGACTGCTCGGCTCGGGAGTGGTACCCGCTTTGTTCAGAGTTTTACTAAAAAGGTTTACTAAAACACGAACATTACAGCAGTTATCCGCGCATAACAACGAGGATATTAGTGAAATTTGAATAATTTGTGACTCGTTATTACTGTTGCTAGTGTGAACGAGCTCGCTTGTAGAGTTGGTTGCGCACGCCAGCCGCCATCGCACCGCCTGCACCGCGGGAGACTGGGTGAGGCGGGGGCGGGGTGTGAGGTGGGGGGCGGGGGAGTAGACGTGCGCTCACAAATTAATGCTTAAAATATTTAATTAATCATCTCCGGCTTAATGATGCGTCTGCTGGGCGTTGCCATGACGATCTCACAGTATTACCAATTATATCGTAGAGAGCCGTGAGCCGCGCGCCGTGAGGCGGCATGCCAGGGAACATGATCGGCTCTTAGTCACGACTTTAGAATTCAATCTCCTTTGATCGTCTGCGCGCGACGTGTGGGTGAATACCTTCACATTTTTTCCTTAGAAACGCCTTCGATTCTACAAACCTATGCAGGAAAAATACTCGGAACACAAACAAATGTTTAACGACTACACCCATTCGCGTTTGGCACATAAAACAATATTACTGCAGTTTCCAGTTGCGACCATTTTAATTACTTTCTGTAAACAAAGTCGTTTCATCCTTACGACGATCTGGCGCTACAAGGATCCGTGTTG
Organism: Eurois occulta; assembly: GCA_950022335.1. Lineage (NCBI taxonomy): Eukaryota > Metazoa > Arthropoda > Insecta > Lepidoptera > Noctuidae > Eurois > Eurois occulta. The sequence goes on from OX465497.1 coordinate 18,768,524, forward strand.
GGAGAGGTACCGAATGGCTTACCGTATGGCAGAAGAGGGAGCACTTTACCACCTAGATAGTTAACCCTGGGGACTTGGGGAGCACAACATATGTTATGTAACCAAATGCCAGCTAGGTGAGTAAGTAGTTTTAGATTTTCGGAAACTTTAAACGAGTCCCAACGTCGAAGAAGTTTCCTAGCAAGTCTCAATACATAAAGTGGTATTGCGCGAGTGCTCGCCGGCGACGATTGACTCCTAACGACTCGATATAAAACGGCTCAGCCGTAACTAGAGCCTCAGACGAACAATGCTATTGCTTTTAACGGTCATAATAAAAGGAGAAAGCCCATAAAGTGCGAAATATAAAACGCTCGCCGTAAAAAGGTAAGTTAAATAAGTTTACTGCGCGCCGTTACTTTAATTTGGACCTCCCGAGGTACCTAATGTGCCTATAGCTACAGATACCGTGCTCCACCTAACAATGATGTGAGAGCATGAACAATGGTAGTGGTATGGTGTACTTTGGCGGCCCCGTTACGTGTTAAATATCAGGCATTGTCCTTTAAATAACACGTCGCCTTTTTACTTTCATATTTTTTCACAAAAGCGTTCGCGTGAATAGTCGTGTCGCAGTCGTACACGTACAGCTACTCGGGTACCATTACAAATATAAGTTGCGAAACAGCTTTTGTGCAGACGTGGAGCCGCCTTGGATGCAATAAAGCCCTTACAGAATAGTTGGCAAAAGTCGATAAAAGTAGCTCGGAGTCGAAACGACCTAGAAACTAGAAAGAATCCCTACAAGCTCTCGCAAGGCTTGCATGCGATGGCTGCGTTGTGTTACTGTGTACTGTAAGCTGTGTGCTGATGTGTAAGTAATGGCTTGGACTGGCGCCGGCTTCCTCTCGGTGTGGTGGACATAAACGGGTGCCAATGACGATATTATAGAAGTAGTCGCGTTGATCGAATTGGACCTTTTCCGCCCTGGGAACGTGAACGGGTTCGCTTATTTCAGGATCGTTATTTACGGTAATCTTGACCCTAATTGCATTTATCACATCCGACGGAATGTAGGGTGTGCGTAGCTGTTATTGAGCGATACTTTCTCCCGTAAACTATTCTCATACAATATCTACACAAGTTATTGAAACACCCTACCGCGTTCCTGGAGGGTGATTTATTGTATTTTGGTATCTGATTGTAATGTTTTTCTTTTATACTTTGGAACTTTACACCGAGTGCCCGAGTTTACGGTTATTCTAAATTGTAAGCAACCAGAACAAAGTAAGTATTTGCAAATGAGACGTGTCGTCAGCTCGTCTCGTAGTCTATAGCGCATGCTTTACTGCCGTCTGCCAGGAATAAAACGAAATGGTCGCGCGGTGGGACGGTGGGAGTAGTTCCGATCAGTTGCGGCTGGCAGAGACGCAGAGTACTGCGGCACGGTCGGCTAAATAGAGGAACTGTGACGTCATAACACATAACCACACAAAATTAAATGGCTATTTTATGGATCAAAGAGATTTTTATGACGTCAGATATCCTTGTATAGTTTGGCAGTCGTGCTAATGGGCCCCTTCTGCAGTAATACACTTTTACAGTCTGACACTACCACATTATAAAACATCATTCCAAAATTGTAGATTACAAGAACACAATTGAAAAGACATTATTGATACGAATAACATTTAACCTGAATCTCATGTTTTTCATGTTGCTAAAGACTCTTGTCAACAACAATTGTCGAAGCTCCAAACACACCTTTTCCTGAATTCGCTAAAAATATTTGTTTTCGCGGGAAAATTATCAGAAAATAAAATGAAATAACACCTTCGTTTGCCAAAACTTTCCGCGGACAACACGTGGCGGCGCGGCGCGCGCCTTGGGGTGGGCAGTGGGCGAACCCACACTGTATCAAATGAATACAAACTATGTACATTTAGTCTGCATTTTAAAATGTATTTTTCAAAGGAGATGTATGACGTGCGCAGTATTTTGTACGCGCGGTTCAGAATGTTCAGATCCCAAAATGTACTCAGGGACTTAGGGTTCCCATTTCGATAAAAAATCATAAAAAAGTCGGACATTTTTGTAGAAAAGTCCGAACATTTTACTTTATAATCTGTGAGTGCCCGCGCGCATCAACAAGCACGCGGCACGCTCGTTCTCAAGTTCTAACTAAACTGCCACTCGCGCGCCGAAGACGGGGTATATCTCTGCGCGCATCCATCTCGCTCGCACAGCTACGTGTCCTGCTTTCGCAAGGTACCTCGGAGAAACGGTGTGCTACATCAACAGTGCTGTGCGCTGATTGGTCAACGGGTATTGTGGCAGGTGGAACATGAACTATCTCGCGCTTTCTTAATATCACTTAAGCTGTGTAATTTTAATGAAATATATTCAGTATCTTACTCTTCCAATCTGGTTTCATTTCTAAAGCCCTAACACTGCTACATTTGGTGACCCCGAACTACAGTGAACATTTCAACATGGAACCGAAGCCAGAAACGAGTCCTAGTGCACCTTCCGACCTAGCAGCTATCTCCGTGCAGTCGCGACTACTTCCATTCTGGCGTGAATATCCCCGTATGTGGTTCATACAGTTTGAAGCAATCGTGGACCCGCAGAAAACCAGCGATGAAAATAAATACCGCTACGTGCTTGGGCAATTACAAACGACAGATCTGCGGCATCTTACCGACATTTTGGTAAAACCACCAGAAAGTGGAAAATATGCAGCGATAAAACAGCGCCTGATCTCCGTTTACGAAGATTCCGAGGTTAAAAACTTCAAGAGCCTCATCAGTGGTCTGGAGTTAGGAAACCAGAAGCCATCGCAACTTCTCAGGCGCATGCGTGAACTTGGTGGCAGTATGATCACGGAAGACGGTATCAAGATTGAATGGATGAATCACCTACCCCCGCAAGTTCGTGTAGTACTGTCGGTGAACACAGATTCGTCACTAGATATGTTAGCCGCAATGGCTGACAAGATGATGGAATATACGGAGAGCAACAACATCGCAGCAGTGACAACATCACAACCGGAAACCGCGGCAGCCAATCAGCAAGTCATGTCAGCACAAATACAAGTTCTATCGAAGCAAATAGAAAAGCTGACACTGGAAATATCCGAACTCCGAGACCGCGGAAGACAACGCCATCGTCGTCCCTTTCGTTCCCGTTCAAGATCGAAGTCAGCCAGATACCATAATGATGCAAACCGAGTCTGTATATACCACTACAGGTTTGGTGACCGAGCAAGACGTTGTGTGTCACCGTGTGCAAAAAGGAACCAACAGAAACCGGAAAACTAATAAAAACATCGACGGTGGCGGACGTCGGTGTTACAACGGCAAGTAATCGCCTGTGTGTTTACGAACGCAACACTTCACATTGTTTCCTCGTTGACACCGGTGCTGATATCTCCGTTCTGGCCGCCACTCCGATTCACAAGAAAAAATGTACACCAAGCGCCTACAAACTTTACGCCGCAAACAGTACATCAATTAAAACTTATGGTGAGAAAGATTTACAACTGGATTTCGGCCTCCGAAGACGCTTTCGTTGGAAATTCGTAATTGCTGACGTGAAGACATCGATTCTCGGCGCAGACTTTCTCCGACACTACAAACTGCTGGTCGACCTGCATCATAAGAAGCTCATCGACCAAGTCACCGATCTGTCGGTTAACGCCGTGGAAGTTTCAACAACCCAGGAAACTGTGTACATGCTCGGCAAGAATCAGATATATGAAGATATTTTGAATCAGTATCCAGATCTTCTCCGCCCAATGTCACTGAAAACCCCTGCAAAGCATGACGTCGTGCATCACATTGAGACGACGGGAGCGCCCATTTCTGCCCGAGCGCGTCCCTTACCCCCCGATAAATACAAGCGGCTAAAGAAGAGTTCGAGCGAATGATGGAAATGGGAATTTGCCAACCTTCAAAAAGCCCATGGGCCAGCCCTCTCCACGTTGTGAAGAAAAAAGATGGAAGCCTGCGAGTTTGTGGTGATTACAGACGCCTCAACGCTGTCACGTTACCAGACAGATATCCAATCCCACGCTTACAAGATTTTACTTATCAGCTGCATGGCAAGAAGATCTTTTCAAAACTGGACCTAAGAATGGCGTACTACAGAATACCCATTAGTAAAGAAGATGCTAAGAAGACAGCAATCATAACACCCTTCGGCCTATTTGAATTTAATTGCATGACCTTCGGTCTACGCAACGCAAGTCAAACTTTCCAGCGATTCATGCATGAAGTACTACGCGGCATAGAAGGTTGCTACTCCTTTGTTGATGACATCCTCTTATATACAGAAGACGAAGACAAACATAAAATCCTTCTGCATCAAATACTCGAGCGCCTGAACAAATATGGTGTTACGCTCAACGTCGAAAAATGCGAGTTCGCTAAAACAAAAATCAACTTTCTCGGGTATGAAGTAACAACGAATGGAATAAAACCAACATCGGAGCGCACGCAAGTAATTTCAAATTACCCTCAACCGAAAAATATCATCGAGCTGCGGCGTTTCCTTGGGATGCTAAACTTCTACAGAGATTGTCTTCCACATCAAGCTGACATGCAGAAAGAACTTAACAAATATCTGCATAACATGAAGAAAAATGACAAGACACCGATTGACTGGACACCGGCCGCTGAACAAGCTTTTCAAAAGTGCCGTCAAAGCATTCTGGAAGCTATGACACTCACGCATCCTATCGCCGGCGCTCCGCTCTGCATCATGACTGACGCTTCTGACCACAGCATCGGTGCGGTATTACAACAGCGAGAGAGAGATGTTTGGAAACCGCTAGCCTTCTATTCCAAAGCATTGAGTGCTACACAACGCCGTTACAGCGTGTATGATCGCGAGCTGTTAGCGATATACATGGCTGTCAAGCATTTTAGAAGACTCATCGAAGGCTGTGACGTCACCGTATACACGGACCACAAACCGTTGTCATACGCACTTTCAAGACCGCAAAGTAGCAGTGATACGCCGAGACGTGAGCGTCAACTTCATTTCGTCAGTCAGTTTTGCACCAACATCGTCTACGTGAAAGGAGCGGACAACTCAGTCGCCGACGCGCTGTCACGATTAGAAGAAATAAACTGTCAGTCATGCCTCGATTACGACCAGTTATCACAAGATCAGCAACTAGATGAAGAACTGAAACAATTAAAATCGCAGTCAAACTTGAAGTTTCTTGACATCAACGTACCGAATACACAGCGACCAATCACATGCGAGCTCTCAACTACATCGCCCCGCCCATACTTACCAGCGGCATATCGTTACGCAGCATTCAAAGCGCAGCACGATCTTTGCCATTCCGGTATCAGGGCTACGAGGAAACAGATGACTTCCAAATACTTCTGGCCATCAATTAACAAAGATGTCTCCACCTGGACCAAGAATTGCGTCAGCTGTCAACGAGCCAAAGTACACCGACATGTCGTCACACCGTTGGGGAATTTTCCACCGTCCCAGCGCTTCGAGCACGTACATATCGACTTAATCGGTCCTCTCCGTTTATCATACGACTATCGATATTGCGTAACGATGATCGACAGATTCACTAAGTGGCCTGAAGCTGTACCAGTACGTGAAATAACAGCGGAAGTTGTCACCAAGGCACTGTACGACAACTGGATAGCAAGATTTGGATGTCCATTACGCATATCAACAGACCAAGGCAGGCAGTTTGAGTCCGCACTGTTTGACTCACTAATGAAGAAGTTTGGCATTACGAGAATACGCACTACTGCCTACCATCCGCAAGCGAACGGGCAAATTGAACGATGGCATCGCACGCTCAAAGCTGCACTCATGGCACGAGGCGCAACAACTAATTGGAGCGAAGACCTACCTACAGTGCTACTGGGACTGCGTACAGCGCTGCGGGAAGACAACAACTACAGCCCAGCGCTCATGACGTATGGTTCTACACTACGCGTCCCATCTGATTTCTTCGTACCCGCTCCTACGACGAACATGAGTGAAGAAGATTTTGTACGTCGCCTCAGCCACACGATGACGTCACTCGCACCGGCGCGGCGCGACGCTAGAACCACGGCTCGTCCATTCATTTACAAGGACTTAGCTAACTGCACACACGTTTTCGTGCGTAACGATACCGTGCGCCCGTCGCTGACGCCACCATACGATGGACCATACCCAGTGCTACAAAGATACGAGAAGGCATTCAAAATTCAGCTACCGCAGCGCGAGGCAGTTGTTTCGCTAGACAGACTCAAGCCTGCATACATCTTCGCAGAGGACGATCCCACGACGACAACTACTGCCGTTCCGCATCAGCCGTACATGACACGAACCGGCAGAGTGAGCAAGCCAAACGTACGCTTCGCTTAGAGGGGGATACTGTGAGTGCCCGCGCGCATCAACAAGCACGCGGCACGCTCGTTCTCAAGTTCTAACTAAACTGCCACTCGCGCGCCGAAGACGGGGTATATCTCTGCGCGCATCCATCTCGCTCGCACAGCTACGTGTCCTGCTTTCGCAAGGTACCTCGGAGAAACGGTGTGCTACATCAACAGTGCTGTGCGCTGATTGGTCAACGGGTATTGTGGCAGGTGGAACATGAACTATCTCGCGCTTTCTTAATATCACTTAAGCTGTGTAATTTTAATGAAATATATTCAGTATCTTACTCTTCCAATCTGGTTTCATTTCTAAAGCCCTAACACTGCTACAAATCTTTATTTTTTATCATCTGTCTAGCCTTTTCCAAACTATGTTGGGGTCAGCTTCCAGTCTAACCGAATGCAACTGATTACCAGAACTTTACATGGAGCGACTGCCTATCTGACCTCCACAACCCAGTCAGTACTTATAGGATTGGTTTTCTAAAAAAAAACTGGACAAATAACACGACCAACTCAAGTCCAGACGAAAGGACAAAACTCGGACATACCCGGACAAATAGGTACAGACGGTTAGAAACCCTAGGTTAGTAGTATTTCATCGACAGGATGATTACGACGATCATCTTGATCATATTATGTTTTGTTTTTTTAGTAAAGACACAGTAAGCTGTTGATAGATATAAGTATGTGTATTTTTTGTAATATCGCTTGTCTTAAGATTGACGGCGAATTCTCCGTCGTAGATGGAAAGGTCTGTAGCGTCTGTAGTTAAAAGAGTTATAGGTTTACCGTCGTGTCGGTGAAACATTTTGAAGCTGGAAAGGGCTGTCGTCGAAAGTGACATAATTATAATGAAAGGTTCTATCAGCGAAATTACCGTAGGTGAAAGACTCTGCCGGGGAAACGGAAATAAATGAATCATCCTGTCGACGAACAGTCCAATGGCGAATCGGTCTTAGGAGAACGGTTGCGGAATCTATTCTATGTGCTAATCCAAGTTATTAACTATCTGTGTGCTAAATTCCATCCAAATCCGTTCAGTATTTTTTGCGTGAAAGAGTTACAAATATTGAAACATCCATCTCATCCTCACAGACTTTTGCATTTATAATATTAGTAAGATTTTTTGTTAAAGCGGCAACAGAAATACACATTCTGTGACAGTTTCAACTGTCTACCTATTATTATGTATCATGAGGTACAGCCCGCTGACAGCCAGACAGACGGACGGACAGCAGAGGCTTGCCCGTTAGTCACCCTTCGGGAGCGGTATCTCTTTCGAACAGTCCCGCAGCCCTTGCAGGCATTGGCCCTTGCGGATCCATCCGGTTTGTCGACATCTCTTTGAGGCGCGCGTGGAACACGAACGCGCTGTCGACACGGCCTGTCGTCATAAGACGGACGGACGGCGAGCTAGCCCAAGTAGCCCATTACTCACCGTCCACAGGCCCGCGCCTACGGTGGCCGAGAGCCACCACGTGGCCCCCGACGCCCGGGGCGTCTCCAGCGGCGGCTGGGACGTGAAGTTCTCTCTCTCACGTTCATTTCACTCTCTTAGCGGCTGAATTTCGAAAAATCCTTATTCCTTGTCTACATTATAAAGGGAACCTCTGTGCAAAATTTCAGCTTTTCAGGTCCAAGGGTTTGGGCTGGGCGTTGATGAGTCAGTCAGTCAGTCAGTCAGAACTTTTTATTGATATGTATAAATACTACAAAGCTCGCGCAACACTGATACCCTTGAGAGCGCTTATTCAAACAGTTTCCTTGCGCCTGTACATACAAATGTACCTACAGTATAGTACATAGGCAGATTAGATTAGATTGATTCGATTAGCCTCCGTGTGTTTGTTTGTGCACATGTGCACATGTGTACTCTCGCGAGTCGCGAGCACATCGCATGGGATGGGTGGGAAGCGTCTTGTGGATGTTAGAAGCCAGCGCCACTCGATCACGCTGTTACGAAGTTAAACAATTTGATGCCAGATTAGCACCCGAATTCATCCATTGTGCAAACGAGAGAAATACTTGTCCAGTATCACATTCCAAAATGAGAAATTGAGAACTATGTAGTTCAAGGTTTACAAAAGTAAAAATATTTGACGATTAAGGATCTTGTTGAGCTTGGACAAAAACAAGTAGAAAACAGGAACTGTGGTCACAGCGAGTAAATTAAAATGGAAACACGATTTTGACGCTTCTTTTTAAAATTTGAAATTCTAAAGAAACTCCTCACTTTATAACAGAAGAAAGAAACGTCGTCTCCACTTGCACGAGACCTTGTACACTGTCCGTACGGTGCGATGTTCCGGGAAGGGACACGTTCAAGCTGTGTGCAAACACCTTTACTTCGCTTTGTGTGTTATGCCCCGGTGAGCGGTCAGGTTACATTGTTAGTGGGGTCCCACCGACCCTACCTTACCTTGAATACATAGAAAAATATTATTCAATTATCTCGAGGTAGGGTTTACGTGAGAAAACTCCATGGTTTTCAAAAGAAACTTTTTTTCTTTCTTACGCGTTTTTAGCTCAATGATTTATTCATTGGTTGGTTTGCTTTTCTTCACTCCTTGTGTCATAGCGAATGATGATCTGCAATCATTAATCTGTCTAAATCCAAGAGTAATGGTAACGTTTCCATCGCTCTGAGGCACTCTGAGGCCATGTTCCGCTGTAGATGTTCACGGCGGTTAAGTTCTTCAATCTTGGCTCGGTTATCGTTGCTTGTGATAAGTCTACGTTCATTATCCTGTGTACAGCAAGGGCGAACCACAAACGTTAACACCACAGTATCATTTACATTCCTATAAAAAAGCCAATCTTCACCCGGCATCGCCACCTTCACTCATTTTGTACGCTTTTTTACGTAAGGAAAATGTTCGAGTCATCTCCGGCGAGTCTATTAGTTTCATTCATAACGGCTTCGATCCAAAATCGATTATTTTGATGTCTAACGGACTTCTTTTGTTGGGCACATAATGGAAAATATCTTTAATTTACAGAAATGTACAGTTTCAATCAATACAACTTAGCCGCGGCCGTGTCCATACCAAACTCATTGCCCGACTACGCCTCCAAAAGTTAACATAATAATCTTAACTCCCATTTTTGTATTATGTATATCATTTATATCAGTTTATAAATAGTTCCGCTGTCTTCACCAGGTATTCGGTTCAGGGTCGGACTGGCCATATAGTCGAGATGCCGTTTGCCAGCCGGGCCCCAGCATGCGCGGCCCCCGCAGGCGTTAGGTAGCATAGGGGGCCCGTGGCTCAGGATTATAAAAAGTTTTTAAAACGTAATCTGCCTCATGCCTGACCACAGAATTAGTAAGTACGTAATTAATTGTAGTTAATTGATAGTGATTCTACTGAATCACTATCAATTAAAATATTTTTAAGGCTAAAAATGAGCCTCTGAGTACTCGTACTACCTACAAAATTACAATTTTTTTTTAACCAACGCGCGGTTCGTTTCTTCGAACCTTGCGAAAAAACGTTTATCACAATGGCTCCTATTTTCTTCCTGTGGATTGGCACTCCTATTGCGTGTTCACGTGATCGACCGGTATAGACGGAGGCTGAAATAAACTAGGAGTCCTTGCCCCGAGACCTTAATAGTCAAATATGGCATGCATACACAAGGTTGCATTGGGTGTTTGTTTGTTTATAATTTTATATTAGAATTTATTATTTTGATATTTTATTGGAATGTTTTTTATTTTTTTAATGTGTTGACAATTTGAAATAGAATTATTTAATAATGGGTGGTATTTAATACTTTAACTGTAAATCCCCTTTTTTTCAATCAAAATATTCGAAATTACTACCAAAAATACTGAATTGCACACTAAATTTGCTCATCAAATAAATCAATTATACTATACTGTATTACTGTTAGATCTTTAAAGCTTAACTGTTTTACTGAATGACTATCTGTTAACTAAAAGTAGGGTTTACAGGAACCTAACTAACCGAACCTCGGGGTGCCCCTGACGTCGACCGTCTGTCATAATAGGACAAACAGAAACTGGTCTCCCTCGTGGTCCTACTAGTAGGATAAAATAGTAGGACCACGAGAAAACGGGTTTAACAAAGGCGTCGTCGACGGAGCCCCGCTTTTGTTATGCAGTTTTAGAAAATAATTTTGGAAATTCCGTTGTAATATTGAATAATTTGTGTGCAAATCAGTAGTTTTATTTTACGGTGAGTAATATTGATAGGGTGAATCAGTTTAAATACCTAGGGCATATAGTCACCGCTGACCTCAGGGATCATGCTGACTTGGAACAGGAGCGGAGGGCTTTATCCATAAGAGCTAATATGCTGGCCCGCAGGTTGGCACGGTGCTCAGATGGCGTAGCTCTTTTCAGAGCTTATTGCACATCCATGTACTCCTGTAGCCTGTGGGCGAATTACACGCAAAAAAGCTACAACACCCTCCGCGTTCAATTTAACAACGCTTTCAGAGTGGCTTTGGGCCTGCCTCGCTACAGCAGCGCTTCAGGTATGTTCGTATGGGCGCGCACGGACTGCTTCCATGCGACCATGCGGAAAGCTTCGCGTCCCTTGTGCGCAGAGATTCACTCTATTTAAAAAAAAAAAACGCTTAACGGGTTACTGCTTGAATAATGTTATTATTCTCTAGACGAGTTTCTTAATGACGAATCTCTGTAACTAACACAAATTTTAATATTAATTTATATCTTAATCTAAAATTAATCTTTAATTTAATTGACTTGAAATTTTGACATGAAATGAAAATGAAATTGATTATGAATAATAAAATGTAACTTGCTTGCATGTATTTATACAATCATAATATTATTAGGATGTTCAGTTACGTTAATAATTTTATTGTAAACCCACTCATAAAATCGTTGTTTTTTTTGTAATTTGTATGTCAAATGGCAAAACATAGCGCACTACCTGATTTTTAAGATTCTGTTTGTAATTATTACCTATGTTTACGAATCGATTCTGATTCAAAGTGCGTGCCAGTTCCAATGCCGTTCTGGGGATGATAGCTGATAGGTTGGACTGTCCTTATGTGCGACACTGCTGTGATAGACAAGTCACATATAGTGTCGCCCGTAAGAGACTAATATTGTAATGAATTGATTATGATTTTGGAATGTGATTAATTATTGTTTTTATTAATTAATTTGTGTTGATTTATATTTGTTTTTGTTGCAATATGGGTTACGTACCTACCTGAATTAAGTGATTTTGAATTTTGATTTGTTTTTTTTTTTAAACAATTTTTGTACTAACCTGTCCAAGGTATCTACCTTGAAATTTTGACTACCCTATCTAGGGTAGTCAAAATTTCGAGCTCGCTACGCTCGCTTTTCGCTTCGCTACTTTCTCTTAAATCTTGACTTTGTGTAAAAGTCGACCACCAAGTAACTCCTGTATGAAGGATCGAAATCATTCTAACCTGTCCAAGGCAAGGTGTAAACAAAAAAAAACGAAAAACGAGCTCACTTCGCTCATTAGCTTATTTCCTTTTGCATCTTACCTTTGTCTGTAAGTCGACCAAGTAATTCCTGAAATTGATTAAATAATTGTAGGGTGTGAAATAATCCTAGCTTCTCTAAGGTAGAGTGGTAAAATTTTGAGCTCGCTTCGCTTTTTGAGCTGGCTTTGTTCTAAACATTGTGTCCTCAAGTTGATTAAATAACATCTATTTCTTAAAAAATAACTAAACAAAAGCTAACTTGTCTGGAGTGGTGAGCCTAAATTTTATTTTAGTTCCTAGCCTATACCTACTACATTTGACATTGGTTCAGAGATATTAAAACAATTGGTTGGATGAAAGATCTCTTCTTTAAAAAAAATAATTGATTGGTCAGCTTCATATTTGTTATATTATTGGAATATAATTGGAACTGTACTTATGTACTATGTATATCGTTGAAAATTAATAATTTGTTTATTTAATTATGTTCCGATTTCATACCACCCGAGCTCTTCCGGCCCAGTCCGACCCTGATTCGGTTATCTAGGAAATGAACAGTACCTGGTCTTAATCTATACAATCAACAACAAAAAAGCCATGGATCAAATAGCGTGAAACCACGTCACAAGTCGGAAGGTCGTGAATTCGAATCCGCCACAGCGGCAGCGCAGCCATAGCGAACTATTTAATTTGTAGAGCACTCAGAAGTCAGTCAGGCTAAGGTTAAGGTATCCGCGTCATAGTTGAACAACTAAATATTATGTTTTTGCGGCTACGCGACCTTTACCGCTATAACAAGTTAACAGCTTTCTTTAAAGTGAAAATATATTGTGCAAATTGCAATTATTTTAACGACAAGGTGTTAAATTCATGGCTGCAATATAACTAACGGTATAGCAGAATATAAGTGTTATCAACAACACGATCCGTCGCTTAAAATTCTCCCAATGTAACGAGAGCTATTCAATGCAGAACGCTGACAATGCACAAGATGAATCGAAGAGCAGATTGTGTGTGGACGGACCCGGACAATGGGACACTGGGACTGTCTGGGATACGGACATAGAACAGCAGACAGCACTTTACGGAGACGTCATTATGTACATACTAGTAAGTGCTACAGTATTGAGGTATATGAATGAAATAACTGCAGTTCTACGCTCATCGCTGGACACTGCCAGCTGCCACACCGCGGCACCGGTCCAAAATACTGCAATAGCCACTACGAGTTGAAAGTAGGAACAAAGCCTACAGGTTACAGAAGAAGAGGAATATTATTAACAATAGAACCCATCTGTGGCCATGGCCAACTATCATATAGTCAGACAAACATCTTATGTGGCATGGTACCTGCGCAATTTTGTCCCATGCGCAATGTAATATCTATCTTCCATATCTACCCACCTATTGCGTGCCGGGACTATCAAATTATCAATAACAGCGCTTGCCTAAGGGCAGAACACACTGGCAGACAAACATTTCGTTAGGGTAGTATTATGTCGTCGCCCCCCCCCCCACCCCTGCCGTGCTGCCGCTCCTTGCCCCCGGGCCGCCCCTCGCCGCCCCTCGGAGCTTTGATCTCTCTGTTCTTAATTACTGGCTTCTAAAAAATCCGGCGCAAGTTTTATGGAAGTTATAAACGCTCTGGTGTAGCTACCGCACCTCTCACACAGGGGAGATAAGTCAGTAGGACTGGACGACCATGCACTCTTCTCATTTAAAGACCTTCAAGAATTTAACAAGGGGCGGGTTCATTTGTTGCCGATGAAATGAATTTACGTATACAGACAGATGTTTGAGCTAGTACAAAGTGAAATTCGAAGCTATGAGATGTAGTAACTCGATTTTACAGATAACTAAACCGGTTACGGTAACGGTTAACATACACTATCGCAATATAGTCAACTGTAGCGAACCTTCTGCACTTAACTACTGGTTCGCCGCACCCGCCGCCGCCGCTCTGCCGCGATCGATCCTAATGAGATATTTTAAATACACTGTACCTGTAGGCCGGGGCCGGCCGGGCCCGGGTACAGACACAAAGTGAACACCGCCGCGTGCAGCACAGCGCAGGCTCTGAGGGAGCCGACCGCTATGTAACGCAGGCACAGGCGCGAGCTCAGACGAGCCGTCACTCGTGCACGTACGGGAGTACGTGTGTACCTAGCCTTAGGACGAACCGTTCCTCTAACTCTAAGCAAATATTTGTACCGTAAGAACTGTGAGAAATATTTCTCGGTTATTCCTTGAAATCGTACTTGAACAATTACAAGATGAAAACTTTACTTTTTGTGTCTATTATTAGATTACTAAGGAAATCTATGAAAATACCAGCTGTACCTGAAACCATCGTAATATAAAGAGCTGTAGAATGTGTTTTCTCGTACATTAGTAATACTCTTTTCTATGTACTATTCCAGTTCATAAGTCCGGGCAAGGCTGCGCTTATAGTAATTTATAATTAAATAGCGGCCCTAAGTCTCGGTGAAAGAAGCTCTAGTAAGCTAAGTACGTGCGGCAGCTCTAGTGTAACGTAATGTAATCCATTACAGTACACCTCGGCAGGATCCCACTCACACAACGCTCTTTATTCTCCGTGCTTCGTGAGCCCCTTCTGATTATAATCTAATCCCGAATGCTAATCAATAGGGACTTCGCTCGAGCCCTTATATCGTCTGAACCAGCAGTTGAACTATTTAAACGGCAGAATTATTTATTGTTCTCGATGTTCTCTTGTTCACCTAATGTATGTAAATCCCCATTAAAATAACGTTCTCACGAAATGTAATCGATATTTAATTGATTTGGGCACTGTTCTCATAAAACTCGGGAACTTGTTTCAGTAATCTTTAATACGGATCTGGAAATAACAAAACATTAAAGTTATGTGCTTTTTATTGAAAATAACTCGTAAAAAGTAAAATGATTACTGAACGATAGCTCAGCCGGATAAGGTGCGGTCGGTGGGACCCCTCGTGCGGTTCTAAATAATCATGTTCGGTCTTTTCACTTTTGTTACCTTATACCAAAGTACAGCAATTTCGGGACAAACTACAATGGGCAGTTGGATTAGCAAAACCATGCTGTTTGGGCTTCTGCCCAGCACTCAGACGTTACCGGCCCACTTGGCTGGACTTGGCTTGGCTATAGCTAAACCTGCCAACTTCCGACTGTTCCAGACGAGCACAGATGATTATATTTGCAGACTATCTGCTACTTCACTATTATTTTTCTGCTAAGTCTTTAAGACACATACGTCATCTTTATATCCGTAATGAATGGTGATATTAATGCAATGCGGTTGGCGTGATGCTCAGCCTACATTGACGTCGGCAACGGAAAGCCCCATTTGATCACAGCTACCTAGTTCCACTGGTTTCCTAGTATTGAGTTCATTTGGGGAAAAATACGTGACGTCATCACGTGATAAACAACTTTAATCAGATTATTTAAAGCCAGTGTCAAGTGAAACGCGTTTCTGCTGAAACAATGACTGTATAAACTAAACCCACAGACAGCACTAAAATAAAGTATAAAAACATAATAAGTGAGTTTAATGTAAGACTGCATTTCATTTCCCGACACATAACGATGTCTTGTAACGTTATATTAGTTTTACGTGTTGTGCAATAAAGTGTCGCTTAAATTGTAATTTATTGCGGAATCACGATCATTTCTCAGATTGAACCATTCCTCTGCATGTTACTGTAGGACACCTCGCCCGGAGGCTTGCAGACCCGATTGTTAGTTGAAAATAGTAGGGAGTGGCTGCAAAACCTGGCACCACGCGGTACCAATCTAGGTTTCTTCAGTGACCTTGTAGTTTCTGAGAAGTAACTTTCTTTGTACGAGCTGAGGCATATGACCTGCAGTGGCTCAGGTGCAGGATGATATATTATTTACACCAGTTCCACCGACTTGTCGCCTGAGTCGGACAGTCGAGGGCTGGCAGCGGGTCGGCGCCGTGCTCGGCCTCGCGGCGGCGCGGCGCGGCGGCGGCGTCGGGGCCCATGCTGATAACCTTTCGATTCCATTGATTTATTAATCGCTGCCGTCCTGCCGCGGGTTGAGGGGGCAGCGAGGGGGGCACCTCTCTCTGAACCATTATTTTTAATTATGAAATATCCGGTTTCAGTGCTAAGTGCGGTGCGGATGGCGGGGGAGGGGGGTCAACTAAGTGCTGCTCACAACATAATTACCGTTTAGATGCTAAGAGAGACAGCGCTCCGGAGCTATTAGATACACGTTTCAAAGTCGTGTTTCAAACTCAAACAAATGTTATTTAACTTCAGTTTAGAGAACGTGGCAGCTCTTTATTGTTTGAAACCGCAGTGCGAACATAATGTAATGCAGGTAGTGTCACATGTGATCGTAAGCTAATTTAGCTAGAACTTAGGGTACAGATTAAGGTATACTCAAAGCATCCATCGTTCTGCAAGCCACCACTCTCCTGTACATGTGGCCGCAACAGCCGAGACCACGGGACGACGGGACAAAGGTCCTGAACCTTAACAAAAGGGACGGTTGTAACCGATATTTTTCTAAACTGTAACTTAATTCTGTGGGTATAAAAGTAAAGAGTTATCTTGAGCCGATATCTGAGCAGTGGACCGGAGCAGTGATGTCATTAACATGAGAATGTGATCTCCCATCAAGATGCGATGTCGATGTCGTCTCAACGGACACATGGGAAGGGGCACCTCTTTGTGCCGTTGGAAACGTTATTCTGTTATGTTTAGTTAATTAATGCACGTTTTGTGTGAGAGTATTATGCACAATAACTTTATAATTTTATAATTTGTGGCTTTCTACTTTGTTGTGTAGAGTTGAATCCTTCAAACTAAGTGACTACGTACACATAATAAATATGTTGGTACTTAGTATTTAACTACGCCGTAGCCTCGTAGCGTTCCGTAGACGTCCAGTGACGTCACTCGTAGACTCGTAGATAATGATGCAGAA
The DNA here is from genome assembly GCA_950022335.1 of Eurois occulta. Lineage (NCBI taxonomy): Eukaryota > Metazoa > Arthropoda > Insecta > Lepidoptera > Noctuidae > Eurois > Eurois occulta. The sequence continues at coordinate 18,785,329 of OX465497.1, forward strand.
GCAAGCCTTTCAAGTTTCGACTAGATTGGGTCCTACGTCAAATGAATACCTGAGTAGGTGTAGGTAAGTGATTATGTCACATACTCAGGACTGAATAAATTCTACGTAGAAGTAATATGCAACGGAGTGTTTTCTGAATTGTCGTCAGCATTGGTACTTAGCTTGAATTCTTTATTCTGCTCAATTAACGTCGCCATAAAATGAAAGTTGTATTTTTTACATCAGACAGCATTATTTTTTATATTCACAACAAAGCCGAGGCTAAAAAGCATTAGTAAATTCTACGATCCTTTATGTTATTAAAAAAATCCAAATCCCTTACAAATACCCCTTAATTTTTATTATTAAGCAGAACCGGCGATAATATTAAATGTTATGTGTCGAAGGGGATCCCGTGCAGAGCGCACTGTGAGAGAACGGCTCAAATGATCGTCACAACAATAACATTAAGTGGTGTGTGCACGTGGGGCCGAGACCCGAGCGCCGAGCGCCGAGCTCCGAGCGCACCGGGGCCGAGTCACTGTAAAATCGAACGTAATTAAAAACCTCGTCGAGATTACTACTGCCATTGTCGAGCGCTGAACGCTTCATGTGGAATAGCCTATTATCGAAAATGCCCCACGAAACATAACAAAAGCTATAGCGATGTGCAGCGTTATGAAATGAAACGGAACGAGGGGGGGTGCAATGAGGCAGCGGGGCGTCAGGGGTGGAGCTCTAAGGGGCAGACGAGCGCAAACATTAATGGCATCGAATCTATGTATCGATTCATTTCGTTTTTCTATCAGGCGCCGTCAGAGGCAGCGGACGCGCGCGCCGCCAGGGGGCGCTGCGCACTCGGCTAACTGCAGTTGTTATACAAGACTCGCTCGCAAATGGCATGCCTCCCAACGAGCAAGTTGGAACTTTTGAGTATGCTCATTTGTTTTTCTCGGTAAACAAGTAAACGACTATTAAATAACTGTATTTTGTTAACAAGTACTGTAGGAACTAGTTTACCGACGAGATTGTACCTAAACTGACCAATTTGGAAAGTTTTGAGGCGACGGCAGTCTTCCAACACGCCAACAAACTACCTTAGTTCGTGACGCCAGTAAAACTACCCCCCGGGCTAGTAAAGGGGGGTCAAAAACCTTTCTTGCCCCGCGAGCTAATATTTTTCGCCACATGCCGAAAAATTGTTCTCACTAACATGAAAAATAAGCACTTGGTAACGGACCATAGAGAAATTAAAAAGCATACCTTAGGCTAGGTCACGGACTATATCTATGTGCCAATTATACTCGTATCTACTATCAATGAAATCCGTTCAGCGGCCGCGGTTCAGTCGTGATAACTGATAAGACATACTTTCCAGTTTATAATATAAATGTGGATGTAGGTTGTAGACCAATATCGCAAGCCGATGGACAGAACTGTCTGTGTAACAAACAAACTAACCTGCTGCCATCAATGCGTTCGCTAAACGATTACGACAGCCCCCTCTGGTCGTTGCTTGCAGCCGTCACTGGGGCTATTGGGGCCATGTAGAGGATGTTCACACTCACGGAGTACGCTAGAGTTCCGCTAGGCGTCTGGCGTGACTCCACTGTGGGTCCGTTGACCTCCGCGGCTCGGTGAACCTACTCTAATACTCTAACGGGTAGTTAGAGTGGCTGAAATGTTTAGTGGCTTAGGTATAGGGGCTGCACTCCTTTGTACAAGTTCAAAGGACTAACAAGTACTTATTATTAATAAGTGCGCACAATAAACGCTAGGGGTGCACTACACTATCGATAGTTCGACACTCCCGTCCTGATAGTGAGGCTCGGTGTCGACATTGTGTATGATCGATACGGTAGCTCGTTATCATGACAAGCAAGCCGTGAACAGTCCACTACATTTGTTATTGCAAATGTCATAACTTTTTTTCAGATACCGGTTTCGTAAACAGTTGTTTGATTTAGCTCAGATAGGTGTGACTCGTATTGCAACTGTACAATTCGGTAAAGGAAGACATTAGGAAGGCTCTGCTAAGCTCAGCTCAGCTATATTTCAGCCTTAGTTTAGCTATGACGTACGGTAAGATGTTGTACAGTCAACAGCAAAAGTAGATGATCAAAATCAGAAATTCAATACCATTAGTTTCTGATTTTTTTTAATTTACAACCACATACTTTTGAATCACTTCGACGCCACACAGTTCTGACGCGAACTCCGTTCATTAGTATTGAATTTCTGATTTTGATCATCTACTTTTGCTGTTGACTGTACAGACGTCAGCACATCAAGCTACTACAATCTGTCAAATTTCTTTAATAGATTTTCAACTTTATCGCTAAAGCATTGGGTTCATGGTTGATTGAGAAAATTTGACAGTTTTGGGGTAGCCTGATGTGCTGGCGTCTGTACATAGCGAGATATTCATGTAAAGTACACAACATAATTACATTGTAACGGCACCATTTGTCTACGTAACGATGTATGAAATACAAAGTGCGTCACTTGCTCCAATATTTGCCTAAACTAACAAAGGGTTCCCAGCGCTCCGCCTCTGCTGTCGCGAGCATACTGTGTCGATATTCTTCGGCGAGAGAATGTAGTTTAATTGAAAGTTGTCTCCTTTGCATAGCTGAGCCTGTGACAGACGTTCAAACAGCTTCACAATCCCACTTTAATTTATCACGAAATGTTGACACCGAATAGGGTTCGACAATGCGCACCGCTGAAACTCCTACCACGAGCTTAAAAACCTGGAGTTATAAATTAGTACACAGTCCATTACTCGTTTTGCTAAACATTTCCTCATATTCTACCACCAACATCGGCAATGGACGACGCAGCATTGTTTAGGACAGATTTCGGAGCGATTCACAGTGGCGGTCGGGTAGAGCTCGATTCCAAGTCCACAAAGCCTTACTTACACAAAAAATAAATAAAAAGCTCCTTTCATCTGGGATAGACGTCGCACCGTCTTTGATGGAGCCTGTTATTATAAGTTACTTGTTATTTATAAATCGGCGGTATAATGGCCGCCTGTCAAACTCCACATTCGTTATACTACATGAACAGAACTGTAGCAGAGATGATCGTTGTGTAGCTGGTGACTGGGGACTGGTGACTGGACCGAAGAGGGAGAGAGGCTCCCTTCTCTTGTTACACAGATAAGCACCTTATGTACTTTCACATTTAATCTCTAGAACCTGATACTTTTCGCTGAATCCGACACCGGCCAGTTATTGTGTCATTAGAAACAGATGAAGCTGGAACGTCCAAACGTGACACTATGAATAATGAAAATCAGTTTTATTATTCGTGTTGTATTGTTTGTGTTGTGTTGTTGCTCGTGGTTTAATATTAACAGGCGCTCGGGTCGATCTTTAGGTTAAGCAGTGCTTGCCTAGGTTGGTCTGTGGATGGGTGACCTTATTACGTACCGAGTTTCCTCCGTGCCTCGGAAAGCACGTTAAACCGTTGGTCCCGGCTGTCATTTGTAAATCTTTGACAGTCGTTACAGGTAGTCAGTGGCCCGAAAGTCTGACAACCAGTCTTACCAAGGATATCGTATTACCCAGTGGGCCAGTGTCAGTGGGTTGTGGAGGTCAGATAGGCAGTCGCTCAGTGTAATATATTGGTATCCAGCTGCATCCGGTTAGACTGGGAGCCGACCCCAAGATAGTTGGGAAAAGGCTAGGCAGATGAATGATATTGTTACGGTATGGACTGGGTATGGGATAAATTAAATACTGCCGATTAAACACGAAATAACTTTAATAATCACGACACACTTAAAACTCAATCACAAATACTGATCACTATTAACTTAGATATCGCACTTAGTTCAGTTCGATTCGCTTCGTTGTGTAGCTAATATCAGACTGTCTGCTCCCGCAAACACGACGGCTATTTATATGCTGACCGATCTTTCGAGACGGTTCCACAACTTTCAGGAACCTTCTACACAGTTCATGGTGGAACATCATCCTTCGAGCAAGTTCCACAACATTCTCAAATCTTCTAGACAGCTCCATAGGTAGAACATTGTCCTTCGAGAAAGTTCTACAACTTTCTCAAATCTTCTAGTTCTATAGTGGAACATTCTAGACTCTGTAAAGCAAGTAGCAACCGACGTAACAGTATTTATAACACAGCAGACAGACAACTGTGGAAAGTCAATACTAGGCAGCCAAGCCCCAGCTGCGCCGCGCTGTTGGCGCCTGACGCTCTAATCTTAGATTAAGTTCATCATTTCAGAAAGGCTCCGCAGACGGGCTCGGTAATCCTTCAGAACTCTGTACTTATGTAAATACGCAACACAATACGTCTATTTGAACCTACATTTGCATTGAAAAGCTCCGCGCGTAGGCCGCGTAGGGTGACAATACTCACTGACAGCGCTGCTCTAACACACACAATGCAAATGACAGTAGCTTCTAAGAATAATAGTAATGAAATCATACGTAACGTTGACAAAGGCATATTTACCAATTAATGGTTCAGCTCGACGCCGACGGTTCTCTGGACAGTGGCATGTACTCGTATGGACTGGTGATGGTGTGGGGAACTGGGGACAATGGCGGCTCTGATCACCGCGCGCCGCCTGCTCACTTAGTTCCCCACATGTCACACGAGTACACGGCAGTCGGCAGTCGGGACGAACAATAAATCGTTCGCTAGAAGCATTTCATTGTCCCTGATTCGGTAATGAGTTCGGTTAATTGGTGTTTTGAAAACAACTGTCCTCAGGCGGTGGCGGCGGTGCCGGTGATTTCCTTGTGAATTAGTTATCGTGGCAAGTCGCATTCATTCGTTTAAACTCATTAACTGCTTGAATCTTTTGATAATCTTAATCTTCATACGTATTTCTTTGTATGGCACTTAGATTTCTCCAGGAAATCTTTCTCAATAATATCTTGATATATAATTTATATTTGACGGCGCGGTTGGCGCAGTGGCTGAGCGATTGGCTGCTGAGCGGCATGTCGCGGGTTCGATTCCCGCACGGAACAAATATTTGTATGGCCTACTGGTAGTTTTGTCGGGTTTGGCTGTTTTTGTTTGTGAGTTTTAATGTTTGTAGACAGGCCCACGATACAGGTGAAATTCCTAGTGTGGGGCAAAGTTTCTAAAAATAATAATAAAAAAACCATTGAAAGGATTTCCTGCTATTTGAGATTGAGTGATGTCACTGACGCTGCTTATGTAGTGCAGTGCACGAGTGGCCGGCCGGGGTATGGGAGTGCTACTTAGTCTACTACAGTCTAAACTTAGTTCACATGTGTATTTACGAAAGTTTCGAGCGACATGTGCTCTGTTTCCGAGGTAACCGCGCGTCGATGGCCCTGTTAAGATAAATTAACCCTTTTCTCGTAATCCGACAATTAAATCGGTTTGTTTAAGGGCGAGGTCTCACCGGAGGAACAGTGATCGTTTGCATTAGATCTGTGTGACGTGCAATCGATACTGCTCCGGCATCACATTGCTCGCTGAGTGGAACATACGTCGCTGTATCAGCTTTACTTTACCACTGCACAGATACTACAGAAGTACAATTTTTATATTATAATACTAAAGTTCGGTAAAATTGTGATGTTCCCGTTACAAAATTTACAAATAAAGAGTTGAAATATAAGCGGTACGACGTGGGACCAAACCGAATGCAATCTGCAACTGCTGCCGCATTTAATTACAACATTAACAACAGGGTGCAGGCCTGCATGGGGAAGACTACGAAACTTTTGTAATTGTACCCCATTATATTGGCAACAGCGCGCCGCCCGCGCCGCGCCGTAGGCTAGCTAATTGTTACGTCGTGTTGCTGTTTGCACAGGGATCAGACCTTGTCCGCTATACCTACATTTTATCTTATCTTTGTAACTTTGTAAATGGTTCCAATATTGCATAACTTTCTTTAGGGAGGGAAAGGGAACTTCTTCTGAAGTATGAAGACTTGTTTATTAACAAGTTAACAGTATTAAGTAAGAGATGGAACTTTTTCATCGTAATGTTGCGTGACGTCGGCTTCACGTCGCGCCTCAACAGTCACCTCTCAAGTTTCCTGCAGACGCTCGGCCTGCCTCGTGCCTTCTGCCTCGTCCGCGCGCCTCGCCCAAAGCCTGTCTGTTTCAATTTATTGCCCGCACTCAGCTATCTTGAAATGAAGTTTTCGTTTGATTGATCACGACCAAGTTCGTGCAATGATTCATTCATGAGCATACGTTTTTAAAATTCAAAACTTTCTGTGCGGCTTACTGTCTGGACCAGACGTCCTCGGGTTGCAGCGGGAGCGGCGGAGGGAGCACCCAGCCCCTCCCCCCCTCCCCCTCCCCCCACAGGGCTCCAGATAATGGTTTCTATGATTGGTGGCGATAAAACATCCTGATTGTCAAAGTTGTCGCCCCCGGCTTGTTGTTCTCAGCGAAGCGTTTTGTTGATTCAGCGTCCGTTGTCATAAACAGAATAATGGTGGCTTATAAAATTCTGATGAAATATTGATACCGATATAGGGCCTCAGCCACACTGAGGTGAGGCCACCGCTCAGCGCCCGGCCGCTCGCCGACCGCTCTGCTCAAATGACGGTAATACCATCGGGGAACCGGGCGATGTCAATATTTTCTTAGAAATCATCAAACTGAACGATATCGGTTACGCAATAAGTACGCATAAATTAAGTATATACTTGTGTAGGATGTTATGAAATAAAGCACGTTATGGGGATATAAAGCGCCATTACTGTATTTTATGGTATTTTTATGCAGCCAAGTAGGTATGCCGGCGGCACCTAATGTATGAATAGTCTATTTTTCCATTCCGTTTATAGCCTCGTCTTCATAAAGTTTGCACTGGCTGTATCGAGCGACCCACTTCCACCTTCGGCCACGTCCACGAGCCGACAGCCGACAGCCGACAGCCGCCTCGTCGCCGACAGCTGCATACAACAACATTCATACCCCGTGAACCCGTGATATACGGTCGCTGTCGCGCTCAATCGCTGCACTTATTTATCATCTTATTATTAGGAAAAAAACTCTACAATCGGCGGCAATCTCGTATTCATGTTTCCACAGCGAAGCACAAAAAAGCAGTAATTTTAATGGCTCCCCAAAGTGCTCGAACACTAAACGGGAACAAAAGAGCACCCCAATTCGGCACTGCGCGTTTCTGGAAGTAAATTGCTTGTTTTTTGTGCGAAAATGTTGGCGGCTCCGAAGCGCGGCGCAGTGCACAATGGCTCATTATAGTGCGCTCCCCGGGCGCACTGCCTGCCCACTCGCCCACTCGCCCGCTCGCCTGCCCGCCTGGCCGGCCAGCCTGCCCGCTCGCCCAGCCAACCCGGCCACGAGTGCCACGACACTGCGCTCTGCCTAAACAACTTTACGACTTTTCTTTTACGATTGACAATTAAAATGTCGGCTAACGACTTAACTTCGAGCGAGCATAAAAATGTTTTCGAAGATTTTTAGCGAAGATTCTTTGGATTTTTCACGCTCATAGTCGTTCGTTGATCGTCGCACACAAACACAAAGTAGGTAATAAAATATCCCAAAGTTGGCAAAAAAATGCCAAGTAATCGAATAAGGGTTGATGGCAGTCATCAAATGACTCGTATTGAAGGCTTCGGCCGCTGAGATCGAGAACTGAAGCTGACACCCGTGTGGCCGGGTTCCCCAGATCGGACGGAGCAGTACCTTTACATACAATCTCAGTGAAGCAACACTCTATAAAGTAGGTACGTATTTATAAAAATGCTTGGTGTAAAAACGAAATCCAATCAAACTGGCAACTCGTTACATTGTTAACCTGAAAACGTGAACGGTTTAGGAAGTCACCCGGGCGAGGCCGCGGCCGGCTGGCGGCCGGCTGGCGACCGGCGACGATGACCGGCAATAGTGTCCGGCGACAGTAACCGGTCCGGGGACACGCACCCGTGACTAATGTTGTGATTACTCAATGTCCGCGCGGTGACGGCGACGCTAAACAAACATTTGATGGAGCTATTAGCTGTCGACTGCGCTGCTTCGTCACCATCTTGGTAATACTTGATTATTTGACATTTACTTTAAGGAAACCATTAAGTTTGTAGTGGTAGACTGATATAACTCAATAGTCGGGGGCGACAACTATTACGAAAGCTATTTTAATAAATGACCAAAAACATGATATCAAATTACTAAATAGACATTAGCTACATACATACACAGTCACCGCACACAATGTTGACAAGCCATTGAAAAGTAATCCCGCGTCATTTCAAGCGCAGACATAAAAACGTGCTTTTAAATCGCCTTAAGCCTCGTCTCGCTAATCCGCCCACTCGGTACATATACAATTCCGTCAGTAGGTACGCTGTACACGTACACGTACCGGCGGTACAGGTATACTGCACGATGGGTAAGTCACGGGGAAGCAGGTGATTTACCTCAGGTTCTCCTTTATCCGAGCTGAACGAATTGAGCCAGTCCTGCTGAGCGTCGTAAATATTATTATTTATGAACGAGCCACCTTTCTTATTCCGAACATACCTCTTTTCATTCATTGTCTGAAGGCACATGTTTTGTGAACTGGCTGCACTCAAATATCGGGGCTTATGTAATATTAAACGTTCAGCATTCCTCTTGTATTCAATGAAGTACGACTGAAACAATGCTTGGAACGGATTCATGTTTTGTTCAAGTGTTGTATTTCTTTTCTTTTGTTAATAGTCGAGAATGTGGAGGTGTTTCCTCGTGATACGCGTAGAATTCATTTTCATTCGTGTATGCAGTCAAAGTTTTATTCATTTTAATTTGATCGTTTCCCAACAAGCCTTTTGTAACGTCATCCAAACTCAGCGAGTCCATTCGCGACAGGCCGAAATCTAGAATAACTTGGGCACTCTACAAATAGGTCGGCGCTGTTAGCACATGACCTAGATCTGCACGGAACACTCTCAGCCTGCATCTGGGCATGTCTAAGTGGAGCCCTCTTATTGCCTGATGAGTGATGAACTGATAATGCACTCCCGAATTATGCCACTAACTAGCTGAATGTTACTCCAAACGCATTTATGGTTACATTGGAAGTTTATCCCCACGTAGCTGTATCAAATAATTAGATACTTCAAATCATAAGATTTCACGGTAACTTGTAAATTGTTATAGCGTAAGAAATAGTAATAAACTCCCACTTAAAAAGACGCTTTCAAGTAGAATACCTTAGGAATCTTTGTAAGGCTCAACTTTTTTCGTGATTTTGTTGAATGATTCTAGAAGGATGTGATTAACGGGAGACGCAAATCCAAGATTACAGGATTATAAATAAGTAACTCAGATTACCTTTCATGGATGATTTAGCGCACACAATCTGTCTTTACGTGAGGGAAGGGCCGCGCGGGCCGGTTTACAACTACATATTTTAACCAACAACTGATAAACCCAGGATGTATTCAAATTCCGTCTCTGCCAAGATTGTTATCCTTCGTATTCCTAGAACAGTTCGGGGCTTGAGTCACGTCTGATTCAATACAAATACCAACAGGCGCGCGCCCTAACGTTAAGACCTAATAGGCCCCGCCATAGCTAACTGTGGCCTGTGGGTGAATAATATACCTCACTGCCTACTCCCCGGAGAGTGGGAGGGACCTTAATAACTATGTTATTTATTTCGTATAATTAATGTTGATTTTTAGTATGATTGCAACGAGGTGTAAGCAACGTCCTTTTGTGTTGGAATAACAGTTTATATTACATCGGCAATTTATTAGGCGATCACCTATTCGTTTGACAAACTAGGTGATACTACTGATCTACTGAATTCTAGTAACATGGTGTATATATCTCAAATCGCTTTTTGATATTGTCGCTATAATTATATAAGCATGTTTTCGCTACATTTTTGTATTGTAAGTTCCCTACAATCTGTTCCGTGATCTGATGCAAATCGTTTCAAACATGTCTGATATTAAAATGGGGCAGCTACAGAAAAGGATATCTGATACCGTTTTGTTTAAAAACGATGAATTCGTAATATCAAAGGTTTGCCGTCCCCCAGGGGCCCCAGGGCACCGACTGCGTCTTACAACGTTGCAACTCACAGCGAGTCGTAAAGAATCTCTCTGCTCTCCGTGGACGTGGTTCACAGTCAAGTTCTGACGGTATGACTTGTTAGTTACAACCACGTTGAAGGAAAGTTTGGAAAGTTAGAGTTGCAGGAAATCTCAGAATGTGGCTGAATTTATCGAATACTTTTATTACTTGAAGCCATTCTATACGAATATAATTATATAGAATCAGTTAATTGAAGGTTAGGTTAGTTAATTGCACATCATCATCTTACTGCTGAATACAAGTATTTTACACGGAACGACTGCCTATCTGCAACCACAAACTCAAACTCAAACTCAAAGCATTTATTTCAATTAGACCATTACAGGCACTTTTGAAAGTCAAAAACAAAAAAGCTAAGCTACAGTCACATTCACAAGGCATAATAACTTGCGAAAGTACTGTAGTTGCACATTCCAAATCGTAGATCTCTATGGAGAAGAATGGGCAAGAAACTCCATGGACACTCTTTTTAATCAAAATATTGTTACAAAATCTTGGTTACATCATTCATGTTGAGATTATAGGTACATATAAGTATGTGAGAACGATGTACAAAGACGTGCACATTAAGAGCGTCCAGAGTAAAAGATTAAACTAACAATTTAAAAATAAAGTAATTAAAATAAACCGTGACAGCTAAGAGATGACCAGTCCCAACTGACAGCGCCCGTTCACGAACATGACGCATGGATCAGCGCCATTCAACTCAACCACATTGAAGGGAACTAAATGACCCGACACACCCGCCACCATCAGCGAGACATTTGTGTGAGCATGACATTCTCTCAGCCACCAGGGCACATTCAAGTCAATGAAGATAACTAAATGTAAATGGTAGCTTTACCGTACATAGTACTCACACATGTGCTATGCGATTATATAATACTAAGAGATTGAATCTATACAATTCAAAGATATTTTTACAATCTTCTGCAGCTTCCACAATAACTTCACATGGTAATCAATTAGTTTGCCCCTATGGTTGTGGAGCAGGACCAGCATTGAGCTAAGCATTTTTATCATCAATGTAATCCCCCAACTTATAATATGCTTGCCTACATAGTGTGCGTTTTATACAAGATTTAAATTTCGTCTCATTCAGTTGTAGAATGTGGGGAGGTATTTTATTGTAACATTTTAAACAGTACCCCATGAAAGATGAGTCTACTTTAGCTAGCCTGAAACCTGATTGAGTTAGTTGGTCCCTATTTCTAGTATGATAGTGGTGTCGGTCACCTCTTTTACTAAATAAATGCAAATTTTTCCTAACGTAAATGATGTTTTCATAGATGTATTGACAAGGTACTGTCATGATGTTAATTTAATTAAACAGTTCTCTTAGAGAATCGCGTCTACGTAGATCATATAAGGCTCTGATAGCTCTTTTCTGCAGAATAAATATAGACTCAATGTCTGCAGCCCGTCCCCATAGTAAAATACCGTATGACATAATACTATGAAAATAACTAAAATAGACTAGCCTCGCGGTATCTACATCAGTAAATTGACGGATTTTTCTAACAGCATATGCTGCTGAACTCAGCCGTCCTGCAAGAGAAGTTATATGCGGACCCCATTGAAGCCTTGAATCGAGCGTGATCCCCAAGAAAACAGTTTTTTCGACGAATTCTAGTTTCTCTTGATTCAATACTATGTCACTATCACTACTTTTGACATTCGGTAGAGCAAATCTTATACACTTCGTTTTTTTCCCATTTAATACTAAATTATTCGCGGTGAACCAATTATGGACCAGCAATAGGGCGTTATTTACGTCGTCAAGATTTGTGGCACGTCTGTTTGTCTTAAATATTAAAGAGGTATCGTCAGCAAACAACACCATTTGTGGTTGGTTTTTAAATAAATGGGGTAGATCATTTATATAGACTAAAAAGAGGAAAGGACCTAATATCGAACCTTGCGGTACACCCATACTTACTTTTAAACCCATTGAATTGACACCATTTATTTGTACTTGCTGATGTCTATCGTTTAAATACGATTTAACTAAACTGAGCGCAAGTTTCCCTAAACCGTAATGTTCAAGTTTCAAGAGTTTACGCAATCAAATGCTTTCGAGAGGTCACAGAAGATTCCTATGGCATCTTGTGCCTCTTCCCACGCCGTAAATATGTGTTTTAATAAGGTGACACCGGCGTCAGTCGTGCAACGTCCTTTGGTGAAACCATATTGTTTCTCATGTAAGATTTTATTGGTGTTAAAGTGTGTGAGCATTTGATTAAGCATTACCTTTTCAAACACCTTGCTGAAAACCGGCAACACGGATACGGGTCTATAGTTATTGGTGTCTTTACTGTCCCCGGATTTGAAAAGTGGTATTACCTTGCTGTATTTCATAAGGTCCGGGAAGACTCCTTGGTCCACACATAAATTAAATATTAAGGCTAAGAACGGTGCTATAGTCTCAATAATAGCTTGACAAACTTTAATGGACATTCCCCAAAGATCTTCAGTTAATTTGATTTTGATTTCCTTAAAAGCTTTAATGACTGTGATGGGGTTTATATGCTTAAATTGAAACTCAACCGGACAGGCTGAAACGTTCGCTCTCAACAAATCAATAGAAACCAAGGGTGAGGAATTTAAGGTTTCAGTAGTTTTAAGTGGGATACTAGTGAAGAAATCTACAAATTCTTGAGCAACTTCGTTTTTAGAGCTTATAAGACCACGTGAAGTATCTAGTGTGATATCATTATTATATTTTTTATGTCTATTAGTTTCACTATTGATAATTTTCCAAACCGTCTTTATTTTATTATCGGCGGATTTAATCTTGTTGCTAATGAATAAGGCTTTAGCTACCTTACAAGTGTTTTTAAAAATTTTAGAGTAAGTTGCAACATATTTATTAAAAGTTTCTGAGTTGATGTAAGGCTTAAGGCCGTACAGTTCAAACAATCGCTCCCTACTTTTCCTAATACCCTTAGTTGCCCAGTCACTGAACATAAACTTTGGGCAAATAGATTTAGTTTTCATTTTTAATGTATTATTAAACTCGGTGTAAACTACCGAAAAGAATTCCTCATAAAAGTGATTTACATTTTCAATAATATGGTCCGGAATACCTAAATTACTAATTAAGTTATTATTAAATTTATTTAAATTACTGGGTGTCATTTGTCTGGACTTTATCTGAATTTTTTGTAATGGTGTGTAGGACTCGAAAACAACGGTTTGACCGCTATGATCAGAAGGAAGGTAATTTACAATTGATTTATCCAAGTAGTCGCAGCAACAAAAAACATTATCAATACATGTTGCAGTATTTGTAGTAATTCGGGTTGGTTCCGAAAACACGTTTAACAAATTAAATGATTTAAAAAGATGTAATAATCTACTGCTATTTGAATTTTGATCTAAAATATTAACATTAAAGTCACCACAGATTACCAGTGATTTATTACCAGTTGCAAGCTTTGCTAAAGTATCTTCCATTACCGATTCAAAAATAGAGTAGTTTTGATAATTTGGGGGTCTGTAAACGCACACTATAACATGCCTATCCAGCTCAACACAAGACAGCTCAATATTATGTTCAACCGATAGATCAACAATATCACTACGAGTCTTAAATTTAATACAATTTTTAACTAAGATTAATGAACCCCCACGAATCTTAGCTTTCCGGTTAAAGCAACTGCCCACACTGTAATTTGCGTAATTAATTAGCATTTCATAATCTTTTAACCAATGCTCAGTGAAACAAACAATTTCAAACTTTGTTTTTTCTAAAAACAATTCAATTTCTAGTTGCTTTGAAGAGAAACCTTGAATGTTTTGATGAAATAATTGCATGGAATTCTGCTTAGCCCCTTTTTTACATTTAGCTATTTGAGAGCAAGAAGATACAAGTATATTGTTGTTGATAGGTGTAACATCAATGTTACCGGTACCCTCTGTTGTCTTACTAACTAGTTTAAATGAGTATCCGGAGTGAGCCCCAAGACTCCTATGCCATCACAAGGCAATGAGATCCTACTACTAGTGGACCCCACTCCAGGATCTCCTATAGTTACACAATTGAAAAAAGAATTATTAGTATTATTACTAATAGTTGCAGTGTTAATAATTGAAGTAAACATTGACATACTACTTATGTCTGAGTGAATATTATATACTAATAGCCTAGCTATTTTGTGTCTACAACTGATAGGTAGATACACTTTACCCCGTGTCGACTTAAGTTTACCAACAAAACTGTTGATATCTAGATATATAAGCCTGTTACTATAGTGACCTACTAGAAAATGAATATGCTTATTCAGCATGTGAATATAATTGTTTTTCCTGCTTGACAACTTTTCAAAATATGGGAAAGCACACAATATTATTTTACAACTACATAGTTAATTAGTACTGGGTAATAGGTACGATACCCCTTAATAAATCTGGTGGTTATTTTCGGGCCATAGACTACTTGTAACGACTGTCAAAAATCTACAATTGACAGAATTGACACAATTGAAAAACTCGATATGTAACCCATCCACGGACCAACCTAGGCAAGCGCAGCTTAACCTAAAGAGCGACCCGAGCGGCTGTTATTATTTACCCACGAGCCCATCATTGCACAATTTTAATAAATTTTAACTGTGAGCGTGGCATTGTGGGCAATGTGGGTATTCTCGCGACACTTGGCCTAGGACAAGCCGTGAGGGGCGATAGCTGAAACAATGAAATAATACCAACAAACACTGTTTTTTTGCAGATTTAGGGGGTGTGATCATCTTCATGTGTGTGTTTGTATTTTGAGGACTACGTGCACCAGTTATGAGATTTCAGATGAAGTTACTGTAAGCCTCGGCTGAAATTCGTGGTAGTCGCGGTGGATGCATTATGTACAATGGCATTGTCTGTATCTGCTGATGTCCGTGATAACTGCGGCTAATACGGACGGCGCGCTTATCGCTGATCTCAGATCGCATCAGGGAACAGAGAGCGAGCGGCGGCACCACGTAGATAAGCACAGAAGCCTGGCTTCACACAGCTGTTAGCTGTCGAAAACAGTGCATGCGCACTCGCTACTGTCATTGAACTGAAGTAGACACTGTCATATTTTGGGAATTCCGGAAGATCGCGTCTATGAGAGCTTCCATAATGTTTTCTTTCGATCTCTTTAGAGAGCAGACCTTTTGGATCTATCTATTTAGTGGTTCAGTCAGAGTGCTGCGGCTGGCTCGCCGGCACGACGACGACATCACGCGTACCAGAGCGATTGTCTGCAGCGGCGGCCATTGTGCAGCGACCATATTTCGCACACGCACTCGTTTCCCCACAAACAATGAAATATCGATTCAAGGAAGATACCAGCAAAGCGTACTCGAACAATTGTTGCAATGCACCTTTACACTGCAGACGCCATACGGGTAAAGACATGTAAACAACTTTAACTTGCCGAGGTGGAACTCATTTTTTTCACAAAAACGTCCGGCGGTCGACACGACACATTGTTCGACACAACAACGTGACGTTGTTTAGTTCGTTCGTTCCATATAATAAATCATCAGTCAGTTCGCGGTTACGTGGAAATTCGAATGCGGTTTTGAGTGCGTCCACGAGTATAAAATGTTTGGATCTCCATTTCTAGTTTTTGTACATAGGTTACCTACGTTATTGAAAGTGTGATGTGATGTCTGATGCCTCTCAATACATGTGTGTATTGAATAGTATTGATATTGCATGTATGCTGTCTGGTATTGCGTGAATTGTTACACTTGAGAAGTCTAGACATATTGTATCGATCGTATCGTTCGTTCATCTCAGCAGGCATCGAACCCGCATACGACTGGCTTCATTACAGCATCGCCCCTTACTTGCCACGCTCGTGGTGTGCCATTCAACTACATGAATAGGTACTTGATTCAGCCACAAGTTTGAAAAAAATATATAATGTAAAACCAGTATTTAATTAAAAAGGGCAAAAACCCATTTCCAATAGCGTATCTCGATAAGCCGCAATTCCGTGGGTGTCGGCGAATCCCTCCAACTACTACTGATGAGGAGGAACGTCCTCGTGCCGCTTATGAAATAAATCGTGGTTATTTATGGCAATGTTGCCGTTTAGGCTTATAATACTCTGGCGAAGACTCAGTCACGTTGCCGGGCCTTGGGCAATATGGCTTAGCTTACTCAAAACTTAAAGCAATGCAGTGTTTTTGTATCTTGCTTACTCATTGTATTAAGCTTCATAAGTGCGTCGTCTTCATGTGTGTGTAAGTTATTTATTTTGCTTGTTGTTTTTGTGTCGTGGCTGGCAGCCTGCCGGTCTGCCCACACCTCGCACTACACGCAGACTGATAGTCACTTGAGACGCGCAGTGTGCGGCCGTCGCGTCGCGTCTCGGCCGGCGTGTGGGATGCACAAACATGCCATGTGTTCCGACTTTAGCACACTCAACCGCACGACCAAAGCAACAATTTCACATGGTCAGCAATCTTATGTCGTAGCAGTAAAGGTGAATATGCTAGTCCAAGTGTGCTCTGGTCCGTACATACACTTACAATTTATTCAGGTCAATACGATTGATTGAGAGTTCATGAAGTCTTCGCTTATTGACGTCGATTACAGCTCCGACTATTATTAATAAGTAACGATTACTTTGATCAAATTGACAGCTCACCAATTACGATAGTTTCTCATCCAGACGAGTGTTTGTCTATCAAGTTAGGGACTGTTACCTGAATATAATATTTTTATCGCGTCGTTGTGCGTCGAAATCACTTTTAATAAGCATCATCAGTATACACGCTATCTTTAAATCTGTAATAGGATACAATAGAGGATCGCCGTCGGCTATTACACTAGGCATAGCGGGACAGAAGGTCCATTATGAGAATTCTATAGAAAAATCTTTTAGATATGTAAACTGTAATTCTGAAAGAAACGAATGGGCCTTAAGTCTTCGAACTACTCTAGGGATGAGAATGTTCATATATATTTATAATTATGTATTATAATAAGGATTATATTATTATAATAGGAACGTTGTAACGTTTCGCAGCTTCGTCTTCAGTGAAACTAAAGCGGGCGAACCGCTATCTAATATAGAGAATCTATGGATTCTTCAATCCACGCTGAGCGGGATGGACTTACTGTAAGCACTTTGTTATGGTCCTGTTATTATAAAATTTCATTATACATGTAAGCCTAACCCCCGCCCTCTGGTCCGCCTGCTGCACGCTGCAGGCACGTCCGCCGCGCCGCACCGCGCTGCGCCGCGCTGTAGCCGCAGGCACTAATATCACAAATCTGCAGTAATTGCGCCGTCGCCGTCGCCGTCGCCGACACTCGCCGCAATCCACATCAAAGCGAAGCCCCCGCGCCCCGGACCAGCCGCGCCGCGTGTTCCATTACTACACACACCGTGTCATTGCTCAGCGAAAACATACCATCTCCTAGTAAGAGATAGCACAAAACAACACAGTGTCCTTCGGTGTCTCACTGTGTTCGTGACGAAGCTCCCTCGTAATGGGGATACAGAGAGTTCATGTGTATTACGAGATAATTAATTCTGCAATATGTTCAGTGGAGTTTATCGTGAGTAGGTACAGCTGATATAAATAACGTGCGAGTTTAATGAGAACTCGAATGGGCAGCTTCACTTTAAGGTGAATGCTCCAACCAGCCCGCGAAATTCAAAATTTCTTGCGTTTTTTGCAATTTGCAGGCCAGTGCTAGGTTGTATGTTGATTAAAATATTATTCGCGGCTGTAAGACGTATGTAGTTACAGAATTATAATCATCAAAATCACCAATACAACCCTCAACGTTTATAAAGGTGTAGGAACAAAAAAAAAACAGAAAAAGTCATTCCTACAGCTTTATGAACTTAGAGCGTTTTATTGATGATTTTGATGATTATAATTCTGTAACTACATATGTCTTACAGCCGCGAATAATATTTTAATCAACATACAACCTAGCACTGGCCTGCAAATTGCACAAAACCCAAGAAATTTTGAATTTCGCGGGCCTGGTTGGAGCATTCACCTTAATGTGAGAGGAAATAAGAATGCTGGGTAAACGAAATTAATTCATTAATTATAGTTTACGAAATCGACATTACACCGAAATAAGATAAGTTTCCTTATTTTCGTCGTGACGACCCTTCGTGTAACTTTCTGTAAATATCACAAAACAAGGCTTAATAACGTATCTACAAGATGTTTCCGTCTGTCTGTAGGCTGTACTGTACGTATCTATGGCGACTTCATGCAAGGAAGTTTGATTGTTACTATTGTTAGTAACCTCGTGAAAGATACGTAAACACGACTTATTTAGGAATTAGTTCTTTAATACAGAGATACGTCGACAAGAAACTGTAACAGGACATGAACACAACTCATATGACAGCTGAAACCCGGCCGGCGGGCGGCGACTGTGAGAACACGCCGCGCGCAGTGACGACACATATAGACTTACATGCGCGCCGTACGAGTTACGTACGAGTTATGAGTACAGTCCGCAACGGAACTCGATTGACGCTACAGCAGAATATATAAGAAAAAAGTATATGCGAACAGGTGCAAAAAGAGATAGTTTGCATGAAATTCTGAAAAGTAATGAATCGAACTATTTAGTTATTTACATGATGCATGTTATGCGATGAGACTTGGGATAGCAACGACAGGAATAATGGACGATGATGATGGTAAAAGTAACATTGTTGATCGATCGACTTCCGTTGCTGACCGTTCATACATGAATAGACGGACACGGTAAGCAAGCGTTGACAGGGAGATCAAGTAATTGAATACATGTATGTCCGTGTCCTGTGGGCCGACTCGGCCCCAGGCGCGGGGCCGGGGCGCGGGGCCGGGGCGCGGGGCCGGGGCGCGGGACCCGGGGCCCGCAAGTTATTGGCTACGAGATAAGTCCGCCACACGTCCACACAGACACGAACACCATTGTTATGAGTTAGACTGATGATATTGTTTGTGTATCGGGTGATGTTACCAAGATATTCGAGATTCGCCATATTTTATTGCAAGAAAATCCGGCATCCGAAACATTATTTATTTATTTTACTACCAACGCATATTCTCAAGTTAATAAAGGCAAGATTCAACATTATTGTTTCCATTTAATCGGTTCAAAATTAAAATTGCCATAATGTGTCTTTTGGTACAACAAGCCAGACCTTAAACCATAAACTGATAACCAGCACGATCTGTTTATCGAATATAGTTTCGATTAAATACTCATTAACTTTATCTAAGTTACTCAATCATTTCCTGTATCACAGAAACAGTGTATTTTCGATAAAATAATATTAATTGCCGCCATACATTTGTTTTTTTTAATAAGGTAACGCTCCTGTTTTTAATTTATAATGAAGTAATAATAAATAAATAAAAATGTTTTATAATCAGGCATCAAGGCCCTTAGGGTGTTAGTAATGACCTATCGCGCCCGGCCCTGGTTCAAGCCATGGTCCGGGGCGAGAGGGAATGGGAAGCCGTCGCCTCCTTCTGCGAAGCAGTCATGCTAGCGAAGGAGGCGGCGGAACGTGAGAGGGAGAGAGCCTCACGTCCCAGCCGCCGCGGGAGGAGAAGCACCGGGCGTCGGGGGCCACGCCGTGATGGCTCTCGGCCTCCGTAGGCACGGGCCTGTGGACGGTGAGTAATGGGCTAGCTCGCCGTCCGTCCGTCGTATGACGACGGGCAGGCCGTGTCCACGGCGCGTTCGTGTTCCACGCGCGCCTCAAAGAGTTGTCAGCAAACGGGAGGGGCCCGCAAGGGCCGGTGCCTGCCAGGGCTGCGGGACTGTTCGAAAGAGATACCGCGGCCCTGGAACATAAAGGGCCAAAGAAGGAACATGGGTGGTTTTTAGTCAGTAAGAGTCTGACACTCCCTTCCGCTCCGCCCAGAGTTTGTTAGTAATAGGTCTTTACCTATGTAATTGGAGATTTTATAACCAGCATTTTCAGATGTAATTATCTGTGGACTGGCGCGCAATATCTACGAAATTCAAATAAATTTTATTCGAAAGCCGTGTTCTTTTAATTTCAAATTCAGTCATTAGTTTTTTAGATAGTGTTTTGTTTTTATGAAATTGTGATACGAGGGCGGCACTGAAAATTTCGGGAATCAAGGAAGTGACACAAAATTACTATTTAAAAATGTATTTATTGCTTTTCGAAGTATGATCCGCGAAATTTGACACATTTTTCCATACGATGTGGAACCAATCATTGAAGCAACCATTCCATTCGGAAGTTGGGGTCTCCAAAATGGCCTTTTTGTAATCGTCCACAGCTTCTTCAGGTGATGAAAATCTCTGACCACGCAATTTATTCTTTATTTTAGGGAAATTATAGAAATCATTAGGGCTTAGGTCGGGGCTGTACGGCGGATGGTCTAATAATTCTATGTTTTCTTGCTCTAAAAACTCTTTTGTTCTGTGCGCGGTGTTAGAACTCGCATTGTTGTGATGGAGGATGATGCGGCGGTTGCAGTTCTCTTTACGGAGTTCAGAAACGACCTGTGGCAAACAAATGCTAGCATTCCATTCTGCATTAACCGTTCTTTGTCCCTCAAGAGGAATAGTCGCAACATGGCCGGTTTTGGAGACAAACGTGGCCACCATTTTTTTTGCAACACTCCGTGAACGAACAATTTTTGTTAGCTTAAACTCATTTTCGAACACCCAAACTCGTGACTGGTTTTTTGTTTCGGGTTCGTACGCGTATATCCAGGATTCGTCACCTGATACGATGTTGTATACAGCATTTGAGGATGAGTTCTGACGCACCAAGTAACGCGAGCCGCTTTTTGCTCTTCACAGAGCGAATACGGTATCCATCGGGAAAACAAATTTTTTGCACCTACCTAATTGTTCATGCAAGATTATTTGTATTTGACTCATGCCAATGTCTAAAGTTGCATAAATTTCGCGGTATGTCACATGTCGATCTTCCTCAATCAGCTTACGCACAGCATCAACGTTTTCTTGGGTGACTGCAGTTTTTGGACGACCTTGACGGGGATCATCACTGAGCTTGACACGTCCACGTTGAAATTCAGCAAACCAGCGATAAATTGTGGTTTTGGATGGGGCTTCATCACCAAATGCAGAAATCATCCGGTCAACACACTGTTTTTTGTTAAACCACTTCGAAAGTCATAATAAATCATCGCTCTTGAATTTTCTCGAGTCAATTCCATTTTCTCAACGACTAAACAAGTTTGACAAAACCTTGTGACAAGACCGAGAATCTTTTTTTAAATAAATAAATGGTACTTATTCGATTTTTAAAACCAAGGAGTTTTCAATTAAAAAGATTTTGATATGACAGGAACAGTGGAAATATTCCATTCCCGATACTTTTAGTGCAGACTGCGTAGTTTTTGGCGCCATGGATAAACTGAATATTCGTACAATTTTCGAATATGAGTTCCTACGGGGAAATACTGGTGCGCAAACAAACTGCCATCAAAATGGCAAAATTGTATAGATAACTAGCTTATGCCCGCGGCTTCTTTACCTACTTACTTATAACTTGTAAATATTAGTTCATAGTAATAGATTGGACACCGGTGCCGCGACGATCAAATGATTTATAAGGAATCAATTAATAGACATAATACTTTTACATAATATTTAATATCAATTTCGCGAATCACGAGCCAACGCGAAAATCGGGATTTCACATACACAACACACACGTCTACCTCCAAAAAATTTTAATTACTTACTAATAGGTAAATACTCCCGCGCCCCGCACGCCCTGTACAACACTGCGCGCCATGCGCCTGGGTACGTGACTCTGTTGGAGGATGATTTTGGAAAGACTGTGATACACGTGTCTCATAATGTAATTGAAGAGTGTGTACACCAATTTTCGAGTCAACGGACCCAGAGCATATGAAGTTTCACCCCCCATTTCACCCTCTTAGGGGTGTAATTTCGAAAAACCATTTCTTAGTGTCAGTCAATCAGGATTTTGAATTTTATATGTATAGATTTGGGCCAGTACTTTGATTAGCTAAAATAAAAAAAAATACTTACCAAAATTTTTATATTTTAAAATTTTCATACAAATCTCCAATTTCATAGGTAAAGCACAAATATTACATCTTACTTAGAAAACTATATTAATAACGTGCAGGTAGACTAAAAAGAAAATCACATGAAGGTTTATCAAGCTTTGTTGCCAACATGTAGCTTGGTAAACCTCCCCATTGTAGCCCAAGTAGCATTTTGTTCTCTTTAATAGTTCACATTTAGTTCACGCGGTGATCTCTAAGCATTAACATTGGCCATACATGGTTCATTGGCTGTATTAAAGTGAACAAATTCACTCATACCTGTATAAGGCATGCATAGAACATAGACATGTATAGAAGTTAAAAATCGCCAATTACGTAACTATTGGTGTTATAATAGGATAACATTAACCATCAAGTCCGCATTCATTTTAAAAGCCGAACAAGAGCAATTTAAGAGGGGAAAAAACGGCACGGGCTATTTAAAGGTCCACATGTACGGTGTAATATTTCTGGCATTTTAATACAACAAATATGAACATTAATGCAGCCAAAAGCTGTTATATTTACCTCTTGTGGAGCGTTATTCAGCTTGTAGCTATAAGCGGGTCTAGTTTGTGATATATTAAGCAACCTTTAAATTATTCTTTAAAAGAGCGTTTAATGAGTTCACATGTACGTGTGAAGTATATTATAAGCACCACTATTGATATATAGTAACACTGACAGCTGTTTATTTGTTCACGAGTAGAACATTGTTATCGTCTGAGCGAAATAATTATGTGAACGTGGGTTTCTTTAACACTTGATCGACTAATAACACGTAATAACCCAAAATAATAAAAATGCATAAAACCAATTGGAAAAACAGAGTGAGGACCGGTGGATTCAGAAGAAAAATCATAAAAGAATATTTACAGATAGTGAGATCAAGTAACCAATCTAATCAGCACATTGAACAGCTTCCTGTTAGTACTACGACGACATATAATGATGGTTCCGTACATAATACAGAGGTAAAAGTGCCTGAAGCTGAGACCAGCAATACGGTTTCAAGCGTGAGTCCAAACTTAATTTATGACGGTTCAAAGAAATTCTAGGAACTATAATTATAGGAACATTTCAATGAGAGGTATTAGAATAAATAACACAGAAGACGTTTTTACATGTCCAATACAATCGTTTCATCTTGCCATATACAAATCAAGAACTCAGCATAATTGTAACCGTGCTTTCATTGTTTTAGAATCCAAGAATATTAAATGTAAATTAGTGTGCATTAAATACAGGAATTCCAATACTTCATACCTTTGTTACATACATTTAAAAAATAAATAATACAACTTTACAAATGTTTGATAATTTTTATTTTTAAATTACATAACAAAACGTAAACTTTCTTTCAGTCTGTTACATCTTGTATTTATTAAAATTCTCAATTCTATTACGAATCTTTTTGGTTACTAATTACTAATTTATAATACAGAATTATTAACTTAACCAAATTTATAATAATGTAAATGAATTAAATTTTTTAATTTTGATCTTTCAGCTTTATCCATTAGATTATTTTCAAAAATTTCAAGATCTTGTTTCTTGTCAATCTGTTCGAGACGGAACGGCTCATTACCGTCTGGGTTAGAATCTTTTAATAAGTAACGGCCACTGGTTGGTTGGTTCTCCATAATTGTTGACACAGACAACATCGCCACCTTCTGGGTGAGTTTTTGGATATTTTCAACAATATTGTTGAGTGTTTTTTCCTGGTTATAATTTTTTTGTAATAATAGGTTTTGATTACCAATAAGTTGATCACAGTCGAGCGTAGGTAACAATTTTAAAGTTTCATCTGTTATCATGTCATTGTTGGCTCGAAAAGATTATTGTCATTATGCATCTAAAAAATAAACAAAAATTACGAAAATGAACTGACAAAATGGCGAGATAAAACGAAACACACTGTATTATTCCTGTCAATATCTCAAGTTTATAGGTATTTCGTTAATTGATTTGGAGGTTTTAGGTGGTGGCGGCAAAACAAAATTCAAATCAATGCGGATCCCTAAAATTTAGTATTCTAAAAAATCTAAAAGGGTATTCACGTGAACTATTGAAGAACTGCTTGCCCGCCCAGGGCTGAATATGAGCTTATCGAGCATAAGTTGTACAGAAATTGACATTAAGATGGTACACAATGTGAACCCTTCTAGAGCTCACGACATTATAATGGTACACATGTGAGACTTTATTGAGTTCACAACTATAATTTAGAGTTACAATGGTTCACTGTAGCTGAAGACAATGTCCACCATTTTCTTCACTCATAACCTATAATATTTCTAAATTAATTACTATTTTATCACATACTACGGAGTTTTCGTGATTAATTTTGTGGTTAATGTTCAAATAAAAAACCATAGACTTATTTTAATGCCATAAAAGCACAACTATCAAAAATTGAATTGTTCGCCTCTGCTTATTTAGAATTATTTTTTTGATAAAACGGCATTATTCCCGAGGCGCGTGAAAATTTTAACGCTAAAAATATATTATGTATATACTTTACAATAAATTTACATTACCCATAATTTTAACACAATAGAATATAATAAACACAGAGTACTTACCGTAATAATAAAGTCACATTAAAAAATATGGCTGTTTATAGACACTCACGAGCGAAATACGTAATATTTATAACATATTAATGTAGTACTCAGTTGATAATTTGAAGAAAAAGCGGCCGCTACTAGTTTTTAGGATACACTTGTGAGCTTAATACGAGATAGAGGCTGTACAATTGTTCACTCGTTACTTCTTATAACTCTCTTGTCTGTATGAAGACCCACATGAAATCATATATATTGCCGTTGATCAGACCACAGGTTCTCTCTTAAACTGCAGTTAAAGTGCTGCTATTCAGCTACTGTGTACCTTTTGTGAACTTAAGGCTGCATAATTTGTGCCCAAACCGGTGGTATAAGGACTGTATAGCGTGCTATATAGCCCTCATACATCTTACTTAGACAGCTTAAAGAATAAATGTTTACCATTAGTCAACCGTTATAGAACCCCTAATGCTACTTAGGAGGCCCATCCAGCCTCTCTGCCTGCCAACACCTTCAGAATGCTGTTGCTGCTTCCCCGCACTCGACATATTACTGAGGCAACTTTCTTCCGCATAATTGTAAAATAATCGTCAGTGTGCACATCAGCGAACATACCTGACGCACTACAGTAAGGTGGAAGCCAACAGCGAACAGGAAGCCAACAGGCATTGTTGTACTGAATGCTTTTAGGGTATGGTTATCCCAAAGGCTGGTCTGGTGGTGTAAAATATTTGGCAGTAGACCTTAAAAAAAGTTAGTTTCACGGGAACTGAACAACCATGAAACCTTCTTCATATCGTATTTCCCCTCACAGCTAGTGCCCAGCGCTCCCTTTCTATATCCAAGTCGTCTTTTAATTCTTCAGTAACAATGTGGCTTAAATGTTTAAAGTGGGCAACTCTCTTTTCTTTAAAAAGGGGAACAAGACCCTACTAAAGAATTACTGACCCATTTCGCTCCTAGCCACGTGTATAAGCTGGTTTCAAGAGTCGTCACGCATCGTCTAGCGCAAAGGCTCGACGACTTCCAGCCACCGGAGCAGGCTGGGTTTAGCAGGCAGGCTGTAGCACCATAGACCACATCCACACAGTGCGGCAGATCATACAGAAGTACGAAGAGTATTATCGGCCGCTGTGTCTTGCATTTGTGGACTATGAGAAGACTTTTGACTCTGTCGAGACCTGGTCAGTTCTGGAGTCTCTGCAGCGATACCAAGTCGATTGGCGATACATCCAAGTGTTGAGAAATCTTTATGAGAATGCCACAATGACCGTCCAAACTCAAAACCATCAAACGGAGCATATCCCATTGCGTCTGGGCAGCGTTTGGGAAGCTTCGCCGGGTCTTTTCGTCGCGTATTCCACAGAGCCTAAAGACTAAGATCTTCAATCAGGGCGCCCTGCCTGTTATGACTTACGGAGCCGAAACGTGGACACTGTCAGTACGGCTAGTTCATAAATTTAAGGTCGCTCAGCGAGCTATGGAACGGGCTACGCTTGGATTCTCTCTTAGGGATCGCATCCGAAACGAGGTGATCCGACAGAGAACCAGAGTTGTTGACATAGCCCACAGAATAAGTAAGCTGAAGCGCCAATGGGCCGGTCATATTAGCCGTAGGACCGATGACCGTTGGTGTGGACGTGTTCTTGAGTGGAGACCGCAAATTGGCAAACGTAAGGTCGCCCTCAGGCTCGGTGGAGTGACGAACTTCGCGGGGTGGCTGGTAGCAACTGGATGAGAGTTGCTGAGAATCGAGTTGAATGGTGTGCGATTGAGGAGGCCTATGTCCAGCAGTGGACTGCTATAGGCTGATGATGATGATGAACTCTCTGATAAAAGTGAACCATTTAGTTGTACAGGAGGGACAAATGTTGGATTTTTATTCCTACCTCGAAACACTAACAGCTCACCTTTTGTAGGGTTATATGTTAGCCCGTGCTGTTCAGCATGTCGTTCACAAGTTGAGAGTAACTTTCTACTTCCACTGCTAGTAGGGCTCAGCAGCACCATGTCTTCTGCATAACTTAAGTTATTTAAACATACTCCATCGTACTCGTAATACTGTTTCCATCCAGATACGACGTAAATGCATTATTGAGTTTGGTTTCCTTCCCGGTCGCAGTCCTTACTACCGGTACACCGTGCAGGTGCAGGTTGTAGAGTGAGTCCTTCCTACACGTGACATCATCATCCTTACAAGTGTTCCTCATGCCCTCGTCCCAATATCCCCTACTCATTTGGGATGCACAGCATGTCTTCTTCCTCCATCCATCTCTATTGGCCATCATCTCAGTAGTCTCCCACCCTTCTAACCATATTATTATATTTCACACATTCCATCCATCGGTTCTCTGGCCACCCTCCACTGCCCGCCAGTGACTGCACCTGCTCTATACAGTGTGCAATGTTGTGATGTGGCAGTAAGGGCAACTAGCTTAACCGTTGTAGCTACAGAAAAACGGTGTTAAAAATTCACAGATTTTGAAAAACGTGTACAGTCAGCAAAAAAGGCTAATATTCACAAAAACCTGTTTTTGATGCTAAATCGATCCAGTTCTTATATGTATACAATAGGATCAACATCTCTGTGGAACCAACTGAGCTGCCACTAGGTACTGGAAAAGTCAGAAATCACAAAAACTTTAACAACGCAAAAAACCATACATTTCGTAGGAAGTGAGACACCAACTTACTTAAACTTAACTTAAATTATTATAAAATCAAAATCAAAGCATTTATTTCATGTAGCCCAGACACAGGCACTTTGGAATTGTCGAAACAAAGACAACAATAAAAATTCCCTATTGGAATCGGATTATGTTGACTATTTCAGGGGTTTTTTTTTGCGCGGAACCCTAATCAGTTTTCCTAAGATAACATCAGCATTCAGCTATCTGCCAGTAAAAGTACCTTGAAATCGCCGTTTCAACGGAACAAACAGACAGACAAATGAAAATTAAAAAAGTTGTGCAAATCAAAATTTTTCATAAAGTTAGTCTCATATGACCGTTTACTGTAGCTACATTGGTTAATGTGGCTGCCCGTACTGCCTCGTCTCAAAATACCAGCCTCAAGCCTGTATAAAACCCATTTCCTCAAATGACCGACTGTTACTGAATGCTCAACAAACGACTGGAACAAATGCTACACTTCCTGCCTCCGTGGAGATTCACACAATACATATTCAATGCTCTTTCTTCGCCGCTTCTATTGTTCTGCTTATCTCCGAAATATGTGTAATCTGTGACATCATATATTATGAAGACGTTATTTCCGCAAAAAAAAACGAAGATCAAGAAATAACAATGGAAAAGGCATAACTATGTATGACTGAATTATAAATTAAACTACGCCATTTTACAATATAATTAAGCAAATATTATCAAGTCAATTCAGTGGGAGAGTAATGTCGAGCATTTCCGACCATTCGTTAATAATATTATAATAACACAGTATATCTCTCGACGCAGGTAAACAAGGCAAAGCTTTCATTGAATACGGGAACGCTTCCTGGAAATACGTTTCATATTGAATTCCGTGGAAATAGAAAATGCATAGTTCCACGTTATGGCGAGCATAGCTCAAGTGCTGCCGTGTATTTCAGAATGCCGATTATTCTCATACCACTTGCATTGGTAAATAACACGACACAACTGTGATCGCCAAAGAAATAGTTCAATGAATCAATGCGCGTTCTTATACCAACATTCGTTTTGTACAATTGAGTATTATTATGTTTGAATGGCTGATTTATCTTCAATTGAGTCTTATTCTCATAACTGAGGTACTAAAATATCCTCATCTATAGCTAATAGTATCTCTTCAATTAGCTCGCGCTCGGGCTCTCCGGTCCGGTAAGACGTCGTCATGGACTCACACTCATAGGCACTCGGGTTACTAATCCGCCTCGGTCCGTACTTAGCAGTCGGATCGATAATCAGCGGCAATTAGGACAATATCTCTCAGGGTTGTTCATTAGCAGGCTCTGGCAGGTATGCTCAGCCGTGAGGAGAATGCTTGATGAGAATTATGATAATGTTTGAGCCAAACTAATCTAACTCAGCTCGGCTTATCTTAAACTGGGGTAGTTAGAAACACAGTAGTAATATTTAATCACGCTTGTTCTTAATTTGTCACAGTATTTGAGCCGTATCTCCTGATCTAGCTGACCATAATTGTAATTCCTAAGGACTGTGTACGACTGTCTCGCCCCGACCTGCCGCAACTCGGACGTCACCCACTACATGACGCCGTGGGCCGCAGCTCCGCACCGCAGCGCCACGCTCCACTGAAGACAGTTGGCCGTGTGGGCCCGTGTGGCCACAGGGCCCTAAGTCACAACAACGGTTAAATGCGGACTCTGACCAATCAACGATACGCTATTGTATATGAATAGGTTTATGCAAGCCGTTTGTTCAAATGGCAGATTTATCATTGCAGCTTAGAGATGCCTGTCCCTAATGAGCTCACTACTCACTACTCAGCTCGCAGCCAGGACAGATTCCCATCAGATGGCTTGCAATAAATTCCACAATATGTATGTATGAGTGATACGCCATAAATGTACGTGACGTGAGGGGAGAATTACTTTTATAATAAACTGATTACGTTGATGTAAATACGAGGGACAATAGCTGAGCAGGGTAGATCCCGCGGCCCGACTGCCGAGCGAAAGGTCGCCGGTTCAAATCTGACTAGTGGTATTGTTAGATGCATTTCTTGTGAAGCTTAATTGAAAGGATAAGGGACAGCTGAATTGTTAAAATTTTGAACAGCTTATTGTTAATCAAAAGCAGTTCTAACAAAAGGGAACGCACATTTCCAGTCGATCTATTTAGTGACGAAATCACAATGCATTATTAACGGCGGTCGTCGACATTTGCATATTTCACCACGCTCTGTATTGTTGATTACCCGGCTAGCCTAGCCGACAGGAAGATGCCAGTAAACACACGAGTGGAACAAAAAGCTAAAACAATGATATTGACGTCACCTTGAATTAATTATCTGTGACCCGTTTGACAACCAACTGCAACCCTCCCCCCCCCCCCCGGGCACCATTGTGTCGTTCGGATTCCGGGAGCTTTGTGAGTACACGTTTATGTTGTTATATGTGGCGAGTAGCCTATAACATGAAGATAGAGTAACCGTACCTGTGTTTGATGGCGAGCTCTGCCCAGCTGCAGAGATGGTGTTATCAATTCTGATTGTGGCGAGTGCGCTCACAGAACATAATTATAACTACATGTGCCAGTCCACGATTACTTGAAAAGTTTCCGCTCAAGAGTTGGGTAAAATTATGAAGTAGAAGGACAAATGTAAAGTCTAAGTCCACAGCACGCTACCTTAGAGATCCCTGAACGATAAGTACAACAATCCGCGATGCCGCGGAGATAACGTAGCCTAGCCCTTCGCCTCGTGAAAAACGAATAGGGTAGCCGCCATATAGTGCATCCAACAGCGAACAACAAAGGCTAGAACCAAAAGAACAAGAAAAATCACCACGAATTACAACGAATAGGTTTGTATATCGTTCCACCTGGCAGACAGCAAGCCCGTCACCGATCTCCACGACTTATATCATTATTTATAGATAGATAAATAAATACGTGTGGGCTTTGCTTTGGACCTAAGACTAAGGACAGTTAGGACTCTCTACTCAACACAAACTGTGTTATTGACACAGGACAGCAAACAGTTGACTTTGAAGCCGATCCGCGGGGCGAACTATAGCTAGCTACTCGTTGAAGAAAGTTGTGATACACACGTACTACAATGGCGACAATACTCGATACATATTGATATCGGTCAGGGCACCGCACTTCATTGTTCCCCAACATTCAGGAGTTGAGAGGTCGCGCGAAACTTTACATTCACATTCTAATGAGGGAAGACTTATTTTAACTATTGTTCGTTCCAATGTGGTTCCAATAGCTTGTATTTAGGCCCCTAAGTAAATAATAGTCTCGGTGTTCTTCATTGGATTTTACTGATTCATTTTCTTGCAGACTTACACAAATCTACGTGGTATTTTCCGTGTGAATGGATAATAGGAACAGGCTAGTGAAAACATACTACTGCTATTATAAAGGAGTTTTTGTTCGAATATCAAGCAGGGCTACAATACAAACTTCCAACGCGTTACGCGGTTCACTTTGAACATACAATCGTTTATTCGTAGACTCAGCATTATAGTCCGTGACATGAGAAACAACAGAACAACAACGCTGAAGCAATGTCTATTGTGCGGCCACAAAGGGGTTACCTACTTAGTGCAGTGTCGTAAACAACACAGCTCGTGTCACCCGCCGCCCCTCGCCGCCCCCCACCACCACGACCGCTGCGTGAGGCAGTTTCGCAATCCTCGAAAAATAAATAAAAATAAGTGGGAGCGGAAATGAAAAGGGTCAATCTGATCTCAGGAGCCCGAGGGACTCCCCGCGGTCCCCGCCAGCCACAGCAGCCGGAGAATCAATAGGAAACTACGCTGTGTGCCCGCAACCAGCCACTCGGCAGTTTCTGTATTGAATGCGGCTGAACGAATTCCTTTATGTATAAAAAAACCTTTACTAAACGTAACGCGTGAGAACGTTTCTTCATATCGACCATTAAAAAATGGTTCCGGCATCACGCGAAAAATTGTTAAACGGAATGTCACGGTTTGAGAGCTCGAGATGCGCCGTGAGCCTGTGATGTGGATGAGAGTCGTGCAGCTGGCTCGTATCTGATGCTGTTACACATATCATAACGTTTAAGCGAGCTAATGATATAACATTTTGTTAAAAAACTATACAAAATGATGAATGCTGAAGTTAAAATGAATGCGATACCTCATGCATGTAAATCCAGAAATAAATTACTGAACATGATTCGGAGCGGGCTAATCGCTCCGGCAAAGATTTAAATTCACAATGAAGGGATTAGCGATTGCTAATGCAATGGCTGAACGTTTGAATAACTCGGGAAAAATGCCCGCATGGCTGTGAGTGCATAGTGCATTAGCATTAGTATGAGGAGCGCGCGCCGCCTCCGGCCTGCGCCCGCGACGCCCACAACATGGCATCAGTAAGTTTATCACAAGCTCCTCGCGCGCATCTCGCACTAGAATCCATTATCCTAGCAGTCACGACTCACGATCTCGATCGCGTGTTGTTCTTACAATCCACTGCCGTCACACAAGTTCCGAGACGCGTTGATCTTACCGAAACGTCCACTGTCGTCATTGTCATACAAATCCAAGGACGGAACGCTTATCCAAATACATTTTAATCAAAACTTTCGATTTCTATTGAATTGCCAATATTTGTAGCTCTAACAAAAAATATTATTTCAAAGCTGAAATAATAAAATAAGGCCCAGTTTTTTTAGGGAAAGTTATAACTTATGTATCCGATAGAGCATTTATGTCGTCGTACCTGAAACTCAGTGCCATTCGTATCGACTTTTGTATATTTAGGTACAAAAAGTGTGTCTCAGACAGATAAGGCGAGTAGATTTATTTCTCAAATCTGGGATGATGGCGCTATTGTGCCGGCTCGGGGTCCTTTGTTCGTTTTTTTCTAACATTAAATAGAAACTTCCCGTGGAGCTTTATAATCCGTCGGATCGGTACATTTAACTCGACAGTAAATTGCTTGTTGCAGATTGTACGCAAAAAATAGATTCACATGTAGGTATTTTAGTGGCACGTAGTGCGGAGTGCCGGCCAGGGATGGAGCAGGGCGGATTGGAATTGCTTTGTATCGCACTTTTGTAAACTAAAACTGATATTGCAGCTTTAGAATTCAAGGGTGCTTTTGATATTATTATATTTATAACTTGACAGGATTTAATAATCCTAATAGTAATAACTAATCAAACCAATCCCTTACCGAACATGGGCTTACCTTGTGAGTTGGCTCCTGCTTCGTTTTTGTTTGCAAATACCACAATGATATAAATCCACATTCAGTTAATTAAAACAATTTACCTGTTTACCTAGTAAAGCGTACAATGTAATGCTCACACATCACCTTGAATTCCTGTTATTTCAATTACATTTATTTATCTCTGAACAGTAAATCGGAATTAAAATGTTTGAGCATCCTACACGTCCTGTGCTTCTGAAGCATAGCAAACTCTCTGAGAAAAGGTAACGTTCCCGTTCATCCGGCATACCGTCACGTTTTATCGAAGCCTGCCCCCTCATGATACAACTTTCTAGCTGTTATCTGCGGCTATAAACAAATAAGTGCAAAAAAAAACGTGATTGAGCGCCCCTCCGGCGCGGCGTGAGTGTGCTGGTGTCATTCGAGATGTGTGTGTGCACGGGCTGCTGCGCCGTGTCCGGTTTCATCAGATCGGATGCAGCCGGCCGCACCGCGCGGTGTCGATGTCCCGGCGCGGCGGCGCGCGGCGGCGGGTGGACGCGCCTTCACTCCGACGGGTACGGTTACCACATCGAGAGCAGCGATACGTTATATCCTCAGTCACACATAGGATTAGATTCAGTTGAAGTCTACAGCAATTCAAACGATTTCTTAGCGACGAAAAGGCGAATAAAATTCAGGTCTTTTTCCAAATTGCTGAATGATTTGAACAAAAACTTGATTACAAATTCTTTAATCTCGTTTGCACAAAACAACAATATACATAATTCTGGGCTGACGTGAACATTGAACAAGGGCGAGCTTTAACTCAAAATTGAATTTCCTACCGTTGTGTTGTGATTGACGCAGATTTGATTACCTAGCTATTTGAAACTCGTCCGGAGTTACTACAGCACATTATGTCGAGCGATACTCGGTAACATTCGTGTTTTGCTTCAATACACCGTCCGTCATGACTTCATAGCCGCAATCATATTTCACACATGTCGTCTTTTCTTTGTTCTGATTCTGTTTCTGTAACCATCCATATTCACACTTACCACCTTTCTTGAGACATGATCACATGTCGCGCCTCACCTCCAACTTCTCTGTCACTGTGCTACTTTTAAACTCCTATAATTTTACTTAGCCTCAAATGATGGCAAGAAAGTTTCTCTAAACCATTTGTAATGTACGCCTATTTCCTTCACTATTACAAAGGCACTGCATCCTGTAGTTATAATATCAGTGGTTACAACACTTGCGGTCGCCGCAGTAATGGCGGCGCTCGTCCCGACCACACAAAGCGATCTTCCAACCACGGCTAACATCCAAGTTTCATGAGTACGCTATTTTTTACGTCGCTACGTAAACTGTTTGCCGCTAACAACACAGGTAGGTTCTGGCCTGAAACTATTTGAGGTGCAACCTGATCGCCGATGTGTTTACTTATGACGCGGGACGTCGGCGGCGTGGGTGGCAGGCTGGCAGGCTGGCAGGCTCGCTTCGCATCCGTGAGACAGAACCCTGTCGGTTCATGTCAATTTCAACCATAATGGTTTTCTGTGTTATTGCGCAGAAATCCATTATAAACGTATCAATAAATCTCGCCTAATGCCAACTTCAGATTAGCTTAAACTTGGAGCTCCTTCTGACGAATTCCTTCGATTTCATTCACGGATGATTTTCAGATCTTTAGGTAAGTCAATACCTATTTGTAAAGAATATGAGCGCTTAAGTAAAGAATAAGAAGCTTGGCTCTCCCTTAATATTATCCCCTACTACTCTTCATGATGTTAGGGTTTCTGTTTCTCAGGAACAGCTTGCCTAATGGGCTTGCCGTATTGTTAGCCCAATCAATGCGCATAAAGCTATGTGCCAATATGTGCGCTGAGCTTATCTGCGCTGTGTAGTGTCCATAGGCAGCTGTGTCGTGGCTATACGGCGACAGCCGAGTAGTGCCGAGCCTGGTCAGTTCGCCGACGGTCAATATTTGCGCCGTCCACTGCCGGAGGTTGCCGACAACGGATTGTGGCCATTATGATATTGCTGTCACAGTACCTACTTGAGTGTCGCATAATCTGTACGGTACAGTTCTTAACGTTCAAAACATTATGAAATAAATAGCATTTTACAAAAATCCATAGAGCTTTGCTAACATTGTATGTTACATGTATGTATGTTGACGACAGAAGTAGGTACTTCTCTACTCACACAACTCCGCCTAGGGCTACCGACCTGCTTATTCAATTTTCTTTTCCTAAGGTAGGGGCGAAATGGAATAATACTGAAATAGGTACCCCTATTTCAGTATTATTCCATTTCGCCCCAAATTACTAGTTAATCGCTTATTTTTGTTTGTACCTACCTACCTACATCTTTGAAATTGTTAAAAACGAATCAAACTTTGTTAGGTACGCACCAAATCAAATTTTTTGTAAATAAAATATACCTATAAGTACTTACGTTTTGTACCTATATGACTTCGTGCAAAAAATAACTAATAATTAGACATAGTCGGGAAAAAACATTAGGTACCTAAGTATATATAGTGTTCAACTGAACTGAAATAAACACTTACATCCAGAGCCAAGGTCTGTACTTCCCATCTCAAGTACCTACATTCATTAATTAAATTTTGCGGGCTTGCTATATTTCAGTGGTAATTTTTATTTTATTATATTACAGTACCTAGCTATACAATCAGATTCACAGTAGGTGCCAGGCGGCAATGTAAATTGCTGTCACAACTCAACCTTGCCGAGTCCCCGCTCCAGCGCGGTGCAACTGCGCCCGCCCGTGTTTAATATTTTGAACTTCTTTGTAGTCAGCTGTTCGACAATCACGTACCCCGCGCCCCTCGCGACATCTCCCGCACCCCGCAGCCACCCCCGTGCCCCGCTCCCAGCCGCTAGTAAGCCGTGCGTAGTGCATCTCTGCGCAAAGCTCGCATCGCTAGTTACGAGCCATCGCCATTTTTATCGATCTGTCGATGGAATTCGTGGCCGTCGGCGGTTCGCTGGCCCCTCCCGCGACGCGCTGCACCTCCCCGACTCCCGCCAACGCCGCCAGCCCGCGGCTGCTGCTCAGCGCCAGCACCAAGCGCCCGAGTGCGCCCGACGGAGCAGGGGCGAGTCACGGGCGCGGGGGCGGGGGCCTGGGATGAACGGCTCCCCGGCGGCGTTGCGAGGGGCGCCCGCCTAGCGGGGGCAACGTGCGCACGGCGCAGGCGCGCGGGGCCGGGCGCCAGTCTCGCGGCCGCCGCCAAACTGCGCGCACGTGTGCGCGCTGAGCTCGGCATTAACAATCAGCTGATCGGCGCGCGCCCCGCGGCGCACATGCCGTGAGGCCGCGTCCACCGTCATGACGGGCTACGCCCGCGGCGAGGCCGACTTCGCCGCCGACCGCTTCCGCCGGGACGCGCGGCCCGCCTCGCTCGCCCCTAAGGACTACTCGGTGCCTTTACACGTAGACTGCAGTATCGAATACGAGCTTCCCGACTGTGCCAAGCCGCCGCAGGGCGTCAAGATCGAGCCTCTGCTCATGATCCACCCCTCACACTTCCGGAGGCTCGAGAGCCTGCGGCGGGTGCCCTTCGTGAACAACCTGCCGCGAGGAGACGCCGCCGCCGCCGCCGCCGTGACGCCGGGCAGCCGTGCGCGCGCGCCCCGCCAGGCGCGGCGCTGCTGCCGGGCCGCGCCCGCGCCGCCAGCGCCGGCGCCGCAGCCCGTGCCGGCCGCGGCGGCGCGCGCGCGGGCGCCGGCGGAGGAGCCGGCGCACCCGCTGGCGTGCTACCGCTTCGAGTCGTACGCGGCGGACGGCGCGGGTGGCAAGCTAGCGGCCCGCGCGCGCCTCAAGCCGCACCCTTACCTGCCCGAGGCGCTGGACTGTGATATAGCGCGCGCGCTGCCGCCCGCCGCCGCGCACTACGACCGCTTCGACAAGCGCGCGCTGCAGCAGCTGCCGATCTACATGTAGCCGAGCGGCGCCGGAGCGGGCCCCGGTCTCTGTGATGTTTCGTTGTAATTAGTTAGAGTGATAAGTGACGGCGATCGTGCCGGCGCCGGTCCGGGCCGCGCCCGGCACGCTCGCTCGCGTCTGTGTTCGGGCAACGCGCGCCCTCGCGTCTGCTCGCTCGCGAACGAACCTAATACCAAATAGTACCTATGTACGTTGATATTGTTTAAACGTTGATTTATGTGTTGTTGTACCGGACGATTATGATGTGTTGTTTCGCCGAGGACCTGAACGTTTCGTGTTATCGTTTCGCTCGAGCTCCGGTTCGCGGCCGGCAGCCTCGCCGCACGCCCGGCTCGGTCGCCGGCCGCTCGCTGGCGCTTCGATGCTAGTGCATACCCACCAACGAAAATATTTATTCGCAAACGCAGTAACCGACGCTTCACGATTAAATTATTGTACCGTCGCCGATTCGTTGCGTTTTTCTGTATAAGATATCATATCGATAATTATATGTTCAAAAATTGTATTATAATAAATATGTACCTATAGAGTAAAAAAAAATGAAAGTGAGAAAAATATTAAGAATAAAACTAGACATAGTTATGTTTTGGAATAGGTGATGAGTTCTAGAGCAGTCCCGAACGGTAATTAGAATCGTATCTCTACTCTCATTTTGTAAGCGGTTATGTTTGTTAAAATTATATATATAAAGAGTCCTCTGATGAATAGTCTGATTAACGAATATTCGGCATGTAAAAGTCTTTATAAAACGCTTACTTAGCATATCATAGTATTATATTGTGTCATAGTCCAATGCCAAAAATATAACTATCTTTTTACAAAAATCCCTAAAGCATCGTTTTATTTACCTCCATGCGGCTCGTGTGCGGTCCTTGTGTACAGTGTACGGTAACCACGGTAGTGTGTGTAGTCAGTGCTCGTTGTCGGACGATCCCGGCCCATGCCGGACGATACTGGATGCGGTGCGACGGCGGACCGGCGCGCGGCGGTGCTCCGTGCACGTGTAAGTACCCGCTCTCAGCTGGAACACCATCTCTTGTCTCATATGTTACTCACTGTGTTGTCTGACAAAATTACCTTCATCCAAAATATGCTAACAATCTGTTTGCCTACACTCTTGGCATAATGATATTCTCTAGTTGGTTGTCTTAAATTATTTTAAGACAATCTTATATATAAAAGATTGTCATTTAGAGATTAATATCCGAGACATGTATCTAATGATGAACGATTCAGCAATTTTATGGCGCAGTGACTGATTGCCAAAGCTGAATGCACACAGTCCAAAGTAAAAGCGAAATAAATCCAATTTAGTAAAGTGAAAACTAGATATTGCAATCTGCGACAGTTGGATTGAATAAGTAACACGGCTGGCCACGCCGCGCGCCGGCATCGGCAGGCCGGCGGGTAATGTATATTCTAAACTAGCTGTTGCTCGCGACCTTCCTTCGCGTCAAATTATTATGAAGAAATCCCCATAGTTATAGGCATTTTGTTCAATCGAATTTTGTTTTAATTTTTTTTGCACGGAGCCCTAATTATGGTCAGTGGGTAGCCTTAGGGGCTATTTTTCTAAAATAATAAGTAGCCTGTGTTGGACCTTATAACATCAGCTATCTGCCAGTAAAAGTCCCGTCAAAATCGGTCCAGCCGTTTCGGAGATTAGCCGGAACCGGAACAAACAGACAGACATACAAAAATTGAAAAAAAAAATGTGTTTTTGTTATAAGTACCTACCTTTTTTTTTTTTTTTTGGAGGTTGGGAAATCATCAAATGTTATAAGTACCTACCGCATATATTTTCATAAGCATTCAGTAAAAAGCTGTTATTTTGATACTACAAACAGACACTTAAATTGTATTTATTTGTATAGATGACTTTATTTGCCGCGCAAATAAACTAACAACCTTCGTAGCGAGAAGTTGCTTGTCTGGACACGATGCACCGTAATATGTCTCTAATTGATGTACAAATATATCAATATTGCGAGAAATTAGTTTGGAGTCATAAAATGGTATTTGCAGGAAGATTGCATACATTTATATCGCCATAAATGTATTGGCAGAGTAATTTACAGCCTGGCATTCTGTCGATTGCGCCGAGCGCAGCGGCTGTAATGTCCAGCTGCATGCTTCTTATTGAACAAGTCATTAATCACGGGCTCACGGCACTCCAGAGTGGGCGACACCTCTCGCAACTGTCGCACCATGCTGAACTCTTTATTGTTGCCCAATCAAAGTTATAATGGTCTCAACTATTATGAAGAGCTTTTTGCGAATATGACAAAATTACTAACAGCTCCAAATTACACATTAGCATTGTATTTAAAACGAATTGTTTAGTTTGTGGTGTGTTACAATGAGCCTCCAATACCAGCGCTATGTTTAGCATGTTCATGTGGATGGTGAAAGCATGTCTGTGACATGAAAACTAAACATCAAATGTATCGATGTTCTGTTGACACCGAACATTGTGTCAGATGTGAACACACTTAGCTGTAGCCGCAGATGGCACATCGCACATGACATGCAGTCGTAAGATACTTGAGAATTTTTGGAATAGGGAATGCATGGATGCATACCAAATAGAGAGTCAGTCACGCTTGAATAGTAAAATTGACATTCACTATCTGAATAGCATTTCATTAAAGGAACTATTAATTCAAAAGAAATTCTTACAAGCAAACGAAGGCCTTTCAAAGATTCTTGTGAGACATAAAATTGCTATTCTCTACATATAATTTATATGGATCTGGCACGCAAGTTAATAGAAACAAATGCTGATTTTATTATATTACGTTGTGAATGTTAAATGGAACAATAGTTTAGTAGTAGACTTCACAATCATAATTACAAGTCCGGAGCGGTAGAAGTTTTCGCCGGTTCGTCAGCCGGTCGGCCGCGGCCGGCGCCGGCGGCGTCTCACGGCTACGACTCATTCTCCCATTGTTTCGCTCTCAATGACAACACTTCCAAAATATCCGCTAAACAAAAGCCTAGCGCGCTCCGCCGCTATTCATTCCGCATTTTATTTTCTGTTTGAAAGCCACTTATACACAATGAGTCGTGAATAATCTACAATAGCTGTTGGGAAAGAAATTATTCATACTGAATCGCCATTCAGGGGAATAAGACTTCAGACGAAACCATTATATATTCTATCTATACAAATAAATAAAATTGAAGTGTCTGTTTGTAATATCAAATTTTTTACTGAATGCATAATAATATGAAAATATAGATGGCACTTACAACAAAAACTTTTTTTTTTTCAACTTTTGTCTGCCTGTCTGTTTGTTCCGGCTTATCTCCGAAACGGCTGTACAGATTTTGACGGGACTTTCACTGGCAGATAGCTAATAATGTCTAACATAGGCTACTTTTGTTTTAGAAAAATAATTAGGGTTCCGTGCAAAAAATTAAAACCTTGAAATTGGTAACAAAATCCGATTGAAAAAGGGAAGTAGGTAATATTTTTATTTCACGTGAACGAAGTCCGCGGTCAACAGTTATTTATACATAACATAATAAAATTCGATGACTACGATTCGTTACTCTCATGTGAAAGTGTCGGCGCGGCAATTAGCCGAAGCCAGTGTAATTAAAATGCAGCCAAATAGATTGAATGCGCATGCGGCAGGTAGACATTGCACCGGGCGGCCGCGCGGCACGCACGCGGCGCGGAGTCTGTGAGAGCTGAGAGCGTACCTACTCCATTATCCGACATCACAGCGAGCGACGGCGTTAAATTAGTATCCACGAAATAAACATCGAGTCTAATGGATGATTGCCGCCGCCGCCGCGCCGTGCCGCACGGCTCCGGCGCGGCACGGCGCGGCGCGGCCGCAACCTGGCAGCGGCGAGCCGAATTAAAGCTAAACTTATTTATTTTATCTTCGCAGCGACGATAAAAAGTTTATTGTTACTTTTTATGGGTGTGATATTGTGTCCGCACAGATTCGTGCGTCGCCGTCGCCGATATCTCGCGCAGGGTAACTACTATGTACGGTCGTATATAGATGTAGGTAATGGTAATAATTAAATATAATATTTTAATGTTGGAGGATTTTTTGCCACCACAAGCTTTTGTGGTTTTATGACGGCACAGCGCGCTGCGAGACCTGAAACTATCTATGTATACATATAATACCGACGAGTTTTATTACCTCCGGACCGTTCAATTTACTGGCGTGCCGTCAGACGATTCAGACAACTATCTTATTGATAAGCATAAAAGCTTTCAAAGTAATACGTGCACACGGTAGGTAATCTCATGTATTGCTGGCAAGTGGTAGTAAAACGGCAGTAACAGTAATCGGCAAGATTCGCTGTGTAGCGAGACGTTTAAGATAAGAGCACTCGTAATAATGATCACGAATTATAACGAGCTCCCTCGCCACGGCCTGATAACTGCGCCTCGCGATCAGAACGAGTTTGTAATTACCGGCTTCCTCGAAGCGCAGTACACACACTAGTTACAGTTAAACCTCGCCGACTGAACTCACTTCGGGTGAAACTCGATTCCCGAAACGCGAGTATAATTTATCGTCGGTATTATCTCTCGTAAAACGAAAACCCAATTTATGTTCGTCCGCCACCCGCCGTCATAAAACATAATATTATCGACATCGGCCCCCTCCCTAGGCGATCACGAAACTAAGCAAGCATCGGCCATTTTAAGTACCGAACTTGACAGGCGGGTGTCGTAGTTCGTCCCGCTCGCACTCCCGCGCCGGGATTCGTGAGTGAGAGGGACAGCGCTGGGAGCAGAACTCTTTCATGTGCCGCGACAGAACAGGGAGCGTTCTGCACGATCTCACGCTATTTTATTTTATAAATACCTGCTCCATAACGCAACCGCTCACTTTCGAAATTTTTATTCGTTATGTTTAGGTAGTGAAAAGTTTAAAATAGCCATACCCAGCCAGGTAACCAGAATAAGAAAAATCTAAATAAATGATTATGGATCATTGATAAAGTAATTTGTAAATCGCATTGTGATGGTAGTAGTAAATAGCGCGTTGCATGGTAGCTAGGTATGTAGCACGGCCGGCGGCGTGTCAGCGTGGCGCCGCGACCTACTGCGATCAGCTGATTGGCGCGCGGCGGTGCGGGGGCACGGCTGCGGGGGGAGCGCACACGCGCACACATCAGCTGATAGCGGCGGAGATAGCCCGCCGCCGCCGCCGCGCGCCGCCTCGGTGTGACGCGACGTCGACGTCGATTCACGTAATTAAAGGACGCAAATCCAAGTACCTTTGCGACGACGCTCGACTTTCTAATGCGAATTTCGAATGCGGTCCGCTGAAATTGTGTTACAATTTTACGGATTATTAAAGTACGGCCGCGGGCAGGACGAAATTAATGGTGCGTTCACAATGAGTTACGACACCAATTTGAACAGTACGGTACGGATACAAGTGATCGAACACTCATACTTAAGGGGAATGCTCCAACCAGCCCGCGAAATTCAAAATTTCTTGCGTTTTTTGCAATTTGTAGGCCAGTGCTAGGTTGTATGTTGATTAAAATATTATTCGCGGTTGTAAGATGTATGTAGTTACAGAATTATAATCATCAAAATCACCAATATAACCCTCCAAGTTCATAAAGGCGTAGGAACAAAAAAAAGTCATTCCTACAGCTTTATGAACTTAGAGCGTTTTATTGATGATTTTGATGATTATAATTCTGTAACTACATATGTCTTACAGCCGCGAATAATATTTTAATCAACATACAACCTAGCACTGGCCTACAAATTGCAAAAAACGCAAGAAATTTTGAATTTCGCGGGCTGGTTGGAGCATTCACCTTAAGTCCTTCGCTGTTTGCTGAATAAAAATACTTCATTGCGAATGTTTGCTAACGTGTCAACGTTTTGGAGATCTCGAGTCACGCACGACTCGTGGTTTACATAAAGAATAGGTGCGTTCACTTAGCGCTATTTGTGGTGACGTTGTTTATTTGTGTACTTGTGTGTGCACGACGCTCTGCTATCACTGACTAGCGCTAAGTAATCGACGCTAAAAAGAAACCACTTCGTAAGTGTTAACATTACCGACCCTCGCCCACACGATCACTTCGCATGAAAAACCTAA
Organism: Eurois occulta; assembly: GCA_950022335.1. NCBI lineage: Eukaryota > Metazoa > Arthropoda > Insecta > Lepidoptera > Noctuidae > Eurois > Eurois occulta. Next base: position 18,827,939 of record OX465497.1, read on the forward strand.
TAGATATCTGATAGGTAATTAAATAACGCTAGCATATGGCAACAAGGTCGATTATTTTTGATTTATTACTCGCCCGTTCCGTCCTGTGTCATGAATAGATGTTATTTTATTTGCAACCGTGACATATCAAATTGGAAAATTACCGGTTATCTGTCTGAGTCTTTAATTGAACCTATATTAGGTACCTATACTATTATTCGATATTTACCAAAAGCAGGTAGGTACTATTAATAAATAAATACATAACTTATTAAGTATTTTAAATAGACGTTTAATTTTTTCTTTACTAATATCTTCCAACAGTTAGTATCAGACTAATACATATTACATAGTATACTAAAATATTATTTAACTTTTCGCTATTCAGGACAGTTTTAATGGTGAGTTCAATAAATGATACAATCTGTCAAAATGCTTCTGCAAATGAGGAAGAAAGAGAAAGTTATATCATCGGTGTGGGGCCCAGGGGCGAACCCTGAGCGACGCCAACCTCAATTTCATAATGTGTTGCCCTGGAGCCATTGTACCACATAAAAGTTACGGTCCGTTAAATATGAATTAGAGTAGTCCTAAAGATAGCCGCAAATCACAGAATAAGATAGCTATGTTAGCAGCAACTTATGAGCTACTGTCATACTCTGTGGTATGATATGCCTTACTGTAGTTACTGTCTTGTACCTGTTGTGGCAGTGTACGTTACCCCAGCAAGAAAGTGTCTCCTAGAGTTATAGGAGTCGAACGTATAGTTGGTGCCTTATCTGCTGTAAATGTGCCCCCACATAAAAAATGTGTGCCCCCTGTCGTTTTGGAAAAAAACGGAAAAAACGATTCTTGCTGGGGTAACGTTTTTCTAGCAGGAAAATTCTAAACGAATGATCGGAGAGAGAAAAATTGTGCATGGCCAGAGAGCTTATATGTGTGCCTTAATGTGCCCCCAAAAATAAAATCTGTGCCCCTTCAGGTTTCCGAGATATTGCATTTCCTGCTGGAGTAACGTTTTGATGAATCGTATATCTCTAAAACCATTGCATGTGCCCCTGTAGAATAAACATACACGAGTAGCTCTTAAGGGGCACACCTTAGTGCCCCAATTAGATTTAAGAAAATATTTATAGTTTTCAAGTTATCGCGGTTTTATGAAAACCCGAAAAAACATCGCAGCGCTTAAATGAAACAAGGTATAAGTTCGCTGAAAACTGTATTCGGTCCTTCTTGACGCTAATAATAACCATACAAAGTTTCAAAACTGTTCATGCATGCGTTTTTGAATAATCTTGCTAAAAGTCAAAACGACTTTTGACGGCAAAATATAAGGAACCGGCTCAATCCCAGATGTGTAGGTGTAAACCAAAATCATGTGCCTTTAGTCAAAAATATATGGTGAAAATATTCAGCTTGGAATGTTTCGCATTAAGTAAATATTAACAAAAAACCAAAATATGTAAACAACGGCTGGTTATCCGACCAAATTTGAATGACTACTAAAAAGCGACGGATTCATACATATCGATGACCTTCTTTACTTTACTCACTAACCGGTTCACACGTGTTGTGCCTGAGTACACTGAAGTAGAAAAGTAATAAAATAAAATTGTTATTGGATTATAATATTCTACTAGCTGTTTCTATGACCTTACACATGATTAAGTACATTATAAATAGTAGCTATTCCAAGGTAAGCTATCTTCTCCATTCTAAATTTCATTAAAATACATCCAGTAATGTATGTGTGAACGAAAGAAATGCATCCAGATATTTGCCATTTGCCAGGTCTTTGACCCAAAATTTGATGTTTAAAAAAAATATAGTTCATGAAGTGTGATGAATACCTACTACTTACTAAAAAGAGGTAACTCTTTTTTTTGTATATAAATAAAAAACCCCTATTTGTCTTTTTATATATAAAATATATATATTTATTGATAAGCCGTAGATTAGATAAATTAACAGTAAGTTTTTCATCATTAAGGGGAATGCTCCAACCAGCCCGCGAAATTCAAAATTTCTTGCGTTTTTTGCAATTTGCATGCCAGTGCTAGGTTGTATGTTGATTAAAATATTATTTCGCGGCTGTAAGAAGTATGTAGTTACAGAATTATAATCATCAAATTAAGGGAATAAAAATAATAATTTCCACATCAACAAGCTGTTTCATTTATTATAGTCACAAAGTGCATTTAATATATTTTTAATTAGCCTCCAAAACTTTTGAACGCGACTGTACGGACAACAGCATAGGTATAATACGTCCAATAAAGAAGGTCATCAATATGTATGAATCCGTCGCTTTTTAGTAGTCATTGGAATTTGGTCGGATAACCAGCCGTTGTTTACATATTTTGGTTTTTTGTTAATATTTACTTAATGTGAAACATTCCAAGCTGAATATTTTCACCATATATTTTTGACTAAAGGCACATGTTTTTGGTTTACACCTACACATCTGGGATTGAGCCGGTTCCTTGTATTTTGCCGTCAAAAGTCGTTTTGACTTTTAGCAAGATTATTCAAAAACGCATGCATGAACAGTTTTGAAACTTTGTATGGTTATTATTAGCGTCAAGAAGGACCGAATACAGTTTTCAGCGAACTTATACCTTGTTTCATTTAAGCGCTGCGATGTTTTTTCGGGTTTTCATAAAACCGCGATAACTTGAAAACTATAAATATTTTCTTAAATCTAATTGGGGCACTAAGGTGTGCCCCTTAAGAGCTCCTCGTGTATGTTTATTCTACAGGGACACATGCAATGGTTTTAGAGATATACGATTCATCAAAACGTTACTCCAGCAGGAAATGCAATATCTCGGAAACCTGAAGGGGCACAGATTTTATTTTTGGGGGCACATTAAGGCACACATATAAGCTCTCTGGCCATGCACAATTTTTCTCTCTCCGATCATTCGTTTAGAATTTTCCTGCTAGAAAAACGTTACCCCAGCAAGAATCGTTTTTTCCGTTTTTTTCCAAAACGACAGGGGGCACACATTTTTTATGTGGGGGCACATTTACAGCAGATAAGGCACCAACTATACGTTCTACTCATATAACTCTAGGAGATACTTTCTTGCTGGGGTAACGTACACGTTGTGGCACTTCACGTTGATCATGTTCTAAAGGAACATATTAATAAACTAGCTTCTGCCCGCGACTTCGTACGCGGATCCCGTTGCTTATGCCAGCGACAACGGGGTCGTCATAATCGAAAATTTGAAACGTCTGATGTAGAATTCTAAGGCCCGGGGACGGGAAAACAACGGGATGAGCGAGACGATTGGAGTCGTTCCAGATCATTCATTTTTGTATGCCAACAGGAAATGCTCATCAGGCTGAACAACTCTTGCTAAGACGTCATTCCTATATAGGTTATAGTGTAGCTGGGCTCTTGGAGTTCCATATGAGCTGTTCCAGATCTTCAAATTTTATACGACAACAGAGAGTGTTCATCAGGCTGAGCAACTCTTGCTAAGACGTCATTCCTATATATGTTATAGTGTAGCTGGGTTCTTGGAGTTCCACATCAGGTGTGCCAGATCTTCAAATTTATTCTCTTAGCAGAAAATGCTCATCACGTGAAACAATTTTTGCTAAGGTATCATTTTTGTATCTCATATAGTTTAGCTGGTCTGTTGCGGTTCTTCACCAGGTGTTAATTTTCCAGAATAAATTAAAGCCTCTATGTTGCCCAGACTATACAACAAAAAACTTTTCATCCCGTTACTCCGCAGCAGATCCCAAGGGTACACTGAATTAACTTCTGTCTCTTCATGCCGTACTCCAGCAATCCTTTCTCTCTCACTTTGTAACTGATTATGAATATGTTGTTGTGTGCGTGTTCGGGACAATGTATGTGTAGTATTCACTTGTAACCGAGCTAATAGGTTGATAACACAATTTACTACTTATATCACAGGCTCACACCAACCATTACCAACCAGTCCAGGGTACGCTTCACCTACCAACTCTCCGCCATTCGTGGTGACTGACAGTTGTCCTACGTGACAGCTACCCGACTGCTTGTGGCCGTGAGACAGTGTTACCATATCTATTAAATAGATACACTACATCCCTTCCTTATTATATTTGTTTTAATGAAAATGCTTTACCTTCTCAGGGTTTACCCAGTTACCCTATTTGAACCTCCCCTCCGATAGCCTCCACTAAATGTGGAATAGGATTGAAGTTGCTTCATAGTTTAAGAAACCTTTTCATATATTTTCTATAAACTTTATCGTCTACTCTTTCCTCTTCTATATTCCTTTCCTATTTCTGTCTTTTTCTTAATATATTCTTTTTACTAACCTCATTAGTCAATGACATCTCCTAAAGAAAAGTTCTGATGGTTTCTGCCCCGTAACCGAACGTGGGGTTAAATTTTTACAACATGAGATATTCAGAAAAAATTCTCTGTGAATATCTCACTGTAACATCTTTGTGTTTTGGCTCTAATATAACTCCATTTTGTCGCTCAACTTTTCCTTCGTCTGGGCCAATAGGTAACCGTATTAATATTACAGCACCGTCGAATGTTACATTCTTTACAAAACGTCTAAAATTCCTTGCTACAAATTGTCTTCCCATTGTCAGCGGTCATCAACCCGGCACAGGGTTTAGACTATATAAGGAAATTTAACTAAAACTCCAATATTTTGTGATCGGTAATCAAATCAAATTGCAAAATAAAGATGCTTAAATGATCGATAGCCCAGACAAGAGCAAAGGCATCTTCCTTCTCTATCTGGCTATATCTTTGTACATCATCTGAAGTTTCCAACTATACCAATACTGTAAGCTGAAGAGCTTGTTTGTATCAATGCGCTAGTCTCTGGAACCACCAATACATACCACATGTTTACATTTTGGTTATTAATTTCGAATGTTTTTATTATACTTTGTACGCCGTTGACGGCAAGACATAAAATTCATTTTATTATTCTTGAGATCTGTACTTTTTGTTTACCTACATATGTATGATCTTCAATAAAATATTGAAATGAAATTTGATAGCATAATTCTTGAAGAAGGCCGTAGGCCACTCAACATCACGCAACGACCCTAAGGAGCCGGAAAGAGAAACGGTGGGTGAAACCACGGACTACAACTAGTTTGCTAGAATTCTAGAACCAGTTCAGTTCAGTTTGTACTAGTACTGCTTCAACCCCAACTGGATTGGCATCAGCGATGACTTGCGTACCGTTCATAAGATCCAGGAGTTTTTTATCTTTAGGTTGCTTGATAAGATTGACACTGGTGCCCAATTTCAGCACACCTAATTGTAACACTGTGTCCTTATTATTAAATAAGTTTCTCAAACATTTTACGATACTAGGTTCCTTTTTACCATTTATCTTTACAGAAATATCAAAACTTCCTTCGACAAAATCAAGGAGTTTTACTGCCGTAGGCTACAAAAGTTTTATTCGGTTCTTTAACCTCTTTAAAACAACTTCCGTTGTTACATTTCAAATAGTTCAAAACTTCGTCAGATATCTAATTTAATTTATTATAATAATTTATTTTATAACAACCCCAATCAATTAACATCTTTCATTTCACTCCTGAACATCACATTCTACCTCCGCTTCATCGTTAATTTATACTTCCTCTTTTTCTAAAGAATTTAGCTGCGTTTCCTTGACGTGGTCGTTTACTATTTAGTTAGTTCCTACAGTTTTTTGTTTTGTTCGAGTTTCCGTTAGTTTTGAGGTTTCCCTACAATCGTGACACTTTTCCCTTTAGCCGGACAAATCTTGAGGTCTGTGTGCACTACTCCCACATTTAGTCTACTTAATTAATTGTTTGTCGTATCTGAATTTTTCTCTAGTCTCCAAAATCATAATATTTTGTTTCACATAGGCCCACATGGCCACCCACAAAACGTCGAGAAAAGGTGCACGGTTCGCGTTAGTCGTATCTTATGGAGAAGAACCGGCGAGAAGCTCCATTGTTACTGGTTTCTCAATTCGTCTAATTTAATGGTTGTTCAATTCGTCCAATTTAAAGGTTGTTCAATTCGTCCAATTTAATTGATGTCCAGTGCTTCCAATTTAATGGATGCCCAATGCTTCCAATTTAATGGATGCCCAATGCTTCCAATTTAATGGATGCCCAATGCTTCCAATTTAATGGATGCCCAATGCTTCCAATTTAATGGATGCCCACTTCGTTCAATTTAATTGATAACCAATACTTCCAATTTAATGGATGCCCATCGCTCCCAATTTAATGGAGCCCATAGCTTCCAACTTAATGGAGCCCATTGCTTCCAACTTAATGGAGCCCATTGCTTCCAATTTAATGGAGCCCATTGCTTCCAACTTAATGGAGCCCATTGCTTCCAATTTAATGGAGCCCATAGCTTCCAACTTAATGGAGCCCATTGCTTCCAACTTAATGGAGCCCATAGCTTCCAACTTAATGGAGCCCATTGCTTCCAACTTAATGGAGCCCATTGCTTCCAATTTATTGGAGCCCATAGCTTCCAACTTAATAGAGCCCATTGCTTCCAAGTTAATGGAGCCCATTGCTTCCAATTTAATGGAGCCCATAGCTTCCAACTTAATGGAGCCCATATCCTACCACGCGAAAACAGTGCGTGGTAGATGTCACATGTCTTCGAAGTATTGGTTTTCGGACATGCCGGTTTCCTCATGATGTTTTCCTTCACCATTTCAGAGTACCTATTGGTGACGAGTGTCAACACAAATTGCCTGCCTGGTTTCGAACCCACGACCTAAGTCGGCTAGGTGGTGAGTGTCAACACAAAATGCCTGCCTGGTTTCGAACCCACGACCTAAGTCGGGCTAGGCCATCACCACTCTGATTAAATTTAATATTAATGAGATACATACATATGTGTTATTGCTACTTATTATATTTTAAGTTTACCTATATTTTGTTAAATTAACTAATTATTTACCTTTAATTTGTGTAATAATATAATACATATACATTAGCTCCACATTAAAGTTACATAGTACCTACTTGTAACTTAGTGACCTGTATAACCATATTAATTTATTCATTAATTAACAGGCCTCTTCACTTAGTCCAACTTATTAATCCAATTAAAAATTGCAATTTTGTCAAACAGTACTCAGGTATCTTTGATATTATTTAAGCACTTATTTTCTGTATGAAAAGAGACTCTTGCCCATCAGTGAAACAGTAACAGGCTGGTATTATAATTTTTAATGTCCACTTTACATTGCACCTATTTATTGCACACTTATTATTCTTGCATAGTATCTACATCACATAACACAACATGACATCAAACCTGCAATACCACAAGCACCAGACAGAGTTGCACACAATAGCACATCCACATTAGCCAGCCATATTCAAATCTCGTGCAACACGGGCAAGCCTAGTTTCATCAACTGTGCATAAATCCAGACTCCTTGGCTGCTACCGAGAAATTCCCAATGAATAAACCCAACAAAGCTCTTCTTAACCTGGGAATCGAAACCAGGACCCCACACCAAGCAGCCATGCTTGTGACCAATGTGTATCATCAATATGTATCTTCTGCCCTTATCCCAATTTATTTGGGGTCGGTGCAGCATGTCTTCTTCTTCCATACTCCTCTATTACTAGACAACTCTTTAGTGTGTCACCCCACTCACTGGCGAGCAGTCCACAGAAAGACTAAGCTGTGGCGAGGTAGTGCATCCTTACCTAACCCATTCATTCCGTCTATTGAAAATCTCCCACCTGAACATGAGTTGCCATAGCTGACCTGGCAGTCTTTGAATAGTGTCCGGACCCAGATTGGTTGCAGCAAGGAAAACTTGCTCAGGTGGAGATTCATAGTAAATGTGGTGCTGTTCTACAAACGATGGGGCACTTAATATTGTATCTGGTTGTTTGTTCACTACAGGAACCGATGGACGCTACTGAAACGCCAAACTAGTAGCTCAGTCCTGGCTGACACAATTTAGATTACCATCAACATGCTAAGAAGAAGATTAGACTCACAAAGTCTTAGTAGCTAACTAACTACTTACTTTAGTACTACTTTTTTTTTTTTTTAGTCAAAGTCAAAGTCAAAGTCAAAGCATTTATTTCAATTAGACCATTACAGGCACTTTTGAAAGTCAAAAATAAAAAAAGCTAAGCTACAGTCACAGACACAAGGCATAATAACTTGCGAAAGTACTGTAGTTGCACATTCCAAATCGTAGATCTCTATGGAGAAGAATGGGCAAGAAACTCCATGGACACTCTTTTAAATCAAAATATTGTTACAAAATCTTGGTTACATCATTCATGTTGAGATTATACATATATGTGAGAACGACGTACAAAGACGTGCACATTAAGAGTGTCCAGAGTAAAAGATTAAGCCAAAAATTTAAAAATAAAGTAATTAAAATAAATCGTGGCAGGTAAGAGATGACCAGTCCCAACTGACAGCGCCCGTTCACGAACATGACGCATGGATCAGCGCCATTCAACTCAACCATATTGAAGGGAACTAAATGACCCGACACACCCGCCACCATCAGCGAGACATTTGAGTGAGCATGACATTCTCTCAGCCACCAGGACACATTCCAGTCAATGAAAGATAACAAAATATAAATGGAAGCTTTACAGTACATAGTACTCACACATGTGTTAGGTAATTTGTAGGACATGAAGTCACTACTTTACTTTTCCCTTCTTTTTTTTTTTACTTTTGTATGGTTACAAATAACCACCAACATTTAAACTAAAACTAAATTTCGATTGTACTCCTAATGACTACACAAAATAAATTCAATCAAACCACTCAGCTTATTTTACAGCAATGTCTGTAATTTCTTAGTTGGATGGACACTGTCTGAAGTGAATTGTCAAATAATATAATCATACCAACAAAACAATAACTAGGCTACCAATAATTCATACAGTCCAAGTTATTACAACTGATTAAAGGAACTAGTAGAAATTATATTTTAAAAGTAAATATGACTTATTTTGGACTGGTCTTGTTAAAGCGAAGCACTTGATGATTGTTATACAAATACTTACTAGTTGTTCAACATGTTCACAAGCAATTGTAGTTCAACACTGTTGCCATCTATCTGGTAATAACGGTGAAGTGAAATTCAAAACCATTTCATATAGAAATATTTTAGATCCTGTATCTAATAATTTAATGTCTATGAATACAAATTATAAATCATCAACTTGCCCTTATTCTAGTGATTAAGGGCCTACCTATTATCTTATTTGATTTGCAGATAAGTATGCTTAATTAATTAAGTTCAATAATAACTTGATGAATGTAGACTTACTCATGTAACATGTTGACATATTTACCTGTGTAGGTTCTTTATTATATTGCATATCAAATTAGTTTTATCAAGATGATAAAAACGCCATGCATGCGTTGTATTATGAATTCATTACCTTTGTACTGTGGGATCTATCTCATCTATCTCTTCCAATAGTTCCAATGCAACCCATAGTTTACAATGCAACAATTAGGTACAATGCATGATAAAACAGAACAGAATTGTTCCTTCAGCTTGAAATACTTAATACCAGTAGGTATATAATAATTTACATGAATTATGTTTCAGCATAGTCCGCTATCTGTACTTACAACATTTTTTTTTCATTTTCGACTACTTGTGAATTTCCACTAAGTATAATTATTTGAATTTCTGACCTTTATCCTCGTCGCCACTTCTAGTATTCACTTGTAACCGAGCTAATAGGTTGATAACACAATTTACTACTTATATCACAGGCTCACACCAACCATTACCAACCAGTCCAGGGTACGCTTCACCTACCAACTCTCCGCCATTCGTGGTGACTGACAGTTGTCCTACGTGACAGCTACCCGACTGCTTGTGGCCGTGAGACAGTGTTACCATATCTATTAAATAGATACACTACAGTATGGTTATCTCGATTAGCAGTTAGTCGCGCATCACGTTCATCACTCGTTTCAAAAGACCTGTTAGTAGATGTGCGAATTCGCTGAGAACTCAAGCGTGATTCTGTATCGGTAAACGTTTCTGACTCACGAGACAATGCATCGCTCACGATCAGCGGACAGTCGCGCATCATGTTCCGCACTTGTTTCTAGAGACCTAGCAGCAGATACGTAGATACGCTGAGAACTCAAGCGCAATAATAAATGATACTGGTGATAGCACATCTTAATTGATATTAAATGATGTCTCACAAGCAAAGGATGTTGCTCATTAACTGCTCACAAATACTCACAATGCAACATCTTAGCTAATTGCTTGACATGAGCATGCCACTTGTGTTATGGATTCTGATTTCCGAGTTGTTACAAACATGGTGTCGTATCCGCAAAAAAAGTGTCGTTAATAGTTAGTGTTGAACACGTACTCGTATGTATGTTGATGCAAGTGTAATGATTTTGTAAAATAATATTAAATAATTATAGTTCCTTCCACAAGCGACGGATGGCGGTAGTGGGCGCACGAATTTAATACATCCGTTTTAGCTATTATTTCTAGTTGAATATAGGTGATTAAGTTTGTTTATGTTTTATAATTACTAAATTGTTATTATTTAAATTAAACCATTTATTTACTATTAATATTAAGCGTTAATGTATTTTAGTTGATCGATACTGTGTACTTTGCTCTGATTGGTCCAATAGCATGCTGAATGTTGACCTACTGTTAGAGTGGGGAACATTCGGCTTGTGGTTGACATTTTTGGACAGAGCAGTCGTTCTTGAGGCGTTGAACAGTAATCATACCTTGTGAATCCGTAGTTCTGTTGTGTTATTTTTGGTTAGATATTAGATATTAGTGATTGTTACATAATTTATTAAACATATTAAGTACTTTTGATTACTTGAGTATTTGATTTCATCACATTTCAGAAGTGGGATTTGCCTACTAAAAGTGTTAATTGAGTGATTCCAGGGCCGCGGTATCTCTTTCGAACAGTCCCGCAGCCCTGGCAGGCATCGGCCCTTGTGGGCCCCTCATGATTGCTGACATCTCTTTGAGGCGCGCGTGGAACACAAACGCGCCGTCGAAGGTCATGTGTGCCTAAAGTGAAGCTAAGTGTGTTTATGAATTTAGCCAAGTGTGCTAATGAATTTAAGCTAAGTGTGCTTATGAATTTAGCCAAGTGTGCTAATGAATTTAAGCCAAGTGTGCTTATGAATTTAGCCAAGTGTGCTAATGAATTTAAGCCAAGTGTGCTAATGAATTTAGCCAAGTGTGCTAATGAATTTAAGCCAAGTGTGCTTATGAATTTAGCCAAGTGTGCTATGAATTGTTGGCCAGGTGTGCCAAGTGAAAATATAGTGAACATCAAGCGTGTAAGTAGAGCATGAATTTAAATTTTAACGAAAATAAGATTTGATTTAAATAAAATAGTATCAGGCCATGTGTGCTTTGAAATGCAAGATAAATAGATATGTAGAAAACATTTGAATTTTTTTCCATAGGGGTTCTTTATTCTGATAAAATATTCTGTAAATATCTCGAAGTTTAAGGATACGTAGAAATAGTATAGAATGAGCTTAAAGTTTTCTTTATTTTTTTTGCTGAATGACGAGACCACGTTCTTGTTAGGTTATTATTACAAAAGTGAAAGTTTATAGTAAACATTTTTAACCATTTGTGTTATGTTATTTCCGAGGTTATGGAATCCGATCGAGGCAATACTCCAGACAAAAAGCCGCCAGTTCAGCCAAGCAGGGTATTACGAGGAAAAGTGGTAACTTCTGTATCGAACAATGGAGACAAAAGGACGAAACGTGAATTGATCAAGGAGGAAACGCAGGATGTCTGATTCGACCTCCTCGTCTTCCAAGCTCATCAACTGATACTCTGACTACATCACCAAGACGCAAACAGCAGAAAGGGACGTCAGGTTTGACAAAAAGATAGGTACTGAATCGTTTGGTTGTTTTTCAACAAAGAACTCGTAAACGATCTTGTAGCTTAAACAATAATAATTTGAATAATGTAATTCCGGAGTTCGACCCTTCTAGTAAATCTCAGGGTATTGAAAGCTGGTTTAGGAAGGTTTAATGAATGTCCTGTTATATATGGATGGGACCAGAAGCAGACCATACATTTTGCTTTACATAAACTTTCTGTGCTTGCCCAAAAAAATGGTTTGAAGCCCTACCGAGTGTAGTTTTTAATTGGACGGATTGGCAAGCCAAACTTAAAAGAGCTTTTCCGAGTGAGCAAAATTATGGTCGGCTTCTGGAAGAAATGTTAGCTCGTACGACTTGTAATAATGAAAACTTAACTGAATATTTTTATGACAAATTAATGCTTCTACACAGATGTGACATAAGTGGCAAAAGAGCCGTTGATTGCATAACTCACGGTATTTATGATAAATCTATTAGAAATGGAGCCCAAGCTTTAAGTTGTCGTGAGCCGGAAGACTTATTGCATTTTCTCGGTTCCCAGCGTATTCAATTCAATTCAATTCATTTCTTTATTGCATATCACATGTGTTTTACAAGATCTTAAAAATAATAATTAATTTCACATGGAGGTTGTCGGGCACAACAATTTATACAATATTGATAGAAGCATTTGAAATATAAGTTTTAAAACTGTCATGGTCACTGACTGTCATATCGGGAACTCAAAACAAACAGTGGACAGGGTAAATATCCCGTTTCTAGTGTTGATTAATTATATAATTTAAAATAATCAACATTAATTAAAATTCATAAATGCATTTAAATAAATAAATAATTTCACAGGATAAAATGAAAAGATAGAATAGAGAAATAAAAAGTCAATAAAATAAAATTATAGTCCAATACATCATGTCATTAATTAATAGGCAAAATACAATCATGAGAAAATAATAATCAAATACAAAATGTCAATAAAATAAAAACAAAATTCAATAAAAAAGTCGGTGGTAAAAGTCAGTCCATTTTTATGAATTTAAAATTATTGATTTTAGAATTATGGAGTACCACAAGGTAGTGTACTCGGGCCGCCCCTATTTATTGTTTATATTAACTTTCCAACAGCATCATCATATCCTATGACAATGTTTGCAGATGACAGCACTTTTCTTTTTAATAGTGACGAGATAAGCACATTAGAGGCTGAGTTTAATTCTATCTTCTAGTTGTGAATTGGCTGCAAAATAATAATTTGGTTATAAATCTTGATAAAACAGTATTAAAGAAATTTCATCAAAGGATAAATTACAACCTGGACTTAAATATTAAATACAAGGACAAAATTATTAATGAAGCAAATGCGACTAAATTCCTTGGACTAAACGTAGAAAACACTTTAAAATGGAATTCACATATTGACAAAGTATGCAGTAAGCTAAACCAATATTCCTATGCTTTGCACATGTTAAGTAAAACGGCCAATCGAGTAACAGTCCTAACGGCGTATCATGGTCTAGCTAATTGATAAGACGTATTACTCTATCGAAGAATTTTTAAATGACAAAATATGACATTACTAGCCTTTTATTATAATTGAACATTGACATACATGTCAAAATAAATTATTATTGATGAATTATTGATAATAGGTACATTTAATTGACATTATTTACAAAATTATAAAATATGACACTACGAGCTATATAATTTACCATTGACATACATGTAGAAATAAATTCTAATTGATTAATTATTTATTAATAGTACACATTCACATTATTTATTCGAACTCGACTTTGTGTTACAGATTCAGACATATTACTAAAAAACGAATATTTGTACACCAATTATTTTGACATAGAGCTCGACTAAAATGTTTACATAATACCTTTATTATAATACCTGTGTTCTTCACAAACAGATTGATTTGATTTGCTTTAAAGAATTATACCATACTTAAACCAAGCGTATGCAAAAGAGTAGTAAGTGGATAGGCCAGTTTTTATATCTGTTGATTTTTTAAGCTCGCGTAGTGCGTACATAGATGGCTTTGATTTAATTTTTGTATGTGTGCTCTCCACGTTATATGAATATCTGGGTCCAGACCTAATAAGGTAAACGTATCTACACATTACATTTTTGATAAGGCCTAAATTGCATAATTTTGGTTTTTATGAAGTTTATTTCTAGGTAATGGTCTTTCGTCCAATTTTGAACAGTAAACATGATATTGTTTAAAGTGTCGCGTGACAAGTAAAAAGAGTCCTGACCATGCTTCAGCATCAATATCATACGATAGCACAATAATTTGTTTTAATTGTCGTAGTAAAGGACACCCTTACTTAAGTGCACTAAAACCCTTGTAAAGTGTCACAGGGTAGGGCATTATAACGAAAATTGTAAACATACACCGTTGACCGTATTAGACCCTGGATAAATGTGCATTCCCTGTACCATAAAATTTCATCAAGTGATTTTAGTAGTTCATCTTCTAGTGGTGGAAGTAACAATGATAACAATAAATCATGCCCCAGCGAATCTGAGATCAATGAATAGCCGAATGTAATGATTTCTTGTAACATGTTGATTAATTTAACTATCATCAGAATTGTAAAAACGTGCGTCAGGAGATCGCACGATGTCGGATGGCCGAATGTAATGATTTTGTAAAATAATATTAAATAATTATAGTTCCTTCCACAAGCGACGGATGGCGGTAGTGGGCGCACGAATTTAATACATCCGTTTTAGCTATTATTTCTAGTTGAATATAGGTGATTAAGTTTGTTTATGTTTTATAATTACTAAATTGTTATTATTTAAATTAAACCATTTATTTACTATTAATATTAAGCGTTAATGTATTTTAGTTGATCGATACTGTGTACTTTGCTCTGATTGGTCCAATAGCATGCTGAATGTTGACCTACTGTTAGAGTGGGGAACATTCGGCTTGTGGTTGACATTTTTGGACAGAGCAGTCGTTCTTGAGGCGTTGAACAGTAATCATACCTTGTGAATCCGTAGTTCTGTTGTGTTATTTTTGGTTAGATATTAGATATTAGTGATTGTTACATAATTTATTAAACATATTAAGTACTTTTGATTACTTGAGTATTTGATTTCATCACACAAGTTTCTTTTGTTCTGTGGATGTGAGCGCGTGTTTGTAAACGCGCGGCGGAAGCCAACGATAACGAGAATTACCCAAACGTCGCCGTCGCCGTCCCAACCACCCGAACCTACCATTACTTTACGAATGAAAGGCAAATCTTTTCATATCGCTTCACCAAGCTGCCTTTCATTCGCATTGTGTGATAGCTTTGAAATACCTTCCATTGTATCGTCACTCAAAGTTGTCCATTGTATCGAGATGTTGCTCTGAGTCTGGAACCTCAACAAAAAGGCTCTCCTAGGAGAATTTTATTTTATGATTGTTTCAAGTTATTAGTGAATACCGAACAGTATGGAACATGTACATACTTATAGTTAGTTACAGTATTTATGGCAAAAACACGAACAAAACAGTTTATTTGCAACAGTGTGGTGATGTAGGTACCTACTAAATTATTGTGGCTTTGTCGTGGAGGCAAACTGCATTGTAAATGTTAATGATTGAGCAGCGCTGCTTTTACATCGTTGGGAATATGTTCCAGCTACGATGATGACCAGAGTTACCACGAATACATTGCAATATGCGTTTACCATACACAAGCACTTACAACTACAACCGCACTTACGGCCATCATGTAGTTGCTGTAATAATAAAACTTAGATCATAATTTTGCTAGTAACCCGCATTATGTGCAACTAATAAAAAGGTAGGTACTGAGTCAAAAGTTATACCTACTGGTTTATTATAGAAAGTAGAAATCCTTAAATTGTTTGCCGTGCGCGTACGGTTGTACGTTGTACGGTACCTAATGAGTGGATAATTTTCGGCGTGCACATTATCGCTCCTTCACATGGTCGATACATTCTCTCAACTTTCAGTTCCACATTTAGGATAGCCTCGAGACTGGTTCCGCTCATTAGACCAGCAGCACCAATTACCGTGAAATGTTCATATAACTTAAAGTAAGTTCTTAAGTTAAGCACCCGCTCCATACACGAGAGACCGTTGCGTAATGTACAAGCCAATTAAGTAAACATTTACTGTAATTTGAAAGTAATACGCTTTCGATATTTACATATTTAAAAGTCATGTAAAGGTATTTATCAACATTATGGAGTATTGTGAAATCAGAGCACGGCAGTATGCCCAACTGTTCATGCAACATATTTTATCCAAGTGGTCTGAATGTGAACGTTCGAAAGTGTCACCGCTCTAGCTGCTTTTTTCGGAAAACTATTGAATAACTTTGCATTCCATTCAGTTATTTTCCAATAAATAAACTAGCCCTACGGTAATAACAGTAATTACAGACATTTGTTTGACAATGTGAAAGTCATCTAACATCATCAGTGTGGATAGATTCTCCATGGTGGCACATTATGTAGATATAATAATTATGTATTACCTATTTTCTAAAGCGCACGTTTACTTCAGAAGCTTTGCCAAGTTCTTGATCCTTTTTTCATAAGTGATTTAATATTATTTCCTTCTTTGGTTTCCCTTAACCTTCGCATCCATTGACAGCCGTAGTAACGACTTTCTTTGACTTAACAAATACCACTTATTTTCGCCAATGTACCGTACCAGTTCTGTTCTATTGTTTTCTATTCTATAACTATAATAGCGCGGTGTTCCTCGTCTCATCCTCGGTTCCCCTTCTTACCTCCCCCTGGCCTCATCTGCGAGTATGTTCACGCCTCGCCGTAACAGTGTGAACAGAATAATTTAAGCAACCGTTAGTCAGCTCTCGGCTCGTCTATATTTATTAATAAATACATTTCGAATGCATTGCTTCGCGGATGTTGTTCGTTTCAACACTTGTGTGAAAAGCGCTAGAAGCGCCCGATGATTAATATGAGTTGAGTAAATACTCGAGAATGTTTGAAAGTCGTTATATGTACTGTAGTTAGCCAGAGTGGAGGTTCCATACTTTGTCAATCGTAGTGGCGAATGAGAGGACCCGTGTCGTGACTGTTTTACATGAAGATGACGTCTTCTTTCGGTCGAAGTCGGTAATAACTCCGCGGTGAGCACGCTTGTGTTCTATGTACAGAGCTAGAGACATGCCTCATGCATGCTCGATGTTCTGGCTGTGTGTCCGCCGCCGGAGTCGTGTCACCCGTGATCGTGCCCCGCGCCCACATCACACATTACAATTACATATTATTATATTTTAATGAGTCATTATAAACTGATAACATGTTCTCTGCAGGTAATAAAAAAACAGGTTTGCTAGCGACCTACCCGCTGCTACCTACATATTTTTAATTTAAAAGGAAATTTCATTAATGCGGCTAGGTCAGGCTAGGTAGTCACGAGCACTAATATGTATACACTGAGCAAAATTCAACTGCGATTTTCTAGTGAAATAACGGTTTTTTCTTTGAGATAAGACCTTTTTCGTAAAAGTATGACCTTCAAAATACTATGCTTGTAGAAACGCAAACCTTTTATTAATTTAGTACGAGAAAGTCACTTTTAAAAGTTGCTGTGTGTACATATTAGCGCTTGTGACTGTACCTAGCCGGCCGAGCGGGGCGAGAAATGCCGAGAATAATTAAATATAGGTAGTTGGACGTGTGCAGTTTTAAAATAATTGTATGTTTTCACGAAGGTCTCACTACTTTAATATAGGTACTTATTTTGTGATACGCTTGCAAAAGCACCGCGTTATACGTATGCTGCCATTAGGTACGAGCTAAACCAAACTTACTCGTATACAATACAACTATGCAAACGTCTGCATAGCTGATGTATATCAGAACGATCGGCCAGTCGAGATAGGGAGCTTGCTGCTACTCCAGTTTTGACTGACGATTGTTTTGAGTGACGATTAAGTGACGTATAAAGATGCCAGCCAAAGAATTTGTGACAGAACAGTTCGAAAGTTGGAAGCATTTATTTATGGCCGAACGATCTGATATCAGAACGTTCGGCCAACGTGAATATCCATCTCTGAGGACCTTAGAGAAACTGTTACTGAATAAAGATTTAGTGACGATTTGGTGACAAACAACCACTGCTTTACTTTCACTCGTAATGCCACTGCTGCACCGGTTAAAAGTAAAATTAATTTTAGTTCCTGGAACATCAGGACGTTCGGCCAACGTAATCTCCGTAACTGAGGACCTGAGAGAAACCGTTAATGAATAAAGATTTAGTGACGACACTGAAACGAACTTTTATTGTTTTTTTTTTGTTTTGTGACGACCCCTTTTTATAGTAAATTGAAAATTTATCATATAACCTCTAAACAGTGGAGGAATCGATAAAATTATCGATTCCTCCACAAGGAAGAAGCCTAGAAGACTCGTAAAACCCCTGATGTGTTATAGGTTTTCAGTGCAATAGTGTCGGTATTTTTGTTAATTCAAGATTAATCTATAAAAATGCACTATGGCGGATGGCGACTGAAATAGGGTGACCATGTATTCCAACGAAACAAGTATTTATCGAGTAGGTACCTATTTATCTACTGAATGAAGCAAAACACGTCGAAATACGTTGAAATAAGGTGATCGTCACCTTATTTCAACGTAACGTAGGTATTGTAACAAAATAAATAGATACGCGGTCGGAGGAATATGAGAAGGAGACGAAGGAGTGCAGATAACTAACATTTTATATAATATGCATTAGAAATAAATTGTAAAAAAAAAAAACATTACACACATGCGTTATGAATTTATGATGTGGCCTGGCCTCACATGAATAAAAATAATTGAAACTATGGATCGAATTTCGACCAATAGGCCACCACTAGTTTTTCATTCGGTTACGGCCGCTTTCTATAGTATATCTCAATCCCAATCTTGATCCCGATCCTAAAAAGTACAAATTATTATGTACCTAACTACCTACCGCTTTTTTGGATGATTGATTGCAAATAAAGCATTTTTTTAATTTGTGTACCTATTTATTTACTTGTACTTAGTCAAATTTCCCAATCTCCAATGTCAGTCACCTTTCCACTTTCGTTTGCTTTTAGCCAAAATAGACTCGACTAATACAACAAAAACTTCACAAGTGGACACTGGTATGCAGGCATCAGCTCAACGTTGCTTGTACCTATATAATTTAATATTACAACGTGTTTTGCTTCATTGTTTAGGTAATTAAGTACTCGATAAATACTTGTTTCGTTGGAAATTTGGAATACATGGTCACCTTATTTCAGTCGCCATCCGCCGTAGTGCATTTTTATAGATTAATCTTTAATTAACAAAAATACTGAAAAAATACTGCACAGAAAACTTATAACACATCAGGGGTTTTACGAGTCTTCTAGGCTTCTTCCTTGTGGAGGAATCGATAATCCCAATGTTTAGAGGTTATATGTTAAATTTTAAATTTACTATAAAAAGGGGCCGTCACAAAAAAACAAAGCAATAAAAATTCGTTTCAGTCTCGTCACTAAATATTTATTCATTAACGGTTTCTCTCAGGTCCTCAGTTACGGAGATTACGTTGGCCGAACGTCCTGATGTTTCAGGAACTAAAATTAATTTTACTTTTAACCGGTGGCATTACGAGTAAAAGTAAAGCAGTGGTTGTTTGTCACCAAATCGTCACTAAATCTTTATTCAGTAACAGTTTCTCTAAGGTCCTCAGTTATGGAGACTCAGGTTGGCCGAACGTTCTGATATCAGGTCGTTCGGCCATAAATAAATGCTTCCAACTTTCGAATTGTTTTGTCACAAATTCTTTCGCTGGTATCTTTATGCGTCACATAATCGTCATTAAAAACTGGAGTAGCACTGAGTAGCAGCCAGCTCCCTATCTCGACGGGCCGAACGTTCTGATATACATCATAGCTGGTATTCGGTGGGTAATCAACTAATAACGACAATAACTACCTTGTACACTGCACACTTATTATGGTGATATTAAATTAATATATTAAAATAACTTATATTCCACGACCCAATTAAACCGGAGCACTATGTAATATTTAACAAACATTTATTATAGCAATACGATATTTTCCATACACGGTGTATTATTTATACCGTTAATTAACACCGCGATAATTATAAATTCACTGAAATAATAATAACACGTTGTTTTCGACGTGTTTTGGCGCGTTTTGTAATCAATTTATACGTTCCGGTAAACAAACAGCGGTAACTCATTACACGTGTCTATGTATTATTCATGTGATATAATAATGTGCTTTCAAATAAACATTAATACCGATGTTTGGAGGATAATGTAGAACGCCCACGACAAGGAGCGCGTGTCGGCTTGCGATTATATACTACATTGTCTACATTCTTATTGTGACAACTCAATTGAGCTGTTTTCTTCAACTCTACTTATTAGACAACGATCGAACTTTGCGGCTCTCTACCGTGCACCCACTGAAAACAATCACAGCTCAAATGAATAAACACGGACTACAGTGGGGCTATTGTACTAATGTACACTATTATGTAGGTACATCAGCTAAGTTACGTACTCGTAGGTAGCTGCGCTGTCAATGCGTCAAATCAAATTGTCTCATTTTAAAATCAATATTTACGTAAGAGCGTACTCATTAACAGGAGTGTCGTCGTGGTTCTCGAATTGATTCAATATTGAACTGACTCAATAAAGCCTTGTCGCATTTGAGAAAGTGCGTTACTTTTCTAATTCATCGTTCTTTTGATTAACTTTTTATGATATTTTACCTACGTTTTGTTTGACTGTCGTTGTTTAGTCGATAGTTTAATTAATGGGTAATTTCAGTCTTATTGTGTAATCTTTTTTTTTAATTTCAACACAAACGGGAAAGATAATGTTTTATTTTATTTTATTTTCAACACAATTCTCTGCATAAAATAACCCTAGCATTAAGTGGCATAATGAGCGTCTCGCAACGTTCTACAATGTTATTAATATATAATTTGGAGATGTTCTAATAGATAGTGGCTTCTCAAAGTATCGTTATCTTGTTGTTTGTACTGAATACATAGTTATATGTGGGTTAATGGTCGTCTGATACTCTGATCGCATGTGGACATGACGCCCGGCGAGCCCGGCGACCGATCAGCTGTTGCCCGCGTCTTGCGGCGCGGCGACATCGTGCGGCGTCGTGTCGCGTCGCGTCTGCGGGCGGCCGACGCGACGCCCGTGCCGCCTTGCCCGGCCATGCGTGGGAACAATTTATTATGATATTTTTGTACAAACAGTTTTGTTATCATGATGTTCGGCTGAAATATGTGTTGTGTTGATAGACACACACGTCAACTGGCAGCCGAGACTATTTGATAAACATTCCGACCATCATTGTACTTGTAGATCAGACACGTTCACTGCTGTAACAATCAAATTGTTTTTCGCTGTTGTTTTAGCTGTAGTGTCTATTTCTGTTGTGATACCTACGGTACATTGTGCAGGCCGACGTCATGTGTTTGTTCATTACGAAAAACTCGATACGTAACCCGTGTCTAGATTTGCATAGAATGTAAAACTTACTTCATCAAATAAAAAAAACGGCTTGTAAATTGGGGCGAGCATTATGCACATTAATAAGCCAAAGCCACACGTCTCCTAGTGTCAGAGGTCGGGAACCTGACTTATCGAACAATGTGATAAATACATCCAAAAATAAATTAATAGCTTCTCAAAACAAACGTTCATTAACTTTCGTCCAGCGCGAGCGTGTGTACATAATATATGAACCTATTTAGTACATAAAGGTACAGACGTTATTCAAGTCTTAACAACTGACATAACGGACTCACCTTGTGTGCAGGAAGACGCGGCTCCTTGTCCCGTAGCGATCAAAGTGCAGCGACACAAGTGGATCATTATCGTGGTCGTAGGGGGGAGCGGGGCGGGGGAGCGACAACGCGCTGCGCCCGCGCATCCGCTGCGCGCTATTGACAAAAACCGTGCAGCACTTCCTGCTCGCCCTTTGTGACACACATCCCAGCACCAGCATACACAGACCTACCTGACAGGCGCGCAAACACTTCCACAGCGGATATTATTAGTCATTACTTTTTTATTAGTTTCCACATTTAATATTATTAGTCTGGATTCCAAAAATATCATAATGTAAATCATAAAATCAACATGCAACTGTGTTAGTGTAGAATACTTGAACGAACATACATTCTCACGGAACGCCTAACTGGCAACAATTTATCATCGACTACTTTATTATTATGCACCCAGTACCACCGCACCCAGAGCCCAGGCGGCACAGCGGCACAGCACATGAGCACACACTCATAAATATTAACATTGAACTGTGTAGTTAAAATCGTGTATTTACGTGAGCGGGCGCAGGCTGAATACGCAATTAAAACAAAGTCAGTAATTGCCGGCTTTTCGCAAAATCGGCGGGGTAGCGGGTGGGCATGTCATGATCAGGCGGGGGCGTGGGTATGGGGGCCGGCGGGCAATGAAGGCGGCCGGACAGGGGCCGAGGCCCTTACGTTTTATGTTACGGCCGCTGATAGCTCAGCAAATCACTCTTATCACTGGCAGTTACGTGCTCTCGAGGAGACGAGCGCTGCTATTAATCAGCTCTCAGCAGCAAAAAGCGGGCGCCCCAAGTGTACATAAGTGAGCTCAAACCAGCGCGCGGTGACCCGCGGGCAGCCTCGCATGAATCGACAAGCGACGATAACACGACGATGCACGCAACTGATGACGACGTGCTCTTGGAACACTCGGCTTAGCTCAACAAGAACATATGCCGCGGTGAAGATTGCTATTCATTTGAAACCCAAAACTTTTAGCAATAAAAAAATCGGGTTTTAGTCAAGATAAGACTCATATTGTGACGGGTAACATTAACGTGGCCGCGAAACAAATAAAAAGAGCAATATCCGTGCTGCTGTAGGAGTTGAGGGAAAACATACGATTTCTAAAACATTCTCCATCCGAGCCGCCTGCGCAGTGACGATCAGCTGACGCGATAATACACCGTCAATCGTCATGTCATAGCATCGTTTCACACAGCAGGCTCACTACACACAAGTCGCGATGTAATGATTAGTGTGTGACAGCGGCGCGCGGTGCACGCTGACGGCAAGGTCCTACACAGCAAACATCAGGCTCACTACACACAAGTCGCGATGTAATTATTAGTGTGTGACAGCGGCGCGCGGTGCACGCTGACGGCAAGGTCCCACACGGCAAACATCAGGCTCACTTCACACAAGTCGCGATGTAATTATTAGTGTGTGACAGCGGCGCGCGGTGCACGCTGACGGCAAGGTCCTACACAGCAAACATCAGGCTCACTTCACACAAGTCATGATGTTATGGTTAGTGTGTGACAGCGGCGCGCGGTGCACGCTGACGGCAAGGTCCCACACAGCAAACATCAGGCTCACTTCACACAAGTCGCGATGTAATTATTAGTGTGTGACAGCGGCACGCGGTGCACGCTGACGGCAAGGTCCTACACAGCAAACATCAGGCTCACTTCACACAAGTCATGATGTTATGGTTAGTGTGTGACAGCGGCGCGCGGTGCACGCTGACGGCAAGGTCCCACACAGCAAACATCAGGCTCACTTCACACAAGTCGCGATGTAATTATTAGTGTGTGACAGCGGCGCGCGGTGCACGCTGACGGCAAGGTCCCACACAGCAAACATCAGGCTCACTTCACACAAGTCGCGATGTAATTATTAGTGTGTGACAGCGGCGCGCGGTGCACGCTGACGGCAAGGTCCTACACAGCAAACATCAGGCTCACTTCACACAAGTCATGATGTTATGGTTAGTGTGTGACAGCGGCGCGCGGTGCACGCTGACGGCAAGGTCCCACACAGCAAACATCAGGCTCACTTCACACAAGTCGCGATGTAATTATTAGTGTGTGACAGCGGCGCGCGGTGCACGCTGACGGCAAGGTCCTACACAGCAAACATCAGGCTCACTTCACACAAGTCATGATGTTATGGTTAGTGTGTGACAGCGGCGTGCAGTGCACGCTGACGGCAAGGTCCCACACAACAAATATCAGGCTCACTCTTCATCTACTTCTTAGTGATTACTGGTCCGGTTTAAGGTGAATGCTCCAACCAGGCCCGCGAAATTCAAAATTTCTTGGGTTTTTTGCAATTTGCAGGCCAGTGCTAGGTTGTATGTTGATTAAAATATTATTCGCGGCTGTAAGACATATGTAGGTACAGAATTATAATCATCAAAATCATCAATAAAACGCTCTAAGTTCATAAAGCTGTAGGAATGACTTTTTCTGTTTTTTTTTTGTTCCTACACCTTTATGAACGGTGAGGGTTGTATTGGTGATTTTGATGATTATAATTCTGTAACTACATATGTCTTACAGCCGCGAATAACATTTTAATCAACATACAACCTAGCACTGGCCTGCAAATTGCAAAAAACGCAAGAAATTTTGAATTTCGCGGGCTGGTTGGAGCATTCACCTTAAGTGATTTTTTTTTTTAATTTGGCAGAGGAAGCTCCCGGGGTGGTTCTATAAATTGTATTAATTTTGTAAAGTACCTAATACTTTATCAGTTATCCTGTATATTTATAATAATATGCATATTTTGTTCTTCGTCTACGTGGAAGTACGTTGATGGAATACATAACCACCTCCTTTTTTAGAATTCGGTTAAAAAACCACTAAAGTCACGTGACTTTTGTTTGTTTTGTTGACAATTTTTACACCGACTCGAAAGTAAACTTATTTTCTACTTTTAGTGTTTTTTTTTGGAAGACGGTTTTTTTTTGTGAACAATTTGATTAATTTAATGCACGATTATTGGGTACGCTTCCACGCTGCTACGGCAACGCTACGACGTGACGTTGCTTCGAAAACGCTACGTCAAAGCTACGTTGCCACGACACTGCTACATCCACGCTATGATACGCTACGACACGGTTACGTCACAGCTACGACAACGCTACGCTGAATCAAGGGCTCGCCTACGTCAACGCTATTCTACTTGATAAAAATAATATAATCTTTCGACTATTTGAACACTCGATTAATAGTTGTCGTTCTTTTGATATTCTATATTTGGTCGATGATTTGGGATTTGGTACTGGTAGTCAGCTGCATCCGGTTAGACTGGAAGCCAACCCCGACGTAGTTAAGGGTAAGCCTGGTAGATGATGATCATTTGATCTTTTTAAAATAGACAATGACCCAATCGGCTCGGTCAACGCCGTGAATAGGTTCTTTGCTGATGTTGGCAGAAACCTGGCTAATAATATCCCGAAAAACTTAAGAAACGCCAAATGTACTCCTCCCCGGCCAGTCTCGATACTTAACTCAATTGTCCTACTGGAGACAGACGAGGAACAAGTCGAGGCCATCGTTAAAGACCTACGCGTAGACAGTGCCGCTGGTTGGGATGATGCTCACCCAAAATGATTAAATCTGTCTGTCTGTCTGTCTGTCTGTCTGTCTGTGTGTGTCTGTCTGTCTGTCTGTGCCATAACGCACATTTGCAATCTCGCAATATTCACTGGCACTTTCCCCAAGACTCTCAAAAAAGAGATCGTTCATCCAATCTTTAAAACAGGCGACAGACAGGCAGTGTGCATAACTACCGACCGATCTCGGTCCTTCCAGCAATCAAAACTACAATCAAGTCAAAAATACTGGAAAGGATCATCCACAAAAATCTCCTCACGTTTCTGGACAAATATAAAATCATCGCTGAAAACCAGTACGGCTTCAGAAAGGGGGCATCGACGGAAGAAAAACGCGAAGACGCGGTATTAGCCCTAATAGACTCTCTTGTCAACAAAATTGACTGTAAACAAAAATGTGTCGGCGTTTTCTTGGACCTCTCTAAGGCCTTTGACACTGTCTCTGTCCCTATTTTACTCAGAAAATTGGAACATATTGGAATACGTGGCCCAGCTTTAAAACTGCTTAAAGATTTTCTGTCGGACCGGACCCAGTGCGTTAAAATAGGCGAGTACATCAGTAGTGAACAACTGTTAGATATCGGTGTGCCGCAAAGAAGTTTGCTCAGCCCTCTCCTCTTCCAAATCTATGTTAACGAACTCTGTCTACTTGGCTTCCTTCTACTCACATTATAGCTTACGCCGATGATACTGTTTTACTGTCCAGCGGACACGATTGGGAAACGGCAAGGGAGGCCGCTGAAAGGTCCTTGACCCAAGTAATGAGCTGGTTGGGTAACAACAGCTTAACCCTGAACGTTAGCAAAACAAGCTTTATAAACTTTGGTTCCAGACCCTCTACCCTTCCATCGGACCTCTCAATACAAATTAAAGCCCATGTCTGTAACAGGGTCGACCGCAAAAAGCCCTGTTCATGCCAGACTGTGACAAGAGCCTCCTCCGTCAAGTACCTCGGCCTATACCTGGATTCCGGTCTCAGCTGGAAGACTCACATCGAATCTCTGTCAGCGCGTACTAGAAAACACATTTACGTGTTCAAAAAGTTAAAAACATCTGCTCATAAAGATATCCTAAAAATGGTATACACGGCTTTATGAGAATCAACACTAAGCTATTGTATCGTTGCGTGGGGTGGAGCCGCCAAAACAATTCTCATACCAGCTGAAAGAGCCCAACGTGCAGTCATCAAAGTCCTATTAAATAAACCATTTAGGTATCCCACTCAGCAAGTTTATTCAGACTTTAACGTACTGACAGTACGTCAAATGTTTATGCTTCGTGCGCTCACACGTACACATAAAATTTCCCATCCCAATAGATCTAAAAGCCCTACGCTCAAAAGAAGACCTAAACCAGTTTGTCCCAAAGTTTGTACAAATACCACCTTTGCACGTCGGCATAACCATTATTTAAGCACCTCACTATACAATAAATTGAACAACACATTGAATTTGCATTGTCTAAACAAACACCAATGCAAACAAAAATTTAAGGATATCTGCTCACCTTAGATTATGACGACTCGGAAGAATTAGTCAAATCATAACTAAAAAAAAAAAAGAAAGAAACCAGGCTCCCACTCACACTGACTCACTTGTACTCACCTATACATTTCTACACTCATACATAAACAGCTACACTCACACATACACACACACCCTGCACATTTACAGATACTCCCTTTTCATTGTTATTAATTCATTTAAACTCCATTTCTTTTTTCCCAACGTTCTCTATTTTTTCCCTAGAAATAAAATTGTACTAGTCTAGTTTATTTTTTACAAAAGTGTAGGTACATTATTAATTTGAAAGCGACTATTATAGTACCTATAGATATTGGACGGATGGATGATCCCTATAACACAGGTTTTACCTAGCATGGGGGTCATTGATCATTTTTTGTTTTTGCTATTTGTGCGCTTAAATTAAGTTCACCCTGTTATCTGTGTACTCTTTTTTATGTCAAATAAATATTATTATTATTTGACATAATATTAACCTCTGCAAACCGCCGTGACAGTCAAGATAGACATTTATTTACTTGTTGCGGGATTCTTCTAGATTTCGTTATGAAATACTGCATGAATCCAATGAAACTTCTGTTCCCGTACATTTGTCGGCGTCGCGGCGTCAGGCTGGAGCAGGACATACTGACACGTTCACACCATTAACATTAGTATTTGCTCAGTACTCGCGGCCCATCTGGGGCGCTCGCATAAAGATTCAGTGATTAGCATGCAGGCGCTCAACCGCCGAATGTTCCCGCGACCCAACGCGCAGGAAGTGCGTGTACACAACACATGTATGTACAGACATACACAGGCGTGTCCGCCATCTGCCGCAGTGCCGCCGCTGACTAGTACCGATACAGAAGGTCGGCTCCGTACGACGAGCGACGGACGCTCGCTCATACCCTGTGCCGCACTGCCGCTGTACGAAGACAAGTCTACAGTACGAGTCTACACTCGTGCAGCGACTAATGTCTGACCGAATGGCGATTGTTTAATGATCCTCAGAAATTCAGTTCAAGATTGGCTAAAAGTGAATAATAGGAGGGACCCGCAGACCACACACATTTGCGTAGCTTTTGCATCATGAATAGGGTTGAATGGTTGACATTACAGATACGGTACATTTTTTGTATACACACCATTTCAACATGTACGTTAAAAAATGTTACCTGGCTATACATATTGCAGACAGGTACTTACTGTTCAGTCATCGTTTAAAAATTTCATTATTTTAAAAGTTTACTTCAGATCATTAACGTGATAAATGTGGTAATCGATAACCGCGAGCGCAAGGCCGCGCGCCGGACGGCTCATCTCCAGCCTCCAGCCACGTATTACATACGTTATTAATTCCCAGCGAGTGTCAAACGCACTGCACTCGGCCGCGGTAGGACGTAGCCGTAGCTCATGTCAATGTGGCCTGTAACAGGCACCTCGATAGCGTGATTGATCGTCTATCTTTCGATATTGTAAATCCTATTTGTGTTAGCATTGGTAAGTCTTCCGACCAATATTATTATACTACGAAATAACAGCGGATGATTGATGCGAAAACAACCAGAGCGACGTTATCCTATCGCACGAGTACAAGTTCGATGATCGTTCGACCTCAATTTATATGTTTGGAAAACTTTATAGGATATTTATGCTGTCATTAGCATTCGTTTATGATACGTTGTGAAGTTATGTGGCACGGAGTAGCACCGCTGCCAAAGACAGCCGCACTACAAGCAGTGAGTAAATACTTCCCATGTGATCACTACTGTAAGTTATGTGAAGCACTATCGTTCCGTCCTTGTCCCACTAATGCGGATAATCCTGGGGGAGCGGGACAACCGAGGTAACCGAGTTATAGTGCGGCCGGAGCCGGCCTCCTAATAAAGTAAGATAAAGTCGCTTATAAAGTGGATGGTACGTGAAGCGAAGGAAAAACTTAAGTAATATTGTGTTTCCTAAGAGAGATTACACTAATAGCGCTTCACTAAACTTGGCGCGCTTTGTTTTATGAAAAAGGGGTCTGTGGCAGTTGTGGCGCGAGTAATCGCATTTCAAGACTTGCTGCAAAATATACTCGTATTACATGGCTTCATGTCAGACGTTTTGAAATTCTAAGAACTTCTTAAGTGTATTAAACATGTCGCTACTTCATAAAGAATACTCAAATTATATCAGATTAGGTACGGTTATCCAGAATATTAGTTACATTCCCAATATATCCGTGTATATTTTTAGGAGTGTTTTATCTAGATTATTCGGGTGATAAGGTAATGTCCGAGCACGAACGTGTCCATTGTACTGGCATGTGCAACGCGTGTGATAACGCCCCGAGCCCCTAGCGAGCGGTTATCTCCGACACAACACGAAGAAATGCTCGTCTGGAGAAAGAAAAATAAAGTTAAATATATTGCGAGCGAACAGGATCCGGCGGCCGGCGACCGCGACACTGAGTAACAACGTGCAGTAGGTTCACTCCAAACAACGCGCCCCGACAACCCGCACACGCAATCTTGTAACGTTAGGTAGTGGTCATAGTGTAATTTGAAACCAGCTACATATTTTGTGCTTAATACTTTTGTTAAACGCTAATGTATGTCGAGCATTTTATCTCATCGTGTTGTGTAAACTGTACTTCCTGCATGTTCCTGTATCGCGGCGCAGAGCTAACCGCATCGGATTCCGTCACGTCACCAGAGTTATGCTCGTACGGACTTAAAAAATGTAATACAATGTAAGCACTTTTTTACTGTCAGTCGTCTAGAAATATGGCAATCATGCGTCTACTTTTGTATTTTCCGCGCAATGCAGATGCGCACTGAACGCAACAACAACGTACAATCATGCAACAAAAACGTGCATTACCGCCGCCGCCGCCGCAGTCGCACCGCGCGCCTAATGACCGCCGCGACAAATGGACTTTTAACCGACTGCAGCTGGCGAGGTGATGTGTTGCCGCGGCGAATCTAAACGAGCGAAACATCAAAACGTGAGGTAATGGACGCTGTTAGAGTCGCGGTGGACGATGGACTTCGTTTACAATGTGATTGTATGGCGAGATACCGCGATTGTTATAGAACGACTCCAGTCGCCGCAACATTCTTCTTTTTATGGCACCCGCATGATTAGCGAGCAGCTGTGAGTAAAGTGTAACGGTACGGGCAGCCTGTAGGTACTGACATGCAGCATGTGGCCGGTGTGGCCCACATCACGGTAAGTGGCCACCACTCCATAATTTGCAACTGGTTCGCCAACCACCGCCGCCGCCATACGCGGGTAGCTACGGCGTTTGTTACAGAATCATGTACTTACTTTGTGTACTATAGGGGCGAGCCTGAGGTACCTTAGAACCCCTATCCGTGCACGTTTCTACATAATTTATCTGTTTTATAACAACAGGCACAATACAAACTGCGTAGGTAGGCAAGTATAATAATAGCTATTATATGTTTGTGATGAGCGTGCCAATAACAGACACATTTGTTCAAGCAGTAGCATTCAACAATCTATTAGCCCGGACAGGCATGTTGTTTCAAGTTTAACGATTTTGTGGTGGTAACGGTAAGCGATCGTTATCACTACAATATTATCGATATTATTCATCGTTACTTACAGTTTATTATTTGAATTCCACTTCACAAACAATAATAATTATATATTTAGTGCGTGTAGTGTGTGAGCGAGACGCGATAGCAAATGACTGTAACACACCTATCAAAATAACAGCTCATTGAATGACAGCGATAAGTACGAGTCGAAGAGACGCCTCTCAGCGAGCTCGTGACCTGATGCCTGCTGGTGTCAGCCGTAGATAGAGGCACTCCCTGCTTCCTGCATCCTGCCGGGAGTGCCGGCCCCGCACACTCGACATTCACAGCCGCGCCGGATGCTGCCCAGCACTAGCGACCCTCTGGCGTGCACACCGCAGCGCCCGCCATTCACCGCCGCTCGTATTCACTGCTGCTAATGTATCAATATTCCTTAGCTTGCAATATACACCAAACACTGAGGAGTTTCAGTAATGGGAGGAAATCGCTCCCTCACCGCTATCGGGTCAGTGACCTTGCCCGATGTGTAGCAGTTGGGCACTGCACACTGCTCGGTTAGTACGTAGTAGTATTATAATAAGTATAGATGTGGAGGAGTAGTGTAAGGGGTGCGGAGCGGTTGGATTGCGGTGGCGGTGGTGGTTTTTGGAGTGCGGTGGCGACGGTGAGCCCCCCACGGAGGTCAAGAGTCTCGAACTAATGGAAGTTCGATGTGCGCCGCTTGTGTGAGCGGAGCGTTCTGCTCGCGTGCTACAAAGTCGTGTGATGTTCAACTCAACCGCACAGTCTTCAACGTGTTACTCACATGTGTTAGAAGTTTATCTGTTTCTGCACTGCCTTCAGCAACATGTTCTTTTCATTGATCCTAATAGATAAACCCTAAATCATGTACTCTTTCAAGTGACAGGCAAGTGTGTAGCCAATTAGCGAGCAGACCACCCAGTGCTGAGGGTACGTGTGAAACTGTAGCGCCTCGCGCCTCACCGCCCGCTCGACGCGAGGCGCGCGGCTAGGCGAGGTCGGCTACTGAACCTGATACATTATACATGCATTATACGAACATTAGGAGCCGCGCCGCCATTTATCAACTAAATAGGACACAATGGGCCCCTACACTATTCATTTTAATCTGACGACCGACAAGTTCGCGTAAACAAGTCGGAGCTCCGCTCCCAACACCACAGGACTAAACGTGAAGAAGAACAGCTCATCTTAAAATGCGCTATGAGCTATGATACCTTTGAGTTCTAATTCGTAGCACGTGGGCGTAGCCACGGAATAGGTATCGGAGGCATGTCTCTGAACAATAGCACCTAACTATAAATATTTCAAATTAATCACAAATATGAGATCATTTCTCGCACGAGTTTGAGATGGTCCTTCTGTAACTTACGCTCTGTGACACGCTGCACGCTATAAAGAAAACTTTTACACAAAAAAAAATTGTATTTTCCTTGATAGATATAAATTAATTTGTTTGCTTCAGCGGGGAACTTACGACACACATCCATCAAGTCGCGTACGTGTTTTGTCGCGTGTTTTCAGTTATTTCTTTAAGAGGGCCTCCCCTCTCCCTCCGACGACTTTACCTCCATTTCGGTCGGAGGCTGCTCGGCTATTATTTCTGTGTGTCATGCGCTCTTTAAACTGTGTACGATATCATCGGTTATATTCTCTATGGGCTTGGCTAGGTGGCGCGTGGACATAACGTCGGGGACACTGCCGAGTGGCGATAATCATAAACTGTGTACGATATCATCGGGCTTGGCTAGGTGGCGCGTGGACATAACGTCGGGGACACTGCCGAGTGGCGATAATCATAAACTGTGTACGATATCATCGGGCTTGGCTAGGTGGCGCGTGGACATAACGTCGGGGGCACTGCCGAGTGGCGACAATCATAAACTGTGTACGATATCATCGCGCTTGGCTAGGTGGCGCGTGGACATAACGTCGCGGGCACTGCCGAGTGGCGACAATCATAAACTGTGTACGATATCATCGGGCTTGGCTAGGTGGCGCGTGGACATAACGTCGGGGGCACTGCCGAGTGGCGACAATCATAAACTGTGTACGATATCATCGGGCTTGGCTAGGTGGCGCGTGGACATAACGTCGGGGGCACTGCCGAGTGGCGACAATCATAAACTGTGTACGATATCATCGAGCTTGGCTAGGTGGCGCGTGGACATAACGTTGGGGCCACTGCCGAGTGGCGACAATCATAAACTGTGTACGATATCATCGGGCTTGGCTAGGTGGCGCGTGGACATAACGTTGGGGGCACTGCCGAGTGGCGACAATCATAAACTGTGTACGATATCATCGGGCTTGGCTAGGTGGCGCGTGGACATAACGTCGGGGGCACTGCCGAGTGGCGACAATCATAAACTGTGTACAATATCATCGGGCTTGGCTAGGTGGCGCGTGGACATAACGTCGGGGGCACTGCCGAGTGGCGACAATCATAAACTGTGTACGATATCATCGGGCTTGGCTAGGTGGCGCGTGGACATAACGTCGGGGGCACTGCCGAGTGGCGACAATCATAAACTGTGTACGATATCATCGGGCTTGGCTAGGTGGCGCGTGGACATAACGTCGGGGGCACTGCCGAGTGGCGACAATCATAAAAAGGCCTTCTGCCTATAATTTAGGTATGTACATAGTTTTTGTTCCATGTTGAGTAAGATCGAAATACAAAATTTTTACCCGACTACGGCCGAGTCGAAAAAGAGGGTTCTGAAAAGACTGTTGAACTTTCAAGATATTGCACCTTCTTTTCAGTAAACCGAAGTCCCAAAAAGATGTTAAACTTCACTTACGTAACTCGTGGAACACGGCGAACAAAGAGCATAAAGATAAAGACACAATGAGTGAGCGATTTCACCGAGTTAGCGTTATTTGCCATAGAGTTATTGTCCCCGGCATAATGGCGTCGATCACGGCTCACGCCCGATCGCAGACAAACTCCTTTGTTGTATTTGATTCACAAACGCACAGGAAGCACCGTGCAGCGCGGCGCGGGGTCGGGGGGTGAAACCCTTCTAATACTGCGGGAAAGAAACTCACACAATCTGAGCTCTCCTTAGAGAAAAGGAATTAAGTTGAGTAGTCCTCCACCCGCCCACCGTCCACGAGCATTGCTCCCCTTTTCTCGCAAATCTACTTCACACCTCTTTACTCATTTTTATTTTATAGATTATAATTTTGTTTCCCCTTCAGGAAACGGTTTTCTTCAACTTCTTTTGCTGGTAATTTTTCGTGTACCTAGCTGTAGTTTTAGCCTTCTGCAGTTATGGCTGTAGGCCGTGGCTCATGCGTTCATTAGGCGTCGGATTGTAAAGGCGGGCTAATTAGATTGGTTGGCATCAGACGATCGCTTGTGCAAGTCTTTACTATGCACATCACGTGCTGGGGTACAGGCGACCCCGCCCCGGGTACCGGCCGGCCGCGCGGGTGGCACGACTGCTTGCTGACGGGTGTTTATACTTCAAATTAATAGATTTGGGCAGAATTACGAAAAGCTTTAAATTTTTTTATACGAAAATATTAGGAGTATTTAAAAGATTCTGGAGAATTCTGTCCTGCAAAAAGAGAGGGACTCTTTCCAAAGGACGCTTAATTAACATGAGAGTACATCATCCGTACCATAGCTGCACCCGGCACCTGGCATGCCACTGTTAACGTTAATGTTAACGGTTAGCAGATTATACAGTTGCTCCATAACTCCAGACGGAGGCATGTTTCTTATAATTAGAAAAGTAGTAGTTTGATGGTAATGCGGCGGGTCACGTGTGTGCCTCTCGTCGTGGGAGGCCCGCCCTCCACTCCCACCCCTCGCCCGCGCCCTCGCACTGGGCTGCATTAATACCCACTGCAAGCCACACTTGCATGGGAAGTGACTTACTTGCACTCAGACGATTACCTCACGTGATCACGCGTAGTTCGCAACACGACTGTTACTCTCTACCTACAAGACTACAAACATAGATTAATGCTAAGTAATTATATCATAATCGTGAAACATTATGATAATAATAAACTCAACAAATAAGCAGTATCTGTCACAGATTCTTGAAGTTACTTTGGCCTTTGGAATACGCTGTTGAGTCGAGTTGAGCCAATGTTGATGAAATTGTCCTCTGCACTGTCAGCAAAAATATGTGGCTCTTGTTTATAATAAGGTAACACTTAAAATAAAATAAAAATTATAATACTTACTTAATGTCAAGGATTTGTTTTATAATTTAAATTTCAATAATAATATTATATTAAATTTATAATAGGAAAATGTCAACGTGAAAAGTAAAGATGGTATTATCTCACCATAACATCCAGAAAGTATTCTGCCGCCTGCGCACACAAGCGAACACTAAATCTTCTACGTACATAATATTATGCCAAGTGGCAGCTGACACAAATAGTTGCCAGTTCATAAAAAAGGCGACGTAATTTGTTGTACAGCGTGATCTGCAGGCTTGCCGACTGGCCACTGGCAACACTCGACCTTCACCCAAATCTACGGCTTACGAGTATCTGCAGACTTCAGGGTTTAGCTAAGCCGGTTATAATACGAGCCACTGAAACGTGTACCGTCAACAAAACTAATTCAAACTATCCAAACATCTGCACCTTATTTCTAAAGTGAATAAAATAATAATTACTTAAAATTAGGTACTTCACTGAGTGTTTCTTACCATAGTTCACTATCGTTGTTCCTTTATAATTTCAATAGTTCGATTTATTTTGGCACTCACGATGCTGACGGTACTCGGTATATGTATTGTGTTGAGTTAGTTATCTGAGGGTTGGCATAGCTCTAGCTAGATATTGTCCGGACCGCGCCCGGGGGGAGGGGGCACGGGGGACCGGACGCCGGACGCTCGCCGGATAAACGGCGCGGCGCTCAACGGTAATGACTAAAACGGATCGGCAACCACTCCGCGCACTACGCGTGCACACACACACGCTCGCACGTGATCATCGCACGCCACGCACATCTCGCACGATAAATAACTCTATTCGCCTTAAGAGCACGTCCTCGTCCTACCTATGTAAAGTATCTCGATACCTACTCTTTTTGATGCACGAAGTAGGGTAGGTAGTCATAGTTTGAGCATTCTCCTCAGAACTAGTTTACAGCATTCATTGGCATACTCGCACGAACACGATTATATGATGACTGCGAGTGCGACTGCTATGCAGCAGTCGCACTCGCAGTCGCGTCGCTAATCCGCGTTACACTGACTGTGTCCAGCAGTTTGACAGTCCTTCTATTCCCGAGTGCGCGGCGGAATGGTTTATGCGTGCGCTTTCAAAGCAATCTATCGTGAAGCTCGCACGTTCACATAATAACCCGACTGTGAAGTAAGTACGCACTGTATGAAGGACGCAGCGTCGAGCGTCGCTCGTGTAATGTGGCGGTGATGGATCGCGTCACATGGCACTGATGGCACAAGTCGCCGCGCGCCGCCGCGCCGCCGCCGCGCCGTGGCGGTAGCGCGATGGGAAGAGCCGCGGGGTGTGCCGTGTGCGTATCCGCACATGATGGCGAAGATGCGGGCTTTAACTCATTTCATAACGTAGGTACTCATACCATATTGTCGCCATAATAAGTAATGAAAAATCGATGGATCCACTGTAGGTACAGTGCCTGAATACTCTGGCCACACACTCATATAATATACGGTTCGTTATCTATCCGAAATTAATGTTTACCTACTTCAGAGGAAACGTGAGTTTGTTTGTGGTAAACTGGCGAGCCTATTTTAGGAAGTGTGGTCAAATGTAAGAGATAACATTCTCCGGATTTATTTAGATAATAAAAGTTTGGAATAGCCATTCCGTAGTCGAAACCGAAAGAACAACATAATTATGCAGGGTGGAAGGGACACCGACGCCGCGACGCACAGACGCTCACCACGTATTCAGTGCATCCGTCCATGTACCTTCCACCATGCACAGAATTATTTATCAAATAGGCGTGGATGGCCAAATCCGAAGCTATGAGGAATAGCGAAAAATGCTCAAAGGAGTCTCGTGCCCGATTTTGATGAAAACTAAAACTGCATCTGCAACTGCAATTTATAATGAAATCATGAGGGTTTCTTAGGCAAATGTTAAAATCCCTGGTGACAGTACAGACATTTATATAAAAGTATCACGTCTGCTCATATCTCCGTATCTGTCGGATTAGAAGGAAGTCTGTGTGATCGGATGTGAATATAAGACGCGATAAGATTACCATAAGACGCCGGAGAGATCGATAGCAGCAGATATGCTAATGCGCGGCTATAAATACGGTGGATCATTCATCCGATACGCACGACACGCAACGCTCCGCCGAATCTAACGCAAACTCCTCGCATCAGATAACAGAGCCGATGTGGAGCGACACATGTGTTGTCCCCTGCCTTACTGAGTCCTGTATTTGTATAGTATGGGTATGTACCCTCGCTTTGTAGACAATTACAGTCGTTAGTCCCAGTCGTTCGGCTCATGTGCTCTCCGACAATAAAGAAACAAAACACGCTGATGGCGCAGATACCGACAAAAAGGGAACGCATAACATTGCCATCGCAGCTCTCTTTTCTGCTTCAATGCACATAGATTGCAGGTTGTATTACCTCGCAGTCATAGCGCTCTACATAGTCGCAGCTCGTATGTAAAGCAGCCTCACCCCGCACCCCGCACCCCGCACCCCGCACCCCGCACCCCGCTGGATAGTGCGCTACATGCTCGTGAGCTCGTAAGTAATCGCTCTCCGTCAGCTCCGCGGTGAACGATTGCTTCCATTTTTCGAGATCGTTCACTGCACATGTTTATTGTTTCCTCAACTTTTGGCGTCGCTCGACTGAAATAACGCGAGTAAACCGCACTTACTTCAGAAGCACCCGAGGGCTGTATAAAAAATATTGAACACTTGCAAAAATATTTATAGCTGTAGAGCGCGGCGTTCGAAAACATTGCGCTACTGGCGGCGAGTACACCACGCTGGGAAGTATCCCTGACGCATGTGTGAGGCTGAGGTGCCACATGTGGCGTCTGTTCACTGGCTTGAAGTGGCTTGGCTCTGCTGAGTGCGCGATCGAGCATGTGAGCCTAACGAACGAGATCCTCTACAATACATTATGAGATCAAACGAACACTTCTGACCGCGAATGTACTGTGTCTTGTAAAGCCTGTGGATTATAAAGTGTAACCGCAAACTATGTGTGCGACTGGGCCTCATCATAATTTTGAACTTAACAGCAATTTGACTCCGAGGCGCGGCATAGACACGGCAATTTATGAGAGGTTTAGCATTCGCTTTGTAGAATACAGCATGTTGTATTCTATAAAGACGGAGATATCTGAACATAAGATCTAATAAGCCCCACACGCTCGGCTCGACCCGCCAGTCTCGCATCCAGCGACCGACAGTCGTAAGTCTTCGTACAGTGATTGTCCAAGTAATTAAAAGCAGATAGGTAGTTCAGTTAGGTACGTACTTTCTTTTGTAGCGGCCGTAATGAAGTAGGTAACGATAACTCGCACTCATCAATTATGTCAAAAGCAGCCGGAGGCCCGAGCAGGGGGGAGAGCAGCAGGAGCCGGGGGGGGTGGGGGTGCCGTCGGTGAAACGCCGCGTCATCGCGCGATTGTTGATAGTGCGCCAATTGCAGGCATTGTGCGCGACTGTACACAATGAGCCACAGACGAGATCATGTTCCGATACGTTTGATAAATAACTTAGTAATTACAGAGTACAGAGCTGTGACGCGCTGTGATCAACTGATCGCGACAGATAACTCGCGTTCTATTGCTCCACAATCTTTGAGTTGGTTTAATCCCTCGTGTATTGTGCAGATTGAACAGTACCGCCGCCGCCGCTGCCGACGCGCGACGTCCCAGCTGACTCTTAGCTTTCCAAGACTTTAAGGTTTGTGTGAGTGAAATGGTACAATCTAATGGTACCTAGTAAGTCTATAAGTACATAGTGTTCGAGTTAAAACGCCGACGACGCACGACGCCAGGTGTTCACTGCGTGGACTGTGGCGCCGGCGGTGAGACGCGGCGACGACGCCTTTAATTGTAAGGAAAAAACTTCATTGGCGCACCGCACCCACTTAGCTACTCCCCAGGCAGACAGGCTGGCAACACCGACATAACAGCATATTTTACAAATAGCAACATTTTATTGGTCCGGTCGTTAGTTAAGAAAGTTGAATTAGCATATGATTGGAGCGCAGCGCTAATAGCCGATAAATTACAGTAATAGAACAGATAAGCGAGATATTATTTTAATAAAGCTTGTAATGATCTCGTGGCCTGTGTGCGCGGCCCACATCACGACTATTCACGACACACTACGTCATAGAGACGGACAGACGGACCGACTGCGGCGCGCCGCCAACTTACAACATTGACTGATCAAAACTTATTTATTCAGTTATTTATATTATAATTTTATCGCATTATTTTAGAAAATATGTTTGATGCACCTACCGGCTACCTGGTGCCTCGTATCGTATCGTATGCCGTGTGTCGTGAGAATGTAGACTTTGTAAACAGACACGCAGAATCGATTAGTTCGAACAACCATAATCGATTAATATAAGAATCCCAGTTTTAATTGAAGTACGTAAGTACAGTTTTGATTTTTTTCTTATAAGTAAACGATTCGTCATAAGCATAACGATAACTTTTAATTTTAATTAAAAGCAATTTAGCTGAAGTATTAATTAACGAAACGAATATGTTCAAAAACACAACGCTGCACGACTTTACCTGTTATTGAACAGATTTCAGTAAAAAAGATAAATATGTATTAACTAATGTAGCATACCTACAATTTTAAAGATTAAATTAGTACAGTACAGTTTTTACATTTTACTTATTTACATTATTTTAATTGAAAAAATAAATGTTTGAGGATTTATATTTCACTTATAATGAAGTAGGTGCCTACCTACTACGCTAAATATCATAATTATTGATGCTGCTTTTTAGGGTTCCGTAGCCGAATGGCAAAAACGAAACCCTTATAGATTCGTCATGTCTGTCCGTCTGTCTGTCTGACTGTCCGTATGTCACAGCCACTTACCGAAACCATGAGGACTACACAGTAGAAACTTGGTAGGTAGATGTATTCTGTAAACTGCTATACGATTTTTATAGAGCTCCCCATACATGGAAATGAAAATATTTTTTTTTTCATCAAACGTATTCATGCGGGGTGTCTATAGATAGGTCTTGAGGTTCCAAAAACCATTTTTCTCAGTCAATCGTTTGAAAGATAGACACTGAAAGTGGTCAAATGTGTGTCCCCTCTCCTCTAATTTCTAAAGTGAGAGGAGGAAAATTCTAAAATAAAAGGAGGAGTAAGATTGTAGAACGTAAAAAAAACTTTCAACGAAAATTGGTTTGAATAAGATTTGATGTTCAGTTTTTGAGATATGGGCTTTTTCATCTAACTGCAGCAGTAACTTTGTTTTTCATTAACATACTATGAAAAACAAATTTAGTTTTGTTGTTGAATGTAATACAATACAACATAATTATGAATGAGCCTTCAAGATTTTTATTATATTGTTTGGTGCTACGGAACCCTGTGTGCGTGTGAGTACGACTCGCACTTGGCCGGTTTTTATTATTGTTACTCTCCACCGTTAAGCATCGACATTTAAATGTCAAATAATAATTTGATGAATCAAATTGTAGACGGCTTTCACACGAGCCGATCAGCCGAGCGACTTGATTGAGCGCAGTCAGCACAATTTATTGCGAGTGTGAGAGGTTTGTGTAGCGCCGCCGCCGGGCAGGAATAGTGAACGACCCTCTCGTGCGGACGTGAAGCTGTCCCTACGGTAGGTACACGTACACAGGTAGGCAACAGTCGCAGTACAGCGACACTAATCGGTCATTTACATCAGCGAGACGCGCACACGTAGCAGCATGTAGCGGAGCTGAGCACGTTCAAGTGCATTAGGTTCGATCCATTTGGCGGAGTGCGCCGCGCGCCGTGCGGACGCCATTACCGGCAGTCGTAACGTCGGCCGGCACGGGCGCCGGGCGCCGGGCCCGGCCGCCGAATGTCGTCGCTACTCGTTAACTAACTTTTACATTCGACCTCCACGCGACGATCCAGTTGTCGTCCTATTTACAACCTCACCCCTTTGCTCCCACTGAGCTCAGTGAGCTCTGCCCGTACCGATAAAATGCCGTGTCTATAGCCGTATACACTATAATACACCGGTTTTGCGAGAACACGGTTCAGCAATAACATGGTTTCGGCTGACTGCCGCATCTGGTTGGACTTGAAACCTTAAGTTATTTGGGAGAAGGTTCGCATGAACTATGAATGCGACACAAGAACACTTAAACGTCAGTTTGTGGAAATAAGACGCGTTTCACGGTAGCAGGGAGCAGTGTTAGTAAACGATGAAGTAAGATTTATTACATTCCACGTGCACCATGCTATGTTACAGCAAAACATTGTTGTTATAACATAACACGCCGCGAACGATACTGTACACTCTACAGAAAACATCTACTTGTATGCTTGTTCGCTGAAAACTATCTGGTTACAAAATCGATCATCCTCCTTGCTCAATATTATTTTCAGACTTCAAGCAGCTGGCTCCGAAATGTTTTATAATCCTGTTCTCTTTCGCCCCATCTAACGACCCTTCTACTATCAAGATAGGAACTATGGCAGATAGTCCCGACGTCCTCGAGGCATCGCATCTCATCACGGATGTGTTTTGTTCCACAAATGTGACAAATATCATCAACAGAGTATTTGGCAAGCGTCTCACTCACGTGTGAGCATACAGTGCGCAATGTATGGCATGAGAGCACAGAGTCGTGTACAAGTGAAGTGCATGTAGTACAGTGGGTGTCACCTGCCGCGGCCGCCGGGAATGCGGATGGCGGCCGCCACCATAACAGTCGCGTTCGCCAGCACGCAGCCCTGTGGTACACAGCGCGCGTTCTTGTGCACATTCCTCGGCCGCACAGGCCTCCTCCCGCATGTTTCCATCGATCCGCGTCTTTCCGGAACTCGTAACTACCTAACTTCAAGTAACACAATTTTGAAGGAAGACAGAATGTCAGAACTTTATAAGTATGCTTATCTAGTCCTACATGTTTCATGAAATATATGGATCACGTAACTTTGCTACGGCCTACGGCTAGCTTTTCAGCAATATCGTTATTCTGCTGATACAAGCCCTCACCTTAGTGACAGCCGCCGTAACTTATAGAATGTGTAGAGCCGTGTGTCACTCAGATGATAGATTGCACGCTGAACATATTGTACATAGTACGAGTAGGTACGCGCGCCGCTCGCACTAGCGTGTCATGCATCACGCAGCTCGAAGGTCCTGATTGGATCGCGCTCGCAAAGCGTTTCGATAACAAATGCGTTGCTCGCAGCGATTTAATTAATTTTAACTGAGTGTGCCGAATGGCGCCGCCCGTCACCGACACGCTTACCTGACTTATATTTTATAAGGCAACACCGCCAAACACCGACGAGGAGAAGGCTTGCAAACTTACGAATCTAGCGTTGTGCTGGTGTCTGTTTGCGGGTAACTATGACCACCATGATATCTTCGTTTTTATCACTGTAGAGTAGCGAAATCAATTCAAAGTTGACACGCAAGATATACTTTTTCAGTTTTGTGCTGCATCGTTCCCACCTGTAACGAATCGAGTGGATCTTCTGCACCTGCCTGCATCGCGACGTGAGTGAGTGCGCCAGCGTCTGCATGCACAGGGCTGCCAGCAGTTCCAGCTGCCAGCCCCCGGACATAGCGGCACACTGTCGATATACGCCCCTAAACTCTGCGCTAGCGGACTGCGGAATTGACATTTTACCTACCCTTTTAGCTATCCTGCTTACTTTTAATGAAATTGTAGCCTCTTCCTGATGTTCCGTTTCTCTCCTAAACATTACTTTATCGGCAATTCGTTCGTAATACTAATTTCATTATTTTAAGAAGGCAAATAATCTAAACTTATCAAGGAAGGAGTAAATGATAGCGTGGCCATAGAAGACAAAACGTGTTGCGCCGGCCCCAAATAACATGGGACAAGGGCAGGAAGATGATGATGTATTTCATTATAATATGTAGATTATTCGATTCGACTGACCTGGCAAGTGGCAGCCCTACACTAGCACAGGCCGCGGGCCGTCCACTTACATTAGCTTACATTTTATTGTAATTGCATGCGCTCACGCCCAGAGGCGTCCCACGACCGGCGGCGGCGACCGGGCGGTGCAACCTGCTGCGCCTGCGCGCGATGCGACGCGACCAACGACTAGACGACTGCGAGACGAGGCTTGCGACACCGACTGATAATTGCTTTCTCACGATATTAGCATTGGGAACGTTTGACTGCTAATAAAAAACAAACAAGTAAATGCCGCTTGTCCATCTGCTCTCCGCGCTCTGCGACACTGCGGGCGCTCGCGCTTCGCGCTGCACAGTTGACACCAGTGAGCCTGGCGAGTCTCTGCGGAGATACGTACACTTACTATACAATGTTAGACGGCGGGTGTTTCATTTTATTAGTGTATAACCTACACTAAAGAAATAGTGAGTATAAAAAGAATAGAAAATACTGTTTAGTACATTGTACTGTACCTACACAGTAATTGGACTCGCAGCTGAAAGATTATAATTGTGTAAGAGCAATTGCACAATGGGTGCGTTATCGCTCGCAGCCATCTCTTGCAAACAACCAGATGAGCACGAAAGAGGTGGGAAGGAATAACTAAGATAGCAACTCTTTTGGAACAGTTATAAATACGGCCATATGGGTGTTGTGTCATTGTGTGCGCCATACAATCATAAAATCTCGACCGTAATGCGATTATGTTCAGTTTTTGCTTCCCCCCCCCCCACACACCTCGCAAGCCCACAACTTTTTCATTAACATTGTTTTCTAAATCACTCGTCTGATTTTGTCGCCCTAGTACTTAATAATTATAATTAAAATAATGTTAAACTACGTGATGTTCGCCGCTCTCACACTAACCACTGTGCAGTGTGCAGGCCGCGCGCTCGTTCTTTTGAATCTCGATAAATGTTGTTCCACGAAACTTTAGCTACTAAACAGTAGGACTGCCAACACAAAACTGTACTGAATAGAATTCTTAGCTCCGAACGAGTTCGTGAGATTGACGGACATTACAGACAGATCACAGAGCCACTCAGTGCGATAGTGAGCTGTAAACTACGTACATAAGTGCAGGTGTCGTAACAAATTGAAGATACGTCTTTCAACGTGCAATCATTGCTTTTTTTCTCCGCCTTTTATTTTTACTGATCACTGCGTTAGAGTAATTGTGTGGTTCTGTGTTAATGATTTACGATCGACGGTGTTAATTCAAGACTTTGCATAAATGCATGTTTATACATTGTGCATCGCGTCCTAATTGCACCAGGGTGGCTTCATGGCTTGTCGTATACTCGCGGACACTCGCGGAGTCGCGGTCGCGGCGACTGTCCGCGACAGTACCGCCCGAATTTACGACACGAACAAAGTGCGGTAATAGTGTACAGTTGCGGAGAAAAGTTGTAGAGTGACCTGAAATTGCTTTTATTCGTATGAACTAAGTGTGAAGTGTAACCGCGCGTTCGTTACACTCACTGCGGTTCGGCTCTTCAGACATTCACGAGCGAGGGGAAATAAGCTTTGTGTATGTCGGTTGGAAAACTTTCAAATAAGTTGTCGTTACTCTCTAACGTCTTTTATTTTAACGTTCGACCTACAAAAGTTTGATGAATAATGAACCTTTTTACGTTGATCATACAAAGTGTAAGTACCTACGTTATGATGGGAACGTGGTTGTGTAGCTCCGCGCGTCCGTGAGACAGACAGGAAGCGCGCGAGGGGCCGCCGCGCGCCGCGCCTAGCTGCCTAGCGTTCGCTGTGTGCTGAACAGGATCATCAAAATTCTAACTAAAAACCTAGTAGAACTTGGATCATTGTACTAAAAAAATGTGGACTACCTACCAAAGTTACTTAAAAATCTTCATATACTATAGCATTAAAAAGACATATTTAAAATGATTATTGTTGTACGATATGTTTAGCAATTGATAGACATTATAATTTAGACGGATTATTTTTCCTAAGATCATTAAGTACTCAATTGTTTATTACTACCCTAAT
Organism: Eurois occulta; assembly: GCA_950022335.1. NCBI lineage: Eukaryota > Metazoa > Arthropoda > Insecta > Lepidoptera > Noctuidae > Eurois > Eurois occulta. The sequence goes on from OX465497.1 coordinate 18,872,507, forward strand.
GGTAGTTTAGTGTGCGAGTGTGAGTACTTACTTAATTTTAATGATTAAAATCAATAAGTACTTTTATTTATCATTAAAGGTATTGTTTCTAGTTTGATGGTGTTTTTTTTTAATCAGTTGTATGCCGTATTTCGGTTCTATTAGGTACCTACTTACAACATATTCCAAACGGAGCTAATAGAATTCTTGAATTACGGCTACTGGTAACATTAATTTTTACATGTCATGTCGATATGTCAGTGATATGTCACATTGCAGAAAAATTTCGGTTCTCGTTTTTGCGGTTCGGTATTTTTTTCTGCATTTTGTACTTTTGGTCCTATTCCAAGACATATCCCATTGAGTTTATGATGTTTTATTTTTAAATTAATATATGGATTACGATAATAATGGTTTTAATAATTGAATACTAACAAAATAATGAGCAAACTTTAGTACAGTACAGTACTGGAGGCGCTATAGATTCAAGGTTAATTATGTATAGATAAAGTTTTCATCGGAGAAAACTAGATGTCGCTGGTGTCCATTGCTTGAAAAACACGTGAAGCCAGATCTCTATGCCCCTATTGCCCCTATAGTATAATGTACTTTGTGGTGCTGAGAGTCAGCACACTCCAGGCGACATTGTGCGCACTGTGACGGCATCGGCAATTCGGCACCGCTTCGTTATCGCTGCCGCTACCGCTGCCTGCAGTCCTGCCTGTCACAACTCACCCGTATGAGTGACCTGCATACATAAATAGGACCGTGGACTGACTGAAGGCCTCCCTACTGCGTGGCCCTCACATTGCTCTAATAGCTGCTCACTTACTGGAGCTAGGGACATACGAATACAAGTAGACCGAATCTGTCAATTGGAAATTCTCTTGCAGAACATTTGTTTTCCATCAAATATGTTCTGCAAGAGAATTTCATTAATAAATGTACAGGTAGGTAGGTAGTAGGTACTATAATACTTGTAGTTCGTGAGTGAACTGTTTTAAACTGACGTACATATAGCGTTAGTATATTTTACCAACTTGTTACACACTATTAATAGTCTGACGGAGCTAAATACATTACCTGTCATCGCATGAGTTGCACGTTCCCGTGGGAACGCGCGTCTGTACTCTGTCGGGCTGCCGAGCGAGCTAGTGGCTGCTCTAGTGGCTACGTACGCGTACCAACCTAGGAGCGCACAGCAGTAACGACCAACTTAACTACCAATTTCTATTATATTGCCGATTGTTGAGCTACACACTGAAACTTTCATTAGCGGTTTCTTGATTGAAATGTTTTCTCTCAGACATGTAACGCGCGTCTGGTTATAAGTATCAATGCCTCGGCTGTAAGATACGCACTGCTTGCGAACGCAATGTGTAGCGCATGTGTTGCCTCGCGAGGCCGGCTCGCGGCTCCTCTGGCTCACAACGACAGGCCTCTTACCTGTTTTATAGGCAGTAAGTTATACGACAGCCCGTCTTGTGTTACAGTGTATCAAGTGCAGCCGGCGCGCGCACCACATCTCAAGCACATCCAAACGCGGCACGTCTTACATCGAGCGCTACCCATGCTTACTATTACACACGCTACGATTCAAAACTAACTGAATGTCTGTGTACTAGAGTATATTTTAACAAAACGTCCATTTTCTATGGAAATGGTCGTGGTACAGATGTTTTGCGCATTAAGAAAACATGAATAACTAGTTGAATAGGAGCTGACTTTGTGCGGGCAGCCGGGCGCGTCTGATGGGCGTAGAGCGCGGCGCAGGCGGTACGTCTGTGAGACCCACAGTAGGGCACAGATGCGCGCCGCGCGGGTCCGGCTAGTATATCGCGATACCGGAGCTATGCAGACAACTGTCGTCGTTAAACAGACGTATCTGCTTTATGATTATGACAGCTCGTTTGTTCGCTGCTCGGCGCTCGGAATGCGTTATCAACTACAATTTGAACAATGAGTTGAACAATCCTAAAGAAATGTTTACTGAGGCAAACATGCCATCACGATAGTCGTCGTCACAGACAGCTCAGGCAGCATTACTTGGAACCACGTTTGTAATGGTAGCCGTTTGTGAGAAGTGAGAACCAAACTTTAAGAACCGAAACACAAAAAATTACTTTATTGCACATTTTGAAAATATTAGCACATCATCCACATAGAAGAAGAAGAAAAACTGCATTTTATAGAGGATAACTCATATAGCACCTAAGCAAAGTTAATACAATATATGTATATATACGGGACCACTGCGCGACCTTCATCTACCGCCCGCCGCGCGTCGCCACCCGTTGTATCGCAAATATTGGCTACAACACAAAAGAGTTAGGTATAATCTTTACGGAAATGCCCGAAATTTTAGTAATGCGACGTCGCGTAGCAACGTTTTTTGATCATACTGCCATCTTGAGCTTAGATTTACCCGTAGCATATGAAACAACTGGCGAAGTGGAAACTGCGGACAAGGAAGGCCGACCCCAAGTAAATGGGATAAGGTCTAGCACGGATGATGATATGAAACAACTGGAGTTCAACATGTTTGATTTGATTCTTACAAGATGATAATGTATACGTAGTCGTACGATGTTTGTATTAGAAGCACGCAACAGAATGGTGTGGGTCGTGCTCTTGTGGATGCTAAATACTAATATTGTTAATATGATAAACTTGGCAATAAAATTAAAAAACACGTTATCATATTTATAGCCCGCCATTACAAATTTAAATAAAACGATTAAGTTTCTTCGTGAGCATTCAGATTTTACGGACTCTCTCTAAGCCAAAGTTATGAAACTTTATGGTACAGATTACAATATATGTATTTGAAATTGAGTCATTAGTTTTGATCAGCGCTGGTGTACCTATTATAGAAGGTAATAACGCAGTAAGTGCACATTGTTACTGCACACTGAAGACTGCAGAGTGTAGACTTCACAGTTCCGAGCTCGGTATTGTGTGGGGGGTGTTAATACAGCCGGCAGACTGGAGACTGGATTCTCATTTCGTGTCTCCATCACACAGCAGAGAAGAGTAGAGTTTCCACTTCGAAAACAACGCAATAACGAGCATGATTGGATTATTAGATAAGCCTGCAGCCTCCAGCCGGTGTCCACGTGCCCCTTGTGGAGCATCGGTTACGACTGGGTGCTGCTCGCCGACCTCCCTAACGGCGTCAGCATAGTTTGATACGCTGACGATACGCTGGTGCTAGCGCAAGGGAGGTCGCGCGAGGCGGCGGCCGAAACCATGACACGCGGGGTTGCGATAATCGTGGAGAGGATCCGGCAATTGGGTCTCGAGGTGGCATTGCTCAAGTCCGAGGCCATGTGCTTTCATGGGTCTCGGAATGCGCCACCGTCGGGATCCATGCTGACGGTAGGAGGGGTTCCCATCGGCGTCGAGTCGAAGCTGAAGTACCTAAGACTCGTCCTCGACAGCCGGTGGTACATCGTGGAGCATTTCCGACGTTTGGCTCCCAATACGGGGCCCCGTATGGGTTGCGTTCCTTGAGGCGGCGAGCCGCCCACTATCTGAACCCGCCCCAAAAGGTTGTAGCCGTAACGTCGGGGGGAAAGTCCGTTGCCCCGGCAAATTGCCGCTTAGCGGACAGACCTCCGGCGCGATCTCATGGCGACATGGAGAGAGCGACTATCGCAACATTCGCAACCCCGCGCAGGGCACGCAACAATAGTGGCGATAAATCCCCTCTTTGAGGAGTGGCTAGAGAGGTGCCACGGCGCCCTCACCTTCCACCTGACGCAGGTCCTCACCAAACGTGGTTGTTTCGGGAGGTACCTGCACCGAATCGGGCGGCAGGAAACGCCCGGGAGCTATCATTGTGAGGATCGCCCGGAGGACACGGTGGAGCATACCGTGGAGGTCTGCTCCGCTTGGGCGGAGCACCGCCGTGTCCTCGTAGCGGCGATTGGCGGCGGCGACCTCTCGCGTCCGGCCCTGGTTCAAGCCATGGTCCGGAGCGAGAGGGAATGGGAAGCCGTCACCTCCTTCTGCGAAGCAGTCATGTTAGCGAAGGAGGTGGCAGAACGTGAGAGGTTGAGAACCTCACGTCCCAGCCGCCGCGGGAGACGCTCCGGGCGTCGGGGGCCACGTGGTGGCTCTCGGCTACCGTAGGCGCGGGTCTATGGACAGTGAGTAATGGGCTAGCTCGCCGTCCGTCCGTCTTATGACGACAGGCCGTGTCGACGGCGCGTTCGTGTTCCGCCTCAAAGAGATGTCAGCAAACCGGAGGGGTCCGCAAGGGCCGATGCCTGCCAGGACTGCGGGGTTGTTCGAAAGAGATACCGCGGCCATGGAACACGAATGGCAAAGTTCCTTAAATGGATGGGTTTTAGTCAGTAAAAGTCTGACACACCCTTCCGCTCCGCCCAGAGCGGGGGAAAAAAAAGTTGAATATCCCTATCTGAATTTCAGATCTGACGTTATCGGCACTTCGTCTGTGGACTGTGAGACTTCTGCTCAGTGTTGTTCAGTGAGTATCGTCGCATAATGGTGTGCGCGGCGCCCGCACCGCTCGATTACCTCTCAATACTAAATAGTTGTTCAGTGTGCGAACCGAATTCTTGAGAAATGTCCCCATCCGTTATCCTCGTCCATTCACTAGCGCTGTATGAACACCCGTCAGCGCTGCGGCGTTTCACTCTGACAGTGTGACACACTTGTTCAAGGGAAGTCTTCATGCAGTACGTGACGCGTCGTTTTCTTTCAAATTTTTGTATTGGAGGCAATTATCTACTTTTAGTACAAGAATGTGAAATATGACGCGTGAGCAGCGCTCTAGCGTTACCTACCGAAATAACTTGTAAGTGATGGTTGCTTGTCTCTGCTCTCAGAATAACACTCCCGTCTTCCGCCCGTCTCCGAGTGATGACGCGTCCCCGGCGTCACGCGACAGCCTCTCTACATAGCACGCGCGCTGTGCACCTCTGTGCCGTCTGTCCAAACGCGTCTCTATTCAATTCCCATTCAATTTAAAAATCTCAGACTTCAAGTGCGTATGCCGTGTGTCTGAGTTTTGGGTTAAACATTTAAACTTTTTGACATCGATACGCTAAGAAGAAGATTTAAAAAAGTATCGCACCAGCTAGTGTACGTATGTGCGACCGCGAGTCGTCACCGGACGGTCCGCGGTGGGACTTGTTCACTGCTTTAAAAATAACTGCCTCATGATAACTCGCAATACGATTATAGCCAAATACGCCAGGCCGCGCGCCGGCGCAGATAAAACAGGAACCTTGCGGGAAGCTTACATGGCGCACTATTAATTGTGGGCGCGCAGCTGACGCGCACCGCGGCCTGCGGCTAATGAGCGCCACGTCACGTCATTACGCGCGCCCAACATGGCGGCGGAGCACTGTGACCAACTTCTATATGACTTGTAATGACGTCCATTTACAGATTAACGTGCATTTGCTTGGCAGGGGTCGCAAGTGTCGTGACGTTACGTCCGGGCACTATGACACTATCAATAGCTTCATGTCACCGAATTAGTCGCTTTTGTAAGTAAACACCGTCAGCCGGCGGCGGCGTGGCCCGCGAGCGTGCTCGCCTGCGAGTGCGGCGTCCGACGACCTTGTCTCCGAGATGCAGCGTGCCAGGGTCAGGGGTGACACTATGACAGCCACATGACATGTATGCGCCACTGCCACATACAAGATTAGGCAGGTACATGTTCTGAGATGAGATCAGAGTGGGTAGACATCTACGAGTAGGTATCTGCATCTGATATTGTACGGATACGAACTAGAATCTATTCAACACAGTAATTTGAATAGGTAGTAACTATGTAGTTTAAAGAACAGACACAAGATGCAATGAGAATGGGAGAGACCAGCATGAATTCATGAGGTACATACAAAAATATAAGTTATAGAGTGACGCTCATAACCCCAAAGAACATAATGTTTACTTGCAAATTACATAGGGTCATTTCGCCTGTTCGCGGCCATTTAGTGCAGTTGTCAAGTTTGAAGGAGAAGATAAAAATGTTCCAGCACTAGTTTCAATGAAAAAGTTATGTAATGTGTTCATTATATAGTCTACTATAGGGTTCGCTTTCAGTTTTGTTCGAAACTACTTATGTTTTTTTTATAAATAGACAAACTTCAAAAATACGCGTTTTACCCAGTTTGCGTCCAAAAAATCTAAATTGCGTCCACCCATAGACCATTTTGCGTCCACCACCTAAGAAAAGGAATGTAGGGGTGATATTTTTAAGATAATGTAAAGAAAAATTATATTTTCAACAGATTCTTTATTCAAGAATATAGTTATTTGGGAACTCAACTCTCGGATTCCATATTCCTTAGATCCCTCTCCTCAACCGAGACCTACAAGTATTTGGGTATGTCGGAAGTATTTGGCATCAATGCTGCTGACATGAAACAATCATAGAAGGAGCGCTTCTTTGGTCGCCTGAATAAAGTGTTAAACAGTCTTTTATCAGGCGGAAACAAAGTGCGCGCCTTTAATGGTTGGGTCATGCCGGTTTTGATGTATTCTTTCGGCATACTCAAATGGACTCAGACGGAACTTGACGCCCTTGACGCCCAATAGTGTGCGGACCCTCCTAGGGTCCGCACACTATTGACAGCAAACCGGATGCATCACCCAAGATCATCGGTGATGAGACTGTATATCCCGCGGAAGTGCGGAGGTCGTGGCTTCTTAAATGCTAAGACCTTGCACAACCGTTAGGTATGCAGTCTCAGGGAATACTTTCTCGAAACCGACGTGGGGATGTACCGAGATGTGGTCTTAGTGGACAAGGGCCTCACCCCGCTCTCCTTGGGTAACGAGAACTGGCGCAAACCTGTGATATTGAATACTAATGACCGTAGGGAGGTATGGCAGAGCAAGGAGCTACACGGACGCTTTTTCCGGGCCCTACATGGACCTGATGTAGACCTCTTGGCGGTTGGTGCCTAAGGTGTTGGTCGAGGAGGAGCAGAAGGAGGCTCTCATTGCGCGGCACGGCACGCATTGTGAGACGGTTCCTTTCCCTGGAGCCCTGACCACCCTGCCTGGACCTTGTTCCTGATGCCGATGGGGCATCTATTTTTTATATCTTAAATGTTTTGTTTACTTTTGTTTTTTAAAATATTTAAAAATGTATTAAATAAGAGAAATAATGCATAAAATCAATACATATTAATTATTTTTACAAATAAGTTAAAAAAATATATTTACGCTATTATTTGTATTTAATGAAAAAATGGACGCAATTTGGTACAATAGTATTTCCCTGTAGGTATAGTTTGCGTCCACAACTCCACATGTGATGAACGATATTTGTATCTTTTTCTACAATCATAATAATGTGGACGCAAATTGCTCATTACGATTGCATGATATTAGTACATAAATAAAAAATAAAAACAACTTCCCTTTCATAATTTAATCACATAAAAATAAACACTAACTAAATCATAAATAGACGAGTTCGCGTCCATTGTGGTCGCAAAGTGGAAGTTTTATAAACTCGGTGTAGTAATTCGCGTCCACCTTATTTTAACTGTTAACTTTAAAAAAAACAAGTAAATACATAATTAATATTACTCCTTTTTTCATGCTTTATGTCTAGAAACAGCTGTGTATTCTAAAATACGCATAAAACAATAAAATAATTACCATCGAACGCGCCCCTGCACACTATTTTTTTGCCGACATTCCGCTCGTCCGCGCTTCTTTGTTGAAGAACGGAGACTAACTATTTTTTTTACACATGATTGATTGGGCACACAGAACTTTTGTCTATGTGTATGCGCCTCTTATACGATGAGGTATTGGCGGTAACGAGTTTTCGGTGATTTAGTGTGTTAATATACCTATTTTCGAGAATTGTTATAGGGAGGTCCGAAAAATGGACGCGAATAGGGTGATGGACGCGAACAGGCGAAATGACCCTTTTCGCCAGGCGGCGGCGCGCGGCGGCGGTTACCGATGAGAATCTCGCGACGCGACGGGTACAGAGATGCCCATGGTTTTCAAACAACAATGGACGCAAAACGCTTGTGTAGCGATACGTACGAGTACGCCCAACATACGATTACTTATTACTTAACGTTACTCCACCCGCCACCGCGACTATCTGATCCGTCAGATTTGGTTTCAAGCCAACTGCTTATATTGTTACGTTCTCCACTATCATTTGTCAGTCAAGTGTCTGGAGTCGCCCGCCCGCGCGCCCCCCTGCTCACCGCACACCGCGCCCCGCACCTCATGTGTAGCCAGCCTATTTATGTGGGGACACGAAATTTCCTCCAGGCCGCTTTGACGGCAATTACGACGAGTCGCTGTGACAACTTTGCGAAACGTTTGAAGTTCTTTTATTATGTTTGGAGGACGTGAGCGTGGGGACCGCCGCTTGTGAGGATGTCGGCGCTGTGGCATGTCGCTCCATTCACTCACTCGATCGATACGACTAGCAGAGTGCTCTGAGAAAGTGGAACTGGAACTACCTACTGGGAAAAGTCGGATTGTGTTTGTGGAGCGAGTAGATGCGGCGGGTAGTTTTTGCCGTGAAATGGCGTAGGCTAGGCGGTAAGTTGATTGGCAATTCAAGCGAACAGTAACGGTGCTCAGGGCGAGGTCGGACGAACTGTCGATAAATTAGCAGCGCCTGCGACCGAGGCGCGGCGTGCGCGACCCGGTCGCACCGCGCCGCGCCGCTTCGCGTCTCTCTGCATCGGACCTTAACAAATGGGACGCTTGTATGATTTATTACGACTTTGTATGAGATTTTGCTTTTAAAGCAGTGGACTATGTATAATTGATGATTGGCTCGCATCTGTTGGGCGACGTACAGGCCGAGGCCAGGCAGGATGTCTTAGTAACTGTCAGGCGGAGCACACCATCCATCCTCGACGTAATAAGGAATCTAATATAATAGAGGATACATAACTTTATCTCGACTAGTGGGAAGTCGGTGTGGCAACATGAATGAATGAATGCTTGGCAGATTGTCCGTATTCCTTCTGTTTCTAAGCTATTTATTGTCAGTGTTCCGTTGACGAGCAGTACGTTACAGAGAGCGGCTCACGTCAGCTGCTCATACAATACACGTAGAGCCTACCCGGATACCGCACTGTGCACACGTATGTCGGCGGCGGCCGCACCTCGTTCGAGCAAAGTCAAAGTCAAAGTCAAAGCATTTATTTCAATTAGACCATTACAGGCACTTTTGAAAGTCAAAAATAAAAAAGCTAAGCTACAGTCACAGACACAAGGCATAATAACTTGCGAAAGTACTGTAGTTGCACATTCCAAATCGTAGATCTCTATGGAGAAGAATGGGCAAGAAACTCCATGGACACTCTTTTAAATCAAAATATTGTTACAAAATCTTGGTTACATCATTCATGTTGAGATTATACATATATGTGAGAACGATGTACAAAGACGTGCACATTAAGAGCGTCCAGAGTAAAAGATTAAGCCAAAAATTTAAAAATAAAGTAATTAAAATAAATCGTGGCAGGTAAGAGATGACCAGTCCCAACTGACAGCGCCCGTTCACGAACATGACGCATGGATCAGCGCCATTCAACTCAACCATATTGAAGGGAACTAAATGACCCGACACACCCGCCACCATCAGCGAGACATTTGAGTGAGCATGACATTCTCTCAGCCACCAGGACACATTCCAGTCAATGAAAGATAACAAAATATAAATGGAAGCTTTACAGTACATAGTACTCACACATGTGCTATGCAATTATATAATACTAAGAGATGGAATCTATACAATGCAAAGATATTTTACAATCTTCTGCAGCTTCCACAATAACTTCACACTTCATAATCAATTAGTTTGCACTCACAATGTTGATATAAAATATACAATTCACACCCTAAGTTTCCAAAAGAGAAACGAGAAAGAGAAAAAAAAAAGAAAAGTATAATTAAAGAATTAAAGGGGGAGCATCTCTTCCAAACAATAAAATCTTAGTTCGTGAGCCCAAGTGGCTGTGGAGCAGGACCAGCATTGAGCCATGCATTTTTATCTACGAGATAGTCTTCCAACTTATAATATGCTCGTTTACATAGTGTGCGTTTTATGCATGTTTTAAATTTCTTCTCATTAAGTTGTAGAATGTCAAGTGGTATTTTATTGTAAAATTTTACACAGTACCCCATAAAAGAAGTGCGTACTTTTGACAATCTGAAACGTGGCTGATCTAATTTGTCCTTATTTCTAGTATTGAAATTATGCCTGTCGCTTATTTTACTAAAAAGATGTCTATTTTTCCGAACATACATAATGTTTTCATAAATATATTGACAAGGTACCGTCATGATGTTAATTTTTTTAAACAATTCTCTTAGAGACTCGCGTCTGCGTAGGTTATAGATGGCTCTTACAGCCCTTTTCTGCAGAATAAATATTGAGTCAATATCTGCAGCCCGTCCCCACAGCAGAATACCGTAAGACATGATGCTATGGAAGTAACTAAAATAGACCAGTCTCGCGGTATCCACGTCTGTTAATTGCCGTATTTTAAGGACAGCGTAAGCGGCTGAACTTAGCCGCCCTGCAAGTGCTGTTAAGTGAGGACTCCATTGCAGTTTCGAGTCAAGCGTAATCCCCAAGAAAACCGTCTTATCGACGAATTCTAGTATTTCCTTGTTCAATACAACGTTACATTCGTTACTTTTTACATTCGGTAACGCGAATCTTATACATTTAGTTTTCTTCTCATTTAACACCAAATTATTTACAGTAAACCAGTTATGAATCTTAAGCATAGCGTTATTTACGTCGTCAATCTCTTGTGCACGTCTGTCTACCTTAAAAATCAGTGATGTGTCGTCAGCAAATAACACCATTTGAGGTTGACTTTTCAGCAACTGAGGTAAATCATTTATGTATACTAGAAAAAGGAAAGGACCCAAAATTGAGCCTTGCGGTACCCCCATTTTTACTTTTAATCCTAATGAATTTACGCCATTTATTTGTACATGCTGCATTCGATCATTTAAATACGATTTTACTAAACTAAGTGCTTGTTTTCCCAGTCCGTAATGCTCAAGTTTTAGCAACAGTGTGTCGTGATTCACGCAATCAAATGCCTTGGATAGATCGCAAAAGATGCCTATTGCATCTTTTGCCTCTTCCCATGCATTAAAGATGTGCTTTAGTAAGGTGACACCGGCGTCAGTAGTGCAACGACCTTTGGTGAAACCATATTGTTGATCATGTAGGATGTCATTCCGATTAAAATGATAGAGCATTTGATTTAACATTACTTTTTCAAATATCTTGCTGAAAACCGGCAAAATAGATACAGGTCTATAATTATTTGTGTCTTTGCCGTCTCCAGATTTAAAAAGTGGTATAAGTTTACTATACTTCATTAAATCCGGAAATACCCCTTGGTCTACACATAAATTAAATATTAAGGCTAAATAGGGAGCTACTGTCTCAACAATTGATTGACAGACTTTAGTAGACATACCCCAAAGGTCTTCAGTACTTTTTATTTTAAGTTGCTTAAAAGCCTTCATAACGACCACAGGGTTTATATGTTTAAATTTAAATTCAACATTACAGGCTGAAACATTCTCTCTTAATAAATTAATGGCAAGGGATGGCGAAGAATTTAGCGTTTCTGTGGTTTTAATTGGAATACTGGTAAAGAACGTTGCGAATTCCTGAGCAACATCGACATTTGCGCTAATGAGCCCTCGGGAAGAGTCCAGTGTGTAATCAGTGTTGTGTCTTTTGTTTCTATTTGTTTCATTATTTATAATTTTCCAAACAGTCTTAATCTTGTTTTCTGCAGATTTCAGCTTGTTGCTAATGAATAAGGCTTTAGCTGTCTTGCAGGTATTTTTGAAAATTTTAGAATAAGTAGCAACATACTTATTAAAAGTTTCCGTATTAATATAAGGCTTAAGGCCATACAACTCAAAAAGTCTTTCCCGACTTTTCCTGATGCCTTTAGTTGCCCAGTCACTGAATAAAAACTTCGGGCAGATAGTTTTAGTTTTCTTCTTAAAAGTATTATTGAACTCTGTTTGCACTAATGAAAAGAATTCTTCATATATAGTATTAACATTCATAATATTTAGGCCCTGCACAGCTAACTTGTCAATTAAAGTGCTATTAAATTTGATCAAGGCACTAGAGGTTATTGGTCTAGTTTGTATCTGTACTTTTTGCAGTGGTGTGTTAAATTCAAAAGACACAGTTTGACCACAGTGATCAGAGGGGAGGTAATTTACAATAGCTTTCTCCAAATAGTCGCAGCCACAGAAAACGTTATCAATACAAGTAGAAGTAGTTGTAGTTATTCTGGTTGGTTCTAAAAACACATTCGACAGATTGAAAGATTTAAAAAGGCTTAATAGTCTACTGCTGTTAGAGTTATTTTCTAAAATATTAATATTAAAGTCACCGCAGATAATTACTGATTTATTACCACTTGAAAGTTTACCCAAAACATCTTCCATAACTGACTCAAAAATAGAGTAGTTTTGATAATTAGGGGGTCTGTATACGCACACTATGACATGCTTATCCAGCTCAACACATGACAATTCAATGCTATGCTCAACTGAGAGTTCAACTATGTCGTTACGTGGTTTTGATTTAAAACAATTTTTAATTAAAATTAATGAACCTCCACGCAGCATTGATTTTCGGTTAAAGCAACTGCCCACGCTATAATTCTCATAATTAATTTGCATTTCATAATCTTTCATCCAATGTTCAGTAATACAAATAATATCAAATTTGGTTTTTTCTAAAAATAATTCTATTTCTAATTGTTTGGAAGAAAAACCTTGAATATTCTGATGAAGCAATTTCAAGGAATTCTGCTCAACCCCTCTTTTAGAATTAATTGATTGAGAGCTAGAAGATACCTTAAAGTTGCTCAGTTTAACTAAGTTGTCATTCGTACCTTCTCGCGCTAAGTAAACAGCACTCTCCGTGGCGCGGCAATCAGTGTTCCCGCAGTTAACGCGTCAATGTTAATCACGTAGATATGGCGACGTGCGCAAGAGCCGCGACCTAGAGGAGACCTCTTTTCCATAAGCAGTTAATGAACATATAAACAAATTGATCAGAAAACCTATACCTACATGTGAATGATAAGTGTTTCGATTCATACCAATTTTATTACCAATATTTTCGTCTTAATCGTCAGTATTCTGAAATTAATATTGAATGAATAATGTTTTTTAGGGTTCCGTACCTCAAAAGGAAAAAACGGAACCCTTATTAGGGTTCCGTACCTTAAAAGGAAAAACGGAACCCTTATAGGATCACTTTGTTGTCCGTCCGGGAACGCGTAGAGGTATCGAGTTGAAATTAAACCATAATAATCAAGTCTACAGTCCCTGGAAGCTGTGAAAAATCAAACTTCTAAGTTAACGTAAAAAAAGATACGGCCGTTTATGCCGCAAAAAACGTATGTTTCGACACTGTCAAGGGATTAAAAATTTAAAGGATACTTCCCGTTGTCGTAGAATCATGAAATTTATGGCAAGAAGCAGTCTTACAGCACATGTAAAGGAAAAAATTTGAAAGCCGTAAATATGTAGTTTAATGAGAAAATACCCTCAAGTTTGTACGGACCCTCGGTGCGCGAGTCCGTCTCGCACTTGGCCAGTTTTTATTTTTATTTTGATTAGCCCCTACTGTCCCACTCCTGGCCGAGGCCTCCCGCCATTCCGTCTACATCTCTCGATGGTGCGCTTCTTCTCGCACTTTCAAGAGGAAGGCATTCAACTATGTTATAACCTATAAGTACCTATTATTGTTTGAATAATGATAACCAAACAATATTTATAATTGTTCGAAAAATTTGTGAGTGTGGTGTGGACGCCCCGCGCCCGCAAATACTCACATGTAAGTAATACCTACACAAACGACCACATTAATTAGTAAGTTCATAAAATGCGGTCTCAATAATTCGCTGCACAGTTGCGCCAATCACCCGTATATGAGCGTGACGTGCCCGCTTCGCGGTCTCAGCCACCCCGGCTGCTCTGCCCTCCACGGACACTTGAACAAGCACTCACTGGCTAGCTCAAACATAATTGTTACTGCATTCCAAGCGAGTTGACGCAAGGAATTCGTATTAAATATCAATATTCTACAAATGAATGTGTTCCAACAGCGTTGCGCCAATTAAAGCGATAGTAAAGAACCTAAACGTTTTTGTTTCAGTATGCAAAGGACGGCAAAAAGTATCGCACACTTAACTACTTACAACCTTTTAGAAACGAGTTTGTTTTTTTCTCCTCGCAACCATTTAGGTATGTTGATTCGAGATTTCGTTAACTCACGCGCAAAACCTCTCCGTAGGTTTTGCGCGCGTTTGCCTAGTTAGCTAGTTCGTGCAATAAACCGAGAAGAATGTATCGTATTCGTATACATTATAGTAATAAGTTCAGCACGGAGCGCGTAAAGGGCTCCACACATATGCCGATTCCAAGCACTCAAATTGGTTTGAATTATCCATTGATGCAATTAAAATAAATGGTTGTTCATGGATTTAAGTTCCATTCCTTAATTTTTAGATGTTATCAAGAGGCTCGTATGTTAGGACTATATCTGGACTGGACACTCCACATGACCGCACCTGCCAATCGCAATCAATTAAGAAAACTTGATGATCTTTGGCTTATGCTTGTTCGTGTGTCTGCGACCACTCTCAATAGATAATTAATCGTAACGGTGACATTGACTTAACTCGGTCGGATGAAGCTTTAATGAATCTTTGAATAGGTTTTACACGCAAATACTTCGCAATGATGTATCCCAATAATGTGTTCTTATCAGCCTATTTGTGTTTTTTCCTTTGTGACACTCTACACCTAGACACCAAACGCGTAATCCGATTTTGATGATTCTTACGTCAATCGATTTGTCGATGAGTGTCACTAAAGACATGACAGTAACCAAAATTTAACATGGCGACAACCAGACCCAATATTGTGAAAAAAAAATATTCGTCGAAGTATTTTAAGTAGGGTAGGTAGGTATTTGAAAATCATCTTTAGGTTAACATTTAATTTTTCATTCCAAATTCCCATTTAAGATTTATTACGATTTAAAGTTGATTATTCGAAATGAAAAGTCATATAAAAGTGAAAAAATCAAGAGTTAAATCGTCTGTGAAATCTTTCACATTATTAAACGTATAAAATTAAATTGTAATATAAAGTTTTATATATTACATACTTTATTCGTATAGAGTATAATGTCGCTACTCGCTACTCGCCAGTCATTTCACATAACCGCTGTGAATTGTTGTAATCAGAGCATATCAAATGAAATTCAATGGTACATTATGTCGCGGCACGCACAAGACGGGACGCCAACGGCCAACTCACGCGGCGCTGGGACATGTGCATGTCTCCGCAGAAGGACAACTCCATGCAAATGGCAAACAATGCGCGACGCGACATCAAATAAAGGTGTTGGGCGATTGATTCGGTCGGAGGCTCTATTATTGTCAACATTTTCAGAATTGTTTTCGGGGTTATTTTGAATAGATTGAATAATCTGAACTTCCAAAAACCGGCCAAGTGCATGTCGAGCCACGCACAATGTAGGGTTCCGTAGTCTTACAACGTGAATTTAATCCACTTCCTACGGTCCGATTTGCCTCCGAACGATGATTTTTATTGTAATAATAAAAAAAAACAAACTTACATTTGCAGTTGAAAACCTGTGCTCCCATACATTATGTTTAGGAAAATATGTTATTTAAGTACCATTTTAAAAGTAGGTCGACTATTACTCGTAAACTTGTAAAGCTTCTAACTTCGTTATAAATACTACCGCCGTGAATTTTTTCACACACCTAAACACTACTGTTTAGCTGGTAGAGGGGTGAGGGGGGGGGAGACACTTGAGTCTAAAAAAATTATCACTTTAAAGCTTTATAGTTCACAAACGAATCCCTTAAGCGAAAAAATATTTGAACAAACTCGCAATATTTTTTAAAGACCTATCCAACGACATCCCACAATATGGGTTACGTCGGGTGTACAGGAGATAATCTAAAAAATACTTTTCGAGAGTTTTTATTAAACCACTTTATCGGCGTAACTAATCGGTATATTCATGCCAAATTACAGCTTTCTAGTACTAAAAATCTTTGAGCTAAGCTGCGGACGGACAGACGGACGGACATGGTGAAACTACAAGGGTCTTGACTACGGAACCCTAAAAATCTCTCTTCCCACTATTTCATAATAGTCCTTGTGTGAGAGCATTTCGACGCGACACTTCTGCGCGCGCCTGCGCGAGGGCTCGCTGTAAATGTAATACAGCAGTGTTACATGCGCTTGCGTCGGCCATCGCGTCGCCATGAATCAGCGTCGTGCTATGTGCGTTGTGTGTGCGGCCCGCTGCCCCGGTCGCTCGCGGCCTGCTTTGAACTCAGGATTGAACAGCGCTGGCCGTGACCATTAGGTATGTGTATTAGCCGTTCATCATTATGATGAGCATTTTTCTCGTAGATGTGGCAGACCAATGAAACGTATAAGAAATTTTATCCAAGGTCCAGGGTCCGGGGTCCAGGTTTTTGAGCGATGTTTTCCTTCACGTCTGAGCATAAATGACAGCACAAGTTATTATCGAGTGATTTCCTTCCCGCCCCCGCGCCTGCTCCGCTCGCCAGTGCCCATATAACGGGGTTACAATTTTAACATTAATGAATGTCAACGTCAACTAGATAATAATTTACTGAGCACAGTTTCTATGGCATATATTATTTTAGTTATAGCTTTATGTACTAAATATGTATATTTCATCAGCAATTTATGAACAGATTCGAAAGAGATAGCTGTTACTGCGACTGTCACTGGGCACTGGTTAGTAATAAGTGCGGCATTATCTGAGCTGTTGAGCAGAACGTTCTGTACCGCGGAGCGTGACGGATACATTTGCGATAGATACTCAATACCGTAATACGGATGTATGCACGTAGGTACTGCATCACTCATTATGGACGATACTGGATTCACGCTTGCATTATCATTATCGTCCGTAAACAGGGCTGAACGTTGGCCTACTGCATCGTAACGTCGCCACAGTGACGTCGTACGAGTCACTGTAGGTACAGGTACAGCTATCACCAGACTTGGCTCAGGATTGGTAATTGCAACGTATCGTCAACCGACCTGAGAGACTCCTGCCCAAAAATCGACGCTTAAATATCTCTGATAGAATTAACTATTGATATACACTCGAGAGCAATGAATCCGGGTCACTTAAAGAATCCTAAAAATCTCGGAAACTAAAAATGCTAGGTTAATGCAATAAATTGTATTTAATAGACAATGTAATACTCCTTAAATGAAGGTATTAAAACTTCTTAGTTATTGTAAAGTTATATCATAAAAAAATCAAATTTGAAAAAGGGCCACTTTCGAAGATGGAACTACGAAATTACAGCATTCGGTTTTGCTTTTGTTTGTAATCTGTCATTTATGTGGGTACATAAACCATGTTGATAGTGCTCTATATTCATTATTCAAGCTGAAATTATGTCGCTTACGCCTGAAGAATGCACCAGAATACTTACAATGCTGGAAACCGGCCGGAGTCAGCGCGATACAGCCAGGACTGTCGGTGTGTCGCTGTCAACAGTACAAAGAGTTCTCCGACGTTACGAAGAAACTGGTTCTAACCTACGCAGACCAGGAACGGGCAGAACCAGGTGTACCACAGCACGAGAAGACCGATACTTGGTGAACACCATGCTTCGAAATCGCTTTCTTACAGGAACTGAACTCACAAATCAGTTTCGACGCCTCGGAGGAAGTAACCCAAGTGCATGGACAGTCAGACGTCGGCTTGCTGAATCTAACTTAAAACCCCTTAGACCTGCAAACGGCCCTAAACTGGAGCGTGGGCATCGTATTTCAAGACTAAGATATGCCCAGAGCCACGTAAATTGGAGTATTGAAGATTGGTCAAAAGTTATGTTCTCCGACGAATCAAAATTTATGCTCTACAAGCACGATGGAAGACACAGAGTGTATCGAAGACCAGGGGAAAGATTCAAGCAAGCATGCATCGAAGAAAAAGTAGCTTACGGTGGTGGGTCTGTACTTGTGTGGGCCGGAATTTCTTCTGAAAGTCGCACAGAGCTGGTGATCATAGAAAACGGCTCTTTAACTAGCGTAAGATATGTGGAAGAAATCCTCAATGATCACGTTGGTCCATTTATGGTCAATTTAGGTGAGGATGCTATATTTATGCATGACAATGCCCGACCTCATACAGGTAGGATTGTGAATGACTACCTTCAAGAGATGAACATTACTCGTATGGAGTGGCCAGCGCGCAGCCCGGATATCAACCCGATCGAGCATGCTTGGGACGAGCTAGGCAGATGCGTAAAACAACGAAACCCTCCCCCAATCACGCTTCGTGAGCTCAAAATTGCTCTCACAGAGGAATGGGAGAATATTCCCCAAAATCGTATAAGGAACTTGGTGTACAGCATGCCAAACCGCGTAAACGCAGTAATGGAAGCACGAGGGAGGCAATACGAAGTATTAAAATTCAAGAAAATCGTAATAAAGTTCAAAAATTTCATGTTTCCTATTTTTGTTTTAAGGAGAGATCAGCAGTTTTTTTCTTTATGTAATTTTGTGTTAATAAAATGTATGGCGACTCATATTTTTTTTACTTTCATTTAAGGAGTATTACATTGTCTATTAAATACAATTTATTGCATTAACCTATCATTTTTAGTTTCCAAGATTTTTAACATTCTTTAAGTGACCCGGATTCATTGCTCTCGAGTGTATTTCCCTGAAACAGAAATCAATGTTGCTGAAACCCGTGAGAGGCCGTCCATGTGTGCCTTGAAACGTTTTACCATGTAAGGATGTACTGCTTAAGCCGTCATTCTTTCTATAGAAATAGCAGCATTTTTGTGCTACGGTGAGTAATTCACGTAACATTTCGTTCGAGGCTTGAGCTTCCCGTGGGAAATCACGGCGGGGCTTGTTTGTGCTGTCATTAGGGACGCGTTTGCTGACAGTCGGGCGACTGGCTGCCGGCGCACTGGACAGTGCGGGAGCGGTCTGCCAGGACCAGGACACACAGGAATGCGACGGTGTGTAGGAGTGGATCGTCGCGTCGGCGAAGTTTTATTTATTTTTTAGTTTGTTTATTGGGGAAAACGACACATTACATTAATTAATATAAAAAAACCGGCCATTTGCGGGTCGGACCACGCACAATGTAGGGTTCCGTAGTTGCCCATCAAAATATGCGGACCCGAACGATGATTTTTATTGTAATAATAAAAACAAACTTACATTTGCAGTTGCAAAACCTGCGCTCCCATACATTATGTTTAGGAAAATATATAATCTATGTTGGACAAACTCGCAACATTTTTTAAAGAGACTATCCAAGGACATCCCACTCTGCGCGAGAAAAAAAAATCTCCACTTTCCGTGTAGGTACTGGAGATACCCTAAAAAAAAATTAAGAGGTGTCAAGGGACACCCGAATGGAACGAAGTTCATTTCGATTAATTAGTGAAAAAAAAAAGCCTTGGCAGTCTTTGCTTAACCTTGATCACCCATCCACAGACAGACCTCGGCAACCACTGCTTTACCTTGATCACCCATCCACAGACCAACCTTGGCAACCGTTGCTTAATCTTGATCACCCATCCACAGACAGACCTCGGCAACCGTTGCTTAACTTGGATCACCCATCCACAGACAGACCTTGGCAGTCGTTGCTTAACCTTGATCACCCATCCACAGACCAACCTTGGCAACCGTTGCTTAACTTGAATCACCCATCCACAGACAGACCTTCCTGCCAAATTACAGCTTTCTAGTACTAAGAGTCTTTGAGCTAAGCTGCGTACAGACAGACAGACAGACGGACATGGCGAAACTATAAGGGTTCCTTGTTTGTTGACTACGGAAGCCTAAAAATTTGCTTTGAAATGCCAGACCACTAGACCGCCATTGATTCGGTTCAGGTGTCACACTGCCACGTATAAATCAGTAACTGCTGACTGCTGCTGTTTATCCGGGAATATTAAACTATAGTGTAGATTGTAGAACGTAAAATCACTTGTAAAAGGTCACCTGTGCCGTTATCCATACGCGATGGTCCTCAAGCCATTACGTACTATGTGTATATACTACTACGTATGTACATAGTGCAGCACTCTCAAATTTTACTCACCTTATTTATGCCAAACATGGACCAAATAGTACTTGCGCATTCACAGTAACTGTGCTGAACCCGTTACGAATCATAAGTGTGATATTATGTATATAATGGTACCTACATTCATTTGCATCTTGCGACTATTTCGTCGCTCTGTACAGTTAACTGCAAGCCGGGCCCCCAATTCCTGAAATGATATGGAAACTACGTGAGGTTGTCAGTGGAGCGTGGCGCTTGATGTAAAGGGTTCGGTGATGTTATACTGCCTGTACCGCCGCCGCGCCGTGACGCGAAATGTCCGGATAACAGCAGTCGAAGATAAGGCCGGATCACCGTCAGCCGGTCGCCGACGCGGTCGCCGTCGGCAGGCGCACTCAGCTGCAGCTACACGTATGTAGGTAGGTATAGGTACGAGCGTCCAGCGCGGCATCACACAGACAGACAGTAATCCGGTTAGGAGGGATTCTGAAAGCGCTTAAAGTAAGTACAACCTGTCACTCAGACGATATAATACCAAATTCGGAGCTTTAGCCTTTAAGCAGGATTTTGGTCTGTCATTAAAAATATTTCCAACATCGTGCGTTGAATAAAACAAAATCCATTTCTCAGTATTCGGCTCAGCGACCTCCCACCTCCCAACTCCCAAGGATAGATTAAATTCCGTTTTAAAAACAATTACGGGTCAATCTCCAAAACGGGCGTATTCGTTTGATCGCTCTGGTGCTTTTCAGATATTGATATTTAATGGTAATTATGTATCTCATTAAAAATAATGATATTCAAATAGTACATTTTTACTATTGGCCTGCAATTTACACAAACAGTTATGGAAATATTTAAGTTCAAAAAATTTCGCGACCAGAGCAATCATAATTGGTGCCAGAGCGATCATAAATGGTGAAATCAGTGAAACAAAAAAATTTATATTGATAAAATATTATTTATTTAGCCGTTTTCAGTGATATTCAGTGTACGTGTAACAAAATTATATGTAAGAGAAATGTATTATTTTAGGAAAAGGTCAAGGCATATTATCAGTCATACATATAAAAAATACGGAATATCTATAGTATAAAAATCATAGAGAATCTATAATATAAAAATGAATCGCAAAATGTGTTGGTAAGCGCATAACTCAACAACGCCTGGACCAATTTGGCCAATTCTTTTTTTTAAATGTTCGTTGAAGTTCAAGGATGGTTTTTACGGCGAGAAAAATTTAAAAAATTGCCTGGATAAGTCTAAAAACAACACTAGGATACTTTTTTTTTGGTAGGATTAGGCTAGGAGTGGTATAGGAGTAGGGTAGGAGTAGTGTAGGAGTAGGGTAGGAGTAGGGTAGGAGTAGGGTAGGAGTAGGGTAGGAGTAGGGTAGGAGTAGGTTAGGAGTAGGGTAGGAGTAGTGCAGGAGCAGGTAAGGAGTAGGATAGGAGTAGTGTAGGAGTAGGTAAGGAGTAGGATAGGAGTAGTGTAGGAGTAGGTAAGGAGTAGTGTAGGAGTAGGGTAGGAGTAGTGTAGGAGTAGGGTAGGAGTAGGGTAGGAGTAGGGTAGGAGTAGGTTAGGAGTAGGGTAGGAGTGGTGCAGGAGCAGGTAAGGAGTAGGATAGGAGTAGTGTAGGAGTAGGTAAGGAGCAGGATAGGAGTAGTGTAGGAGTAGGTAAGGAGTAGTGTAGGAGTAGGGTAGGAGTAGTGAGGAGTAGGGTAGGGATCCCCTATTAGCTCTATATTTCATCTTTCTTAATAAGGCTTTCCATGGAGAGGTTTTTTTTGTAACTGACGATATTTTATGTTTAGGGAATATATCTAGACTTTTTTGAGACGTATGTGATATGTTGCTAATTGAGCTTTGTGGACTACCGGGACAGATGCTGGAGGAAGCACCGCCAATGCATGTTAGTTCGTTCGTTCGTTCAGTATCTTGCGATAGCCGCTGAGATCTTGTTATTCTTCTTAGTCTACTAACCAGTGACGCGGGTGAATCAAAATAAGACAAATTTTCGTATTCTTTGAAGGTCTCTGGAAGACAGGAACTTGTCTGAGAATGAACTTTTACACGATTAATAATGTTAAACTCATTTTCAACATCTTGTGTTACAGTTTGCAGTATCTCTCTGTGTTTTTTTACATTGTTGGTGCTTAAGGTTGGAGATGATTGAGGAACATTTGAAAGAGGATCACGGTTCTCAGACATATAGATAGGTTCTTAATGTATTGGGAGCTCATCAGTTGCTGGTAACTTATTCACTTCTTTCTTTAAATAATATCGTCGAGAACTCTGCCTACTTTTCTTCCTACGAACCTTTTGCTGGCTTGGAGTCAAATCACTCATTGCTGTGCCCCGAGCTTTTTTCCTTTACAAGCCATTGTGCGTATAGATCTGGATCATTTTTTATCTTGGCCATTCTACGACGCTCAGCCAATTTCTTCCTAAGACGTTTTTCTTCAATAGATAATTATTTCGAGGCATGATTTCAATCTGCAACAATAGTTGCCATTAAATTTTAGAGAAGAAAGGGTTACAGTTGTGGTTAGCTAAATGCCAATATAATAATATCATCAAGGTAAAATACGTCAAAATCTGTTTATGGGTTTAGGTTACCCAAAGAAACCCAGGAAAGGTTATAAATTAAAGGTTATATGCATAGTTCATCCTTTGTCATTGTTACAGTCCGGTACTACTACTTAAAATAGGTTTATAACGTACAATAATTGCAAAATATCATCGCTCTGGACTTTTTGGACAGAGCAATCACAGCCATAGCGATCAGAAAAAGTCACAAAATCATAAATATAGCCGAATTTAAAAGCAGCAGAAAGTTGTGATTACGTCTCATAAAAAACATCATGACGATCACTTAATTCACGTAAAAAACACATTCACAAGCTTACTATTTAATTTAAATAACGTGCCATAGCAATCATAAAATTCGAGAACCAAATCCAGAGCAATCATAAACTTACCTTCGTAATGTTGGAGCGCGGGAACGTGGCACACATGTATCCTCCTCGGCGGTTAGACCACTACGGGCGTTGCCCCGCGGGAGGGGAATAGAGTGTCTATAACGCGTAACTAGGGATGAGCGCGATGTTTTACCTCAGCGCAGAGCGATGAGATAAAATGCCCGGTCACGATTTTAAATTCAAATTGTGGCAAAAGTATTGTTAATATAACTAAAAATATTTTATTACCATGAAGATTAACTATTTGTTATGTAATCTAAATAAGTTGTTTCATATGAACCTTCTCAATAGAAAGTTAAAGAATATTTTATTCATTCAATCGGGAGTTGGGTCAACCCAGAGCGATCAGGATTTTAGGGTTTAAGATTTTTTTTTCAATATTTAAAATAAACTTATTCATAATATTAGCCTTGTATCATGTAGATTAGACACCGAACTGTATATAAAAAAATATTTTGAAGACGTTTTTCGATTTTAACATGGGTTTATCCAGCCCGACACGAAAAAAAAGGCCTCTGGAGATCGACCCAAACCTAGTTGTCTGTATAAAAGTACTTTTGAAAGTAAAGTAACTTAGTAAAGGTCTGTTGATCTAAACACGTATCGACTATCGAAATACATGGTCATGGTCACATGATCTTGTTTATTTTTCAGTCTTCGGATAGTTTTCCTCGGATGCGCGTATTACATTTACTAGGCGTGCAGTCGCAGGTGGAGGTTCGCCCCAGCTCGATAGGTAACTACCTACTATCCGCCAACGAATAATAATAAATAATACGACGCTAGCTTTTGAGTTAGAGTTAGGGGGGTCGGGGCAGAAGGATGAGAAAAAAAGGGATTTTTAAGGATTAAATTTACTATTTATTAATGCAGTTAAGTTCTTCTAAGAATCTAAAATGCAATAACCACCTCAAAAATGTTAATACCTCGGATGGTTACATTTTCTATACATATAGATTTAGAAGTTACTAATTTGTTTGACTTATTTAAAAAGTCTAGGAACTAAAAGAAAATGTAAACTCTCTACTCCAGACAAGTTAGCTTTTCTTTAGTCCTGTTATTCAGAAATAGATTTGTTACCTGCTTTACTTTTCGCAGAATTTGCGCTTCATTCGATTTCATACTAAGTCCTGTTTGTACCACAGCACTAGCACACGGCGCGGCGACGCAAAATTAGTTGTACCACAGCTCAAAAAATTACGCACGTTTGGCCTCAGCCTAATCATAACTGACACATTACTAGAATACAATTGACAGAACCGAACACACAATAGACAAGAGTAGAACCATTGACTGATGCGACGTTGAATATTCTCAATTCAACGTTTATGACGTCCATTTACACTTTCATCTATCCTTACTATCCGTACTACTGGAGAGACAGCATAACATCGCGGCTGTACATAATCCTAGAAGGGTTAGGCAGAGGTCTATCCAGTTCACTCATATTGCACCGTACGTTTCATTCTCATGTGGGTGCGAGCTTTGATGTGACGCGCTATTACTTAGACATATCATACTTGTGCCCAACAGCACTTGACACCACAAGACGGATACTGACTGTGACTACTACTAGTCAGTGACTTGTTTTCTCTCTCTATTTCCTATTTCCCTACGAATTAATTAATGAAAGAAAATTTTCTGTTAGGCTCGGTACCAGGCTATCAGGCGCGCAGGTTCAGGGAGAAGTAGCATCGCGAGGGGAACGACCACTGCGCCGCCATCTGTCACCGTCCGCAGCGGTACCGTACTCATCCCGGCATCCCTTTGTTCATCAGTCAGTTCCACCCACTGTGGCTAACATAGCGGCTATCAGCGCCGGAGGCTGCCGAGCACTCGGCTTTGTTTCGCTAACAAAACAACAGATTTGTCAGTGAGATACTAACATCTCAGCTTGCACCGACTTCCTACAAAACCAACGAACTGTTCAGAGAAATGTTTCCTGTTTACGCGGCTCTACAGTTGAAAAGATTTCCTTCTTCCGATAGCTGAATACGATGTAACGTCACTGCAAGGAAACAAAACTTTAGTTTGAAATCTCTTTATAAAAGTACAGATGATAATTTGTATCCAAAGCGACCCACCGACTAGCAACGTAATTTTTGCAAGTCACGTTTCAGCTTCGCCTGCATACATGTTGTTCCCCAGGCCTACGTCTAGAGCTAACAATGACTTCCTCCAGGTTCCAGGCTACCCATCTGCAGGGTCAGTGGTTTATGCTTTGAAACATTGACAGAGAGTTATTTTCGCACCCCCAATTTACAATTCAGTGTCCTGAATTCCTGATTGACTGACTGATATATCAACGCACAGCCTAAACCGCTGCGCTGGTCTTAAATATATGAAATTTGAAGGGTGTATTCTTTAAGAAGAGGAAAAGGTATCTACTAAGAAAGGGTTTTACGAAATTCCACCCCAAAGACGGTGTAATGGGGTGTTGAAACTTTTTGTTCTTGGGGTCGATTGCCTCAAAAATTGGTGATCACGGACACACTCTTCAATTAAAATTATAAGACACGTGTATCACCGTTTTTCCAATGGGATGGATGGATGTTTGTTACTCAGTGACGCCAGAACGGCTGAACAGATCCTGATGAAACTTGGTACCGAGATAGATTATAGTCTGGTAGAGCACATAGATTACTTATTATTCCAGAAGTAAGATCCCGTGGGCGATTCCCATTCAGGGCAAAGCCGCGGGCAGAATGTAGTAGGATTATGCCACAGTATGGATATGACACGAAATGTTTACTTTTAAAGTAACTTTACGCAAAAATTATCACTGGGAAACGACTTCTGTTTTCGGGGTGAATCACGTTTTACGGTAGGACTGACTCAGTGTAACGCACTCAAAACATTGCGCTGATGGATGGATTGAATAGTACGGAAGTCGTTGATGTGTTCAAAGTAGAAATCTCACATTAAAAAGGGTAGTAATAAAAGCTTCGAACAAAAATGATCTTTAAATACTCAAAATATGAAGTTTACTGCTTTATATACTAACTTTCCGACAGCTGAAAGGACAAAGAAACGACCGAATAAAATACTGAAAATTCCGAAAATCAATACAGCATTTGCAACGACCATTTCTTGTAATATTTTTCCACCAGCTTAAATTACGTTTTACCGAAAACTACTGTTTGTCATTTTCATCGTAATTCACCTGTTATCAATTTAGAATTAATCTATAAAATAAATAAAACAGGAATAAAATTAACGTTAAGATAAATATCCAAATGTTGTAATAAGGCGTTGTCGACGTATCTATTTCTGTCTGCAGGGTATAAAGTAACCTAACACGAAGGGGACGACGGGGTCTTAGTTCGCACGCTTCGCTCGCTCTCAAGACCCCAGCATCCTCTTCGAGAACCTAACCTATCCTAGTCGGGGTGCCCTAAGTCCCGAGCTCGCTTCGCTCGCTCTTGCTTCCTAAGTTATAGAGCTTAAAAAAACGATTATTTTAGCAGAACTAACCACTAAACTTTCGTATTGGAAATTTAGTATTTTTTTCGGAAGTTTAGTATTTTTTTTGGCAATTTAGTTTATTATTTTACGTAGAATAGTAATTTGAGCAAACTCATGTTTGTTTGTTAAATATAACATTTTTTGTCGGTTAATTTTGTATTCTTTTTCCGGTAATTCTTTTTAATCAAGGTTAGCATTACAGTCAACCAGAGGGTGAATTTCCCAAATGACTTATTTTATTGTCTTCGGTGAAATTAGTATTGAAAAAAAGGAATATTGTTCTGAATTATTTTTTTTAGTATTCAATAGGTATTTATTGGGTTGTGGTAAAAATATAATTTGCCCAGGACTATTACAAAGGTAAGAAATAAATACATAAACCTCTATTTTTTTTCAAATCGGTGTCGTCCCTCTACTTTTTTTACAAACAAAAAAGCTCATCTTACTTATATATATATATTATATATATATATATCTATAATATAAAAATGAATCGCAAAATGTGTTGGTAAGCGCATAACTCAACAACGCCTGGACCAATTTGGCCAATTCTTTTTTTTTAATGTTCGTTGAAGTTCAAGGATGGTTTTTACGGCGAGAAAAATTTAAAAAATTGCCTGGATAAGTCTAAAAACAACACTAGGATACTTTTTTTTTTGGTAGGATTAGGGTAGGAGTAGTGTAGGAGTAGGTTAAGACTAGGGTAGGAGTAGTGTAGGAGTAGGGTAGGAGTAGGGTAGGAGTAGGGTAGGAGTAGGGTAGGAGTAGAGTAGGGTAGGAGTAGAGTAGGGTAGGAGTAGGGTAGGAGTAGGGTAGGAGTAGGGTAGGAGTAGGGTAGGAGTAGGGTAGGAGTAGGGTAGGAGTAGGAGTAGGGTAGGAGTAGGGTAGGAGTAGGGTAGGAGTAGAGTAGGGTAGGAGTAGGGTAGGAGTAGGGTAGGAGTAGGGTAGGAGTAGGGTAGGAGTAGGGTAGGAGTAGGGTAGGAGTAGTGTAGGAGTAGGGTAGGAGTAGTGCAGGAGTAGGGTAGGAGTAGTGTAGGAGTAGGGTAGGAGTAGGATAAGAGTAGTGTAGGAGTAGGTTAGAAGTAGGGTAGGGTAAGGGGTAGGACACCACGCGAACGAAGTTGCGCTGGGCAGCTAGTACTATTATAAATGCGAAAGTTACGATGGATGTTTGTTACTCAATCACGCCAGAACGGCTGAACGGATCTAGATGAAATTTGGAACAGAGATAGATTATAGTCTGGAATAACACATAGGCTATATATTATCACGCTATTAACTTAGGGGAATGAGCTATAGAGCATTACAACCATATTCTTGGCTACTGTGTGACAATTCTTGGGTACGGTTTGACAACTGACAAATGTCATAGCATGCATTAGAATAGAACGGCTAATTGAAACGCTTCGTCACAGATATAAGTGGCCTATCGGTTCAGCGACCGTCCTATAAACCACGGTTCGCAAGTTCGAATCGCAGCCAGTAAGTATTCACTTTTTGTGATTTTTTTTAATGCTATTAGATTTTCAAAAATAATAAACATGGTTCGCGAGTTCGATCCCCAACCAGTTTTCACTTTTTGTAAGTTTTAGGTATTTTGTTTTATTTTTATGCTTTAAGTTTTTCAAATCACTACAAAATAGATTAATGTATACTTTTCGTTTTTTTACCATTCAAAAGACAGATAATCATAAATTAATGAATGAAAATTGGCCAATTTACACTGTACAAAAAGCAATCTCTAAAAAGTTTAAAAATGAAAACAAAATTTTATTAAAATTTGATAATATCCACGACGTTGTAAATATGTTCCGTGCGGGAATCAAATTCGCGACACGCAGCGCCGCAGTCAATTGCTCAGCCAGTGCGTCACCTGTGCCGTCGCATAGCATTTGTTCTGAATCATCAGCTGGCCCAACTCGGCAAGGACCGCAATGTACAGCATGAAAGTTTTTTTTTTTTTTTCAAGTTGTTTCACACTAGAAATTTCTCCTGTATCGTGGGTGAGTTTACAAATATTTAAAACTCACAAACACATACAGCCAGACCCGGAAGAACTACCTGTAGGTCACACAAAAATTGGTTCGGTGCGGGCACGACACCCGATACAAGCAGCGCAGCAGCCATTTGCTCAGCCACTGCGCCAACCGTGTCGTCATATAACTGTGGTTGTGGCTTCCTCAGGCATTGCTGCAACTTTGCTTATGGGTGGTCTGACTGCACATTCCATTTTCAAATTGCCGCTGAATCTTGCATGCGAAGATACGTCCCAACATGCAATATCACCAAAAACGGGGGAAGTAGTTTGGGACGAGTGCACAATGTCGCACAAGCATGCATTAGAGGCGTTGAACCGCAGCTTGCAGGACATCCGCGGCAACCAGGTGCTGATGGGTGGCGTCATCATTTTATTCGCAGTGACTTTAGACCCTGTGGACGGTGAGTAATTAGCTAGGTCGCCGTCCGACCGTCTTATGACGACGGGCCGTGTCGAAAGCGCGTTCGTGTTCTACGCGCGCAAGGGCCGATGCCTGCCGGAGCTGCGGGACTGTTCGAAAGAGATACTGTGGCTCGGGAACACAAAGCGCTAAGAAGGAACATGGATGACACTCCCTTCCGTTCCATCCAGCGCGGGAGGAGGGGTCATTTGAAAAGCCGACTTTAGATAGATACTGCCAGTTAATATGAGGGGCCATTTTATAATAAAAAAGGGGCACAACGGCGGATGAAACGCATGTCTCATGGCGTCGCCACTGTGAAAACCTCCTGGATTGAAAAGCTCCATATTACGTGCAACATGCGCGTCCAACTGTACAACGACCACGAAGCAGGTGTCTTTGCGAATAAGCTGCTGAAAATGAGAGAGGGTCGTCTGGAATCCGACAGAGATGGGAAAATTCTATTTTCCGAAGAATTTTCCCATCCAACTGCTGTACTAGCGCCAAAGAACGAGTGGGTCAGTAAAATAAACAAAAAAAAAAACAAAAGTATACACATTCATATCATTGTGATGGCTGATGATGTTAGTACTGCCTACTCTGTTGAATTTCTCAACTCCCTGGAGTTAACGGACGTGCCGTCCCATCAGCTGGAGCTTAAATTTGGCGTTCCAGTTCTGGTGATGCGAAACCTTGATGCAACCAGACTGTGCAACGGCACCAGGCTTCGTATCACAGAGCTGAGCTGCTAAAGGAGAGAGCGTTTTAAGTCCCCGGATACCCATTATTCCAAATAACTTACCATTTCAATTTAAGAGGTTACGATTTCCCTTAAAATTGGCTATTACAATGACGATCAACAATTCCAGGGCCAAACCATAAAAGTGACAGGCATTCAATTTTGCACTCCATGCTTCTCACACGGTCAATTATATGTTGTTTGTTCAGTGCCCAAAAATTTCACGTGCTTGCGGAAAGTAATAAGTCATTTAATGTTGTATACAGAACGGTATTAGAATAAATAGTGCCCAACAAGGCGTTTGATGGTTTACTTTGAAAAGAAGTTTGTATAGCGCCAAAATAAACGGTTTTAAGCCATATTGTCGCCTCATTTAATTTTGTTGCGGATCTCTGCGCCCAGAATTACAGTAAGTACCCAAAAGGACGCATTTTGAAGTCATCACCCACATTATCACATTTTGATCAGCCAGTCAGTTCTCACACAAAATTTAACATAACGCCTGAAATCCCCTACGGGTTAGGCAGAGGTGTACCTTATCGTACACCCACATTTCGCCGTTCGTTATGTTGAAGTCCCATGTGACAGCGGGCGAGCCTATTCAATTCTATTCCACCAACCGCACAAATCCAGATTCCGTGGCTACTACTGAGAAATTTCAGATGGAATACCCCAATAATACTATTATTTATAGTATTTTTTCAATTGCATACATTGTTTAATGTTAAGTTTCCAGGGCCGCGGTATCTCTTTCGAACAGTCCCGCAGCCCTGGCAGGCACCGGCCCTTGCGGGCCCCTCCCGTTTGCTGACAACTCTTTGAGGCGCGCGTGGAACACGAACGCGCCGTCGACACGGCTTGCCCGTCGTCATGCGACGGACGGACGGCGAGCTAGCCCATTACTCGCCGTCCACAGGCCCGCGCCTACGGTGGCCGAGAGCCATCACGGCGTGGCCCCCGACGCCCGGTGCTTCTCCCGCGGCGGCTGGGACGTGAGGAGGTTCTCTCCCTCTCACGTTCCGCCGCCTCCTTCGCTAGCATGACTGCTTCGCAGAAGGAGGCGACGGCTTCCCATTCCCTCTCGCCCCGGACCGTGGCTTGAACCAGGGCCGGGCGCGAGAGGTCGCCGCCGCCAATCGCCGCTACGAGGACACGGCGGTGCTCCTCCCAAGCGGAGCAGACCTCGACGGTGTGCTCCACCGTGTCCTCCGGTCGATCCTCGCAATAGTAGCACCCGGGCGTTTCCTCCCGCCCGATTCGGTGCAGGTACCTCCCGAAACATCCATGTCCGGTGAGGACCTGCGTCAGGTGGAAGGTGAGGGCGCCGTGGCGCCTCTCAAGCCACTCCTCAAAGTGGGGACTTATCGCCACTATCGTGGCGTGAAGAGCGGAGTCACCTAACACAACCATCTTCTTGCTTAAAAGGTGATTTCCAAATTTATGTAATTTAAATAAACATTTTTTTAACACTGCCCGACCCGGCAATCGATCCCAGGACCTCGTGCTTAGTAGTCGCGCTTGCGACCACTCGACCAACGAGGCAGTCTCACACATACACACCTAAATAGCCACGCGAACGAAGTAGCGGGTAGCAGCTAGTTGTATAATAACTATTGAACGCAAATGTTATTTAGGTACTTGTTTGTTGATGTTGACGGTATTGTAAACAATTGGTTGGGTTTTGGGTTCGAAGCGTTCGTTTGTTTTTAATTAAATGTGAAATAAAATGTTTATTGTAGTTAAGCTTGACAATAAAAGGCGCCCAGAGAAGTCCTCGCATCCTGCCGCCCCGGGCCAAAATGTCAACATTATCCTGGATAATGTTGACATTTTGTGTTAAAATTAGCAACAGCCTCCTGCGCACATCGTGCTGTGCTAGGTCGCGACTTGACCTCGGTCAGCGCCGACGACCAGCTGCCGGTTGGTGCCCGTGCAGTGTGTGCCGGTGCCCAGACTCGATCTTTGATTTAGAAGGAAGGTCACTTCATCTTGTACAGCTCCTAACTTCCTAAGTATTTTTAGCACATAGGTACATAGAGTACAATCCTACTCGAATCGTGCACCCTACGATCTACATTCCCTTTTCAAAAAAGATCTGAACCAGTTCAAAAGCTTCCTTGCGTTCTCTGTGCGTGAGTGTATCTTGTAATATAATCTCTGTTAAAAACAACATTCTACAAGTAAGTAGGTACATTTTCTATTCCCTTTTTCTTGTACATGAAATTTGATCTTTAGGATGAAAAAAACTGAACGGAAATTGAAAAAGATGTCGCGTAATAATAGTATTTGCGATGGCGAAGAAACTTTATAATATTGTTGAGTTAGTTCTGTCGACGAATTGACAAAAAATGTACGTCCTTCTCTCCCCCCGCCCGGCGCCCCTCACGTCGCGAATCGGCCCGACGACGATGGACACCGAGAAATTGTGAAAAAACATGATAATTTAATTGACTGCGAAATATTTGAAAACTCGATGAGCGCAAGAAATCGTATTTGATAAAATAAACGCCTCACTGCGCTCACGATGTTTAACTAGGTACCTATCAGCTTGATGTAAGTTAAGCTAAAGTGGAATGGTAAAATGTTAATCTGTCCGTTTAGTTACCCTTTCTATGTAAAAAGGATAAATAAACGGATAGATTAACATTTTTACAAGCTTGTATGATCGTGGATGAGGCAAAAGGAGTATACCTACAACATGTCACGTAATTAACGCACAGCCTCGGACACCCCAATTAGTATATTATGTTATAATCATAATACATAGGGTAGGTACACTGTTTTTTTAGTTGTACACGAATAAGCATTGATTATTTATTAAATTAGTTATAGGTACTAGTTCCGGAAGAAACTTGTGGTCGCAGTACAAATCCACGAACACACACAGTCGCACAAGTTAGGTATGACCGTATGACCGTATGAAGGTCTTGCTAGCCTAGTTGGTATTAACTCGAGTGCACGCCGCTCGACACAACTGTAGGTATTAATGCCGAAAAAAGGCGACAATACACGATTGTTTACGTTAAAGAAAAACCAACTCCGAGCATCGAGTTGTTTATTTATTCTAGTAAGAAATATTTGATTGCATCTTTCCATCACACTTTTCAGGCTTTGGACTGTCGTCTGTGCTTGTTTCTAGCAGCGTAGGTAGTTTCTCGTAAAACAGTAAATATGCGTCTCCTGTTAATCTTTGTAAGAACACAGGCCCCAGTAGGTATGTACCAATGACACCGGCCCAGACGTTAACTGAGAAACGGTGTTGGAAGGAATCCACTCTGCATGCGTGAGGATTTTCGTGCATCCATAAATGTGTGTTGTGTTGATTGTACATCCCCACACGTGTGAATGTACTTTCATCTGTCCAAATTATGTTGCTGTGCCAATTTTCTAATAATCGATTACAATCGATCACCATCATCATCATCGATAAATAATCGATCGATCGATTATCGATTTTGATTGATTTTATTCGATTGGAGTCAACTCCTGGCATCTTCTGAGGTGGAATGGATGTTCTTTATCACCACGAAGTGATCTCCACACATGCATATGACTACATTCAAAGCGTGGTGCTGCTTCTCGGGTACTGGCATGGGGATTCTAATCAAAGTAGTCCAGTATTTCGTCTTGAAGACGATTTCGTGTACGCACATTGGCTCCCCTATCGATAGCCGTGTTCGGACGGAACGTTCCGTGGTCGCGAAGCCGCTGAGTAGCAGCTAACATGGTCCTGCGGTCTACTCTCGTACCATACCTTTGGTTTAATCTTCTGCAAGCTAGAGCCACATTATCACCACACTGTGCCAAAGTCCTCACCATTTCGGTGTACTGATATTCGTGTATTGAAAAGACATCGCGCGCGAAAAATTATTTGCAAACACTCTACGCAAGTACTTGCCACTATTAATGCCCGCGCGTGACTAATGTTGTTTACATTTTTTAAGCCTAGTTTTCTTCCCTGCGGCGCTAGCGCTCGCGCCGCTGTCTTAGTGGCTATCTCGCTCTATCCCACGTTTTTAGTTTGCAGGAGAAAGGGAACAAAAAGAAGCATGACATATTATTATTTTGTCGGTTTATCTATTTAATTGTGTCCTTCGTCCAGTGGTGTGCGTGCGGTTAAATCGCTAAGTTTACTTAACTGTATTTGTAAAGACTTTAACTTGCTTGGAATAAGGTTCATTTTTCTTTATTTTGTATTGAATGAAGGAATTTGTATTAATGCAAATAAAACTACACTTTTAAAAGTCTTATTGCCTTGAGTTACGGTTCATTTCAGTTTGTTTTAACTGTATAGGGGTAGTGTGGCTGTAATTTACGTAGTTTTCATTATTTTTGGGATAAAAAATTACCTATACTAAAAATGATAGAAATCGATTCAGTAAACGATTCTGAACAAACTAATTTCAGGATGTGTGTTGTTGTGGCGTTATGTGGTGTCTGCATACCCCCATGGGAAAAGCCGTGAGTTTATGTATGTATGTCATGTACCTACCTATGTTTTACAAGCTTTTATTTAAGGCGGTGCCCAGTTGGGACACCGGCAAAACGTCCTCTTTTTCGTTGCAGAGTTAGCCGTATTGCTAAATATTACAAGCCCAAAAAATACAGTCAAAGGACAATGACCAAAGTTGGTACCAAAAAGTCTCGTGCCTCAAAACCAAAATATTATAGTAATTAGTTTCATATTTTTTTACGGCATTACGCGTCGGGTATTTGATTTTTGAACTGGAAATATACTTTTCGAGTTTAAAAGTATGAATATTGTTTTACTCCCTTTATATGACGTTCCGTTTCAACTGAAAATAAATGACGTTCCGTTTCAATTGAACAAACCCTTGTCTGTCGAGCGGACTCTAAAATTAATTACAATTAAGTAAGATCAGTACACCAAATCGAGTTAGTTTGGTTTATTGCTATTTGCAACAAAATAGATTTTCTCAGCCTAAAGATTTTGATTTATCGATTACATCCCTAAATCCCGACTAGTTTATAGCACTTACTATACTCTATGGTTTTTAGTTATCTTATCTGTGGCATCTGACATTTGTACTGTACTGACTGACTATTGGCAATGTAAAGGTCTAAAATAAAATCGAGTTTCAGTCAAGCATACTGTGGATGTTACTTTAACTCGTAATTCTTACTAATATTAGTGTATTACGCTGTTTTTAGAGCAATAATGTAATGTATGTGTGTTAAAATACGTCGTTGGTAGCGTCGAAAAAATAGACCTACTTTTTAGGTTAGTTTCGATTTTATAAAATAACTCTGAAACGCGGGTTTTTTTTTCAAAAATAATTTTTGTAGGAGTTAATACGATCAGTGTAGTCTATAAAAAACAAGGTTTGATTTTGATGCAGCATGGTACGGGATTCCATACTTCCATGAGCATTCTCTTTTATAAGTACAAGACTGATGTAAAAATATTTTCGGAAAATAATCCAGAATCTTGCAAAAAAAATCACGAAAACACTTTTTCGTCTCGAAATGCTCAATATTTTGAGAAATAACTATTCATATATTTGTAACTATCGAAAAGGACAATGACCAAAGTTGGTACCAAAAAGTCTCGCGCCTCAAAACCAAAATATTATAGTAATTAGTTTCATATTTTTTTACGGCATTACGCGTCGGGGATTTGATTTTTGAACTGGAAATATACTTTTCGAGTTTAAAAGTACGAATATTGTTTTACTCCCTTTATATGACGTTCCGTTTCAACTGAATATAAATGACGTTCCGTTTCAATTGAACAAACCCTTGTCTGTCGAGCGGACTCTAAAATTAATTAGAATTAAGTAAGATCAGTACACCAAATCGATTTAGTTTGGTTTATTGCTATTTGCAACAAAATAGATTTTCTCAGCCTAAAGATTTTGATTTATCGATTACATCCCTAAATCCCGACTAGTTTATAGCACTTACTATACTCTATGGTTTATAGTTATCTTATCTGTGGCATCTGACATTTGTACTGTACTGACTAACTATTGGCAATGTAAAGGTCTAAAATAAAATCGAGTTTCAGTCAAGCATACTGTGGATGTTACTTTAACTCGTAATTCTTACTAATATTAGTGTATTACGCTGTTTTTAGAGCAATAATGTAATGCATGTGTTAAAATACGTCGTTGGTAGCGTCGAAAAAATAGACCTACTTTTTAGGTTAGTTTCGATTTTATAAAATAACTCTGAAACGCGGGTTTTTTTTTTCAAAAATAATTTTTGTAGGAGTTAATACGATCAGTGTAGTCTATAAAAAACAAGGTTTGATTTTGATGCAGCATGGTACGGGATTCCATACTTCCATGAGCATTCTCTTTTAATCAACTAAAGACATAATATAAAAATATTTTAACTTAACGGCGTATTTTTTTTTAATAAATTTAAACTAAGCGAAATAACTTTCATATTGGCGGACACGAGATTCAACTAAAATCAAACGCATCGCTATGTTCACCCGTATTTGTTTACTGCGAAGTACTACAGTACCTACTGTCGCGCCACGTGCGCTTGGTAGTGACACGCCCACTACGCCCAGTCTGCAGCTGACTCCAAAGACTACTATTAAATATATGGAGATAGACGGCACTCTCAACCGTATTTCCGTCATCATAACAACAGCGCCATCTATCCGTGATGGTGCCGAACTAAATCCATAATCTATACCTACACCTATACATACAGCTACCAACAGTACCCAAACAAAATAATAAGTATGGTACAAAGTGCCAAGTAAAAGTAACAAAATGAATTATTCATTTATTCATGTATGTGGAATAAAAAACGTTTTAAAATTACTAACACACTTTTATTTTCTAACTTATAAAGTTAGGGTTTACAACATATTAATTAATTAAATACATAAACAAGTAATAAGTAGGCAATGAATGCAAATCTCTGCTTGCTGAGATCCTGATATACATCCTATACTTTGCAGGCTTGGGCAAAATACATGAGTTACTTTCATGATTCTTATAAAATTCTTGAAAGAATTTTCTGATTTTATTTTATTGACATGTATTTTGATGCGCGTTTGATAAACCAATTAAAAATACATTGTGACAAAAAAAGCTTTCCGCAAAGCAGTCAACATAAGGCTCTATGTAATGTATGTTTGAAAGGTATCATAAGAAATCTGATGCTTATGATACTTTTCAAACATGTACCTCAATACCACTTTGCCTCATTCTCTTCCTCAATTTATATTTTTTTTTGGTGGTGGTTCCACGCCTGAACTTGTATAGCATCGTTTGTATCACTTAGTGGTGCTTTTCCACATGGCACTGTGTTTTCTTTACATGACCTTGATGTGGATGGTTTACCATCAGCAATAACAATCTTAATTCCAGGACCTAGAAAAACAATAAAAATAAGTCAGTTTAGTGGTGAAATGTTTATTTCCTAGTTCTATTGCTTACAACGTTTTGAATTTAGTGGTGGGCGGGCCAAATTAGGGTAATAAAATTAAATACAACATACCTGATAGGCTAAGGTTAGTTACATCTAATAGAGCTGAAGTGGTTGGTTGCTCAATATTTAACATTTGAACAGGCTCTTCTTTACCCAAGTACACACCTGAAAATAAAATGAATATTAGCTATGCAAAAGTAACTCTGTTTGGTTACATTTCACTATTAAAATCACTTCAGCAACTGATTTTAATGAAAACCAGTATAAAGATGGCTTCAACCCTGGAGCTTGACATAGGATACTTTTTATCTGGGTACATTAAGTGCTTGCCCAAAGATACAAGTAAAACTGCGGGGAACAGCTAGTGACATAAATACACATTAGTAATACATTCACAAGGTGGGTATATTGTGCAAGCAAAATGTATTTATTTACCTTGAATGAACAATGTAGGTATAGCCAATTTACATATTCTATTCTTAGGGTACTGGAAGACTGCTGCAAAATGTCTTCGGCATACTTTTCGGTTGTTATAGATGAAGATATCATCCAATTCTTTGATGGAATATACTACACTTCGAACCCATCTCTGGAAGCGATCTCTTTCAAGATTTCAAAACCCGTATCCGTACCGTATCCGAAATCTTGAATTAAATTAAAATTCTTCAAAATAACACATTTTTCTAAGTGACAGACGGTTGATAGTGTAACCATGACAAAAATACGTTTTTGTCATTGATTGAATTAATTCTTTTATTTTTACTATTACTTAGTTATTATAGTGTAAATTAAAAAATATGGTTTTTTAACCTAAATTATCTATATTGTTATTTTCAATTAAATCATAACACTGTTATAAACTGGTATCCCAACCAGTAAATATTTGGAACCATGGGGGATAGATGGCGCTAGTTTCCATACAAAAGTTTAATGCAGGCTCCAATGTTCTAAGAGAGCATACGCGGCTGACTCTTACAGAGATAGGTTATGTTACGCATGCGGCGCTCCAGCATTATGTGAATTCGTTTATCAAAATAAGTTATTTCGTGAAAATTTACAAATCGTTTTGGTTTTTATTTTTATAAGGTTTTTTGTATGATAATTGGACACTTTAGTTTAAGAGTTTTGTTTACTATTTAAATAAATGGGACTGACTCGTGATTCTGTGCGGGTGTGATAATAACAATAAAGAACAAAACAATGGGAAATAAAATAAATAAAGTGCTACGACGGATTTGTACATGAAAATGGAGAAATAAATGTAAAAAAAATACTGCATCTGAGTAAGTGTAAAAATATTGAATTATGGTTAGTTATGTACCTACCTACGCACAACGACACTATCAAGCTATACGGTTCCAGTATAAGCTGATCTCTTATTTTACAACAAGCCTATACAACGCGAGATCAGCTCATACTGGTATCTTCGACGTGTGTCAATAGGGGAGCATTCAAGTATTACGTAACGCAATTTGGGGGGGAGGGGGGTCTCGTAAAACGTTACGATGCGTTACAGGGGCGGGAGGGGGTCTTTCTTACAAGACGTTACGTAACATTGTTTCTTTTTTTTAATAAAAATTTTGGGAATTAAAACTCCCAAATTGGCAACCCTGGTTAATAGTTGATTATTTTTTAATTTTGTTAAGAATACGATTTTATTTCGAGTAAAATGTTTCCCAAAGGTTAAAATAAACATGTTATGTATTTTAAGAGTTTATTAGTAAAAAAAGCTAAAATAGGATAGAAAAGACGGAGAAAAACAATTGTGTGTGTGTAAAGCCAAAAATTTATAGAAAAATAAACAAAATACGCAGGTGTTGCGGATTAAAAATCTCTTGTTTCATTTAGTATGATTACCGCAAAAGCAATTAAAACTATACCGAGGACAAAAACTATAACATAACGTTTAGCGCCTTTAGGGTAAAAATGGTCACTTGAGTGTTACGTAACGTTTAGAGAGGGGGAGGGGGGGTACAGAAAAACGTTACGGTGCGTTACAAGGGGGGGAGGGGGAGTCTAAAATCTTCAAAAATTGCGTTACGTAATACTTGAATGCTCCCTAGGTTACTTACCGTTTAAAATAATGACCCTTTACTGTAAAGAATTACAATTAGCATCATAGTCATAGTGCTATGTGGTCATATTTTCTCAATATCTAAAACATACTTATATCTGGATTGATAAGTAGGGACTTAAGTAAACAACATAATATTATGATTGTTATCACAATTTTCGCCTCCCGCCACGGCCTGTGCCACGGCTGCTACCGGCCGGCGCCGGCGGCGACCGTTATTAAGAGTAGGTAACATCGCTCGACCGCGGCACACCGCGGCACGGTAATAATAACACAGTTTAAGTATATACAGTATTGTGACTCGGTCTTGTCATTGAAATTATTACCTACAGCCGGGCGATTTGACCAGACATTGACATATAGTGATACCGGAGAGCTTCTAACCACTGTACAGTAAAGAGATAGGTTTACACACAGAACACAACACATCCACTTACTTATACAGATAGGCATGTAAGCACTCCCACACACACACATACACCAACACACACCCATACACACACACACACACCCATACACCCACACACACTCATATTTTTATTTAATCTTTTGTTCTTTTTTATACTTTATTTAACATAAGTACTTTGTTCGCCTACTCCACGTATGTACCAATATTTTTGTAACTGTAATAAAACTCACTGTGAATGGATACTCTTTCCTAAGATACAGACAGATTTTCTGCCTAGTTTAGGAAAGGGAGTCCTATGACACATTTTATTTATGTTGTACTGGTTCTATTTTATTTATAACATCTAATTATATAAGACAACTTTGTATACCATGTACAAATTACTTATTGAATAAATTATTATGAATTATTATTATTATTTAAATATAGTAGTAGTCTTTGTTTTAGTCCCGCGGCGAACGCGTTGAAGGTCGGACGTGTGCCAACTTTTCGAACCCGCCACCTCCGCTAAGTTCTGTAACGAGCTGAGCCTGATACCTGTATAAAGTTTAGTTTTCGTCTTAAAAAAAATGGGCAAAACTAAAAAAAAAAAAATGTCATCGCTGGCTGTACGAAGGCTGAATAAGCAAAAAAGGTAAGGATTAGCATAATTCTCTTGCGCTTGTCCCAATTCATTTCGGGTCGGCGAAGCATGTCTTCTTCCATACTTCTCTATTACTCGTCATCTCATCAGACACCTCCTTTCGTACCATATAATCCTTCACACAGACCATCCATCGTTGCTTTGGTCTTCCTGTACGCCTATACCCTCCAAAAGTCATACTCAAAACTTCCCTCACGTCATTTCCTTCATTCCTCCGCATCACATTATGCCCATACCACTACAGATTATGAGGTAAGGATGCTTTGAGAATATTATTATTTACCTTTAAAAATATTATATTTGTCGGATTGCTAGGATTTAATCCGTTAGGCACGTACATCATGTGGGCAGACGATGGGTTTCGTGCAATGAAAATACACTGGGTGCGATACACTGTTTCTATTAAACTAACAAATTACTTGACATTACAACTTAATACAACACGGGGCGTAATGAATTGGGTACAGTTCGAGAATGTCTCCACTTCGCTGCGATCTGACACTCAATGTCGTCTACGCCTCGAGCAGAAAACATCAGGGCTCTTTAGAAGTACGCTGTGGTGTTGGTAGACTTGTCAGTAGGTCGCGTGATGTCACCACAGACGTACTTGTGATTAATTTGAAGCCCGTACCAATGACCGGATCCGACACGGCTATCCTGCTTGCACACGTACTCGTGTGATGGTCCCTGCGAACAAACAAGTCCACGAAAGAATTTTGTTCCACTCGCTCGGTCACTCCTGACCAAGCCATACATACATCGGGTCGGTGAAGGTATAGAACTCTACCGACTCTACTAACTCTATTTTAACCAAATTCTACTCTTTGTTTAAATCGAACATAGTTAAATTGGGAAAAATCGAAAATACAACAATCACTATCCTGGGCCATCTACCATAGTCGTCCCACACTAAAGGCCTACCCATCTTTCATGTAAGCAAAGACATGCCGTCCGGTCTCTTGCCATCGTTGCGTGCCAAGCCATTGAGTTCTAATATAGCTGGAACGCCGCGCCGACGCGGTGACAAGAGCTCGTCGGATGATGTCGCTTAAGCTCGCGTGCCGTGCAAAACGGCCCGCACTTCGGCTGCATGACAGGCCGTGGTGTCCGAGGCTATTGACAACTTCACCACAGTGAAGCTGAAGTGGGCTCGTGGCAAAATAATAACAGCCGCTCAGATCGATCTTTAGGTTAAGCCGTGCTTGCCTAGGTTGGTCTGTGGATGGGTGACTACCCATTACATACCGAGTTTCCTCCGTGCCTCGGAAAGCACGCTAAGCCGTTGGTCCCGGCTGTCATTTGTAGACCTTTGACAGTCGTTATAGGTAGTCAGTGCCCCAAGAAGTCTGAAAACCAGTCTTACCAAGGGGTATAGTATTACCCAGTGCTAACTGGGTTGTGGAGGTCAGATAGGCAGTCGCTCCATGTAAAATACTGGTATTCAGCCGCATTCGGTTAGACTAGAAGCCGACCCCAACAGAGTGAGATGATGATGTGTAGGAGCATTTGTATAGGTCTTATAATATTTGTTGATTGGTTTTGGGTTTACTGGTTGACGTGTACAACTGCCCATAGAATCTCTCGATCTCGCTCAGTAGCTTCGGTATGGCGGACACGATACTGCCATCATCGGTCTTCAGTTTCGTATTTCCACGCCTCGTCTGAAAACTGCAGGATCATCTCACGCCGCCCCTTCATGAGCTTGAGAGTATGATCAGAGAGTTTTATGTTCTTATGTGCACGACGTGTCTTGAATAACTTAGACCCAGTCGTAAGGACAGTTTCCACGAACCCGTCGTTGTATTTGTCCACTGAGCTTCCTAGGCACTCGAAACGATTCTGGAGTTCAAGCTGACAGCTCTCAGGGTTTTGGATCTGTGCTGGACGGAGCGTAGACTTCATCAGTCGCTTGCGACCTTTCAAGCTGTTTAATGATGTTCAATGTGGCGGTTTTCACCGAATTGATCACAGAGACATCATTGAACATTTGCTTCTTTGTTGACATTCGTAAGTCAATCTTATTTTTAGTTGAGAGTGCAACCCGGTGGGGCCGGGTGGTGTTGGGGTGTTGCATGGGCCAGGTCCACTTCCTATGCTCACGCTTTCTGAAGAAGGAGTTCATCATATAGTTCTCCTTCTCCATAAAACTAGCCATTTGGTGACCCGACGTGTTGGTTCCGACGTCCAACACCAAATTACCCTACCTGCAGCTCATCCCCGTCTCGTTTGCCCAGTTTCGTGTTGAAGTCCCCCATGACAACAGTGAAGTGAGTTTTGGAACCATTACGGGAGCTTTAGAAATGTCCTCATCCTCATCTCCACTTCTTCTTCGTGGTGTGCCGAAGTCGGGTCGTAGACCTGTATG
The DNA here is from genome assembly GCA_950022335.1 of Eurois occulta. Lineage (NCBI taxonomy): Eukaryota > Metazoa > Arthropoda > Insecta > Lepidoptera > Noctuidae > Eurois > Eurois occulta. Next base: position 18,915,189 of record OX465497.1, read on the forward strand.
TCCTTCAGCGAATATCTTGAGGATATCCTGAGTATATTGTACGCCACCCTGGTCGACAGACTCTCGATCTTCGCCACGTTATTCACAAGGGACTTCTGGACGATAAACCCAACACCACCCTAGGACTGCCGGTCACCCTCTCGGAAATATAGCAGGTTGCCGGATTTCAAGAGTATCGTCTCTCTTCGGACTTCAGATAATTCCAGAGTACTCCATCGCAACCTGCTCAATTCCTTTTATCTTCTCGTCGGGCCGGAGTGTACGCGTGTTGTATGTTGCCAGGTAAAGTCGGTATAGGCAGCCGGATCCCTTCCGGGTATTCTTCGCACCGCTTGACCGCTACCATAGTCGAGGGTAGACGGGCTGTCGGGCTAACTTTATTTGGCAAGAGGAAAAGTATGTAGAAATTGTTAATTAAAACAAGGAGGAGTTTCTCACGGTGTTGGCATTTTGATTAAAACCGTCACAGATAGTCTAGAACTATTCACTAGAGATTGCTGTTATTGTATGTGTGTAATGGTATTTGTTATACCACTAAAAATGCAATAATAAGAGAAACTAGGCTTGAAATGTTTATGTCGGTTTTTTTTATGTTTTAGAGCAATGCAGTTGCAGGCCAAGCGATGTGCGCATGTGACTAATGATATAGCAGACAACGAGTAAGTTTTTTTTAAATTTCATATGTAATCTCTAATTTAGTATTAAGTATTTGAATCAGATAGTTTCCCCCACATACATACATACATACCTATGTAGCCTCCACCCGTTCGATACCCACCTAACAATTGGCGACTGAATAAAAAACGGGTGTGTTCCTTTGAAAAGTGTCTAAAAAAACCGGCCAAGTGCGAGTCGGACTCGCGCACGAAGGGTTCCGTACCATTATCTATAAAAACGGCAAAAAAAATCATATCTGTTGTATGGGAGCCCCCCTTAATATTTATTTTTTTTTAAGTTTTAGTATTTGTTGTTATAGCGGCAATAGTAATACATCATTTGTGAAAATTTCAGCTTTCTAGCTATCACGGTTTATGAGATACAGCCTGGAGACAGACAGACAGACAGACAGACAGCGAAGTCTTAGTAATAGGGTCCCGTTTTACCCTTTGGGTACGGAACCCTAAAAACCAAGCTGGTTAAGCCGCAATGCTTTGTAGGTTGTGCGTTACGGACGTCTGTTACAAACACATATGTCACATCTGCAGGGATAGGTACTCTCCTGTAGCTGCAGGCGAATTACCTCTGCTGGCCGGAGATATAAGTTGCCCGAAGTTTAGTGCTGTGTTGTACGGTGACCTCCCTGGTAGAATAAACGGCTCGGCGTCCGACTTGCTAAGACCCCAGTGGCGAAGCGTCGGCAAGTAGAATGCTGGACCCGACGCTGTTGCTGTCGAAAGCTTGGCATACAAAAACCTGGAAACCACCGTTCCAGCTAATTAGAACTCAGCCTAATAACTTAGTGCTGGGGTACCACCGCCGGCAACAAGGAGAAAATACATATTTAATTGTAGTAGTATTGACGTGGTGGTACTGACCAGTGAGCTTATATATTAAGCAAGCTTGAGCAAGTATAAATCAATAGTTAGTCGTTAGAATTTAAATGTTGAAATTAATGTAACTTGAAGGGAAGAAAATTAAGTTAATGATGATTATTTAGCATAATCAGCTTATAATGTTCCCACTGCTGGGACACACGGCCTCCTCAGTCCTCACTATGAAAGGAAATGAGCTATAATCTATGGGCTAGTGGTGGTGGTGGTTTTTTTTTGCGCCAATTTTTTTTTTTACAATTCCTTCACTACTTAATCGAAAGGAACTTCGTTCCATCCGGGTGTCCCTTGACACCTCTCTAGTTTTTTTTTAAACGACTTCAAAAAAGGAGGAGGTTTCTCAATTCGACCGTAGGTATATATACATATATATATATTTTTTTATGTGTGTTCGCGAATAACTTCGTCGTTTATGAACCGATTTTGATAATTTTTTTTTTTGTTGGAAAGGAGATACTTCAAGGGTGGTCCCATGATAAATATGTCCATGATAATGAAACCGGGATCTGATGATGGCATCCTAGAGAAATTGAGGGGGGCTTTCAAAAACTGTAGTGGCGACTAGTGCGTTTGTAAATTTTTTGATTAAGTATTTTAAAGCACTACAATTTAAAGAAGGTCTGGAGTCGCTCTGATGATGGAACCGAAAGACAGTCGAGGGAACTCCTCAACGGTTTACAGCAGTCACCTTGTGTTTGGGTTTGATTAATTTGTATTGATGAGAAATTTACACCTAGATGGGTTGTGACTGACATAAGGGGTCTGATGATGAAGACGAAGGACAGTTAAGGGAACTCCTCAACTGTTTGGACTTAATTCATGTATATTGATTAAAACTTTGCACCCATCTGTGTTACAAGTGCCATTATAGGTCTGATGATGAAAAATATAATAAAAAAAATAAATTATTTTTCACTTTTTTGTGTTTTTGGAGTCGGTTTTATTTTTTGCAAAAAAGTTTTTTTTGTGTCAAGTTTTGTGGTTTTGTTCGTCGCAATTTAGTCTCTGAGATTAAAAAACAGACTATAGAAGTGACTGGCGTGGACTACCTTCAGCTGCGCGGACGCAATCTCGTTCTTATCATTCGTTCTATGCGAACACCCGCACCGCACGTAGCCGGCGCGTTCCAAGTCGTACACAAACAAAGCATTAATTTATAATCTATTGTCATTTAGCATACCAACCATAAACAAACAGGATTATTCATGTATTACACCTACGAAATTTTATTTCGTGGTAATCTGATAAATTCACCGGTAAATTAACCGGCGTCAAACTAACCGACCATGTACGCAACACCACACTGTGCTCCAAAACACAAATTACTGACGTTGCTCAAAAAGCCGCTAAGCTTAAGTGGGACTGGACTGGAGTGGACGTCTGCCGCATGCCCAATGAGCTGTGGGCCAAAATAATCACTTTCTGGAACCCTGACACGGCCAGAAGGCGTCGCGGCAGACCTCGTAGAAAGTGGCGGAAGTCATGGAGATAAGTCTTTGCCCAGCAGTGGGATGACAGGCTAACAGTATCAGTATTTCCCTTACGAACGCATAACGCATGGACCTCGCGAATTTTAGATGGTAAAAATGAATTCGCACATTCTTACTTTATTGGAAGGTAAGGAGTACATAAGAAGCCTAAAATAGGTCAAGTAGAGGAATCTAAAGATAAATAATTTTTTAAGACCTATCGGTAAACAAACACCCCACACAGTACACTTGCGTTCTTTCATTCTCTTGCGAGCGATCGTACAGAGTAGTCAAGTATCTATTATTTTAACTATCTCCCCCCCCCTCCCCCCCGGAAAAATGCCTAAATGCGATAATTGTGATTTATTTATTTATTTACCACCAATTATAACATCATTATAGACTCGTCCAATACGCTGCTATAATACATACAATATAGAAAAACATACAATATAAACACACAAAATAGATAAAAAAACGTAGAATATAAAATAAATAACATTACACCCATTAAAAACGATAATACCTAAATTAATTGAATATGACAATGTTTACAGTTGCACACCTCTTTCAATTATGATTTGTGCCCTCTGGAGGTCTTGCCCAAATATATCATTCGATACCGTCATAATATTAATAATACGTGCAGCTCGCGACATAGGGGCAAACTTGAGTAGGTTAGTCCTAGTCCTAGCCGCTGGCACTTCTAACAGTGCGGGGCGGCGGCGCGCTCCCACGCACCCGTCAGGCGCGCGCAACCGCAGCGCAACCAGCACCTCGGGGTGGTGCAGCAGCCCTAGCAGTACGCTCGCCACGTACTTGACTAGCGCCACGTCGCATGCCTTACTGCCAGCCTGGTGTACCCAACCATGCCCGGGACGAACAGACTTGGGTACATCAGGGGATAAAAGGGATAAACTCCATACTGTTTAAGGTATAGGAATCTACAAAATTTATTCCGCATTTTTTCCAACATGAGGTTGTACTTTCTTTCATGTGGATTCCAAATGAATGCACTTGTTTCTAGGTGACTTCTAACAAGTTCATTATACATATAAAACCTTAACAGCAGCAGTATCGGTAAAATCCTTACACTGTCTTAAGATGAAACCAAGATTTTTGAAAGCCCTACGGCACACCTCCACTATGTGTTTGCGGAACGTCAGCTCAGACACCATCTGCACACCCAGATCTCGTACATGCCCGACACGCGGTATGACCACATGGTCCATGTCGTACTGATGCCGTAAAGGAGCCCGCGCGCGAGTGGAGCTCATTAGATAACACTTATCAACATTAAAATGCAGCTGTTTGACTTATTCCATTGTACCACATTGTCGATATCAGACTGGAGCCTATTACAGTCAGCCGTCTCCTTAACATTTAGGTACAACTTCAAGTCATCTGCAAACAGTAGCCACTTCGCATCTTTCACGAGTGTGGGGAGGTCATTAACAAATAGGATAAATTCTAATGGCCCAATATTACTGCCTTGACTCACCCCGGAACACGTGTAATATGGAGTAGATTCATGTCCCGCGGACTCGACGTACTGTCGGCGCTCGCCAAGGTAGCTATCGCGAAAAACTTAAGTAATTGCGGTGTGAATCCCATCGCAGAGAGTTTGCACAAAAGCACATCGTTATCCACGGTATCAAAAGTGTAGCCACCATCACCAGTCACTGCACATAACCACGTTTTTGACGTTCCGATAAGAAATATCGAAGCGAGCAGTTCTGATAAGAACTATTGTATCACGTTTCTGACGTTCTGATAAGAAACATCGAAGCAAGCAGTTCTGAAAAGAACTATTTCAACGTTTTAGACGATTCCGTAAAGAAATAGGAGTGTCGGGAGCTGTGAGGCCACTCTTCTAGCTTCGGTTCGACGTGTCTTCGATCTTCATCACTGCATCTTCAGTCTTCACTCGACGGAGGCCTGCCCGACACTAACGCGCGCGCGACATGGCACATATATTTATGCTTTCGTCGCGAGCGGCGAAATGGCGGGAAAAGTCGCCCGCCGCGCCGCCGCGCCGTGCCGCGCCGTGAGCACACCAGCGCCTCTTGTGGAAACAACACGACAACAGTGCCGTGACGCGATTGGTCAAAATCCTTGGATTCTTATTGGATTTTTATTTTGTAAATAGTGTTTCAAATTTAATGTACAAGTTTCTATTGGCTATTGTTAATTGGTAAAATAATATAAAAGACGACCCTTTTTGTAAATAAATATACATTCAATATTCGTTCTTAAACGGAGTTTATCTTCAACATACCTTCTGATCTACAAGCAACGACCCCAAACCATCAACTCCAAAGTGGTGACCCTCTCCTGCCAGAACACTGAAGATCAAGAACGAAGCTCTGCCAGTATCGCCAAACGAAGCTCTGCCAGTATCGCCAAACGACGCTCTGCCAGTCTCCAGCAAAATAAATCAAGATGTCGAATCCCTGCCAAATTGAAGAACAACAATCAAGCTCAAACCCAGTCCAGAAGGCCGAAGCAGCTGGAATATCGCTCACCATGCGTATTCCACCTTTCTGGCGTGATCGACCACGGCTCTGGTTCATCAGTTTCGAAGCCGCAACCAACGATCTCAAGAAAGGCCAAGCCCAACTCGCACAGATGGTCATCGCACAGCTCGAGCGACAGGATATCGAGCAGATTATGGACCTACTCTACAACCCACCAGAGACTGATCAGTACAACACGATCAAGAATAGGCTCATATCTGCCTACGAGGAATCCGACAGCCGTCAATTCCAGAAACTACTGTCCGACATGGAACTCGGCGATCAAAAGCCAACGCAACTACTCCGTCGCATGCGAAATCTCGCCAGAGACAAGGTTCCCGACTCCACCTTGCGACTTATGTGGACGAATCACCTCCCATCACACGTCCGGTCAGTCCTCGCAGTCAGTGAAACATTCACCACCAAGACATCGCTCGACGAACTCGCGCTACTCGCCGACAAAATCATGGAGCAGACAGCACCAACAGAAGTCGCAGCCGTTCATGCACCCGCACCAGTCTCACTAGCCGCACCTCAAGCTGATACGCAGTACCTAATCAGCGAGATCAGGAAATTATCGCTAGAAATAGCAGAATTGAAGTCAGATCGATATCATAACAACAATTATCGTCGTAGTCGTCACTCATCTCGTCACCGCAGCACGTCACGTCAACGAAGCCACGATGTTTCTCCATCACCAGTTTGTTACTATCACCGCCGTTTCAAGGAGCAAGCTAGACGCTGTACATCACCCTGCTCATTCAGCAAGCAACAGAAACAGAACACGGAAAACTAGACGGAACGTTGGCAGTGGCGGACACCGGCGTTCAAGAAAAATCCCACCGCCTGTATATCACTGACAGAAACTCCAAATTATCATTCTTAATCGACACTGGAGCCAACATATCCGTGCTACCGAGAAGTAAGGGACAGATACCAACGCCGCTACCATTCCAGCTATACGCAGCGAACAACACGACTATAGCTACGTATGGCGAGAAAACATTATCCCTTGACCTCAATCTACGTCGCCCATACCTATGGAAATTCATCGTAGCTGACGTCTCAAAACCTATACTCGGAGCCGATTTCCTCAAGCATCATCAACTCATCGTCGACCTTAAAAACCGAAGATTAATCGACGGTGTTACGAGTTTAAAGGTCAATGCCCCGGTACGAGTATCGAACGTACCTACGATACGCAGCATCGACATGTCGCAATCCTACCACGACATTTTAGCCCAATATCCCGGCATAACGAGATTAACATCGATGAAACTAAACTCCGATATCCAAGTGCAACATTTCATCGAAACAAAAGGACCACCGATACACAGCCGAGCTCGACCAATTCCACCACATCGTTTCGAAATAGTGAAGAAGGAATTTGAAAACATGATCGAACAAGGACTATGTCGACCTAGTAAAAGCCCATGGTCATCACCTCTACACATCGTACCTAAGAAGAATGGCGACATAAGAGTTTGTGGTGACTACCGCCGACTCAACTCCATCACCATACCAGATCGATACCCTGTTCCACGCATCAAAGACTTCACACATCACCTATCCGGAAAAACTATCTTCTCAACAATAGACCTCAACCGCGCCTATCAACAGCTGAGCGTAAGAGAAGAAGACATTGAGAAGACAGCCATCATCACCCCAATGGTATTGTTTGAATTCCCACGTATGTGCCCCGGTTTGAAGAATGCGGGACAAACGTTTCAACGCTACATTCACGAAGTACTAAGAGGATTAGATTTCGTCTTCCCATTCATAGACGACTTATTATTAGCATCAGAAAGCGAAGACCAACATAGAGAACACCTCCACATCGTACTAAAGAGATTAGAAGACAATGGCATCACTATCAACCCCGCCAAATGCAATCTAGGCAAGTCAGAAGCCCAGTTCCTAGGTTACACCGTATCAAAAGAAGGCATCCAACCTCCTCAACATAAAATTCAAGCAATCACCGACTATCCAAAACCTACCACAATCGAAGAATTACGAAGATTTCTTGGAATGATCAACTTTTATCGCGATCATATACCTAACGCCGCAGCACTACAAGCCCCGCTGAATTCATACCTACATAACGTAAAGAAGCGAGACAAAACTCCGATCACGTTGTCCGACGAAGCAACTCAAGCATTCCAGCAATATAAAGCTAGCATCATAAACGCAGCTCTACTCGCCCACCCATCACACATCATGCTACACTTGCTTTATTCTGCGACGCATCCGATAACTCTGCTGGCGCCGTCTTACAACAATACATCGATGACACGTGGCAACCGCTCGGATATTTTTCCAAGAAATTCAACGACGCACAAAAGAAGTATTCTACCTACGACCGAGAGCTACTCGCAATCTACATGGCAGTCAAACATTTCCGCAAGACATTTGAAGGACGTCACCTTATTATATTCACCGACCATAAACCGCTAACATATGTTATGTCTAAAACTCAATCGAGTACTGAAACACCGAGACGAACGAGACAACTCTTATTTATCAGTGAATTCACCACCGACATACGTCACGTGAGCGGCAAACAAAATATCGTCGCCGACACACTCAGCCGCATCGAAACTATCTCATGGCCCATCTACAATAAACTTCAAGGAAATAGCCAGCGCACAAGAAAAGGACAGCAACATTCAACAATTATTGCAAGAAACAAACATCAATCTCAAGAAAATAATAATACCAAACACTGACGTCGAGTTATACTGCGAAACATCTACGTCTTATATACGCCCTTATATACCAGAAGAACATAGACAAGAAGTTTTCAACAGCGTGCACAACATCAGTCATCCTGGTACGCGAACGACTCGAAAACTTATAACTCAAAAATACTTCTGGCCATCGATGAACTCCGACATCAGCCGTTTGACCCGAACTTGTTTACATTGTCAGAAAAGCAAGATACAACGTCACACATTCTCGAACATCTCTGCTTTCCCGCCAAGCGATCGTTTTCAACATCTACATGTGGACATTGTAGGACCTTTACCTACAACAGCTCAAGGACATCGCTACTTAGTAACAATGATCGACCGACTCACGAAATGGCCTGAAGCAATACCTACCGACGAAATATCAGCTGATCGAATCGCCGATATCGTCTACCAACACTGGATATCAAGATTTGGATGCCCGACTACACTCACAAGCGACCAAGGTCGCCAGTTCGAGAGTCAGCTGTTTCAAAACTTAATGAAACAAATGGGTATTAAGAAAAATCGCACAACACCGTATCATCCTCAAAGCAACGGGATGGTCGAACGATGGCATCGCTCGCTCAAAACAGCATTACGCGCCAAACTATCCGACACGAGTACATGGATCGACGAGCTACCTACCGTGTTACTTGGTTTACGCGCCGCGCTACGCACCGATACAGGCGTGAGCGCAGCTGAACTTACCTACGGATACAACTTACGTCTGCCAGGCGATTTCTTCACATCAAATACCTACGTACCTACAATGGACTATAATTACGTGGAAAAACTTCGTGACGTCATCCAAGCGAACAAACCGCAAGCCGTCACAGAACATCACAGCAACAACAAACGCGTATTCGTGCATCAAGATTTACGCAAGTGCAGTCACGTGTTTGTTAGAACCGATGCAGTCAAGAAACCACTCCAAGCTCCATATGAAGGCCCATATCGAGTCATAAGCCGAACAGATAAAGTGTACTCTGTGCAGCTACCGAATCGGCAAGCCAACATTTCCATTGATCGACTTAAGCCTGCATATGTCATCTCAGAGAATACCTGTACCTTACCTCCAAACAAGTTTACCATTACCAAGTTAACCCAAGCTGTTACCACACCAACCATTACCAAGGAAACCAGTACCACACCAACCATTACCAAGGAAACCAGTACCACACCAACCATTACCAAGAAAACCAGTACCACATCAGCTGTTACCAAGCAAAAAGCAAAAGTACCTACGGTCAACGTGACGTCACGGCCCGCCATCAACAGGTCAACGCGCTCAGGCCGTGTCGTCAAGCTGCCGGTACGCTTCGCTTGAGGGGGAGTACTGTAGCCACCATCACCAGTCACTGCACATAACCACGTTTTTGACGTTCCGATAAGAAATATCGAAGCGAGCAGTTCTGATAAGAACTATTGTATCACGTTTCTGACGTTCTGATAAGAAACATCGAAGCAAGCAGTTCTGAAAAGAACTATTTCAACGTTTTAGACGATTCCGTAAAGAAATAGGAGTGTCGGGAGCTGTGAGGCCACTCTTCTAGCTTCGGTTCGACGTGTCTTCGATCTTCATCACTGCATCTTCAGTCTTCACTCGACGGAGGCCTGCCCGACACTAACGCGCGCGCGACATGGCACATATATTTATGCTTTCGTCGCGAGCGGCGAAATGGCGGGAAAAGTCGCCCGCCGCGCCGCCGCGCCGTGCCGCGCCGTGAGCACACCAGCGCCTCTTGTGGAAACAACACGACAACAGTGCCGTGACGCGATTGGTCAAAAATCCTTGGATTCTTATTGGATTTTTATTTTGTAAATAGTGTTTCAAATTTAATGTACAAGTTTCTATTGGCTATTGTTAATTGGTAAAATAATATAAAAGACGACCCTTTTTGTAAATAAATATACATTCAATATTCGTTCTTAAACGGAGTTTATCTTCAACATACCTTCTGATCTACAAGCAACGACCCCAAACCATCAACTCCAAAAAAGCTTTCCGGAAGTCAAAATACGCCACATCCACCTGTCCCCCAGCGTCAATGACAGGCGACAGGTAGTTAACAAATGACAGCAAGTTGCCTCCCGTATTGTGACTCGGTCGAAAGCCGTGTTGAGCGTCAGACAGTTGTGCTTGTGAGCTCACTTGTGTATAAATACTTTTATGCAACACCGATTCAAATACCATAGCGAAAACCGACAGTACTGCCACCGGTCGGTATCCACTCACGTCGGTGTCTACTCCCCCTTTAGGGACTGGGATAAAGCGAGTGACTTCCCACTCGTCCGGGTAATGACCCTCTCTCAAACACAAGCTAAAAATGTGCAATAAGGGTGCTTCAAAAACCATGCGACAGTCTTTGACAATATAAGGTGGTGTGCCGTCCGGACCTACTGAGCGTTTGGGCTTAAGACGCAGGAGCGCCGCTCGCAGGTCTCGCGCGCTGAGCCCGTCAACATGCACGCGTGCCGCCCCCGCCGCGCCGCCACCCGCGCGCTCCGCGGCTACTGAGTCTAGCGCCGGCCGCCTCTCGCTGTATACCGAGTGGAAATACGAGGCAAAACATTCCGCACACTCCTCTTCCTTTAGCAACAAGCCGTCCCTAGTCACTTGGGGTTTATTGCGCCGAGATTGCTAAGCCCTAATAAAGTTCCAGAACGATTTTGGATCTACTTGTAGGTTCTTCTGAAGCCTGTTTTGGTACCTCTCATAGTTTGAAGCTATCTTTAATTTGATCCTAGTACGTAAACAAGAAAACATTTCATAATCACTCTAAGAACCAGTAGATTTATACGATTTGTGATAACGCCACTTATGTTTGATATCTGTTATCAAATCAGAAGTGTACCATACTAGATAGCAAAATCTATCCACCCATGCTTATTTGGTAGAACCTTTTTCTGAGGAACAAAACCGTCAATAACCTCATTCACTGTTTTATAAAAATAATTTAAAGCCGCCTCCGAGTTATGAATAGTAAGCAATGACTGCCAATTTACCAACTTAAACGAATTATACAAACCTAGAAAATCTGCTTTATTAAAATTCCACCTTCGTCTATTGAGTGACGAAACACATTTATTCTGAGAAGGCGGAGGGTTACACTCTGCCTCCCGATGACAAAGCTTCGCGCTTATGACCAGTGACGGATGTTGTGATAAAACTATTACAAAAAAATCACCTGGGCTTGAGTGTAACAAATGTGGCAAAGTAGTTCACAGTTCACGCAGCTGTCAGCCCTGCGGAATGCAGAAAACCTGGAGTGGACATGCGACGAATGTCACAATCATCATCAACCTCATCGTAACCGTAAGTCCTAAGACCCGTCCGTTGATTAAGAATGAATGCTGTAAATTCTACAATGGAAATTATTACAGAGAAAGTTAAAGAGATGGAGATGAAAAACACATACCTCATGAATCAAAACACACACTTGGAATAAAAAATTGATGCATTGGAACAACACATCAGAAATGTTGAGCAAGAAAGACTAGCCAATGTACTGGAGATCACTGGTATTCCTGATAATGAGAAAGAAAACCCAAGCTTAGAAATGGTAAAGAAGGTGATGATTCAGGTGATGTTACAAAAATAAGGAGCAGGGGGATCAGTGGATACGTACAGCGCAGAACGTATCAATTGTTGTTCAAGAAGTAGTCCCCGAGGTCAGTCCTGACTAAGCCAAGTGAAAAGTTTTGTTTCGATACGCTCCTACCAAAGCGAATAAATCACTACTATGGCGAGCTAAACAAACGTTGAAGGAAATGTACAAATACATCTGGTTCCAGAATGCCAGAGTATTGGTTCGTAAAATCGAAAACGACAAACCGACTGTCATTAGGAACACTAGTGATATTGATAAAATGGCGGCTCAGGGAAATAATTGTCGATAATAGTTAGACTCAGTAATCACGTCAGTTGACGTCAGTTTCTTCACCGGAAATATCAGAATTCCTTGAGTGTTCAACCATCAACGAGTTTAGTAATCACCTTCCAAATGGTAAACAAACACTTAATATTGTCCACATTACTCGTAACATACGCTCGATTGTTATTTTTTTTTCTTTAGTCCTTCAATTCATTGGTTCTTCTAAAATGAATATTGATGGTATTATATTAACAGAGGTAGGTATTTCTAAAAACAGTTATCTCATTCAGTTCTTCAATATAAATGGCTATGAAATAAGCTGCGGGAGCAGCGCAGAGGTGGTGGCATTGTGATGTATGTTAAATGTGCCAACACTTTTCAAATCATGGATAATGTATCACTAAAACACTGCGAATACATAATTAGACAATTGACTTCATCATAATATCACTACACGACATCAATCTGCACAGTGTATAGACCTCCAAACAGTGGCGGAACTATCATACAAGCCGAAACGCCGCTTGCCTTACAATCAAACTAAATACAACAAATAAAAAATAAATCTAACACAAACTAAAATTTACGTCAAACAATAATATACTTAATAAGTTAATTCATCTGATTTTGCGCGAAACGAGCGCGCGAAACTAATCGTACCTACGGCCTACAGTCAGTGCTATTGCTATCTTTTTCACACGCACTGGCTTGCATCTGGCTTATGACCTCTCGCTCACTCCTAGCAAGTTGTGTCTGTTTTCGTCACTTTTCGTAGGTACTTATTTGAACATTTTGTATTGAATTTAAAGCGGGGCTTTTTTTTGAATGTGTGCGTGTAAGTCAGTGTAGTTTAAGAGAGAATGTGTGTTCGCGGTTCGATGTTCGTTGTGTTCTGAGTGATTAGTGAATACTAGTGCATTTTCTTTTTATTATTATAGTTTTTTTACCCTAAAAAGAATTCGGAAACGCATGCAACTGTTCCTTGTGAAGGATTAGTGTGTGAAATTGATACTGGGCAAGGTAAATACTTTGAGTTTTACAGAAAAATATAATCTCGTTCGTTACTTCACCTAATCACCTACCCCTGATCACATTTAATTGTGACAATTCTCGCGACAAGTTATATATATTCATAACTTACGACAATAATATTGCTACAGAACAGCTGTTGGTAGAATTAAAACCTTCACCAACATTTTATGCTGATGTAATAAAATTATTTTTACAGAAAGATAAAACCGGCGTTATTAAAAACCAATGTCAGAACTTTTTTTTTCCCCCAAATATCGTCAGTTGTTATTTGGGCTTTGCCTCCTTTTTATTGCGGGCACGCCACTGCCTCCAAAAGATAGTAAGCACTTGTATAACAGAGAGTTGAAAGAACTATTATATAAGGACACCTTCAAACACTCAGATTTATACTTATTAAGGGATGTCAACATTGATTTAAAATTGAATGACAACATTCGGGATTACTGTATACGTTGTTTGGCTTAGTGTGGAACGAGCGCAATTTCGGATTACACAACAATCGAAAAACGAAATGATATTATCACTCGTAGTTGTACTGCTGGCGCGGTTTGGGCAACTGGGCAGGCCATCGCATGATCGTGTTGTCTTGTATTGGAGGGGGAGCTAACAACGCTGTACAAGGATGTCGTAAAAGTAAAAGAATTATTTGATTACAATAACTTGAAACAAAAGTTGGATGCCATAGATTGGAATTTAGTTGATAGTATGCAATGCCCTTTAGAGATATATAACTGTATTAAAAATAGCTTTGATTATTGTTATGAGCAATTAAAGTATTCAAAAATAATTAATACCAACAGTAAAAGGAATAAAGAGGTGTGGATAAACAGTAAAATTAATAATATGTGTCATAAAAGAGATTTACTTTTCAGTCAGTGGAAACAAGATATAAATAATAAAATACTTAGATTACAATATAATAAACAAAGAAATAAAACTAAAAATTAATAGACAAATCTAGAAACCAATATTACTTTAACCTAATCAATGAAAGTAAAATGAATAAAAAGAAAATGTGGGACATATTAAACACACTACCATCTGGCCGAATTTGTAAGTCTGCTCTGTAGATGAAGCAATAGTCAAACCATACAAGAAAAATAACTTAACTATAAATACAATAGCTAATAATTTTAGTCAGGGTTTTAGCGAAAACGTAAATAAAATATTACTAAACAACATAACACCAATCCCAGAATCAGAATATATTTGTCCAACTGTAGCGGGTATGGTAATGACGTAGGCTCAATATGAACAATTGGTTTATTCCAAGAACAATGTTGTACACAAACTAGGCTCAAAAATATGTACGACGATTAATTACTCGAACCACGATACGTTCCCGGCCAGTTCGTGACGCGAGGTGCGTCTCGAAACAAGAAGAATACGTCACCGCGGGGCGCGAGGGGAGAGGGGCGTCTAGGCGTATATAGGCTAAGGCGAGCTCTTCCAATGCGTGGAAAAAGCGGCGCGCTAACGCAGACTGACTGTTCGTGTTTTTTTTTTTTTTGGTAGGGCATCTCGCAGTTCAACCTAGGAGGTTGGCTACTGCTTAACCGGGCAAGTCCTGTGGATGCCTTGAGTGTAAGGCCTCCAGCCAGGGGAGACGGTTCGTGGCCGCGGCGGCCGCTTATATAGGCGAGGCGGCGGCCTAACGTTGTGTGCGTGAGTGTCGTCCCGACACAGTAGTGTTGTGTGGCTCGTGGCTGTAGGCGTTCCGCGTTCGGTGGTGCGAAGTCGCCCCGACGAGTAGCCAGTCAAGATGAATGTTTCACCAACGAAGCTGGGTGAGACCCGCTTCGCCGTGGTCGTCCTCGTCCACGAGAGGGCGGAGTGGCGCCCTCAGGGTTGGGCCTAGGTTTAGGCGGACGCCCGCGTTTCTTCAGTGGGCGCACCGGCGGAGAAAGTGGACTTGTCGCATCGCCTTTGAACGGTGTCAAGGCGGATGTATGATATACTCCAAGAGGTTTATCTGGAGCAGTGGGATCTGAAATCAGATAAGATGAAGCACCACGGCGTGCTAGGATTAGGTAGGGACCATCCCTGCGAGGACAGAATTTAGCAGTCATTCCTCGAGCAGCATTACTGATTGCATGGGTAGTTGCTAATACCAGGTCACCGGATGCGTAACCGGGGTCTTCTCTACGTCCTTGGTCTGCCATCTTCTTCCTGCGTCCTTCTAGATTCTCTCTGACATCTCTAACCTTGTCCAGCGTATTGGCGAGAAGTAGTAACTTCGGCGTAATTTCAGGTACAAAGTTCTCTGACAGTAAAATCTGACGAAAATCGTGAGTGTTATCATCCGGGATACGCAGTTCTCGTGCAAATGTCAAATACGCTGGCGTTTGTCTTGTAGTGAGGCAGGTTGCGGTATTAATCGCAAACCGTATGCTGGGCAATTTATTACTCCAACTCCCATGTTCATCTCCTACTAAAATGGCCAGTTGTGTCTTCAAATCTCTGTTCTTCCTTTCAACCGGGTTTGCTGCCGGGTGATATACTGGTGTGAGTGTGTGCTTAATTCGCAGACAAAAGGTTAATTGTTGCATCACAGCACTCACAAATTGGGGTCCATTGTCGCTTATCAGGCGTCTGGGCACACCGTATCGAAGGAAAATCTCGTTTATCAAAACTGTCGCACAATTTTCAGCGCTGGCAGTTTCCAAAGCAAATAATTCTATCCAACCACTGGCAATATCTTCGGCTATCAGTATCCATGTCTTGCCGCTGGTCGTTGACGGCAAAGGTCCAAACAAGTCAAGGCGAGGGTTTCGAAACGTTGGTTGACGGGCGTTGTTTGCAGCAAACCAGCTGGTTTCAGGTTATACGGCTTAAATCTCTGGCATGCAACACAGTTCTTGACATATGCTTCGATATATTTTCTCATACCCTTCCAATGATATCGCTTCGAAATGCGTCGATATGTCTTATCCGCGCCGTAATGCCCCGCCAAAGGGTCATCGTGGTATGCTGAAAGAACGTTTGTCCATTCATGTTGAGGAACTACGAGTTGAGCCTCATCTGAGTCATCCGACGGGTGATATCGGTACAACAAACCGTTGTTCATGACCTACCCTTTGTTGCTCCAATACACGGCATTATCTTTAGGATCTGCATCCTCTAAGGCAGTCACGATACTGGCGATGTTTTCATCCTTTAGCTGTTCTGCCCTAATTTCAGATGACGGTCTCTGCGGCATATCCACGGCTATGCTACACACTCCACAGGTGTTCTCGGTACTTTCATCGCAAATAGGCCTGAACAGCGTGTCTGCAACCACATTCGTCCTACCAGGTGTATACTTGATAGTAATATCGTACGCCTGTATCTGCAAAGCCCATCTAGCTAAACGACCAGTTGGAGACCGTAACGACATCAACCACCTCAGGGTTTGATGGCCCGTAACCACTGTTACTGGGAGACCTTCAATGTATCCACGGAATTTTTTAATCGCCCAAACTACTACCAGAGCCTCCCTCTCGGTTGTTGAATAATTGCGTTCTGCAGGGATCATCAGCCTACTGGCATATTCGACGGGATGCTCGTCGTCTCCCTCCCCCTGCACTAGAATTGCTCCAAGTGCATAGTTCCTTGCATCAGTTTTGATGATATAACCTTTCGTCTCGTCGGCTTGTCGTAACACAGGGGTGGAGGTAAGACGTACTTTAAGCCCTTGATAAGCCTGCTCCTGTTCCGCTGACCAAGTCCATACCGCGGTTTTCTTAGTTAAACGGGAGAGTGGTTCACTGATTCTGGCAAAGTTTGGAATGAATCGCCTGTACCAGGAACAAGTCTGCAGGAACGTCATCAGATGCTTCAAATTCTTGGGTGCTGGGTAGGCTAGTATTGCTGCTACCTTATCAGGATCAGCCTTCAGATCCTCTGGAGTAATAATGTGCCCTGTAATAAAGTACTTAATAGTCGAGCAACAAAATCGGCACTTATTAAAATTTACATGAAGGTTGCTTTCTCTCAGCTTACTTAGTACCTTACCCAAATCCGATAGGTGTGCTTGATTGATAGGTAGTCGAAAAAATTATCAGATCGACTAGGTACGCCAGCATCTTTACATTCTCCAAGCTAACTCGAATCCTGTCTATCAGACGCTGGAATGTAGAGGGTGCGTTACGAAGTCCAAAGGGCATCCTCTTAAAACGGTACATACCGAATGGAGTTATAAATGACGTCTTGTCTTGATCGTCCAGTTTTACTTTCACTTGCCAGTAGCCAGCGCGTAAATCCAGGGTTGACATGAAAGGCGTTGGCTTAGCAGCATGAAGCAGATCATCAATGCGAGGTATAGGATATTTGTCGGGAACCGTTATGGCATTAAGTCTACGGTAATCAACGCAAACTCGTACTGAACCGTCTTTCTTTGGTACCATAACAACGGGTGCAGACCAGGGTGATGAGCATGCTTCAATTACTCCACTGTCCAACATCTTCTTTACCTCATTCTTTAACACAGCCATGCGTGGCGGTGAGAGGCGATATGGAGGTACAGAGACGGGGTTATGCTCACCTGTGTCGATGCAGTGTTCAGCGAGGGTAGTCGGTTCTCCACCTTCACTGAAAAGTTCTTGATAATCCCATAGCACTTCCATCAGCTGTGACTTTTGAGTTGCGTCCAGCGTATCCGATGAGACCTTTTCTACTTCCAAAGATCCAATTTCGACATCATTGCTGCTATTACTTTGGTCGCTAGGGAAGAGTAGTGCCTTGAAGTGTGGAGATAGTTCGCATAGAGCATCGTGGAGCTGCATTTGGGCATCACGAATCATACAGTCGACGAACCTTGGAGAATACCCATCGAATAATGGTCGGGATCGCTTCCTTGGAATAGGGGACAGCTCAATTGGCACTATACGATAAGGCATCGTGTTTGTAGTGCAGGCACTCGTTGTCGGGAGTGCTGGTTCTCCGTTGGATAATGGACTACCAGTTGCTGGGGTGCATGCACTGGATTGTGGCAGCGCCGGTTCCAGTATGCCTTCGTCTTGTGGAGTTATCGACAGAGGAGAAATAAATTCAGACAGCTCGACATCTTTTAACATAGACCGTAACTGAGGATTAAAATAAACGGGCGTAGCCTCTACCTTGGCCATTGATATCTCCTCATTATCTTCGTCTTGAAGGTCGAAGATGTCATCAGGGTAATCCTCGAAATACCATGTCTTCTGCGGAACGTTAAGTACCATCTTAGCATCCTCAATAAAGCCGACACCCAACAGTGTGCGAGACTCTCGAGCTTCCGGGAACATGATAAAATTTGTTTGCACAACACGATAACAGACACTGACGGGTGCATTTACGGTCAAAACGTCCCTCGTCGTCTTCGTGCCAACAGCCAGTTTCACCACAAACTGTTGCGTGTGGAATGCAAAAGCGAGTCGTCGTAGGCATTTATACAGCGAGTATGATGCAACGCTGGACTTTGCGCAAGTATCCACGTAGGCGCTGCCGGTTATTTTACCTATGGCAATACCAATAAGGGCTAGGGCGTATATCTGCTTGGGGATTAAAGGAACAGAAACTTACTTCAGTCTTTTCCACCTTTGGCGCTGCCTTGGCGCAGGTTGTGCATTTTGATCGGACCACTCCCGGTGTACCACATCCATAACATGCAAGCTAATAAGCACTAGTATACAAGTTGGGGTATATCGTCAAGAATTAAAGTCAGGTATCATGTTTATTTAAAAATTCAAATACTGGTCTCCTTCAAAATAACTTTATTCGTATCACAAGGTTATAACCAAGAACAACTCGCTTCGTAGCTCAAAGATGACTGCCGTGGAATCACTCATAGGTCATAAGCAAGATTCTCAGAAGTACCAACTTAACTGACTAGCTAACGACATTTTGCCGCCATTACCGTATCGGACGTAAGTCAAAATTGAGCTGCGAATTTAAAATAACAGTAAGAATAATATTACAAATTAAACATAAGATTATTTTAAAATAAAAGTAAAAATTAACATAATTTTACGATAAACAATAAATTAATATTTTACTGAACACAAACTTCCGTAAATCAACAAGTTTTGATAGAATTCACAACTTATTTATAATAAACTAGCTGCCCAGCGCGACTTCGTTCGCGTGGTGTCCTACCCCTTACCCTACCCTACACTACTCCTACCCTACTCCTACCCTACTCCTACCCTACTCCTACACTACTCCTACCCTACTCCTACACTACTCCTACCCTACTCCTAACCTACTCCTGCACTACTCCTAACCTACTCCTACACTACTCCTACCCTACTTCTACCCTACTCCTACTCTACTCCTACCCTACCCTACTCCTACCCTACTCCTACCCTACTCCTACCCTACTCCTACCCTACTCCTACCCTACTCCTACACTACTCCTAACCTACTCCTACACTACTCCTACCCTAATCCTACCAAAAAAAAAAGTATCCTAGTGTTGTTTTTAGACTTATCCAGGCATTTTTTTTAATTTTTCTCGCCGTAAAAACCATCCTTGAACTTCAACGAACATTAAAAAAAAAGAATTGGCCAAATTGGTCCAGGCGTTGTTGAGTTATGCGCTTACCAACACATTTTGCGATTCATTTTTATATTATAGATTTGGCGAATGTATTTTAAAAATGCACAATATTTAATAGAAATTAATACATGAATTTTATTCAAGCTTACAGATCTCACAATAACTATGACAGTTACAGGCCCATCACAATATTACCAGTCATAGATAAGGAAGTAGAAAAATGCGCGTGTCAGCAAATTCAGAATTTTTACGTTAGAAACGATGTCTTATTAGGTTCTCAGTATGGCTTTCAACCTAATAAAACTACTTCAATTCTGCTTTCTAAATTCACAGATGAAATAAACCATCACCTCAATAATAAAAAACGTGTTATCCTGTTATTCATTGATTTTAGCAAGGCGTTTCATACCCGATTTGGTTCGAGGCCCAATATTGAACTGGTGCAAAGATTACCTAAAAATTGAACTTGCCGTGTAAAGATCAGTAATGAACTCAGTGACGTAGCTGTAGTAGCTACGGGAACAGCACAAGGCTCAGTTATAGGACCCTTGCTTTATCTGGCTTACGTCAATAACATGGAGAATGTTATAAACAATTGCTCAGTCTATCAATACGCAGACGACACCTGTCTCGTAGCAGCTGAAAAAGACTTATCTAAGGCTGAACAATCGATTCAAAATGATTTTGATAATTTATGTAAGTGGTCTCATGATGCTGGACTGTGCTTAATGCTGGTAAAACTAAGACTATTCACGTTCGTTCCAATCACATGGTGAAGTCTGACAATCCAGTTAAAATAATTGCGCACACTGACCAATGTTTGCATAAATTTGATAAAGTGCAATTATCTGGCCTTGGTTGCAAATGTGAACCATTGGAGCAAGTTGCCAACTACAAATACCTGGTTTACTCGTTGATGACAGATTTAACTGGGGCTATCACATTGATTCCATATGTGATAAACTGCGAGCAATGCTAGCCAAATTTGCAATTATTAAATACGAAGTACCTTTTAAAATATTACTTAACCTTTATAATGCACTTGCGGAGTTAATAATTTCATATGGAATTACTAGCTATGGCAGAACGTTTAAAACTTACATAGACAAAATATACAACCTACAACTTCGTTGATTAAAAGTAATTATACCAAATAAAATAAGAAAAACACTGTATGATGATGATGACGTAACTGGTTTCTTTAAATATTGTAAAATCTTGCCAGTACACGCTAAGATACGAAGGTGGTTATTAATAGAACAGTTCACCAACAAAGAATTAATAATAATAATAAAGTTTATTTGGAACAACTTAAGTTAACAGGGTACACAGGACAAACGAAGATACGAGTAGCTACAAAAGTAAAATACTGTGGGGCAGCTATCAACGTCTAATTCAAAATGCATAGAATATACATATACATTGTTCCAGATTAACCTAAAATAAATTAAATTAACAATACAAAGGGGATGAAAATCATCATCTTCCTGCCCTTGTCCCATGTTATTTGGGGTCGGCGCAACACGTTTTTTTCTTCCATTCTCCTCTGTCAACCGTCATGCTATCATTTACTTCTTTATCTTTCATATCATTCCTCACACAATCCATCCATCGTTTCTTTGGTCTTCCTCTCCCTCTCCATCCATCAACGTTTATATTCATCACTCTTTTAGTCACATGCAATTCGTCCCTCCTCATCACATGTCCATACCAAGACAGTCGATTCCCTTTCAACTTTTCTGTGACTGGCGCAACTTTTAAACTTCCTCTAATATATTCATTCCTTACTTTATCCATTCTTGTCACACCACACATCCACCTCAACATTCTCATCTCCGCTACATGCAATCTTTTTTCATCCATCTTCTTCACAGCCCAACATTCCGATCCATACAGTACGACAGGTCTAATCACGGACTTGTATATTTTCCCCTTTAACTTGAGGGGCATCCGTGGGTCGCAAGTTGTTCCAGTGACCTGTCGCCATTTCATCCATCCTGAGTTGATCCGGTGTGTTACGTCTCGGTCTACTTCGCCAAAGGGGATGAAAATAATAAAGAAAAATATTATAATGTGCACTATGTCACAGATTAGTCCAGATACTTCACTCAGTAGAAAATTTCCAATACCTATTACGATAATTGCCTACTCCCTCGCGTCAACAACCACTGTATGCTAAAATGCGCCTAAATGCTCAAGCGTACAGCAGTGATTGCTTCGCACCGCGCGATTCCACAGTAATCGCAGGGCTGCCTCTTCGATAAAATTAAATTAACATAACTTTTTATCTATGTTATTGAGAACTGTGAATATGTTCTGACTTTTATGTGGCAGTTAAAAATTTTATCATTTATAAAATATTTAACCAACTTAAAAAAATTGACAGGTAAATGGAAATCATTGACAGGTAAATGGAAAAATGTTAGGTGTTTATCCCTTCTTTTGCTTGATTTACACCCATCTACAGCACATAAGGCACCACACGGCATCGTAATACGCGTACGTTCGAACAGCACTATTAAAATTGAACGGCGTGCGCGCGCTTCGCTTGCGAAAACCGCACTGAATTTGATCCGCCGGCGGACCGAGACCGCTCGGCTGGGCGGTAGGCACTTATAGCGCGCAAGTACATGAAGTGACGGAGGCCTGACTATGTAGTTACTGTGATGTAGAGTGGAGGTGGGGATGAGGTGTGATTATGTTGTGTGTGTGAGTGTGTACCGCGTTTATGACACCATAAGTTGCTCAGTCTCATCATAGGACAAGCACTTAAGCCAGTTGGTTACTTTTTTCTTCAGAACATTCCTAGTCATAGGGTATATTTTAATTATTTTATTTAAGGCATTGTAAAGTTTAGGGCTGGTATGAGTGAAGTGGCGACTGACCAACGCTAACCTACAGCTTTCAGTCTGACAGACTCTGTCGGCACGACGTTTCTTTGTAAGGGACTGAGGGTCGTAAGGCAGAAGGAAGTGTTTCCTAAGAACTGTTTGCAGCACGAACAACTGTCTCACTGAGGGGACCTCACAAATTGAGTATAGCTCTAAGTGGGAAATCTGATAGGTTTTTTAGCGAGTGCTTTTAAAACTGCTCTCTGCGCCCTCTCTAGCCGCAGCATGGTTGTCTTGTGCGTCCCTCTCCACGTGGTTATGCAGTAACCGAGAACTGATTGAGCAAGGGCAAATTCCATTCTAAGGCACTGGAAATCAGCAGCCGCTTGAAGTTTTTTGAATAGGTAGATCAATCTTCTGACCCGAATCACAACTGAATTAACCTGTTTTTTCCATGTCAAAAGATTGTCCAATATAACATCAAGATATTTTATGCTATCGGACCGTACTATTTGAACGCAGCTACAGGTATTGGCCAGTGGGTTAGCACACACGTGGCTCCTGATATCAAACGATGGAGGTGGTTGGCTAAGAACACTCGGGGTGAAAGGGATGAACTTAGTCTTGGAGATGTTGAGCGTGAGTAGATTCGAGTTCAACCACATCATGACCATCCTCAGTGCCAATTCAGCCCTTTCGCGGGTCTCAGACCAGTCCTTTTCATGGGTTATGAGATCTGTGTCATCCGCATATGTAATAATTTTTGTGTTCGGAAGAGATAACTGACACAGCTCATTGACATATATGAGGAAGAGGGTTGGTCCTAGGACACTACCCTGGGGGAACCCATAAAACAAATGTTCTTCATCACTTACAATATTTTCTTGCCTGGAAGGAACTCTCACAATAGTTTTGAGTACCAATTTTGTTTTCTATTTAAAGTCGTCGTCTGATCAAAGTAAAAGAAGACACTTTTGAACATCAAACTTTATCAGGGAATGGAATTGAATCTAATTGCCTATCCGCAAGGTAGCTCTAGTACAATTGGCAAGATTAGATGAGTTTCCAGAAAATCAAACCGTACAGCCAGCCAGCCACCCATATAAGGCTATTCTTCGGCCAACCATTGGTCCCATTGCTTCTTTCGTAGCTAAGTAATATATGTATAATCATAAATTCACAATAACCGACCCGTACCGGTTATTGTGAATTTATGAAATAATCAAGCCTTTTGATGCCGATTGATGGTAATAGACTCGTCCCTTATTACATGGGACTTAAGCATTACTGGCAAAATATGGGTGTACTATTAATGGTATTTCTCTGCCTAACCCTTCTGGGAAATACAGGCGAAATGTTATGTTATACAGTAACATAACATGTTGTTGATTGTGCTGTCCATCATATTGCAGCTTCATATAGCGTAGGTACCTACTTTCCCATTGAGAGTCATCTTCTAATGGACCCTCGTCGTCGTTATGATATTATTTTGTTGCGCGAGTTATTTGCATTCTATGATATTTTCTAAGATATTCATCTAAATGAAATGGTGTAAAGGCAATTTTGGTCATCATGGAACATTAAAGATGACTAACATATTTATTTTGATAAGATACGAGTAAAAACACCTTCGCAAATAAAGCATTATTTTTGACCAAATTTTCAGATCATAAAAATGGTTATTGTGAGTCAACCTTAAAAGATAGGCTAAAGTTCGTTGTAATATGTTGGCTCGCAGGTTTTCACGTTGTAGTAGGGAAGTTAAAAGTACCCTCTTCAAGGCATACTGCCAAAACTTCTACACGTGGAGCCTGTGGGTGAACTATACGCAGAGGGCCTACAATGTCCTGCGTATATAGTATAATAATGGTTTTAGGATGCTGATGGGGCTTCCGCGCTTCTGCAGTGCATCTCAAATGTTCGCCGAGACCCACGTTGATGGTTTCTACGGTGTCATCAGGAAAAGAGTTGGGTCAATGCTAGGCAGATTGCGTGGGAGCACTTTTGGCATCCTTAAAATATTAGTGGATAAATTTGAAAATCCATTTGTTAGGCACTGGGTAGGTTTACACATGTCGACCCGTTGTCTAAAACCGGCGAAGTAGATATGCCAAATAAAATGTGTATACTAACATAATTTTTAAGTTATTTTGTTACCAACACTGGTTTTTTGGCCGAAATAAACAGTTATAAACAGAATAAATAAGCTGTCGCGGACTCTTTTTAGAACTTTTTAGAGAAATATTGGCCCGTACATTATTTTCGTGTAACTTTAACCGTTTACGCAGCGCACGCAACGGAAGCTCTCAAAAAGAATAAACTTTCCCCGTTGTTGCAACATTTTTCATTGATACTCCGCTCCTGTTGGTTGTAGCGTGATGATATATAGCCTATAGTCTTCCTGGATAAATGGGCTATCCAACACTAAAAGATTTTTTCAATTCGAACCAGTAGTTCCTGAGATTACCGCGTTCAACCGAACAAACAAACTCTTCAGCTTTATAATATTATAGTATAGAATATAGATATAGATAGTTGCCGTTGCGCTAAGTGGAATACTAAAAGTGCGATTGTATGTACAGCTAAAACATGTTTTTGAACATTTCCGAGTTATATTTTCAAAAATCGATGGCGAATGCAGTACACAGCTCCCTCTCGTCAGTGAATGAAAGTTACAGGTTTAGACAGACGGTCTGCCATATATCCGTAACCCCACCTTACACCCACCCCACCCAACCCCTCAGGCAGGCGATGGCGGCGGCCTGCTGCTGCCCCAACGCTCCACATCTGGGCCCTATTTAATAAAACTGACAATTCGACATATATGTCTAAAAATGACAAAATTGTAGAATTGTCGGGTTTAGGCTGTTTAATAAAAGTGACAAATATGTCAAAAATCAACAGGTGAAATCTTGACATATTTGGCGTTTAATAAAATTCGACATACTTAAGAGCCTATACTACCTCAAATAGCTTAGCAAAATCCTCTGATACGCCGAAAATACTGCAGCATTAATTTTGAAATAAATATATGGTAAAGTTGAGGATTAATGTTAAGTCCTATGTTTGGCGAAAACACGATTCCATAAAATTTTCTCGATAGAAAAAAATCTCAAACTGAACTATAAACCGTTGGGAATCCTACAATACTTCAAATTAGATCATGAAACTTTTTATACTTACTGAACTAACTATAAAGCAGGTCTTATGTTATTTATTTTTTTGAATTTCCTCCCAAAATAAATAAAATAAAATATCGGCCATATTAAAGTTGGTTCCCTGCCGCGCGCCACCCGCGCTCGGCGCGCTCAGTCCTGTTCCGGCTTCCGTACGGGAGGGCTGTGTCATTTTGCGCTCAGGACACATTACGCAACAGAACGACGTAAAATAAAAATATTGAATTGCGTGAATTTTTAGTGTTTGCGTAATGGGAAATAACAGAAATAAAAATAAGAAGCGACGGGGTTGGCGTAAAGAAACAGGCAAACATATGATCGAAATGAAGTAAGTATTTCTACCGTATTTACAATATTAGTGATTACAAACATGTAGGTAAATATGTAGTAGGTATACACGTCTGGAGCAGTTTTTGCATGTGTGGGTAGACCAGGTACCTACTTACCGTACATAGGTACTCATATTTTTTTATAACTTTCTAAGTGCTTGACGGCTGCAGTACGTGTCGAGTGTTCGATTCCCGCACGGAACAATATGTGATGGCCAACAAATAGTTGTGAAGACTTGTAATTTGTAACCGCACCGTCCACGTTTCAGGAGAAATCAGTATAAATACGGCAAATTTATAAAAAAATAAAATTACCTAAATAGGTTTGTTTTTGTTTTGACGCAACAAAATATAGGTTTTATATTTTTATAACTCCAATTGTTCGGTACATATATATAATTGTCTGTCTTGCTCATTAAAGTAGTTCGGAATTCATCGTGAAGTAAAGACGTGTCTGTTATTTTTACGAAGTCCTGCAATCAATATAGAACCTTAATTACTCCAACATATGGTCCAAACGAGCCGGATATTAGAATCAGAGATAAGGACGACCCGGATCGGAGAACAATAGGCCGCCGGCATTCCTGAGCCGTTTTTTGTGCACCTTTTCTTTGCAAGACATCTGTGCTACGCGTGATAAGGTGATAACTAATAAACAAGTTAAACGATTGACTTTAAGACTTTAAAAAAAGTGAATTGTGAGTGCGTTAAAACTATCATAACAAGAAGAAATCTTAATAACAAATACAGAACAATGAGTGTTACGTTAACTAGTGAACAACAACAGTTAGTTAACTCATTAGAAGATATTTATTTACTGTTACAAAAGACACAAAGTAATTTGAAGAAGTGTCCGAAGCAAAGATTATCAAGAGGTTATATTGAAACTAAGTTACAAACCATCGAAGGATATTGGCGAACGTTTAATACGACACATCAAGACTTAGTGAAATGTACACCTAAGACTAAACGAAATGAACATAATTCGCTAACGAAGATTACTTTGTGGTCGAAGATTTATACTCATGTTTAGTAGGCGATTTGAAGGATACGCTGTCAATGCTTTCGAAATCTACAGACACTCAGATACAAGCATGTGACGCCTCCTCGCCACCACGTGTTAACTTACCACGCATCGAGCTACCTACTTTCAACGGGAGCTATGATGACTGGCCTATGTTTCGAGATATGTTCACGTCGCTGGTACACAACAACACGTCTTTATGTAACGTCGAAAGGTTACATTACCTGAAGTTGAGCTTGGTTGTTGAACCTAAAGAATTGTTGAAGCATGTTAATATCACTGATATTTATTATGAACAGGCATGGAATACACTTGCACAACGGTATGGAAACAAACGTTTAATAGTTCATTCTCTACTCAAGAAGTTATTTACTCAAAAGAAAATTACCACTCCATCGGCTATCCAAATAAAGAATTTATTAGATACAACCTCTCAGTGCTTAAACAACTTGAAGAATCAAGAAATACCTGTCGAGGGCTGGGATCAGCTGATTATATACACAGTTGTACAAAAGTTAGATGTCGATACACACACGGCCTGGGAAGAAGATTCTTACAAGGAAGAGACTGACAACCTACCATCTTGGAAAGAATTAAAGGCTTTCCTGGAAACAAAATATAGGACACTGGAGATGGTTAACCCTACAGCTAAGAGGGAGCAGACGAATGTTAAGGCGAAGTCATTCCATTCCACATCACCGGAAGAGAAGACAGATACATCACCGACCAAGTCATGCAGTATGTGTAAAGCAGAGCACTCCTTGTGTCACTGCAAAGAATTTTGTAAGTTACAACCGAATGAACGCAATGAGTTTATTAAGAAAAATAATTTATGCTTCAATTGTCTGACATCAGGACATTCTGCCAGGAGATGCCGCAATCGAATGTCCTGCCGAAGATGCAACCGCCGCCATCATACATTGTTACATCAACCCAGCAGCGGTCAGTCAGACAATGTGTGTCAGTCAACAAATTATAGTCAAATAGAGGAAGAACAAAAGAAAGCGGAACACAGTGACAATCCTGAGTTGGCATTATCTACGCACTTCGTCTCGGAGAAGTCAACAGCGTTGCTTGCCACAGCATTAGTGCAAGTCAGAGATGAAGATGGACATAGTACAGTATTGCGAGCGCTGGTAGACCAGGGCTCGCAAGCAAACTTTATTAGTGAGCGAGCAGCGCAACAGTTAAAGGTCAAGAGATCACGAATAAAGGGAACAATCACTGGTGTTGGAGCAACACAGACTACAGTCAATCACGTGATCCAAATCGAGCTTCATTCGCGATGTGATAATGACGTCAAGATTGCTATCAATGCCTATGTAATGCCAACGCGATTAACATCACACTTGCCATCTGAAACAATTACTGGTACCATGCACACCTGGCCGCACTTAAAAGGACTCACTCTGGCAGACCCGAGCTTCCATTCACCAGGGCGAGTAGACATGCTGTTGGGCGTAGAAGTTTGTGCTCAAATTTTAAAGGCTGAAATAATCAAAGGTCCACCTGGCTCCCCATGTGCCCAAAATACAAGCTTGGGTTGGATCTTATTTGGAAAGATACAAGCACAAAATTCAGAAGAACTAGTAATGCATCATAAGCTTGATCTAAATGAAATTCTGAAATCTATGTGGGAGGTTGAAACAGATGCACAAAGAAAACTTACCAAAGAAGAAGAAGACTGCGAGAGGATATATAAAGAGACATACATACGAAATAGCGAAGGGCGCTACATAGTCAAGCTGCCATTTAAAACAGAAAACCCACAATCACCGCATGGTAATACGAAAGAAGGAGCTATTTAAATAGATTATTTCACTTGGAAAGACGTTTTATGAAGAATGATGGTCTGAGAAAGGAGTATACTAAGGCAATTAATGAATATAACGAAATGAAACACATGGAGGAAGTTCCAAGTGATGAAAGTAATAAGCCAGCTGTCTATTTACCCCACCATGCGGTGGTAAAGGAAGAAAGTGAAACTACAAAGGTCAGGCCAGTGTTTGACGCCTCTCACAGGGGCTCAAATAATGTAGCACTCAACGATGAGTTACTGGTTGGACCGCAACTTCAAGAAGATATGAGATCACTCGTCATGAGATGGCGCCTGGCCCAAACTTACCAGTTTGGGCCATAAACAACAAAATAGAAATATACTTTTTGGGAAGTTTAGTGACCAATTGACCCACGACATAAAAAAATTAAAAAAATGGAAAGAAATAGTTGAACAAATTACAGCATGTATTTTCAATAAGTACTGGAAATACCTTCGTGATACTACATGGCAAAATTGGTGCAAAAGGACCATGGTAAGGTTTAGTTTATTTAAATTTTGTAATTGAACTTTTTAATGACAGTAATCATATTTTTAACTATACCTTATGTGTAAAGAATAATGATGAAATGTAATATTTTTTTTGTAATAAACCTTTTATAAACACTTCCTTACACCTTCAAAATTCAAACTATGATTTCGCGACAGAGGCTCCTGTCAGAATTATCGGACAATTCTACAAATATGTCAATATATCATGACTACTTTCTGTTCAATAAACCAGATTTGACAAGTTTTTCACGACAAATTGTCACCTGTCACCTGTCGATCAAAAAGTTTTATTACACAGAAAAATGTCAGATTGTCGCGACAATCCGACATATTTGTGAATTTTCCACCATGACAATTATGTTACCTGTCAGTTTTATTAAACAGAAAAATTGTCGAATTGTCACTTTTTGACATATTATTATGTCGGACTTGTCGGATTGTCAGCTTTATTAAACAGGGCCCTGGTGGTGTCGGGGCCGAAGGGCGGGCCGAGCGGTGTTCGCTTCGGTGACGAGCGTGTTGCTCTCTGTATGAGCAAAGTACTCTGTGGTATGAGCTGTGCAGTCCATGCAAGTGCTCGCGCGTCATACCACCGAGCACTGCTCGCCCGGCTGCCATATGGTGGGAATTATTTAATTTTTGTGATTAAATCAACACAAATTATCGTCGACGTTCACGACATACGTTACGTTTGAGAATCCCACTAAATGAAGAATTACAATGAAAATGAACAAGAACAGCTTTTTTGTTAACATTTATTTATTTTTATTTTTTTATTTATCAGGAACAATTTAAATTGTGTTTGATATATTATTTGACATCCTTAACATTACATACATCATAATTAATAATATTAATTTTAATTCTAAAAGTGAAATGCAATAATATAAATCATGCAGAAATAATATAAAAAAAAACATGATTACCAAAAACAATAATAATAAATAGCATTTTTTTTAATAGAAAATTGGAACAGTTCGTCTATTGAGTACAAGTTTTTATCTAAAAAGAGAAATGCTTTTAGCTGAGCCTTAGAAGAGCTGACACGACAACAGCCAAATTGGCTTGTCTCAAACAATTTTTTTGCCAAATCTATACAGTTTTTGACGGCGTAAAAAATATATGTTAATCTTGAACATATTTCTGAGAACCCATCACGTTCTTAAAAAGTTTTCTCGATACAAAAAAATTGTAAATTAAGGCGCCTCCCCGACCAAAACGCCACGCAAGCCGTTTTTGTGCAGTTTTTTGGAGCTATCTACTTGTTATTTAAAAGAAATATCTACTAATAAAAAATACATTAATTTTTTACATAATCTTGATTCCATAATTGCAGATTTATTTTTATTTTTTATTGAGTATATCTTTAATAAATCTCCTTACAACACAACCCCAGAAATGAGAAATAGTGATTAATAACATACATCTCCTCGTAAAGTAAACATTATTTAATTTTGCTACTGACACTAATGGATAGACAATTTAATAATGAACATTTTGACACAAATAAAAATTCCAAAAGACCAACATTTTATTTTATACCGATTTTATTCTAAAATATGGGCGTATTCACTACTGTAACTCCTGCCCCGTATCGGGATTCAGTGTGCCGCAAGCTCTCGAGGGTGAAACCCGTGTCATTTATCACCGCGTCGCCGTCGGCTAGCGCACTTGCTCGCTTACGTCACATTAATAATTACTTTATTGACATTTGTTTTGATCATAGTTTTTTTTTTGTGTTAGATATTATTGTGTTATTTATTGCGAAAGGGCGCTTTGTGTGCGTATTTAGAACTATTGACGAAAGGACGCTAGTGTTGTGTACAAAATCAAAATGCCAAAGTACAAGAAAGCGGTGCGAGTAGGACGTGCAAGAATAGCAAAGATGAACGAAGCTCGGTAAGTTGTCTCGTAGTTATATTTAAATATTATATTATACATATAATGATAAACAGTGCAAATTATTTATCAATCTATTTTTTTTTTTGCAGCTGGGCGAAAAGAAATGCCCAAAATATTTGTGACGAAACTCCAACCACATCTACACATTCTCAACAAAGTTACGTAGATAGCGGGTATGTACCTAACTACTATAAGCCTACTAAGTACTGCTCTAAGATGTTGAGTATTTAGAAAAGTGATAATAATCTCATCATTGTCATAACAATATAATATTTTATCAACAATCTGAATCTTCGCACAAATCTTCGTTATCATGCGTGTGCCATAGAGTTATAGACATGAACATTCACATTGATTCAGTACTTACGTGGTTCAGTGCTTGTCATGTACTTAAATGATTTTTTGTATGTTAATATTTGAGATATAGGTACAACCGATGGAAATAAGCAATAATGAGTAAAGTATTAGATATAATCCTTTTCTCGGTTACGTACTTAACGTTTACAGAGTTTTTCTTTTTAGTATGCTAAAGTACTATACAAATTTATTACATGTCATCCTAATTCTATTTGGGAGTAGTGCGGGCGGGAAATAATTGCAAAAAAATTGTGAAAATATTTGCTAGTCGAGCGCGGGCAGAGCTGGAACATAAAAATACCTACTTGCATAGCAAATCGATCCGTATCGTCATATAAATAAGGAGCACAATCGTATTTGTCAAAAAAATACTTTTAACTTCCAATTTTTATTTTTTCGCGAAATCGATTGTGCTCCTTATTTGTATAGTAACACGGATCGATTTCCTATGCAAGTATTTTCATCTCTGGAAACCGAAGGCGCGGGCCTCGCGGCGTTCGGCGGCGCTGGTTGCGAGTTCGGGGCTCGCTAGCCGTGCCCGAAGTAGGTACTCCGTCCGAAGCTGCCCGAGTGTGGCGAGAACATGAACCGAAATTAGTGTAAGTACTTCGGGCGCGTGCGAGTCGGTCGAGTCGGGAAAAAGCTGGCATATACCTATCATAATAAGGAATATAATACCAATTCGCGCCATTTATCCTCACTTCTATACAAATAAGACACATTATAGCGTATCTTTACTAATATTATAGAGGTAGGTAATTTTTTTTGTCTGGGAGAGTAATCTCCGGAACTACCAGTCGGATTTGGAAAATATTTATGCATTGAATAGCCCAATTCTTGAGGAAGGCTTGCTAAAGCCGACAGTGAGGTCAAATTGTAAATCCAAGATGGCGGCTGCGAATTTTTTTAGTTTAAAAGTTGTGTAGTTATTAAGTAACGTGCACTGGGAACACGAAATGGCCATTTGACCCATAGACTTGCTCGGTCCATGCTCTATGTCTATGATTTGACCAACCGGGTATTTCCCTATTAACGTTCCACGTTAAAGCACGATTCTAATAGAGCCGTAACCGAGAAAGACTATTTAACATTAAAAATTGAAGATCATCTAAGCCCAGTACCTCACCTAGGATACCTATTTGATCTCATATTACTAAAACGAAATTAACAAATGAAACAATTGCCCCTGTTAGAAAAAGCTATAGATTTCACTGTTAAACTAGCAAAAGAATTGCAAACCGCATGCCCAGCAATTATGAGGCACTTCAAAAAATGTCACCGTAATCAGTAAGAAATACTTTAAGGCAAATAAAGGACACTTCGATTGTTGAACTTGCTATCGAACTTGGCTTTAATGAGGACAAAAATGAAAAAAAAAAAACAGCAATGAACTAATATTAAATTTGTCAAATGGGACGTAATTCCAAATGACAATACAATAAAATTCTGGGCGCAAGTAAGCAAATACAAAAATGCTGCAGGTATTATTAACGCATACCAAGATTCGAGTAATTATTATTTATTTCGTAATCTTCCTTTGTTAAAATTTATCTTACTAGGGCACTTGATAGAAACATAAAAAATGATGTGATACGCGACAAACTCAAACTCAAAGCATTTATTTCAACTAGACCATTACAGGCACTTTTGAAAGTCAAGAAAAAAGCAAAGCAACAGTCACAGTCACAATGCATAATAACGTATGAACGTACTGTAGTTGCACATTCCAAAAGCGTAGATCTCTATGGAGAAGAATGGGCAAGAAACTCCATGGACACTCTTTGAAATCAAAATATAGTTACAAAATCTTGGTTACATCGTTCATGTTGAAATTATACATCTATAGGGTCAGAACCTCACGCCTCACGTCCCAGCCGCCGCGGGAGAAGCACCGGGCGTCGGGGGCCACGCCGTGATGGCTCTCGGCCACCGTAGGCGCGGGCCTGTGGACGGTGAGTAATTTTCGTTCGTGTTCCACGCGCGCCTCAAAGAGATGTCAGCAATCATGAGGGGCCCGCAAGGGCCGATGGGAGATGGGTAGTGTGTTAAAACCCATTCTTCCCATTTGGGTTAAAACTGGGTGGTTTGGGGTATAACCCGGTTTTAACCCATTTTCACCTATTTTACTGGGTGAAAGTGAGTATTGGTAATTATTAAATAGTGGGAAGTAGAGTTCATTATAAACTTGTCAAAAATAAACACAAAATCAGATACATTTATTATTAATTTGAAAAATTACAAGAAATTAGTAGGCAGTTTAATCATCATCATCGCTTGCATCGGAAACACGGTCACAATCAAAAAATTGAAAATTGTTAATGCCGGATGTAGATGGTTTAGGGCTGTTTGTACGTGGCTCCCTAGCGGCGTCGGTGTAGTTTGCTACGCTGACGACACGCTGGTGCTGGCGCAGGGGAGGTCGCACGAGGCGGCGGTCGAATTAATGACACGCGGGGTTGCGATAGTCGTGGAGAGGATCCGGCAATTGGGTCTCGAGATTTGGCATTGCACAAGTCCGAGGCCACAGGCCATGTGCTTTCATGGGCCTCGGAATGCGCCACCATCGGGATCCATACTGACGGTAGGAGGGTTTCCCATCGGCGTCGAGTCGACGTTGAAGTACCTTGGAATCGTCATCAACAGCCGGTGGAACTTCGTGGAGCACTTCCGATGTTTGGCTCCCAAACTGGAACGGGCCGGGGCTGCCTTAAAGCGGCTCTTGCCCAACCTGAGGGGTCCAAACGCCTCCTGCCGGAGGCTCTACGCGGGGATCGTGCGGTCCATGGCCCTTTACGGGGCCCCGGTGTGGGCGCGTTCGTTGAGGCTGCGAGCCGCGCACTATCTGAACGCGCCCCAAAAGGTGGTAGCCGTAAGGCTGGTCCGTGGGTACCGCACGATCTCCGGCGAGGCGGCTAGCCTCCTTGCCGGATTGCCGCCATGGGATCTGGAGGCCATAGTCCTCGCGCGCCTGCACGAGTGGCGCGCGGAGGCACTACGCCGGGGGGAAGCTCCGCTGCCGCGGCAAATTGTCGCTCAGCGGACAGACCTCCGGCGCGATCTCATGGCGACATGGAGAGAGCGACTGTCGCAACCCCGTACAGGGCACGCCACGATAGTGGCGATAAGTCCCCTAATAAGTCTTTGAGGAGTGGCTAGAGGCGCCACGGCACCCTCACCTTCCGCCTGACGCGGGTCAAATGCAGGATAAATGTATATACCTATATATATATATTGTTTTTTGGGGTGGGATATCGTCAAATGACGCCGCCCGCTCTGGGCGGCGCGGAAGGGAGTGTCAGACTTTTACTGACTAAAAACCATCCATGTTCCTTCTGTTGCCCTTTGTATTCCAGGGCCGCGGTATCTCTTTCGAACAGTCCCGCAGCCCTGGCAGGCATCGGCCCTTGCGGGCCCCTCCTGTTTGCTGACATCTCTTTGAGGCGCGCTTGGAACACGAAAGCGCCGTCGACACGGCCTGTCGTCATAAGACGGACGGACGGCGAGCTAGCCCATTACTCACCGTCCACAGGCCCGCGCCTACGGTGGCCGAGAGCCACCACGTGGCCCCCGACGCCCGGTGCTTCTCCCGCGGCGGCTGGGACGTGAGGTCCTCTCCCTCTCACGTTCCGCCACCTCCTTCGATGACTGCTTCGCAGAAGGAGGTGACGGCCTCCCATTCCCTCTCGCTCCGGACCATGGCTTGAACCAGGGCCGGGCGTGAGAGGTCGCCGCCGCCAATACTTTTAAAGCTAGTGTAATAACTATTTTGCTATTATTATATTAATTATTCCTTCATTCCTACAATAGGACCAACCATCTAGCATTAAGTGCAAACATGTTCGCGATTTGACGGTTTCTTTTAACGTGATGCATATCACTATATGTTTTGTCTAAAACGGTGGTAGAAGCCGTTTTCCTGGTTGGCAATTTGTACAGTGGCTGGAGTTCGTTGAAAAAATTAATCCACAGGGGGTGTTCTACTATTGAAAGGGGTGTTCCCGATACATAAATAGCCTTAGCTAATAATGAATTTAAATGTTCTTTATTTACATTTGTTGGCTGGCTCACTGAAGATGCACTGCCTTCAATCGACAAAATTAATTCAGACTCAGGCCTCCTTCCCCGGACTGCCTCAAGGTGTAGACGTGTACTCAACAACAACAAGACCACACCACAAGTCAAGTACAAGTCTACACCTATAAAAAGTTACAAAAAAATCACCTAAAACGCGCGCACTCTAACCAGCGAAGTAAACTAGACTGACAAGTTTGAGCGGGGAAGGGGCGCGGGGATAGCTGCGCGTGAGTCACATCCCTTCCCCTCTCGGTCTTGTCACCCCGCACACCGGCCGTAGTTCACTACTTACATGTTTAAATAATAAATCCGAAATATTTTATTTTCACCCAGCCAAACCACCCAGTGGGTGGAATGAAACGGGTGATAACTGGGTTTTAACCCACTAGTAGGTTTTAACCCGGGTGGTTACCCATCTCGATGCCTGCCAGGGCTGCGGGACTGTTCGAAAGAGATACCGCGGCCCTGGAACATAAAGGGCAAAAGAAGGAACATGGATGGTTTTTAGTCGGTAAAAGTTTGACACTCCCTTCCGCTCTGCCCAGAGCGGGAGGAGTCATTTGAGGATACGCCATCCGAAAAAAAATAAAAAAAATCAAAATTATACATATTATGTGAGAACGATGTATAAAGACGTACACAATAAGAGCGTCCAGAGTAAAAGATTAACCCAACAATTAAAAAAAAAAAGTAATTAAAATAATCCATGGCAGCTAAGCGATGACCAGTCCCAACTGACAGCGCCCTTTCACGAACATGAAGCATGGATCAGCGCCATTCAAATCAACCATACTGAAGTGAACTAAATGACCCAACACACCTGCCACCGCCATCGACAAAGAGTGAGCATGACATTCTCTCAGCCACCAGGACACATTCAAGTCAATGAGAGATAACAAAATATAAATGGTAGCTTTACATTACATAGTACTCACACATGTGTTTTATGCAATTATATAATTCTAGGAGATAGAATCTATCCAATGCAAGGATATTCTTACAATCTTCTCCAGCTTCCACTATAATTTAACATGGTAATCAATTAGTTTGCACACACAATGTAGAGATAAAGGTAGAAAAACTACACAATTCAAATCTTAAAGATTAGGATAAGCCCTACTAATCAAAGTAACTAAGTTTCCAGAATAGAAACAAAAAAAAATAAAGAACTAGCGGGGGAGCATCTCTTCCAAACATTAAAATCTTAGTTCGTGAGCCCAAGTGGCTGTGGAGTAGGACCAGCATTGAGCCAAGCATTTTTATCTACGAGATAGTCTTCTAACTTATAATATGCTCGCTTACATAGTGTGCGTTTTATGCATGTTTTTTTCTTCTCATTAAGTTGTGGAATGTCAAGTGGTATTTTATTATAACATTTTACACAGTACGTTATAAAAGAAGTGCGTACTTTTGACAATCTGAAACGTGGCTGATCTAATTGGTCGCTTATTTTACTAAAAAGATGTATATTTTTCCGAACATACATAATGTTTTCATAAATATATTGACAAGGTACCGTCATGATGTTAATTTTTTTTAAACAATCTCTTAGAGACTCGCGTCTGCGTAGGTTATAGATGGCTGTTACAGCCCTCTTTTGCAGAATAAATATTGCGTCAATATCTGCAGCCCGTCCCCACAGCAGAATACCGTAAGACATGATGCTATGGAAGTAACTAAAATAGACCAGTCTCGCGGTATCCACGTCTGTTATTTGCCGTATTTTACGGACAGCGTAAGCGGCTGAACTTAGCCGCCCTGCAAGTGCTGTTAAGTGAGGACTCCATTGCAGTTTCGAGTGAAGCGTAATCCTCAAGAAAACCGTCTTCTCGACGAATTCTAGTATTTCCTTGTTCAATACAACGTTACATTCACTACTTCTTACATTCGGTACCGCGAATCTTATGCATTTAGTTTTCTTCTCATTTAACACCAAATTATTAGACATGAACTAATACTACTACTTACGAAATAAACAAAACAATGTGTTTCACCTTTTACTTAATCCTCTGTTCCTCTGAAGTAGTTTATAGCAATATTCTAGCTATAGCGATATAACGAGGCCCCAGCAAGGGCCTCAAGGCCGAATGAAAGCTGTCCGACTGTGGCAGGAACAGGGAGAATTACTGAACTCCAAATTCCAATGGTGTAGGAGTAATTTAGAAAATAAATTCCTGCACAAATAAAGTTTCCGGCATTTCTTGTAATGTGTCCATGCACTGACGATTTATGTCTCTTTTCGGCGCCTAAGCCATATTTCTTCATTATGAGCACACTACAACATATTTAAAGTATGCATTTTAATTGCTAAATGATAAATACAGTCCAAAATTATGGTTAATAAACAAAATACTTCTCGATCTCAAGTTCTCAACACAGTTGGGTTATACATATAGACGCCATTTTTTATCGTTTACTATTGGGTCTCGGCGATTGCTAAGTGGGCGTACAAAAACTTCGACATCGTTTCGTTAACGTTGTCAAAGCTGTAACTTGGCTACGATTTATATGGGATGTAGCGATCAATTGTAGAAACGATCACATTTCATTCTATCATTTTGAACGATGTAACTTGACTACGAATTTTCTATTCGTTTGTTTTGACCACGTCACTTAACGTTGAGATGACGTCATTCCATTTGATTCGTTTTCTATTAGCGTTAACGATTGTAGATAGTCAACTTGGCTAAGCCTGCTGATGTCACGCGGCTCCGTCATGCGATAGCATCGCCGTCGTCCAGCAGCGTGTAATCTCGCGTCACGTCCGCGGCGCCGAGCAGGGACCTATGATGGCGCACAAAAAGCACATTGGATTACAGGCACATCGTTCTTAGAACCCTACTCGGAACGAAATAGTGTTCCCGGAGATAGACCATTCGCAACTCGCAACGCCGCCACCCGCCACATACAATAATGTACTTAATACCATAACCGTTGTGTCGTGAGCTCGAGGGGAATGCGCCGCAACCGCTCTTCTAATATCCGGATTAAAAATTGCTGTGTTGTAAGAATAGTAAACCGCAATGATGCTCTGTGAAGACATCGTGTTTTATGATAAACTGCAATTTGACGTTTATATTGCTTGGTTAAGATAAGATAAGATAAGATAAGATTTATTTATTTCTGAGTATATGGTACATTCATTAAGATCTTAATATTAAAAAGTTTCACATACACTACCGTTGCCGGTGTAGAAATATTAAATTAAGTTACAAAATAACTCAGTGGCCGAGTTCTAGTCCGCAACAATATAATTATAGATTAGTTGAGATGAAAATAATTAATTTTTATACAATGGGCAACTATAACAAGTACAATTTTTAAATTTATTATATATGAATGAAATGTCAAAATTTACTAATTATATAATGTCAAATGTCTAAAAAAAATAATAATTAAAAACAATATAAGTCAATAGGTATACACACAAACAAAGTATTGATAAAATGTAATGTCAAAATTTATAATTTAAGAATTCATTAACTGAATAGAAACAGTTGTCTAAAAGCCAGGCAAATATTGTTTTTCTGAATTTGATCGTTGGCAACACTCTGATGCGTGAGGGTAAATTATTAAAGATTTTGATTGCCATGCAATTGGAATTCTTGCTATACAAATGTAGCCTCTGGCTAGGTGCAAGTAATTTATTTGGGCTTCTGCGTTTCACTCTTTTAGAAATGCTTTCATATAATGGGAACATGTGCGAATATCTTTTTACAAACATACAAATTTCAAAAATATATAAGCAAGGAAGTGGAAGAATTTTTAGTGCTTTAAACAATGGCTTACAATGCTCTAAATATTCTGCTCCATACACAGCTCCGACACATTTTTTTTTTTTTTTTTTGTTTTGTTTTGGTTCTCGCCCTTGTGATTGCATTTTCAAAAGTCGCGAAAGTGTTGTAACCTTTTCGAGCTTTCGTTCATAGCGCAAGACATTACAACCAGCAACCAGGCTATAATAACGTCGAGGCGTGAATTGATCGCGGCTGAACGGCACAGAGGCCGCCGCGCCGCGGGATCGCTGCCTTAGAGCGTGAGCACACGATGCGCTGCGGCGCCGCACCGCAAAGATTTCACCGTATCAGCCCGCTGCTAGCTTAGCCCGCTGCCCGCTGATACGGTGAAATCCCCGCGGCGCGGCGCCGCAACGCACCGTGTGCTGGCGCTCTTACGCACGGTCCATTATCCCGCAACAGGTAATTAGTATGCCTCCTCCCCCCCGTTCCCCAAAGAATAATTTTATTGTTCCCGCGGCACGGCGCTTCACACATACGTAAAGTACCCAGCATCTATCTATCTGTTTATTATGATTGATGATGCACCGGATCTACAGCCACCGCGCGCGCGATCGTGTCGTATCGTCGTAACACCCGCACGTACAATGCAGGCTGGGTCACGGGCGCGCGTCTTGCCACTCGCTACATACATATTATAGGTCGGCTCGAGTACGGTACTTGAGACAAATTACCTCTCATAGTAGTCATTACCTGTTCGGGTTTAGTTTTTACCGAGCCCAGACCCCGGAGCCGGCCGCCGCCGCCGCCGTCCGGCTTCTCTCAACATGATGTAGACGTAGTCACCCCCGCCACACTTGCCAGTCGCCAGGCACGTCTAGGTAGGGCAGGCCTCGAAGGAATGTGACATGTGCTTCGGAATGGAAAGATCACGTACTTAGATTAGGTTTACCGAGACATCGGGTATGTTGGTATTTCCCAGGTCATAACGAGACGTATC
The DNA here is from genome assembly GCA_950022335.1 of Eurois occulta. Taxonomy (NCBI): domain Eukaryota; kingdom Metazoa; phylum Arthropoda; class Insecta; order Lepidoptera; family Noctuidae; genus Eurois; species Eurois occulta. Next base: position 18,955,633 of record OX465497.1, read on the forward strand.
GATTGCGATATTATATAGACGACGGTAGTCGGTCAGTACTAAGCTGGTGTGTCTCAGAAAATTCCTCCTGGTAATTAGGTAGTATAACCCGGCCCGAATCTCCTTTATCCCGATAACGATACTCACCTTAATGAGATTTGATTCGGCGATCCCCGATTTATAATTGGGCGTGAGACGAGGCACCTGTCACATTGACTGCGGCGTGGTGCGTCGGACATACTGGCGCACACCGGACAGGTCGTCAGCGCAAAAACGCCCTCCGAGATAATGAAGACTAACTATTAATTGGGTCGAGGCTCGAGGCATCGCTGTCACACTGACTGATCGTTTTTGTCAGTGCAAAAAACTCGATCGGGTATCGATCAGCGTCGGGCAGAGCGCAGCGGTGCGGAACCGCCGCCGGTCGCCGGTCGCCGGCCGGAATATCCGCGCGACTACTTATCCCTCCACAGTCCCCTCTCATTTCTAGCTGATCCGAGCGGAGCCGCCTCGGTGTTGCATGTTCACGTCCGGATCACAAAGACCCGCTCGTTTTTTAATGGACAGCAGAGCGGATTAACCGTTTCGCGTATTAGCCAAAGTTTTTGCATGGTTTTTGGGCATTAAATTGGAGTAGCTGAAGTCACGTAGCGCGTCGGGCCGACCGCCGCGGAATTAATTGAAATCTACTTTCTAGCTTTTGTTTTGTGTGAACAGCAGTACCTACAATGTGGCTGAACGCTCGCATTCACTCGAGATAATGATGCTGATTCTAAATGTTAATAGCGCGGGCGCGGTCGGGGCTCATTAGTGCGGAGCTATCACCCGCGCCGCGCCGCGCGCCGGCGTCTGCGCACGCTTTTTATCAGTCGACAGCTGCTCGGTACGGCTTGAATACATTATGAACACGAGACTGATAGAAGGGGGCGTGCGCGCCTGGACCTGCCTGCCACTGAGCGGCTGGCAGTGGCGGCGCTAGACCACACTTGGACGTCGGCGAAATTAGGTACGCGAGGCCTTTTTATTTCCCAGTCAAAAAGAAAACGTTAGATTACATGAGCTGAATTATAGTGAAACTAATGTATGAGTAAACGAGTTTTATTGCTAATCAAATGATGACAAAAATTACACAAATAGAAATTAAAATAGACGAACTTTTCGGCTTTTGGACTCACTGAACTTTTTCAGGATTACGTCATAGCTAATCCTGTATTACGGAATTCTTGAATCCAGCTACAAAATGAACGTAAAGTATCGATAGCGAGTTTCAAGTTGACTTGAACCGATTGCCATAGTTTACTTATATTGTTTAGACGTAGTAAAACCTCGTACCACAATGCAACAATAAATTCAAAAGTTAACATTTCGTTCAAGACTGCTTCACAATCGCTTAGAGTTTCGGAATCATCACTTTTAGTTTTCAGGTCATTCACGCATTCGATAACATCATCAAATTGCAAAAATATTGCTTTTACTGCTCCGATTCTACTCTCCCATCGTGTTTCAGACAGAGGTTTTAATGTCAATTTTTATTTTGTTTCTACAATATCCCAACGTTTACTTGACTTTGAAAAGAGCACATAGATTTTATTGATGAAGCCGAAAAATGTTTTGGCTGTTGTAGAAGAGTTAGCTGCATCAATCAAAAGCAAATTCCAACTGTGGCATCCGCACGGCGTGAAGAATGCTCTTGGATTTTAAATATTGAGTATTCTTGTTCTGACACCTTCATTAATACCCACCATATTGGCGCCGTTATCATATCCCTGTCCTCGACAGTTTTGGATATCTAGACCATTTCAACATCATTCCCCCCGTCCCAAGACTCGCGCGCGAAATTGTCTAACTTTCATAGTGTTGCCAGATGACTCTGGATAATACCCCTAAAGTACTACTCACTCACTTCACTCACGCAAGTGTATGAAAATAAATAAGAAAAAATAAATAAATTTTAAATAATTTGTAAAACTTTTACGAGGCCCCCTCAGGTGCGAGGCCGTCGCGGCGGTCGCCGATGTCGCCGACGCCTAGCGCCGCCACTGGCGGCTGGCATGTGGTGTGCTGGTGTTGTGATCATCACACCAGCTAACTCCAGTCGCGTGTGCCGCCTGCGACCTGTGCGTGCTCTCGGTGGTGTGTTTACATAGGTAGCGATTGTATTAGCTTACGATGAATAATAATAATCATCATATTTATTCACGAATTTAAGACAACCATACAGAGTAACTTAATAATAAACACAAAATAGACAGATCGTTGCATGTGAAATGATACAATGTAAAAGCAAAATGGTTTGGTTGTCTTTAGACAGATTCGCCGTATCCCCTCGTACTAGTATAAAACTGTATCACGAGCGGATAGGTAGTCTTCCGCAACCTTAAGGCTAAGCGCGCACTACGACAAAAAATCGTTGCGAAAAAATATCGCAAATCTGTGAACCACAGAAATACACTACAATCCGCACATTGCGAAAATAAATCGTTTGATCGTTGTGCGTGTATAGTTTGCGATTTTATTTCGCATTAAAAAAATCGCAACGATTTTTATCGTAGTGCGCGCTTAGCCTAAAACAACAGATTCCCACAACGTTCCAGTTACAAGTTACATAGCAGCAGTTTGTTTACATACTGTATAGGTAATATATCATGGTACAGATAATTATATTAATTAAGTTACAAATTATTGGAATTGTCTGTGTTTGGGTATATGTGTATATGTTTTATGTATGTTTCTGTATATGTATTGTGGTAGTGGATTTTACATGAAAAATTCCGGACCAAATCTTAAAATAAAAATGTATGAATAACTACATGATATTTCCGAGGGTTCACTTTGATCAAAAACATGAAATAAGTAATAACATTTCCTCGATAGAAAAAAATCACGAAGTAACCTCTAATTCTCATATTTTTTCGTTTTGTACTCAATACGGTAATGCCTATTGCGACAAAAATTTGATAATTAATTATATTTATACAAGAGTAAAGGCTGTGCTTAGGCATTTTATGTAATTCCTTTTAGTTTTGGATTTATTACGATATAACAGTTTTGGCGCATACTACGTTTTTATTCCGCGCAAGAAATCATCGTCGGTCGCACGTTGCGGGAGCTTCAAGCATATTTCTATTTCAGACATCACTACATCAGTCGCTACCGCTCCGTTGAGACGAGAGGACTACGCTCAAGTGTTTAGGTGCGCCAAATTACTATCAATTCAGTCGTAATTGTTGTTGTTTTTTGAAATTAATAGTGAAATGGGTAATATGAAACATACATTAAAAAGACTTCCGAAACGACAACTAAAAAAAATACAAATTGACAGGATGGCTAATTGTCGAAGGTAAGTTTGTACCTAAGCTAAGTTACCTTACCTGTTTGTTTTATATGAAAAATTAAAAAAATTATACGTACGAGAAAGTTTGTGCAGGCGATTTTAGATTTTATTTTGAGCGAAACCGGATCTAAATTCGTTTACCTACTCCCACTTTCGCGGGCCGAGTAAGTAACTACTTACCTAGATATGACGCCACGATATCAAAAAATTCATAGTAGTTACTTTATGAGATTATTAGGATAGAAGGTAATAAATTAGATTCATAATAGGTAGCTATTTGCTTTGCTATTTTGTTATATTATTATTATTCACAATAAAAGGGCATGGCCAAAAAAGTACATTCCATATACACTTACATAGTAAATATATTATATTAAGATAAATAGAGAAGTGAATTGTTGCGTAGTTTTTAACCTCTCTGCACTTATCAGTATTGATTACAATATAATAAGTAATGCAAGTTGAATTCAAAGTCTCATTTGTCAACTTTCGCCACTATGGACCGTTCGTAGACGAACACGTTCTACACCACGCATACTACTTGTAGATATGTATGTGAAATGAACGACAAATGCTCTTACCTGAAACATTTGATTTAAACAAAACTGTTTTCATTGGTATTTCTTACATGTAATTAAATTATATTTTGAAGTGTTGATACGTAAGATATATTTATTTCACACAATTATAGTAATAACGTAACCGTACCATAAAACGGAACGCGTTTTACAATGTCATTGTTTATGTCAAAATGGCGGTACTGCGATTGCACAGATCCTCCGTTGCGTACGAACTGTTTGTTTTTTTTTGCGATTATCTTCTAATATTTTTGACTCCTGCTTATCTCTAGGGAAAAAAATATTTTTACTTATTTTTACCAAGAAATGAGTAATTATTTATAATCTTTTGTTTTATTTCGTATTTCCCTTGTTAATTAGTAGTTAAACTGTTGAAGAAAAACGTCACTTTCGGAGTCTCAATAAATGTGACAATAATAACATATACTTTGTCTCAGTTTTCTATCAGACTTTCTCAGTTCAGTAAATGTTAATCAATATATGGTTAAAAAACCTTAGTTCAGGTAGAATGACCACCTGAAATAAGGATTTTGGATCTTGTTGAAATGCCTAATAATTCACAGCACTTCGTTATTTTAAAACGCCTTGAGGTTTTTAATAGCAAAATCATTATATCATACGCTTTGCCAGCTATCTGATAGAAGGTAACATGAAACTGTTTACGTCTAGTTATTTGTAATGAGAAGTTCTTTGAGCTTTTTATTTTTTGCAATTTAATATGGCAATATTCACGAATATGAAACACCAAAAATTATCGTTGTAGGTACATTAAATTTGATAACTATGCAAACGCCCATACAGAAATTGGCCATGTCCTTTTCTGATTATTTTCCTTTAGTGTAGTTATGAGATCTTCCAAAAGTCTAGATAAACGTATTGACAACAATAATGATCTTGCGAGTATTCTATAAAAATAATAATATTATCTACCTTTACCATTTCTCCTTATTTAATATTTCTATGATCACTCGTAAGTAACGCGGGCAGTATAGTATATGCAAAATAAACACAAGCTTTTAGTTGGTATCTATCTGTTTGTTCGATGAAATATATTTATGTCGATTTCGAAGCTATATATGTATGTCCATTAGGTATTTAAAAAGTAGTTTTGTCTGTTTTTGTTTGTTTTGACCAATTTATTGTGGACATGATTGTATAACAAGGAATTTGTTTTGAAACAACATTTGAAGACCAAAATTACTGCGGGACTGTTCGAAAGAGATACCGCGGCCCTGGAACATAAAGGGCCAATGAAGGAACATGGGTGGTTTTTAGTCAGTAAGAGTCTGACACTCCCTTCCGCTCCGCCCAGAGCGGGAGGAGTCATTTGATGATTTCCCACCCTCCAAAAAAAAAAAAAAAAAAAAGACCAAAATTAGCCAAATCGGTTCAGCCGTTCTCGAGTTTTAGCGAGACTAACGAATGGAAATTCATTTTTATTTAAGTATAGGTATACCTATAGATTTTATGGTATTCATTTTTTATTGATTCGTGTTCAGTATCAGTAGTATAGTCACCTCCTACTAACTTACTATTTACCTACGTATTATTCGTGTACACATAACATTTCGTAATATTGTATAACGCAGTCATACTTTGAATACAGTTGTTTCATCTGATTATTATACGTATACTACAGAAGATACGCGTCGAGCGAGCGCGTAGGTACCTACACGCGCGATCGTGTTCGATGTGAGGAGCGGGCAGGAGACCGCGGGTGAATTCTAAAATTTTACTGGCTTTAGGCGCGCTCTTAAGTGTGCTTTATTATTTATTTGTTAATGTGCCTTGTTTATAACATCGTTTTATAGAAGATTTTCAGTGCTGTTGTAGTCTAGAGCTTTCAAATATTTTTCAATACCTTTTTTGCATGTTTGGGTATCAAGATTCTTCAATTTTAGATCTTTACTTATTTTGTTATAAAGGCTAGGACCGAGATAACTGTGAAATTTGTGTGCAAAAGATGTTCTAAAGTTGGGTATGTTATAGACTATGTAGGTACCTAGGTATATTCGCCGCCTTTTAGCAAAGTGCGGTTTTACTTTATGCTGTGCCATGATCTCTTGTGTAATGAAACATTTTCGCACCGTAAGGACTCCTAGTTCTTGGTAAAGTATGTGTGTCGGATATGTGTACTTTTTGCGAGAAATTACTTTAAGTAGGTACCATGCGTTGGGCTCTTTCGACAGACAACATGGTTGTTTTTGAGGTTCCTCCCCACACATTCAGGCCGTAAATCAGTATTATATCTAATAGTTTTAAAAATATAAATTAGCTTTCTTGCGCGATTATTTACTTTAATGACGTGTTCTTTCCAGTTTAAGTTTTGGTCTACTATAACACCAAGATATCTTATAGAATTGGTTCTGGTGATTGGGTTACAATGACAGGTACTTGGATTGTTGCAATTTTTTTTTTAATTTTCTTTATTGGGGAAAACAAACAGTGACACATTACAATAATATAAAAAACAATAAAAACAAGTATGACCAAATGTGTTACAAACAACATTTTCCACAGAATACATACAAAAATACAAGCTTTACAAACCATGCATGTTTGGACCTACAAACTACAATAATTTATAAAATATTGGTGTTAATTTTTTGATATATAATTTAGTGTATAATTTAAAGCCGCTTTAAGGGTGTATGTGATAAATTTAGCAAAGACAGAGAAAAAGAAAAAAAATGAACAAAACAAGGCATGTGAATAATTATACCTAATCAATGCGTAGTGTTTTTAAAATGATGTTTTTAACTTTACCAACAGAGAGAGCAAACATGTCAACATCATGGAAAAGTTTGTTATAGTTGCTGGTAAGTCGACGAAGAGGTGCCCGCGAACCTGCGTTATTATGATACGAGCTAACGGCAAACAACGGCCGCGCACGCACCCCGCGGCCTACTGCCGTTCTAGGGACGATGTAACTTATTTTATTACGAATATCAATACAGTCATATACATTACTACACAAATCAAACAGGAATACCGTCTCCAAGAGAGTGCGTCTAGATTTCAGATCTAGTAATTTATTAATAATATTAGTTAATTTAGTAATTTATACTTTTTAAGTGAATCATTAAAAGATACAGATGTAGCAACGGTAATGCATGGTTTTTAGTAATTTTCTTTGTACCTTTTCAATACGATCTGAGTATTTATTATAAAAAGGATTCCACACCGGCACTGCATATTCAAGCTGTGATCTGATCAGAGACTTGTACAGATATAAATAGGTAGATGGGCGTTTAAAGTCCTTCGCGGACCTCATCACGAAACCGTACATTCGATAGGCATTATTGTCAATTTTATTAATGTGAGCATCAAGATGAAGTTTATCGTCAAGAAAAATCCCGAGATCACGGACAAGCGATACCCTTGATAATGAAGTATCATCTAAGGAATAAGGGTACTTGAGAGCATTCTTATTTTTCGTGAAACTGATACAACAGCACTTAGATATACTCAGCTGCAGTTTATTATACCTGCAATATTCACCAAAGCGATCCAAATCTTCCTGTAGTAATTGGCTGTCCTGCAAATTTTTGATGGGCCTGTAAATCTTGAGGTCGTCAGCATTAAGCAAGATTTTAAAGTTTTTAATACAAGATGTGATGTCGTTTATAAATAATATAAATAGTAGAGGTCCCAAAATCGAGCCCTGAGGCACACCGGAAGTCACGCCTATAGCAGTGGCAGAGCTAAAACCATTGATTACAACTCTTTGAGTTCTATTCGTGACGTATGAAGTGAACCATCGAAGCAAATCAAATGAAATTTTATTCAGAAGCAACTCATGATCAACCTTGTCGAATGCTTTCCGAAAATCCGTATAAATGGCGTATACTTGAACGCGAGAATCCATTCATCCATCCATTGTTGAATAAAAAATCCGTAAAGGCCACCAAATTAGTTGTGGTTGATCGTTTCTTGACGAATCCGTGTTGTTGCTGGATAATGCTGTGATGTAGAACAGGATATAATCTATCATGGACTAACCTCTCGAAAAGCTTCGGCAGGGCTGACATAATAGATATTGGACGATAGTTCTCAACATCTTGCCTAGAACCCGACTTATAAACTGGTGTTATATTCGCACTCTTCCACGCGTTGGGGAAAATTCCCTGTGCCAGTGATTTATTAAATATAATGTATAAAGGAGTACAAATATTTTCTGCAGTAGCTATATGAAAAGTAACTGGTAGGCCGTCCGGGCCTGGAAACTTTGTGGGGTCTAAAGTTTTAAGTGCACTTAATATCTCTTTCATGCTCAACTTAATCTTACTAATAAGGGAATTGTGTTCAAAAGAATTATCAGACGATGGTACATTTCTTAAAGTTGGTTGTTCATAAACTGAATTAAAACATGAAGAAAAAAAGTCACAAATTTCCTCGGGATCGTTGGTGCTATTGTTATTGGAGCCACTCCTGACGGATTAGTAGGCGATGACATGTTAGTAGAAATCAAGTGCCCTTTAACTGCAATAAAAAAAGGACTAACAAATGCAATACAGCAAAACAAGATACAAATTTTAAAATACGACAAAAATACTTGCACCAGCACAATAAATAAAAAATCGAACTGGTTTTATCAAATACAGGGGCAGCTTCACGTCACTGAAAGATGATTCGCTCTGCTCGGCATCTGGGCTGGAGAAAATGAACCCTTGCTTACAGAACGCATCGAAAGGGACGATAATTTCTGGAAGACGCAAATGGAGTCAAAGTTGGTCAAATTTTACATGAAATGTTTAATACCGGAAATTGTGGACAGTAGTCACGCACGTGGGATGCCAATAAGAACGTTATCCTTTTTTTTTTTTTTTTTTTGCAGGGTGGGAAATCATCAAATGACCCCCCCCCCGCTCCCCCCGCCGCGGGCGGAGCGGAAGGGAGTGTCAGACTCTTACTGACTAAAAACCACCCATGTTCCTTCATTGGCCCTTTAAGTTCCAGGGCCGCGGTATCTCTTTCGAACAGTCCCGCAGCCCTGGCAGGCACCGGCCCTTGCGGGCCCCTCCCGTTTGCTGACAACTCTTTGAGGCGCGCGTGGAACACGAACGCGCCGTCGACACGGCCTGCCCGTCGTCATACGACGGACGGACGGCGAGCTAGCCCATTACTCACCGTCCACAGGCCCGCGCCTACGGTGGCCGAGAGCCATCACGGCGTGGCCCCCGACGCCCGGTGCTTCTCCCGCGGCGGCTGGGACGTGAGGAGGTTCTCTCCCTCTCACGTTCCGCCGCCTCCTTCGCTAGCATGACTGCTTCGCAGAAGGAGGCTACGGCTTCCCATTCCCTCTCGCCCCGGACCATGGCTTGAACCAGGGCCGGGCGCGAGAGGTCGCCGCCGCCAATCGCCGCAACGAGGACACGGCGGTGCTCCTCCCAAGCGGAGCAGACCTCGACGGTGTGCTCCACCGTGTCCTCCGGTCGATCCTCGCAATTGTAGCACCCGGGCGTTTCCTCCCGCCCGATTCGGTGCAGGTACCTCCCGAAGCACCCGTGTCCGATGAGGACCTGCGTCAGGCGGAAGGTGAGGGCGCCGTGGCGCCTCCCTAGCCACTCCTCAAAGAGGGGACTTACCGCCACTATCGTGGCGTGCCCTGCACGGGGTTGCGATAGTCGCTCTCTCCATGTCGCCATGAGATCACGGCGGAGGTCTGTCCGCCGCGCGACAATATGCCGCGGCAGCGGAGTTACCCCCCGGCTCTGTACCTCCGCGCGCCACTCGTGCAGGCGCGCGAGGACTATGGCCTCCAGATCCCATGGCGGCAATCCGGCAAGGAGGCTCGCCGCCTCGCGGGAGATCGTGCAAGAACGTTATCCTTACAAGATACAAGAGACAAGGAAAATTTGAATTATGTGAACTCTCCAGCCGTGCCATCACCTGCGCAACAAATGGGAAATGTTAATTCTGTACAGTCCATAGCCTTATCGTCTTCTGAGCCACAATCAGAATTGCAACCGGATACGAGCTTAAGAGAAATAAATTTTGAAGAATTTTGAGATTCATGTATATGAGAATATTTTAAATTTAATTTATAAATTTGTTTTATTTGACACCCTGGATTCTTTTTTGCCAATCTATCTTTGAAGTAAATAACCGTAACGTAGCTTATGAAATTGAAATATTTCGTCAAGAAATAATATTTTGAAAGAAAGTATACAATAATACATTTATTGCAATTTATACAAAAACACATAAACAAATCAAAATTTTATCTTTACAGTTCTCGAACCTACTAATAGCGAACTGGCTGTTTATTTTCAATTAGTTACTCAAACTGCCCAATTATGGTTATTTTATACTCTTATATTTTAAAGACAATTATTTCATTTATTAACGAAGCTCTAATTTATCGCTACTAGATAGTAACAAATTTTGATCAAAGAAAAAATATTTCATAAAAGTCAAGTAATATTACTTATCCAACTGCATATTTCTATGCTGTGTCGCTGGGCAAGGTTACGCGAGTTCACGAACGCGCTGTGTCCACGCGAAGTATTTTGCGCGCAGCCTACAGCGCTAAATGCCTACTTTTGCAGGAATACCTCGCCTTAGGCCGGCTCCACACGTTGGTCCCAACGCTCGTACCAACGTTGGACTGCAAATTCGGTGAGGCGTACACACGTTGGCTAATAAACTAGTTCTGTCCCGTCAGGGCCAATGTGAAGATGTCCCGATACAGAAATCGAAACTGCTCTGAGCGCTTTTATAGTACTGAGTGCACATTTATATAATTTGTTACTGAGAAAACATAAAAAGCCATTTTTATTTTTATGATCCTTTCGAGTTGCGTCCCATATCATTGGATGTGCTTGATATAGTTCAATAAATTCTATGACTTTTTCATTTGTCCATGCCGGTGGCGATTTTGTGGATGAGGAAGCCATTCTTGCTCGACGTACGCACTCGCTGCGTGTTGCAACAGAACTGAGCAAAGCGCCAACGTGTGGACAGATCGCGAGCGTTGGCGCAGATTCCTTTGATGAAACCGACACGAGCCGGCCAACTACCAACGCGCGCCCCAACGTTGGGACCAATGCCATTTTCTAGATCCACACGTTGGACGAGTAGCGTTGGGGCCTATATTGGGGCCAACGTGTGGAGCCGGCGGCGGCGTTAAGGTTAAGGCTAGGTGGGCGCGCATTTGAGTTTTTTAAAACCATCTGAGACAAAGAATATAGTGTTTTAAATTTAAAAAAAAAGTGTTTTAGCTAAGGATCTTTTCTAGTCAAAATCGCATTCAGTTGCAAGACCTGATGAGCCTCACTCATAAAAAAAAATCGCAAAATCACCCCCTTTTATAAGGTTTTTTCAATATTATGACTAAATTACTAATATTTTACATTTAATTTTTATACTAAATTAAAGAAACTAATTAGTTAAAGACAAATTCGCAGTTTGACTTAATAAAATTATTTTCTTAATTACTATGTTTAAATAAGGAATAAACGGGCCTGTCCGAGCCGCCGCGGGCGGCGGGGATTAGTCGCGCGCTGGCGCTTACCGACGACGGACCTGTGTCAGTTTTTTCCGCGACAATTTCGCGTAACATACCGTCTGTTTTTGACCAAGTTTATTATAATTGTTGCAAGTTACAATGGGAAACAAACAACGCAAGCGACAAAGGTCGCGTAAAGCAATTAAAGTGACAAATAAAAAAAATGCACTCCAACGATATGTGAAGAAGTAAGTACCTACCTTCCTAAATGTTTTATTGGTATTGTAATGTAATTTTGTTTTAAAATTAAATATTATTTTATTAAGTCTCTGATTGGTAATTTATAAAGATATGTCTAAAACTTGCGATCATCGTACCATACCTAGTATAAGAATATCAGTAGGTACCGAAGATCGCTACGATTTTTGATAATTCATTATTTTGTCTTTTGGTTCGGTATCTAGGTACTATGCCTCTGTATAAAAAATCAGTACTACTGGAGCAAACTAAGATTTTTTATTAATCATATTTTGTCTATATCGATATCTCAGCCTGGCGTTTGCAAACAAAAAGTAAATAGGTACTAATACTCCTACCAATTTAATCTTTAAACCGTATCACATGTGTAGAACACAATTATCTCTTGAGTATGGTTGCGTAATGAGAGCTCACAAGGTATATAATTATATAGGTACCTACAAGCATATACCAACTAATTTTTAAAGAACTAGGTACATTCTTCGCATTTAGGTATAGTTAAAATAAAGGCCGAAGATCGATCAAGATTTTGGTTTCCGGGAATCGATCAAGCTGTAGAAACAATGATAGCTTCATGCGATGTATGTATTCAGCTGCGTCCTTCACCATCACGAGCCCCGCTGGCCCATTGGGAGTTTCCACGATGTCCCTTCTACAGAATACACATCGACAAGACGATACCTCGTAATTAAACAAAAACTTTATGTTAATTTCATTCTATGAATACTTGCTTGAAGAATTCAATTTTTTTATATGTGTTTGTTGACTATATTACCTCCATTAATCCGAAGACAGAAACATAAAACAAGTAACTTTCCTCGAGAGAAAAAAAATCGGAACTTGCCTCTGAAAATAACATTTTATTCATTTTATGTCGTAGTTATGTACTTTCTGTCACATTAAAATAATGAAGAATGTAGATAATATCTTATTAAACATTAATCAGAAATCAGTTTTTATAGAAACATAAAATTGAATTTTTAATTAATTTTTATGTAGTGTGGCGCTTACGTTATTTTTTTCGAGCAGGTTGCATGTTTCCTTTCTCTGTCTATTTACGTTGCTATCGTATAGTTCTATCACTCTCAACCATTTACCCAGTTCGTCCGTGAACATCGTGTGCGACGGTTCTATGTCGGTTGACGCTTGACGAGCCTCACGAATTACGATTTTTACTTTTTTAATTCAGTTTTTAGGATTATTCATTTCAGATAGTTTTATTTCTACTTACGTATAAGTGGTCTTCCTTTTAAATAAGTAGTGCCTTAGATAAGTTATAAATACTTTACAAAGTTTTAAATTTAGGTATGGGTAATAAAACAAAGTATAAAAAAATAAATCGAAGAGTATGCAAGAAAATTCAAAGAGAACATTTACATATGATGAGAGAAAAAAGAAAGTAAGTCCTTATCTTGTTCCTTCTGTAAAAACATTTTTAGTGTACCTACCTACACAAATTTTAAAATTGTGATAATAATAACAAAATTTTAACAAATAACAAAATCAATTAATTTATTTTTAGTTTTTCAGCAAATTCTTAGAACAAAAGCTATTCAGTTGATGAGTAGAAGCCATTATTTCACCTTTCTGTTACAACCTGTATACATTCCGGTCCTTTTACTATAGTAATCTTAATTAAAATAAAAGGATTTGGTAATATATTACCAAATACTTTTATTTTTAGATTTATGATTAGATTCTATATTCCTATACATCCTTTCTTTCCTTTATATCCTTTTATGATTAGATTTTATATTTTGTAAAGAACGAGTAAAATAATTCCAATCATTCCATCAATTCAAAACATATAATAAAATAAACATAAGCGTAAATCGACTCCACTAAATCTCTGTTCTAAATCACTACTTCCTTCCGCGCGGATTTCAAATTTTGTTGTACGTAATGCGCCCGCTTGACTATTTGACCCCGCCCACTTTTTATCTTTTTCGCAACGAGGTATCGTCTATAGCGGTCGACGCGCATACTAAGTGGGTAGAAGTATTTAATATGAATAGAACACGGCTGCGTCTGCGGCTGCAGTTATTGGGAAGCTATATGAGTTTATGTCACGATTCGGACTCCCAAAAACAATAGTAAGTGACAGCTTTTTGTTCACGGGAATTTGAACAATTTTGCGCGACTAACGGAATTTCTCACATTTTTTTTTTTTTTTTTTTTGGGGGGTGAGAAATCATCAAATGACTCCTCCCGCTCTGGGCGGAGCGGAAGGGAGTGTCAGACTCTTACTGACTAAAAAACACCCATGTTCCTTCATTGGCCCTTTATGTTCCAGGGCCGCGGTATCTCTTTCGAACAGTCCCGCAGCCCTGGCAGGCACCGGCCCTTGCGGGCCCCTCCCGTTTGCTGACATCTCTTTGAGGCGCGCGTGGAACACGAACGCGCCGTCGACACGGCCTGCCCGTCGTCATACGACGGACGGACGGCGAGCTAGCCCATTACTCGCCGTCCACAGGCCCGCGCCTACGGTGGCCGAGAGCCATCACGGCGTGACGGAATTTCTCACATGACGTCACCGATGTATCACCGCCGAGCAACGGCCAAGCCGAAAGTTTAGTACCTATTCCTAATTTTACATCACTTTTATTCAATATTAAACAAACAAATAGTGATTGTTTAAAGCTACTTTGATAAAATTTTTGATAAATTTTTAAATTATATTGGCATTATTTTGGCATTTTGTGCTTTCGATTTTGGCAGGATTTGTCAGTTTTCTTGCCAAAGTGGGGCAGGATCTGTAATTTAAAGTTGGTCACACTGACTGGTGACGTGGCTTCAGTCGCCCGCCAGGCCTTGACGAGGAACGACCTATGTCCCTTTTGCTGGCGCACGGCTGTCTCGCTGATTTATCGAACGATTCACGTAGAACTTAGTGTAAAAAATAACTTTTTTTTTGTTCGTTTTGTTTTTGTTTGTTTGTGAAGTATGGGGAATAAAAATAAAAACAAGAAAGTAGCCAGATACAAAGTGCAGAAGGTTAGACAAGAAGCCAGGTAAGTTTGTTACCTACTTACTACAGCTATGTCGCGCGCGAAACTGTTGGCGTTTGAGTGGATTGTGAGATTTTTCAATCCGCCTTAGGGCGCGACCTTTATCTTCGAAACTTGTACATAATTTATCTTGTCTATAAGAAATGGCACTATGAGAGCGCTTTTTACTTTTATTTATTGTACCTACTATTATAAGAATAGATGTTAGCTCAGTTCCATTCTATGGATATACCTACCGATTTCTAGTACAACATAAATTCATAGTACTTAATTATTAATCGACTTATACATACCTATTAAATTTTTACCAACGGTTTTTATAATGTTCATTATTTTACACATTTTATTTTACTATACTAACATTTTAACATTACATAGTGGAGTCATAATAATAATCATAACAGTGGGATAACTTGATAATAAAGACATGTTCGTCATGCACATTTTTGATTGTTGCAGTGCATCAAAACCACGGTTCAAAGGAATGTATGCGACCAAAAATAACCTAAATATAAAGTAAGTATCTGTATCGACGAGCATCGTTTGTGATAGTTTGTTTGTTTGGCTGAGGCCGCCGCGCGCCGCAGCGCTGCGCGTGTACCTACGGAGAGTGAGATGGGCCTTAATTATTATTTTTTACTTATTTTATATTTATCTGCAATCGGCTTTCAGCCATAATCAGATGTTTTCTGGGGTTTTTTTTTGGTTTGGGTGCGTTTCCAGTAAACAGCACCGTATGAGTTGGCAGATACTAAGTAATTAATTAGGCATACAATAGTTAGCAACTTAGCACGTTATCTTAGACGTAAGTTTAGACATTTTAACTAAAATAAAGCTAAGTAGGTATATTTTGCATCAAAACATAAAAAACAGTTGGCACTAACTCATCACGAATCTGTCGGACAAAAATTCATGTATTGTATAATAATAATATGGTTTATTTACCAAGAAGTCATTTAATTTTTTCTTAAAAAAAGAATGTTTTCAATTTCTCTTATTTGCTTAGGAAGCTTATTTATTTATGTACACAGACAGATCTATATACTAAAACAACTGCTACTGCAACTGCAGCTGCTGCTACTGCTTATTACAAATTCGTGAAGACATATACGGCATATTGGGCATATATGCTTTTATACCGGCATGTCGACGGGAGTGAAGGTTACCAAACTTTTCCCTATTGGTTCTTACGAAGGGTTAAAATCTTAAGGTTTTAAAAATATGGCTTACAGCTTTCTGGGGCACGTATGCCTAACGTGACCATACGTCCCGTTTTGAACGGGACTGTCCCTTTTTCGGTTCTCTATCCCGGTGTCCCCGAAAGAAGCCTTGGGACGCAAAATTGTCCCGTTTTCCTACACCGCGCAAAAATTGCTGCCCGGTACAAATGGACCAGTAGAAAGTCTTTTCATTAATTAACAAATTGTAGACTTCTGAAAAAACCCAGTTACAAGTACCGGTTCTGACGGCAATGTTAATAACTAAAGTAAATATTATAAAAATGTGCCAAGAATTTTATTCTTACATAAAATCATCACCAACTGTTTTTAAAGACTGTTTTTCCTCAGAGAAAAATAAATAAATGCCACAAACAGCCCTAAGACATTTCTGCCGCCGTCACTTCGTGTACAATAATAACATACAGCTATGTTATGTGTGTTGTTATGTTATGTATGTTTTCTGGTTTTTATAAATTAATATGTACCTATGATAGTCTATAAGGTACCTATATATTTATGTTATGGGTCTTTGTTACCTGAAATAAATGATATATTATTATTATTATTTGCGCCCTAAAAGCGAGTTTCCTGTCTGTACATGTGCATTCCCCCAATAAATCAGCCCATATCTAAGCGTAGGCTGTATAGAGCGGATGAAAATGTATTAAGTTTTTTACACAGCGTATCAATTTGCGTTTCCCATGACATATTTTTGTCAATCCACAGTCCTAAGAATTTAATGGTATCTGCTTCCTCTATTTTTTTCATGATTGTTATAATTTACATTTAATGTCAAAGGGGTTTTTCTTTGGGAATAACTAACTATTTTTGTTTTATCTAAATTTATTATAAGATTATTACATGTTAACCAATTTATAATGTCATTCAAAGTATCGTTAATGTCATTTTCAAATGTGTTGGTGTCAGTCGGAGAAAATACAGCAGTGCTATCATCAGCAAAAAGGACTAAAGGATTTTTCACGGCTCTTGGTAAATCGTTTAAATAAATAAGGAAAAGCAAGGGACCAAAACACTTCCCTGCGGCACGCCATATGTAACTTCTCTCTGGTTTGATAAATACTGTACTTCAGTTTTCGTCGCAAAAGAAAACTTATTTATTTCAAAATTCAAATCAAACTTAAATCATTTATTTCAACTAGACCATTACAGGCACTTTTGAAAGTCAAAAAGTTATTTGTAATCTCAGAGCGTTTACGCCGTTCACGCGCTGTTTGGCTGAAAAACTGATCAAACTCAACAAAGTAACTCAAGTGTAACTGAACTGAAAAAAGAAGTTCTTTTAAATATTAAAATGCTAATTACACAACTTTTTGTTTTTGTGACATTTCTTGTTTTGCCCCTGTCTGTACCCTTCAACTGTACTTTTCAAACCAGCCAGTTAACACCATCAACCACTTAGCTTACAAATATGTTTATTACTAATTTTAGGAAATTTCGTTGTATAAATAGTTATTAGAAAAAATATTTCGTTTAATAGAGTACCTACCTATTTGTGAATTATATCAAGTTTCCTTAATTTCGATTTTAAGATCAGTTTCGAAGCTTAAACTATCTGAAACGACTGACAAATCTAATAAACAAAAAATCATAACTGGCCAATTATCCTAAGGGAAATAGTTACCAAAAAATATTTTTTTATTTAGTTTTCTAACTAAAAGAAATGAAATAAGTACAAACAATGTGAAATTATTAAGAAATTAAAGTCTTTGACGAACATCTTTTTAAAAACAAACAATTAAAAAATTCAACTAAAACATTGTAATTATTCGTCATCGCTTTTATCTTTTCCAATCTTTGAAAATTTCCGTTATTTTGCAATAGTTTCACATTAAACAGGATCACAACACAACCACAACTGACCCGTGGAGTAGGCTTACTGGAGAAACCACGTTAAAAAAAACGCGCTAAGTACACTACCTCATAGGTGGCGTGGAAACGTGTGCATATTATGACGATAACAACTTTTATAAGTTTTTGAATCGTTATATCTCAGAAACGGTGGCTCGTATGAAAAAAAGTGTTGATACATTTTTATAGATAATTTTATGATCTACAATTTTTGTCTAAGGTACTTTTATGATAAAACTTACCGTTTTGCTGAAATTCGCGAAAAACTCATTTTTTTTTACCTTTGACCTTGAATAATTTTTTTTCCATACACGGGAATGATGGGGAACTTTTAAACATTATTTATAATTATGTTTTGAACAATTTTACTGATTTTCAGCTTGTTGGGATTTTATGTACCTTCGAATGTCTAAATTAACCGGACTATCGGAAGTCGGACGAAGCTACGGAAGTAAATCAGTGTTACAGTTTAAGTGCGTGTTCTAGTACGTACTTCCTTATGGCTGGTTTTATAGTCACGCCGCTAGACGCGCCGTTGGGCAGCGCGCTGTTGAACAGGAACATCGAACGGCGCTGCTCAAGCGCGCGAATTTGAAACGCTACTACTACCCCAATACATATCCGAGCGCGCGCGCTTCCGACGGCGCTGCTGAAACGCGTGACTATAAAATCAGCCTATTATATGTATTATAAAAAATTAGGCAAATACTTCAGTTGTAACCTAATACACCATTATTTTTAGGTCGTTCTGGATCCGAATACCATGAACTCGATCATCGAACTCGAAACGATTGGGCCTATTTTTCCAAAAAATAACAATAAAAAAAAACACGAAAGAATAAATTTAATGTTTTTTTTTTGTGAAATAATGAGAATCGATCGATGAATGATTTTTTCAATGGGTATCGTTCGCATGTGTTGCCGATTGTGGATACGTTTTACACACACATATGCATTTGAGTTCTCATTATTAAAAAAAAAACATTAAATTTATTCTTTCGTGTTTTTTTTTATTGTTATTTTTTTTTAAAAATAGTCCCAATCGTTTCGAGTTCGATTATTTATTAGCTCGCTTATTTGTCGTCTCGTCAGTCGTAACTCGTCGTTGTCAAATTCGTAACTAAATAAAAATAGTAGGTAAGGCAATGAGGCGCTGACGGGCAGGCCGTGTTGACGGGCAGGCCGTGTCAACGGCGCGTTCGTGTTCCACGCGCGCCTCAAAGAGTTGTCAGCAACGGGAGGGGCCCGCAAGGGCCGGTGCCTGCCAGGGCTGCGGGACTGTTCGAAAGAGATACCGCGGCCCTGGAAAAGGGCCAATGAAGGAACATGGGTGGTTTTTAGTCAGTAAGAGTCTGACACTCCCTTCCGCTCCGCCCAGGGCGGGGGGGGGGGTCATTTGATCATTTCCCACCCACCAAAAAAAAAAAAAAGGCAATGAGGCGCCGCACACATGGGTATTTGAGCGATTTGGCCGGCCAAAACTTTTTCTTAACTTTAATCAATGATAATAGTGCTAATAGGTGGATTTTTATGCATTTACATGAAAAAAAAATCATTTTTACTGTTAAAATACTTAGGTATTTTATTAATTAATGAATACATATAATTACAATGTCTTAAAGAAATCACCCTAAACTATTTAACTAGAAGTAGACCACGGTTCTTCATCTGAAGAACCATAGCCTGACATCGTATCTGATGATGACTCATCATCATCATGTACGATGTCAGGCTCAGCCGAAAGTAACAAACCTATCGTTTCCTTCATAAAAGGTTTGGTTTTCTTTTTTGGAATGGGTCGCATTCCTGTTAATAGCGGATCAGAACTAAGATGTGCCTCAGGTTGGCTGGACAAATCTTCAAAATAGCTTGCATTTAACTAGGTCAATAGGTCACTTTATGTGACGGCTAAACACCCTTATTTCAGAATTTGTGACGCTACAGAATCTTAGATAATCGATCGAGAACGTGTCCAGCCATCTTGAAAAACCACTTTTCGCCGGTCTCTCAATCTCGGTAACGGAAGTGATTTTGACGACTTTTTGCATATCAACGGGCGTCACATAAATTTGTGACGGGCACCGAGCTAAAAGTTTTGTGATAAGTACAGTGGTTTAGTAGAAAAATGCAAAAATCTGTGTCCAGCCATCTTGAATTTACGTAAAAGACTTATGGCTGGCACTTCCGAATCTCAATAACGGGGGCGTTTTCGAATATGGTTCCTTTACTAATACTTGGTGACGCAATGTGTGACAGTAATAACGTTTGATTTATGGCGTCACATGTAAGGGTTTACGAGAAATTAATAAAAACTTAATGTCCAGCCAACCTGAGTTCAAGATGGCTGGACACCTGTATCTCCACTGCCTGATGATCTACGACCTTCGAAATGTGTTCAAAATGTTGTGACGGGGACGATAATGATAACCTGAAATTGTGACGGAGAAACTTTGCGTAGTTTCAAAGATATTGACCATTTAAATTTTCCCATACAAACATCCATTAATATTGTGAGGTGACCATAATTTTACATAAATAAAGGATTTCTTTTTAATCGATTAATTGGCCGGTAGCATCCACGCCTGCTTTGTATTTGATTTCCCTGTGGGAATAAAAGGTTTTCCTGCAGTGAAAAGAGTAAGTATGTGTTAATTCAAAATAATAATTGACCACCAGCGCTGCAAGAGAGAGCCCACTTGTATTTCGCGTTTAGTTCATTATCTTATGTAACTGAAAATGAGAACTAAACTCGACAGCCGGCAGTGTATGTACTTTTAGAAGTGTTATCACTAATCAGAGTACTAGGAACTATTAATTAATCTGCGGTAAGACAACCTAATTTATAAGATTTAAGATTCGACCAGTTGTCCTAGTAGTACCAACTTTAAGCAATAGATGGCGACACCAACATCAGATATCATGGCAGTATAGTTTGTCCTCCGACATTTTCGTGGTAGCCCGCGAAATTCAATTTTTCTTGAGTTTTTTGCAGTTATTTTTTTCGTCCGCGGAAACAAATAACTTATAGATATGTATGATGATTCTTATGGTTATAATTATGTAAATACATACTTGTTATTGTCGCCTATTGGATGTAAAGTTGAAAATCTATTGAAGATTACATAGCGTTTTCGTTCGTTCCGGTTGCTAACGCTCAGTAGTCTTTAATAGATTTTCAACTTTATGCTCTTAGGTATAAAGTTGAAAATCTATTGGAGATTACTAAGCGTTCACGTTTATCGTTAGCAACTTGGCTAGGGGGCAGTTTACACGCGTGATCGCCCGCCGCCGCGCCCGCACCCGCCGTCGTCCGGTTCGCGGCCTTAGGACAAACAACGTTGTGGTACAAGGCGAGGGTTACGGAAGTGCAAATGCGAGTTGATCATCGTCATTTTCGCCATTTGAAACGCCGTATAAGTACAAATAAATAAATGTGATTTTATTTACAGCAAAATTAGTTTAGTTCTCCTGACATAATATATACCTACTAAAAAGAATAGATATCTGCACGTAAATAATCAATAACATTTAAAAATTACACCCCACCCCTTCCTCACTTCTACATTCTTGTCTTCTATTGATTTAAATATCTACAGTTGTTCGTATTAGTATCACCAATACACGGATTTTCGTCCATTAAAGAAA
Source organism: Eurois occulta (assembly GCA_950022335.1). Taxonomy (NCBI): domain Eukaryota; kingdom Metazoa; phylum Arthropoda; class Insecta; order Lepidoptera; family Noctuidae; genus Eurois; species Eurois occulta. Next base: position 18,976,974 of record OX465497.1, read on the forward strand.
ACACCTTAAAATATACGTACTTGTCCTACATAAAACCTACAATATTGGTTACCCTACTGCAGTGTTTGTATGGGGAAATTTAAATGATCAATATCTTTGAAACTATGCAAAGTTTCTCCGTCACAATTTCAGGTTATCATTATCGTCCCCGTCACAACATTTTGAACACATTTCGAAGGTCGTAGATCATCAGGCAGTGGAGATACAGGTGTCCAGCCATCTTGAACTCAGGTTGGCTGGACATTAAGTTTTTATTAATTTCTCGTAAACCCTTACATGTGACGCCATAAATCAAACGTTATTACTGTCACACATTGCGTCACCAAGTATTAGTAAAGGAACCATATTCGAAAACGCCCCCGTTATTGAGATTCGGAAGTGCCAGCCATAAGTCTTTTACGTAAATTCAAGATGGCTGGACACAGATTTTTGCATTTTTCTACTAAACCACTGTACTTATCACAAAACTTTTAGCTCGGTGCCCGTCACAAATTTATGTGACGCCCGTTGATATGCAAAAAGTCGTCAAAATCACTTCCGTTACCGAGATTGAGAGACCGGCGAAAAGTGGTTTTTCAAGATGGCTGGACACGTTCTCGATCGATTATCTAAGATTCTGTAGCGTCACAAATTCTGAAATAAGGGTGTTTAGCCGTCACATAAAGTGACCTATTGACCTAGTTAAATGCAAGCTATTTTGAAGATTTGTCCAGCCAACCTGAGGCACATGAACTAAGGAGTAGCCTATTAATAACATCCATGTTACAGGCTTGTCGAGAGAATTTTCTTGCGAAATTCTGGCGATACAAACGTATATGTTTATTACGTGCTTCCGCAGCTTCTTCTGATAATTGACCAATCGGAAGCAATGCTTTATCTATAATTTCAGATCATCAGAATTTTGTGCAATGTTGGCGTCATGGGATGCCATGGGTAAAGCGCAACATACTGCTTTGCTGTTTCCTTGGCATAAATAGAAAATTTTTCTGTGTCGATCTTGTGTCCACTCGACAATGCTTCTAAAATTACTTTAAGGCGGTATAGAAAATTTACATCAATTCCCGTGATTTCAGCAGACAATAATTCATGATCTGCAAAAAATCTTTTGGTATAACAAATGTGCCTTCTAGCCATGTGTCATTGTTTTTCAGAAAAGAATCTTCTTTATAGTGAGAATCAGTCCATCTCCTTTTAATTTCCGACTTGAAACGTGATAAATCCTGCTTAATGTTTTTCATATCCTCGTCAGAAAATGGGCCAAATTTTAGAACGTATCTTTCCAAAAACTGTAACTTTTCATTAATATTATTTAAATTTTCTGCCATCATAATACTAAAAAAGTGTTTTCGAGTCATAACTCGGACGTTTGACGACCCTAGAACAAAAAAGTGACCATTTATAGCAACAAAAGTTTCAAGTGTTTCTTTTTTATAAGAAATCGATATTTTTGGTGTTTATTTTCCAGTCGGCAACATTAAGCTATATTTTCAAATATCGGATAAAACCGGATAACATTTTACACTTTTTGTCAAGACTAAAACACAGGGTATTCGAAATGACTAAAATCAATATCGGGAAATGCCGGGAAATATAACAAAATTGCTAAAATATAAAATAAATATAAAAAATAATACCTTTAAAACAGCACTTGCTAGAAAAATTGTATTAAATAGATTTCTGAGCTATTATTACGAGAAAAATATAAAAAGTATACACATTTACCTGCTTTATCGCAATCCATAGCTTTCACGTTATTTAATTTGGTAACAAATATAGAAATGTACCTAATCAAAACTTTCGTTTGCGCAGCGAACACCAAACATCGATACATGCACTCAAATGAACGATCAAGTTTGGACTGACCGTCCCGCATGGTAGTTCCGGAAAAGAAACAATAAAGTATTGTTTACGTTTCTTACAACTATTAACTACCTGAGTACCCTTCTTTTTTCTACCTGCTTTGAATTTTAGGAAATTGAATTTTGGCCGACCAAATCACTCAAATACCCGTGTGTGCGCCGCTTGGGTGCAGGTAGCCCCCTACCTACATACAACTCAAGTTTATTGGGTAATTCAGGGTAACACGAATAAAAGCTTTTCGTGAAGGTAACCCCTTCAAAGGCTTAAGCCATTAAAGGGGTTAACCATTTCCCTGGGTATGATATGAGTTACCATGTATCTACGGGTTACCCTGCCAAAAGGCGGGGTTGTCCAGTCCCTGTCCGAAGTTATTCGCCAGTGCATTGGTACCTACCTACAATAAAATCGGGTGACCATATTGGCCGTTACTACGTTTATTGAATCTAGTGCATAGGTACCTACGCAATCATAGCTATAAAGTTTAATAAACTATCAAAAAAAAATGTAACTTTTGTTTTAACTGAATGTTTTATTATTCCTATTTTACTTCTTGTCCCAAAATAAAAATAAATACAACTAAAACAATGTTGAAGTTGGCAGAAGAATATCTAATAAATTGAAAAGAATAATACTTTAAAAGAGTAGTCAATCTTTTAGGCGACTACAATGACACTAAAATCACATTTTATGCATGCCAGTCAATCCATATTTAACTCTAACGCAATAGAAATAAGAGCGCATCGTACTGTTATGATCGCCAAATCGTCAACGCATCGCTCTGGAAAAACCAAAACAATTTTGAACTCTAATTCCATAGCACCAAGGCCTGTTGTTTCGCGTCCGTGTCGTGTACTCGTGTCTGTATACCAACCAAACCAAACGAAACGATAGGTAGGTAAGTACGTATCGAGTGAGCGAGTGCGAACAAGCGCTCCACGCATTCTCGGAATCATTTGGTTTACGTATCCGCGTTCGGAACCTTTGTATCAGTACCTCCGGAATTACCCAACCCTAGAATCAACACAAATCAGTTCGCCGCGAGGCTTTCCAGAGTGAGGACACGTCGCTCGGCGCTCTGACTGACCTGTGTTGACCTTTGCCGTGCGTACAAGGATAGCGGACGTTTATAGTGTGATCGACAACTTTTGGTACTTTCGTAAGTAAAATATTTTATTAGTATTTTTGATTACTGATAATATTTTGAGTGTCAACAAATTATGTTTCAGACGTAATGGGAAATAAAACCAAGTTATTTTTAGGGAAGAAACGAAAAGTAAATTTAGAAATTTTGGCAAAGAATAGAGCTAAAAGGTTGGTATATCTATTTTATTCTAGTTTCAAGTTTTCAACCCACGGCTTCGCTACCGTAAAACACACACTTTTGCATACTAATACACTATAATACATGTTATGACTATGAGCTTACTACTTATGCGACAGTCAGTTTTCTTAGTAATCCGCATCCTAGGCCCGCTAAGGGCTTCTTCATATTAGTAATTACTAATAAGAAGAGTGGGTTTGTCGATAGTTATGTTTATTGCACTTCTTACTATTGAGCAATATCATGGCAATTTCAACTTTATTCCAATGTGATAAATGTCACGCGACGAACCTTTGTGAGATAAACGTACCATATGAATTTAAAATCAAGTTTGTTTTTAACCCCCGATGAAAAAAGAGGGGTGTTATAAGTTTGAGAGCTGTGTGTGTCTGTCTGTGGCACCGTAGCTCTGAAATGAGTGAACCGATTTGCGAGCGGTTTTTTTTTAAAGCTAGCTTCTTGGCAATGGTTCTTAGACATGTTTTATCAAAATCGGTGTAGCCATTTACTAGATATGGGGGATGAAAATAGGTATGAAAACGTAATGTTTTCAAATATACCCAACTGGGGTATCAAATGAAAGCGCATGATGTGTATATTATAATAAGACATATTTTATCCAAATCGGTGCGATTTTTTAGATATGGGGAATTAAAGTGGGTATAAATTTCCAAATACACAATAAAGGACAATGACCAAAGTTGGTACCAAAAAGTCTCGCGCCTCAAAACCAAAATATTATAGTAATTAGTTTCATATTTTTTTACGGCATTACGCGTCGGGGATTTGATTTTTGAACTGGAAATATACTTTTCGAGTTTAAAAGTATGAATATTGTTTTACTCCCTTTATATGACGTTCCGTTTCAACTGAATATAAATGACGTTCCGTTTCAATTGAACAAACCCTTGTCTGTCGAGCGGACTCTAAAATTAATTACAATTAAGTAAGATCAGTACACCAAATCGATTTAGTTTGGTTTATTGCTATTTGCAACAAAATAGATTTTCTCAGCCTAAAGATTTTGATTTATCGATTACATCCCTAAATCCCGACTAGTTTATAGCACTTACTATACTCTATGGTTTATAGTTATCTTATCTGTGGCATCTGACATTTGTACTGTACTGACTGACTATTGGCAATGTAAAGGTCTAAAATAAAATCGAGTTTCAGTCAAGCATACTGTGGATGTTACTTTAACTCGTAATTCTTACTAATATTAGTGTATTACGCTGTTTTTAGAGCAATAATGTAATGTATGTGTGTTAAAATACGTCGTTGGTAGCGTCGAAAAAATAGACCTACTTTTTAGGTTAGTTTCGATTTTATAAAATAACTCTGAAACGCAGGTTTTTTTTTCAAAAATAATTTTTGTAGGAGTTAATACGATCAGTGTAGTCTATAAAAAACAAGGTTTGATTTTGATGCAGCATGGTACGGGATTCCATACTTCCATGAGCATTCTCTTTTCTAAATTACTCTTGGTTGTTAAATAATGTCTATAATTGTAAGTTTAATATTTGTAAGAACTTTAACTATAACTACACTATTGTATTAGGTAAGCCTGTGATGATAGTGGTATGTGTTTTAAATAAATAAATATACCCAAATGGGGTATCAAATGAAAGCGCATATTATATTACAATTAGACATGTTTTATCAAAAGCGGTTCAGCCATTTTAGACATGGGGGTGAAAGTGGTGATGAATAATCGAATATTTCCAAATATACCCAAGTGGGGTTTCAAATGAAAGGGCTAGTAAAATAAAATATAGTAATAACATATAGTAAATATATAAAAAAGTTATGGGTTTTTTAATTTAATTAAATTCTCTATAAATTTCCTAACCGTGTTTTACGTACGCCTGCTTCCAATAACAAGGTTTGTGTGCTTACTGGGTTACGGTTTAACTTCAGGCAATTTAAAAAAACTCAAATGATGCAGGAAGAACGGAAAGACTTGAGTGTGAAAGTCAAAATGAAGAAAAGGTAATTTGAACGGTATTTTAAAATGAGTTTTTTTTTTCATCACAAACTATTTCAAATGGACTGTTTTTTTTTTGAATGCTATATTGGTCTCATCATCTGAAACCGAGGAAACATCGAGTTTGGTAATTTATATAGCTAGTTAATAAAGTCAGACTAATATACACTATACTATTTTCTATCGTGCCTTTGAAATTATTTTTTGCATATACCTAATGATCGCATAAACCAAAGAGATTTAAAATATTCATAGTGCGGACATTGGGAATATTTTCATACAAAAATTTTGATCCCGAACATTTTCGATTTTGACACACGAATGTTACCTGACAAGCGGACGTATGACATTAGGCAGAGCGATTTGTTACTAAGTAGTAACAAGTATTGTACTACCATTTTCTTCATCTTGTCCCGTCTATTGCTCGTAAATATTTGAAGGTCTTTGGCATAAACCTAGAAAACAATAATTATGTTATTTACATTCTTATGTTTTAATTTTCAGGTTATCGAAATTCCACTCAAAAGAAATAAGATTGTTGAAGGCCGGAGAATAATTGATTTGAATTACTTTTTGGACCAAATTAAAATAATCAGTAACCATAATAGAGCCATGGGGTGTACTATTGATAATTTGCAAATGTTGAAGGAGCGCAAGGTGGGCTTGCAATCAACATTTACCATGAAATGCAATATCTGAAATTGTAGACCCAAGAAAGTCCAGGTCGATGCCACTGAGAAGCATGATCTACTAATTCAGTTCAATTCTAATACGGAACATGTTGACTGCAACAGTCGGGACCAATTAAATAATCTAGACTAAGATCATTCTATCCAATACGGGTTCCGACTATTGCAGTCAATATGTTCCGTTTTAGAATTGAACTGAACTTGTTTTTATTCTTTTCAGTTTTTATTATTTATTATAGTTTAGTTATTTTTTACGCAGGCGTGTTTTATTTTCTTTGACTATTTGTTTATTTTACTCATTTTTTAAATTTAGTAATGTAAAATAAACGTGAGCAAATCCGTATTGAATATAATAATAAATATTTATTTATTATAAACCCGTAAATCGTTACTATTAATTAAGTACAATAAACAATTGTTGCAGTTGGTCTACTTTCAAAATTTAACATCAACAAATTCATATTTGAATAAATAAAAATAACGACTTTAATATTAATCATAATTATACCTATACTTGCAATATATTACAATACTAGCTGTGCCCGGCATGCGTTGCAATGCATGTTTTCCTACCTACTACTTTCACTACCCTACCTACTCTACCTACCCTACCTAATTGTGAATCTAAACCATTCTCAGATCCCCTTGAACACACACAAAAAATTTCATCAAAATCGGTCCAGTCGTTTGAGAGAAGTTCAGTGACATACACACTCACAGAAGAATTATATATATAAAGATTGTAAAAGCTGTGTTTTAATTTTGGTGTACAATAAAGTATATTCTATTCTATAACAATTGCACTCGAACGGATCAAAATGGGTTAGTTTGACTATAGCGCGAGAGAACGCGCCAGCGCTACGCACACGCTTGCGTCTGTGTGAGTAATAGTTGCATTGAATTACCTAAACTTGATGTTGCGCGCTAGACGTGCGTAGGTACACGCTCTTTATCAAATCTACAGCATTTTTTTATGTTTAGTGGGCCTACTCTTGACCTCAATCTAGTCCTGAGGACAGAGATGAGGTCGACGATGGAACGAGCTAACCCAAAAGAAGCCTATTAACTCGCGACTTAAATAGATTGGGGTCATATGAACTTGGGAACACCGACGAAGGCAGGGAATTCTACTCCTTGGCTGTGTGCATAATAAACGATGTAGCAAAGCGCTTCGTGCGAATGTGTGGGACATCGACAAGGAATGGGTGATAACCCGCAGTACGTCTGGACTCCAGATGGAAGAAGTGAGATGGTGGAATGATCTCGTGGAGCTCTTGGGCACACTCACCGAAGTAGGTACAGCCTGTAAAAGACCGACAGACATGCAACCTTGCGCCGGTGGGCTAGGTCATGAAGCTTGGTACCCACCAGCTTATCGTCACCAATGAGCCTCTTGGCTCTGCGCTCAATGCATATTTAATTGAAATATTACAAATATATTTGAAATATTTAATATAAGGGGTTCCGTTTTGTCGTTTAAGGTACGGAACCCTAAAAACCGTATGAAAATCGTTGAGTAGTTTCTGAGATTAACCCTAACAAACAGATTCGTCGGCGCGATGGAGGACTTTAATTTATAAGATTGTAGTGATGATAGTGATACTACACCAGCTAGAATACTTTACTGGTGAGCTCCCCCACGCCTCTACAATATTGTCATCTATATCGGCTTATTGATGCTATGTTTGATTGCAGACATCGTGCTTCAACATCATCAACAGTGCAGGTCTCCGCAGGGGATCCGTTTGTTGAAATCCCGCCTACCACTGCGCTCGAAGCAGAAGGACCAGAGTGAGTACCTCGCGTCCACACGATACATTGACACCGCTATGCGCTCCCGGCTCTACCCGGCAGCAATAGCACGCTCGCTCTGCACAGCACTGAACACCCATTAATAGTTCACATTCTGACACATTATTAATACCAATGGTAGGAGTCTTGAGAAAAGTTTTCGAAGGTAAGATTATGGATGGTTATAAGAGTAAGGGAAGTTCAATACACTTATCTAACGATGTTGAAAGAAAATGTTGTGAGGAAATCCTAAAACCAAAAATTTGAAGAGCTGTTATGTTGATGTATTGAATAACACGTCTGATATCTTCTAGTGCTTCTAAACAGCAGCTACCATCGAATGAGGAAGAAGTTATCAAAGAGCCGAAGCCACTGCCGAAGCTGCGGCAGCGCCGTCCTCCGATCCCGGCGACGATGTCGACCCGCTCAACTATTCGAGGTACCTATTGCCATCACCCCAATCTAATTTAATTCCACAGGACCCGGCGAGACGATGACGTGTGTGTTGTAGACTGATTATAGAGTTCCACCGAATGAATGCTCGATATCGTCCGGTTCCGAGCTGATGTGTACGTTGACCTTTACGTAGATGAACTGGCTGGCAAATTGACAACCAGCGCCCCCAACTCGTGGCGTAGTGCAGTGCTGCCGCTCCTCACGAGTAGACTCATTATGTTCGCAGTGACCGAGGCTGACAAGGAGCAGCTGGCGGGACTGGTGCGCGGTCACCCGGTGCTGTACGACACGCGCTACATGCACTTCAAGGACAAGGCGCAGACGCGCTACGCCTGGCAGGACATCAGCCGGAGGATGCTGCGGACAGGTACCGGGATGTTCATACTTCTGATCACTCACGTACACACTGCACATGCTTGTTCTTTTATTCTAAAAAGTCAAATTAAATTAGCTCGATACTACGCAGGCGTGGCGGGTATCGATATCTCTCCTTTTCGCAACTATGTTGGGGTCGACTACCAGTCTAATCGGATGCAGCTGCGTCAGCTGCATACCAATGTATGCAATTCATGAGCTACTTCGCTACAAATATGCGAACATAAATCATTATTCACATTGAAGTCGACAGGTGATACATGATGTGTACATATGTCCACACAGTTCTGCCACGGCAGTGATTGTGGCAGGTATAAGGATTTTGCCTGTAGGAGATTGTACCTGGGGGTATTGCGATCCATGGCCCTGTACGGGGCCCCGGTGTGGGCCTCTGACCTGACGGCCGGCAGCATCGCGATACTGCGGAAACCGCAGAGGGCGATGGCCGTCAGGTCCATCAGGGGGTATCGCACAATCTCCTACGAGGCGGCTTGTGCACTGGCCGGTCGCCACCCTGGGACCTAGAGGTGAGAGTCCTCGCGTCACTGTACCGGTGGCGCGAGGAGGCGCGGGCGCGGGGCAGCGGACCGATGCAGCGAGAAATCGATCTGCGTCGGTCTCAGCTCCGCGAGGTCCTGGTGGCGGAGTGGCGGCAGAGGCTTTTGCGCCCTACCGCCGGCTTCGCTACCATCGAGGCGATCCGACCGGTGCTCGAGGAATGGCTCGAGAGGAGGCACGGCTCCCTGTCGTTTCGGGTGACGCAGGTGTTCTCGGGGCATGGTTGCTTCGGGAAGTACCTGTGTCGCTTAAACAGGGAGCCGGACGCTCGGTGTCATCACTGCGTCCATTGTCTGGAGGACACGGCGCGGCATACGCTGGCAGAGTGTGCCGCATGGGAGGAGCCGCGCCGTGCCCTCGTGACAGTAGTGGGAACCGACCTGTCGCTGCCGGCCGTCGCTCGTGCGATGGTCGGGAGCAAAGAGTCGTGGGATGCGGTAATCTCCTTCTGTGAAACGGTCATCTCACAGAAGGAGGCTGCGGAGAGGTTGAGGGAGGTCGAGACCACTCTCCCGATCCGCAGCAGACGTACCGGGCGTCGGCGGAGGGCGGATAACGCCCTCTTCCGGCCCCCCTAAACGGGTCCAGAGGGACGGCGGACTTGGGGACGTCCGCTGCCCCCCCGTATAACTGGACCCGAGGTGGTGGCGCGTAGTGTTCCGCGCGCCCCCCTAATGGCGTACCGGGGGGAGGACACCTCACTCCCCCCGCAGACTTGAGGAGGCCCGCGGAAGCGGGCCGGCACTAGCTGGGGATCGTGGAAGGCGCACTAGTTCCCATGATCCCCGGTGCAAGTGTGGGAAGGGAACACCGGGGTGGTTTTTAGTCGGTTAGAGTCCGACAGACCCCTCCGCCCGCCCCAGGGCGGAGGACATCCGTGTGGATTTTCCACCCCGGGAACAAAAAAAAAATAAAAAAGGTGTAAGGATTTTACTCTTTGGATTGTGGCAGCACTGTAGCGGTCCTCGTGGTTAGAAACGTTCAGACGTCACGTATTCATCGGTATCCGATACACACAGTACGCACTACGCAGCCAAGACCGACCATTCACCCGCCAAAATATCGAATGCTTAAATAAGCTCCTTTACAAAGTCAAATTGTATCATCTCTAAAATGAGACTACTATTAGTGAATTAACTTACAAATATTTTCAGTAGGATAGTAGTGCTTAAAATAATATTTTTGTTTTATTTTAACAGAATCAGAATGCATATCGATATGGAAGATTCTAAAAGAGAGTTACAAGGCAGCGGTGAGGCGGCGCAAACTAAAGATGGATCAAGGGCTCCTAGTGAAACCATCAAAATATGAGGACTTTATGTTGTTTGTGAAACCCTTTTTGATTAAAACTGGAGCCGCCGCAGCCGAGCCAAGCCCCGAAGGCGCCGCACCACGGCCGGAGCCGGCCGATTCACGTTCAGGAGCTTTTCCAGCCCAGCCACAACGGAACAATTTTGTCGAGTTTTTTCGAAATTTAGGTGAAACTGTAAAGGACTTCCCAATAGACGTAAAAAATCGAGTGAAAAACGAAGTTCTCAGAGTAGTCAGTGATGCTAGGGAGTTCGTTTTAAGCAATACTTCAGTAGAACAATTATTTGTGGTAGAAGATATAAAAGAAGAACCCTTGGAATCACATTAAATAAACATTAATAAATAAGTCATTTTTATTCTTATTGCACCGTCTCCAAATAGGAAACGCACTACTGTTGTGGAAATACGAAAAGGACAAGGCACTAGCCACAATGTAAGTAGGACATGGTATACACCATTATTTTTAGGTCGTTGTGGAGCCGAATACCATGAACTCGATCGTCGAATCGAAATCGATCGAAAAAAAAAAACATTAAATTTATTCTTTCGTGTTTTTTTTAATTGTTATTTTTTGAAAAAAATAGTCCCAATCGTTTCGAGTTCGATGATCGAGTTCATGGTATTCGGCTCCAGAACGACCTAAAAATAATGGTGTATAGGTAACGTGACCATTTATTTTTTGACTCAAAACGGGACATTGATTATTTTCACAAAAAAAGAAAGTGTTTATACAGTTCGTTAGCTTAGTTATATTTATATTTATCAGAAGAACAAAGATGCACATAATTATGCAAGTTGGTGACCCAAAGACGGACGTGTAACGTAAATTATTAATGAATTTTAAACATGGTTGGTGGTAGTTTACCCCTCATAAGTGGTACTTTTGAGGGGTAAAGTAGACAATGAAACAAAAAGTTTTGCAAACTATATCGTGTTAGGTACATATAAAAAGAGCTTAAGTTAAAACACCTCGGCACTAGAAGCACGTTGTGGTATAGGTACCACTTGTAAATAGATCGCGTGATGTCACCACTGGCGTACTAGCGATCCATTCTAAGTCCGTTTTAATGACCGGATCCGACACGGCTATCCTGCTTGCACACGCTTGTGATAGTCATCCTGCGAACAAATAGTCTACGACAAAGACTACTATATAATATATGGAGAGTCTACGACAGTATTTTGTTCCACTCGGTCACGCCTGACCAAACTACATACATCGGGTCGGTGAAGGTAAAGAACTCTACTGTTTATATTAACCAAATCGTGCTCTAATAAAATCAAACATATCACAGTGAACCCTTGGGCCATGTACCATAGTCGTTTTAATCAACCTTTAAAGCTCTAGGTACTGTAACAAAAACTGACAAGCTTACAGAAACCTTCGACTTCGAGTAAAACCTCTAACGCCACGGCTATCTAGCCGACCAGCAATCGTATTGCTCTCACACATCCAGCGCATGGATCAAAACTCGCGCATCCATCAAATGGATCGCCCGTGTGCATCACCCACTGACTACACACTACGGTCTTTCCAGACCCTGACCTCCGCCAGAGCTACGCACATCGCGTACCCACGGAGGTAGGAGTAGGTGGCGTGATGTCACCATTGGCGTACTGGCGATTCATTTCAAGTCCGTACTAATGACCGGATCCGACAAATTATTTAATGAATATTCATAGTGATGTTCAGAGGATAGCCGTGGTCGATCGATACCTTGTTGGCAACATACCATATTAATTCATCGTTAAAATCCCTTTCACAGTTTTGTCTCGATTCACCTCTGCGTTGATAATCACCCAGTTTTACGGAACCAACATTCGAGGACATGAATGTGATAACTACCAACCCGCACTGGGCAAGCCGACAAATATGACGGATTATATCATAGCCCATCCCCTCTCATAGAGCGGAGGCATGTGTGCGAGCTGTGGGAAGTGGGAACATCCAAGGCTAATTATGCCAGGCCAGGAAGAAACAAATAGTGAAGTAGAACAGTTGCCCTATACCCGGAAGAGGATGATTCCAAAATGAAGTAAAGCTGTTGAGGAACTTGGTAGATATCATATGAGTAGGTACTTAACTAGATTTCCTGTCTGTAAAAAAATGTGGCTTAATAGTTTTTACAAGCTATAGGGAAAGTATGAAATCAAAGCACCTGCAGTCGCGAGTAAAGAACTAACATTGTATCGTTCTCATAACTAATAAGAAGTCCTTTGCTCGAGATTGTACTTTGCACTACCCAGTGCGTGAAGCAAGTTTAGTTATTATTTATATTCCATGCATGGGCCGATGGATGGCAATCGTCGATCTGTAGCCGGCCGCGCCGATACACCGCGCGCCGCGCCGCTCCCCCGCTCGCCTCTCCGCCGCGACGGCGCTACGCGTGCGAGCGAGAGGCGAGCCGCGCGCCGCTACGCGTCGCCGCGCGGCTTCCCGCGCGCCAGTGTGCCGCCACCGCCTCCGCCACAGACAGCGCAACACGTTATCGAGTCTGATATGCATTACCTGCTGACTTGAGGAAGTGCTGATAGTGAGCGTCGCGTCGTGCAGCGCGTGCTCGACTGGTCGTGTGTCACGGTCCCGGCTTTGCAAAAAAGGTACTTAGTTAGGTAACAGAAACGAAACTAAGATTTAGAATTACTTTTTCTTAAAAAGTAAATACTTAGGTAATTTTTGAAAATCAGACATTATGCGATTTTTATTATTATTTAACTTTTCACCAGTTGACATAATGGATGATGAAAAGTTGATAAACATGGTTCGGGAGCGAAGAGAACTGTACGACTTAAACCACCCGCTGTATGATGTCCGACCTAGGAGAGACCTCGCCTGGAAGCAGATCGGCGAAGCGTTAAAGCACTCACGTATGTATTACATAATGCACAGTCACGAGCACTAATATGTACCTATACACTTAGCAAAGTTCAAAAGCGATTTTCTCGTGAAGTATGGTTTCCAAATTAGGTACTATGTTCGTGAAAACGTAAAACTTTAATCAATACAGTAAGAGAGAATCACTTTTAAAAGTTGATTCGTGTAACCATATTGTGATATCAGTGCAGTGCTCGTGACTGTACAAGTCGCGTCTCGCGACCTCGTCACGTCGCGACTCGCGACTGCCTCCGTGGTGCAGCGGTGGCAAGCGCAACTACTGAGCATGAGCTCCTAGGCTCAATTCACAGATATAAATTATGGCAGTTTTATTTAGTTAGATTGTCTTGTACTTACCTACTTTTTAACTTAGCGTTTTTGTCGTAGTTATCTTATGAATAGTCTAATAATTATAAGATCAAAACAAAATAACATTAATAATTGTATGATCTTGATAATTACTACTAAGTACCAATGTGGAAGAAAACTGACAAATTCGTGGGCATGGTTCGCGCTGGGAGCTATTGGTAAACATTTTTGTCAAATGGTCTGTGGAAATTGTATTGACAAAACAACATGTCATGGTGGCCTTTATTGAATAAGTATATAATTTAGCTAGCTGCTGCCTGCGACCTCCGTCCCCGTGAAATTAACGGTGAGAAATATACCTTCTTTACGACCTATTCTCATACACCTACCAAATATACATTAAAAAAATCATAATCGATAAGAGAGCAGCATTTATATTAGGTACCTACCTAAACCTTAATAATTCTAAACCTTAATAGCATTAGTTAAAACTAATAGCCGTGCGCCAAGTCTGCTGCGACATTTAACGAATGTTCTTTATCGGGAGAGCATTAATGATGTCTAATTTAGACAGGGGTTGTTTGCTGCGCCTCGCGCCTGCGAGAAAACGCTGAGTGTTGTTACTTGCCAAAGTAATCTTGAATGAAAAGGTACCACCCAGGCAAGGCAAAACAAGTCTTACCGGGTGCAGCTGAATACCAGTATTTTTTTACATAGAACGACTACCAATCTGACCGCCATCGCCACATTGATTTAACATTTTAACATCATCAAATTTTGGAGCTATGGATGGGTCATACACTTGAGACTAACTCTCCTAAATAAAAATCGTGGATACGGGAACACCGGTTTAATCTCCACTACCAATCGTATTGCTTAAGCTTAGCACCCCTTCCATGACCTTGAAGGCAATGTGGCTTCTGCCACAATGCGCGAGCGACAGTATTCGCACAATATGTGGAACACTAAGTACCTATCACCGCCTCAAATATTAGTACTTACATTGGTAGGGATTCAAGATTCTTTATTTGCATGAAATATGGTGGTTGCATGGTCTTACAAATAAAAAGGTTTCTCATATTTCGCTAACTTCCTTCAGCATGCAAACTTAAAATTAAATTAAAAAATCTAGTACAATGTACTTCGAATTTACGTATCTATTTACAAATTTTACAAAACATTTAAGAATCATAAAACATTATCTTTTACAAATATATTTTGTGCATTTAAAATACCCGTGTGTAGGATAAACTAATAAAATTAGAAAAAAAACGGAGAGGGGTGAATACCCTGTTGCCATGCCACGTTAAACGATTTTAAATTGTTATTATTTTAATTCACAGCTCGAGACTGCAGAGACAAATGGAAGCGGTTAAGAGACTGTTACAGGAGAGCGCAGAAGTTACGGAGAATGAAGTCTGAACAAGGAGCTAAAATTATTAAACGGCCAAAATATGAGCAGTTATTGACATTCCTCAATGCACACTTGAGGGATGAAGTGCGCAACGAACACTCTTCAGCAGACAATCCCGACTCCAGCAACGATGAGAACAGCGTGATTGAGGAGGCAGCCAGCCCTGCAGCCTTCGTGGATAGCCTAGCGCCGTATGGCCGCACGTCGGAGCCGGCGCTGGCGCCTGCCGAGCCCTACCCCGCGCTCGCGGACTGCGTCTACACCGCCCCCCTCGCGCCCACACTGGCGCCGCACCGCGACAAGATCACCGACTTTTTCATGGGCCTGATCGAAACTGTTAGGGATCTACCGGAAGACGTGCAGATTCAGGTGAAACGCGACGTGTTTAAAGTAGTCAGTGACGCGGAAGAAATGGTTTATAAGTCAAAGACAGAGAATCCGTTATCGAGACTTGACTTTGTTAAAGAGGAAAACTAATAAAACATCTTTATTAATTCTTCTCCTTTAGAAATACCAACGTGATTGTGGTCTCAGATGGTATGTGAAATGAAAACACTTGCTTTCCTAAACAAAGTGGATAATACATAATAAACATATTGTCATATAAAACTATTTTCCACTTTAACAAGCACAGCACAAAGATAAAAATTGTGTGTATTGTATTTCGGATTGATCTAAGTAACTTACATACCTAATATTATCACTTATCTATACGTATAATAAATCAATAGACGTGGCGTGCCTGTACATTGAAAATATTTAGAAAAAAAAGTATTAGGGGTGTTAAAGGATCACACACAGAACCCATTTCTATAATTTTCTGGTTAAAGACATTTAATTCTCATCAAGAAATAACATTTCACTTACATGAGAACAAATTTAAATATACACTCTTTTCCAAAAAAAAACGGGCACATAAGGAAATTTACGTTTTAAGGTCGATTTGAGTTAATTAAATGAAATTTATTTGTTTGACGTAGTCTGTATACTTATAATCGTGTAAATTAATGCGCGTGAAGTGAATTCGGGCAATTAAAAGAAAAAAAAAACGATGGATTCTTTAAAACCGATGGACAAACAATAAGACGTGGTCGGCAATAAAGACAAGATTTTTTTTTTACTTTTTTTAATTATAGAAAGTTACAAATAACGAGAACCTAATAACGAGTGTGACCTCCTCTTGCCAAAATCACAGCTTGAATCCTTCTGGGCATGCTTTCCACGATGTTTTTAATAACGTTTTGAGGAATACGTTCCCACTCTTCTGCAATTACTCTTTTTAGCTCCCTGATGTTTTGTGGAGCAGGTTGCACTGATCTTACGATGATCTGGGATGTTCTAAAGATACGGTCTTTAGAACATCCCAGACATGCTCAATTGGATTGAGGTCAGGACTTCGAGCTGGCCAATCTAAACGACGGATCCCAACTTCTTGCATGTACGCTTCCACGTCGCCAGAACGGTGCCGGCGAGCATTGTCGTCCATAAAAATGGATACTTCCCCAAGTGCAGTCAATGTGGGTTGTGCATATGGAATTAGGACTTCCATTAGGTATGTACCGATGTGCATTTAATGTTCCATTTTCTATGAAAACTAACTCCGTACGCTCCGTCGAATTAATTGCTGCCCAAAACATAACGGAGCCTCCGCCAAAAGGACTGATTTCTTCGAAACACACTTCCGCATAGCGTTCCCGTGGTCTTCGCAGCACTCGCCGGCGTCGGTCCTCTCCACACAAAGAGATTCTAGCTTCATCAGAAAACAATACTTTATTCCAGTCCTCCAGAGTCCATGAAGCACAGTTCCGAGCAAACTGAAGTCGAGCAACACGGTGCTCACGGAGTAATTTAGGGCCCCGAGCTGGGCGGTAACTCCTGATATTGGCAGCCAAAAGCCTCCTCCTGACCGTCCACAAGCTAACTTCTACTCCTCTTACTTCTTCAAGGCTCTTCTTCAGGTCCACACTTGACGCCTTACGATTCTGCAACGCCTGACTCAACAAAAAGCAGTCATCTCTTGGTTCTGTGCATCGTTTTCTTCCCGAACCGGGTCTTCTTTTGACCGAACCGGTCTCTTGATACCGTTGCCAAGTCCTCTGGACAGTTGAACGACTCACATTTAGCCGCTGAGATACGTAAGTTTGCGAACAACCTTCTTCAAGTAGGGCTATAATTTTACCGGCCCTTATCGCTTTATCATTCATATCAAAAAGTGGTATTTAATGTAAAAAGAAAGATTAAATTGTTTAATTCAAAATCAAAAATTTTTTTATTTCACATAGGCCTACATGGGCACTTATGAAACGTAGACAAAAAGGTGCAGAAAATTGGCACCAACAAAAAGTTTTAAAATATCGTAATCAGTTAAAAATCGTTTCAGCAATTCGCGCCATTAGTAAAGCAATTTTAGAATAATCCACAATAATAATTATTTTTATTTTATTAATTTTAAATTTGGAACGTAAAGAATCATGCCAGGATGCTTCAAATAACATGCCAATACATCGTCAAATTAATAATACATATTATCGAAAAGTTGTAGCACATAGACAGACTAATATTATCGAAAAGTTTAATTAAGAGTTGACACATGGCCTCATCCTTAGGAATCTAAAAACATCTGTTTTTTTTATTGATTTTCGACGGGATTAAAAGGCAAATATAGAGTATTACTGTTTTGAAATTTCCATCTTCAGACTACAGTAAAAATAGTTTGTCAAATTGCGGTAGCAAGTTATATTAGTGACAGTAAAGACGTGGTCTTTGTATGTAAGGGCATCTTATACGCAAACAACTATAAAACACCTCACCTGTGAAGCCATCTTCTTAAGTTTGGAAGTCTTAGATGCTAGCAGCCACTTGCTGGTCTGTCGGGAGAGGGCAGCTGCCTTCTCAAATACCGTCTGGATCTTGGCTTCCAGTTCCAAGGGTATGGCTATGCTGCG
The DNA here is from genome assembly GCA_950022335.1 of Eurois occulta. NCBI lineage: Eukaryota > Metazoa > Arthropoda > Insecta > Lepidoptera > Noctuidae > Eurois > Eurois occulta. Next base: position 18,994,865 of record OX465497.1, read on the forward strand.
AGATTTGGCTGTGAACAAAGAAATTTAAAGTAAAAGAGTATTGGCGTGAAGGAGCTCCTATTAATCGACCTTTAAAAAGGAGGTGTTTTAATTTACGATGAACTAGCGACCCGCCCCGGCTTCGCACGGGTGCATGTATTATACATATAAACCTTCCTCTTCAATCACTCTATTAAAAATACCGCATCAAAATCCGTTGCGTAGTTTTAAAGATTTAAGCATACATAGGGATATAGGGACAGAGAAAGCGACTTTGTTTTATACTATGTAGTGATAGTGATAATAACCAGTGATCGGAATATTTGCCTAAACTTCGGAGAACAGAGACAGAAAGTGGAGACTTCCTTACGACTATATATTTTTTTCCGGGATTCGGGTAAAATCTTCAATAAGTTGAAAATAAGCTTTATTTAAGATGTGTAAAGGATATTTTTAACTAAACTTGCAATTACCAAATTTCGTGATTTTTCACATCTAATTCTAAATACTAACCAACTTCACTAAGCGTTCTGATGCACTTCTCGACGTTAAGTTTCTGCGGCGGAGTGAGCCACGGGCATTGGTAGATGCTGAATGTCGTCTGCAGGAGCTTCACGAATATGGACTGGCGCGTCTGTGAGAAAACGGTCGGGTCATTTAGTTCCCTTCAATATGGTTGAGCTGAATGGTGTCGATCCATGCGTCATGTTCGTCAACGGGCGCTGTCAGTTGGGACTGGTCATCTCTTAGCTGCCACGGTTTATTTTAACTACTTTGTTTTTAAATGACTGATATAATATTTTACTCTGGACGCTCTTAATGTGCATGTCTTTCTACATCGTTCTCACATATATGTATAATCTCAACATGAATGATGTAACCAAGATCTTGTAACAATATTTTGATTGAAAAGAGTGTCCATGGAGTTTCTTGCCCATTCTTCTCCATAGAGATCTACGCTTTGGAATGGGCAACTACAGTACTTTCACAAGTTATTATGCCTTGTGTCTGTGACTGTAGCTTCGCCTTCTTTGTTTTTCTGACACTCAAAAGTGCCGAAGTAAATGGTTTGAGTTTGAAAACGATGAATTATAAATCTAATGTTGTACATTCAAATATCTATCCCAAATAGAACAAAAAAGTATCTAAAAAGAATGTTTTTTTTTTTTAATTTTGGCAAGAATCTTGTTAAATTTATAGTTACTTACGTCATGTTGAATTGAAGGCATATCCCAAGCAGCGATAAAATATACTTAACCGTTATTAAAATGGCAAAATAGGTTTGGACAGACAACGATCTACTGAGCCGAAATCTGTCGAAAACTCAATGTGCTACACTTACAACCAGGTCAAGTAAGTCTTAAATTAATGATTTCGAATGGAATAATCTGAAAATAATAAGTAGACACTCATCATCTGCCTAGCCTTTTCCCAAGTATTTTGGGGTCGGCTTCCAGTCTAACCGGATGCAGCTGAATACCAGTATTTTACGTGGAGCGACTGCCTATCTGACCTCCACAACCCTGTTTGTTCTGGGTAATACGATACCCTTTGGTAAGACTGGTTGTCAGACTTTCGGGCCACTTGTAACGACTGTCAAAGATTTTTGATTGTTGAATATCTTAATTACACACACACACACACACACACACACAACCAAAGTTTAATTACGTGTCCTATCACAATAAAAAACAGTCAATCACACAAAAAAAGTTACGTGTCCTGTCACAATAACAAAACGAAATCACTGTGAGCGCGCGAATTCCACAAAACATCCGTTCGGAACAAACAGCCGCGGCGCACTGGCGCCGGCGCTCGCGCCGCTCCCCACTTCCGATCGCAAAGATTTAGGATGCAACAAACTACCCCATTTTTCTCTTTTACGCGCGGGATGTTTTGCTATGATTGTCACTCTCGTAATGAAAGTGCAAGTGTGTGTGTATTTATTGCTTGCTTGTTTGCAATGCCAACTTATTTTTAGTGAATTGGTTGTACTTGTGACATGCGTCAGAGCGGCAACAACGCATCGTAAATTTATCGTTGTAAGGTGCATGACCTATGCTTAGACATAATCAGCTGTTAGGAAAGATACATCGTGTTCAAATGTTGCAAAAACTTAAAAAATCATTTGCGGCTAAACTACTGCTCCTATTTAATTGATTTTTAGTACAGAGCTTGAAAATGGTACCCAGTATATGCAGTTCAAAGGAAAGCCCCTCTGTCGTATCAACTTTGTATATGAAAACTATTAACGTGCATTCATATATTGAACATCACCCCACGAAGGTTGAGGAGATCGTGGAGTATGTCCGAGCGAAGACCAGCTGGACCTTGAGGGTTGAGAAGTTGGAGTCGCGCCACAACACGAATTTCAAGTAGTTCGTGGTGCGAGTTCCGACTACTATATATTGATATTTCCAATTTCTGCCAAAGTTCTATCTTTTCTCATGTAATCACGTAATTTTTTTTTTTTTTTTTTATTATTATTTTTTTATTTATTTATTGGTTCTCCAACAGAAACTACACAATTACATGCAAGCATACATTTAACAGGGACAAATACACGTGTGCGCTTCCAATTATAGGAGACCACATCATTCACTTACAATCTAGGTACATACAATAAATTTGACAAGGTCAAAAATCTAAAGACATCAAAAACATTACATAAAAAAAACAAACAACAAAGGAAACAAAGTGAATTACGCAAAAGATGAACTATAATAATAATGGAAATGAACAATAAGAGAGAAAAAAAAAATGAATCATACAAGAATAACAAAATATTACGACTTGGGTACTGTAACATATTTTAAGTCTTTTTTAAACCTAGCCATTTTGCATGTAATATCCACTTCATTACGCTTCGATACTTCGTTATACCGCCTACAGAGCCTTGGCAAAACGGCAAAGTGTCCGAGGTTTGTTTTGGATCCCGCCACATAGAAAAGGTTATAGTTACATTTGCGCGGTAAGCGAGATGGTGCACTTATCTGCAGCCTTTCAAGAAGCTCGCTACAGTCAACAACCCCATTGAACAGTTTGTGAAGAAATGTGAGATCTAGAACCTGTCTTCTATCTAACAACGAGGACATTTTATAATGTTGTAGTCTCAGGTCATAACTCCTGATTTTTTTAGCCAGATGGTCTTTATAGCATAGGTGGTACAAAAAACGTCTTTGTACACTTTCCAGGCGTTTTGTGTAGATGTCATAGTGAGGATTCCATACGGTGCTGTTGTATTCAAGGAGTGGGCGAACTAATGCGTTATGTAGATGGATTCTAGTTGACGCTTTAGAAAATTCTTTGCTATTGCGCAAAACAAACCCGAGCACCTTGAACCCTTTTGAGGTAGTATTTAATATATGCCTGTCAAACTTCAGTTTTTTGTCAAATACTATTCCCAGGTCACGAACTTCATCTACTTCTTGTAGTGTTTGCTGGTGCAATGTGTATTTGTGGGTTTGCAATGTTTTATTGCGAGAAAATTGCATACAATAACATTTAGAAACATTAAGTGACATTCTGTTTACACCAATCCGCCATTCTATCGAGATCAGCCTGTAGCAGTGCAGCATCCAAGTCTGTCGCTATTGGTCTCATGATTTTGACGTCATCAGCAAACAGGTAGAAACTAGAGTGCTTGAAACATATCGTAATGTCATTAATGAATATGTTAAAGCGGCCAGGGCCCAGGTGCGAGCCCTGTGGGACCCCCGAGGTTGCCGGAAAAGTGTCAGAATGGTGACCGTTGATTACCACTTTTGAATTTCTACCAACGAGGTAAGAATGAAACCATTTAAGCAATGATCCCCCTATTCCGAATTTATCTAGTTTTTTCAGTAGAATGTTATGGTCAACCTTATCAAATGCCTTACTAAAATCTGTGTATATGGTGTCCACCGGGATTCTCTTATCAAGAGACTCTGTTATAGCTGAGACATAACACATTAGGTTTGTAGAGGTTGACCTAGTATTGATAAAACCATGTTGGTGGTTAGTAATACTTTGTTTAACATGGGAATTTAGGCTTTTGGTTACTAACTTTTCAAGTATTTTGCCGAATATGTTTAAAATAGAGATGGGTCGATAGTTGGATACTTGTTGTTTTTCTCTAGATTTGAAAATAGGGACTACTAAAGCTTCCTTCCACCTCTCAGGAAATACGCCGTCCGCCATTGACTTATTAAAAATAAGTTTAAGAGGTATAGTTAGTTCTTTTGCACATCTTTTTATAAATACGGGGGGAATACCGTCACTTCCAGCACCTTTACGCTCATCCAAGTCTCTCAGGGATCGGAATATTTCTTCAGCGCCAAATTCTAGTTTACAGAATCCGGACGGGCCAAGACAGTTATCAATGTGGTTTGACGCATTAACAATCGATGGGGTATTGTAGACTTGTGCAAAGTTCTCGGCAAACAAATTACAAATTTCGTGTCCGCTTGATGCTGTCCTGTTCTCGTGACACATTTCTGCTGGGTAAGTACTCTTGTTTTTATTTTTATTTTTAATAAATGTCCAGAACATTTTTGGGTCTTTAGCAAGTGCTTCTTCCATTCTGGCCATATAGTTTTTGTAACAAACTTCCATAAGCCTACTACATCTTGCACGCAGTGTATCAAATGAAACGATGTCTAGAGGATTTTTGTATTTTTTAATTTTAATGCGATATTTATTTTTTTCTTTCAGTAGACGTATAAGTTCTCGAGAATACCACTGTGGATATTTATTGGCCAATATTGTTTTCATCGGGACATTTTGTTTTATGACGTCGTGCAGTATCTTGTAAAATATATCGTTCGTTTTGTCAGTTGTGGGGTGACCTTCAAACTCTTTTTCCCAGTCTATAGAATTTAGTGTCATCGTGATCTTATCGTAGTCAGCCTTAAAAAAGTCTGGTTTTCTTGTTGGCTTAACTTGAAGATGGTTTGAGTTAATGGTTAAGGATATAGAGAATTCAAATGATGGGTGCAAGGGGTCTTCTGAAATCAATTGACTGGTGCAACGGCTAAGATTATGTAACGTAGTATTACAGAGGGCCAGATCTAGTGTTTTAGATTTAACATTTGGTAAGTAATTATACTGTTCTAAAGCATTTAAAGAGATAAAGTCTAGGAAACACTTAATCACCTCGCTATTACCAGTAGGAATTGGCTGCGCTTGGCCTGTGTTTTGCTCATCAATTTTCCAAGATACATTACTGAGATTAAAGTCCCCTAGGATAAGAGTGTGCTCACCGCGGTCAAGAGCACCCTGTGCAGAATTGCAAAATACTTGCATTATATCAGAGGTCACAGGCGGGGGTAAGTAGACGCCGCAGATACGAAAATTATGTGCTTTTGAGCCACGCGGGGCAGTTTCAATATTGATCCACAAATCCTCACATGAACTCTCCAGGTGTGGTAGTCGACACGACTTTAACTTCCTGGAGATCGCTATCAAGACACCACCACCATCCTTGCGCGCACTATAGGTACCGAGTAGATTCGCGATCCCGTCTGTAAATATCATAGGTACCTGTCGTCAAATAATTCGGCGTCGTAAACACTACCGTTACTACGTAATTTATAGTATACATATGAACCAGGATGTTTTTCAATTTTATTTTCTTGCTCCGCCGCCATAATGTATGTGCGATACTCCGCGGCGATTAGTGTCCGGGACTCGCAAGTTACTAGAGTCGCCTGGGCGTATTGTAATGGGAGAAGGGCCTTAAGTCTTCGAAGGCACCAGTCTCTCGATAGCCTCGATACCTTCTGGATACCCTTGAGACAGTGGACTGTTCCAGTGCAGCTGGGCAGCGTCGGTTCGAACTCTTTGTAACTTGAGCAGCTTCTTTAGGCGTGGTAACCATAGTGTCCGTTACCTCAGCCAGATGTGGTCGAAAATGGTCATTTGAATCTTATAGATAATTAGTTTTGCGGCTTCTGTAATTGTTGCGCACATTTTTAAATTTGTTGCGCTTATAGTTTTTTAATTATTTCACAAAAACATTTCCTGCTGGGGTAACGTTACCCCAGCCAGACCTTTTTCTTTCTAATGGGAATATTTAAATAAATACTAGCTATAAAATTAGTTGTTTAGATGAAGTAAATGTTGTGCCTTATTTTGTATTTGTTCTTTCTTCGGTTGCGAAGTTATTCGAGCATATTATGCAAACAATGAATTACCCCTTCACCCCACCCCTCCCGTGTCCCGCCGAACGACGTGTTATCGGTGATTTTTGATAAGTATGTGCAACTGAAAGATAATAATAATGTTTTCATAGTACAGATATTATTATTTGTATTTAACAGTGTACGCGTCTGTACCGAAATTGTAAGGTGTATTATACTAAACATTTCAAAAGATAGCATAATGTTCTGCGTTTTCGCTTTTTCGTAAACACCTAAACTTGGTCGGGTTACGACGGTCATTCACTTCCTAATGACTTTAATCGTATTATCTCATTAATTATCCAATGTACTACGTTGAAATTTTACTGATATACAACTGAACTACACAACTAATAATTGACATAACATTCAGTTCATATATCCATATACAGGCTTATCAGTTGCCAAATAACACCGCGCGCACCATGACCGTGCTCGTGAAGAACTGAATATCATCATAACTTGTTAAATACTTACAGGATACTAATGAAACTTCACATACATTTGAAGGCAGTTACAAGCTTCAAAATAATGTTTAAAGTAACTCTTTAGACCTCTTATTGAGAGTGCTGGGACCAATTGAAGTGTTTTTCTATTTAATGAAATAACCTTTAAGCTATGTATTATTTTGGTATTTTTATTGCAGAACAAATTTAAACTAATTCCAAAGAAGTCTTGTACAAAATATGATAAGAATCCGCTTAACCGTTTCAAAGATCTAGCAAAACCAAAAACGTTACCCCAGCAAAATCTCGAATTACTTCGCAACCGAAGAAAGAACAAATACAAAATAAGGCACAACATTTACTTCATCTAAACAACTAATTTTATAGCTAGTATTTATTTAAATATTCCCATTAGAAAGAAAAAGGTCTGGCTGGGGTAACGTTACCCCAGCAGGAAATGTTTTTGTGAAATAATTAAAAAACTATAAGCGCAACAAATTTAAAAATGTGCGCAACAATTACAGAAGCCGCAAAACTAATTATCTATAAGATTCAAATGACCATTTTCGACCACATCTGGCTGAGGTAACGGACACGTAACCATAGTGTCGAAATTATTTTTTTCTAAAAGTCCGCCTTTTTAAATCGCTTCAATTATAAAAGAGCAGTTACTGAATATTTCATATTTTCAAATAGTAATAAATAATTAAGTCGTAAACATACCGCCCGCCAAGGACGTTACTGACGGAATGTTCTTCTAATCTGAACTAAAGTGGCACATTGCTAAAGTTGAACTAAACATTTGTATGTACATAACAAATTCGACGAGAATATTTTCTGGTTTCATGTACTTTTTAGAGTGTGATTTTACAGTAGACAGGTGTTGGGGCTTCAGTGTTCTCAATGAAACTCCCGTATCAAGGTATGGTGATTTATTTTGGTTTAAACTGAATTTTTACAATATTAATACGGAGCGTGAGGTTGCCGCGACGGTGAAAAGATTTGAAGACAAAAGTAGAAAAATGTAGGTGGCAGAATAAAAAATCACAATAATTATTTGCGGTACGGCGCGCCTAGTGCATTTTGGATAGCAAAGTGCGACACACACACTGTGCGTCTCAATATTTAACGCAGGCGTAAACATCCTCCCCCCGTTGAAACTCCCGCAGTTTCAACCCTTCAGTAGGTCCTGTCACGGTCGCCAGATGTTGGGGCTTCAGTGTTCTCAATGAAACTCCCGTATCAAGGTATGGTGATTTATTTTGGTTTAAACTGAATTTTTACAATATTAATACGGAGCGTGAGGTTGCCGCGACGGTGAAAAGATTTGAAGACAAAAGTAGAAAAATGTAGGTGGCAGAATAAAAAATCACAATAATTATTTGCGGTACGGCGCGCCTAGTGCATTTTGGATAGCAAAGTGCGACACACACACTGTGCGTCTCAATATTTAACGCAGGCGTAAACATCCTCCCCCCGTTGAAACTCCCGCAGTTTCAACCCTTCAGTAGGTCCTCTTCGGTTGGTAACGGGCAAAGGCGAACCAGAGGGCGCCGTATAATTCCTCTATTGGTATTGATGTCGGCCACACGGGAGACTCCATCTTGTCCTGGGAAGAGTCTTGCAATGCGTCCAAGTCTCCAACACAGGGGTGGAACGCCATCTTCTTGCAAGAGGACCATGTCTCCGATTTTGACTGCAGTGGCGTTGGTCTTCCATTTACTGCGCAGTTGCAGCTCGGCAATGTATTCGCGTTGCCAGCGTTGCCAAAAATGTTGATATATTTGCTGCAGCCTGGCATAGCGCTGCAAGTTGGTTGAGTGGCAATCTTCCAAAGCTGGTTCAGGCAGAGCGGTGAGCGCCCGACCAATGAGAAAATGCCCAGGAGTAAGGCAATGGAAATCATCAGGAGAGGCAGATAAGGGACAAAGAGGTCTACTATTTAATACAGCTTCTACCTGAGTGAAAAGAGTTTGAAGTTCTTCATAAGTCAAGTGGGAATTACCCATTACTCGTCTAACATGAAATTTTGCTGAACGGATACCGGCCTCAAAGATACCGCCAAAATGAGGAGCGTAAGCTGGTGAAAAGTGAAACTGAATGCCTTCCGAACATGCAAAATCAGATATGTCGTTTTGGTGAACCTTAAAAAAGTTATTAAGTTCTTTAGCTCCTGCGACAAAGTTGCGTCCATTATCGCAGAATACTTCCGCTGGCCTGCCTCTTCGTGACACAAACCTTCGGAATGTCATGACAAAAGCGTCCTTTGTTAGATCGCTCACGGCCTCGAGGTGAGAGATTTTAAAACGAAGGCATATAAAAAAACAAAGGTAGCACTTAACCAACGAAGCACCACGTCCCTTTCTGTTTATAATCAGGAATGGGCCAGCGAAGTCAATTCCCACTGATCGAAATGGAAAGTTTGGCGTGACACGTTGTGAGGGCAATTGTCCCATTATTGGCGCAATAGTCTTGCCCTGCAAGCGTCTGCACCTGGGGCAGTTACGGAAAACGCGCCTAGCTAAATTTCTGCCGTTAATCGGCCAAACGTATTCCCTAACAACGGCCAGCAATAATTGTGGTCCAGCATGTAATCCGCGTTTATGTTCGTACTCGAAAATCAATTTGGTAAAATGATGCGAAGCATGCAGAAGAACAGGGTGTTTTTTATTATAATTGTAATCAGATGAGCCTAGTCGGCCACCAACTCGTAAGATCTTGTCGTCACTTAAAAATGGAGACAATGATAAAATATTTGATTTAGAACTTAAAACCTTATTGCTACATAGCAAATTATATTCACAGAAAAATGATTCCTGTTGTGCGAGACGACACAAATGATGAAATGAATTATTTAATTCGTCAACAGTCAGATTGCCGATCATTTTATCTTTGTTCGTTTTTTAAATTATTGATAAATCTTAGCACGTAAGCGAAAATTCGTTTTATTTTAGAAAAATCTTTAAAATTAAGTATGGGTTCATTTTGAGAAACAACATGAGTGGCAGTACTATTAGATTTAGTTTCTGGTAGATCATTATTATTAATTTTATTAGATTTTAAGACAGGCCAATTACATTCAGGCTCAATGAGGAATGAAGGACCTGACCACCACAGCTTGGTACTGCTCAGCTTATTTGGACTGACGCCTCTAGATATGAGGTCAGCAGGGTTAACAGATGTGGGCACATATCGCCACGAGGAGGCATCGGTCAGCTCACAGATCTCCGCGATCCTGTTAGCTACAAATGTTTTCAAATTTATAAAACTGGTGTGGAGCCAGGCTAGCACTACTGACGAATCGCACCAGTGTACCTGGTGCTGAACTTCATATCTCAGTGACTCCCTGACAACCTTGCATAACCTTGCTGCCAGTAGGGCTGCGCATAATTCTAGACGCGGGATAGTTGCACCTTTAATCGGAGCTACTTTGGACTTGGAACAAAGTAACTTTACTGTGATCTCGTTCGCAGCATTGACTGAACGTAAATAAATACAAGCACCGTATGCATTTTGGGATGAATCACTGAATGAATGTAATTCTACAGAAACGGGTTCATCACAGAGCACACGACGCGGAACTTCTAAAGACAAAAGGGAAGGTAAAGACTGTTCAAAATCGTTCCAATCTCTCTGAACTTCAGTTGGCACCGGAGAGTCCCAAGTCAAATTATGCAGCCATAGTTGTTGTAATAACATTTTCAGTTTTATTACACACGGACTTATCAGTCCCAAAGGGTCAAATATTTTAAAAAGAGACGATAGAAAAGATCTTTTAGTTAAATTATTATTAGAGGAAAATGGTTTGATAGGGAAATGTAAATGATCGGTTGATGGGTTCCATCCCATGCCTAGGGTACTAGTTGACTCACTAACTAGAAGATTATCATTAGTTTGATTATTTGAATCGAACAGTGATGGTAAATTAGTTTTAAATTTACGAAGATTAAAGCATGCTTTCTTTAGTTCTTTAGTTACAGATTTGTGAATGTAACGTAAGGTATCCTCGCTTTCAGAACCGGTAATGAGATCGTCCACAAAGAAATCATGTTGAATTATATCTTTAACCATAGGATCAGAAGATTCTTCACCAATCTGCCATAGACACCGAGTGCTCAGATAGCTGGAACTTGCCATTCCGTAAGTCACAGTACCTAGCTGAAGCGTTTTGATGGGCAAAGACTCATCCTCTCTCCATAAAATGAGTTGAAGGTTGCGGTCTTCCTCATGCACACGGACTTGACGATACATTTTCTCGACGTCACCCGAGAGAAGATACTTATGTTGTCGAGCTCTTATCAATATGGAGAATAGTGAGTCTTGCATATTAGGCCCAACCATGAGGATGTCATTTACAGACTGACCCGATGAAGTAGGAGCTGAGCCGTCGAATACGACTCTAATTTTCGTGGACTCACTACTGTCTTTGAAGACAGCGTGATGGCAGAGGAAGTAAGAGGATGAAGGTATGGGTATAGCGGATTCTGAAAGGTGCCCTAAGTCTGCGTACTCACGCATAAATTCTACGTATTGCGATTTCACATGTGGTTGTTTGCGAAATCGCCTTTCTAAATTTAACAAGCGTTTTTTAGCTAGTGAATAAGATTCACCTAGACAATCAGGTGTATCCTTTAACGGTAGACTGACTGAGAACCTACCGGTTTCTAAACGGAAAGTGTGCGATAAGAAATGTTTTTCGCATGCCTTCTCACTATGACTCATAATTGTTTGAGTTTGGGGAACATTTTCTAAGTCCCAGAATTTTGTTAATTCTTTATGTATTTTGTCAACAGATGACACATAAGAAACGACTGAATGATTTGAATCCATATCAATTTCCTTTAACTTATTGTTTTTGGGTAAATTAAAATACATAGGACCTGTTATCAACCAACCGAAATGAGAACTTCTCAATACAGGTGAATTAAGACCGAGAGAGAGTTGATCGCGGCCAATAATGTCCCAGAAAATATCGGCACCGATGACAACATCAACAGGTGCTGGTTGGTGGAAGTGAGGATCCGCTAAAAAGTAATCACTCGAAATGTTAAGTTGTTTTACGTCAACGGGTATCCGAGGTATGTTACCGGTTAACACTGGCAATACCAGAAAAGAAGAGGTGATAGTGAAATGCTTCATCAAAGATTTCAACTGAACTACACAAGTTTCTGTAGCTTGAGTAGTAGTTTTATTGCCTATGCCAATTATATTGACATGCAAAGTGGTAGTCGGTTCTAAAAGCAGTTTTGTTTTAAGAGATTGAGTAATAAATGATGACTGACTACCGCAATCCAAAAGAGCACGAACCTTCTGTGTTTGATTGGTTATAGGATTAACTACCTCAATATAAGCAGTAGACAGAAGAACTTGATGATTATTTTGATTAGAAAAATTAACGAGAGTACCGTCAGTGATGTCGGGTGTAATGGTGACAACACTAGAAATATTTTTGTTACTAGTCTGTTTATGCAAGAGTCTATTGTGTCTTGTATTGCACATGCGACACGGATGCATGCGACAATTGCGTGCAGAGTGGCCAGACCTTAAGCAGTTATGACAAAGCTTCAATCTGCTTACTTCAGTGATGCGGTCATCCACACTCTTAGCCAAAAAGGTGGGGCAATCATAAAGACGATGATTACCATTACAAACGACGCATGATATATCAGAAATATTATTGTCTTCACTATTAGAAATGTAAGACTGATGAGGTTTTATTTTATTATTAAACACCTGACCGTTATTTGAAGCTTAAACATATAATGAGATAGGCCTATCTGTTTTCCGCTCGTCTTACCTCTCTTTCTACCCTAGTAGCACCCTCTCGCTCGCACACTTCCTCTCACTCCACCACCGGCGCGGCCGCTCGGCTCGCTCTCGTCATTGGCGTCCTGTTTTCCGCTGCGCACGGATGTGCTCAGGACTCAGTAAATAAATTTTGCATATCTTTGCAAATTCATTTACATGTAATAATATATTCCTGTTCCACGTACGTAAGTTTTTAAAATTATATTTTAATCAAACGGTGTTACCGTTCGATACGTATTTAAAAGTACGTAGGTTTTGGTACCCACCTACCTACATATTTTGCTTTAATTATTTTTTGTGTGGTTTTCTATCCTAGATTTTACAGCTTTACACAGCTATTTTGTGTTCTTCAATTGTTTTGTTTGAATAATATTAGTTGTGTTGACATGGAAAGTGACGAAAGTGTTTCAAATCCGGGCTCGAAAGCCCCATGTGCTAGTGCTAGTGCTCCCGCTAATAGTGACAATAAAAAACGATCGCGTATTCGTCGTCAGTCGCGAGCTAGGTCCTGTTCGTCGAATAGTAACTCATCAGACTCATCTGGCACCTCGAGTTCGTCGTCTTCGGACTCGAGTCCTCGACGATCCACGCCGCGTCACCGCAATAAAAAAAGGGGGGGCAAACGCCGGCATCGACGACACGATTCCCGGAAATTCCGTAAATTATCACGTCAGGTAGACGAACTCCGAAATAAATTAATTTTGTGCAGTAATAATTCTGTGCCCTGTTCTGCGGTACACTTTAATGAGAATCTAGTTGACGGAAACGTTAGTGGCGAACTTTACGAGGACCCGATTGTAAATTCTATCGAGGTGCCGGTACCTGTTGCTCAGTCAGATTTTACTTTTGAAATTGAGACGAAATTGAAAGAACCTAGTATTCCAAAGACTCCTCAGGAGTTTCTTCAAACGTTAAAGGATTTGCAACATTTAGATAGTAGTGATTGGTGCGAGGTTCGTTATGCGGAAACCCAAAAACTTTATAATTCTACCCCCGGTTTTATCGACTTGGAGATGAATGAAGAAATTAAGGCGTATGATTCGTTACGCCATCTTGCTCACGCTGACAAGGCCTTCGCTGCCTTATCGTTCTGCATCCTTAAGTAGCGCGAAGCTTTGCAAACTTCTGTCAGAAGTTTTTTACAGTGGGCACGAGGTTCGGATTTGTCTTACGAGGGTATTAACGAAAAAGTTAACGAGCTATTTTTGAAAGGCGATTTTTTCAAAGTTTCTTCCGATCTTTTGCAATTAACTTGCGGTCACCGTGCGGAGGTTATTCAGATGAGAAGGGATGGAATTACAAACCACGTGCGCGATCCCCTTGTCAAGGCCGTGTTACGTAAGATCCCTCCGTCGTGTCAGCACGTGTTTAATGCGGAGTCACTAGCCACAGCACTAGAGAAGGCAGGTGGTGTTCGAAAAGCCTTCTTGCCTTTACAAAAGCCGGGCAGTTCTGCTTCCGTTTCGCAAACGGGTCAAAGCAAGCCCGCACGCCGCCCCTCGCAGGGGCAGGCTTTACGTAACGTACCCTCGCAGGGTACTGCTCATGGATGTTGTGCGCCTACGCCTATTTCCCATGCTTACAATCAACCCTCGCAGGGTTACTGTAATGCCCGACCCTCGCAGGGTCATGGCTCTAATCACGACGATAATCGCCCATCATTCTCTGGCGGTTCAAGAGGTTCCTTTCGAGGCAGAGGAGGTCGGCAAGGCTACAGGCAGCATGACAGCAAGAATAGCCGCAAGCGAGCCGCATCGCCCTCTGAGAATTACAACCGGAACAAGAAACGTAAGTATTGACTATCGATCCCGAACATTCAGAGCCGGTCGTCTGGTTCGTTTCCATCATCGGTGGAAGGAACTAGGTGCGCCAAGTTATCTGTTAAAGATAATAAAAGGGTATCGCATACCCTTTTTACATCGACCACCACTTGTAATACCACCGTTGAACGAACGTCAGTTCAGCACGGTTCCTTCGGATGCAATGACGTCCATAATCACCCAAATGCAACACCAGGGTGTATTAGATGTTGTCAAGGCCTCGCCAAGTTTTGTGTCCACAATGTTTCTTGTGCCAAAGGACGACGAGTCGCACCGACCCATCTTCAACCTAGCTGCCTTGAACAATTACGTAATCACCGGCAGGTTCAGATTGATAAATGTCTATCGAGTCCCAGACTTCCTTCAACCAAAGGATTGGATGTGCAAAATAGACCTGTCACAGGCCTATTTTCACCTTCCTGTAGCTCCATCTCACAGACGGTTCCTACGCCTAATCTACGGAGGAAAATTAATGGAAATGACGTGCCTCCCGTTCGGTCTGAGCACGGCCCCCAAGGTCTTTGCCTCCCTATCCAATTGGGTAGCTCAGTCACTCAGGGATCAAGGGATTCGAATAATCGTCTACTTGGACGACTATCTCGTTGTACATCAAAACAGATATTACAGACCCATGTCCAAATCACGGTAAGTCCATACTCACACCTTCTCAATGCCTAGTTTACCTGGGCGTTCAATGGGACACTCTGGCAAACAAAAAGTCTCTTCCAGAGAAAAAGGGCCTGAATCTAACGTCCAAGATATCGACAGCCCTAGAAAAGAGAGCTCTCGATTTGAAGGCTTTGCAGAGCCTAGTAGGTCTATTAAACTTTGCAAGTTTTGTTGTACCAAGGGGCAGGCTTCACTTTCGAGCACTCCTCTCTTTCCTGAACACAGTCACCAAGATGCCAGTTGCCAAACAGTTCGTGATTCCGGTACATGCCCTGAAAGAGTTAACTTGGTGGTTGCAGAACCACCCTTGTCCTTCTCCGATTCACTTCGCGCCTCCAACGCATTTCCTAGCGACCGATGCCTCAGACCTAGCTTGGGGAGCGCAATTAGACGACCGTTCGTTCACGGGACCGTGGAACGAACAAGAACAACCGATACACTGCAACCAGAAGGAACTTCTAGCATTACTGAAGATATTACAGGACCAGGCTCAGTCTCTGTGTCGCTCCACGGTTCTATGGCAGTGCGACAACAGAACAGCCGTTGCTTTCATTCGCAAGGAAGGCGGCACGAAATCAAAAGCTCTCTTGGACTTGACAATCGATATTTTCAAGGTTCTAGATCATTATCAAATTCACCTAGCCGCTCATCACATTCCCGGCAGATTCAACTCCCACGCAGATCATCTGTCTCGCTACCGATCTCCCCCCGAATGGCACCTTTTGCCGGCGTGTACAAACCTGATTTTCAACTGATTCGGGGTTCCGGTAATAGATTTGTTTGCGTCGAAAAATGCGCATGTGGTGGCCAATTATGCGTCTCTGGACCAGAACGACGACCAAGCCCTATTCCACGACGCTTTTTCCCAGACTTGGAATTACCACCTAGCGTGGATATTTCCTCCTCCATATTTGATCCCCAAGGTACTCGCCCATCTCAACCGGGCCAAGGGCCTCTTTCTGTTAGTGGTGCCTCGGTGGGAACGTGTCTTTTGGAGGGCCGATCTCAAATCCCGAGCACTAGCTGCTCCTTTCACAATCAGGCATCTGAATCGCCATCTAGTAGACGTCTCGACGGGCCTTCCTCCTCCCAAAGTACAGGAAATGACGCTAGAAGTATGGAAATGTGGGGGTGGTCTCATGACCTAAATAATTGGAACCGTTCCCAACTGGACCTACTTTCATCGTCCTGGCGTCCCTCTACACGTAGTACATACAAAGCCGCATGGCATAGATGGCTAGGATGGTGTAGAAAAGAGAAAACTGACCCATGTCGCCCAACCGGTTCAATTCTAGCAAAATTTTTAGCTGATTTATATTTGAATGAAAACCTATCATACAATACTATACTATTACACAAATCAGTGGTGTCTACGCTCTGTAATACCGAAATATCGGGAGTCTTAAGTGCTCATGTACTGGTTAAGCATGTTATGAAATCTATTGCATTAAGAAAGCCTGTGCCCCATAAGAAAACTATTTGGGATGTTAATGTTCTCATTTCCTTTTTGTCTTCATATGATTTTAACGAAAATAACTGTTATGCCACTGCCAGACACACTGCTATGTTGCTGCTTTTGGTTTCTGGTAGACGTATCCATGACCTGACCCTTCTGGCAGTCAATCAAGAACATTATATTGACAATACTGATCATATCATTCTATGGCCCAGATTTGGCTCTAAAACTGACCGTTCTGATTTCAGGCAATCAGGCTGGAAATTACTAAGAAATGAAAATATTAAAAACCTCGATCCGGTGTTTTGGGTGAAGCACTGTATCAAATTGTTTAATCAAAAACGTAATTCCTTAAATAATTATTCTTTATTTGTTAATTTAAGAGGTGATCATAAGCCAGCATCGCGTACTGTGATCGCGGGCTGGGTAAAATCTCTCCTATCAGAGGCTGGTATTGTCGCAGCTCCCGGTAGCGTCCGCTCAGCAGTCGCTTCCAGAAGTTGGGCCGATAACGTCTCAGTTGACGAAATTTTGTCACAAGGTAACTGGAGGTCTGGTGACACATTCCGTCGCTTCTATAGGCGTGAGGTCGTCCAGGCCCCTGTTAGCTCTGGGATGTCAAATTGTTTTCGCCCAATTTAAGTGAAGAAGTTACTACATTTTATTTATTTTTTATAAATAATTACAACTTCTATGTTCATAATAATATTATATGGTGATTGAATAAATTTACTTAGTCTCGCACACTTACAATTTTATTTATATATTTTTTTTTTTTTTAACCACTGTAACCTTCATTGTTACCTTTTGCGCCTTCATCAGCGTGTAGATGTGCATACCTTCACATTGGCGTCCTCCTCCACCAGGCGATAACAAACAGGTCTCATTATATGTTTAAGCTTCAAATAACGGTCAGGTGTTTAATAACAGCGTTTTACCCTGAAATAAAACGCTTATTAAATACCTACCTTATTTGAAGCTTAACTTTTATCCTCTGCCTGGTATAATTCGACACAATGACGAGAGCGAGCCGAGCGGCCGCGCCGGTGGTGGAGTGAGAGGAAGTGTGCGAGCGAGAGGGTGCTACTAGGGTAGAAAGAGAGGTAAGACGAGCGGAAAACAGATAGGCCTATCTCATTATATGTTTAAGCTTCAAATAAGGTAGGTATTTAATAAGCGTTTTATTTCAGGGTAAAACGCTGTTATTAGAATCTATAGACCTTGACATTGTCTGAGTATTGGGTTTAGTGTATGAATAGCTGCTACTTATTGACTCAAGTACATCAGCGCGATCAATAAGAAACTTGAAAAAATGTTGCAAATTAGGTATATTGGTATCCAACGTGCCCTTGTACTCTTCCCACTTGACCTTGGTGCAGTTATCAAACTTGGGGATCATTATATGAATGAGTAAAATATCCCAGTCACGTGAACCTACACCGAGACTAGTTAAAGCGCGTATATTTTTATTAATATGATCCACAAAGAATCGTAGTGATTTATCAGACTCGCTTGTGATAGATTTTATGTTTAATAATGAATTTATATGATGAGTTACTAATTGTCGGGTATTGTCATATCTGTCACATAATAATTTCCAGGCGCACGCATAATTTTTGCTGGATACCTCCAAGTTAGCAATAATGCGCGCTGCATCGCCAGTCAAGTACGAAATAAGATAATGGAATTTATGAATGGGAGCGATGCGGTCGTTATTATGTACTATAGATAAGAATGTGTCACGAAATTCAAGCCAGCGAAAGCAAGACCCGTCGAACTTAACTATTTGAATTTGAGGTAATTTAAAACCTACAATATCATGATGATCATGATTACACGGACCTGTAGTTATCTGACTTGAATTTAAATCCTTGTTATTACCTTCATCATGACGGTTCGAGTTATATTGTTGTGTAATACTTTGAGCAATTGCAATGTTGGATATAAATAGTTGTTCGATGGTATCACGCTCATCAATCTCATTAGATAAATTATCAGAGTGTAAAACTTCTATCTGATTTTGCAAGTCATCAAAACGGCTATAGATAGATTCAAATTTGTTTAGTTTTAATGTTAACTCAGCTAACTCAATCTGAGTAAGCGTTTCTTTAGAGATAATATTTGATAAAAAGTTTTTAAATTTAGTTATTTGACCTTTTATGGAACTACGTTTCACTAAAAGATCCTGTAATTCACGAGGATCGTTTGTGCTAGTTTCACCTCCATAATCTTTACCCATTGTGAACTCAAACTAAAAACAAAACAAAACTTATAAAACCGAGTTTAATAAACAAGTTATTTCTTAGTAGGTTTGATTATGGAAGTATATAGACACAAACTAGTTGATGATAATGTAAAGAAAAAAACTAAAAACTTAGCTCACGCTCCTCGCCTAACGTCACCTGAGGCCGGTCCTGTGCAGCAGTGGGGCTCCCGTTGTCACACGGTGACACGGCAGGCGGCCCGAAGTTATGTTACACGGAGAGATCGACCTGGAATATTCGGCGATTGAGGTGAAATATATGCCTATGGTAACAGCTATAAGCCTGTGAGGAAACACGAATAAAAGAACTATGATAATATCATAGGAGGATAGCCTATATTGTATTTCTATCGATAGTTTTATCGTTTCTAATAGATAAATGTGAATTAACTTTAATTAACTGTGTATGGTGTATTCATGTAATATTTTAAGACACTACAATGACTACAGACACCAATGCAGTCGTAGAAGCTATTTCAAATAGGTATTGGATAGATTTATTAAGGATAAGGGTATAAAAGGTAAGGTAACAGGTAGGTAACAGGGAATTCACAAGGAAAAATGGGCACTTAGCTGCATTGGCCGAGGCTGCGGTACGATGCTGAATGCTGATCGCTGACCGGCGGTGGCTGCAATGGCTGGTGCACCTCCAGGGAACCCAGGTATGTATTCTTGATTTGGTTGAAAGGTGGCTGCGGCGCAATGGTTACACCGGCAGCGCGTGGTCGCTTGCTCACAAACTTGTTTTCCGTCAAAATTGCAGGTTTTGTCCACGATCGCCAGATGTTGGGGCTTCAGTGTTCTCAATGAAACTCCCGTATCAAGGTATGGTGATTTATTTTGGTTTAAACTGAATTTTTACAATATTAATACGGAGCGTGAGGTTGCCGCGACGGTGAAAAGATTTGAAGACAAAAGTAGAAAAATGTAGGTGGCAGAATAAAAAATCACAATAATTATTTGCGGTACGGCGCGCCTAGTGCATTTTGGATAGCAAAGTGCGACACACACACTGTGCGTCTCAATATTTAACGCAGGCGTAAACATCCTCCCCCCGTTGAAACTCCCGCAGTTTCAACCCTTCAGTAGGTCCTGTCACGGTCGCCAGATGTTGGGGCTTCAGTGTTCTCAATGAAACTCCCGTATCAAGGTATGGTGATTTATTTTGGTTTAAACTGAATTTTTACAATATTAATACGGAGCGTGAGGTTGCCGCGACGGTGAAAAGATTTGAAGACAAAAGTAGAAAAATGTAGGTGGCAGAATAAAAAATCACAATAATTATTTGCGGTACGGCGCGCCTAGTGCATTTTGGATAGCAAAGTGCGACACACACACTGTGCGTCTCAATATTTAACGCAGGCGTTTTAGTTTTTGTTAGATATAGCATTATTTATCTTTAAAATATGAAATGGTGTCAATTGCCTAGGTCAGATGATTCAACATCATGCTTTGTTGTATAATTAACGGCCTTAATAATTAGTGGAAATAAATTCAAACAATTAGTTCTATTTAAACTACAATTTAATCACTTTTTTTTACTCTACAACAAATAATAATATAATATAGTTTCACAAACTAAACAACCAACCTAAGGTAAGTGTGCCACGAGGTAGGACTCTGCCATCATGATGCACACTCAGGAAAAAGAAATAATTCATACAGTCGAACATAGAACCTCCTCCTTTTTGGAAGTCTGTTAAAAATAATCTAAATGTCTTGACAAACACAACACATTCAACTCATCAGAAGTAGTAGCACATTATTGTCTATTTGGAACTTTGCAGTAGGTGTCTGACATGCTGGCAATTCTAGCCAGGCATGGCTAGTCGTGCCTGTCCCTTACTTTTCTAAGTCGGACGGCAGACAATGTAACGTAAAATGTTCATTATTCGTGAAAGACAGAAGAATGCTAGACTGTATAATATAATATTGGCATTGTGGGGCAGCGCGCACTTTCTGGCACGGTCCTAGCGCGCGTCGCCGGCGGGCCCAACGGGCGCGGCGGCACGGTCCTAGCGCGCGTCACCGGCGGGCCCGACGGGCGCGGCGGCACGGTCCTAGCGCGCGTCGCCGGCGGGCCCGACGGGCGCGGCGGCACCGGCCTCGTGCTGCTCCTGCTCGGTGCGGGGCTCGTGCTTCGCGTGCTCGGAGGCGCGAGCGGCGTCCTCGTGCGGCTCGTGCTTGTCGCTGCCCGCAGCGTCCATGGCGGCGGCCATTTCGTCGTCGTCGTCCTTGCCGTACAGGTCGGGGTAGTGCGACATGCACTCCTGCATCACGCTAAACTTCTCGTAGCAGTCGCTGCCCTTGGGATCTGCATCACTGAAACATTTATACATACCTTGTAAGAGAATTATTACGTGGTAATTGGTTATAAGATTATTCATCCTTACTTGCAAATACAAAAGAAACTTATCTTAGTGGTGTTAGCTAACAACATTGTGTATTTTTGCATTATTACAAAGTCTATGACTAATGTAACAATTTATGTATCTAAAATTTGTATGCCCATGTGGTAGAATGTGATGAGACAACATAAACTCAAGACCGTGTAATATACATACCAACCATGTTCTGACAAATAAATGATGATTTGATTTTTGATTTTGATTTGATAAAATAATAAAAATATGTACATGTAAAGGACAATGACCAAAGTTGGTACCAAAAAGTCTCGCGCCTCAAAACCAAAATATTATAGTAATTAGTTTCATACTTTTTTACGGCATTACGCGTCGGGGATTTGATTTTTGAACTGGAAATATACTTTTCGAGTTTAAAAGTACGAATATTGTTTTACTCCCTTTATATGACGTTCCGTTTCAACTGAATATAAATGACGTTCCGTTTCAATTGAACAAACCCTTGTCTGTCGAGCGGACTCTAAAATTAATTACAATTAAGTAAGATCAGTACACCAAATCGATTTAGTTTGGTTTATTGCTATTTGCAACAAAATAGATTTTCTCAGCCTAAAGATTTTGATTTATCGATTACATCCCTAAATCCCGACTAGTTTATAGCACTTACTATACTCTATGGTTTATAGTTATCTTATCTGTGGCATCTGACATTTGTACTGTACTGACTGACTATTGGCAATGTAAAGGTCTAAAATAAAATCGAGTTTCAGTCAAGCATACTGTGGATGTTACTTTAACTCGTAATTCTTACTAATATTAGTGTATTACGCTGTTTTTAGAGCAATAATGTAATGTATGTGTGTTAAAATACGTCGTTGGTAGCGTCGAAAAAATAGACCTACTTTTTAGGTTAGTTTCGATTTTATAAAATAACTCTGAAACGCGGGTTTTTTTTCAAAAATAATTTTTGTAGGAGTTAATACGATCAGTGTAGTCTATAAAAACAAGGTTTGATTTTGATGCAGCATGGTACGGGATTCCATACTTCCATGAGCATTCTCTTTTACAATGCTTGTATGTTACATTGTTAATTGATATTGTGATTTTATTGTCAGTCATTGATATCAACTCTTGAAAAACAATTGTCATCATCATGAGTTGTCATTTTGGAAAATGTTTAATTTTATTATATCATTCCAATGTGGCAACTCGCCTAATTTGAAGCCAAGATATGGCCAAGGGTGGAGCACACTTGTCTGGAAGAAACTGATTCACTCAAACTAATAGTATGAACAACAAAATAGACACGTACCTGTAATGGAAGCAAGAGAAGGCTTCTCTGAATTGTGAACCGCACGGCCCGGTAGACATGCCACCCAGACACGGACAGGCCCAGTTGATGGAGCCATCTGCCAGAATGAGTCCAGGTGTAGGGTCTGGCTCAGGCAGGCTCACCTTGCTAGGTGTAGCCAACTCTTCCCGAGTAGCTACAATCACTACATCCTTGCCATCCAGCCCTGATGATAACACTGACCGGGTCGCCATCTCTATACACAAACACCCAAATTTGTAGCTAACATGTATAATTCCATCATGCAGGAGAACAATGAACCAGGTTGGAATGCAAACAAGTAATTTTAGACACAGGCAATGTACGGAGATTGGTAACACACCTTAACAAGTTAGATGGATACTCATCTGCAATCTGCATTCACAGTGTAAGTACATCGAAATAATAACGGTGACGACGAGTTGGCGATCTTACTGCGCGAGCGGGTGAGGAGTGCAGCGAGAGTTTCAGAGCAGTCCCTGCAGCGCGGGAGCGAGGCTCGAGACGCGTAGCTCGGCGCTGCTCAGCGCCAGCGCGGCTCGCACGCGGCGCAGCTGTCCGGCGCGCACGCGGACCAGCGCGCGCCCGCGCTCTACCACTAGCACGTCCACGCACAGGGAGCCGGCGCCGCACTCGCCGAACACACTTTTTGCCGCTTCTTCAATGGCACTACGCACTGACAACCGGTTCAACTCCACACTACACCTGAATGCAAATATTTACAACACATTAATTACCTGTTTAGGCTTTGGTCATCGGTTGAGCTTGTTTATTACGCAATGATAAACGAATGTTACTCACGTTAACTCCAAATATAAATATCGTGAGTTCATCAAAATCTTAGATAAGTAAACAACTACAGTATCAAAAACAAGTTTTAACAATTGTGAATTCCTAAAGCTGATGAGGATGGAACTTTATCATCAGATTAAGTTATGAATTATTATTAATTTTATAAAACTCATTGAAACTTGTGGGACATAAGGTTAAAAATTTTTGACAGAAGTGAATTGTGAGGTTAGCTGTCAGCTGTCAGACTTGTTTGTCACTGGCTTTTTGATAAACTTGTTAAACTCATGCATTTTGGGTAGATGTTTTTTTTCATGAGATGACGAGTCATAGAGAAGTATGGAAGAAGAAGACATCATGCTGCGCCGACCCGAAATTAATTAGGATAAGGGCAAGAGAATGATGATGATTTTTTTCATTTCCCAATTTTACTAGTTTTTCCATGTTTATTAGTTTAAAATAATATGAACTAAGTCCAAGATGTTTTCTGTTTAAATTGCCTTTGCCTTGCCTTTTATTTCATCAAGTATATTTCCTTTGAATTATTAAACACCATTATGTCAAAGCCGCAAAGAAAATGATTAAAAAAATAATGATGAAAAAAAAACAAAATATAATGATGAACTATACCGACCAAAACCGGCCGTACCACCCGACCAAAACCAGTCGTACCGGCCTGGCAGTGAATCGAACGCCGCGCCGTCTCGAATTTGCGATCACAAAAACACGATAATAAGAAAGATATAATAATAGCTGGTAACACTAACGTCAAATAAACGTCTTCAGAGCCGATTTACCAAATTTTCTAAATTTAAATTTATATAGTTATACCGGAAGTTTTGAACTATACCACAGTTTTATAATAGCAGTTTTATTATAAAAAACCTCGAATATCTACCAAAATGCTAATTAAATTTCTCCCCACCCACGACGCCACCACCTGCTCGTCGACGGGGAGGACGCAGGCCGCCGGATGCCTTAGGACCTCGAGGCCCACTGGCTTCTGGGTGTCGGCGCAACGACTGTCGGATCAGGTGCGAGTTATGTTGGATGACACTGTACTTGATCGCCTGCGAACTGAAATGCAGAGTAGGCATGTCATTACCCCGTCGGCGCAGGCTGTGGTACCCCAAGGTCTAGCGTAATACCAACTTACGCTAATGACGTGAGTAATAATAAATAAATAAATAATAAATAATATCTTGGGACAACCAACACACCGCCATCTGATCCCAAACTAGGCAGAGCCTGTACTATGGCAAACCAGACAACTGATAAACATACTTATATATTTCTAAATACATACATTTAATTAAATTAAGTCATAAGTCAGGTAAGAAGGACACGGACACATGTAATTACATTGTTGAAGTATCTGCAGTCATACGCAAAGCCCTGATTTCACAAGACCGAGTATTCGTAAATTGGTCATCATGCCCTGTGAGGGACTTTACTTTGGTCACACGATGCTATAAGTGTCAGCAGTATGGACATGCGGCTAAGTCATGTCGACAGACATCGTATACCTGCGGCCACTGTGGTGATCAAGGTCACTCAGTAAAAGAATGTCCAAAGAAGGCTGACGTACCAAAATGCGCTACTTGCTTGCATTTCAAAAAGCCAGACAAGCATAACACGGGGGCTGCTGACTGCCCGGCGAAAATAATGGCTGAAAAAAGGTACATCAATTCTGTAGATTATGGAGGCGCCTAAGAGCGCCGTTAATTAGTTATTTTTCTGACCTTTTTATTTTATATTTTTATTTTTAAATACCATTATGATAAATAGTTTAATTAATGATTTAGATAATTTCTCTGTATCCGAGTCCAAAGTTTGTGAAGCTGAATCCTGCAAACAATATCTATCCGGCTACAAATCTCCACTAACCATATTAACACAAAATATTCGCAGTGTTTTTAAGAATTTTGATAGCTTTAGTACATTTCAGCAACGGCTAAACATAAATTGTGACGTTATTGTTCTAACCGAATGCTGGCTTGCCAAACAATATAACATACCACTAATTCCGGGATATAATATGTATAGAAGTACCATAAATTACAACCAAAATGATGGTGTGATAGTTTATGCAAGAAATCATCTGGATGTCTCTGTAGAGGAACCTGAGATGCACGACTGTAACAGATTATTAGTTAAAATTGGACTAGAATTTGCGATATTAGCATTATATCGACCTCCGTCTTTTAAAAATACTAGCAATTTTACTGAATCTCTGAATGAGACCTTGCAGAACCTATCATCCATTAAAAACACGATTGTAATTGGAGATATTAATATCAATATTCTTCCAGGAAGTGCTGATGCTTCTGCTCAGGACTACCTCAACCTATGCGCTTTTCATGGCCTGCTTCCAGCACACAGCTTTCCTACACATCAGAGTGGCTCCTGTTTGGATCATATTATGCTTAAATCTAATTTCCCTTCACTTGCACTGGTTGTTAACTCAACAATAACCGATCATAATGCAGTCCTACTAACCCTAAATTGTAAATTACCTAAACAAGACACTCGCAAAATTTCAAAACTGAATATATATAGACTTGAAGAAGATTTACGCGTCATCGATTTTGATCCAGTCTATAATTCCGCTGACCCACAGTTTTGCATGTTGTTTGTAATTGAAAACGTACGAAATGCAATTCAGAAACACAATCGTATCGCAACTGAGCAACAAAAATCACAACATAAAACCATGGATCACATCAGGTCTTATTCGCTGTATGAAACATAGGGATAAACTTCATATTAAAGCTAAACATAATCCAGACAATGCAGTATTGCAACTTTCGTACAAAAGATATCGTAATTTTTGTAACGATCTCCTTAAAAAAATTAAAAGCAACTACGACAAAGCAGCATTCGAAAAGGCTGGAACAAATAGTAAAAAGATCTGGAAATATATTAAAGACGTAACGTATAACACGAAACAATATGAGTCATCTTCAGGTTTATTACAAGTACACTCGTCACCGGTGGAATCCGCTAACATAGCAAATAATTTCTTTGTTAATGTTGGTAAGTCTCTGGCAGAAAAAAATATGAGTCAATCCCAAAACCTAACGAGCACTCCTTTAACATGCAACACTGCTTTAACATCCTTCGCGCTGCTAGATACTGACGAGACTGAGGTAGAAAGTATAATCATGACCTTGAAAGAAGACTGCGCAGTTGGCTGGGACAACATATCGAATAAAATTATTAAAAAATTCAAGGACATTTTGGTACCACCACTGACTTATATTTTCCGTATTTGTTTATCTTCAGGTCATTTTCCAGAGTGTCTCAAAAAAGCTGTAATTGTTCCTGTCTATAAATCAGGCAGCAAAGAGCAAGTGACAAATTATAGACCTATTTCTTTACTGCCTTCTATGTCAAAAATATTGGAGAAAATAATAAATAAAAGGTTGTTGAAATATTTGGAAGATAAATCAATTCTGTCTAAACGGCAGTTTGGTTTTAGGCCTAAAATTTCAACTGCCGATGCGGTACATCATCTGACTGACTATCTAGCACAAGAACTTGACAAGGGTAACCACACAGTAGGAATTTTCCTGGACCTCGCCAAAGCTTTTGACACAGTTTCCATTCCAATTCTGTTGCGCAAGCTTGAGATCATTGGTGTAAGAGGCACCCAGCTAAAAATATTCAAAAGTTATTTAGAAGATCGTTCCCAGTGCGTAAAGATCGGCAATGTTCTTAGCGCTGTTCAAAAAAACACATTTTTTGGTGGTCCTCAAGGAAGTATTCTAGGGCCCACTCTGTTTTTGATCTACATAAATGACCTTTGCAATTTAAAACTAGAGCATGGTACTATCGTAACTTACGCTGACGACACTGTTTTACTTTTTTCGGCTGACTCAGAAAATGAAGTCTACAATCTTGCGCAACACGGATTTAATATTGTAAATAAGTGGCTTAAAAATCACTCACTAACTCTAAATGCAGAGAAGACAAATTACATTAAGTTTTCGATGCGTAAGCAAATATCGACTATCCCCTCAGCGCTGCATGCTCATTGTTGCCCAGTCCCTACAGATAGCCAGTGTAAGTGTCCCAATATTAAGAAGACTGATAAAATAAAATATCTAGGTATTATAATAGATGACACCCTTTCCTTCAAACAACATATGGAAGCTCTAAATAATAGAATTCGGAAGCTGATATTCGTATTCAAAAAACTACGATTTATTACAGATCCAAAAATACTTAGGCAAGTATATTTTGCTCTTTGTCAGTCACTTCTGACTTACTGTATTACTTCGTGGGGTGGGGCAAGTAAAACTCTGTTATTGCCCATTGAAAGAGCTCAAAGAGCTATTCTCAAGGTGGCTACTTGCCGCCCTTTCCTTTTCCCCACTAACCTCCTGTATAAATCTTGTGAAGTACTAACAGTCCGACAGTTATTTATTATGAGCACGGTACTAAAACAACACGCGGCACTTCCATACAGCACTGAATTTACTAAAAAAAGACGGAAAGATATAGTTTGCCCTCAAAAAAGTACAAAACATGCTTTCATAGCCAAATTTTATATATACCTTGGACCGCTACTCTATAACAGGCTAAATGAAAAAGGAAACATCTACTCCTTAAATCATAGTAAATGCAAGAAAATACTTAGAGAAGCCCTTCAGAATATGTCCTATGAAGATACAGAGAAGTTATTACTTGTGCTAAAGTAAATATTGATCGTATTAGAGATATTTTTTAAATTAGTAAGCTAAGTTAAGATAATATAATTTTTATATAACTTTTTACCTATGTACCAATAAGATTAGTATGATATGTGATTATTTAATCAATTAATGTTACTTACAATCGCCTGAAACACAGGATTACCTAGTTCAGGCACAAATCATGAGTGAACTTAATATAGATTTAAGATAAACTGTTAAAGTTGTACTTTAGATTTTTGAATAAATTTTATTATTATTATATTATTATTATTATTTTATAGATAAATTAATTATTACACACCCAGATACAGAACAAATAATCGTACTCATCGCACAAAGATTTGTCCTGTGTGGGAATCGAACCCACGACCTCCGTCCTAGCAGCTAATGACATGGTTACTAATGTAAGTACCCAGTGCAATGAGGAAATGAGGAGTGCTTTGGAGGGTGCGACTCGAGAATATCGGTCCATGCAAGCCGCGAGCGTGCGATCCAGTACCACAAATGGGGGCAATCACTGTTAGCCCCCGAGACGTAGTTCGTTGTCTAACGTTGGATGGGCTGCACAACATCTGGATTAAATAGTTCAAACCGTTCCAGTCAGCCTTAGATTGTATTGGGCAATGGAGGGCAGTCCTTCGCTATCCAGGATGTCTACAAATCCACAGAAATAGCGAGCCGATAAGGATGGAGCGAGGTATATTTCAAGGCGATAGTTTGAATCCACTTTGGTTCTGCTTAGCCTTGAATCCTCTTATCACGCTGCTGGAGGATTCAGGTCTATGCTGTCGGTTGAGGAGAGGTGGTCAAGTTATATCTCACCTCCTTTACATGGATGACCTGAAACTCTTTGCCCCCAACGATTTCGTGCCCCCAGATACTGTTTTCGGAGTTAGTTTTTTTGTAATCGTCGAGCCTTTTCTTGAAAAAAAGACGTAATTTTGACTTTTTATTTATTGTCCTTGAAATAAAACGTATTATAATTTTTTTATCGACATCCATCGATCATGTTGCATCCGACTTAACTACATCACTAATTGAGTAGCGTAAAACTTTCAAGATCATAATCGATCACTAATCGATCCAAAACAAACTTTATTTGAATGGGAAAAGGTTGATTTAAACTAGACTTTCTTTTAAATTATTGATAAATTAATATAAACTAAGTTTTTAACATAAAACAAATGAAGGGCACAGGGGAAAAACATGCGATGTCACCAAGACAATGAACTGAGAAATTCAAATTATCATTTTGATCCTTGAAAAAAGGTACATAAAAGCCTGAAAGAAAAACATAAGTGTGTATTTAAAAATATTAGGTTAGGTTAGGTTTTTTTTTTTTTTGGCGGCGGCGACCTCTCGCGTCCGGCCCTGGTTCAAGCCATGGTCCGGGGCGAGAGGGAATGGGAAGCCGTCGCCTCCTTCTGCGAAGCAGTCATGCTAGCGAAGGAGGCGGCGGAACGTGAGAGGGAGAGAACCTCCTCACGTCCCAGCCGCCGCGGGAGAAGCACCGGGCGTCGGGGGCCACGCCGTGATGGCTCTCGGCCACCGTAGGCGCGGGCCTGTGGACGGCGAGTAATGGGCTAGCTCGCCGTCCGTCCGTCGTATGACGACGGGCAGGCCGTGTCGACGGCGCGTTCGTGTTCCACGCGCGCCTCAAAGAGATGTCAGCAAACGGGAGGGGCCCGCAAGGGCCGGTGCCTGCCAGGGCTGCGGGACTGTTCGAAAGAGATACCGCGGCCCTGGAACATAAAGGGCCAATGAAGGAACATGGGTGTTTTTTAGTCAGTAAGAGTCTGACACTCCCTTCCGCTCCGCCCAGAGCGGGAGGAGTCATCTGATGATTTCTCACCCCCCAAAAAAAAAAAAAAAAAGGTTAGGTTTTTTTTTTGGCAGGAGTGGGAAATCCCCACGGACACCTCCACTATGTGAGACAGTGGAGGTAGTGTCGGACTCGAACCGACTAAAACCCACTCCTGCCTTTCCAGTGTCCCCCTGACGTAGTCAGAGACCTTTTGAGACTGTTTTATTACTCTTCAGCGCGTGTTTTACGGCTGGGAGGTTCCCGAAACTCTGGAAGGAGGGGCAATTGTGCCTCCTCCGGAAAGAGGGACGCCCGGTGGACTCCCCCTCGGCATACCGGCCCATCGTTTTGCTCGATGAGGTCGGTAAATTGTTCGAGGGGATTGTCGCCTCCCGGCTGGATAGCCACTTGCGGGGGATAGGCCCGGATCTGTCGGACGCCCAGTACGGTTTCCGTCGTGGGCGTTCGACGATCGACGCGCTGGCCCTTCTGAAGGGCCAGGTGAAGGAGGCGGTGGAGGCGGGGGACGGGGTGCTGGCGGTGTCATTCGACATTGCCAACGCCTTCAACTCCGTCCCCCACTCGACGATATTGGAGGCGCTCCGGTATCACGGAGTGCCCCAATATCTGCGGAGCCTCCTGGCCGACTACTTGGAGGACCGCGAGGTCCTCCTCGTGGACAAATCGGCCACCGTGAGGCGGTACGGCGCAGAGTCTGGTGTTCCACAGGGGTCGGTCCTGGGGCCCCCCTTGTGGAACATCGGATTCGACTGGCTCCTGCGTGGAGTCCTCCTCCCGGGCACGAGTGTAATCTGCTACGCGGATGACACTCTGCTCACTGCCCGGGGGAGGAACTTTGCAGACGCGGCCATTCTGGCCTCGGCTGGCGGATCCTTGGTGGCAGAGAGGATCCGCCGCCTGGGATTGAGGGTGGCGCTGCACAAAACGGAGGCCGTGTTCTTTCGCGGTCCCCGGCAGCGCTGCCCTGCCGACGCCCACATCGTCGTGGAGGGCGTCCGTATAGGGGTCCAGCCTCAGATGAAATATCTGGGGCTGGTGCTGGACGACAGGTGGCGCTTCGGCCCGCACTTCAGCGGGCTGTCGACGCGCCTGTTGAAGGCCGCGGGCGCCCTCTCGTGGCTCCTCCCAAACCTATGGGGGCCCAAGGCGAAATGCCGGAGCCTCTATGCCGGCATTTTGCGGAGCATGGCCCTTTACGGGGCTCCGATCTGGGCGGACTCCCTCCACAGGAGGGAGAATGCTACCGCCATCCGCAGGCCCCAGCGGGCCATTGCACAGCGGGTGGCGAGGGCTTACCGCTCAGTGGGCTTTTCGGCGGCGTGCGCTCTGGCCGGCACCCCGCCTTGGGAGTTGGAGGCATGGGTGCTCGCCAGAGTGTACGAGTGGACGGCGCGCCGAAAGGCGCTCGGGGAGCGCCCCATGGGCGAAGAGCGGGAGGCGGTGCGGCGAGAGGCGAGGGACGCCATCGTCCTCCATTGGTCGGAGGACCTCGCCAGCGCCGCCTTTGGCCGCCGGACGTTGGACGCGCTCGGTCCGGTCCTGCGGGGCTGGCTCGAGCGGTCCCACGGTTTCCTCTCTTTCCGTCTGGTGCAGGTGTTATCCGGGCATGGTTGCTTCGGATCGTACCTGCACCGGATCGGGAGGGAGGAAACCCCGGCGTGCCACGACTGCGGCGCGGCGGAGGACACGGCGCAGCACACCCTCGAGGTGTGCCCGGCGTGGTCCGAGCTGCGCCGCGATCTGACCGCGGTGGTCGGACCGGACCTCTCGCTTCCTGGCGTGGTGGACGCCATGCTGGGGAGCGAGGAGGCCTGGTCAGCGGTGGCCTCCTTTTGCGAGGACGTAATCTCGCAAAAGGAGGCAGCGGAGCGCGCGCGGGAGGACGATCCTCTCGCTGCGGCGCTCCGCAGACGAAGACGGGGGAGAAGGCGTCGTGCCCTCCCTCCTAATGGTGACGGGCGGGCGGCAGGCACGGGGGTGCCTTCGCCCGCATTGCACCCGTCACCTTCGTCGGTCATTCCCGACCCCCCACACCCGTGAGGGTGTGAGGGGTCTGTGCCTTTCAATCGTCGGCGGAGGACTGGAAGTAAAGGCTGTGCCGGTTTCCCAGTCCCCCGCCACTGTGACGAAGCGGGAATGCGCTGGGTCGTTTTAGTGGGTATACCGGGTCCGCCCGGGGAGTCCCACATACCCCTCCTGTCCCCCGACGGGAGGGTATGCGTAATGCATTTTTTCCCAGCGTTAACAAAAAAAAAAAAAAAAAAGGTTAGGTTAGGTTGGGGGGGGGTGCTAGGTCAGAAAACCTCCTCGTGGGCCCAGTGGCTGCCGGTCCTTCTCGATACGTCTGGAGGGAACAGCAGCTGCTGTGGACGGTGCACCCTGGGCGCGGCAGTATCCGTCCCCGATGAATGGGAAGACATTCTTATTCCTCGGGGAACGTTACTGTCGTGGCCGATATTCTGACACGGTGGGGCGACTCCGCGCGACCCTCTGGGACGCAGAGGGCGCAGTGGAGGAGCCAGGGCGGGCTCGGTGTGCCGCCGGGCGTTGGACGCGTCCGGCGTCCGGCGGCGCACCAAGCCCACCGGTGGTCGGACCGGGCCCTCGCTTCCCGGCGTGGTCGATGCCATGCTGGGGGGCGGGGAGGCCTGGTCAGCGGTCGCCTCCTTTTGCGAGTTCGCTCGCAAAGGGAGGAGGCGGAGCGCGCGCGGGGGGGCGATCCTCTCGTTGCGACGCTCCGCAGCGGAGGAGCCGGGGCGGGCTCGGTGTGCCGCCGGGCGTTGGGCGCGCTCGGTCCAGTCTTGTGGAGGGCTGGCTCGGGCGCGCCCGGCGTCCGGCGGCGCACTGGGCCCATCGGTAGTAGGACCGGACCTCTCGCTTCACGGCGTGGTTGAGCGCCACGCTGGGGGGCGGGTCGGCCTGGTCAGCGGTCGCCTCCTTTTGTGAGTTCGTCTCGCAAAGGGAGGAGGCGGGGCGCGCGCGGGGGGGCGATCCCCTCGCTGCGCCGCTCCGCAGCAGAAGGGGGAGAGGGCGTTGTGCCCTCCCTCCTCACGGTGACGGCGGGCGGCAGGCACGGGGGTGCCTTCGCCCGCATTGCACTCCTCACCTTTGCGGTCATTCCGGCCCCCCACACTCGTAAGGGTGTGAGGGGTTGTCTTGCGGGGCAATCGTCGGCGGAGGACTGGACGTAAAGGCTTTGCCGGTTTCCCGGTCCCCCGCCATTATGACGAAGCGGGAATGCGCTGGGTCGTTTTAGTGGGTATACCGGGTCCGCCCGGGGAGTCCCACATACCCCTCCTGTCCCCCGATGGGAGGGTATGCGTAATGCATTTTTTCCCAGCGTCAACAAAAAAAAAAAAAAAAAAAAAAGGTTAGGTTGGGGGGGGGTGCTAGGTCAGAAAACCTCCTAGGGGGCCCAGTGGCTGCCGGTCCTTCTCGATACGTCTGGAGGGAACAGCAGCTGCTGTGGACGGTGCACCCTGGGTGCGGCAGTATCCGTCCCCGATGAATGGGAAGAGATTCTTATTCCTCGGGGAACGTTACTGTCGTGGCCAATATTCTGACACGGTGGGGCGATTCCACGCGGCCCTCTGGGTCGCAGAGGGCGCAGTGGAGGAGCCAGGGCGGGCTCGGTGTGCCGCCGGGCGTTGGACGCGTCCGGCGTCCGGCGGCGCACCGAGCCCGCCGGTGGTTGGACCGAACCTCTCGCTTCCCGGCGTGGTCGATGCCATGCTGGGGAGCGGGGAGGCCTGGTCAGCGGTCGCCTCCTTTTGCGAGTTCGCTCGCAAAGGGAGGAGGCGGAGCGCGCGCGGGGGGGCGATCCTCTTGTTGCGCCGCTCCGCAGCGGAGGAGCCGGGGCGGGCTCGGTGTGCCGCCGGGCGTTGGGCGCGCTCGGTCCGGTCTTACGGGGCCGGGCCGGGCGCGTCCGGCTTCCGGTGGCGCACCGAGCCCGCCGGTGGTCGGACCGGGCCCTCGCTTCCCGGCGTGGTCGATGCCATGCTGGGGGGCGGGGAGGCCTGGTCAGCGGTAGCCTCCTTTTGCGAGTTCGCTCGCAAAGGGAGGAGGCGGAGCGCGCGGGGGGGCGACCCTCGCTGCGCCGCTCCGCAGCGGAAGGGGGAGAAGGCTTCGTGCCCTCCCTCCTCATGGTGACGGCGGGCGGCAGGCACGGGGGTGCCTTCGCCCGCATTGCACCCGTCACCTTAGCGGGTCATTCCGGCCCCCCACACCCGCGAGGGTGTGGGGGGCCGTATACCGGGGCCGTATACCGGGGCTGTATACCGGGTTTGGTTCGCCCGGGGAGTCCCACATACCCCTCCTGTCCCCCGATGGGAGGGTATGCGTAATTGCATTTTTTCCCAGCGTTAACAAAAAAAAAAAAAAAAAAGGTTAGGTTGGGGGGGGGGGTGCTAGGTCAGAAAACCTCCTAGGGGGCCCAGTGGCTGCCGGTCCTTCTCGATACGTCTGGAGGGAACAGCAGCTGCTGAGGACGGTGCACCCTGGGCGCGGCAGTATCCGTCCCCGATGAATGGGAAGAGATTCTTATTCCTCGGGGAACGTTACTGTCGTGGCCGATATTCTGACACGGTGGGGCGACTCCACGCGGCCCTCTGGGACGCAGAGGGCGCAGTGGAGGAGCCAGGGCGGGCTCGGTGTGCCGCCGGGCGTTGGGCGCGCTCGGTCCGGTCTTGTGGAGGGCTGGGCCGGGCGCGTCCGGCTTCCGGCGGCGCACCGAGCCCGCCGGTGGGTGGACCGGGCCCTCGCTTCCCGGCGTGGTCGACGCCGTGCTGGGGAGCGGGGAGGCCTGGTCAGCGGTAGCCTCCTTTTGCGAGTTCGCTCGCAAAGGGAGGAGGCGGAGCGCGCGCGGGGGGGGCGACCCTCTCGTTGCGCCGCTCCGCAGCGGAGGAGCCGGGGCGGGCTCGATGTGCCGCCGGGCGTTGGGCGCGCTCGGTCCGGTCTTACGGGGCCGGGCCGGGCGCGTCCGGCTTCCGTCGGCGCACCGAACCCGCCGGTGGGTGGACCGGGCCCTCGCTTCCCGGCGTGGTCGACGCCGTGCTGGGGGGCGGGGAGGCCTGGTCAGCGGTAGCCTCCTTTTGCGAGTTCGCTCGCAAAGGGAGGAGGCGGAGCGCGCGCGGGGGGGGCGACCCTCTCGTTGCGCCGCTCCGCAGCGGAGGAGCCGGGGCGGGCTCGATGTGCCGCCGGGCGTTGGGCGCGCTCGGTCCGGTCTTACGGGGCCGGGCCGGGCGCGTCCGGCTTCCGGTGGCGCACCGAGCCCGCCGGTGGTCGGACCGGGCCCTCGCTTCCCGGCGTGGTCGACGCCGTGCTGGGGGGCGGGGAGGCCTGGTCAGCGGTAGCCTCCTTTTGAGAGTTCGCTCGCAAAGGGAGGAGGAGGGTATGCGTAATGCATTTTTTCCCAGCGTCAACAAAAAAAAAAAAAAAAAAAAAAAAAAAAAAGGTTAGGTTAGGTTAGGGGGGGGTGGGGTGCTAGGTCAGAAAACCTCCTAGGGGGCCCAGTGGCTGCCGGTCCTTCTCGATACGTCTGGAGGGAACAGCAGCTGCTGTGGACGGTGCACCCTGGGCGGTCCTCACCCACGCGCCCTCTGGGACGCAGAGGGCGCAGTGGAGGAGCCAGGGCGGGCTCGGTGTGCCGCCGGGTGTTGGGCGCGCTCGGTCCGGTCTTGCGGGGCTGGCTCGGGCGGTCCCGCGGTCTCCTCTCTTTCCGTCTGGTGCGGGTGTTGTCTGGAAACTCCCACGCGGCCGTCCCGGGCCGCGCCCGCGCCGGATCGGTGGGCCGCTCGGGCCTACCCTGCGGGGCCGGGCCGGGCGCGTCCGGCTTCCGGCGGCGCACCGAGCCCGCCGGTGGTCGGACCGGACCTCTTGCTCCCCGGCGTGGTGGCGGCCATGCTGGGGGGCGGGGAGGCCTGGTCAGCGGTTGCCTCCCTTTGCGGGTTCATCTCGCAAGGGGAGGGGGCGGAACGCGCGTGGGGGGGCGATCCTCTCGCTGCGCCGCTCCGCAGCGGAAGGGGGAGAAGGCGTCGTGCCCTCCCTCCTCATGGTGACGGCGGGCGGCAGGCACGGGGGTGCCTTCGCCCGCATTGCACTCGTCACCTTTGCGGTCATTCCGGCCCCCCACACCCGTGAGGGTGTGGGGGGCTCGCCCGGGGGGGATCGCCCGGGCCAAGTCCGGGTACGTTGCGTCCCGCATCCTGTACGCGGACTATTCTCTGGCCGAGCTGGAGAGAATGGCGGAGGAGGACAAGGAGGAGATAGTGGAGGTCGCCTCCAAGTCCTCCAACATTAAGGGGACCTTGCAGAAGGCCCTTAAGTGCAGGGCCGCGAGCATGCGCGGTGTCGTCGCGGAGCTGGTCCAGCGTAAGACCACCGACGAGACGCGGCAACTGCAGGCGAAGATTGATCGCCTGCAGTCGTAGGTCAGCCAGCTTCATCTGAAGCTGGCTGAAGCCACGGCCCGGCCACAACAGGCCGGGGCGAGCCCTGTGGCAGAGGGCGCTGCTTCGGCCAGGCCACAACAGGCCAAGGCGAGGCCTGCAGCAGAGGGCCCCTCCTCCAACCTTGAGGATATCATCCGCAAGGTAATAATGGAGGAGACGGCCTTCACCCGAGCCTGCTTCGCAGGGATTGAGGACCTCCTCCGAGAGAAGCCGCAAGCGGCGGTCGGAGAAGCGCCTCCGACCGCCGCTTGCGGCGGATAAGAGGCGGTCCGAGCCGGGGCCGTCCTCAGCCCAGGCGGAGGACAGGCGGCCTGAGCCGGGGCCGTCCTCCTCCCAGGAGGAAGACGCCCTTCTTCCCTCAATCACCCCGTCCAACGAGTGGACGGAGGTGCGTAAGGGGAAGGGAAAAGGGAAGGGCAAGAGGTCGGCAGCGGCCGTCCATGCCGTCCCTGCCGTCCCCGCCAACTCCGCTCCCAGCCAGTCGCAGACGACTGGCAAGGGACAGGGCAAGGGGAAAGGGAATGGGAGAGGAAGAAGGGGGCAGTTGGTCCCCCCTAGAACCGCAGCCGTCGTGGTGACGCTCACCGCGGAGGCTGCGGGGCGAGGGGAGACCTACGCCTCCATATTGGTGCGGGCGCGTGGCAATGCCGATCCCACCCAATTGGGGATCGGCAGTGTATCGTGCCGGCGGACGCAGGCCGGGGCTCGAATATTCGAGTTCCCGGGGGCCGAGGGCAGCGCCCGCGCTGACCTCTTTGCAGCCAAGCTGCAGGAGGTCATCGCGGACTCTGCCAAGGTGGCCCGGCCGGTCAAGACGGCGGCCATCGAGGTGACGGAGTTG
The DNA here is from genome assembly GCA_950022335.1 of Eurois occulta. NCBI lineage: Eukaryota > Metazoa > Arthropoda > Insecta > Lepidoptera > Noctuidae > Eurois > Eurois occulta. The sequence goes on from OX465497.1 coordinate 19,031,758, forward strand.
GATGACTCCGTCACCAAGGAGGAGGTGGTGGCGGCGGTCGCAGCGGTGGGGGGCTGTGCCGCAGCGGCGGTCCAAGGCCGGGACATAAGGCCCGGCCGCGGCGGAATGGGCACAATACGCCTTGAGTGCCCAATTGCAGCTGCCAAAGCCGTCCTTGCGAAAGGACGGCTTCAAGTGGGCTTTAGCTCGGGTGCAGTTAGGGCACTCGAGGACCGGCCTCTGCGGTGTTTCCGGTGCTTCGGCATCGGACACACCCGGCCCCTGTGTCCGTCCAAAGTCGACCGGTCGGACTCGTGCTACCGGTGCGGCAAGGAGGGCCACAAAGCCGCCTCCTGCCAGGCCGCCACACCGCACTGCGCGGTGTGTGCCGCCAGTGGCCGCCGGGCAGGCCACGTGATGAAGGGGGGGAAGTGCAATCCCCCCCCTAAGCGTGGCAAAGCGCAGGTGCCGATCGGGCCTGCGCCTGCTGCTGCCGCTAATACCGCCGTTCCTGCGGCGGCTGCGGAGGAAGGTGCGATGTCCGACTAATGGCCAGAGTCGAACATCGCATCCTTCAGGCGAACGCCAACCACTGCAGGACAGCCCAGGATCTGCTGATGCAGACCATGGCTGAGTGGTTGGTGGACTTGGCGGTGGTCGCCGAACCCTACTCGGTCCCTGGCCGTTGGCTGGGCGACCGGGACGGCTGGGTGGCGTTGGTGGCGCGGTCTTCCACGGACTCCCCTCCCCTCTCGCTCTTAGAGAGGGGACCGGGATACGTGGCCGCCGCGTGGGGAGAGATAGCGATGGTGGGGGTGTATTTCTCCCCAAACCGCCCTCTCTCGGACTTTGAGGATTTCTTAGAGATCCTCACTGCTGTCGTAGGGAGGGCGGCACCACGCCAGGTCGTGGTGATCGGCGACCTAAACGCCAAGTCGGTGGCCTGGGGCAGCCCGGCCGTCGGGTGCAACGTCCGGGGACGCGCCGTCGAGTTTTGAGCGGCCTCGTGCGGTGTGTCCCTCCTCAACAGGGGGGCGGTCCACACGTGTGTGCGGCAACAGGGCGGGTCGGTGGTGGACGTGTCGTTTGCCACCCCTGCGCTAGCCGCCCGCGTCGTGAACTGGCGGGTGGAGCTGGTGGAGACCTTGTCGGACCACCGTTATGTGCGGTTCGACATCTCCACACAGCGAGGAGGGAGGACGGCCCGCGCTGGGCAATCTCCCTTCCCGCGGTGGGCACTCACCCGCCTGGACCGGGAGGCAGCCAGGGAGGCCGCCTTCCTCCAGGACTGGCTGTCGCCTCCCCCTGTCGAGGAGGTCCCGGACGTTGACGCCGCAGCGGTCCGGCTACGGCAGTCCTTGACCGAGGTGTGCAACTCCAGCATGCCTCGGTCTCGCCGTCCGCCTCCCCGTCGTGCCGTGTACTGGTGGACGGAGGAGCTGGCGGGGCTCCGGTCCACCTGCGTGGCGGCCAGAAGGGCCTACGCGCGAAGCCGACGGCGCAGCGCCCAGAACCGAGTCCGGGCAGAGGAGGACCGCCTTTACGCCTCTTACCGAGAGGCTACGGCGGCCCTCAAGTCTGCAATGGGCGCTGCGCAGGACTCGGCGAGGGCCGAGATGCTGGAGGGTCTCGACAGGGACCCCTATGGGCGACCATATAAGGCGGCGCGAAACCAGCTCCGCCCCTATGGTCCCCCACTGTCGGAGACCCTCGAGCCGGCATTGTTGGATGGGGTGGTCCGGTCCCTGTTTCCGCGCAGGACCGACTTCGCCCCTCCAACAATGGATCCCCCGCAAGGGGCGACTCCACCGGAGGTGGAGGTGCCCCCGGTCACGGCGGCGGAACTCTACGCGGGGGTATTGAGCCTCCGCGCGAAGAAGACCGCCCCCGGTCCGGACGGCGTCCCTGCACGGGTGGTGGCGATTGCCGCCTCCCAAATGGAGGACAGGTTTCGGGACCTCTTCAGCGCGTGTTTTACGGCTGGGAGGTTCCCGAAACTCTGGAAGGAGGGGCAATTGTGCCTCCTCCGGAAGGAGGGACGCCCGGTGGACTCCCCCTCGGCATACCGGCCCATCGTTTTGCTCGATGAGGTCGGTAAATTGTTCGAGGGGATTGTCGCCGGGAGGCTGGATAGCCATTTGCGGGGGATCGGCCCGGATCTGTCGGACGCCCAGTACGGTTTCCGTCGTGGGCGTTCGACGATCGACGCGCTGGCCCTTCTGAAGGGCCAGGTGAAGGAGGCGGTGGAGGCGGGGGACGGGGTGCTGGCGGTGTCGTTCGACATTGCCAACGCCTTCAACTCCGTCCCCCACTCGACGATATTGGAGGCGCTCCGGTATCACGGAGTGCCCCAATATCTGCGGAGCCTCCTGGCCGACTACTTGGAGGACCGCGAGGTCCTCCTCGTGGACAAATCGACCACCGTGAGGCGGTACGGCGCAGAGTCTGGTGTTCCACAGGGGTCGGTCCTGGGGCCCCCCTTGTGGAACATCGGATTCGACTGGCTCCTGCGGGGAGTCCTCCTCCCGGGCACGAGTGTAATCTGCTACGCGGATGACACTCTGCTCACTGCCCGGGGGAGGAACTTTGCCGACGCGGCCATTCTGGCCTCGGCTGGCGGATCCTTGGTGGCAGAAAGGATCCGCCGCCTGGGATTGAGGGTGGCGCTGCACAAAACGGAGGCCGTGTTCTTTCGCGGTCCCCGGCAGCGCTGCCCTGCCGACGCCCACATCGTCGTGGAGGGCGTCCGCATAGAGGTCCAGCCTCAGATGAAATATCTGGGGCTGGTGCTGGACGACAGGTGGCGCTTCGGCCCGCATTTCAGCGGGCTGTCGACGCGCCTGTTGAAGGCCGCGGACGCCCTCTCGTGGCTCCTCCCAAACCTGGGGGGGCCCAAGGCGAAATGCCGGCGCCTCTATGCCGGCATTTTGCGGAGCATGGCCCTATATGGGGCCCCCATTTGGGCGGACTCCCTCCACAGGAGGGAGAATGCCACCGCCATCCGCAGGCCCCAGCGGGCCATTGCACAGCGGGTGGCGAGGGCTTACCGCTCGGTGGGCTTCTCGGCGGCGTGCGCTCTGGCCGGCACCCCGCCTTGGGAGTTGGAGGCATGGGTGCTCGCCAGAGTGTACGAGTGGACGGCGCGCCGAAAGGCGCTCGGGGAGCGCCCCATGGGCGAAGAGCGGGAGGCGGTGCGGCGAGAGGCGAGGGACGCCATCGTCCTCCATTGGTCGGAGGACCTCGCCAGCGCCGCCTTTGGCCGCCGGACGTTGGACGCGCTCGGTCCGGTCCTGCGGGGCTGGCTCGAGCGGTCCCACGGTTTCCTCTCTTTCCGTCTGGTGCAGGTGTTATCCGGGCATGGTTGCTTCGGATCGTACCTGCACCGGATCGGGAGGGAGGAAACCCCGGCGTGCCACGACTGCGGCGCGGCGGAGGACACGGCGCAGCACACCCTCGAGGTGTGCCCGGCGTGGTCCGAGCTGCGCCGCGGTCTGACCGCGGTGGTCGGACCGGACCTCTCGCTTCCTGGCGTGGTGGACGCCATGCTGGGGAGCGAGGAGGCCTGGTCAGCGGTGGCCTCCTTTTGCGAGGACGTAATCTCGCAAAAGGAGGCAGCGGAGCGCGCGCGGGAGGACGATCCTCTCGCTGCGGCGCTCCGCAGACGAAGACGGGGGAGAAGGCGTCGTGCCCTCCCTCCTAATAGTGACGGGCGGGCGGCAGGCACGGGGGTGCCTTCGCCCGCATTGCACCCGTCACCTTCGTCGGTCATTCCCGACCCCCCACACCCGTGAGGGTGTGAGGGGTCTGTGCCTTTCAATCGTCGGCGGAGGACTGGAAGTAAAGGCTGTGCCGGTTTCCCAGTCCCCCGCCACTGTGACGAAGCGGGAATGCGCTGGGTCGTTTTAGTGGGTATACCGGGTCCGCCCGGGGAGTCCCACATACCCCTCCTGTCCCCCGACGGGAGGGTATGCGTAATGCATTTTTTCCCAGCGTTAACAAAAAAAAAAAAAAAAAAAAAAAAAGGTTAGGTTAGGTTAGGTTGGGGTGGGGTGCTAGGTCAGAAAACCTCCTAGGGGGCCCAGTGGCTGCCGGTCCTTCTCGATACGTCTGGAGGGAACAGCAGCTGCTGTGGACGGTGCACCCTGGGCGCGGCAGTATCAGTCCCCGATGAATGGGAAGAGATTCTTATTCCTCGGGGAACGTTACTGTCGTGGCCGATATTCTGACACGGTGGGGCGACTCCACGCGGCCCTCTGGGACGCAGAGGGCGCAGTGGAGGAGCCAGGGCGGGCTCGGTGTGCCGCCGGGCGTTGGGCGCGCTCGGTCCGGTCTTGTGGAGGGCTGGGCCGGGCGCGTCCGGCTTCCGGCGGCGCACCGAGCCCGCCGGTGGGTGGACCGGGCCCTCGCTTCCCGGCGTGGTCGACGCCGTGCTGGGGGGCGGGGAGGCCTGGTCAGCGGTAGCCTCCTTTTGCGAGGTCAACTCGCAAAGGGAGGAGGCGGAGCGCGCGCGGGGGGCGACCCTCTCGCTGCGCTGCTCCGCAGCGGAGAGGGGAGAGGGCGTTGTGCCCTCCCTCCTCATGGTGACGGCGGGCGGCAGGCACGGGGGTGCCTTCGCCTGCATTGCACTCGTCACCTTTGCGGTTCATTCACCGACCCTCCCACACCCGTGAGGGTGTGAGGGGTTGTCTTGCGGGGCAATCGTCGGCGGAGGACTGGAAGTAAAGGCTTTGCCGGTTTCCCAGTCCCCCGCCACTATGACGAAGCGGGAATGCGCTGGGTCGTTTTAGTGGGTATACCGGGTCCGCCCGGGGAGTCCCACATACCCCTCCTGTCCCCCGACGGGAGGGTATGCGTAATGCATTTTTTCCCAGCGTCAACAAAAAAAAAAAAAAAAGGTTAGGTTGGGGTGCTAGGTCAGAAAACCTCCTAGGGGGCCCAGTGGCTGCCGGTCCTTCTCGATACGTCTGGAGGGAACAGCAGCTGCTGTGGACGGTGCACCCTGGGCGCGGCAGTATCCGTCCCCGATGAATGGGAAGAGATTCTTATTCCTCGGGGAATGTTACTGTCGTGGCCAATATTCTGACACGGTGGGGCGACTCCACGCGGCCCTCTGGGACGCAGAGGGCGCAGTGGAGGAGCCAGGGCGGGCTCGGTGTGCCGCCGGGCGTTGGGCGCGCTCAGTCCGGTCTTGCGGGGCTGGCTCGGGCGGTCCCGCGGTCTCCTCTCTTTCCGTCTGGTGCGGGTGTTGTCTGGAAACTCCCACGCGGCCGTCCCGGACCGCACCCACGCTTGATCGGGGGGGGGGGGCCCGGCGTGCAGCGGTCGTGGCGCGCCGGGGCTTCCCCTCTCCCGGTCTGGCGCGCGTGGGGTCCGGGACGGCCGTGTCTGGATGGCACCTGCGCCGGGTTGGGGGTGGGGGCCGTGGGGCCGCTCGGGCTGGCCCTGCGGGGCCGGGCCGGGTGCGTCCGGCTTCCGGCGGCGCACCTAGCCGGCCGGTGGTCGGACCGGACCTCTCGCTACCCGGCGTGGTGGCGGCCATGCTGGGGGGTGGGGAGGCCTGGTCAGCGGTTGCCTCCTTTTGCGAGTTCGTCTCGCAAACGAGGAGGTGGCGGGGCGCGCGCGGGGGGTGATCCTCTCGCTGCGTCGCTCCGCAGCGGAAGGGGGAGAGGGCGTCGTGCCCTCCCTCCTCATGGTGACGGCGGGCGGCAGGCACGGGGGTGCCTTCGCCCGCATTGCACTCGTCACCTTTGCGGTCATTCCGGCCCCCCACACCCGTGAGGGTGTGAGGGGTTGTCTTGCGGGGCGATCGTCGGCGGAGGACTGGACGTAAAGGCTTTGCCGGTTTCCCAGTCCCCCGCCACTATGACGAAGCGGGAATGCGCTGGGTCGTTTTAGTGGGTATACCGGGTTTGGTTCGCCCGGGGAGTCCCACATACCCCTCCTGTCCCCCGACGGGAGGGTATGCGTAATGCATTTTTTCCCAGCGTCAACAAAAAAAAAAAAAAAAAAAAAAAAAAAAAAGGTTAGGTTAGGTTAGGTTGGGGGACCCCACACAGAGCATACGTCCACGTCGTGTCCCCTGGAAACAGCCCAGTTCTGACCACCGTAACGGAGTGGCAGACTGGGTCTGGCTAAAGTGCTCTGTGATCTCAAAGCGAATTTTTAACTGCCTTGTCTCGTCTTTTTATGCCGTCCACACCCTCGCGGGACGCCTGCGGGCGCTTTTTAAAATCCAAAGGCCCTTCTCAGGGCCAACCCAAAGGCCCTTCTCAGGGCCAACCCCAGGGCCCTTCTCAGGGCCAACCCAAAGGCCCTTCTCAGGGCCACCCAAAAGGCCCTTCTCAGGGCCACCCCGACGCTTCGGCGTCTGAAGTTAGCCGCGCGCCGTCTGCGGCTAGCTATTTTGGAGGGGCCGAGTCGTCTGACAGCGACTCGGTCGTTGGAAGGTTGAACGCGAGTGGCTCGCGGTCGCGGAAGCGGGTCTTCCAAAGTTGCGGGTCCGAGAGTTCCTCGGCTTCGGGGTCCAAGCCGTTGTCGAAGGCTGGAAAGCCGACGACGACGGCCGCGGATACCCACGTCGTTGGGCTCGCGGACGCCCAACGCCAGGTGGACCTGGCCCGGAAGGTGCAGCTCCAGCAAGAGCTGGAGGAGCGGGTTGCCGCCAAAGAGAAGCGTGCGTACGTCGCCCGGGCCAAGTCCGGGTACGGTGCGTCCCGGGTTCTGTACGCGAACCACTCTTTGGCGGAACTTGAAAGGATGGCGGAGGAGGACGAGGAGGAGATCATTGAGGTCGCCTCTAAGTCCTCCAACCTGAAGGGCACCTTCCAAAAGGCCCTGAAGTGTCGGGCCGCGAGCATGCGCGGTGTCATCGCTGAGCTGGTCCAGCGGACGGCCTCCGACGAGACGCGGCAGCTGCAGGCGAGGGTGGATCGCCTGCAGTCGGAGGTCAGCCAGCTTCACCTGAAGCTGTCTGAAGCCACGGCCCGGCCACAACAGGCTGGGGCAAGCCCTGTGGCAGAGGGTGCTGCCTCGGCCCGGCCACAACAGGCTGTTTCGAGCCCTGTGGCAGAGGGCGCTGCCTCGGCCCAGCCACAACAGGCCAAGGCGCGGCCTGCAGCAGAAGGCCCCTCCTCCAACCTTGAGGATATCATCCGCAAGGTAGTAATGGAGGAGAGGGCCTTCACGAGAGCCTGCTTTGCAGGAATAGAGGACCGGCTCCTGCCGGAGACGCGCCTCCGACCGCCGCTTGCGGCGGATAAGAGGCGGTCTGAGCCAGGGCCGTCCTCAAGCCAGGCAGGTGAGAGGCGGTCTGAGCCGGGGCCGTCCTCAACCCAGGCGGAAGATGCCCTTCTCCCGTCGACCACTCCGTTCAACGAGTGGACGAAAGTGGGCCGGAAGGGGAAGGGCAAAGGCAAGGGCAAGAGGTCGGCAGCGGCCCTCCCTGCCGTCCCTGCCGTCCCCGCTGCCCCCGCTCCCAGCCGGTCGCAGCCGACCGGCGGGGGAAGGGGTAAGGAGAGCGGCAAAGGGAAGGGCGGGGGAAGGGGGCAGTTGGTCCCCCCTAAAACCGCAGCCGTCGTGGTGACGCTCACCGCGGAGGCTGCGGGGCGAGGGGAGACTTACGCCTCCATTTTGGTGCGGGCGCGTGCCAATGCCGATCCTGCCCAGCTGGGGATCGGCAGTGTGTCGTGCCGGCGGACGCAGGCCGGGGCTCGAATCTTCGAGTTCCCGGGGGCCGAGGGCGGCGCCCGCGCTGACCTCTTTGCAGCCAAGCTGCAGGAGGTCATCGCGGACTCTGCCCGGGTGGCCCGGCCGGTCAAGTCGGCGACCATCGAGGTGACGGAGTTAGACGACTCCGTCACCAAGGAGGAGGTGGTGGCGGCGGTCGCAGCGGTAGGGAGCTGTGGCACGGCGGCGGTCCAAGGCCGGGACATAAGGCCCGGCCGCGGCGGAATGGGCACTATCCGCCTCGAGTGCCCAATCGCAGCTGCCAAAGCCGTCCTTGCAAAAGGACGGCTTCAAGTCGGGTTCAGTTCGGGCGCAGTCCGGGCTCTCGAGGACCAGCCGCTGCGGTGTTTCCGGTGCTTCGGCATCGGACACACCCGGCCCCTGTGTCCGTCCAAAGTCGACCGGTCGGACACTTGTTACCGGTGCGGCAAGGAGGGCCACAAAGCCGCCTCCTGCCAGGCCGCCACACCGCACTGCGCGGTGTGTGCCGCCAGTGGCCGCCGGGCAGGCCACGTGATGAAGGGGGGGAAGTGCAATCCCCCCCCTAAGCGTGGCAAAGCGCAGGCGCCGACCGGGCCTGCACCTGCTGCTGCCGCTAACGCCGCCGTTCCTGCGGCGGCTGCGGAGGAGGGTGCGATGTCCGACTGATGGCCAGAGTCGAGCATCGCATCCTTCAGGCGAACGCCAACCACTGCAGGACAGCCCAGGATCTGCTAATGCAGACCATGGCTGAGTGGTTGGTGGACTTGGCGGTGGTCGCCGAACCCTACTCGGTCCCTGGCCGTTGGCTGGGCGACCGGGACGGCCTGGTGGCGTTGGTGGCGCGGTCTTCCACAGACTCCCCTCCCCTCTCGCTCTTAGAGAGGGGACCGGGATACGTGGCCGCCGCGTGGGGAGAGATAGGGATAGTGGGGGTGTATTTCTCCCCAAACCGCCCTCTCTCGGACTTTGAGGATTTCCTCGAGATCCTCACTGCTGTCGTAGGGAGGGCGGCGCCACGCCAGGTCGTGGTGCTCGGCGACCTAAACGCCAAGTCGGTGGCCTGGGGCAACCCGGCCGTCGGGTGCAACGTCCGGGGACGCGCCGTCGAGTTTTGGGCGGCCTCGTGCGGTGTGTCCCTCCTCAACAGGGGGGCGGTCCACACGTGTGTGCGGCAACAGGGCGGGTCGGTGGTGGACGTGTCGTTTGCCACCCCCGCGCTGGCCGCCCGCGTCGTGAACTGGCGGGTGGAGCTGGTGGAGACCTTGTCGGACCACCGTTACGTGCGGTTCGACATCTCCACACAGCGGGGAGGGGGGACGGCCCGCGCTGGGCAATCTCCCTTCCCGCGGTGGGCACTCACCCGCCTGGACCGGGAGGCAGCCAAGGAGGCCGCCTTCCTCCAGGACTGGCTGTCGCCTCCCCCTGTCGAGGAGGTCCCGGACGTTGACGCCGCAGCGGTCCGGCTACGGCGGTCTTTGACCGAGGTGTGCAACTCCAGCATGCCTCGGTCTCGCCGTCCGCCTCCCCGTCGTGCCGTGTACTGGTGGACGGAGGAGCTGGCGGGGCTCCGGGCCACCTGCGTGGCGGCCAGAAGGGCCTACGCGCGAAGCCGACGGCGCAGCGCCCAGAACCGAGTCCGGGCAGAGGAGGACCGCCTTTACGCCTCTTACCGAGAGGCTACGGCGGCCCTCAAGTCTGCAATGGGCGCTGCGCAGGACTCGGCGAGGGCCGAGATGCTGGAGGGTCTCGACAGGGACCCCTATGGGCGACCATATAAGGCGGCGCGAAACCAGCTCCGCCCCTATGGTCCCCCACTGTCGGAGACCCTCGAGCCGGCATTGTTGGATGGGGTGGTCCGGTCCCTTTTTCCACGCAGGACCGACTTCGCCCCTCCAACAATGGATCCCCCGCAAGGGGCGACTCCACCGGAGGTGGAGGTGCCCCCGGTCACGGCGGCGGAATTCTACGCGGGGGTATTGAGCCTCCGCGCGAAGAAGACCGCCCCCGGTCCGGACGGCGTCCCTGCACGGGTGGTGGCGATTGCCGCCTCCCAAATGGAGGACAGGTTTCGGGACCTCTTCAGCGCGTGTTTTACGGCTGGGAGGTTCCCGAAACTCTGGAAGGAGGGGCAATTGTGCCTCCTCCGGAAGGAGGGACGCCCGGTGGACTCCCCCTCGGCATACCGGCCCATCGTTCTGCTCGATGAGGTCGGTAAATTGTTCGAGGGGATTGTCGCCGGGAGAATGGATAGCCATTTGCGGGGGATCGGCCCGGATCTGTCGGACGCCCAGTACGGTTTCCGTCGTGGGCGTTCGACGATCGACGCGCTGGCCCTTCTGAAGGGCCAGGTGAAGGAGGCGGTGGAGGCGGGGGACGGGGTGCTGGCGGTGTCATTCGACATTGCCAACGCCTTCAACTCCGTCCCCCACTCGACGATATTGGAGGCGCTCCGGTATCACGGAGTGCCCCAATATCTGCGGAGCCTCCTGGCCGACTACTTGGAGGACCGCGAGGTCCTCCTCGTGGATAAGTCGGCCACCGTGAGGCGGTACGGCGCAGAGTCCGGTGTTCCACAGGGATCGGTCCTGGGGCCCCCCTTGTGGAACATCGGATTCGACTGGCTCCTGCGGGGAGTCCTCCTCCCGGGCACGAGTGTCATCTGCTACGCGGATGACACTCTGCTCACTGCACGGGGGAGGAACTTTGCCGACGCGGCCATTCTGGCCTCGGCTGGCGGATCCTTGGTGGCAGAAAGGATCCGCCGCCTGGGATTGAGGGTGGCGCTGCACAAAACGGAGGCCGTGTTCTTTCGCGGTCCCCGGCAGCGCTGCCCTGCCGACGCCCACATCGTCGTGGAGGGCGTCCGCATAGAGGTCCAGCCTCAGATGAAATATCTGGGGCTGGTGCTGGACGACAGGTGGCGCTTCGGCCCGCATTTCAGCGGGCTGTCGACGCGCCTGTTGAAGGCCGCGGACGCCCTCTCATGGCTCCTCCCAAACCTGGGGGGGCCCAAGGCGAAATGCCGGCGCCTCTATGCCGGCATTTTGCGGAGCATGGCCCTTTACGGGGCCCCCATCTGGGCGGACTCCCTCCACAGGAGGGAGAATGCTACCACCATCCGCAGGCCCCAGCGGGCCATTGCACAGCGGGTGGCGAGGGCCTACCGCTCGGTGGGCTTCTCGGCGGCGTGCGCTCTGGCGGGCACCCCGCCATGGGAGTTGGAGGCTTGGGTGCTCGCCAGAGTGTACGAGTGGACGGCGCACCGGAAGGCGCTCGGGGAGCGCCCCGTCGCCGAGGAGCGGGAGGCCGTGCGGCAGGAGGCGAGGGACGCCATCGTCCTCCATTGGACGGACGACCTCGCCAACGCTGCCTTTGGCCGCCGGACGTTGGACGCGCTCGGTCCGGCCCTGCGGGGCTGGCTCGAGCGGTCCCACGGTTTCCTCTCTTTCCGTCTGGTGCAGGTGTTATCCGGGCATGGTTGTTTCGGATCGTACCTGCACCGGATCGGGAGGGAAGAGACCCCGGCGTGCCACGACTGCGGCGCGGCGGAGGACACGGCGCAGCACACCCTCGAGGTGTGCCCGGCGTGGTCCGAGCTGCGCCGCGGTCTGACCGCGGTGGTCGGACCGGACCTCTCGCTTCCCGGCGTGGTCGACGCCATGCTGGGGAGCGAGGAGGCCTGGTCAGCGGTAGCCTCCTTTTGCGAGGAAGTCATCTCGCAAAAGGAGGAGGCGGAGCGGGCGCGGGAGGACGATCCTCTCGCTGCGCCGCTCCGCAGACGAAGAAGGGGGAGAAGGCGTCGTGCCCTCCCTCCTCATGGTGACGGGCGGGCGACAGGCACGGGGGTACCTTCGCCCGCATTGCACCCGTCACCTTCGTCGGTCATTCCCGACCCCCCGCACCCGTGAGGGTGTGAGGGGTCTGCCTTTCAATCGTCGGCGGAGGACTGGAAGTAAAGGCTATGCCGGTTTCCCAGTCCCCCGCCACTCTGACGACGCGGGAATGCGCTGGGTCGTTTTAGTGGGTATACCGGGTCCGCCCGGGGAGTCCCACATACCCCTCCTGTCCCCCGACGGGAGGGTATGCGTAATGCATTTTTTCCCAGCGTCAACAAAAAAAAAAAAAAAAAAAAAAAGGTTAGGTTAGGTTTTTTTTTTTTTTTTTTTTTTTTTTTTTTTTTTTTTTTTTATACTACTACCTCCAACATAATCGGAGCCTGTGCTAGGCTAGTCTACTCATTCATACCAGTTCTCGCTTTTATTCCTCTCGCACTTTTATTCTGCATACTTTGTCTTTCTTTCATTCATTCCTCTTTCTGTCTTTAAAGGGTGGGATGCCCTTCTACGTATTGACTATTCTGTTCTTTATCTTTATTTGTTATTTTTATTTCAGGGATAACACATACACTTGTTTTTATTTATTTTTACAATTATTGTTAACCTAACTTATATATACTTCTTAACACTACTACATGTGGTTTTTTATAATTACACAGCTATCTTATTTATTTATTCTTATTTCTAGTAACGTTGACATTGGGACTTTTCTTCTCCTACTTCTTATTTCTAATTCTTATTTCTAGTACATTTATGGGATTACAGTATTTTACAGCCACCTTATATATACTTATTTTTAGACTTATTTCTAGTACCATTCAAATTGGGAATTCTTATTTCTACTTTTATTTCTATTTCTTATTTTTACTTCTTATTTCTAATATATTTGTGGGATTAATGTTTTACAGCCATCTTAAATCTATACTTATTTCTAAACATATGTCTTACATTTCTTGGCCTTAGTTTTATGGGAACTTAAATACTTTTTGTTTGTTGTGCTAATCTTTAACAATTTTATACTCTCTGTTTTCAATGCTTGACCCTAATATTGTGCATAATATTACGTAAGCATTTTTTCTTATACACTTTTGTTTCGCTTAATCACCTTTTCACATATTTTGACACAGTATTCCAAAAACAATTCTCTCTTTTTTCCAGCTATAATTTCCCATATGTTTTCGGCATCGAGTTTGGTGTCGAGTACGTGCTCGGCCTCAAGTCTTTCCTTGGCAAAGACGGGACAGTCGAATAATATATGTGGCACCGTCTCTGCAATTTCAGTGTCGCAGATGCACGATGGGCTCCCCTTACACTTGAAGCGATTCAAGTATTCGGAGAACCCACCGTGCCCCGTCATGATTTGCGTCGTGACACTGCTTATCCTGCACTTCCTAATTATCCTGTAAGCCGCCACCGCGTCCGGGAAAAACAGCTTCGTCACAGAAGCAGTTTCTCCGGAGCGGTATCTGTGATTCCATACGTCAAGAGTTGCCGTACGAATGCATCTCTTGACGTACGAAACCGGGCACAGATCATAGTCAGGCTTTCGTTTGGAATTTTCAGCGGCGCTTTTGGCAAGTTCATCGGCTCTCTCATTACCATCCAATCCTACATGAGCTTTGATCCAAAACAAGGTAATTGCCTTGTTTTGGAGTGACAAGGACCTAATATTTGCCCTAGTTTCCACTGCTAGAGGGTGGTGGCGATTGTAGTTTTGGATGGTTTGGAGAGCCGCCATGGAGTCGCTGAAAATTCCAAACGATTGCGCACTGTGTTTCAGGCTTTCCCTGGTTGCGACGCATATTGCCAGAAGCTCAGCCTGGTAAACGGTGGAGTAGTTGGGGAGAGCAAGCTTGAGAGCTTTGGTTTCGGCGTCACCGCTCCAAATGGACAGTGCCGCACCAACCTTGCCCCCAATCTTGCTCCCGTCCGTAAAGATACGAACCTCAAGTTCGTTCTGGGCATCTAGTTGCTCTTGGTTTACCAGGCTTACGAGCTCCAGCTCAGCGCGCTCCGCAGGGTGTGGGGCCTCCAATGCCGAGGCGGCCTGCTCCACCCTCCTGTCGCCGAGCGCTGGCTGGGGCACCCCCCTCTTAGCCTCGTATAACGATGCCGCTTCGCGGACACGTAGGTCGAGGGGTAGTATCCCAGCCAGCACCAGCGCGGAGTTTAGAGAGACCGTCCGGTAGCCCTTGCACAGTTTCTGTGCCATACCGCGCTGAACCGCTCCCAACTGCTTCTTTACGCCCAGCTTCTCAACAGCCGAGGCCCACACGCTGGCGGCGTACAGGATAACTGGTTCCACGGTGGCCACATATATTATTCTAATGACCTCGGGGTGAAGTCCCCAGCTGGTCTTTGCGGCCCTGGTAAGCTGTTTGAGGATTTCTATTGCCTTCCTACAGACGTTTGTGACGTGTGCGTTAAACGTGAGCTGTTTGTCGATGGTGACACCCAGGATTTTGATCTCGTTGGACATGGCAATGTCGACCCCGCCCATGCTCAGGCGTGGGGTGTCATATTTCAACTTACGAGTAATGACCATTGCGTTTGTTTTATGGGGGGCAAATTTTAATTTGTTCTGTACTCCCCACGCCTGAACATGTTCAAGGGCGGCATTGGCACGTCCCTCGATCTCCAGCGATGTGTCACCATCGAAAATCAGCACCACGTCGTCTGCAAACGCCTGGCAATAGTCCTCCCTAGCTTCCAGACTCTTTAGAAGGGGGTCCAGTAGAAGGTTCCAAAAAATTGGGCCCCCTATGGAACCCTGGACACAACCCTTGCTTGTGGCCTTGCAGTACTCTTCACCTGCGTACCTGACCCTGACCCTTCGGTTTTCGAGATAGCTGTCGATGACCCTCCTCAAGCCGACTGGACACTGTTCCTCAGCCAGACGGACCCTTATAGCTGGCCACCAGGCGCTGTCGAAGGCTCCCTCTATGTCAAGTGATATTAGTACTACTATTTTCTTAAGTTTCAGCTTGCCGCGTATGTGTTGCATTAGAGTATAGAGGGAGTCCTCGGTGCTCTTCTGGGGCATGAATCCGTACTGGCGAGTACTCATCCTCGGAATCAAATGAAACTTGAGGCGGGCCACCAGCATCTTCTCGTAAATTTTACCTAATATAGGTAATAGGCCGATCGGTCGGTACGCCTTGGGGGTGCTGTAGTCAGTTTTGCCTGGTTTTTTCAATACTATTACGGTGGCTTCCTTCCAGACCTCAGGGAAGAGGGAACACCTCAAGCAGCCATTGAATAGAGCCAGAGCTACCTCGGGAGCGACTCTAATGGCCTGGCAGCAAATATCTGCTGTGAAGCCGTCCCCTCCTGGCGCTTTTTTGCTGTTGAATGACCCGCACGCTGCCATTAGTTCGGCCATCGTGAATGGTGGATCACACGAAACATCTTGTCTTCCAGCATTCACGACCTCGGCCTTGTCCCTAATAAAGCGGTGGTAGGTGCTATCGTTGTCCGAGTGGTCTTCTGGGTAAAATGTGGACGCCAATAGTTCGACTGAACCTTTAGCGTCCAACACTTCTCCGTCCCTCACTAGTGGCTGGTCCTCTCCCCTTCCCTTGGTCCTCCCTATCACCCGGTAAATCCCTTCCCAAACCCCTTCTCTGTCCTGCCTTGTACAGAAGTTCTTCCAGCTCTCGACTTCATCCTTGCCTGCCTCCGTCTCATACTCAACTTTCAGTTTCAGGTACTCGTCGACGACCTTCGATCTCCGGGCCGGTGCAGCACTTCGGACTCTCCGTTTCCTGGTGGCGACCTCTCTCTTCATCCCCTCGAGTTTCTCGGACCACCACGGCAAAGTAAGCACTTCATTGCTCTTCTTCAGAGGCATTGATGAAGTGCAAGCATCTGTGATTACGTTAGTATATTTGTTTACTATTATATTTAATTGTTCAACTGTATTTGATTTGTCTATTTCTAATTTATTAATTTTGTTTCCCTGCATTAATTGGCCGAGTTTCTCACGAAACTCGGGCCAATTGGCTTTTTTAGTGTTAAAGATTCTGGTGGTTCTACTAATTTGAATGCCTTTTGACCTTGTTAATTTTAAATTAAAAACAATGCCGTTGTGATCCGAGCTCGTGAGACCTTCATCTACCCTCCAGTCGTCCACCAGGTCCAGGATATCCGTCGAGCATGCCGTTATGTCAACATGGCTGCAGTAGCGTATGCCCCCTCTGGTCGTGTCGAAGGTCGGAATTTCCCCTCTGTTGAGTATGTTGAGGCCCAGCTCGTCGAGAGCTCCGGAAACTTCTTCGCCCCTGCGATCGATGAACAGGCTTCCCCACCAGGTACTTTTCGCGTTTGCGTCTCCTCCAATAATCCACATTCTGGAACCTACCTCTTCCTCAACCAGTTTGAGGTGCTCGAGGTATGGTCCGATTGGCTGGTCCGGCTCGAAATATAAGGAGACCAGCGTGATCTTCCAGGCACTGGTTTGGATTCCCACCACGGTGATGTTGTTCGTGGTGAGTTTTGGGTACTGTGTGACCACGAGATCTTGATCGAAGACCGCTATTGCGGCCTTCACAGTCCCATCTCCAAGGCCAGTGCTCTGGAAGATCCGAACACCCCTGTGGTTCCTCATAGTCTTTGCCCCGCCTATGTAGGGTTCTTGGAGGAGAGCAACGGCAACCCCGCGCTTCACAGCTTCCATCAGAAGCTCGTTCGTTGCTAGTCTTTTCCGCTGGAGGTTGGCCTGTATGATCCTGTACGGGTTTGGGTTGCCCAGGGTGCCCTCAGCAATACGCCACCGTCGACCTCGCTATCTCGTCCCACTTGCGGCGTGTCGGGCAATCGGGGTTGAAGGCATTGTGGCCAACGTCTCCGAGCTTGGCCCTTGTGCAGTTCTGGCATTTTGGCGGCTCGCCCGCCAGAAAATCGGCACACTCCGACTTCATGTGCGGACCGCCACAATGACTGCACAAGTCGGCCGGTTCTTTACAGAACCGTTTGCCATGCCCGTAGCCCAGGCAGCGCGTACACTGTACTAGGGGTGTTTGATCTTCCACCCTTACGCGCTGGAGGTCCACGTGCAGGCACCCGGCTTCTGTCGCCCGTCTCCAGATGGTTGGCGAGACGCTGACCACAATGTGGCATGTATGTGGGTTTCGTGTGCGTCTCCGGAACTTTACTAGCATTCTGTCTTCCTCTTTGTCGAGGTGGTGAAATACATCCCGGTTTTGATTCCGTAAAGCCTTAAGGACGTCCTCGTCTGAATTAACAGAGAGGACGCTCCTGAGGATCAGCAGCGGGTCTTTATTCTTCACCTCCTCGACATTGAGGTCTTTCCTTTCCTTAGCCAGCTTATTTTTTATTTTCTCCCTCTCCTCCGTGGTCTGAAAGCCCATTATGACTTTCCTGTCTTTCGCCTTCCTTACCCTTTCCACTTTGACCCATCCCTCTTTTGCATCCACCGCCTTCCGAACTTTGCTCAAGACTTCGTCTCCAGTTTCGGTCTCGTCCTTGGAGGTAACCACGATCGAGTGTAGCGTACTCCGCACAGGGTTCGCTTTCCCACTATGGATCGCGGTCACACTCGCATACGTTTTGGATGAACTGGTCTCGAGCATCTCCTTGTGCCTTTCAATTGCTGCCGTCAGCTCCTCCATCTTCCTGTTGTTATTTTCGAGCAACATTGTGTGGTCTTTAATACATGTCGCTAGCAGCTCCTGTTCGGAAGGTAGGCCGAGAGAGAAGGTAGTGTCAGTGGCAGCGACTTCTTGCCCCACTCTTGGGCCCTTGAGCTTAACTTGCCCTTCCGCCTCCTTCACCAGGTAGAACAGCCGATCCAGCGCCTCGGTGATGCCGTTCTTTATCTCGGTCTTCGTGTTTCGCGAAGAGCTCAACAATAATTTGGCCTTATTAACGCAAGCCCTAGCCTCTGCCGCTCGATTCGCGTACGGCTGTTTTTGCGGCGAAACCTCTATTAGCTTTGGGCGCGTAGAGAGAGTTTTATTCTCCTGCGCCTGTGGAGGTTTTTGTGCGACTTTAGCAGGGCCAGCCTGTACCGTCTTGGTGGGGGGTGTTGGCTCCGTGTTGGTGGACTTAGCCGCTTCCCACTCTCCAACGCTGCGCCTGACATTTGGCGGTGATGTAGTGGGTTTTTGTGGGGATTTTTCATCCTCAGTCACTTTCTTTAATGGAGTCCTGATTCCAATCATTGTTGGAGGTATGCGTCAAGGTGCGTAAACGTCAACAAAGTGTATAAAAGTACTAAATAAAGTGCACTTGAGATCGTAAAAATCTAAGTGACTTAGGTGCTTACTCTATGTAGAGTTAGCGCGGTCAGACCTTATGTTCAATAGAACGAGTCAAACACTGAAAACAGTAGAAAAAGAAACCAAAAAAAATTTTTGGTTCCAGGTGTCGTAAAGCCGTATCTAAAGAACAATTTGTTATAGACTCTATGTAGAGTCGTTTAACCAGTGTCAGTGGATAGCTCTCCCCGAGCCCTTTCAATTGACCCCAAACTCGGTGCGGTTACACCAAGGGGTTTCAGAGATATCACAACTTAAATATTTTGGTTTTTTGCCAAGATGGCGGCCGAAATGTGGTTACAGGTGGATATCTCCGGAACCACTGGTCCAAAAACCCTGATGTTTGGGCTTTTCGCACTTGGCTCGACAAGACCCATCCACTGGCACGGTTTTCAGGCTGAAAAATTTTGAAACTTGGAAATCGCCTGAAAGGTGCCCACGTCTAGAGACAACGGCCAGCTGATGTCTCCGGTGAAAATCCGAGCTCTCTACGACTCTCCGTTCAGGAGTTACGCTAGTCGAAAGATTGCACAAAATGGCCGCAGACCTGTCAAAGTCAATCTTTCGCAGCGGATAACTTCCTTTGGGAAAGCCGCAGACCCACCGAGTTTGGGCTCTCACAACTTGGCCTGAGCTCAACTGTCCGCTGAAACAACTTTCAGGACCCTGAAAATTTTTAGCTCCAAACCGCCTGAAAATGTGTAGTAAGGAAGGCAATGAACCCTCCAGTACTAAATTAAAAACCGCAACTTCCTACGACCAGCGGTTCGGGAGTTATTGCGGTCTGAAGATAAACAAAATGGCCGCCGAGCTGTCAAAGGTCAAGTAAAAAGGCCCGTAACTTCGGAACCCTTTGTCGTACGAGGTCCGGGTTTTGGATGTACAGCTCGGCGTCACTCCAGGTGTGTCCTGAAAGTGGTTTCAGCGACAAAAAATGAAAGTGCCTGAAACGTCCTGAAAGCCTACGATATCTAAAGCTAATGGTACACTGCACGTAAAAGTGGAAATCCGAGAGTTCTTGGCCCAGCGGTTCCAGAGATATCACAATTTGAAAATTAAAACCAAAAAACCAAGATGGCTGAAAATTTACAAAAAACTCAATTTGAGAGATATACCGCCCGTGTTTGGGCTTATATAGATCGCAATAGATGTATTGGACCCTGTCCCGTTGTCAAAAATAGCTATTTACATACAAATTTTGAATAAATGCCAAAAAACACTAAAAATTCGATATCTCTGGTTCCACTGGACGAAAAATTCTGGAAAAAATTTCATAAAACAGAAGAAATTACGTGCTACAAGGTACAATAAAAATTTTTGAGAAATTTTGAAAAATAATTACAGTAAATTTTAAAAGTGTTGATTTTAAACAGATTTCCTTATAATTTTAAAACTACTTAATCTAAAAATCTAAAATTCATAATCTGTAATCTTCTAATAAGCGCGCCAAGGGCTGCAGTTGAAAATCTTGATTTATTGAAATATTCTTCGAGTTATAAGGGTCTGAATTTTGAATTTTCAATGACTTGTTAAAAATCGAATATCGTAGGTAGGACGAAAATTTTTTCAATTACCGTCTTTTACTTGCAGGAAGATGATGTCTGCAAAATCTCAGGCGTCTGGCTCTGCGGTTTCCAGTTTTCAGCAACACGTGGTTTCTTAATTTTCCGGAATATCTCCTGAAGCTCTGAATTTTTCAGGCTCCTTGGTGGTCAGGATGGTGTGCGGGGTTGATGCCCTCCCTTACCCTCAATAAAAAGGTAGGGTCGTCGATCTTGATTCGGCAGCGTATTCGTTTGCAGTTTTTTCCTCAACGTTTAACCTCAAAATGTAGAGGTTTTTCAGGTTTTGTTAACACTGCACTGCAATCCGGGTTTGAACTTTAACTTGGGCGTTTAGGTTTTGCTTAGCCCCACACATAGACACCAAACTCGTCAAAATCAGACAACTTTTAACCACTTTTTTGAATTTTTGAAGCGGGAGACACACAAAAAACGTGGCGTTCACGGCGGTGGTTGGAGCCAGACTGGGTTAGGTTAGGTTAGGTTAGGTTAGGTTAGGTTGGGGTGGCGCAGCGCCCAGAACCGAGTCCGGGCAGAGGAGGACCGCCTGTACGCCTCTTACCGAGAGGCTACGGCGGCCCTCAAGTCTGCAATGGGCGCTGCGCAGGACTCGGCGAGGGCCGAGATGCTGGAGGGTCTCGACAGGGACCCCTATGGGAGGCCATATAAGGCGGCGCGGAATCAGCTCCGCCCCTATGGTCCCCCACTGTCGGAGACCCTCGAGCCGGCATTGTTGGATGGGGTGGTCCGGTCCCTGTTTCCACGCAGGACCGACTTCGCCCCTCCAACAATGGATCCCCCGCAAGGGGCGACTCCACCGGAGGTGGAGGTGCCCCCGGTCACGGCGGCGGAATTCTACGCGGGGGTATTGAGCCTCCGCGCGAAGAAGACCGCCCCCGGTCCGGACGGCGTCCCTGCACGGGTGGTGGCGATTGCCGCCTCCCAAATGGAGGACAGGTTTCGGGACCTCTTCAGCGCGTGTTTTACGGCTGGGAGGTTCCCGAAACTCTGGAAGGAGGGGCAATTGTGCCTCCTCCGGAAGGAGGGACGCCCGGTGGACTCCCCCTCGGCATACCGGCCCATCGTTTTGCTCGATGAGGTCGGTAAATTGTTCGAGGGGATTGTCGCCGGGAGGCTGGATAGCCATTTGCGGGGGATCGGCCCGGATCTGTCGGACGCCCAGTACGGTTTCCGTCGTGGGCGTTCGACGATCGACGCGCTGGCCCTTCTGAAGGGCCAGGTGAAGGAGGCGGTGGAGGCGGGGGACGGGGTGCTGGCGGTGTCATTCGACATTGCCAACGCCTTCAACTCCGTCCCCCACTCGACGATATTGGAGGCGCTCCGGTATCACGGAGTGCCCCAATATCTGCGGAGCCTCCTGGCCGACTACTTGGAGGACCGCGAGGTCCTCCTCGTGGATAAGTCGGCCACCGTGAGGCGGTACGGCGCAGAGTCCGGTGTTCCACAGGGATCGGTCCTGGGGCCCCCCTTGTGGAACATCGGATTCGACTGGCTCCTGCGGGGAGTCCTCCTCCCGGGCACGAGTGTCATCTGCTACGCGGATGACACTCTGCTCACTGCCCGGGGGAGGAACTTTGCCGACGCGGCCATTCTGGCCTCGGCTGGCGGGTCCTTGGTGGCAGAAAGGATCCGCCGCCTGGGATTGAGGGTGGCGCTGCACAAAACGGAGGCCGTGTTCTTTCGCGGTCCCCGGCAGCGCTGCCCTGCCGACGCCCACATCGTCGTGGAGGGCGTCCGCATAGAGGTCCAGCCTCAGATGAAATATCTGGGGCTGGTGCTGGACGACAGGTGGCGCTTCGGCCCGCATTTCAGCGGGCTGTCGACGCGCCTGTTGAAGGCCGCGGACGCCCTCTCGTGGCTCCTCCCGAATCTGGGGGGGCCCAAGGCGAAATGCCGGCGCCTCTATGCCGGCATTTTGCGGAGCATGGCCCTATATGGGGCCCCCATTTGGGCGGACTCCCTCCACAGGAGGGAGAATGCCACATCCATCCGCAGGCCCCAGCGGGCCATTGCACAGCGGGTGGCGAGGGCCTACCGCTCGGTGGGCTTCTCGGCGGCGTGCGCTCTGGCGGGCACCCCGCCATGGGAGTTGGAGGCTTGGGTGCTCGCCAGGGTGTACGAGTGGACGGCGCACCGGAAGGCGCTCGGGGAGCGCCCCGTCGCCGAGGAGCGGGAGGCCGTGCGGCAGGAGGCGAGGGACGCCATCGTCCACCATTGGACGGAGGACCTCGCCAACGCCGCCTTTGGCCGCCGGACGTTGGACGCGCTCGGTCCGGTCCTGCGGGGCTGGCTCGAGCGTTCCCACGGTTTCCTCTCTTTCCGTCTGGTGCAGGTGTTATCCGGGCATGGTTGTTTCGGATCGTACCTGCACCGGATCGGGAGGGAGGATACCCCGGCGTGCCACGACTGCGGCGCGGCGGAGGACACGGCGCAGCACACCCTCGAGGTGTGCCCGGCGTGGTCCGAGCTGCGCCGCGGTCTGACCGCGGTGGTCGGACCGGACCTCTTGCTTCCCGGCGTGGTCGACGCCATGCTGGGGAGCGAGGAGGCCTGGTCAGCGGTAGCCTCCTTTTGCGAGGAAGTCATCTCGCAAAAGGAGGAGGCGGAGCGGGCGCGGGAGGACGATCCTCTCGCTGCGCCGCTCCGCAGACGAAGAAGGGGGAGAAGGCGTCGTGCCCTCCCTCCTCATGTTGACGGGCGGGCGACAGGCGCGGGGGTGCCTTCGCCCGCATTGCACCCGTCACCTTCGTCGGTCATTCCCGACCCCCCGCACCCGTGAGGGTGTGAGGGGTCTGCCTTTCAATCGTCGGCGGAGGACTGGAAGTAAAGGCTTTGCCGGTTTCCCAGTCCCCGCCACTGTGACGAAGCGGGAATGCGCTGGGTCGTTTTAGTGGGTATACCGGGTCCGCCCGGGGAGTCCCACATACCCCTCCTGTCCCCCGACGGGAGGGTATGCGTAATGCATTTTTTCCCAGCGTCAACAAAAAAAAAAAAAAAAAAAAAAAAAAAAAAAAAAAGGTTAGGTTGGGGTGGGGTGCTAGGTCAGAAAACCTCCTAGGGGGCCCAGTGGCTGCCGGTCCTTCTCGATACGTCTGGAGGGAACAGCAGCTGCTGAGGACGGTGCACCCTGGGCGCGGCAGTATCCGTCCCCGATGAATGGGAAGAGATTCTTATTCCTCGGGGAACGTTACTGTCGTGGCCGATATTCTGACACGGTGGGGCGACTCCGCGCGGCCCTCTGGGACGCAGAGGGCGCAGTGGAGGAGCCAGGGCGGGCTCGGTGTGCCGCCGGGCGTTGGGCGCGCTCGGTCCAGTCTTGTGGAGGGCTGGGCCGGGCGCGTCCGGCTTCCGGCGGCGCACCGAACCCGCCGGTGGGTGGACCGGGCCCTCGCTTCCCGGCATGGTCGACGCTGTGCTGGGGGGCGGGGAGGCCTGGTCAGCGGTAGCCTCCTTTTGCGAGTTCGCTCGCAAAGGGAGGAGGCGGAGCGCGCGCGGCGGGGGCGACCCTCTCGTTGCGCCGCTCCGCAGCGGAGGAGCCGGGGCGGGCTCGATGTGCCGCCGGGCGTTGGGCGCGCTCGGTCCGGTCTTACGGGGCCGGGCCGGGCGCGTCCGGCTTCCGGTGGCGCACCGAGCCCGCCGGTGGTCGGACCGGGCCCTCGCTTCCCGGCGCGGTCGACGCCGTGCTGGGGGGCGGGGAGGCCTGGTCAGCGGTAGCCTCCTTTTGAGAGTTCGCTCTCAAAGGGAGGAGGCGGAGCGCGCGCGGGGGGGGCGACCCTCTCGCTGCGCCGCTCCGCAGCGGAAGGGGGAGAAGGCTTCGTGCCCTCCCTCCTCATGGTGACGGCGGGCGGCAGGCACGGGGGTGCCTTCGCCCGCATTGCACCCGTCACCTTAGCGGGTCATTCCGGCTCCCCACACCCGCGAGGGTGTGAGGGGTCGCCTTGCGGGGCAATCGTCGGCGGAGGACTGGTCGTTAAGGCTATGCCGGTTTCCCAGTCCCCCGCCACTATGACGAAGCGGGAATGCGCTGGGTCGTTTTAGTGGGTATACCGGGTTTGGTTCGCCCGGGGAGTCCCACATACCCCTCCTGTCCCCCGATGGGAGGGTATGCGTAATTGCATTTTTTCCCAGTGTTAACAAAAAAAAAAAAAAAAAAAAAAAGGTTAGGTTAGGTTGGGGGACCCCCCACAGAGCATACGTCCACGTCGTGTCCCCTGGAAACAGCCCAGTTCTGACCACCGTAACGGAGTGGCAGACTGGGACTGGCCAAAGTGCTCTGTGATCTCGAAGCGAATTGATTGTGATTTTAACTGCCTTGATTGCGATTTTAACTGCCTTGTTTCGTTTCGAAATGCCTGTGACGCCCTCGCGGGACGCCTGCGGGCGATTTTTAAAAACAAAAGGCCCTTCTCAGGGCCAACCCAAAGGCCCTTCTCAGGGCCAACCCAAAGGCCCTTCTCAGGGCCAACCCAAAGGCCCTTCTCAGGGCCAACCCAAAGGCCCTTTTCAGGGCCATCCAAAAGGCCCTTCTCAGGGCCACTCCGACGCTTCGGCGTCAGAGGCCAGCCGCGCGCCGTCTGCGGCTAGCTTCTCTGGAGGGGCGGACGAGTCGTCCGATAACGACTCATGTGTGTCGGACGCCGTCGACCCTCGGTCGCGGAAGCGGTCGCAGCTGCGGAAGCGGCCACGATCGCAGAACGGTGGGTCCGAGGGCTCCTCGGCCTCGGGGCCGTCGAAGGCTAAAGAGCCAACGACGGCCGCGTCGACCCATGTCGTTGGGCTGGCGGACGCCCAACGCCAGGTAGACCTGGCCCGGAAAGTGCAGCTCCAGCAAGAGCTGGAGGAGCGGGTTGCCGCCAAGGAGAAGCGTGCGTGCGTCGCCCGGGCCAAGTCCGGGTACGGTGCGTCCCGGGTTCTCTACGCGAACCACTCCTTGGCGGAGCTAGAGAGGATGGCGGAGGAGGACGAGGAGGAGATCGTTGAGGTCGCCTCTAAGTCCTCCAACCTGAAGGGCACTTTCCAGAAGGCCCTGAAGTGTCGGGCCGCGAGCATGCGCGGTGTCGTCGCTGAATTGATTCAGCGGACGGCCACCGACGAGACGCGGCAACTGCAGGCGAGGGTGGATCGCCTGCAGTCGGAGGTCAGCCAGCTTCATCTGAAGCTGGCTGAAGCCACGGCCCGGCCACAACGCGCCGAGGCGAGCCCTGTGGCAGAGGGCGCTGCCTCGGCCCGGCCACAACAGGCCAAGGCGAGCCCTGTGGCAGAGGGCGCTGCCTCAACCCGGCCACAACAGGCCAATGCGAGGCCTGCAGCAGAGGGCTCCTCCTCCAACCTTGAGGATATCATCCGCAAGGTGGTACTGGAGGAGAGGGCCTTCACGAGAGCCTGCTTTGCAGGGATTGAGGACCGGCTCCTGCCGGAGACGCGCCTCCGACCACCGCTTGCGGCGGATAAGAGGCGGTCTGAGCCGGGGCCGTCCTCCTCCCAGGTGGAAGACGCCCTTCTTCCCTCAACCACCCCGTCCAACGAGTGGACGGAGGTGCGTAAGGGGAAGGGCAAAGGGAAGGGCAAGAGGTCAGCAGCGGCCGTCCCTGCCGTCCCTGCCGTCCCCGCTGCCCCCGCTTCCAGCCGGTCGCAGCCGACCGGCAAGGGAAGGGGTAAGGGGAACGGCAAAGGGAAGGGCGGGGGAAGGGGGCAGTTGGTCCCCCCGAAAACCGCAGCCGTCGTGGTGACGCTCACCGCGGAGGCTGCGGGGCGAGGGGAGACCTACGCCTCCATATTGGTGCGGGCGCGCGGCAATGCCGATCCCACCACGCTGGGGATCGGCAGTGTGTCGTGCCGGCGGACGCAGGCCGGGGCTCGAATCTTTGAGTTCCCGGGGGCCGAGGGCAGCGCCCGCGCTGACCTCTTTGCAGCCAAGCTGCAGGAGGTCATCGCGGACTCTGCCAAGGTGGCCCGGCCGGTCAAGACGGCGGCCATCGAGGTGACGGAGTTGGATGACTCCGTCACCAAGGAGGAGGTGGTGGCAGCGGTCGCAGCGGTAGGTGGCTGTGGCGCAGCGGCGGTCCAAGGCCGGGACATAAGGCCCGGCCGCGGCGGAATGGGCACAATACGCCTTGAGTGCCCAATTGCAGCTGCCAAAGCCGTCCTTGCGAAAGGACGGCTTCAAGTGGGCTTTAGCTCGGGTGCAGTTAGGGCACTCGAGGACCGGCCTCTGCGGTGTTTCCGGTGCTTCGGCATCGGCCACACCCGGCCCCTGTGTCCGTCCAAAGTCGACCGGTCGGACTCGTGCTACCGGTGCGGCAAGGAGGGCCACAAAGCCGCCTCCTGCCAGGCCGCCACACCGCACTGCGCGGTGTGTGCCGCCAGTGGCCGCCGGGCAGGCCACGTGATGAAGGGGGGGAAGTGCAATCCCCCCCCTAAGCGTGGCAAAGCGCAGGTGCCGATCGGGCCTGCGCCTGCTGCTGCCGCTAATACCGCCGTTCCTGCGGCGGCTGCGGAGGAAGGTGCGATGTCCGACTAATGGCCAGAGTCGAACATCGCATCCTTCAGGCGAACGCCAACCACTGCAGGACAGCCCAGGATCTGCTGATGCAGACCATGGCTGAGTGGTTGGTGGACTTGGCGGTGGTCGCCGAACCCTACTCGGTCCCTGGCCGTTGGCTGGGCGACCGGGACGGCTTGGTGGCGTTGGTGGCGCGGTCTTCCACGGACTCCCCTCCCCTCTCGCTCTTAGAGAGGGGACCGGGATACGTGGCCGCCGCGTGGGGAGAGATAGCGATGGTGGGGGTGTATTTCTCCCCAAACCGCCCTCTCTCGGACTTTGAGGATTTCTTAGAGATCCTCACTGCTGTCGTAGGGAGGGCGTCACCACGCCAGGTCGTGGTGCTCGGCGACCTAAACGCCAAGTCGGTGGCCTGGGGCAACCCGGCCGTCGGGTGCAACGTCCGGGGACGCGCCGTCGAGTTTTGGGCGGCCTCGTGCGGTGTGTCCCTCCTGAACAGGGGGGCGGTCCACACGTGTGTGCGGCAACAGGGCGGGTCGGTGGTGGACGTGTCGTTTGCCACCCCCGCGCTAGCCACCCGCGTCGTGAACTGGCGGGTGGAGCTGGTGGAGACCTTGTCGGACCACCGTTATGTGCGGTTCGACATCTCCACACAGCGGGGAGGGGGGACGGCCCGCGCTGGGCAATCTCCCTTCCCGCGGTGGGCACTCACCCGCCTGGACCGGGAGGCAGCCAAGGAGGCCGCCTTCCTCCAGGACTGGCTGTCGCCTCCCCCTGTCGAGGAGGTCCCGGACGTTGACGCCGCAGCGGTCCGGCTACGGCGGTCTTTGACCGAGGTGTGCAACTCCAGCATGCCTCGGTCTCGCCGTCCGCCTCCCCGTCGTGCCGTGTACTGGTGGACGGAGGAGCTGGCGGGGCTCCGGGCCACCTGCGTGGCGGCCAGAAGGGCCTACGCGCGTAGCCGACGGCGCAGCGCCCAGAACCGAGTCCGGGCAGAGGAGGACCGCCTGTACGCCTCTTACCGAGAGGCTACGGCGGCCCTCAAGTCTGCAATGGGCGCTGCGCAGGACTCGGCGAGGGCCGAGATGCTGGAGGGTCTCGACAGGGACCCCTATGGGAGGCCATATAAGGCGGCGCGAAATCAGCTCCGCCCCTATGGTCCCCCACTGTCGGAGACCCTCGAGCCGGCATTGCTGGATGGGGTGGTCCGGTCCCTGTTTCCGCGCAGGACCGACTTCGCCCCTCCAACAATGGATCCCCCGCAAGGGGCGACTCCACCGGAGGCGGAGGTACCCCCGGTCACGGCGGCGGAATTCTACGCGGGGGTTTTGAGCCTCCGCGCGAAGAAAACCGCCCCCGGTCCGGACGGCGTCCCTGCACGGGTGGTGGCGATCGCCGCCACCCAAATGGAGGACAGGTTCCGGGACCTCTTCAGCGCGTGTTTTACGGCTGGGAGGTTCCCGAAACTCTGGAAGGAGGGGCAGTTGTGCCTCCTCCGGAAGGAGGGACGCCCGGTGGACTCCCCCTCGGCATACCGGCCCATCGTTCTGCTCGATGAGGTCGGTAAATTGTTCGAGGGGATTGTCGCCTCCCGGCTGGATAGCCACTTGCGGGGGATAGGCCCGGATCTGTCGGACGCCCAATACGGTTTCCGCCGTGGGCGTTCGACGATCGACGCGCTGGCCCTTCTCAAGGGCCAGGTGAAGGAGGCGGTGGAGGCGGGGGACGGGGTGCTGGCGGTGTCGTTCGACATTGCCAACGCCTTCAACTCCGTCCCCCACTCGACGATATTGGAGGCGCTCCGGTATCACGGAGTGCCCCAATATCTGCGGAGCCTCCTGGCCGACTACTTGGAGGACCGCGAGGTCCTCCTCGTGGACAAATCGGCAACCGTGAGGCGGTACGGCGCAGAGTCTGGTGTTCCACAGGGGTCGGTCCTGGGGCCCCCCTTGTGGAACATCGGATTCGACTGGCTCCTGCGGGGAGTCCTCCTCCCGGGCACGAGTGTAATCTGCTACGCGGATGACACTCTGCTCACTGCCCGGGGGAGGAACTTTGCCGACGCGGCCATTCTGGCCTCGGCTGGCGGATCCTTGGTGGCAGAGAGGATCCGCCGCCTGGGATTGAGGGTGGCGCTGCACAAAACGGAGGCCGTGTTCTTTCGCGGTCCCCGGCAGCGCTGCCCTGCCGACGCCCACATCGTCGTGGAGGGCGTCCGCATAGAGGTCCAGGCTCAGATGAAATATCTGGGGCTGGTGCTGGACGACAGGTGGCGCTTCGGCCCGCATTTCAGCGGGCTGTCGACGCGCCTGTTGAAGGCCGCGGACGCCCTCTCGTGGCTCCTCCCGAATCTGGGGGGGCCCAAGTCAAAATGCCGGCGCCTCTATGCCGGCATTTTGCGGAGCATGGCCCTTTACGGGGCCCCCATTTGGGCGGACTCCCTCCACAGGAGGGAGAATGCCACCGCCATCCGCAGGCCCCAGCGGGCCATTGCACAGCGGGTGGCGAGGGCCTACCGCTCGGTGGGCTTCTCGGCGGCGTGCGCTCTGGCGGGCACCCCGCCATGGGAGTTGGAGGCTTGGGTGCTCGCCAGAGTGTACGAGTGGACGGCGCACCGGAAGGCGCTCGGGGAGCGCCCCGTCGCCGAGGAGCGGGAGGCCGTGCGGCAGGAGGCGAGGGACGCCATCGTCCTCCATTGGTCGGACGACCTCGCCAACGCTGCCTTTGGCCGCCGGACGTTGGACGCGCTCGGTTGGGCCCTGCGGGGCTGGCTCGAGCGGTCCCACGGTTTCCTCTCTTTCCGTCTGGTGCAGGTGTTATCCGGCCATGGTTGTTTCGGATCGTACCTGCACCGGATCGGGAGGGAGGAAACCCCAGCGTGCCACGACTGCGGCGCAGCGGAGGACACGGCGCAGCACACCCTCGAGGTGTGCCCGGCGTGGTCCGAGCTGCGCCGCGGTCTGACCGCGGTGGTCGGACCGGACCTCTCGCTTCCCGGCGTGGTCGACGCCATGCTGGGGAGCGAGGAGGCCTGGTCAGCGGTAGCCTCCTTTTGCGAGGAAGTCATCTCGCAAAAGGAGGAGGCGGAGCGGGCGCGGGAGGACGATCCTCTCGCTGCGCCGCTCCGCAGACGAAGAAGGGGGAGAAGGCGTCGTGCCCTCCCTCCTCATGGTGACGGGCGGGCGACAGGCACGGGGGTGCCTTCGCCCGCATTGCACCCGTCACCTTCGTCGGTCATTCCCGACCCCCCACACCCGTGAGGGTGTGAGGGGTCTGTGCCTTTCAATCGTCGGCGGAGGACTGGAAGTAAAGGCTGTGCCGGTTTCCCAGTCCCCCGCCACTGTGACGAAGCGGGAATGCGCTGGGTCGTTTTAGTGGGTATACCGGGTCCGCCCGGGGAGTCCCACATACCCCTCCTGTCCCCCGACGGGAGGGTATGCGTAATGCATTTTTTCCCAGCGTCAACAAAAAAAAAAAAAAAAAAAAAAAAAAAAAGGTTAGGTTGGGGTGCTAGGTCAGAAAACCTCCTAGGGGGCCCAGTGGCTGCCGGTCCTTCTCGATACGTCTGGAGGGAACAGCAGCTGCTGTGGACGGTGCACCCTGGGCGCGGCAGTATCAGTCCCCGATGAATGGGAAGAGATTCTTATTCCTCGGGGAACGTTACTGTCGTGGCCAATATTCTGACACGGGAGGGGGTCCTATTTGGACTGCGCTGTTCCGCGTGACCCTCTGAAAAGCAGAGGGCACAGCGGAGGAGCAAGGGCGGGCTCGGTGTGCACTCACCCTGCCTCCGAGCAGACAGAGAAGGATTCCATCCTTCACTGTCTCCGCCGATCTCGTAATCCCATCGTCGACGTCTCGCGGCTTCGATAGGGACCGAGGGTCTTGGCTTAACCGCCCGGACCGCGAGGTAGAAAACCTCTATAAAAAGTTACCCCGAATCCCAAGCGGCGGCGCACCGCGAAGGGATGTATGGCTGACGGGAGATCTCATGGATCAATCAGTCGTTAGTGCGACCCTCGTTCATTCCTCGAAGTTCTCGGGGAGTGAATGAAGAAAAAAGGGCTGGGATGTATCGTCGTGTACCGTGCGATGGCTCACGGAGTGGGCTCATCGGACGGTACGTGATCATGGCATTCATCGCCCTCTGGTACGCGTCTGCCCATCAGACGTGACTGTGAGGGTGATGGGACAGCCATAGGGTAAAAAAAGGGGGGGGGGGAATGATGTAGTAGGAGACAGGGACCACACCCTTCAAAGGAAACAAACCAAAATGAACAAGACGAATTGCAATAAAGTACCCCAGGGCGGTACCAGCTGCTCAGCAGCTGGAGAATCCGCCACGACCCCTTCCGGGTCGTCATGCCCACCGTATTCTGGGGAGGGCAGCAACCGTCTTCCACTTGCCGATGGCAACAAGAGCCGAGGAGGCTCCTCGAGATCGAGGTCTTTTGAAGACCTCATCTCCTTTAATTTTAGAACAGACGCAGTGTCGGACTCTGGCGCTGCGTCACTGAGAAGTTTATGTTCCCCAGCGGAGCCACGTGTGGTTCTGGAGAGGGTGAGTGTGTTGTCGGAGGTCGACAACACACCGCAAGCAGTTACGGCCTCTCCCTCCAAGTTTTGGGGGAAACGGCCGCGTGCCTGTGAGTCGGAAGCGGGTTCGGCGGGTTTGTCGTCTAGCGAGGAGGACCTGCCGGCCCCCAAGGTGCCGACAGCCAGGAGGGGCGGACGACGCGGGATACCTTCCGGACCGAGCTCTCCGGCAGCGTCCCGCGACTCCCTGAGCCGCTTTCTGAAGCGGCCCGATATGCCGGTAGCCAGTGGAGCCAGCGACTCCGACGGGGCAATGCAGGTGGAGCAGGCTGAAACCTCCACCGCATTGGTGAGCACCAAGGCAGAGCTCAATGCTGCGAGGCGGGAGGGCCGGAAGGCTATCGCGACCGACGAGGTCGCTGAAATGGCCCGGCAAGCAAGGGAGAGGAGGTTGCAGACCGCCGTTGCCCTTGAAGGCCTGACCGCAGAGGCGCTCAGCCGACAAGTGTTAGACGGCGTGGACGTTGTCCTGAAGGTTGCTACGAAATCGGGCAACCTGAAGGGCACGTTCACGCGGGCTCTGAAGGAGGCGGCAGACGGCATCAGGGAGGCGGTTGAAGTCCTCCTTGACCGAACAACCTCGGAGGAGACGGTAAAACTCCAAGAGGAAAATAACCGTCTCCACACGAGGCTGGAGGAGCTTCAACGGGAGGTGAGCGCCCTGAGGGCGGACTTCAGCCGGCAGCAGGGTGCGACGACTACAGATAGTCGTGCCCTGCCACAGAACGGGTCTTTGGGGGAAGACCAATTTGACCGGCTGTTGAGAATTATGACTGCCCGCCTGGACAGCATAGAGCCAAGGCTTAACCCCCCTATTAGCCTTCGTCCGCCGCTGGCAGCAGATAAGCGGAGGAAGGAGGTGGAGCCCGCTCCAGCAACAGCTGGGCCAACGTGGGCACAGGTGGCAAAAGCGTCACCTGCGCCAAAGAAGAGCACGCAGGCGGCCAAAAAGCCCTCGCAGGTGGCCAAGAAACCTTCGCAGGCGGCCAAGGGTCCTTCGCAGGTAGCCAAGAGGACCTCAGAGGTGGCCAAAACGCCCTCGCAGGTTGCCACAAGGCCCAGAGAAGGGGTCATAAATCCTGAAATACAGGAGCATGACCCGGCTCCCAACGAGGGTCTTTGGAAGACGGCCGAAGGCCGCAAGAAGAGGCGGAAGAGGGGTCGCAAGACCAAGAACGTGCCGGGATCAAAGGGGCAGACCCCAAGGATCCGCATCCCTCGCTCCGAGGCTGTAGTGGTCACGCTGCAGCCCGAAGCCAAAGAGCGGGGGGTGACGTACCAGAAGGTGCTTGCGGAGGCGAGGGGCAAGCTGGTCTTCGCCGATTTTGGCACCCCAGACGGTTTCCGTTTCAGGACGGCAGCCACGGGGGCCAAAATGTTTGAGTTGGCGGGGGCCAGCAGTGCCGAGAGGGCGGACTCTCTAGCTGCAAAGCTGAGGGACGTCCTCAACCCCGAGGAGGCCCGGGTGTCCAGGCCCATTAAAACGGCTGAGGTGCGGGTCGATGGGCTGGACGACTCCGTGACCCCAGAGGAGGTGGTGGCGGCCATAGCCCGGAGCGGCGGATGCCCGCCAGAAAATGTGCGGGCGGGCGACATCCGCGTCAATGCTGGCGGGCTTGGCACCATCTGGGTGCGGTGTCCGGTGGCTGCGGCGAAGCAGGTCGCCGACGCGGGACGTCTGCTGGTGGGCTGGGTGTCAGCGAGAGTTAAACTCCTGACACCCAGGGCCTTGCAGTGCTATCGGTGCCTGGAGAAAGGCCACGTCCGGGCACTGTGCACTGCCGAAACAGACCGCAGCGATTTGTGCTATCGCTGCGGTCAGCCCGGGCATAAGGCGTCCCAGTGCTCCGCGGAACCAAACTGCAGCCTCTGTACAGCTGCAGGAAAGTCCGCGGGGCACAGCATAGGTGGCAACGCTTGCGGCGCGCCCAGAAAGCGCAGCAAGCGGTGGACGAGACCTGCGGGGGCCGCACCCCCTAGCATCTCTTTGGCCGACTCCCGGCCTGTGGCTGGAAACGCCGAGGAAATGGAGTGCCAGTGATGGCCCTCCGTTTCCTCCAGGCGAATATCAACCACTGCACCAGAGCTCAGGATCTTTTGGTCCTGAGCATGGCGGAGTGGTTGATAAATGTGGCGGTGGTCGCTGAGCCGTATTTTGTCCCCCCCCGGGATAACTGGGCGGGGGATCTGGACGGCCTGGTGGCCATCATCGGCGCGACTCTTGTCGACGTATCCCGGGGTCACGGTTGGGTTGCCGCCCTTGTGAACGGGATCGTCACGATCGGGGCATACTTTTCGCCCAACAGGAGTCTCGCCGACTTCGAGAGTTTCCTTGTCGAGTTGGGGGCCGTCGTCGGCCGATCTCACCCTCGGCCCGTTTTGCTTCTCGGTGATCTGAACGCCAAATCCGCGGCGTGGGGATCCCCGGTCACAGACCCGAGAGGCGACGTGCTAGAGGAGTGGGCCGTTACGACGGGCCTGGCCGTCTTGAATCGGGGATCGGCCTACACGTGTGTGCGGCAGCGGGGTGGGTCCATAGTGGACGTCTCGTTTGCCAGTCCCGCTGTCGCGCACCGCGTTCACGATTGGCACGTGGAAGAGGAGGTGGAGACGCTATCGGACCACCGATACATACGCTTCGACGTCTCCACCCAGACCGCTGGAGGTCGTAGCCAATCGGCCCCCCGAAGAGACGGCCCGCGTTGGGCGTTGAAACGCCTCGACAAGGAAGCTCTCGAGGAAGCCACCATCGTCCAAGCCTGGATCCGGGAGTCGGCTACCGTCGGTCCCGTCGACGTCGAACAGGAGGCGCAGTGGTTTAGCGACGCGATGACGCAAATCTGCGACGCGTCCATGCCACGCGTCTCCTCTCTGTCCGCAAGGCGCCGCGTGTACTGGTGGTGCGTCGAGGTTGAGCGGTTGCGCGTCGAGTGCGCAGCCGCCAGACGCCCGTACACGCGGTGTCGGAGAAGACGTCGGCGGGATCCCGACGAAGAAGCCGCGCTGTATGAGGTGTACAGCGCGGCGAAGGAGGCTCTGTGGCTGGCCATCGGCGAGTCGAAGAAGCGCTCCAGAGAGGAGCTGCTGGCGACCCTAGACGGGGATCCGTGGGGGCGCCCTTACCGCACGGTCCGAGGGAAACTCCGGCCGTGGGCGCCCCCGCTAACGGAAGGGCTCGAGCCGCAGTTTCTGGAGCGAGTGGTCTCTGCTCTCTTCCCTGACAGGGCCGAGCACGAGCCACCGCCGATGGCTCTGCCCACAGCTGCAGAGCCGGAAGAAGAGGAAAGCGAAACCGTCCCAGAGGTGACACAGGCGGAGATGAGCGCGGTCGTGATGCGGCTCCGGGCAAAAAACACTGCTCCGGGGCCCGACGGAGTGCCTGGCCGCGCTCTAGTACTCGCCCTGAAGGAGCTGGAGCCCCCACTGAGGGGACTCTTCTCGGCGTGCCTTGAGCAGGGTCAGTTCCCTACGAGGTGGAAGGCTGGTCGACTGGTCCTGCTCAAGAAGGCGGGGCGCCCGGCGGATTCGTCGTCCGCTTATCGGCCCATAGTGCTGCTGGACGAGGCGGGCAAGTTGCTCGAGCGAGTAATCGCAGATCGCCTCGTCAGCCACTTGTGTACAGAGGGGCCGAACCTGGACGACAGCCAGTTTGGCTTCCGGCGTGGGCGCTCTACCATCGACGCCATCATGAGGGTTAGAGTCCTGGCGGAGGAAGCGGTGTCCCGGGGTGGGGTGGTGCTGGCGGTGTCCCTGGACATCTCCAACGCATTCAACACCCTGCCCTGGAGTTGCATCAGGGAGGCCCTGCGATACCATCGGGTGCCTCCCTACCTCCGCAACATAGTGGGGGCTTATTTGTCCGGAAGGTGTGTCACCTACATGGGACGCGACGGCGCGGGCCGTCGCGAGATGTCGTGCGGTGTTCCGCAGGGGTCGGTTCTGGGCCCACCCCTGTGGAACATCGGATACGACTGGGTTTTGCGGTGCGAGCTCCCACCGGGAGTGAACCTGACGTGTTATGCGGACGACACGCTGGTCACGGCTCGGGGGAGCTCGTACAGGGAAGCAGCGTTGCTGGCTACGGCTGCGGTCTCGCAAGTGGTGAGCCGCATACGACGCCTGGGCCTGGAGGTGGCCCTCAACAAGTCGGAGGCCATTGCCTTTCATGGCCCCCGACGGGCACCGCCGCTGGGATCACACATTGTGGTCGGGGGGGTCCGGATCGCTGTCGAGTCAACCATGAAATACCTGGGATTGGTGCTCGACAGCCGTTGGGACTTCGGCCCCCACTTTCAGCGGCTGGTGCCCAAGTTGATGGGCGCGGCGGGCGCGCTGTCAACGCTGCTTCCCAATCTGGGGGGCCCGAGCACCGCCTGTAGGCGGTTGTACGTAGGGATCGTGCGATCGATGGCCCTCTATGGGGCCCCGATATGGGCGACGGACCTGACGGCCCGCACTATCGCCGTTCTGCGAAGACCGCAGAGAGCGATGGCCGTCAGGGTCGTACGGGGATATCGCACGATCTCCTACGAGGCGGCTTGCGTACTGGCCGGATCCCCACCGTGGGACCTGGAGGCGAAGACCCTCGCGACGCTGTACCAGTGGCGCGAGGGGGCCAAGCGTCGGGGCGAGAGGCTGGTAGAGCGACAGATAACGCAGTACCGGTCTCAGCTCCGACAGGTCATGGTGGCGGAATGGCGGGGGAGGTTAGAGCTCCCTACCGCCGGCCTCGACACAATCGAGGCGATCCGGCCAGTACTCGACGACTGGCTCGGGAGGAAGCACGGCTCCCTGACGTTTCGGGCGACGCAGGTGCTCTCGGGGCACGGCTGCTTCGGGAAGTACTTGTGTCGCCTGAGCAGGGAGCCGGACGCCCGGTGCCATCACTGCGTCCACTGTCCGGAGGACACGGCGCGGCATACGCTGGCCGAGTGCGCCGCGTGGGATGAGCCGCGCCGTGCCCTCGTCGCAGAGGTAGGAGGAGACCTGTCGCTGCCGACCGTCGTTCGCTCTATGGTTGGCAGTGCAGAGTCCTGGGACGCAGTGATTTCCTTCTGCGAAGCCGTCATGTCGCAGAAGGAAGCTGCGGAGAGGGATAGGGAGATGACTAGCTCCCGCCCATCCCGCAGCAGACGCACCGGGCGTCGGCAGAGGGCGGATAACGCCCTCTTCCGGCCCCCCTAAATAGGTCCAGGGGCGACGGATTTGGGGACATCCGTCGCCCCCCATCGCAATGGACCCGAGACGGCGGCGCGTAGTGTTCCACGCGCGCCTCTCTTAGACGTAACGGGGGGAGTTTCACACCTCACTCCCCCCCGAGACGAGGCCCGCAGGTCGAGCGGGCCGGCACTAGTCCGGGGCAGCGGAAGTCGCATCAGATCCCGTTGCCCCCCGACGCAAGTGTGCGAGGGAACACCGGTGTGGTTTTAGTCAGTAGGAGTCTGACAGACCCCTTCGCCCTCCCCAGGGCGGAGGACATCCATCGAGGATTTCCACATCGAGAACAAAAAAAAAAAAAAAAAAAAAAAAAAAAAAAAAAAAAAAAAAAAAAAAAAAAGGTTAGGTTAGGTTAGGTTAGGTTAGGTTAGGTTGGGGGACCACCCCACAGTGCTTGCGTCCTCGTCGCGTCCCCCGGAAACAGCCCAGTTCTGACCACCGTAACGGAGTGGCAGACTGGGTTGGCCAAAGTGCACTGTGCTTCGCAGCGAATTTTATCTTGTGTGTGCATCGACTGCGATTATGCCGGCTACCCCCTTGCGGGACGCCTGCGGGCGATTTTTAAAATCAAAAGGCCCTTCTCAGGGCCAACCCAAAGGCCCTTCTCAGGGCCAACCAAAAGGCCCTTCTCAGGGCCACCCCGACGCTCCGGCGTCAGAAGCTAGCCGCGCGCCGTCTGCGGCTAGCTACTTCGGAGGGGCCGAGTCGTCAGACAGCGACTCGGTTGCTGGAGCGTCGGACGCGAGTGGCTCGCGGTCGCGGAAGCGGGTCTTCCAGAGTCGTGGGTCCGAGAGTTCCTCGGCTTCGGGGTCCAAGCCGTTGTCGAAGGCAAAAAAGCCGACGACGACGGCCGCGGATACCCACGTCGTTGGGCTCGCGGACGCCCAGCGCCAGGTTGACCTGGCCCGCAAGGTGCAGCTCCAGCAAGAGCTGGAGGAGCGGGTTGCCGCCAAAGAGAAGCGTGCGTGCGTCGCCCGGGCCAAGTCCGGGTACGGTGCGTCCCGGGTTCTGTACGCGAACCACTCTTTGGCGGAACTGGAAAGGATGGCGGAGGAGGACGAGGAGGAGATCGTTGAGGTCGCCTCTAAGTCCTCCAACCTGAAGGGCACCTTCCAGAAGGCCCTCAAATGTCGGGCCGCGAGCATGCGCGGTGTCGTCGCTGAATTGATTCAGCGGACGGCCACCGACGAGACGCGGCAACTGCAGGCGAGGGTGGATCGCCTGCAGTCGGAGGTCAGCCAGCTTCATCTGAAGCTGGCTGAAGCCACGGCCCGGCCACAACAGGCTGGGGCGAGCCCTGTGGCAGAGAGCGCTGCCTCGGCCCGGCCACAACAGGCTAAGGCGAGCCCTGTGGCAGAGGGCGCTGCCTCGGCCCGGCCACAACAGGCCAAGGCGAGGCCTGCAGCAGAGGGCCCCTCCTCCAACCTTGAGGATATCATCCGCAAGGTAGTAATGGAGGAGAGGGCCTTCACAAGAGCCTGCTTCGCAGGGATTGAGGACCGGCTCCTGCCGGAGAAGCGCCTCCGACCGCCGCTCGCGGCAGATAAGAGGCGGTCTGAGCCGGGGCCGTCCTCAACCCAGGCGGAGGAGAGGCGGTCTGAGCCGGGGCCGTCCTCCTCAACCCAGGCGGAAGATGCCCTTCTGCCTTCGACCACTCCGTCCAACGAGTGGACGAAAGTGGGCCGGAGGGGGAAGGGCAAAGGGAAGGGCAAGAGGTCGGCAGCGGCCGTCCCTGCCGTCCCTGCCGTCACCGCCACCCCCGCTCCCAGCCGGTCGCAGACGACCGGCAAGGGAAAGGGCAAGGGGAAAGGGAAGGGGAGAGGAAGAAGGGGGCAGTTGGTCCCCCCGAAAACCGCGGCCGTCGTGGTGACGCTCACCGCGGAGGCTGCGGGGCGAGGGGAGACTTACGCCTCCATCTTGGTGCGGGCGCGCGGCAACGCCGATCCCACTCAGCTGGGAATCGGCAGTGTGTCGTGCCGGCGGACGCAGACCGGGGCTCGAATATTCGAGTTCCCTGGGGCCGAGGGCGGCGCCCGCGCTGACCTCTTTGCAGCCAAGCTGCAGGAGGTCATCGCGGACTCTGCCAAGGTGGCCCGGCCGGTCAAGACGGCGGCCATCGAGGTGACGGAGCTGGATGACTCCGTCACCAAGGAGGAGGTGGTGGCGGCGGTCGCAGCGGTGGGGGGCTGTGCCGCAGCGGCGGTCCAAGGCCGGGACATAAGGCCCGGCCGCGGCGGAATGGGCACTATCCGCCTCGAGTGCCCAATCGCAGCTGCCAAAGCCGTCCTTGCGAAAGGACGGCTTCAAGTCGGGTTCAGCTCGGGCGCAGTCCGGGCACTCGAGGACCAGCCGCTGCGGTGTTTCCGGTGCTTCGGCATCGGACACACCCGGCCCCTGTGTCCGTCCAAAGTGGACCGGTCGGACACTTGCTACCGCTGCGGCAAGGAGGGCCACAAAGCCGCCTCCTGCCAGGCCGCCACACCGCACTGCGCGGTGTGTGCCGCCAGTGGCCGCCGGGCAGGCCACGTCATGAAGGGGGGGAAGTGCAATCCCCCCCGTAAGCGTGGCAAAGCGCAGGCGCCGACCGGGCCTGCGCCTGCTGCTGCCGCTAACACCGCCGTTCCTGCGGCGGCTGCGGAGGAGGGTGCGATGTCCGACTGATGGACGGGGTCGAACATCGCATCCTTCAGGCGAACGCCAACCACTGCAGGACAGCCCAGGATCTGCTGATGCAGACCATGGCTGAGTGGTTGGTGGACTTGGCGGTGGTCGCCGAACCCTACTCGGTCCCTGGCCGTTGGCTGGGCGACCGGGACGGCCTGGTGGCGTTGGTGGCGCGGTCTTCCACGGACTCCCCTCCCCTCTCGCTCTTAGAGAGGGGATCGGGATACGTGGCCGCCGCGTGGGGAGAGATAGGGATAGTGGGGGTGTATTTCTCCCCAAACCGCCCTCTCTCGGACTTTGAGGGTTTCCTCGAGATCCTCACTGCTGTCGTAGGGAGGGCGGCACCACGCCAGGTCGTGGTGCTCGGTGACCTAAACGCCAAGTCGGTGGCCTGGGGCAACCCGGCCGTCGGGTGCAACGTCCGGGGACGCGCCGTCGAGTTTTGGGCGGCCTCGTGCGGTGTGTCCCTCCTCAACAGGGGGGCGGTCCACACGTGTGTGCGGCAACAGGGCGGGTCGGTGGTGGACGTATCGTTTGCCACCCCCGCGCTAGCCGCCCGCGTCGTGAACTGGCGGGTGGAGCTGGTGGAGACCTTGTCGGACCACCGTTATGTGCGGTTCGACATCTCCACACAGCGGGGAGGGGGGACGGCCCGCGCTGGGCAATCTCCCTTCCCGCGGTGGGCACTCACCCGCCTGGACCGGGAGGCAGCCAAGGAGGCCGCCTTCCTCCAGGACTGGCTGTCGCCTCCCCCTGTCGAGGAGGTCCCGGACGTTGACGCCGCAGCGGTCCGGCTACGGAGGTCCTTGACCGAGGTGTGCAACTCCAGCATGCCTCGGTCTCGCCGTCCGCCTCCTCGTCGTGCCGTTTATTGGTGGACGGAGGAGCTGGCGGGGCTCCGGGCCACCTGCGTGGCGGCCAGAAGGGCCTACGCGCGTAGCCGACGGCGCAGCGCCCAAAACCGAGTCCGGGCAGAGGAGGACCGCCTGTACGCCTCTTACCGAGAGGCTACGGCGGCCCTCAAGTCTGCAATGGGCGCTGCGCAGGACTCGGCGAGGGCCGAGATGCTGGAGGGTCTCGACAGGGACCCCTATGGGAGACCATATAAGGCGGCGCGGAATCAGCTCCGCCCCTATGGTCCCCCACTGTCGGAGACCCTCGAGCCGGCATTGCTGGATGGGGTGGTCCGGTCCCTGTTTCCGCGCAGGACCGACTTCGCCCCACCAGTAATGGATCCCCCGCAAGGGGCGGCTCCACCGGAGGCGGAGGTCCCCCCGGTGACGGCGGCGGAATTCTACGCGGGGGTACTCAGCCTCCGCGCAAAGAAGACCGCCCCCGGCCCGGACGGCGTCCCTGCACGGGTGGTGGCGATCGCCGCCACCCAAATGGAGGACAGGTTTCGGGACCTCTTCAGCGCGTGTTTTACGGCTGGGAGGTTCCCGAAACTCTGGAAGGAAGGGCAATTGTGCCTCCTCCGGAAGGAGGGACGCCCGGTGGACTCCCCCTCGGCATACCGGCCCATCGTTCTGCTCGATGAGGTCGGTAAATTGTTCGAGGGGATTGTCGCCTCCCGGCTGGATAGCCATTTGCGGGGGATCGGCCCGGATCTGTCGGACGCCCAGTACGGTTTCCGTCGTGGGCGTTCGACGATCGACGCGCTGGCCCTTCTGAAGGGCCAGGTGAAGGAGGCGGTGGAGGCGGGGGACGGGGTGCTGGCGGTGTCATTCGACATTGCCAACGCCTTCAACTCCGTCCCCCACTCGACGATATTGGAGGCGCTCCGGTATCACGGAGTGCCCCAATATCTGCGGAGCCTCCTGGCCGACTACTTGGAGGACCGCGAGGTCCTCCTCGTGGATAAGTCGGCCACCGTGAGGCGGTACGGCGCTGAGTCCGGTGTTCCACAGGGATCGGTCCTGGGGCCCCCCTTGTGGAACATCGGATTCGACTGGCTCCTGCGGGGAGTCCTCCTCCCGGGCACGAGTGTCATCTGCTACGCGGATGACACTCTGCTCACTGCCCGGGGGAGGAACTTTGCGGATGCGGCCATTCTGGCCTCGGCTGGCGGATCCTTGGTGGCAGAGAGGATCCGCCGCCTGGGATTGAGGGTGGCGCTGCACAAAACGGAGGCCGTGTTCTTTCGCGGTCCCCGGCAGCGCTGCCCTGCCGACGCCCACATCGTCGTGGAGGGCGTCCGCATAGAGGTCCAGCCTCAGATGAAATATCTGGGGCTGGTGCTGGACGACAGGTGGCGTTTCGGCCCGCACTTCAGCGGGCTGTCGACGCGCCTGTTGAAGGCCGCGGGCGCCCTCTCGTGGCTCCTCCCGAACCTGGGGGGGCCCAAGGCGAAATGCCGGCGCCTCTATGCCGGCATTTTGCGGAGCATGGCCCTTTACGGGGCTCCCATCTGGGCGGACTCCCTCCATAGGAGGGAGAATGCTACCGCCATCCGCAGGCCCCAGCGGGCCATTGCACAGCGGGTGGCGAGGGCTTACCGCTCAGTGGGCTTTTCGGCGGCGTGCGCTCTGGCCGGCACCCCGCCTTGGGAGTTGGAGGCATGGGTGCTCGCCAGAGTGTACGAGTGGACGGCGCGCCGAAAGGCGCTCGGGGAGCGCCCCATGGGCGAAGAGCGGGAGGCGGTGCGGCGAGAGGCGAGGGACGCCATCGTCCTCCATTGGACGGAGGACCTCGCCAGCGCCGCCTTTGGCCGCCGGACGTTGGACGCGCTCGGTCCGGTCCTGCGGGGCTGGCTCGAGCGGTCCCACGGTTTCCTCTCTTTCCGTCTGGTGCAGGTGTTATCCGGGCATGGTTGCTTCGGATCGTACCTGCACCGGATCGGGAGGGAGGAAACCCCGGCGTGCCACGACTGCGGCGCGGCGGAGGACACGGCGCAGCACACCCTCGAGGTGTGCCCGGCGTGGTCCGAGCTGCGCCGCGGTCTGACCGCGGTGGTCGGACCGGACCTCTCGCTTCCTGGCGTGGTGGACGCCATGCTGGGGAGCGAGGAGGCCTGGTCAGCGGTGGCCTCCTTTTGCGAGGACGTAATCTCGCAAAAGGAGGCAGCGGAGCGCGCGCGGGAGGACGATCCTCTCGCTGCGGCGCTCCGCAGACGAAGACGGGGGAGAAGGCGTCGTGCCCTCCCTCCAAATGGCGACGGGCGGGCGGCAGGCACGGGGGTGCCTTCGCCCGCATTGCACCCGTCACCTTCGTCGGTCATTCCCGACCCCCCACACCCGTGAGGGTGTGAGGGGTCTGTGCCTTTCAATCGTCGGCGGAGGACTGGAAGTAAAGGCTGTGCCGGTTTCCCAGTCCCCCGCCACTGTGACGAAGCGGGAATGCGCTGGGTCGTTTTAGTGGGTATACCGGGTCCGCCCGGGGAGTCCCACATACCCCTCCTGTCCCCCGACGGGAGGGTATGCGTAATGCATTTTTTCCCAGCGTCAACAAAAAAAAAAAAAAAAAAAAAAAAAAAAAAAAAAAAAAAAGGTTAGGTTAGGTTAGGTTGGGGTGGGGTGCTAGGTCAGAAAACCTCCTCGTGGGCCCAGTGGCTGCCGGTCCTTCTCGATACGTCTGGAGGGAACAGCAGCTGCTGAGGACGGTGCACCCTGGGCGCGGCAGTATCCGTCCCCGATGAATGGGAAGAGATTCTTATTCCTCGGGGAACGTTACTGTCGTGGCCGATATTCTGACACGGTGGGGCGACTCCGCGCGACCCTCTGAGACGCAGAGGGCGCAGTGGAGGAGCCAGGGCGGGCTCGGTGTGCCGCCGGGCGGTGGGCGCGCTCGGTCCGGTCTTGTGGAGGGCTGGATCGGGCGCGTCCGGCTTCCGGCGGCGCACCGAGCCCGCCGGTGGGTGGACCGGGCCCTCGCTTCCCGGCGTGGTCGATGCCATTCTGGGGGGCGGGGAGGCCTGGTCAGCGGTCGCCTCCTTTTGTGAGTTCGCTCGCAAAGGGAGGAGGCGGAGCGCGCGCGGGGGGGCGATCCTCTCGTTGCGCCGCTCCGCAGCGGAGGAGCCGGGGCGGGCTCGGTGTGCCGCCGGGCGTTGGACGCGTCCGGCGTCCGGCGGCGCACCGAGCCCACCGGTGGTCGGACCGGACCTCTCGCTTCCCGGCGTGGTCGATGCCATGCTGGGGGGCGGGGAGGCCTGGTCAGCGGTCGCCTCCTTTTGCGAGTTCGCTCGCAAAGGGAGGAGGCGGAGCGCGCGCGGTGAGGGCGACCCTCTCGCTGCGCCGCTCCGCAGCGGAAGGGGGAGAAGGCGTTGTGCCCTCCCTCCTCATGGTGACGGCGGGCGGCAGGCACGGGGGTGCCTTCGCCCGCATTGCACTCGTCACCTTTGCGGGTCATTCCGGCCCCCCACACCCGCGAGGGTGTGAGGGGTCGCCTTGCGGGGCAATCGTCGGCGGAGGACTGGTCGTTAAGGCTATGCCGGTTTCCCAGTCCCCCGCCACTATGACGAAGCGGGAATGCGCTGGGTCGTTTTAGTGGGTATACCGGGTTTGGTTCGCCCGGGGAGTCCCACATACCCCTTCCGTCCCCCGACGGGAGGGTATGCGTAATGCATTTTTTCCCAGCGTCAACAAAAAAAAAAAAAAAAAAAGGTTAGGTTGGGGTGCTAGGTCAGAAAACCTCCTAGGGGGCCCAGTGGCTGCCGGTCCTTCTCGATACGTCTGGAGGGAACAGCAGCTGCTGTGGACGGTGCACCCTGGGCGCGGCAGTATCCGTCCCCGATGAATGGGAAGAGATTCTTATTCCTCGGGGAATGTTACTGTCGTGGCCGATATTCTGACACGGGAGGGGGTCCTATTTGGACTGCGCTGTTCCGCGTGACCCTCTGAAAAGCAGAGGGCACAGCGGAGGAGCAAGGGCGGGCTCGGTGTGCACTCACCCTGCCTCCGAGCAGACAGAGAAGGATTCCATCCTTCCCTGTCTCCGCCGATCTCGTAATCCCATCGTCGACGTCTCGCGGCTTCGATAGGGACCGAGGGTCTTGGCTTAACCGCCCGGACCGCGAGGTAGAAAACCTCTATAAAAAGTTACCCCGAATCCCAAGCGGCGGCGCACCGCGAAGGGATGTATGGCTGACGGGAGATCTCATGGATCAATCAGTCGTTAGTGCGACCCTCGTTCATTCCTCGAAGTTCTCGGGGAGTGAATGAAGAAAAAAGGGCTGGGATGTATCGTCGTGTACCGTGCGATGGCTCACGGAGTGGGCTCATCGGACGGTACGTGATCATGGCATTCATCGCCCTCTGGTACGCGTCTGCCCATCAGACGTGACTGTGAGGGTGATGGGACAGCCATAGGGTATAAAAAGGGGGGGGGGGGGAATGATGAAGTAGGAGGATAGGGACCACACCCTTCAAAGGAAAACAAAAAAAAATATGAAAAAGACGATTTGTAATAAAGTACCCCAGGGCGGTACCAGCTGCTCAGCAGCTGGAGAATCCGCCACGGCCCCTTCGGGGTCGTCATGCCCACCATCGTATTCTGGGGAGGGCAGCAATCGTTTACCACTTGCCGATGGCAACAAGAGCCGAGGAGGCTCCTCGAGATCGAGGTCCTTTGAAGACCTCATCTCCTTTAATTTTAGAAGGGACGCAGTGTCGGACTCTGGCGCTGCGTCACTGAGAAGCTTATGTTCCCCAGTGGAACCACGTGTGGTTCTAGAGAGGGTGAATGTGTTGTCGCAGGTCGACGACGCACCGCAAGCAGTTGCGGCCGCTCCCTCCAAGTTTTGGGGGAAGCGGCCGCGTGCCTGTGAGTCGGAAGCGGGTTCGGCGGGCTTGTCCTCTAGCGAGGAGAATCTGCCGGCCCCCAAGGTGCCGACAGCCAGGAGGGGCGGACGACGCGGGATACCTTCCGGACCGAGCTCTCCGGCAGCGTCCCGCGACTCCCTGAGCCGCTTTCTAAAGCGGCCCGATACGCCGGTAGTCAGTGGAGCAAGCGACTCTGACGGCGCAATGCAGGTGGAGCAGGCTGAAACCTCCACTGCATTGGTGAGCACCAAAGCGGAGCTCAATGCCGCGAGGCGGGAGGGCCGGAAGGCTATCGCGACCGATGAGGTCGCTGAAATGGCCCGGCAAGCTAGGGAGAGAAGGTTGCAGACCGCCGCCGTTGCCCCTGAAGGCCTGACGGCAGAGGCGCTCAGTCGACAAGTTTTCGACGGCGTGGACGTTGTCCTGAAGGTGGCTACGAAATCGGGCAACCTGAAGGGCACGTTCACGCGGGCTCTGAAGGAGGCGGCAGACGGCATCAGGGAGGCGGTTGAAGTCCTCCTTGACCGAACAACCTCGGAGGAGACGGTAAAACTCCAAGAGGAAAATAACCGTCTCCACACGAGGATGGAGGAGCTACAACGGGAGGTGAGCGCCCTGAGGGCGGACTTCAGCCGGCAGCAGGGCGCGACGACTACAGACAGTCGTGCTCTGCCACAGAACGGGTCTTTGGGGGAAGACCAGTTCAACCGGCTGTTGAACATAATGACCGCCCGCCTGGACAGCTTAGAGCCCAGGCTAAACCCCCCTATTAACCTTCGCCCGCCGC
Source organism: Eurois occulta (assembly GCA_950022335.1). NCBI lineage: Eukaryota > Metazoa > Arthropoda > Insecta > Lepidoptera > Noctuidae > Eurois > Eurois occulta. The sequence continues at coordinate 19,076,663 of OX465497.1, forward strand.
TGGCGGCAGATAGGCGAAGGAAGGAGGCGGAGCCCGCTCCAGCAACGGCTGGGCCGACGTGGGCACAGGTGGCTAAAGCGCCACCTGCGCCAAAAAAGCTCACGCAGGCGGCCAAAACGCCTTCGCAGACAGCCAAAAAACCCGCGCAGGTGGCCAAGGGGTCCTCGCAGGCAGCCAAGAGGCCCTCGCAGGTAGCCAAGAGGCCCTCGCAGGAAACCGGGAAGCCCTCGCAGGTGGCCACAAGGGCCAAAGGAGGGGACAAAAGTTCTAACACGCAGGGGCATGACCCGGCTCCCAATGAGGGTTGGAAGACGGCCGAAGGCCGCAAGAAGAGGCGGAAGAGGGGCCGCAAGGCCAAGAACGCACCGGGCTCAAGGGGGCAGGCCCCAAGAATCCGCATCCCTCGCTCCGAGGCTGTAGTGGTCACGCTGCAGCCCGAAGCCAAAGAGCGGGGGGTGACTTACCAGAAGGTACTGGCGGAGGCGAGGGGCAAGCTGGCCTTCGCCGATTTCGGCACCCCAGACGGCTTCCGTTTCAGGACGGCAGCCACGGGGGCCAAAATGTTCGAGTTGGCGGGGGCCAGCAGTGCCGAGAGGGCGGACTCTCTAGCTGCAAAGCTGAGGGACGTCCTCAACCCCGAGGAGGCCCGGGTGTCCAGGCCCATTAAAACGGCTGAGGTGCGGGTCGATGGGCTGGATGACTCCGTGACCCCAGAGGAGGTGGTGGCGGCCATAGCCCGGAGCGGCGGATGCGCGCCAGAAAATGTGCGGGCGGGCGACATCCGCGTCAATGCTGGCGGGCTTGGCACCATCTGGGTGCGGTGTCCGGTGGCTGCGGCGAAGCAGGTCGCCGACGCGGGACGTCTGCTGGTGGGCTGGGTGTCAGCGAGGGTTAAACTCCTGACACCCCGGGCCTTGCAGTGCTATCGGTGCCTGGAGAAAGGCCACGTCCGGGCACTGTGCACTGCCGAAACAGACCGCAGCGATTTGTGCTATCGCTGCGGTCAGCCCGGGCATAAGGCGTCCCAGTGCTCCGCGGAACCAAACTGCAGCCTCTGTACAGCTGCAGGAAAGTCCGCGGGGCACAGCATAGGTGGCAACGCTTGCGGCGCGCCCAGAAAGCGCAGCAAGCGGTGGACGAGACCTGCGGGGGCCGCACCCCCTAGCACCTCTTTGGCCGACTCCCGGCCTGTGGCTGGAAACGCCGAGGAAATGGAGTGCCAGTGATGGCCCTCCGTTTCCTCCAGGCGAATATCAACCACTGCACCAGAGCTCAGGATCTCTTGGTCCTGAGCATGGCGGAGTGGTTGATAAATGTGGCGGTGGTCGCTGAGCCGTATTTCGTCCCCCCCCGGGATAACTGGGCGGGGGATCTGGACGGCCTGGTGGCCATCATCGGCGCGACTCTTGTCGACGTATCCCGGGGTCACGGTTGGGTTGCCGCCCTTGTGAACGGGATCGTCACAATCGGGGCATACTTTTCGCCCAACAGGAGTCTCGCCGACTTCGAGAGTTTCCTCGTCGAGTTGGGAGCCGTCGTCGGCCGGTCTCATCCTCGGCCCGTTTTGCTTCTCGGTGATCTGAACGCCAAATCCGCGGCGTGGGGATCCCCGGTCACAGACCCGAGAGGCGACGTGCTAGAGGAGTGGGCCGTTACGACGGGCCTGGCCGTCTTGAATCGGGGATCGGCATACACGTGTGTGCGGCAGCGGGGTGGGTCCATAGTGGACGTCTCGTTCGCCAGTCCCGCTGTCGCGCACCGCGTTCACGATTGGCACGTGGAAGAGGAGGTGGAGACGCTATCGGACCACCGATACATACGCTTCGACGTCTCCACCCAGACCGCTGGAGGTCGTAGCCAATCGGCCCCCCGAAGAGACGGCCCGCGTTGGGCGTTGAAACGCCTCGACAAGGAAGCTCTCGAGGAAGCCACCATCGTCCAAGCCTGGATCCGGGAGTCGGCTACCGTCGGTCCCGTCGACGTCGAACAGGAGGCGCAGTGGTTTAACGACGCGATGACGCAAATCTGCGACGCGTCCATGCCACGCGTCTCCTCTCTGTCCGCAAGGCGCCGCGTGTACTGGTGGTGCGTTGAGGTCGAGCGGTTGCGCGTCGAGTGCGCAGCCGCCAGACGCCCGTACACGCGGTATCGGAGGAGACGTCTGCGGGATCCCGACGAAGAAGCCGCGCTGTATGAGGTGTACAGCGCGGCGAAGGAGGCTCTGTGGCTGGCCATCGGCGAGTCGAAGAAGCGCTCCAGAGAGGAGCTGCTGGCGACGCTAGACGGGGATCCGTGGGGGCGCCCGTACCGCACGGTCCGAGGGAAACTTCGGCCGTGGGCGCCCCCGCTAACGGAAGGTCTCGAGCCGCAGTTTCTGGAGCGAGTGGTCTCGGCTCTCTTCCCTGATAGGGCCGAGCACGAGCCACCGCCGATGGCTCCGCCCACAGCTGCAGAGCCGGAAGAAGAAGACGAGGAGAGCGAAACCGTCCCAGAGGTGACACAGGCGGAGATGAGCGCGGTCGTGATGCGGCTCCGGGCAAAAAACACTGCTCCGGGGCCCGACGGAGTGCCTGGCCGCGCTCTAGTACTCGCCCTGAAGGAGCTGGAGCCCCCACTGAGGGGACTCTTCTCGGCGTGCCTTGAGCAGGGTCAGTTCCCTACGAGGTGGAAGGCTGGTCGACTGGTCCTGCTCAAGAAGGCGGGGCGCCCGGCGGATTCGTCGTCCGCTTATCGGCCCATAGTGCTGCTGGACGAGGCGGGCAAGTTGCTCGAGCGAGTAATCGCAGATCGCCTCGTCAGCCACTTGTGTACAGAGGGGCCGAACCTGGACGACAGCCAGTTTGGCTTCCGGCGTGGGCGCTCTACCATCGACGCCATCATGAGGGTTAGAGTCCTGGCGGAGGAAGCGGTGTCCCGGGGTGGGGTGGTGCTGGCGGTGTCCCTGGACATCTCCAACGCATTCAACACCCTGCCCTGGAGTTGCATCAGGGAGGCCCTGCGATACCATCGGGTGCCTACCTACCTCCGCAACATAGTGGGGGCTTATTTGTCCGGAAGGTGTGTCACCTACATGGGACGCGACGGCGCGGGCCGTCGCGAGATGTCGTGCGGTGTTCCGCAGGGGTCGGTTCTGGGCCCACCCCTGTGGAACATCGGATACGACTGGGTTTTGCGGTGCGAGCTCCCGCCGGGAGTGAACCTGACGTGTTATGCGGACGACACGCTGGTCACGGCTCGGGGGAGCTCGTACAGGGAAGCAGCGTTGCTGGCTACGGCTGCGGTCTCGCAGGTGGTGAGCCGCATACGACGCCTGGGCCTGGAGGTGGCCCTCAACAAGTCGGAGGCCATTGCCTTTCATGGCCCCCGACGGGCACCGCCGTTGGGATCACACATTGTGGTCGGGGGGGTCCGGATCGCTGTCGAGTCAACCATGAAATACCTGGGATTGGTGCTCGACAGCCGTTGGGACTTCGGCCCCCACTTTCAGCGGCTGGTGCCCAAGTTGATGGGCGCGGCGGGCGCGCTGTCAACGCTGCTTCCCAATCTGGGGGGCCCGAGCACCGCCTGTAGGCGGTTGTACGTAGGGATCGTGCGATCAATGGCCCTTTATGGGGCCCCGATATGGGCGACGGACCTGACGGCCCGCACTATCGCCGTTCTGCGAAGACCGCAGAGAGCGATGGCCGTCAGGGTCGTAAGGGGATATCGCACGATCTCCTACGAGGCGGCTTGCGTACTGGCCGGATCCCCACCGTGGGACCTGGAGGCGAAGACCCTCGCGACGCTGTACCAGTGGCGCGAGGGGGCCAAGCGTCGGGGCGAGAGGCTGGTGGAGCGACAGATAACGCAGTACCGGTCTCAGCTCCGACAGGTCATGGTGGCGGAATGGCGGGGGAGGCTAGAGCTCCCTACCGCCGGCCTCGACACAATCGAGGCGATCCGGCCAGTACTCGACGACTGGCTCGGGAGGAAGCACGGCTCCCTGACGTTTCGGGCGACGCAGGTGCTCTCGGGGCACGGCTGCTTCGGGAAGTACCTGTGTCGCCTGAGCAGGGAGCCGGACGCCCGGTGCCATCACTGCGTCCACTGTCCGGAGGACACGGCGCGGCATACGCTGGCCGAGTGCGCCGCGTGGGATGAGCCGCGCCGTGCCCTCGTCGCAGAGGTAGGAGGAGACCTGTCGCTGCCGACCGTCGTTCGCTCTATGGTTGGCAGCGCAGAGTCCTGGGACGCAGTGATTTCCTTCTGCGAAGCCGTCATGTCGCAGAAGGAAGCTGCGGAGAGGGAGAGGGAGATGACTAGCTCCCGCCCATCCCGCAGCAGACGCACCGGGCGTCGGCAGAGGGCGGATAACGCCCTCTTCCAGCCCCCCTAAATTGGTCCAGGGGCGACGGATTCGGGGACATCCGTCGCCCCCCATCGCAATGGACCCGAGACGGCGGCGCGTAGTGTTCCACGCGCGCCTCTCTTAGACGTAACGGGGGGAGTCTCACACCTCACTCCCCCCCGAGACGAGGCCCGCAGGTCGAGCGGGCCGGCACTAGTCCGGGGCAGCGGAAGTCGCATCAGATCCCGTTGCCCCCCGACGTAAGTGTGCGAGGGAACACCGGTGTGGTTTTAGTCAGTAGGAGTCTGACAGACCCCTCCGCTCTCCCCAGGGCGGAGGACATCCATCGAGGATTTCCACATCGAGAACAAAAAAAAAAAAAAAAAAGGTTAGGTTAGGTTAGGTTGGGGTGCTAGGTCAGAAAACCTCCTAGGGGGCCCAGTGGCTGCCGGTCCTTCTCGATACGTCGGGAGGGAACAGCAGCTGCTGTGGACGGTGCACCCTGGGCGCGGCAGTATCTGTCCCCGATGAATGGGAAGAGATTCTTATTCCTCGGGGAACGTTACTGTCGTGGCCGATATTCTGACACGGTGGGGCGACTCCACGCGGCCCTCTGGGTCGCAGAGGGCGCAGTGGAGGAGCCAGGGCGGGCTCGGTGTGCCGCGGGGCGTTGGGCGCGCTCGGTCCGGTCTTGGGAGGGCTGGCTCGGGCGCGTCCGGCGTCCGGCGGCGCACTGGGCCCGCCGGTGGTCGGACCGGACCTCTCGCTTCCCGGCGTGGTCGGCGCCATGCTGGGGGGCGGGGAGGCCTGGTCAGCGGTCGCCTCCTTTTGCGAGTTCGCTCGCAAAGGGAGGAGGCGGAGCGCGCGCGGGGGGGCGATCCTCTCGTTGCGACGCTCCGCAGCGGAGGAGCCGGGGCGGGCTCGGTGTGCCGCCGGGCGTTGGGCGCGCTCGGTCCAGTCTTGTGGAGGGCTGGCTCGGGCGCGCCCGGTGTCCGGCGGCGCACTGGGCACGCCGGTGGCCGGTGGTAGGACCGGACCTCTCGCTTCACGGCGTGGTTGAGCGCCACGCTGGGGGGGCGGGTCGGCCTGGTCAGCGGTCGCCTCCTTTTGTGAGTTCGTCTCGCAAAGGGAGGAGGTGGGGCGCGCGCGGGGGGGCGATCCCCTCGCTGCGCCGCTCCGCAGCGGAAGGGGGAGAGGGCGTTGTGCCCTCCCTCCTCACGGTGACGGCGGGCGGCAGGCACGGGGGTGCCTTCGCCCGCATTGCACTCGTCACCTTTGCGGTCATTCCGGCCCCCCACACTCGTAAGGGTGTGAGGGGTTGTCTTGCGGGGCAATCGTCGGCGGAGGACTGGACGTAAAGGCTTTGCCGGTTTCCCAGTCCCCCGCCACTGTGACGAAGCGGGAATGCGCTGGGTCGTTTTAGTGGGTATACCGGGTCCGCCCGGGGAGTCCCACATACCCCTCCTGTCCCCCGACGGGAGGGTATGCGTAATGCATTTTTTCCCAGCGTTAACAAAAAAAAAAAAAAAAAAAAAAAAAAAAAGGTTAGGTTAGGTTGGGGTGCTAGGTCAGAAAACCTCCTAGGGGGCCCAGTGGCTGCCGGTCCTTCTCGATACGTCTGGAAGGAACAGCAGCTGCTGAGGACGGTGCACCCTGGGCGCGGCAGTATTCGTCCCCGATGAATGGGAAGTGATTCTTATTCCTCGGGGAACGTTACTGTCGTGGCCGATATTCTGACACGGTGGGGCGACTCCGCGCGACCCTCTGAGACGCAGAGGGCGCAGTGGAGGAGCCAGGGCGGGCTCGGTGTGCCGCCGGGCGTTGGGCGCGCTCGGTCCGGTCTTGTGGAGGGCTGGATCGGGCGCGTCCGGCTTCCGGCGGCGCACCGAGCCCGCCGGTGGGTGGACCGGGCCCTCGCTTCCCGGCGTGGTCGATGCCATGCTGGGGGGCGGGGAGGCCTGGTCAGCGGTCGCCTCCTTTTGCGAGTTCGCTCGCAAAGGGGGGAGGCGGAGCGCGCGCGGGGGGGCGATCCTCTCGTTGCGCCGCTCCGCAGCGGAGGAGCCGGGGCGGGCTCGGTGTGCCGCCGGGCGTTGGACGCGTCCGGCGTCCGGCGGCGCACCGAGCCCGCCGGTGGTCGGACCGGACCTCTCGCTTCCCGGCGTGGTCGATGCCATGCTGGGGGGCGGGGAGGCCTGGTCAGCGGTCGCCTCCTTTTGCGAGTTCGCTCGCAAAGGGAGGAGGCGGAGCGCGCGCGGTGGGGGCGACCCTCTCGCTGCGCCGCTCCGCAGCGGAAGGGGGAGAAGGCGTTGTGCCCTCCCTCCTCATGGTGACGGCGGGCGGCAGGCACGGGGGTGCCTTCGCCCGCATTGCACTCGTCACCTTTGCGGGTCATTCCGGCCCCCCACACCCGCGAGAGTGTGAGGGGTCGCCTTGCGGGGCAATCGTCGGCGGAGGACTGGTCGTTAAGGCTATGCCGGTTTTCCAGTCCCCCGCCACTATGACGAAGCGGGAATGCGCTGGGTCGTTTTAGTGGGTATACCGGGTCCGCCCGGGGAGTCCCACATACCCCTCCTGTCCCCCGATGGGAGGGTATGCGTAATGCATTTTTTCCCAGCGTTAACAAAAAAAAAAAAAAAAAAAAAAAAAAAAAAAAAAAAAAAAAAGGTTGGGGTGCTAGGTCAGAAAACCTCCTAGGGGGCCCAGTGGCTGCCGGTCCTTCTCGATACGTCTGGAGGGAACAGCAGCTGCTGTGGACGGTGCACCCTGGGCGCGGCAGTATCCGTCCCCGATGAATGGGAAGAGATTCTTATTCCTCGGGGAATGTTACTGTCGTGGCCGATATTCTGACATGGGAGGGGGTCCTATTTGGACTGCGCTGTTCCGCGTGACCCTCTGAAAAGCAGAGGGCACAGCGGAGGAGCAAGGGCGGGCTCGGTGTGCACTCACCCTGCCTCCGAGCAGACAGAGAAGGATTTCATCCTTCACTGTCCCCGCCGATCTCGCAATCCCATCGTCGACGTCTCGCGGCTTCGATAGGGACCGAGGGTCTTGGCTTAACCGCCCGGACCGCGAGGTAGAAAACCTCTATAAAAAGTTACCCCGAATCCCAAGCGGCGGCGCACCGCGAAGGGATGTATGGCTGACGGGAGATCTTATGGATCAATCAGTCGTTAGTGCGACCCTCGTTCATTCCTCGAAGTTCTCGGGGAGTGAATGAAGAAAAAAGGGCTGGGATGTATCGTCGTGTACCGTGCGATGGCTCACGGAGTGGGCTCATCGGACGGTACGTGATCATGGCATTCATCGCCCTCTGGTACGCGTCTGCCCATCAGACGTGACTGTGAGGGTGATGGAACAGCCATAGGGTAAAAAAAGGGGGGGGGGGGGAATGATGAAGTAGGAGACAGGGACCACACCCTTCAAAGGAAAACAAAAAATAATGAAAAAGACGAATTGCAATAAAGTACCCCAGGGCGGTACCAGCTGCTCAGCAGCTGGAGAATCCGCCACGACCCCTTCCGGGTCGTCATGCCCACCGTATTCTGGGGAGGGCAGCAACCGTCTTCCACTTGCCGATGGCAACAAGAGCCGAGGAGGCTCCTCGAGATCGAGGTCTTTTGAAGACCTCATCTCCTTTAATTTTAGAACGGACGCAGTGTCGGACTCTGGCGCTGCGTCACTGAGAAGTTTATGTTCCCCAGCGGAGCCACGTGTGGTTCTGGAGAGGGTGAGTGTGTTGTCGGAGGTCGACAACACACCGCAAGCAGTTGCGGCCTCTCCCTCCAAGTTTTGGGGGAAACGGCCGCGTGCCTGTGAGTCGGAAGCGGGTTCGGCGGGTTTGTCGTCTAGCGAGGAGGACCTGCCGGCCCCCAAGGTGCCGACGGCCAGGAGGGGCGGACGACGCGGGATACCTTCCGGACCGAGCTCTCCGGCAGCGTCCCGTGACTCCCTGAGCCGCTTTCTGAAGCGGCCCGATATACCGGTAGCCAGTGGAGCAAGCGACTCCGACGGGGCAATGCAGGTGGAGCAGGCTGAAACCTCCACTGCATTGGTGAGCACCAAAGCGGAGCTCAATGCCGCGAGGCGGGAGGGCCGGAAGGCTATAGCGACCGATGAGGTCGCTGAAATGGCCCGGCTAGCAAGGGAGAGGAGGTTGCAGACCGCCGGCGTTGCCCCTGAAGGCCTGACGGCAGAGGCGCTCAGCCGACAAATTTTGGACGGCGTGGACGTTGTCCTGAAGGTGGCTACGAAATCGGGCAACCTGAAGGGCACGTTCACGCGGGCTCTGAAGGAGGCGGCAGACGGCATCAGGGAGGCGGTTGAAGTCCTCCTTGACCGAACAACCTCGGAGGAGACGGTAAAACTCCAAGAGGAAAATAACCGTCTCCACACGAGGCTGGAGGAGCTTCAACGGGAGGTGAGCGCCCTGAGGGCGGACTTCAGCCGGCAGCAGGGTGCGACGACTACAGACAGTCGTGCCCAGCCACAGAACGGGTCTTTGGGGGAAGACCAATTCAACCGGCTGCTGAGCATAATGACCGCCCGCCTGGACAGCATAGAGCCCAGGCTCAACCCCCCTATTAGCCTTCGCCCGCCGCTGGCAGCAGATAGGCGAAGGAAGGAGGCGGAGCCCGCTGCAGCAACGGCTGGGCCGACGTGGGCACAGGTGGCTAAAGCGCCACCTGCGCCAAAAAAGCTCACGCAGGCGGCCAAAACGCCCTCGCAAGCGGCCAAAAAACCGTTGCAGGTGGCCGCGGGGCCCTCGCAGGCAGCCAAGAGCCCCTCGCAAGCAGCCAGGAGGCCCTCGCAGGCGGCCGGGAAGCCCTCGCAAGTGGCCACAAAGTCCACAGAAGGGGCCCAAAACTCAAACATGCAGGGGCATGACCTGGCTCCCAACGAGGGTGCCTGGAAGACGGCCGAAGGCCGCAAGAAGAGGCGGAAGAAGGGCCGCAAGGCCAAAAACGTGCCGGGATCAAAGGGGCAGGCCCCAAGGATCCGCATCCCTCGCTCCGAGGCTGTGGTGGTCACGCTGCAGCCCGAAGCCAAAGAGCGGGGGGTGACGTACCAAAAGGTGCTAGCGGAGGCGAGAGGCAAGCTGGTCTTCGCCGATTTCGGCACCCCAGACGGCTTCCGTTTCAGGACGGCGGCCACGGGGGCCAAAATGTTTGAGTTGGCGGGGGCCAGCAGTGCCGAGAGGGCGGACTCTCTAGCTGCAAAGCTGAGGGACGTCCTCAACCCCGAGGAGGCCCGGGTGTCCAGGCCCATTAAAACGGCTGAGGTGCGGGTCGATGGACTGGACGACTCCGTGACCCCAGAGGAGGTGGTGGCGGCCATAGCCCGGAGCGGCGGATGCCCGCCAGAAAATGTGCGGGCGGGCGGCATTCGCGTCAATGCTGGCGGGCTTGGCACCATCTGGGTGCGGTGTCCGGTGGCTGCGGCGAAGCAGGTCGCCGACGCGGGACGTCTGTTGGTGGGCTGGGTGTCAGCGAGGGTTAAACTCCTGACACCCAGGGCCTTGCAGTGTTATCGGTGCCTGGAGAAAGGCCACGTCCGGGCACTGTGCACTGCCGAAACAGACCGCAGCGATTTGTGCTATCGCTGCGGTCAGCCCGGGCATAAGGCGTCCCAGTGCTCCGCGGAACCAAACTGCAGCCTCTGTACAGCTGCAGGAAAGTCCGCGGGGCACAGCATAGGTGGCAACGCTTGCGGCGCGCCCAGAAAGCGCAGCAAGCGGTGGACGAGACCTGCAGGGGCCGCACCCCCTAGCACCTTTTTGGCCGACTCCCGGCCTGTGGCTGGAAACGCCGGGGAAATGGAGTGCCAGTGATGGCCCTCCGTTTCCTCCAGGCGAATATCAACCACTGCACCAGAGCTCAGGATCTCTTGGTCCTGAGCATGGCGGAGTGGTTGATAAATGTGGCGGTGGTCGCTGAGCCGTATTTCGTCCCCCCCCGGGATAACTGGGCGGGGGATCTGGACGGCCTGGTGGCCATCATCGGCGCGACTCTTGTCGACGTATCCCGGGGTCACGGTTGGGTTGCCGCCCTTGTGAACGGGATCGTCACGATTGGGGCATACTTTTCGCCCAACAGGAGTCTCGCCGACTTCGAGAGTTTCCTTGTCGAGTTAGGAGCCGTCGTCGGCCGGTCTCACCCTCGGCCCGTTTTGCTTCTCGGTGATCTGAACGCCAAATCCGCGGCGTGGGGATCCCCGGTCACAGACCCGAGAGGCGACGTGCTAGAGGAGTGGGCCGTTACGACGGGCCTGGCCGTCTTGAATCGGGGATCGGCCTACACGTGTGTGCGGCAGCGGGGTGGGTCCATAGTGGACGTCTCGTTCGCCAGTCCCGCTGTCGCGCACCGCGTTCACGATTGGCACGTGGAAGAGGAGGTGGAGACGCTATCGGATCACCGATACATACGCTTCGACGTCTCCACCCAGACCGCTGGAGGTCGTAGCCAATCGGCCCCCCGAAGAGACGGCCCGCGTTGGGCGTTGAAACGCCTCGACAAGGAAGCTCTCGAGGAAGCCACCATCGTCCAAGCCTGGATCCGGGAGTCGGCTACCGTCGGTCCCGTCGACGTCGAACAGGAGGCGCAGTGGTTAAACGACGCGATGACGCAAATCTGCGACGCGTCCATGCCACGCGTCTCCTCTCTGTCCGCAAGGCGCCGCGTGTACTGGTGGTGCGTCGAGGTCGAGCGGTTGCGCGTCGAGTGCGCAGCCGCCAGACGCCCGTACACGCGGTGTCGGAGAAGACGTCGGCGGGATCCCGACGAAGAAGCCGCGCTGTATGAGGTGTACAGCGCGGCGAAGGAGGCTCTGTGGCTGGCCATCGGCGAGTCGAAGAAGCGCTCCAGAGAGGAGCTGCTGGCGACCCTAGACGGGGATCCGTGGGGGCGCCCTTACCGCACGGTCCGAGGGAAACTTCGGCCGTGGGCGCCCCCACTAACGGAAGGGCTCGAGCCGCAGTTTTTGGAGCGAGTGGTCTCTGCTCTCTTCCCTGATAGGGCCGAGCACGAGCCACCGCCGATGGCTCTGCCCACAGCTGCAGAGCCGGAAGAAGAGGAAAGCGAAACCGTCCCAGAGGTGACACAGGCGGAGATGAGCGCGGTCGTGATGCGGCTCCGGGCAAAAAACACTGCTCCGGGGCCCGACGGAGTGCCTGGCCGCGCTCTAGTACTCGCCCTGAAGGAGCTGGAGCCCCCACTGAGGGGACTCTTCTCGGCGTGCCTTGAGCAGGGTCAGTTCCCTACGAGGTGGAAGGCTGGTCGACTGGTCCTGCTCAAGAAGGCGGGGCGCCCGGCGGATTCGTCGTCCGCTTATCGGCCCATAGTGCTGCTGGACGAGGCGGGCAAGTTGCTCGAGCGAGTAATCGCAGATCGCCTCGTCAGCCACTTGTGTACAGAGGGGCCGAACTTGGACGACAGCCAGTTTGGTTTCCGGCGTGGGCGCTCTACCATCGACGCAATCATGCGAGTTAGAGTCCTGGCGGAGGAAGCGGTGTCCCGGGGTGGGGTGGTGCTGGCGGTGTCCTTGGACATCTCCAACGCGTTCAACACCCTGCCCTGGAGTTGCATCAGGGAGGCCCTGCGATATCATCGGGTGCCTCCCTACCTCCGCAACATTGTGGGGGCTTATCTGTCCGGAAGGTGTGTCACCTACATGGGACGCGACGGCGCGGGCCGTCGCGTTATGTCGTGCGGTGTTCCGCAGGGGTCGGTTCTGGGCCCACCCCTGTGGAACATCGGATACGACTGGGTTTTGCGTTGCGAGCTCCCGCCGGGAGTGAACCTGACGTGTTATGCGGACGACACGCTGGTCACGGCTCGGGGGAGCTCGTACAGGGAAGCAGCGTTGCTGGCTACGGCTGCGGTCTCGCAGGTTGTGAGCCGCATACGACGCCTGGGCCTGGAGGTGGCCCTCAACAAGTCGGAGGCCATTGCCTTTCATGGCCCCCGACGGGCACCGCCGTTGGGATCGCACATTGTGGTCGGGGGGGTCCGGATCGCTGTCGAGTCAACCATGAAATACCTGGGATTGGTGCTCGACAGCCGTTGGGACTTCGGACCCCACTTTCAGCGGCTGGTGCCCAAGTTGATGGGCGCGGCGGGCGCGCTGTCAACGCTGCTTCCCAATCTGGGGGGCCCGAGCACCGCCTGTAGGCGGTTGTACGTAGGGATCGTGCGATCGATGGCCCTTTATGGGGCCCCGATATGGGCGACGGACCTGACGGCCCGCACTATCGCCGTTCTGCGCAGACCGCAGAGAGCGATGGCCGTCAGGGTCGTACGGGGTTATCGCACGATCTCCTACGAGGCGGCTTGCGTACTGGCCGGATCCCCACCGTGGGACTTGGAGGCGAAGACCCTCGCGACGCTGTACCAGTGGCGCGAGGGGGCCAAGCGTCGGGGCGAGAGGCTGGTAGAGCGACAGATAACGCAGTACCGGTCTCAGCTCCGACAGGTCATGGTGGCGGAATGGCGGGGGAGGTTAGAGCTCCCTACCGCCGGCCTCGACACAATCGAGGCGATCCGGCCAGTACTCGACGACTGGCTCGGGAGGAAGCACGGCTCCCTGACGTTTCGGGCGACGCAGGTGCTCTCGGGGCACGGCTGCTTCGGGAAGTACCTGTGTCGCCTGAGCAGGGAGCCGGACGCCCGGTGCCATCACTGCGTCCACTGTCGGGGGGACACGGCGCGGCATACGCTGGCCGAGTGCGCCGTGTGGGATGAGCCGCGCCGTGCCCTCGTCGCAGAGGTAGGAGGAGACCTGTCGCTGCCGACCGTCGTTCGCTCTATGGTTGGCAGCGCAGAGTCCTGGGACGCAGTGATTTCCTTCTGCGAAGCCGTCATGTCGCAGAAGGAAGCTGCGGAGAGGGAGAGGGAGATGACTAGCTCCCGCCCATCCCGCAGCAGACGCACCGGGCGTCGGCAGAGGGCGGATAACGCCCTCTTCCGGCCCCCCTAAATTGGTCCAGGGGCGACGGATTCGGGGACATCCGACGCCCCCCATCACAATGGACCCGAGACGGCGGCGCGTTGTGTTCCACGCGCGCCTCTCTTAGACGTAACGGGGGGAGTCTCACACCTCACTCCCCCCCGAGACGAGGCCCGCACTAGTCCGGGGCAGCGGAAGTCGCATCAGATCCCGTTGCCCCCCGACGCAAGTGTGCGAGGGAACACCGGTGTGGTTTTAGTCAGTAGGAGTCTGACAGACCCCTCCGCTCTCCCCAGGGCGGAGGACATCCATCGAGGATTTCCACATCGAAAAAAAAAAAAAAAAAAAAAAAAAAAAAAGGTTAGGTTAGGTTAGGTTAGGTTGGACGGTGCACCCTGGGCGCGGCAGTATCCGTCCCCGATGAATGGGAAGAGATTCTTATTCCTCGGGGAATGTTACTGTCGTGGCCAATATTCTGACACGGTGGGGCGACTCCACGCGGCCCTCTGGGTCGCAGAGGGCGCAGTGGAGGAGCCAGGGCGGGCTCGGTGTGCCGCCGGGCGTTGGACGCGTCCGGCGTCCGGCGGCGCACCAGGCCCGCCGGTGGTCGGACCGGGCCCTCGCTTCCCGGCGTGGTCGATGCCATGCTGGGGGGCGGGGAGGCCTGGTCAGCGGTCGCCTCCTTTTGCGAGTTCGCTCGCAAAGGGAGGAGGCGGAGCGCGCGCGGGGGGGCGATCCTCTCGTTGCGACGCTCCGCAGCGGAGGAGCCGGGGCGGGCTCAGTGTGCCGCCGGGCGTTGGGCGCGCTCGGTCCAGTCTTGTGGAGGGCTGGCTCGGGCGCGCCCGGCGTCCGGCGGCGCACTGGGCCCGCCGGTGGTAGGACCGGACCTCTCGCTTCACGGCGTGGTTGAGCGCCACGCTGGGGGGCGGGTCGGCCTGGTTAGCGGTCGCCTCCTTTTGTGAGTTCGTCTCGCAAAGGGAGGAGGCGGGGCGCGCGCGGGGGGGCGATCCCCTCGCTGCGCCGCTCAACAGCGGAAGGGGGAGAGGGCGTTGTGCCCTCCCTCCTCACGGTGACGGCGGGCGGCAGGCACGGGGGTGCCTTCGCCCGCATTGCACCCGTCACCTTCGTCGGTCATTCCCGACCCCCCGCACCCGTGAGGGTGTGAGGGGTCTGCCTATCAATCGTCGGCGGAGGACTGGAAGTAAAGGCTTTGCCGGTTTCCCAGTCCCCCGCCACTCTGACGAAGCGGGAATGCGCTGGGTCGTTTTAGTGGGTATACCGGGTCCGCCCGGGGAGTCCCACATACCCCTCCTGTCCCCCGATGGGAGGGTATGCGTAATGCATTTTTTCCCAGCGTCAACAAAAAAAAAAAAAAAAAAAAAAAAAAAAAATAAAGGTTAGGTTAGGTTGGGGTGGGGTGCTAGGTCAGAAAACCTCCTCGTGGGCCCAGTGGCTGCCGGTCCTTCTCGATACGTCTGGAGGGAACAGCAGCTGCTGAGGACGGTGCACCCTGGGCGCGGCAGTATCCGTCCCCGATGAATGGGAAGAGATTCTTATTCCTCGGGGAACGTTACTGTCGTGGCCGATATTCTGACACGGTGGGGCGACTCCACGCGGCCCTCTGGGACGCAGAGGGCGCAGTGGAGGAGCCAGGGCGGGCTCGGTGTGCCGCCGGGCGTTGGGCGCGCTCGGTCCGGTCTTGTGGAGGGCTGGGCCGGGCGCGTCCGGCTTCCGGCGGCGCACCGAGCCCGCCGGTGGGTGGACCGGGCCCTCGCTTCCCAGCATGGTCGACGCCGTGCTGGGGGGCGGGGAGGCCTGGTCAGCGGTAGCCTCCTTTTGCGAGTTCGCTCGCAAAGGGAGGAGGCGGAGCGCGCGCGGGGGGGGCGACCCTCTCGTTGCGCCGCTCCGCAGCGGAGGAGCCGGGGCGGGCTCGGTGTGCCGCCGGGCGTTGGGCGCGCTCGGTCCGGTCTTACGGGGCCGGTCCGAGCGCGTCTGGCTTCCGGTGGCGCACCGAGCCCGCCGGTGGTCGGACCGGGCCCTCGCTTCCCGGCGTGGTCGACGCCGTGCTGGGGGGCGGGGAGGCCTGATCAGCGGTAGCCTCCTTTTGCGAGTTTCGCTCGCAAAGGGAGGAGGCGGAGCGCGCGCGGGGGGGGCGACCCTCTCGCTGCGCCGCTCCGCAGCGGAAGGGGGAGAAGGCTTCGTGCCCTCCCTCCTCATGGTGACGGCGGGCGGCAGGCACGGGGGTGCCTTCGCCCGCATTGCACCCGTCACCTTAGCGGGTCATTCCGGCCCCCCACACCCGCGAGGGTGTGAGGGGTCGCCTTGCGGGGCACTCGTCGGCGGAGGACTGGTCGTTAAGGCTATGCCGGTTTCCCAGTCCCCCGCCACTATGACGAAGCGGGAATGCGCTGGGTCGTTTTAGTGGGTATACCGGGTTTGGTTCGCCCGGGGAGTCCCACATACCCCTTCCGTCCCCCGACGGGAGGGTATGCGTAATGCATTTTTTCCCAGCGTCAACAAAAAAAAAAAAAAAAAAAAAAAAAAAAAAAAAAAAAAAAAAAAAAAAAAAAAAAAAAAAAAAAGGTTAGGTTGGGGTGCTAGGTCAGAAAGGGGTGCTAGGTCAGAAAACCTCCTAGGGGGCCCAGTGGCTGCCGGTCCTTCTCGATACGTCTGGAGGGAACGGCAGCTGCTGTGGACGGTGCACCCTGGGCGCGGCAGTATCCGTCCCCGATGAATGGGAAGAGATTCTTATTCCTCGGGGAACGTTACTGTCGTGGCCAATATTCTGACACGGTGGGGCGACTCCGCGCGGCCCTCTGGGACGCAGAGGGCGCAGTGGAGGAGCCAGGGCGGGCTCGGTGTGCCGCCGGGCGTTGGACGCGTCCGGCGTCCGGCGGCGCACCGAGCCCACCGGTGGTTGGACTGGACCTCTCGCTTCCCGGCGTGGTCGATGCCATGCTGGGGAGCGGGGAGGCCTGGTCAGCGGTCGCCTCCTTTTGCGAGTTCGCTCGCAAAGGGAGGAGGCGGAGCGCGCGCGGGGGGGCGATCCTCTCGTTGCGCCGCTCCGCAGCGGAGGAGCCGGGGCGGGCTCGGTGTGCCGCCGGGCGTTGGGCGCGCTCGGTCTGGTCTTACGGGGCCGGGCCGGGCGCGTCCCGGCGTGGTCGATGCCATGCTGGGGGGCGGGGAGGCCTGGTCAGCGGTAGCCTCCTTTTGCGAGTTCGCTCGCAAAGGGAGGAGGCGGAGCGCGCGCGATGGGGGCGACCCTCTCGCTGCGCCGCTCCGCAGCGGAAGGGGGAGAAGGCTTCGTGCCCTCCCTCCTCATGGTGACGGCGGGCGGCAGGCACGGGGGTGCCTTCGCCCGCATTGCACCCGTCACCTTAGCGGGTCATTCCGGCTCCCCACACCCGCGAGGGTGTGAGGGGTCGCCTTGCGGGGCAATCGTCGGCGGAGGACTGGTCGTTAAGGCTATGCCGGTTTCCCAGTCCCCCGCCACTGTGACGAAGCGGGAATGCGCTGGGTCGTTTTAGTGGGTATACCGGGTCTGGTTCGCCCGGGGAGTCCCACATACCCCTCCTGTCCCCCGATGGGAGGGTATGCGTAATTGCATTTTTTCCCAGCGTCAACAAAAAAAAAAAAAAAAAAAAAAGGTTAGGTTAGGTTAGGTTAGGTTGGAGGCGAAGACCCTTGCGACGTTGTACCAATGGCGCGAGGGGGCCAATCGTCGGGGCGAGAGACTGGTGGAGCGACAGATAACGCAGTACCGGTCTCAGCTCCGACAGGTCATGGTGGCGGAATGGCGGGGGAGGCTAGAGCTCCCTACCGCCGGCCTCGACACAATCGAGGCGATCCGGCCAGTACTCGACGACTGGCTCGGGAGGAAGCACGGCTCCCTGACGTTTCGGGCGACGCAGGTGCTCTCGGGGCACGGCTGCTTCGGGAAGTACCTGTGTCGCCTGAGCAGGGAGCCGGACGCCCGGTGCCATCACTGCGTCCACTGTCCGGAGGACACGGCGCGGCATACGCTGGCCGAGTGCGCCGCGTGGGATGAGCCGCGCCGTGCCCTCGTCGCAGAGGTAGGAGGAGACCTGTCGCTGCCGACCGTCGTTCGCTCTATGGTTGGCAGCGCAGAGTCCTGGGACGCAGTGATTTCCTTCTGCGAAGCCGTCATGTCGCAGAAGGAAGCTGCGGAGAGGGAGAGGGAGATGACTAGCTCCCGCCCATCCCGCAGCAGACGCACCGGGCGTCGGCAGAGGGCGGATAACGCCCTCTTCCAGCCCCCCTAAATTGGTCCAGGGGCGACGGATTCGGGGACATCCGTCGCCCCCCATCGCAATGGACCCGAGACGGCGGCGCGTAGTGTTCCACGCGCGCCTCTCTTAGACGTAACGGGGGGAGTCTCACACCTCACTCCCCCCCGAGACGAGGCCCGCAGGTCGAGCGGGCCGGCACTAGTCCGGGGCAGCGGAAGTCGCATCAGATCCCGTTGCCCCCCGACGTAAGTGTGCGAGGGAACACCGGTGTGGTTTTAGTCAGTAGGAGTCTGACAGACCCCTCCGCTCTCCCCAGGGCGGAGGACATCCATCGAGGATTTCCACATCGAGAACAAAAAAAAAAAAAAAAAAGGTTAGGTTAGGTTAGGTTGGGGTGCTAGGTCAGAAAACCTCCTAGGGGGCCCAGTGGCTGCCGGTCCTTCTCGATACGTCGGGAGGGAACAGCAGCTGCTGTGGACGGTGCACCCTGGGCGCGGCAGTATCTGTCCCCGATGAATGGGAAGAGATTCTTATTCCTCGGGGAACGTTACTGTCGTGGCCGATATTCTGACACGGTGGGGCCTGTTTATGGCCTCAAGTACCGCCGTCTTTATGTCGGTCCTGAGGTTGCGAGAGTTGCCCAAGTTCAGCTTAGCCTTATTCAGGCAAGCTCTCGCCTCCGCAGTCCGACTGGGGTACTTGGCCTCAGGCTTCTTGAGCTGTCTGGAGTCATCCGTGGTGGCTCGGCACGTCCCCGGAACGGCAGGGCCCCCCTGAGAGGCGGAAGGAGTGTCTTCTCCAAACGAGATTCTCCTCCTCGCGTCAGCAGAAGAAGGCCCCGCTTTCTCCGCCGATCGTGGCGAGCCACCAGAGACTTGCGTCCTCACGGTGCTACATGGGGTGCGAAACATAGTAGAAACTTTCTGAGCAGACATCATCGGATCAGACTCCTGTAAAGGGGGAATCTGACAATAACAACTACTCAGGAGAAGAGGGTATTTGGAGGGACACTGGTACTTCTGTGTCCCTGTAAAGGGGGGAACACAGTAAATAATATAATAATTAAATCAGTTAAAATAATATGTATATTCAATAATATTAAAATAATAATAATCGTCAATGTGTGTATAATGTCAAATAAAATTAAAATAATTATCAGCCTATGTAGACTCGGTCAAATGCAATTTAAAATCGAAATTTCCCTACTAAACCCTTTAAAAGGCGTTACAGAAGCTAAAATAGATAAAATAAAATAAATAATTTTTGCCGAAAACCCCACGTCTACCTTCCTATAGACCAGAGGGCGGGTGGGTGGGCAAAATTTTATTTGAGCTAGACGGGCGAGCGAGGTCTCAAAAGAAGCGGCTCGTCGTGGGCTAGCTAATTACGAAATAAAACAGGGTGGGTGCCGAATAAAATTTTTGAGTTTTGGTCAAAAAACCAGTTTTTGAACCAAAAAATTTAGGGTTTCAACCTCCAACCTGGGCGCCGGAGCACGGAACGCGGACCAGAACACAGGGATGAAGGGTGAGTACTATTGCAACTACAATTTGAAAGAAAATTTGGAAAAACACTAAATTTTGATGAGTTTTTGTAAAAAATTCGAAAAATTTCTAAGGGTTGTTAGGGAAGTTTTTTATAGGGGTGGTTCGGTGAGTGCAATATCGTCAGGACGTCGGCGGACGCCTAGTTTTGTCTAAAAATGCTGAAAACAGCTTCAAAATCGCACGTCTAGAACCGAATATATTCACTTTTTTATTAAAAACTATCTTCCTAAGGTGGATTTAGGTACTATACAGAAACTATGAGAAATACTGTTTTTTGAAAATGTACAAGTTTAATTTGAGCTAGACGGGCGAGCGAGGTCTCAAAAGAAGCGGCTCGTCGTGGGCTAGCTAATTACGAAATAAAACAGGGTGGGTGCCGAATAAAATTTTTGAGTTTTGGTCAAAAAACCAGTTTTTGAACCAAAAAATTTAGGGTTTCAACCTCCAACCTGGGCGCCGGAGCACGGAACGCGGACCAGAACACAGGGATGAAGGGTGAGTACTATTGCAACTACAATTTGAAAGAAAATTTGGAAAAACACTAAATTTTGATGAGTTTTTGTAAAAAATTCGAAAAATTTCTAAGGGTTGTTAGGGAAGTTTTTTATAGGGGTGGTTCGGTGAGTGCAATATCGTCAGGACGTCGGCGGACGCCTAGTTTTGTCTAAAAATGCTGAAAACAGCTTCAAAATCGCACGTCTAGAACCGAATATATTCACTTTTTTATTAAAAACTATCTTCCTAAGGTGGATTTAGGTACTATACAGAAACTATGAGAAATACTGTTTTTTGAAAATGTACAAGTTTAATTTGAGCTAGACGGGCGAGCGAGGTCTCAAAAGAAGCGGCTCGTCGTGGGCTAGCTAATTACGAAATAAAACAGGGTGGGTGCCGAATAAAATTTTTGAGTTTTGGTCAAAAAACCAGTTTTTGAACCAAAAAATTTAGGGTTTCAACCTCCAACCTGGGCGCCGGAGCACGGAACGCGGACCAGAACACAGGGATGAAGGGTGAGTACTATTGCAACTACAATTTGAAAGAAAATTTGGAAAAACACTAAATTTTGATGAGTTTTTGTAAAAAATTCGAAAAATTTCTAAGGGTTGTTAGGGAAGTTTTTTATAGGGGTGGTTCGGTGAGTGCAATATCGTCAGGACGTCGGCGGACGCCTAGTTTTGTCTAAAAATGCTGAAAACAGCTTCAAAATCGCACGTCTAGAACCGAATATATTCACTTTTTTATTAAAAACTATCTTCCTAAGGTGGATTTAGGTACTATACAGAAACTATGAGAAATACTGTTTTTTGAAAATGTACAAGTTTAATTTGAGCTAGACGGGCGAGCGAGGTCTCAAAAGAAGCGGCTCGTCGTGGGCTAGCTAATTACGAAATAAAACAGGGTGGGTGCCGAATAAAATTTTTGAGTTTTGGTCAAAAAACCAGTTTTTGAACCAAAAAATTTAGGGTTTCAACCTCCAACCTGGGCGCCGGAGCACGGAACGCGGACCAGAACACAGGGATGAAGGGTGAGTACTATTGCAACTACAATTTGAAAGAAAATTTGGAAAAACACTAAATTTTGATGAGTTTTTGTAAAAAATTCGAAAAATTTCTAAGGGTTGTTAGGGAAGTTTTTTATAGGGGTGGTTCGGTGAGTGCAATATCGTCAGGACGTCGGCGGACGCCTAGTTTTGTCTAAAAATGCTGAAAACAGCTTCAAAATCGCACGTCTAGAACCGAATATATTCACTTTTTTATTAAAAACTATCTTCCTAAGGTGGATTTAGGTACTATACAGAAACTATGAGAAATACTGTTTTTTGAAAATGTACAAGTTTAATTTGAGCTAGACGGGCGAGCGAGGTCTCAAAAGAAGCGGCTCGTCGTGGGCTAGCTAATTACGAAATAAAACAGGGTGGGTGCCGAATAAAATTTTTGAGTTTTGGTCAAAAAACCAGTTTTTGAACCAAAAAATTTAGGGTTTCAACCTCCAACCTGGGCGCCGGAGCACGGAACGCGGACCAGAACACAGGGATGAAGGGTGAGTACTATTGCAACTACAATTTGAAAGAAAATTTGGAAAAACACTAAATTTTGATGAGTTTTTGTAAAAAATTCGAAAAATTTCTAAGGGTTGTTAGGGAAGTTTTTTATAGGGGTGGTTCGGTGAGTGCAATATCGTCAGGACGTCGGCGGACGCCTAGTTTTGTCTAAAAATGCTGAAAACAGCTTCAAAATCGCACGTCTAGAACCGAATATATTCACTTTTTTATTAAAAACTATCTTCCTAAGGTGGATTTAGGTACTATACAGAAACTATGAGAAATACTGTTTTTTGAAAATGTACAAGTTTAATTTGAGCTAGACGGGCGAGCGAGGTCTCAAAAGAAGCGGCTCGTCGTGGGCTAGCTAATTACGAAATAAAACAGGGTGGGTGCCGAATAAAATTTTTGAGTTTTGGTCAAAAAACCAGTTTTTGAACCAAAAAATTTAGGGTTTCAACCTCCAACCTGGGCGCCGGAGCACGGAACGCGGACCAGAACACAGGGATGAAGGGTGAGTACTATTGCAACTACAATTTGAAAGAAAATTTGGAAAAACACTAAATTTTGATGAGTTTTTGTAAAAAATTCGAAAAATTTCTAAGGGTTGTTAGGGAAGTTTTTTATAGGGGTGGTTCGGTGAGTGCAATATCGTCAGGACGTCGGCGGACGCCTAGTTTTGTCTAAAAATGCTGAAAACAGCTTCAAAATCGCACGTCTAGAACCGAATATATTCACTTTTTTATTAAAAACTATCTTCCTAAGGTGGATTTAGGTACTATACAGAAACTATGAGAAATACTGTTTTTTGAAAATGTACAAGTTTAATTTGAGCTAGACGGGCGAGCGAGGTCTCAAAAGAAGCGGCTCGTCGTGGGCTAGCTAATTACGAAATAAAACAGGGTGGGTGCCGAATAAAATTTTTGAGTTTTGGTCAAAAAACCAGTTTTTGAACCAAAAAATTTAGGGTTTCAACCTCCAACCTGGGCGCCGGAGCACGGAACGCGGACCAGAACACAGGGATGAAGGGTGAGTACTATTGCAACTACAATTTGAAAGAAAATTTGGAAAAACACTAAATTTTGATGAGTTTTTGTAAAAAATTCGAAAAATTTCTAAGGGTTGTTAGGGAAGTTTTTTATAGGGGTGGTTCGGTGAGTGCAATATCGTCAGGACGTCGGCGGACGCCTAGTTTTGTCTAAAAATGCTGAAAACAGCTTCAAAATCGCACGTCTAGAACCGAATATATTCACTTTTTTATTAAAAACTATCTTCCTAAGGTGGATTTAGGTACTATACAGAAACTATGAGAAATACTGTTTTTTGAAAATGTACAAGTTTAATTTGAGCTAGACGGGCGAGCGAGGTCTCAAAAGAAGCGGCTCGTCGTGGGCTAGCTAATTACGAAATAAAACAGGGTGGGTGCCGAATAAAATTTTTGAGTTTTGGTCAAAAAACCAGTTTTTGAACCAAAAAATTTAGGGTTTCAACCTCCAACCTGGGCGCCGGAGCACGGAACGCGGACCAGAACACAGGGATGAAGGGTGAGTACTATTGCAACTACAATTTGAAAGAAAATTTGGAAAAACACTAAATTTTGATGAGTTTTTGTAAAAAATTCGAAAAATTTCTAAGGGTTGTTAGGGAAGTTTTTTATAGGGGTGGTTCGGTGAGTGCAATATCGTCAGGACGTCGGCGGACGCCTAGTTTTGTCTAAAAATGCTGAAAACAGCTTCAAAATCGCACGTCTAGAACCGAATATATTCACTTTTTTATTAAAAACTATCTTCCTAAGGTGGATTTAGGTACTATACAGAAACTATGAGAAATACTGTTTTTTGAAAATGTACAAGTTTAATTTGAGCTAGACGGGCGAGCGAGGTCTCAAAAGAAGCGGCTCGTCGTGGGCTAGCTAATTACGAAATAAAACAGGGTGGGTGCCGAATAAAATTTTTGAGTTTTGGTCAAAAAACCAGTTTTTGAACCAAAAAATTTAGGGTTTCAACCTCCAACCTGGGCGCCGGAGCACGGAACGCGGACCAGAACACAGGGATGAAGGGTGAGTACTATTGCAACTACAATTTGAAAGAAAATTTGGAAAAACACTAAATTTTGATGAGTTTTTGTAAAAAATTCGAAAAATTTCTAAGGGTTGTTAGGGAAGTTTTTTATAGGGGTGGTTCGGTGAGTGCAATATCGTCAGGACGTCGGCGGACGCCTAGTTTTGTCTAAAAATGCTGAAAACAGCTTCAAAATCGCACGTCTAGAACCGAATATATTCACTTTTTTATTAAAAACTATCTTCCTAAGGTGGATTTAGGTACTATACAGAAACTATGAGAAATACTGTTTTTTGAAAATGTACAAGTTTAATTTGAGCTAGACGGGCGAGCGAGGTCTCAAAAGAAGCGGCTCGTCGTGGGCTAGCTAATTACGAAATAAAACAGGGTGGGTGCCGAATAAAATTTTTGAGTTTTGGTCAAAAAACCAGTTTTTGAACCAAAAAATTTAGGGTTTCAACCTCCAACCTGGGCGCCGGAGCACGGAACGCGGACCAGAACACAGGGATGAAGGGTGAGTACTATTGCAACTACAATTTGAAAGAAAATTTGGAAAAACACTAAATTTTGATGAGTTTTTGTAAAAAATTCGAAAAATTTCTAAGGGTTGTTAGGGAAGTTTTTTATAGGGGTGGTTCGGTGAGTGCAATATCGTCAGGACGTCGGCGGACGCCTAGTTTTGTCTAAAAATGCTGAAAACAGCTTCAAAATCGCACGTCTAGAACCGAATATATTCACTTTTTTATTAAAAACTATCTTCCTAAGGTGGATTTAGGTACTATACAGAAACTATGAGAAATACTGTTTTTTGAAAATGTACAAGTTTAATTTGAGCTAGACGGGCGAGCGAGGTCTCAAAAGAAGCGGCTCGTCGTGGGCTAGCTAATTACGAAATAAAACAGGGTGGGTGCCGAATAAAATTTTTGAGTTTTGGTCAAAAAACCAGTTTTTGAACCAAAAAATTTAGGGTTTCAACCTCCAACCTGGGCGCCGGAGCACGGAACGCGGACCAGAACACAGGGATGAAGGGTGAGTACTATTGCAACTACAATTTGAAAGAAAATTTGGAAAAACACTAAATTTTGATGAGTTTTTGTAAAAAATTCGAAAAATTTCTAAGGGTTGTTAGGGAAGTTTTTTATAGGGGTGGTTCGGTGAGTGCAATATCGTCAGGACGTCGGCGGACGCCTAGTTTTGTCTAAAAATGCTGAAAACAGCTTCAAAATCGCACGTCTAGAACCGAATATATTCACTTTTTTATTAAAAACTATCTTCCTAAGGTGGATTTAGGTACTATACAGAAACTATGAGAAATACTGTTTTTTGAAAATGTACAAGTTTAATTTGAGCTAGACGGGCGAGCGAGGTCTCAAAAGAAGCGGCTCGTCGTGGGCTAGCTAATTACGAAATAAAACAGGGTGGGTGCCGAATAAAATTTTTGAGTTTTGGTCAAAAAACCAGTTTTTGAACCAAAAAATTTAGGGTTTCAACCTCCAACCTGGGCGCCGGAGCACGGAACGCGGACCAGAACACAGGGATGAAGGGTGAGTACTATTGCAACTACAATTTGAAAGAAAATTTGGAAAAACACTAAATTTTGATGAGTTTTTGTAAAAAATTCGAAAAATTTCTAAGGGTTGTTAGGGAAGTTTTTTATAGGGGTGGTTCGGTGAGTGCAATATCGTCAGGACGTCGGCGGACGCCTAGTTTTGTCTAAAAATGCTGAAAACAGCTTCAAAATCGCACGTCTAGAACCGAATATATTCACTTTTTTATTAAAAACTATCTTCCTAAGGTGGATTTAGGTACTATACAGAAACTATGAGAAATACTGTTTTTTGAAAATGTACAAGTTTAATTTGAGCTAGACGGGCGAGCGAGGTCTCAAAAGAAGCGGCTCGTCGTGGGCTAGCTAATTACGAAATAAAACAGGGTGGGTGCCGAATAAAATTTTTGAGTTTTGGTCAAAAAACCAGTTTTTGAACCAAAAAATTTAGGGTTTCAACCTCCAACCTGGGCGCCGGAGCACGGAACGCGGACCAGAACACAGGGATGAAGGGTGAGTACTATTGCAACTACAATTTGAAAGAAAATTTGGAAAAACACTAAATTTTGATGAGTTTTTGTAAAAAATTCGAAAAATTTCTAAGGGTTGTTAGGGAAGTTTTTTATAGGGGTGGTTCGGTGAGTGCAATATCGTCAGGACGTCGGCGGACGCCTAGTTTTGTCTAAAAATGCTGAAAACAGCTTCAAAATCGCACGTCTAGAACCGAATATATTCACTTTTTTATTAAAAACTATCTTCCTAAGGTGGATTTAGGTACTATACAGAAACTATGAGAAATACTGTTTTTTGAAAATGTACAAGTTTAATTTGAGCTAGACGGGCGAGCGAGGTCTCAAAAGAAGCGGCTCGTCGTGGGCTAGCTAATTACGAAATAAAACAGGGTGGGTGCCGAATAAAATTTTTGAGTTTTGGTCAAAAAACCAGTTTTTGAACCAAAAAATTTAGGGTTTCAACCTCCAACCTGGGCGCCGGAGCACGGAACGCGGACCAGAACACAGGGATGAAGGGTGAGTACTATTGCAACTACAATTTGAAAGAAAATTTGGAAAAACACTAAATTTTGATGAGTTTTTGTAAAAAATTCGAAAAATTTCTAAGGGTTGTTAGGGAAGTTTTTTATAGGGGTGGTTCGGTGAGTGCAATATCGTCAGGACGTCGGCGGACGCCTAGTTTTGTCTAAAAATGCTGAAAACAGCTTCAAAATCGCACGTCTAGAACCGAATATATTCACTTTTTTATTAAAAACTATCTTCCTAAGGTGGATTTAGGTACTATACAGAAACTATGAGAAATACTGTTTTTTGAAAATGTACAAGTTTAATTTGAGCTAGACGGGCGAGCGAGGTCTCAAAAGAAGCGGCTCGTCGTGGGCTAGCTAATTACGAAATAAAACAGGGTGGGTGCCGAATAAAATTTTTGAGTTTTGGTCAAAAAACCAGTTTTTGAACCAAAAAATTTAGGGTTTCAACCTCCAACCTGGGCGCCGGAGCACGGAACGCGGACCAGAACACAGGGATGAAGGGTGAGTACTATTGCAACTACAATTTGAAAGAAAATTTGGAAAAACACTAAATTTTGATGAGTTTTTGTAAAAAATTCGAAAAATTTCTAAGGGTTGTTAGGGAAGTTTTTTATAGGGGTGGTTCGGTGAGTGCAATATCGTCAGGACGTCGGCGGACGCCTAGTTTTGTCTAAAAATGCTGAAAACAGCTTCAAAATCGCACGTCTAGAACCGAATATATTCACTTTTTTATTAAAAACTATCTTCCTAAGGTGGATTTAGGTACTATACAGAAACTATGAGAAATACTGTTTTTTGAAAATGTACAAGTTTAATTTGAGCTAGACGGGCGAGCGAGGTCTCAAAAGAAGCGGCTCGTCGTGGGCTAGCTAATTACGAAATAAAACAGGGTGGGTGCCGAATAAAATTTTTGAGTTTTGGTCAAAAAACCAGTTTTTGAACCAAAAAATTTAGGGTTTCAACCTCCAACCTGGGCGCCGGAGCACGGAACGCGGACCAGAACACAGGGATGAAGGGTGAGTACTATTGCAACTACAATTTGAAAGAAAATTTGGAAAAACACTAAATTTTGATGAGTTTTTGTAAAAAATTCGAAAAATTTCTAAGGGTTGTTAGGGAAGTTTTTTATAGGGGTGGTTCGGTGAGTGCAATATCGTCAGGACGTCGGCGGACGCCTAGTTTTGTCTAAAAATGCTGAAAACAGCTTCAAAATCGCACGTCTAGAACCGAATATATTCACTTTTTTATTAAAAACTATCTTCCTAAGGTGGATTTAGGTACTATACAGAAACTATGAGAAATACTGTTTTTTGAAAATGTACAAGTTTAATTTGAGCTAGACGGGCGAGCGAGGTCTCAAAAGAAGCGGCTCGTCGTGGGCTAGCTAATTACGAAATAAAACAGGGTGGGTGCCGAATAAAATTTTTGAGTTTTGGTCAAAAAACCAGTTTTTGAACCAAAAAATTTAGGGTTTCAACCTCCAACCTGGGCGCCGGAGCACGGAACGCGGACCAGAACACAGGGATGAAGGGTGAGTACTATTGCAACTACAATTTGAAAGAAAATTTGGAAAAACACTAAATTTTGATGAGTTTTTGTAAAAAATTCGAAAAATTTCTAAGGGTTGTTAGGGAAGTTTTTTATAGGGGTGGTTCGGTGAGTGCAATATCGTCAGGACGTCGGCGGACGCCTAGTTTTGTCTAAAAATGCTGAAAACAGCTTCAAAATCGCACGTCTAGAACCGAATATATTCACTTTTTTATTAAAAACTATCTTCCTAAGGTGGATTTAGGTACTATACAGAAACTATGAGAAATACTGTTTTTTGAAAATGTACAAGTTTAATTTGAGCTAGACGGGCGAGCGAGGTCTCAAAAGAAGCGGCTCGTCGTGGGCTAGCTAATTACGAAATAAAACAGGGTGGGTGCCGAATAAAATTTTTGAGTTTTGGTCAAAAAACCAGTTTTTGAACCAAAAAATTTAGGGTTTCAACCTCCAACCTGGGCGCCGGAGCACGGAACGCGGACCAGAACACAGGGATGAAGGGTGAGTACTATTGCAACTACAATTTGAAAGAAAATTTGGAAAAACACTAAATTTTGATGAGTTTTTGTAAAAAATTCGAAAAATTTCTAAGGGTTGTTAGGGAAGTTTTTTATAGGGGTGGTTCGGTGAGTGCAATATCGTCAGGACGTCGGCGGACGCCTAGTTTTGTCTAAAAATGCTGAAAACAGCTTCAAAATCGCACGTCTAGAACCGAATATATTCACTTTTTTATTAAAAACTATCTTCCTAAGGTGGATTTAGGTACTATACAGAAACTATGAGAAATACTGTTTTTTGAAAATGTACAAGTTTAATTTGAGCTAGACGGGCGAGCGAGGTCTCAAAAGAAGCGGCTCGTCGTGGGCTAGCTAATTACGAAATAAAACAGGGTGGGTGCCGAATAAAATTTTTGAGTTTTGGTCAAAAAACCAGTTTTTGAACCAAAAAATTTAGGGTTTCAACCTCCAACCTGGGCGCCGGAGCACGGAACGCGGACCAGAACACAGGGATGAAGGGTGAGTACTATTGCAACTACAATTTGAAAGAAAATTTGGAAAAACACTAAATTTTGATGAGTTTTTGTAAAAAATT
Organism: Eurois occulta; assembly: GCA_950022335.1. NCBI lineage: Eukaryota > Metazoa > Arthropoda > Insecta > Lepidoptera > Noctuidae > Eurois > Eurois occulta. The sequence continues at coordinate 19,105,053 of OX465497.1, forward strand.
CGAAAAATTTCTAAGGGTTGTTAGGGAAGTTTTTTATAGGGGTGGTTCGGTGAGTGCAATATCGTCAGGACGTCGGCGGACGCCTAGTTTTGTCTAAAAATGCTGAAAACAGCTTCAAAATCGCACGTCTAGAACCGAATATATTCACTTTTTTATTAAAAACTATCTTCCTAAGGTGGATTTAGGTACTATACAGAAACTATGAGAAATACTGTTTTTTGAAAATGTACAAGTTTAATTTGAGCTAGACGGGCGAGCGAGGTCTCAAAAGAAGCGGCTCGTCGTGGGCTAGCTAATTACGAAATAAAACAGGGTGGGTGCCGAATAAAATTTTTGAGTTTTGGTCAAAAAACCAGTTTTTGAACCAAAAAATTTAGGGTTTCAACCTCCAACCTGGGCGCCGGAGCACGGAACGCGGACCAGAACACAGGGATGAAGGGTGAGTACTATTGCAACTACAATTTGAAAGAAAATTTGGAAAAACACTAAATTTTGATGAGTTTTTGTAAAAAATTCGAAAAATTTCTAAGGGTTGTTAGGGAAGTTTTTTATAGGGGTGGTTCGGTGAGTGCAATATCGTCAGGACGTCGGCGGACGCCTAGTTTTGTCTAAAAATGCTGAAAACAGCTTCAAAATCGCACGTCTAGAACCGAATATATTCACTTTTTTATTAAAAACTATCTTCCTAAGGTGGATTTAGGTACTATACAGAAACTATGAGAAATACTGTTTTTTGAAAATGTACAAGTTTAATTTGAGCTAGACGGGCGAGCGAGGTCTCAAAAGAAGCGGCTCGTCGTGGGCTAGCTAATTACGAAATAAAACAGGGTGGGTGCCGAATAAAATTTTTGAGTTTTGGTCAAAAAACCAGTTTTTGAACCAAAAAATTTAGGGTTTCAACCTCCAACCTGGGCGCCGGAGCACGGAACGCGGACCAGAACACAGGGATGAAGGGTGAGTACTATTGCAACTACAATTTGAAAGAAAATTTGGAAAAACACTAAATTTTGATGAGTTTTTGTAAAAAATTCGAAAAATTTCTAAGGGTTGTTAGGGAAGTTTTTTATAGGGGTGGTTCGGTGAGTGCAATATCGTCAGGACGTCGGCGGACGCCTAGTTTTGTCTAAAAATGCTGAAAACAGCTTCAAAATCGCACGTCTAGAACCGAATATATTCACTTTTTTATTAAAAACTATCTTCCTAAGGTGGATTTAGGTACTATACAGAAACTATGAGAAATACTGTTTTTTGAAAATGTACAAGTTTAATTTGAGCTAGACGGGCGAGCGAGGTCTCAAAAGAAGCGGCTCGTCGTGGGCTAGCTAATTACGAAATAAAACAGGGTGGGTGCCGAATAAAATTTTTGAGTTTTGGTCAAAAAACCAGTTTTTGAACCAAAAAATTTAGGGTTTCAACCTCCAACCTGGGCGCCGGAGCACGGAACGCGGACCAGAACACAGGGATGAAGGGTGAGTACTATTGCAACTACAATTTGAAAGAAAATTTGGAAAAACACTAAATTTTGATGAGTTTTTGTAAAAAATTCGAAAAATTTCTAAGGGTTGTTAGGGAAGTTTTTTATAGGGGTGGTTCGGTGAGTGCAATATCGTCAGGACGTCGGCGGACGCCTAGTTTTGTCTAAAAATGCTGAAAACAGCTTCAAAATCGCACGTCTAGAACCGAATATATTCACTTTTTTATTAAAAACTATCTTCCTAAGGTGGATTTAGGTACTATACAGAAACTATGAGAAATACTGTTTTTTGAAAATGTACAAGTTTAATTTGAGCTAGACGGGCGAGCGAGGTCTCAAAAGAAGCGGCTCGTCGTGGGCTAGCTAATTACGAAATAAAACAGGGTGGGTGCCGAATAAAATTTTTGAGTTTTGGTCAAAAAACCAGTTTTTGAACCAAAAAATTTAGGGTTTCAACCTCCAACCTGGGCGCCGGAGCACGGAACGCGGACCAGAACACAGGGATGAAGGGTGAGTACTATTGCAACTACAATTTGAAAGAAAATTTGGAAAAACACTAAATTTTGATGAGTTTTTGTAAAAAATTCGAAAAATTTCTAAGGGTTGTTAGGGAAGTTTTTTATAGGGGTGGTTCGGTGAGTGCAATATCGTCAGGACGTCGGCGGACGCCTAGTTTTGTCTAAAAATGCTGAAAACAGCTTCAAAATCGCACGTCTAGAACCGAATATATTCACTTTTTTATTAAAAACTATCTTCCTAAGGTGGATTTAGGTACTATACAGAAACTATGAGAAATACTGTTTTTTGAAAATGTACAAGTTTAATTTGAGCTAGACGGGCGAGCGAGGTCTCAAAAGAAGCGGCTCGTCGTGGGCTAGCTAATTACGAAATAAAACAGGGTGGGTGCCGAATAAAATTTTTGAGTTTTGGTCAAAAAACCAGTTTTTGAACCAAAAAATTTAGGGTTTCAACCTCCAACCTGGGCGCCGGAGCACGGAACGCGGACCAGAACACAGGGATGAAGGGTGAGTACTATTGCAACTACAATTTGAAAGAAAATTTGGAAAAACACTAAATTTTGATGAGTTTTTGTAAAAAATTCGAAAAATTTCTAAGGGTTGTTAGGGAAGTTTTTTATAGGGGTGGTTCGGTGAGTGCAATATCGTCAGGACGTCGGCGGACGCCTAGTTTTGTCTAAAAATGCTGAAAACAGCTTCAAAATCGCACGTCTAGAACCGAATATATTCACTTTTTTATTAAAAACTATCTTCCTAAGGTGGATTTAGGTACTATACAGAAACTATGAGAAATACTGTTTTTTGAAAATGTACAAGTTTAATTTGAGCTAGACGGGCGAGCGAGGTCTCAAAAGAAGCGGCTCGTCGTGGGCTAGCTAATTACGAAATAAAACAGGGTGGGTGCCGAATAAAATTTTTGAGTTTTGGTCAAAAAACCAGTTTTTGAACCAAAAAATTTAGGGTTTCAACCTCCAACCTGGGCGCCGGAGCACGGAACGCGGACCAGAACACAGGGATGAAGGGTGAGTACTATTGCAACTACAATTTGAAAGAAAATTTGGAAAAACACTAAATTTTGATGAGTTTTTGTAAAAAATTCGAAAAATTTCTAAGGGTTGTTAGGGAAGTTTTTTATAGGGGTGGTTCGGTGAGTGCAATATCGTCAGGACGTCGGCGGACGCCTAGTTTTGTCTAAAAATGCTGAAAACAGCTTCAAAATCGCACGTCTAGAACCGAATATATTCACTTTTTTATTAAAAACTATCTTCCTAAGGTGGATTTAGGTACTATACAGAAACTATGAGAAATACTGTTTTTTGAAAATGTACAAGTTTAATTTGAGCTAGACGGGCGAGCGAGGTCTCAAAAGAAGCGGCTCGTCGTGGGCTAGCTAATTACGAAATAAAACAGGGTGGGTGCCGAATAAAATTTTTGAGTTTTGGTCAAAAAACCAGTTTTTGAACCAAAAAATTTAGGGTTTCAACCTCCAACCTGGGCGCCGGAGCACGGAACGCGGACCAGAACACAGGGATGAAGGGTGAGTACTATTGCAACTACAATTTGAAAGAAAATTTGGAAAAACACTAAATTTTGATGAGTTTTTGTAAAAAATTCGAAAAATTTCTAAGGGTTGTTAGGGAAGTTTTTTATAGGGGTGGTTCGGTGAGTGCAATATCGTCAGGACGTCGGCGGACGCCTAGTTTTGTCTAAAAATGCTGAAAACAGCTTCAAAATCGCACGTCTAGAACCGAATATATTCACTTTTTTATTAAAAACTATCTTCCTAAGGTGGATTTAGGTACTATACAGAAACTATGAGAAATACTGTTTTTTGAAAATGTACAAGTTTAATTTGAGCTAGACGGGCGAGCGAGGTCTCAAAAGAAGCGGCTCGTCGTGGGCTAGCTAATTACGAAATAAAACAGGGTGGGTGCCGAATAAAATTTTTGAGTTTTGGTCAAAAAACCAGTTTTTGAACCAAAAAATTTAGGGTTTCAACCTCCAACCTGGGCGCCGGAGCACGGAACGCGGACCAGAACACAGGGATGAAGGGTGAGTACTATTGCAACTACAATTTGAAAGAAAATTTGGAAAAACACTAAATTTTGATGAGTTTTTGTAAAAAATTCGAAAAATTTCTAAGGGTTGTTAGGGAAGTTTTTTATAGGGGTGGTTCGGTGAGTGCAATATCGTCAGGACGTCGGCGGACGCCTAGTTTTGTCTAAAAATGCTGAAAACAGCTTCAAAATCGCACGTCTAGAACCGAATATATTCACTTTTTTATTAAAAACTATCTTCCTAAGGTGGATTTAGGTACTATACAGAAACTATGAGAAATACTGTTTTTTGAAAATGTACAAGTTTAATTTGAGCTAGACGGGCGAGCGAGGTCTCAAAAGAAGCGGCTCGTCGTGGGCTAGCTAATTACGAAATAAAACAGGGTGGGTGCCGAATAAAATTTTTGAGTTTTGGTCAAAAAACCAGTTTTTGAACCAAAAAATTTAGGGTTTCAACCTCCAACCTGGGCGCCGGAGCACGGAACGCGGACCAGAACACAGGGATGAAGGGTGAGTACTATTGCAACTACAATTTGAAAGAAAATTTGGAAAAACACTAAATTTTGATGAGTTTTTGTAAAAAATTCGAAAAATTTCTAAGGGTTGTTAGGGAAGTTTTTTTTTTTTTTTTTTTTTTTTTTTATAGGGGTGGTTCGGTGAGTGCAATATCGTCAGGACGTCGGCGGACGCCTAGTTTTGTCTAAAAATGCTGAAAACAGCTTCAAAATCGCACGTCTAGAACCGAATATATTCACGGTTAGGTTAGGTTAGGTTAGGTTAGGTTTCAAGGGCCAGGTGAAGGAGGCGGTGGAGGCGGGGGACGGAGTGCTGGCGGTGTCGTTCGACATTGCCAACGCCTTCAACTCCGTCCCCCACTCGACGATATTGGAGGCGCTCCGGTACCACGGAGTGCCCCAATACCTGCGGAGCCTCCTGGCCAGCTACTTGGAGTGCCGAGAGGTCCTCCTAGTGGACAAGACGGCCACCGTGAGGCGGTACGGCGCAGAGTCCGGTGTTCCACAGGGGTCGGTCCTGGGGCCCCCCTTGTGGAACATCGGATTCGACTGGCTCCTGCGGGGAGTCCTCCTCCCGGGCACGAGTGTCATCTGCTACGCGGATGACACTCTGCTCACTGCCCGGGGGAGGAACTTTGCCGACGCGGCCATTCTGGCCTCGGCTGGCGGGTCCTTGGTGGCAGAAAGGATCCGCCGCCTGGGATTGAGGGTGGCGCTGCATAAAACGGAGGCCGTGTTCTTCCGCGGTCCCCGGCAGCGCTGCCCTGCCGACGCCCACATCATCGTGGAGGGCGTCCGTATAGGGGTCCAGCCTCAGATGAAATATCTGGGGCTGGTGCTGGACGACAGGTGGCGTTTCGGCCCGCACTTCAGCGGGCTGTCGACGCGCCTGTTGAAGGCCGCGGGCGCCCTCTCGTGGCTCCTCCCGAACCTGGGGGGGCCCAAGGCGAAATGCCGGCGCCTCTATGCCGGCATTTTGCGGAGCATGGCCCTTTACGGGGCTCCCATCTGGGCGGACTCCCTCCATAGGAGGGAGAATGCTACCGCCATCCGCAGGCCCCAGCGGGCCATTGCACAGCGGGTGGCGAGGGCTTACCGCTCAGTGGGCTTTTCGGCGGCGTGCGCTCTGGCCGGCACCCCGCCTTGGGAGTTGGAGGCATGGGTGCTCGCCAGAGTGTACGAGTGGACGGCGCGCCGAAAGGCGCTCGGGGAGCGCCCCATGGGCGAAGAGCGGGAGGCGGTGCGGCGAGAGGCGAGGGACGCCATCGTCCTCCATTGGTCGGAGGACCTCGCCAGCGCCGCCTTTGGCCGCCGGACGTTGGACGCGCTCGGTCCGGTCCTGCGGGGCTGGCTCGAGCGGTCCCACGGTTTCCTCTCTTTCCGTCTGGTGCAGGTGTTATCCGGGCATGGTTGCTTCGGATCGTACCTGCACCGGATCGGGAGGGAGGAAACCCCGGCGTGCCACGACTGCGGCGCGGCGGAGGACACGGCGCAGCACACCCTCGAGGTGTGCCCGGCGTGGTCCGAGCTGCGCCGCGGTCTGACCGCGGTGGTCGGACCGGACCTCTCGCTTCCTGGCGTGGTGGACGCCATGCTGGGGAGCGAGGAGGCCTGGTCAGCGGTGGCCTCCTTTTGCGAGGACGTAATCTCGCAAAAGGAGGCAGCGGAGCGCGCGCGGGAGGACGATCCTCTCGCTGCGGCGCTCCGCAGACGAAGACGGGGGAGAAGGCGTCGTGCCCTCCCTCCTAATGGTGACGGGCGGGCGGCAGGCACGGGGGTGCCTTCGCCCGCATTGCACCCGTCACCTTCGTCGGTCATTCCCGACCCCCCACACCCGTGAGGGTGTGAGGGGTCTGTGCCTTTCAATCGTCGGCGGAGGACTGGAAGTAAAGGCTGTGCCGGTTTCCCAGTCCCCCGCCACTCTGACGAAGCGGGAATGCGCTGGGTCGTTTTAGTGGGTATACCGGGTCCGCCCGGGGAGTCCCACATACCCCTCCTGTCCCCCGACGGGAGGGTATGCGTAATGCATTTTTTCCCAGCGTCAACAAAAAAAAAAAAAAAAAAAAAAGGTTAGGTTAGGTTAGGTTGGGGTGGGGTGCTAGGTCAGAAAACCTCCTAGGGGGCCCAGTGGCTGCCGGTCCTTCTCGATACGTCTGGAGGGAACAGCAGCTGCTGTGGACGGTGCACCCTGGGCGCGGCAGTATCCGTCCCCGATGAATGGGAAGAGATTCTTATTCCTCGGGGAATGTTACTGTCGTGGCCAATATTCTGACACGGTGGGGCGACTCCACGCGGCCCTCTGGGTCGCAGAGGGCGCAGTGGAGGATTCCGGAAGGAGGGACGCCCGGTGGACTCCCCCTCGGCATACCGGCCCATCGTTCTGCTCGATGAGGTCGGTAAATTGTTCGAGGGGATTGTCGCCTCCCGGCTGGATAGCCATTTGCGGGGGATAGGCCCAGATCTGTCGGACGCCCAGTTCGGTTTCCGTCGTGGGCGTTCGACGATCGACGCGCTGGCCCTTCTCAAGGGCCAGGTGAAGGAGGCGGTGGAGGCGGGGGATGGGGTGATGGCGGTGTCGTTCGACATTGCCAACGCTTTCAACTCCGTCCCCCACTCGACGATATTGGAGGCGCTCCGGTATCACGGAGTGCCCCAATATCTGCGGAGCCTCCTGGCCGACTACTTGGAGGACCGCGAGGTCCTCCTCGTGGACAAATCGGCCACCGTGAGGCGGTACGGCGCAGAGTCCGGTGTTCCGCAGGGGTCGGTCCTGGGGCCCCCCCTTGTGGAACATCGGATTCGACTGGCTCCTGCGGGGAGTCCTCCTCCCGGGCACGAGTGTCATCTGCTACGCGGATGACACTCTGCTCACTGCCCGGGGGAGGAACTTTGCGGATGCGGCCATTCTGGCCTCGGCTGGCGGATCCTTGGTGGCAGAGAGGATCCGCCGCCTGGGATTGAGGGTGGCGCTGCACAAAACGGAGGCCGTGTTCTTTCGCGGTCCCCGGCAGCGCTGCCCTGCCGACGCCCACATCGTCGTGGAGGGCGTCCGCATAGAGGTCCAGCCTCAGATGAAATATCTGGGGCTGGTGCTGGACGACAGGTGGCGTTTCGGCCCGCACTTCAGCGGGCTGTCGACGCGCCTGTTGAAGGCCGCGGGCGCCCTCTCGTGGCTCCTCCCGAACCTGGGGGGGCCCAAGGCGAAATGCCGGCGCCTCTATGCCGGCATTTTGCGGAGCATGGCCCTTTACGGGGCTCCCATCTGGGCGGACTCCCTCCATAGGAGGGAGAATGCTACCGCCATCCGCAGGCCCCAGCGGGCCATTGCACAGCGGGTGGCGAGGGCTTACCGCTCAGTGGGCTTTTCGGCGGCGTGCGCTCTGGCCGGCACCCCGCCTTGGGAGTTGGAGGCATGGGTGCTCGCCAGAGTGTACGAGTGGACGGCGCGCCGAAAGGCGCTCGGGGAGCGCCCCATGGGCGAAGAGCGGGAGGCGGCGCGGCGAGAGGCGAGGGATGCCATCGTCCTCCATTGGTCGGAGGACCTCGCCAGCGCCGCCTTTGGCCGCCGGACGTTGGACGCGCTCGGTCCGGTCCTGCGGGGCTGGCTCGAGCGGTCCCACGGTTTCCTCTCTTTCCGTCTGGTGCAGGTGTTATCCGGGCATGGTTGCTTCGGATCGTACCTGCACCGGATCGGGAGGGAGGAAACCCCGGCGTGCCACGACTGCGGCGCGGCGGAGGACACGGCGCAGCACACCCTCGAGGTGTGCCCGGCGTGGTCCGAGCTGCGCCGCGGTCTGACCGCGGTGGTCGGACCGGACCTCTCGCTTCCTGGCGTGGTGGACGCCATGCTGGGGAGCGAGGAGGCCTGGTCAGCGGTGGCCTCCTTTTGCGAGGACGTAATCTCGCAAAAGGAGGCAGCGGAGCGCGCGCGGGAGGACGATCCTCTCGCTGCGGCGCTCCGCAGACGAAGACGGGGGAGAAGGCGTCGTGCCCTCCCTCCTAATGGTGACGGGCGGGCGGCAGGCACGGGGGTGCCTTCGCCCGCATTGCACCCGTCACCTTCGTCGGTCATTCCCGACCCCCCACACCCGTGAGGGTGTGAGGGGTCTGTGCCTTTCAATCGTCGGCGGAGGACTGGAAGTAAAGGCTGTGCCGGTTTCCCAGTCCCCCGCCACTGTGACGAAGCGGGAATGCGCTGGGTCGTTTTAGTGGGTATACCGGGTCCGCCCGGGGAGTCCCACATACCCCTCCTGTCCCCCGACGGGAGGGTATGCGTAATGCATTTTTTCCCAGCGTCAACAAAAAAAAAAAAAAAAAAAGGTTAGGTTGGGGTGCTAGGTCAGAAAACCTCCTAGGGGGCCCAGTGGCTGCCGGTCCTTCTCGATACGTCTGGAGGGAACAGCAGCTGCTGTGGACGGTGCACCCTGGGCGCGGCAGTATCCGTCTCCGATGAATGGGAAGAGATTCTTATTCCTCGGGGAATGTTACTGTCGTGGCCAATATTCTGACACGGTGGGGCGACTCCACGCGGCCCTCTGGGTCGCAGAGGGCGCAGTGGAGGAGCCAGGGCGGGCTCGGTGTGCCGCCGGGCGTTGGGCGCGCTCGGTTCGGTCTTGCGGGGCTGGCTCGGGCGGTCCCGCGGTCTCCTCTCTTTCCGTCTGGTGCGGGTGTTGTCTGGAAACTCCCACGCGGCCGTCCCGGACCGCACCCGTGCTTGATGGGGGGGGGGGGCTTCCCCTCTCCCGGTCTGGCACGCGTGCGGGCCGGGACGGCCGTGTCTGGATGGCGCGTGCGCCGGGTTTGGGGGGGGGGGGGGCCGTGGCGCCGCTCGGGCTGGCCCTGCGGGGCCGGGCCGGGCGCGTCCGGCTTTCGGCGGCGCACCAAGCCCGCCGGTGGTCGGACCGGACTTCTCGCTACCCGGCGTGGTGGCGGCCATGCTGGGGGGCGGAGAGGCCTGGTCAGCGGTTGCCTCCTTTTGCGAGTTCGTCTCGCAAAGGGAGGAGGCGGAGCGCGCGCGGGGGGGTGATCCCCTCGCTGCGCCGCTCCGCAGCGGAGGGGGGAGAGGGCGTCGTGCCCTCCCTCCTCATGGTGACGGCGGGCGGCAGGCACGGGGGTGCCTTCGCCCGCATTGCACTCGTCACCTTTGCGGTCATTCCGGCCCCCCACACCCGTGAGGGTGTGAGGGGTTGTCTTGCGGGGCAATCGTCGGCGGAGGACTGGACGTAAAGGCTTTGCCGGTTTCCCAGTCCCCCGCCACTATGACGAAGCGGGAATGCGCTGGGTCGTTTTAGTGGGTATACCGGGTGTGGTTCGCCCGGGGAGTCCCACATACCCCTTCCGTCCCCCGACGGGAGGGTATGCGTAATGCATTTTTTCCCAGCGTCAACAAAAAAAAAAAAAAAAAAAAAAAAAAAAAAAAAAAAAGGTTAGGTTAGGTTAGGTTCTGGAGTGTCGGACGCGAGTGGCTCGCGGTCGCGGAAGCGGGTCTTCCAGAGTCGTGGGTCCGAGAGTTCCTCGGCTTCGGGGTCCAAGCCGTTGTCGAAGGCAAAAAAGCCGACGGCGACGGCCGCGGATACCCACGTCGTTGGGCTCGCGGACGCCCAGCGCCAGGTTGACCTGGCCCGCAAGGTGCAGCTCCAGCAAGAGCTGGAGGAGCGGGTTGCCGCCAAAGAGAAGCGTGCGTGCGTCGCCCGGGCCAAGTCCGGGTACGGTGCGTCCCGGGTTCTGTACGCGAACCACTCTTTGGCGGAACTGGAAAGGATGGCGGAGGAGGACGAGGAGGAGATCGTTGAGGTCGCCTCTAAGTCCTCCAACCTGAAGGGCACCTTCCAGAAGGCCCTCAAATGTCGGGCCGCGAGCATGCGCGGTGTCGTCGCTGAATTGATTCAGCGGACGGCCACCGACGAGACGCGGCAACTGCAGGCGAGGGTGGATCGCCTGCAGTCGGAGGTCAGCCAGCTTCATCTGAAGCTGGCTGAAGCCACAGCCCGGCCACAACAGGCTACGGCGAGCCCTGTGGCAGAGAGCGCTGCCTCGGCCCGGCCACAACAGGCCAAGGCGAGCCCTGTGGCAGAGGGCGCTGCCTCGACCCGGCCGCAACAGGCCAAGGCGAGACCTGCAGCAGAGGGCCCCTCCTCCAACCTTGAGGATATCATCCGCAAGGTAGTAATGGAGGAGAGGGCCTTTACGAGAGCCTGCTTTGCAGGGATAGAGGACCGGCTCCTGCCGGAGAAGCGCCTCCGACCGCCGCTTGCGGCGGATAAGAGGCGGTCTGAGCCGGGGCCGTCCTCTACCCAGGCGGATGAGAGACGGTCTGAGCCGGGGCCGTCCTCAATCCAGGCGGAAGATGCCCTTCTGCCTTCGACCACTCCGTCCAACGAGTGGACGAAAGTGGGCCGGAGGGGGAAGGGCAAAGGGAAGGGCAAGAGGTCGGCAGCGGCCGTCCCTGCCGTCCCTGCCGTCTCCGCCACCCCCGCTCCCAGCCGGTCGCAGACGACCGGCAAGGGAAAGGGCAAGGGGAAAGGGAAGGGTAGAGGAAGAAGGGGGCAGTTGGTCCCCCCTAAAACCGCAGCCGTCGTGGTGACGCTCACCGCGGAGGCTGCGGGGCGGGGGGAGACTTACGCCTCCATCTTGGTGCGGGCGCGCGGCAATGCCGATCCCACTCAGCTGGGAATCGGCAGTGTGTCGTGCCGGCGGACGCAGACCGGGGCTCGAATTTTCGAGTTCCCGGGGGCCGAGGGCGGCGCCCGCGCTGACCTCTTTGCAGCCAAGCTGCAGGAGGTCATCGCGGACTCTGCCAAGGTGGCCCGGCCGGTCAAGTTGGCGGCCATCGAAGTGACGGAGCTGGATGACTCCGTCACCAAGGAGGAGGTGGTGGCGGCGGTCGCAGCGGTGGGGGGCTGTGCCGCAGCGGCGGTCCAAGGCCGGGAAATAAGGCCCGGCCGCGGCGGAATGGGCACAATCCGCCTCGGGTGCCCAATCGCAGCTGCCAAAGCCGTCCTTGCAAAAGGACGGCTTCAAGTGGGCTTCAGCTCGGGTGCAGTTAGGGCACTCGAGGACCAGCCGCTGCGGTGTTTCCGGTGCTTCGGCATCGGACACACCCGGCCCCTGTGTCCGTCCAAGGTTGACAGGACGGACACATGCTACCGCTGCGGCAAGGAGGGCCACAAAGTCGCCACCTGCCAGGCCGCCACGCCGCACTGCGCGGTGTGTGCTGCCAGTGGCCGCCGGGCAGGCCACGTCATGAAGGGGGGGAAGTGCAATCCCCCCCGTAAGCGTGGCAAAGCGCAGGCGCCGACCGGGCCTGCGCCTGCTGCTGCCGCTAACACCGCCGTTCCTGCGGCGGCTGCGGAGGAGGGTGCGATGTCCGACTGATGGCCGGGGTCGAACATCGCATCCTTCAGGCGAACGCCAACCACTGCAGGACAGCCCAAGATCTGCTGATGCAGACCATGGCTGAGTGGTTGGTGGACTTGGCGGTGGTCGCCGAACCCTACTCGGTCCCTGGCCGTTGGCTGGGCGACCGGGACGGCTTGGTGGCGTTGGTGACGCGGTCTTCCACGGACTCCCCTCCCCTCTCGCTCTTAGAGAGGGGACCGGGATACGTGGCCGCCGCGTGGGGAGAGATAGGGATAGTGGGGGTGTATTTCTCCCCAAACCGCCCTCTCTCGGACTTTGAGGATTTCCTCGAGATCCTCACTGCTGTCGTAGGGAGGGCGGCACCACGCCAGGTCGTGGTGCTCGGCGACCTAAACGCCAAGTCGGTGGCCTGGGGCAACCCGGCCGCAGGCTGCAACGTCCGGGGACGCGCCGTCGAGTTTTGGGCGGCCTCGTGCGGTGTGTCCCTCCTCAACAGGGGGGCGGTCCACACGTGTGTGCGGCAACAGGGCGGGTCGGTGGTGGACGTGTCGTTTGCCACCCCCGCACTGGCCGCCCGCGTCGTGAACTGGCGGGTGGAGCTGGTGGAGACCTTGTCGGACCACCGTTACGTGCGGTTCGACATCTCCACACAGCGGGGCGGGGGGACGGCCCGCGCTGGGCAATCTCCCTTCCCGCGGTGGGCACTCACCCGCCTGGACCGGGAGGCAGCCAAGGAGGCCGCCTTCCTCCAGGACTGGCTGTCGCCTCCCCCTGTCGAGGAGGTCCCGGACGTTGACGCCGCAGCGGTCCGGCTACGGCGGTCTTTGACCGAGGTGTGCAACTCCAGCATGCCTCGGTCTCGCCGTCCGCCTCCCCGTCGTGCCGTTTATTGGTGGACGGAGGAGCTGGCGGGGCTCCGGGCCACCTGCGTGGCGGCCAGAAGGGCCTACGCGCGTAGCCGACGGCGCAGCGCCCAGAACCGAGTCCGGGCAGAGGAGGACCGCCTGTACGCCTCTTACCGAGAGGCTACGGCGGCCCTCAAGTCTGCAATGGGCGCTGCGCAGGACTCGGCGAGGGCCGAGATGCTGGAGGGTCTCGACAGGGACCCCTATGGGAGACCATATAAGGCGGCGCGGAATCAGCTCCGCCCCTATGGTCCCCCACTGTCGGAGACCCTCGAGCCGGCATTGTTGGATGGGGTGGTCCGGTCCCTGTTTCCGCGCAGGACCGACTTCGCCCCACCAACAATGGATCCCCCGCAAGGGGCGACTCCACCGGAGGCGGAGGTACCCCCGGTCACGGCGGCGGAATTCTACGCGGGGGTTTTGAGCCTCCGCGCGAAGAAAACCGCCCCCGGTCCGGACGGCGTCCCTGCACGGGTGGTGGCGATCGCCGCCACCCAAATGGAGGACAGGTTTCGGGACCTCTTCAGCGCGTGTTTTACGGCTGGGAGGTTCCCGAAACTCTGGAAGGAGGGGCAGTTGTGCCTCCTCCGGAAGGAGGGACGCCCGGTGGACTCCCCCTCGGCATACCGGCCCATCGTTCTGCTCGATGAGGTCGGTAAATTGTTCGAGGGGATTGTCGCCTCCCGGCTGGATAGCCACTTGCGGGGGATAGGCCCGGATCTGTCGGACGCCCAATACGGTTTCCGCCGTGGGCGTTCGACGATCGACGCGCTGGCCCTTCTCAAGGGCCAGGTGAAGGAGGCGGTGGAGGCGGGGGACGGGGTGCTGGCGGTGTCGTTCGACATTGCCAACGCCTTCAACTCCGTCCCCCACTCGACGATATTGGAGGCGCTCCGGTATCACGGAGTGCCCCAATATCTGCGGAGTCTCCTGGCCGACTACTTGGAGGACCGCGAGGTCCTCCTCGTGGACAAGTCGGCCACCGTGAGGCGGTACGGCGCAGAGTCCGGTGTTCCACAGGGGTCGGTCCTGGGGCCCCCCTTGTGGAACATCGGATTCGACTGGCTGTTGCGGGGAGTCCTCCTCCCGGGCACGAGTGTCATCTGCTACGCGGATGACACTCTGCTCACTGCCCGGGGGAGGAACTTTGCCGACGCGGCCATTCTGGCCTCGGCTGGCGGATCCTTGGTGGCAGAGAGGATCCGCCGCCTGGGATTGAGGGTGGCGCTGCACAAAACGGAGGCCGTGTTCTTTCGCGGTCCCCGGCAGCGCTGCCCTGCCGACGCCCACATCGTCGTGGAGGGCGTCCGCATAGAGGTCCAGCCTCAGATGAAATATCTGGGGCTGGTGCTGGACGACAGGTGGCGCTTCGGCCCGCATTTTAGCGGGCTGTCGACGCGCCTGTTGAAGGCCGCGGACGCCCTCTCATGGCTCCTCCCAAACCTGGGGGGGCCCAAGGCGAAATGCCGGCGCCTCTATGCCGGCATTTTGCGGAGCATGGCCCTATATGGGGCCCCCATTTGGGCGGACTCCCTCCACAGGAGGGAGAATGCCACCGCCATCCGCAGGCCCCAGCGGGCCATTGCACAGCGGGTGGCGAGGGCTTACCGCTCGGTGGGCTTCTCGGCGGCGTGCGCTCTGGCGGGCACCCCTCCATGGGAACTGGAGGCTTGGGTGCTCGCCAGAGTGTACGAGTGGACGGCGCACCGGAAGGCGCTCGGGGAGCGCCCCGTCGCCGAGGAGCGGGAGGCCGTGCGGCAGGAGGCGAGGGACGCCATCGTCCTGCATTGGACGGAGGACCTCGCCAACGCCGCCTTTGGCCGCCGGACGTTGGACGCGCTCGGTCCGGTCCTGCGGGGCTGGCTCGAGCGGTCCCACGGTTTCCTCTCATTCCGTCTGGTGCAGGTGTTATCCGGGCATGGTTGCTTCGGATCGTACTTGCACCGGATCGGGAGGGAGGAAACCCCGGCGTGCCACGACTGCGGCGCGGCGGAGGACACGGCGCAGCACACCCTCGAGGTGTGCCCGACGTGGTCCGAGCTGCGCCGCGGTCTGACCGCGGTGGTCGGACTGGACCTCTCGCTTCCCGGCGTGGTCGACGCCATGCTGGGGAGCGAGGAGGCCTGGTCAGCGGTAGCCTCCTTTTGCGAGGACGTAATCTCGCAAAAGGAGGAGGCGGAGCGGGCGCGGGAGGACGATCCTCTCGCTGCGCCGCTCCGCAGACGAAGAAGGGGGAGAAGGCGTCGTGCCCTCCCTCCTCATGGTGACGGGCGGGCGACAGGCGCGGGGGTGCCTTCGCCCGCATTGCACCCGTCACCTTCGTCGGTCATTCCCGACCCCCCGCACCCGTGAGGGTGTGAGGGGTCTGCCTTTCAATCGTCGGCGGAGGACTGGAAGTAAAGGCTTTGCCGGTTTCCCAGTCCCCCGCCACTCTGACGAAGCGGGAATGCGCTGGGTCGTTTTAGTGGGTATACCGGGTCTCTTTGCAGCTAAGCTGCAGGAGGTCATCGCGGACTCTGCCCGGGTGGCCCGGCCGGTCAAGTCGGCGGCCATCGAGGTGACGGAGTTGGATGACTCCGTCACCAAGGAGGAGGTGGTGGCGGCGGTCGCAGCGGTAGGGGGCTGTGGCGCAGCGGCGGTCCAAGGCCGGGACATAAGGCCCGGCCGCGGCGGAATGGGCACGATCCGCCTCGAGTGCCCAATCGCAGCTGCCAAAGCCGTCCTTGCGAAAGGGCGGCTTCAAGTGGGCTTTAGCTCGGGTGCAGTTAGGGCACTCGAGGACCGGCCTCTGCGGTGTTTCCGGTGCTTCGGCATCGGTCACACCCGGCCCCTGTGTCCGTCCAAGGTTGACAGGACGGACACGTGCTACCGGTGCGGCAAGGAGGGCCACAAAGCCGCCTCCTGCCAGGCTGCCACACCGCACTGCGCGGTGTGTGCTGCCAGTGGCCGCCGGGCAGGCCACGTGATGAAGGGGGGGAAGTGCAATCCCCCCCCTAAGCGTGGCAAAGCGCAGGTGCCGATCGGGCCTGCGCCTGCTGCTGCCGCTAATACCGCCGTTCCTGCGGCGGCTGCGGAGGAGGGTGCGATGTCCGACTAATGGCCAGGGTCGAACATCGCATCCTTCAGGCGAACGCCAACCACTGCAGGACAGCCCAGGATCTGCTGATGCAGACCATGGCTGAGTGGTTGGTGGACTTGGCGGTGGTCGCCGAACCCTACTCGGTCCCTGGCCGTTGGCTGGGCGACCGGGACGGCTTGGTGGCGTTGGTGGCGCGGTCTTCCACGGACTCCCCTCCCCTCTCGCTCTTAGAGAGGGGACCGGGATACGTGGCCGCCGCGTGGGGAGAGATAGCGATGGTGGGGGTGTATTTCTCCCCAAACCGCCCTCTCTCGGACTTTGAGGATTTCCTCGAGATCCTCACTGCTGTCGTAGGGAGGGCGGCGCCACGCCAGGTCGTGGTGCTCGGCGACCTAAACGCCAAGTCGGTGGCCTGGGGCAACCCGGCCGCAGGCTGCAACGTCCGGGGTCGCGCCGTCGAGTTTTGGGCGGCCTCGTGCGGTGTGTCCCTCCTCAACAGGGGGGCGGTCCACACGTGTGTGCGGCAACAGGGCGGGTCGGTGGTAGACGTGTCGTTTGCCACCCCCGCGCTAGCCGCCCGCGTCGTGAACTGGCGGGTGGAGCTGGTGGAGACCTTGTCGGACCACCGTTATGTGCGGTTCGACATCTCCACACAGCGGGGAGGGGGGACGGCCCGCGCTGGGCAATCTCCCTTCCCGCGGTGGGCACTCACCCGCCTGGACCGGGAGGCAGCCAAGGAGGCCGCCTTCCTCCAGGACTGGCTGTCGCCTCCCCCTGTCGAGGAGGTCCCGGACGTTGACGCCGCAGCGGTCCGGCTACGGCGGTCTTTGACCGAGGTGTGCAACTCCAGCATGCCTCGGTCTCGCCGTCCGCCTCCCCGTCGTGCCGTTTATTGGTGGACGGAGGAGCTGGCGGGGCTCCGGGCCACCTGCGTGGCGGCCAGAAGGGCCTACGCGCGTAGCCGACGGCGCAGCGCCCAGAACCGAGTCCGGGCAGAGGAGGACCGCCTGTACGCCTCTTACCGAGAGGCTACGGCGGCCCTCAAGTCTGCAATGGGCGCTGCGCAGGACTCGGCGAGGGCCGAGATGCTGGAGGGTCTCGACAGGGACCCCTATGGGAGGCCATATAAGGCGGCGCGGAATCAGCTCCGCCCCTATGGTCCCCCACTGTCGGAGACCCTCGAGCCGGCATTGTTGGATGGGGTGGTCCGGTCCCTGTTTCCACGCAGGACCGACTTCGCCCCACCAACAATGGATCCCCCGCAAGGGGCGACTCCACCGGAGGTGGAGGTGCCCCCGGTCACGGCGGCGGAATTCTACGCGGGGGTATTGAGCCTCCGCGCGAAGAAGACCGCCCCCGGTCCGGACGGCGTCCCTGCACGGGTGGTGGCGATTGCCGCCTCCCAAATGGAGGACAGGTTTCGGGACCTCTTCAGCGCGTGTTTTACGGCTGGGAGGTTCCCGAAACTCTGGAAGGAGGGGCAATTGTGCCTCCTCCGGAAGGAGGGACGCCCGGTGGACTCCCCCTCGGCATACCGGCCCATCGTTTTGCTCGATGAGGTCGGTAAATTGTTCGAGGGGATTGTCGCCGGGAGGCTGGATAGCCACTTGCGGGGGATAGGCCCGGATCTGTCGGACGCCCAGTTCGGTTTCCGTCGTGGGCGTTCGACGATCGACGCGCTGGCCCTTCTCAAGGGCCAGGTGAAGGAGGCGGTGGAGGCGGGGGACGGAGTGCTGGCGGTGTCGTTCGACATTGCCAACGCCTTCAACTCCGTCCCCCACTCGACGATATTGGAGGCGCTCCGGTATCACGGAGTGCCCCAATATCTGCGGAGCCTCCTGGCCGACTACTTGGAGGACCGCGAGGTCCTCCTCGTGGATAAGTCGGCCACCGTGAGGCGGTACGGCGCAGAGTCCGGTGTTCCACAGGGATCGGTCCTGGGGCCCCCCTTGTGGAACATCGGATTCGACTGGCTCCTGCGGGGAGTCCTCCTTCCGGGCACGAGTGTCATCTGCTACGCGGATGACACTCTGCTCACTGCCCGGGGGAGGAACTTTGCCGACGCGGCCATTCTGGCCTCGGCTGGCGGGTCCTTGGTGGCAGAAAGGATCCGCCGCCTGGGACTGAGGGTGGCGCTGCATAAAACGGAGGCCGTGTTCTTCCGCGGTCCCCGGCAGCGCTGCCCTGCCGACGCCCACATCGTCGTGGAGGGCGTCCGTATAGGGGTCCAGCCTCAGATGAAATATCTGGGGCTGGTGCTCGACGACAGGTGGCGCTTCGGCCCGCACTTCAGCGGGCTGTCGACGCGCCTGTTGAAGGCCGCGGGCGCCCTCTCGTGGCTCCTCCCGAACCTGGGGGGGCCCAAGGCAAAATGCCGGCGCCTCTATGCCGGCATTTTGCGGAGCATGGCCCTTTACGGGGCTCCCATCTGGGCGGACTCCCTCCATAGGAGGGAGAATGCTACCGCCATCCGCAGGCCCCAGCGGGCCATTGCACAGCGGGTGGCGAGGGCTTACCGCTCAGTGGGCTTTTCGGCGGCGTGCGCTCTGGCCGGCACCCCACCTTGGGAGTTGGAGGCGTGGGTGCTCGCCAGAGTGTACGAATGGACGGCGCGCCGAAAGGCGCTCGGGGAGCGCCCCATGGGCGAAGAGCGGGAGGCGGTGCGGCGAGAGGCGAGGGACGCCATCGTCCTCCATTGGTCGGAGGACCTCGCCAGCGCCGCCTTTGGCCGCCGGACGTTGGACGCGCTCGGTCCGGTCCTGCGGGGCTGGCTCGAGCGGTCCCACGGTTTCCTCTCTTTCCGTCTGGTGCAGGTGTTATCCGGGCATGGCTGCTTCGGATCGTACCTGCACCGGATCGGGAGGGAGGAAACCCCGGCGTGCCACGACTGCGGCGCAGCGGAGGACACGGCGCAGCACACCCTCGAGGTGTGCCCGGCGTGGTCCGAGCTGCGCCGCGGTCTGACCGCGGTGGTCGGACCAGACCTCTCGCTTCCCGGCGTGGTCGACGCCATGCTGGGGAGCGAGGAGGCCTGGTCAGCGGTAGCCTCCTTTTGCGAGGACGTAATCTCGCAAAAGGAGGAGGCGGAGCGGGCGCGGGAGGACGATCCTCTCGCTGCGCCGCTCCGCAGACGAAGAAGGGGGAGAAGGCGTCGTGCCCTCCCTCCTAATGGTGACGGGCGGGCGGCAGGCACGGGGGTGCCTTCGCCCGCATTGCACCCGTCACCTTCGTCGGTCATTCCCGACCCCCCACACCCGTGAGGGTGTGAGGGGTCTGTGCCTTTCAATCGTCGGCGGAGGACTGGAAGTAAAGGCTGTGCCGGTTTCCCAGTCCCCCGCCACTGTGACGAAGCGGGAATGCGCTGGGTCGTTTTAGTGGGTATACCGGGTCCGCCCGGGGAGTCCCACATACCCCTCCTGTCCCCCGACGGGAGGGTATGCGTAATGCATTTTTTCCCAGCGTCAACAAAAAAAAAAAAAAAAAAAAAAAAAAAAAAAAAAAAAGGTTAGGTTAGGTTAGGTTAGGTTAGGTTAGGTTAGGTTAGGTTGGGGTCCCCTCCCCTCTCGCTCTTAGAGAGGGGACCGGGATACGTGGCCGCCGCGTGGGGAGAGATAGCGATGGTGGGGGTGTATTTCTCCCCAAACCGCCCTCTCTCGGACTTTGAGGATTTCCTCGAGATCCTCACTGCTGTCGTAGGGAGGGCGGCGCCACGCCAGGTCGTGGTGCTCGGCGACCTAAACGCCAAGTCGGTGGCCTGGGGCAACCCGGCCGCAGGCTGCAACGTCCGGGGACGCGCCGTCGAGTTTTGGGCGGCCTCGTGCGGTGTGTCCCTCCTCAACAGGGGGGCGGTCCACACGTGTGTGCGGCAACAGGGCGGGTCGGTGGTGGACGTGTCGTTTGCCACCCCCGCGCTGGCCGCCCGCGTCGTGAACTGGCGGGTGGAGCTGGTGGAGACCTTGTCGGACCACCGTTATGTGCGGTTCGACATCTCCACACAGTGGGGAGGGGGGACGGCCCGCGCTGGGCAATCTCCCTTCCCGCGGTGGGCACTCACCCGCCTGGACCGGGAGGCAGCCAAGGAGGCCGCCTTCCTCCAGGACTGGCTGTCGCCTCCCCCTGTCGAGGAGGTCCCGGACGTTGACGCCGCAGCGGTCCGGCTACGGCGGTCTTTGACCGAGGTGTGCAACTCCAGCATGCCTCGGTCTCGCCGTCCGCCTCCCCGTCGTGCCGTTTATTGGTGGACGGAGGAGCTGGCGGGGCTCCGGGCCACCTGCGTGGCGGCCAGAAGGGCCTACGCGCGTAGCCGACGGCGCAGCGCCCAGAACCGAGTCCGGGCAGAGGAGGACCGCCTGTACGCCTCTTACCGAGAGGCTACGGCGGCCCTCAAGTCTGCAATGGGCGCTGCGCAGGACTCGGCGAGGGCCGAGATGCTGGAGGGTCTCGACAGGGACCCCTATGGGAGGCCATATAAGGCGGCGCGGAATCAGCTCCGCCCCTATGGTCCCCCACTGTCGGAGACCCTCGAGCCGGCATTGTTGGATGGGGTGGTCCGGTCCCTGTTTCCACGCAGGACCGACTTCGCCCCTCCAACAATGGATCCCCCGCAAGGGGCGACTCCGCCGGAGGTGGAGGTGCCCCCGGTCACGGCGGCGGAATTCTACGCGGGGGTATTGAGCCTCCGCGCGAAGAAGACCGCCCCCGGTCCGGACGGCGTCCCTGCACGGGTGGTGGCGATTGCCGCCTCCCAAATGGAGGACAGGTTTCGGGACCTCTTCAGCGCGTGTTTTACGGCTGGGAGGTTCCCGAAACTCTGGAAGGAGGGGCAATTGTGCCTCCTCCGGAAGGAGGGACGCCCGGTGGACTCCCCCTCGGCATACCGGCCCATCGTTTTGCTCGATGAGGTCGGTAAATTGTTCGAGGGGATTGTCGCCGGGAGGCTGGATAGCCATTTGCGGGGGATCGGCCCGGATCTGTCGGACGCCCAGTACGGTTTCCGTCGTGGGCGTTCGACGATCGACGCGCTGGCCCTTCTCAAGGGCCAGGTGAAGGAGGCAGTGGAGGCGGGGGACGGGGTGCTGGCGGTGTCATTCGACATTGCCAACGCCTTCAACTCCGTCCCCCACTCGACGATATTGGAGGCGCTCCGTTATCACGGGGTGCCCCAATATCTGCGGAGTCTCCTGGCCGACTACTTGGAGGACCGCGAGGTCCTCCTCGTGGACAAGTCGGCCACAGTGAGGCGGTACGGCGCAGAGTCTGGTGTTCCACAGGGGTCGGTCCTGGGGCCCCCCTTGTGGAACATCGGATTCGACTGGCTCCTGCGGGGAGTCCTCCTCCCGGGCACGAGTGTAATCTGCTACGCGGATGACACTCTGCTCACTGCCCGGGGGAGGAACTTTGCGGACGCGGCCATTCTGGCCTCGGCTGGCGGGTCCTTGGTGGCAGAAAGGATCCGCCGCCTGGGATTGAGGGTGGCGCTGCACAAAACGGAGGCCGTGTTCTTTCGCGGTCCCCGGCAGCGCTGCCCTGCCGACGCCCACATCGTCGTGGAGGGCGTCCGCATAGAGGTCCAGCCTCAGATGAAATATCTGGGGCTGGTGCTGGACGACAGGTGGCGCTTCGGCCCGCATTTCAGCGGGCTGTCGACGCGCTTGTTGAAGGCCGCGGACGCCCTCTCATGGCTCCTCCCAAACCTGGGGGGGCCCAAGGCAAAATGCCGGCGCCTCTATGCCGGCATTTTGCGGAGCATGGCCCTTTACGGGGCCCCCATCTGGGCGGACTCCCTCCACAGGAGGGAGAATGCTACCGCCATCCGCAGGCCCCAGCGGGCCATTGCACAGCGGGTGGCGAGGGCTTACCGCTCGGTGGGCTTTTCGGCGGCGTGCGCTCTGGCCGGCACCCCGCCTTGGGAGTTGGAGGCATGGGTTCTCGCCAGAGTGTACGAGTGGACGGCGCGCCGAAAGGCGCTCGGGGAGCGCCCCATGGGCGAAGAGCGGGAGGCGGTGCGGCGAGAGGCGAGGGACGCCATCGTCCTCCATTGGTCGGAGGACCTCGCCAGCGCCGCCTTTGGCCGCCGGACGTTGGACGCGCTCGGTCCGGTCCTGCGGGGCTGGCTCGAGCGGTCCCACGGTTTCCTCTCTTTCCGTCTGGTGCAGGTGTTATCCGGGCATGGTTGCTTCGGATCGTACCTGCACCGGATCGGGAGGGAGGAAACCCCGGCGTGCCACGACTGCGGCGCGGCGGAGGACACGGCGCAGCACACCCTCGAGGTGTGCCCGGCGTGGTCCGAGCTGCGCCGCGGTCTGACCGCGGTGGTCGGACCGGACCTCTCGCTTCCTGGCGTGGTGGACGCCATGCTGGGGAGCGAGGAGGCCTGGTCAGCGGTGGCCTCCTTTTGCGAGGACGTAATCTCGCAAAAGGAGGCAGCGGAGCGCGCGCGGGAGGACGATCCTCTCGCTGCGGCGCTCCGCAGACGAAGACGGGGGAGAAGGCGTCGTGCCCTCCCTCCTAATGGTGACGGGCGGGCGGCAGGCACGGGGGTGCCTTCGCCCGCATTGCACCCGTCACCTTCGTCGGTCATTCCCGACCCCCCCACACCCGTGAGGGTGTGAAGGGTCTGTGCCTTTCAATCGTCGGCGGAGGACTGGAAGTAAAGGCTGTGCCGGTTTCCCAGTCCCCCGCCACTGTGACGAAGCGGGAATGCGCTGGGTCGTTTTAGTGGGTATACCGGGTCCACCCGGGGAGTCCCACATACCCCTCCTGTCCCCCGACGGGAGGGTATGCGTAATGCATTTTTTCCCAGCGTCAAAAAAAAAAAAAAAAAAAAAAAAAAAAAAAAAAAGGTTAGGTTGGGGTGCTAGGTCAGAAAACCTCCTAGGGGGCCCAGTGGCTGCCGGTCCTTCTCGATACGTCTGGAGGGAACAGCAGCTGCTGTGGACGGTGCACCCTGGGCGCGGCAGTATCCGTCCCCGATGAATGGGAAGAGATTCTTATTCCTCGGGGAATGTTACTGTCGTGGCCAATATTCTGACACGGTGGGGCGACTCCACGCGGCCCTCTGGGTCGCAGAGGGCGCAGTGGAGGAGCCAGGGCGGGCTCGGTGTGCCGCCGGGCGTTGGACGCGTCCGGCGTCCGGCGGCGCACCGAGCCCGGCGGTGGTTGGACCGGACCTCTCGCTTCCCGGCGTGGTCGATGCCATGCTGGGGAGCGGGGAGGCCTGGTCAGCGGTCGCCTCCTTTTGCGAGTTCGCTCGCAAAGGGAGGAGGCGGAGCGCGCGCGGGGGGGCGATCCTCTCGTTGCGCCGCTCCGCAGCGGAGGAGCCAGGGCGGGCTCGGTGTGCCGCCGGGCGTTGGGCGCGCTCGGTCCGGTCTTACGGGGCCGGGCCGGGCGCGTCCGGCTTCCGGTGGCACACCGAGCCCGCCGGTGGTCGGACCGGGCCCTCGCTTCCCGGCGTGGTCGATGCCATGCTGGGGGGCGGGGAGGCCTGGTCAGCGGTAGCCTCCTTTTGCGAGTTCGCTCGCAAAGGGAGGAGGCGGAGCGCGCGCGGGGGGGGCGACCCTCTCGCTGCGCCGCTCCGCAGCGGAAGGGGGAGAAGGCTTCGTGCCCTCCCTCCTCATGGTGACGGCGGGCGGCAGGCACGGGGGTGCCTTCGCCCGCATTGCACCCGTCACCTTAGCGGGTCATTCCGGCCCCCCACACCCGCGAGGGTGTGAGGGGTCGCCTTGCGGGGCAATCGTCGGCGGAGGACTGGTCGTTAAGGCTATGCCGGTTTCCCAGTCCCCCGCCACTCTGACGAAGCGGGAATGCGCTGGGTCGTTTTAGTGGGTATACCGGGTTTGGTTCGCCCGGGGAGTCCCACATACCCCTCCTGTCCCCCGATGGGAGGGTATGCGTAATTGCATTTTTTCCCAGCGTTAACAAAAAAAAAAAAAAAAAAAAAGGTTAGGTTAGGTTAGGTTAGGTTAGGTTAGGTTAGGTTAGGTTGGGGGACCACCCCACAGTGCTTGCGTCCTCGTCGCGTCCCCCGGAAACAGCCCAGTTCTGACCACCGTAACGGAGTGGCAGACTGGGTTGGCCAAAGTGCACTGTGCTTCGCAGCGAATTTTATCTTGTGTGTGCATCGACTGCGATTATGCCTGCTACCCCCTTGCGGGACGCCTGCGGGCGATTTTTAAAATCAAAAGGCCCTTCTCAGGGCCAACCCAAAGGCCCTTCTCAGGGCCAACCCAAAGGCCCTTCTCAGGGCCAACCAAAAGGCCCTTCTCAGGGCCACCCCGACGCTCCGTCAGAAGCTAGCCGCGCGCCGTCTGCGGCTAGCTACTTCGGAGGGGCTGAGTCGTCAGACAGCGACTCGGTTGCTGGAGTGTCGGACGCGAGTGGCTCGCGGTCGCGGAAGCGGGTCTTCCAGAGTCGTGGGTCCGAGAGTTCCTCGGCTTCGGGGTCCAAGCCGTTGTCGAAGGCAAAAAAGCCGACGACGACGGCCGCGGATACCCACGTCGTTGGGCTCGCGGACGCCCAGCGCCAGGTTGACCTGGCCCGCAAGGTGCAGCTCCAGCAAGAGCTGGAGGAGCGGGTTGCCGCCAAAGAGAAGCGTGCGTGCGTCGCCCGGGCCAAGTCCGGGTACGGTGCGTCCCGGGTTCTGTACGCGAACAACTCTTTGGCGGAACTGGAGAGGATGGCGGAGGAGGACGAGGAGGAGATCGTCGAGGTCGCCTCTAAGTCCTCCAATCTTAAGGGCACGTTCCAGAAGGCCCTGAAATGTCGGGCCGCGAGCATGCGCGGTGTCGTCGCTGAACTGATTCAGCGGACGGCCACCGACGAGACGCGGCAACTGCAGGCGAGGGTGGATCGCCTGCAGTCGGAGGTCAGCCAGCTTCATCTGAAGCTGGCTGAAGCCACGGCCCGGCCACAACAGGCTGGGGCGAGCCCTGTGGCAGAGAGCGCTGCCTCGGCCCGGCCACAACAGGCTAAGGCGAGCCCTGTGGCAGAGGGCGCTGCCTCGGCCCGGCCACAACAGGCCAAGGCGAGGCCTGCAGCAGAGGGCCCCTCCTCCAACCTTGAGGATATCATCCGCAAGGTAGTAATGGAGGAGAGGGCCTTCACAAGAGCCTGCTTCGCAGGGATTGAGGACCGGCTCCTGCCGGAGAAGCGCCTCCGACCGCCGCTCGCGGCGGATAAGAGGCGGTCTGAGCCGGGGCCGTCCTCAACCCAGGCGGAGGAGAGGCGGTCTGAGCCGGGGCCGTCCTCCTCAACCCAGGCGGAAGATGCCCTTCTGCCTTCGACCACTCCGTCCAACGAGTGGACGAAAGTGGGCCGGAGGGGGAAGGGCAAAGGGAAGGGCAAGAGGTCGGCAGCGGCCGTCCCTGCCGTCCCTGCCGTCTCCGCCACCCCCGCTCCCAGCCGGTCGCAGACGACCGGCAAGGGAAAGGGCAAGGGGAAAGGGAAGGGGAGAGGAAGAAGGGGGCAGTTGGTCCCCCCGAAAACCGCGGCCGTCGTGGTGACGCTCACCGCGGAGGCTGCGGGGCGAGGGGAGACTTACGCCTCCATCTTGGTGCGGGCGCGCGGCAATGCCGATCCCACTCAGCTGGGAATCGGCAGTGTGTCGTGCCGGCGGACGCAGACCGGGGCTCGAATATTCGAGTTCCCGGGGGCCGAGGGCGGCGCCCGCGCAGACCTCTTTGCAGCCAAGCTGCAGGAGGTCATCGCGGACTCTGCCAAGGTGGCCCGGCCAGTCAAGTCGGCGGCCATCGAGGTGACGGAGTTGGATGACTCCGTCACCAAGGAGGAGGTGGTGGCAGCGGTCGCAGCGGTGGGGGGCTGTGCCGCAGCGGCGGTCCAAGGCCGGGACATAAGGCCCGGCCGCGGCGGAATGGGCACAATCCGCCTCGAGTGCCCAATCGCAGCTGCCAAAGCCGTCCTTGCGAAAGGACGGCTTCAAGTCGGGTTCAGCTCGGGCGCAGTCCGGGCACTCGAGGACCAGCCGCTGCGGTGTTTCCGGTGCTTCGGCATCGGCCACACCCGGCCCCTGTGTCCGTCCAAAGTGGACCGGTCGGACACTTGTTACCGGTGCGGCAAGGAGGGCCACAAAGCCGCCTCCTGCCAGGCCGCCACGCCGCACTGCGCGGTGTGTGCCGCCAGTGGCCGCCGGGCAGGCCACGTCATGAAGGGGGGGAAGTGCAATCCCCCCCGTAAGCGTGGCAAAGCGCAGGCGCCGACCGGGCCTGCGCCTGCTGCTGCTGTTGCCGCAAATACCGCCGTTCCTGCGGCGGCTGCGGAGGAGGGTGCGATGTCCGACTGATGGGAGTCGAGCATCGCATCCTTCAGGCGAACGCCAACCACTGCAGGACAGCCCAGGATCTGCTGATGCAGACCATGGCTGAGTGGTTGGTGGACTTGGCGGTGGTCGCCGAACCCTACTCGGTCCCTGGCCGTTGGCTGGGCGACCGGGACGGCCTGGTGGCGTTGGTGGCGCGGTCTTCCACGGACTCCCCTCCCCTCTCGCTCTTAGAGAGGGGACCGGGATACGTGGCCGCCGCGTGGGGAGAGATAGGGATAGTGGGGGTGTATTTCTCCCCTAACCGCCCTCTCTCGGACTTTGAGGATTTCCTCGAGGTCCTCACTGCTGTCGTAGGGAGGGCGGCGCCACGCCAGGTCGTGGTGCTCGGCGACCTAAACGCCAAGTCGGTGGCCTGGGGCAACCCGGCCGCAGGCTGCAACGTCCGGGGACGCGCCGTCGAGTTTTGGGCGGCCTCGAGCGGTGTGTCCCTCCTCAACAGGGGGGCGGTCCACACGTGTGTGCGGCAACAGGGCGGGTCGGTGGTGGACGTGTCGTTTGCCACCCCCGCGCTGGCCGCCCGCGTCGTGAACTGGCGGGTGGAGCTGGTGGAGACCTTGTCGGACCACCGTTATGTGCGGTTCGACATCTCCACACAGCGGGGAGGGGGGACGGCCCGCGCTGGGCAATCTCCCTTCCCGCGGTGGGCACTCACCCGCCTGGACCGGGAGGCAGCCAGGGAGGCCGCCTTCCTCCAGGACTGGCTGTCGCCTCCCCCTGTCGAGGAGGTCCCGGACGTTGACGCCGCAGCGGTCCGGCTACGAGGGTCCTTGACCGAGGTGTGCAACTCCAGCATGCCTCGGTCTCGCCGTCCGCCTCCACGTCGTGCCGTGTACTGGTGGACGGAGGAGCTGGCGGGGCTCCGGGCCACCTGCGTGGCAGCCAGAAGGGCCTACGCGCGTAGCCGACGGCGCAGCGCCCAGAACCGAGTCCGGGCAGAGGAGGACCGCCTGTACGCCTCTTACCGAGAGGCTGCGGCGGCCCTCAAGTCTGCAATGGGCGCTGCGCAGGACTCGGCGAGGGCCGAGATGCTGGAGGGTCTCGACAGGGACCCCTATGGGAGACCATATAAGGCGGCGCGGAATCAGCTCCGCCCCTATGGTCCCCCACTGTCGGAGACCCTCGAGCCGGCATTGTTGGATGGGGTGGTCCGGTCCCTGTTTCCGCGCAGGACCGACTTCGCCCCACCAACAATGGATCCCCCGCAAGGGGCGGCTCCACCGGAGGCGGAGGTCCCCCCGGTGACGGCGGCGGAATTCTACGCGGGGGTGTTGAGCCTCCGCGCGAAGAAGACCGCCCCCGGTCCGGACGGCGTCCCTGCACGGGTGGTGGCGATTGCCGCCTCTCAAATGGAGGACAGGTTTCGGGACCTCTTCAGCGCGTGTTTTACGGCTGGGAGGTTCCCGAAACTCTGGAGGGAGGGGCAATTGTGCCTCCTCCGGAAGGAGGGACGCCCGGTGGACTCCCCCTCGGCATACCGGCCCATCGTTCTGCTCGATGAGGTCGGTAAATTGTTCGAGGGGATTGTCGCCTCCCGGCTGGATAGCCATTTGCGGGGGATAGGCCCGGATCTGTCGGACGCCCAGTTCGGTTTCCGTCGTGGGCGTTCGACGATCGACGCGCTGGCCCTCCTCAAGGGCCAGGTGAAGGAGGCGGTGGAGGCGGGGGACGGAGTGCTGGCGGTGTCGTTCGACATTGCCAACGCCTTCAACTCCGTCCCCCACTCGACGATATTGGAGGCGCTCCGGTACCACGGAGTGCCCCAATACCTGCGGAGCCTCCTGGCCAGCTACTTGGAGGGCCGAGAGGTCCTCCTAGTGGACAAGACGGCCACCGTGAGGCGGTACGGCGCTGAGTCCGGTGTTCCACAGGGGTCGGTCCTGGGGCCCCCCTTGTGGAACATCGGATTCGACTGGCTCCTGCGGGGAGTCCTCCTCCCGGGCACGAGTGTCATCTGCTACGCGGATGACACTCTGCTCACTGCCCGGGGGAGGAACTTTGCCGACGCGGCCATTCTGGCCTCGGCGGGCGGGTCCTTGGTGGCAGAAAGGATCCGCCGCCTGGGATTGAGGGTGGCGCTGCATAAAACGGAGGCCGTGTTCTTCCGCGGTCCCCGGCAGCGCTGCCCTGCCGACGCCCACATCATCGTGGAGGGCGTCCGTATAGGGGTCCAGCCTCAGATGAAATATCTGGGGCTGGTGCTGGACGACAGGTGGCGTTTCGGCCCGCACTTCAGCGGGCTGTCGACGCGCCTGTTGAAGGCCGCGGGCGCCCTCTCGTGGCTCCTCCCGAACCTGGGGGGGCCCAAGGCGAAATGCCGGCGCCTCTATGCCGGCATTTTGCGGAGCATGGCCCTTTACGGGGCTCCCATCTGGGCGGACTCCCTCCATAGGAGGGAGAATGCTACCGCCATCCGCAGGCCCCAGCGGGCCATTGCACAGCGGGTGGCGAGGGCTTACCGCTCAGTGGGCTTTTCGGCGGCGTGCGCTCTGGCCGGCACCCCGCCTTGGGAGTTGGAGGCATGGGTGCTCGCCAGAGTGTACGAGTGGACGGCGCGCCGAAAGGCGCTCGGGGAGCGCCCCATGGGCGAAGAGCGGGAGGCGGTGCGGCGAGAGGCGAGGGACGCCATCGTCCTCCATTGGTCGGAGGACCTCGCCAGCGCCGCCTTTGGCCGCCGGACGTTGGACGCGCTCGGTCCGGTCCTGCGGGGCTGGCTCGAGCGGTCCCACGGTTTCCTCTCTTTCCGTCTGGTGCAGGTGTTATCCGGGCATGGTTGCTTCGGATCGTACCTGCACCGGATCGGGAGGGAGGAGACCCCGGCGTGCCAAGACTGCGGCGCGGCGGAGGACACGGCGCAGCACACCCTCGAGGTGTGCCCGGCGTGGTCCGAGCTGCGCCGCGGTCTGACCGCGGTGGTCGGACCGGACCTCTCGCTTCCTGGCGTGGTGGACGCCATGCTGGGGAGCGAGGAGGCCTGGTCAGCGGTGGCCTCCTTTTGCGAGGACGTAATCTCGCAAAAGGAGGCAGCGGAGCGGGCGCGGGAGGACGATCCTCTCGCTGCGGCGCTCCGCAGACGAAGACGGGGGAGAAGGCGTCGTGCCCTCCCTCCTAATGGTGACGGGCGGGCGGCAGGCACGGGGGTGCCTTCGCCCGCATTGCACCCGTCACCTTCGTCGGTCATTCCCGACCCCCCACACCCGTGAGGGTGTGAGGGGTCTGTGCCTTTCAATCGTCGGCGGAGGACTGGAAGTAAAGGCTGTGCCGGTTTCCCAGTCCCCCGCCACTGTGACGAAGCGGGAATGCGCTGGGTCGTTTTAGTGGGTATACCGGGTCCGCCCGGGGAGTCCCACATACCCCTCCTGTCCCCCGACGGGAGGGTATGCGTAATGCATTTTTTCCCAGCGTCAACAAAAAAAAAAAAAAAAAAAAAAAAAAAAAAAAAAGGTTAGGTTAGGTTAGGTTAGGTTAGGTTAGGTTAGGTTAGGTTAGGTTGGGGGACCCCCCACAGAGCATACGTCCACGTCGTGTCCCCTGGAAACAGCCCAGTTCTGACCACCGTAACGGAGTGGCAGACTGGGTCTGGCTAAAGTGCTCTGTGATCTCAAAGCGAATTTTTAACTGCCTTGTCTCGTCTTTTTATGCCGTCCACACCCTCGCGGGACGCCTGCGGGCGCTTTTTAAAATCCAAAGGCCCTTCTCAGGGCCAACCCAAAGGCCCTTCTCAGGGCCAACCCAAGGGCCCTTCTCAGGGCCAACCCAAAGGCCCTTCTCAGGGCCAACCCAAAGGCCCTTCTCAGGGCCACCCAAAAGGCCCTTCTCAGGGCCACCCCGACGCTTCGGCGTCTGAAGTAAGCCGCGCGCCGTCTGCGGCTAGCTATTTTGGAGGGGCCGAGTCGTCTGACAGCGACTCGGTTGTTGGAGTGTCGGACGCGAGTGGCGCTAGGTCGCGGAAGCGCGTTAGGGGGTCCGGGAGTTCCTCGGCTTCGGGGTCCAAACCGTTGTCGAAGGCTAATAAGCCGACGACGACGGCTGCGGACACCCATGTCGTTGGGCTCGCGGACGCCCAACGCCAGTTGGACCTGGCTCGGCGGGCGCACCTCCAGCAAGAGCTGGAGGAGCGGGTTGCCGCGAAGGAGCAACGGGCGCACATTGCCCGGGCCAAGTCCGGGTACGGTGCGTCCCGCATCCTATACGCGGACTACTCCCTAGCCGAGCTGGAGAGAATGGCGGAGGAGGACAAGGAGGAGATATTGGAGGTCGCCTCTAAGTCCTCCAACATTAAGGGGACCTTGCAGAAGGCCCTCAAGTGCCGGGCCGCGAGCATGCGCGGGGTCGTCGCTGAGCTGGTCCAGCGGACGGCCTCCGACGAGACGCGGCAGCTGCAGGCGAGGGTGGATCGCCTGCAGTCGGAGGTCAGCCAGCTTCATCTGAAGCTGGCTGAAGCCACGGCCCGGCCACAACAGGTCGAGGCGAGCCCTGTGGCAGAGGGCGCTGCCTCGGCCCGGCCACAACAGGCCAGGGCGAGCCCTGTGGCAGAGGGCGCTGCCTCGGCCCGGCCCCAACAGGCCAAGGCGAGGCCTGCAGCAGAGGGCCCCTCCTCCAACCTTGAGGATATCATCCGCAAGGTAGTAATGGAGGAGAGGGCCTTCACAAGAGCCTGCTTCGCAGGGATTGAGGACCGGCTCCTGCCAGAGAAGCGCCTCCGACCGCCGCTTGCGGCGGATAAGAGGCGGTCTGAGCCGGGGCCGTCCTCAACCCAGGCGAATGAGAGGCGGTCTGAGCCGGGGCCGTCCTCCTCCCAAGCGGAAGATGCCCTTCTTCCCTCAACCACCCCGTCCAACGAGTGGACGGAGGTGCGTAAGGGGAAGGGCAAAGGGAAGGGCAAGAGGTCGGCAGCGGCCGTCCCAGCTATCCCTGCCGTCCCCGCTACCCCCGCTCCCAGCCAGTCACAGCCGACCGGCAAGGGAAGAGGTAAGGGGAACGGCAAAGGGAAGGGCGGGGGAAGGGGGCAGTTGGTCCCCCCGAAAACCGCGGCCGTCGTGGTGACGCTCACCGCGGAGGCTGCGGGGCGAGGGGAGACCTACGCCTCCATTTTGGTGCGGGCGCGCGGCAATGCCGATCCCACCCAGCTGGGGATCGGCAGTGTGTCGTGCCGGCGGACGCAGGCCGGGGCTCGAATCTTCGAGTTCCCGGGGGCCGAGGGCAGCGCCCGCGCTGACCTCTTTGCAGCCAAGCTGCAGGAGGTCATCGCGGACTCTGCCAAGGTGGCCCGGCCGGTCAAGACGGTGGCCATCGAGGTGACGGAGCTGGATGACTCCGTCACCAAGGAGGAGGTGGTGGCGGCGGTCGCAGCGGTAGGGGGCTGTGGCGCCGCGGCGGTCCAAGGCCGGGATATAAGGCCCGGCCGCGGCGGAATGGGCATGATCCGCCTCGAATGCCCAATCGCAGCTGCCAAAGCCGTCCTTGCGAAAGGACGGCTTCAAGTCGGCTTCAGCGCGGGTACAGTCAGGGCACTCGAGGCTGGTCCTCTGCGGTGTTTCCGGTGCTTCGGCATCGGACACACCCGGCCCCTGTGTCCGTCCAAAGTCGACCGGTCGGACGCGTGCTACCGCTGCGGCAAGGAGGGCCACAAAGCCGCCTCCTGCCAGGCCGCCACGCCGCACTGCGCGGTGTGTGCCGCCAGTGGCTGCCGGGCAGGCCACGTCATGAAGGGGGGGAAGTGCAATCCCCCCCCTAAGCGTGGCAAAGCGCAGGCGCCAACCGGGCCTGCACCTGCTGCTGCCGCTAACGCCGCCGTTCCTGCGGCGGCTGCGGAGGAGGGTGCGATGTCCGACTGATGGCCAGGGTCGAACATCGCATCCTTCAGGCGAACGCCAACCACTGCAGGACAGCCCAGGATCTGCTGATGCAGACCATGGCTGAGTGGTTGGTGGACTTGGCGGTGGTCGCCGAACCCTACTCGGTCCCTGGCCGTTGGCTGGGCGACCGGGACGGCTTAGTGGCGTTGGTGGCGCGGTCTTCCACGGACTCCCCTCCCCTCTCGCTCTTAGAGAGGGGACCGGGATACGTGGCCGCCGCGTGGGGAGAGATAGCGATGGTGGGGGTGTATTTCTCCCCAAACCGCCCTCTCTCGGACTTTGAGGATTTCCTCGAGATCCTCACTGCTGTCGTAGGGAGGGCGGCGCCACGCCAGGTCGTGGTGCTCGGCGACCTAAACGCCAAGTCGGTGGCCTGGGGCAACCCGGCTGCAGGCTGCAACGTCCGGGGACGTGCCGTCGAGTTTTGGGCGGCCTCGAGCGGTGTGTCCCTCCTCAACAGGGGGGCGGTCCACACGTGTGTGCGGCAACAGGGCGGGTCGGTGGTGGACGTGTCGTTTGCCACCCCCGCGCTAGCCGCCCGCGTCGTGAACTGGCGGGTGGAGCTGGTGGAGACCTTGTCGGACCACCGTTATGTGCGGTTCGACATCTCCACACAGCGGGGAGGGGGGACGGCCCGCGCTGGGCAATCTCCCTTCCCGCGGTGGGCACTCACCCGCCTGGACCGGGAGGCAGCCAAGGAGGCCGCCTTCCTCCAGGACTGGCTGTCGCCTCCCCCTGTCGAGGAGGTCCCGGACGTTGACGCCGCAGCGGTCCGGCTACGGGGGTCCTTGACCGAGGTGTGCAACTCCAGCATGCCTCGGTCTCGCCGTCCGCCTCCCCGTCGTGCCGTGTACTGGTGGACGGAGGAGCTGGCGGGGCTCCGGGCCGCCTGCGTGGCGGCCCGAAGGGCCTACGCGCGTAGCCGACGGCGCAGCGCCCAAAACCGAGTCCGAGCAGAGGAGGACCGCCTGTACGCCTCTTACCGAGAGGCTACGGCGGCCCTCAAGTCTGCAATGGGCGCTGCGCAGGACTCGGCGAGGGCCGAGATGCTGGAGGGTCTCGACAGGGACCCCTATGGGAGACCATATAAGGCGGCGCGGAATCAGCTCCGCCCCTATGGTCCCCCACTGTCGGAGACCCTCGAGCCGGCATTGCTGGATGGGGTGGTCCGGTCTCTGTTTCCGCGCAGGACCGACTTTGCCCCACCAGTAATGGATCCCCCGCAAGGGGCGGCTCCACCGGAGGCGGAGGTCCCCCCGGTGACGGCGGCGGAATTCTACGCGGGGGTACTCAGCCTCCGCGCAAAGAAGACCGCCCCCGGCCCGGACGGCGTCCCTGCACGGGTGGTGGCGATCGCCGCCACCCAAATGGAGGACAGGTTTCGGGACCTCTTCAGCGCGTGTTTTACGGCTGGGAGGTTCCCGAAACTCTGGAAGGAGGGGCAGTTGTGCCTCCTCCGGAAGGAGGGACGCCCGGTGGACTCCCCCTCGGCATACCGGCCCATCGTTCTGCTCGATGAGGTCGGTAAATTGTTCGAGGGGATTGTCGCCTCCCGGCTGGATAGCCATTTGCGGGGGATAGGCCCGGATCTGTCGGACGCCCAGTTCGGTTTCCGTCGTGGGCGTTCGACGATCGACGCGCTGGCCCTTCTCAAGGGCCAGGTGAAGGAGGCGGTGGAGGCGGGGGACGGAGTGCTGGCGGTGTCGTTCGACATTGCCAACGCCTTCAACTCCGTCCCCCACTCGACGATATTGGAGGCGCTCCGGTACCACGGAGTGCCCCAATATCTGCGGAGCCTCCTGGCCGACTACTTGGAGGACCGCGAGGTCCTCTTCGTGGACAAATCGGCCACCGTGAGGCGGTACGGCGCAGAGTCTGGTGTTCCACAGGGGTCGGTCCTGGGGCCCCCCTTGTGGAACATCGGATTCGACTGGCTCCTGCGGGGAGTCCTCCTCCCGGGCACGAGTGTCATCTGCTATGCGGATGACACTCTGCTCACTGCACGGGGGAGGAACTTTGCCGACGCGGCCATTCTGGCCTCGGCTGGCGGATCCTTGGTGGCAGAAAGGATCCACCGCCTGGGATTGAGGGTGGCGCTGCACAAAACGGAGGCCGTGTTCTTTCGCGGTCCCCGGCAGCGCTGCCCTGCCGACGCCCACATCGTCGTGGAGGGCGTCCGCATAGAGGTCCAGCCTCAGATGAAATATCTGGGGCTGGTGCTGGACGACAGGTGGCGCTTCGGCCCGCATTTCAGCGGGCTGTCGACGCGCCTGTTGAAGGCCGCGGACGCCCTCTCGTGGCTCCTCCCAAACCTGGGGGGGCCCAAGGCAAAATGCCGGCGCCTCTATGCCGGCATTTTGCGGAGCATGGCCCTTTACGGGGCCCCCATCTGGGCGGACTCCCTCCACAGGAGGGAGAATGCTACCGCCATCCGCAGGCCCCAGCGGGCCATTGCACAGCGGGTGGCGAGGGCTTACCGCTCGGTGGGCTTCTCGGCGGCGTGCGCTCTGGCGGGCACCCCGCCTTGGGAGTTGGAGGCATGGGTGCTCGCCAGAGTGTACGAGTGGACGGCGCGCCGACGGGCGCTCGGGGAGCGCCCCATGGGCGAAGAGCGGGAGGCGGTGCGGCGAGAGGCGAGGGACGCCATCGTCCTCCATTGGTCGGAGGACCTCGCCAGCGCCGCCTTTGGCCGCCGGACGTTGGACGCGCTCGGTCCGGTCCTGCGGGGCTGGCTCGAGCGGTCCCACGGTTTCCTCTCTTTCCGTCTGGTGCAGGTGTTATCCGGGCATGGTTGCTTCGGATCGTACCTGCACCGGATCGGGAGGGAGGAAACCCCGGCGTGCCACGACTGCGGCGCGGCGGAGGACACGGCGCAGCACACCCTCGAGGTGTGCCCGGCGTGGTCCGAGCTGCGCCGCGGTCTGACCGCGGTGGTCGGACCGGACCTCTCGCTTCCTGGCGTGGTGGACGCCATGCTGGGGAGCGAGGAGGCCTGGTCAGCGGTGGCCTCCTTTTGCGAGGACGTAATCTCGCAAAAGGAGGCAGCGGAGCGCGCGCGGGAGGACGATCCTCTCGCTGCGGCGCTCCGCAGACGAAGACGGGGGAGAAGGCGTCGTGCCCTCCCTCCTAATGGTGACGGGCGGGCGGCAGGCACGGGGGTGCCTTCGCCCGCATTGCACCTGTCACCTTCGTCGGTCATTCCCGACCCCCCACACCCGTGAGGGTGTGAGGGGTCTGTGCCTTTCAATCGTCGGCGGAGGACTGGAAGTAAAGGCTGTGCCGGTTTCCCAGTCCCCCGCCACTGTGACGAAGCGGGAATGCGCTGGGTCGTTTTAGTGGGTATACCGGGTCCGCCCGGGGAGTCCCACATACCCCTCCTGTCCCCCGACGGGAGGGTATGCGTAATGCATTTTTTTCCCAGCGTCAAAAAAAAAAAAAAAAAAAAAAAAAGGTTAGGTTAGGTTAGGTTAGGTTAGGTTAGGTTAGGTTAGGTTAGGTTAGGTTAGGTTAGGTTAGGTTAGGTTAGGTTAGGTTAGGTTAGGTTAGGTTAGGTTAGGTTTTTTTTTTTTTTTTTTTTTTTTTTTTTTTTTTTTTTTTTTTTTGGCAGGAGTGGGAAATCCCCACGGACACCTCCACTATCTCACAGGGTGTGAGACAGTGGAGGTAGTGTCGGACTCGAACCGACTAAAAACCACTCCTGCCTTTCCAGTGCCCTCTGACATGATCAGAGCCGTTGTGAGCATGTCTAATACTTTGGCTACTGTGTGTATTTCATATTATGACTGTAGGGTAATCCGGAGAGACTACTTCCTCTCGGTAAGGACAGCTAATTATTTTATTATAAACTAATTCTACTACAACAATATGACCTATATACTAATTGTAAATGTTTATGCCTATACGCTAACTTAGTATTTATAGATTTTTTTATTTATTTAATTCCTATTAAGTTTTATCACAATACTTATATCTATATACTTATTATATAATCAAGTATTATTATTATTACTTATTTCTACTTATCACTAAGGATGCTATATCTATACAATATTTTAAAAATGTATTCCGGCTTTTATTTCCTATCATTAGGTCTGGGAGATTTTCAGCTACAAGTTTGACACCAAGCTGTTGCTCCACTTCAAACCTGGCTTTGGCGGTGATCGGGCACTCCAGCAGTATGTGAAGCACCGTCTCTTCCTTGCCAGGCTCGCAAGCGCACGATGGGTTCTCTTTACACTTGAAGCGACTCAAGTATGCAGAGAACCCACCGTGCCCAGTTAATATCTGCGTGGTGATGCTGGTGGGGACCATTTTGCGCACAACTCTGTACGCCGCAACCGCATCTGGGAAGAAAATTTTTGTGCCCGAAGCAGTTTCACCTGATCCGTACCTCACGTTCCATTCGTCGAGCGTCTCCAACCGGATTCTACGCTTGACGAATGATACGGGGCACAGATCGTAGTCCGGCCTCTTCTTCGACTTCAGAGCGGCCTCCTTCGCCAGTTGGTCGGCTCTCTCGTTCCCCTCCAACCCTGCGTGGGCCTTTATCCAGAACAAGGAGACACTCTTGTTCTGGAGCTTACAGCGTCGGATGGTGTCCCTGGTTTCCACAGCCAAGGGATGGGGGGAGCCTACATTCGCAACCGACTGAAGGGCCGCCATGGAGTCGCTGAAGATGCCGAACGTGGTGTCACTACTTCTGAGCACTTCTCCTGCCGCCCTTTGTAGGGCCAGAAGTTCAGCCTGGTAGACGGTGCAGTAAGACGGCAAGGCAAGTTTGAGGGCCTTGGTTTCAGCGGCACCATTCCACAAGGATAGCGCCGCCCCAACCTTACCCTCAATCTTGCTGCCGTCTGTGAATATACGCACAGCGAAATCGCTGTGGTTGTTGTATTGTTCCTCGTCTACCAGGCTTCCGAACTGCAAGTTTACTTGGTCCGCGGGGTGCGGAGCCTCTATCGCTGGAGCCATCCGCTCGATCTCCCTGCCTCCTAGCACCGGCTGGGGCACACCCCTCTTGGCTCCGTACAACGCAGCCGCTTCCCGTATACGGAGGTCGAGTGGGAGTATCCCAGCCAGTACCAGTGCCGAGTTTAGAGAGACCGTGCGGTAGGCTCTACACAGCTTCTGAGCAAACCCCCTCTGGACCACGTTTAACTGCTTGATGACCCCCAATTTGTTGGCGGCAGGTGCCCATGCACTTGCGGCGTACAGAATCGTGGGCTCTACTGCAGCGGTGTATATTGCCCTTATCACCTCCGGATGCAGACCCCAACTGACCCGGGCTGCTCTGGCCAGCTGCTTGTACATAGCTATCGCCTTTTTACAGACGATAGCTACGTGTTTGTTGAAGGTGAGTTTGGCATCAATGGTCAACCCCAGTATTTTAATATCTTGGGACATACCAATGTCGATCCCCCCCATGCTCAAGCGCGGCGTGTCATATTTCAGCCTTCGCGTTAGTACCATCGCACAGGTTTTGTGCGGTGCGAAGTTCAGCCGATTTCTGACACCCCACGCTCGAACATGTTCGAGAGCGGCATTGGCCTGTCCCTCGATTTCCAGCGCTGAGTCCCCGTCAAACACCATCACCACGTCGTCAGCGAATGCCTGGCAATAATCGCCCCTGCTCTCCAGCTGCTTCAGAAGTGGGTCCAGGATCAGGTTCCATAAGATGGGCCCCCCTATCGAGCCCTGAACGCACCCTTTGCTGGTCCTTCTCCTGCTTTGTTCACCGGCGTATCTCACCGTGACCACCCTGTCGCTGAGATAGCTGCTGACTACCCGTCTCAAGTTTACAGGACACTTTTCCTCAGCCAATCGTACTTTGATAGCGGGCCACCACGCGCTGTCGAATGCTCCCTCAATATCCAGTGACACAACCGTGACTACTTTCTTTTGTGCCAGCTTTGTGCGGATATGCTGCACAAGGGTATAGAGGGAGTCTTCGGTGCTTTTTTGGGGCATAAAGCCGTATTGGCGAGTACTTATCCTGGGTAGTAAGTAAAACTTGAGACGGGCAACCAGCATCTTCTCGTACACTTTCCCCAAAACAGGCAACAGGCCAATCGGCCTGTACGATTTGGGTACGGTGTACGAGTCTTTGCCCGGCTTCCTGAGCACGACCACTGTTGCTTCCTTCCAGATCTTCGGGAAGTGGTGTAGCGCCAGGCACTTATTCAGCAATGCCAGGAAGTAATTGGGGTCACAGTGAACCGCGTGACTGCAGATGTCAGCCGTGAAGCCGTCGGCTCCCGGGGCCTTTTTTGGGTTGAATGATCCCATAGACCTATCGAGTTCGCTTAGGGTAAACGGTGGGTCATGGCGTTCATCATGGCTCCACGCGTTTACCATTTCTGCCTGTTCCCTAATTTGGCGATGGTCCATGGAATCATCTTCCTCTCGGTCCTCGGGGTAAAACGTCTCGGCCAACAGCCTCACGGAGCCCTTCGCATCGAGCGGTTCTCCTCCCAACTGGAGTGGCAGATCCTCCTCTCTCTTCCCGACCCTTCCCATGACCCTGTAGATTCCCTCCCAGACCCCCTCCCTGTCCTGCTTCCCGCAGAACTCCTTCCAGCTCTCTGTTGCGGCTTTGATCACTGCTGTCTCGTATCTCATTCTTTCTTTTTTATACAGGTCCACAACCATCGCTCTCCGGACCGGCCCAGCACTCCTGACTCTGCGTTTCCTGGTGGCGACTAGCCTTTTCATCTCAGCGAGCTCCTCTGACCACCACGGCAAGGTAAGTGTCTCTGTGTTGTTTTTTATTGGTATTGTGTGTTGGCATGTGTCTGTAATAGCGTGTGTGTATGTGTTTATTGTGTGTTCCAGGTGATCTACTTGGCTAACATTTGAGAGTTCCACCAGGGTCAGCTTCTTATCGCTCATAATTTGAGACAGTTTCTCACGAAACTGGCTCCAATTCGCTTTCCTTGTGTTGTAGACCCTAGTGGTTCTCTCAATGCTTATGCCTTTCGATTTGGTTAGATTTATGCCGAAAGTAATGCCGTTATGGTCGGAACTCGTGAGACCCTCGTCGATTCGCCAGCCATCCACCAAGTCCAGCATGTCCGCCGAACAGGCCGTCACATCTACGTGGCTGCAGTACCTGGTATCCCCCCGAACGGTGTCGAAGGTGGGAATGTCTCCAGTGTTGAGGATCTGTAGCCCCAGCTCCTCCAGCGCTCCGCACATTTGCCCCCCTCTCCGATCCTCACTGCTGCTACCCCACCAGGTGCTTTTCGCATTCGCGTCTCCTCCAATAACCAACCTGCTAGAGCCCAGCTCTCGCTCTATCCGCCGGAGGTGCTCCAGGTATGGCTCCATGGGCTTGTCGGGCTCAAAGTAGAGGGACACCAGCGTGATCGTCCAGGCTCTAGTTCGGATTCCCACCACAACGATGTTGTTTGTGGTGAGTTGCGGGTACTGTAAGACGTCCAAGTCTTGGTCAAAGATGGCTATTGCCGCCTTTACAGTCCCTTCTCCTCCCTCTGAGCTCTGGAAGACCCTTACGCCCCGGTGTCCTCTCATCCTTCTCACCCCACCCACGTAGGGCTCCTGGAGCAACGCCACGGTGAGTTTGCGCTTTGTCGCCTCCAGCAAGAGCTCATTTGTGGCTAGCTGACTCCGTTGCAGGTTGGCCTGGACCATTTTGTACCTAGTGGTGGTATCGGGGACAACCTTAGCAGTACGCTATGGAAGCACGGGCTAGTGCGTCCCACCTTCTACGCACCGGGCAGTCGCTACTGAACGCGTTGTGCCCAGTGTTCCCCAACTTGGATCTGGTGCAGTTAATGCACGCCGCTGCCTCACCGGTCAGTCGGTTCGGGCAATCCGCTCTGAAGTGTGTGCCGCCGCAGTGACTACACAAATCGGCAGGCTCCTTACAGAGGCGTTTGCCGTGACCGTACCCCAGGCAGCGGGTGCACTGCACCAGTGGCGTCTGATCCTCCACGCGCACCCTCTGGAGGTCGATGCGGAGTTTTCCTGCGTCGATTGCCCGCCTCCAGATCGTTGGGGACACACTGAGCACAACGTGATTCATATGAGGATTGCGCGTCTTCCTGCGGTACTTCATCGCAGTCCTCTGGTCCTCGTCGCCGAGGCCGTGAAAAATCTCCCGGTTCTGATTCCTCAGGGCTTTTACGACCTCTTCGTCGCTGTGTATTTTTAACACGTCCCTGAGAATCAGAAGCGGGTCCCTATTCTTCACTTCCTCGACAACGAGGTTTCCTCCAGCCGCTTCCAACCGCTCCTTAACCTTGCGTCTCTCTTCTAGTGTTGCGCACCCCATGATTATTCTCCTGTCCTTGGCCTTCCTAACTTTTTCTATGCGCACCCAGCCCTCCTTCGCATCCACCGCTTTCCTGACCCTCTCAAGGATTTCCTCCCCAGTTTCCAACTCCTGTGTCGAGGAGACGACCACGGAGTGCAGCGTAGTTCGCTCCAGGGTGGGCGCCCCGGTATGGCAATTACTCGCAGACGCTACACTCGCGTAGGTCCTCCCCTCCACACTCTCCCTGCTAGCCAGACTGTCTCGGAGTTTCTCTAGTTTCTCAGAGTTGTCCTTCAACTCCGAGATATGCTCCTTCATGGCGTTGAGGAGCTCAGTCTGTCCAGCAAGGATCTCACTGGGGTTGGGTCGAGGACTGTCAGCGGCGGACGCGGGTACTGATTTGGCTGCGGGTGCAGCAGGGGCCCTACCTCGCTCCGACTCTTTTACCAGCTCAAAGAGCCTGTCAATGGACTCGAGAACCGCAGCCTTTATCTCGGCCTTGAGGTTGCGAGAGCTGCCTAAATTTAGCTTTGCCTTATTCAGGCAGGCTCTCGCCTCCGCAATGCGACTGGGGCCCCCGACGACAGGCTTTTTGAGCTGTCTTGAGGCGTCCACTGGGGCTCGGCGCGTCCCCGGTGTAGCAGGACCATCCTGGGAGGCAGAGGGAGTGTCATCTCCAAATGAGATTCTTCTCTTCGCGTCACCAGGCGAGGGCCCCACTTTTACCGCCGATCGCGGCGAGCCACCAGAGCCTTGTGCCCTCACGGTGCTGGACGGGGTGCAGAACATTTTTAGTATGTCAGGAATGTGGTATTCACTGAAGAGGAGTGTCCCAGGGCACTGGCACTTCTGTGTCCCTGTAAAGGGGGGACACAGTAAGCAGAAAACTAAAAATCAATTAAAATATAAAAAGTATTATAAAAATCTATTAAAAATGTAAAAGGAATAATGTCAAATATTAGTAAAATAACTTATTGTCTAAAAATGTAATAATAGAATAATTGTCAGTTAAAATATGTACATACAATAATATTAAATAA
Organism: Eurois occulta; assembly: GCA_950022335.1. Lineage (NCBI taxonomy): Eukaryota > Metazoa > Arthropoda > Insecta > Lepidoptera > Noctuidae > Eurois > Eurois occulta. The sequence goes on from OX465497.1 coordinate 19,146,466, forward strand.
TAATAGTCGTCCAATAACAATAGAATTAAAATATGAGCCTTTGCAAACTCGGTCAAATTCAATAAAAATGCGAGATATCCCTACCAAGCCCTTCTAAAGGCCTAAAAAAGTAAAAGAAGATAAAATCCAGAAAATAATTTTTTGCCGAAAACCCCACGTCTAGACCCTCCTATAGACCAGAGGGCGGGTGGGTGGGCAAAATTTTATTTGAGCTAGGCGGGCGAGCGAGGTCTCAAAAGAAGCGGCTCGTCGCGGGCTAGCTAATTACGAAATAAAACAGGGTGGGTGCCGAATAAAATTTTTGAGTTTTGGTCAAAAAACCAGTTTTTGAACCAAAAAATTTAGGGTTTCAACCTCCAACCTGGGCGCCGGCGCACGGAACGCGGACCAGAACACAGGGATGAAGGGTGAGTACTATTGCAACTATAATCTAATGTTATTTTGAATAAAAATTTGGAAAAACACTAAATTTTGATGATTTTATCTAAAAAATTCGAAAAATTTCCAAGGGTTGTAGGGAAGTTTTTTATAGGGGTTGTTCGGTGAGTGCAATATCGTCAGGACGTCGGCGGACGCCTAGTTTTGTCTAAAAATGCTGAAAACAGCTTCAAAATCGCACGTCCAGAACCGAATATATTCACTTTTTTATTAAAAACTATCTCCCTTAGGTGGATTTAGGTACTATACAGAAACTATGAGAAAAAACTATTTTTTAAAAATGTACAAGTTTTATTTGAGCTAGACGGGCGAGCGAGGTCTCAAAAGAAGCGGCTCGTCGCGGGCTAGCTAATTACGAAATAAAACAGGGTGGGTGCCGAATAAAATTTTTGAGTTTTGGTCAAAAAACTAGTTTTTGAACCAAAAAATTTAGGGTTTCAACCTCCAACCTGGGCACCGGCTCACGGAACGCGGACCAGAACACAGGGATGAAGGGTGAGTACTATTGCAACTATAATCTAATGTTATTTTGAATAAAAATTTGGAAAAACACTAAATTTTGATGATTTTATCTAAAAAATTCGAAAAATTTCCAAGGGTTGTAGGGAAGTTTTTTATAGGGGTTGTTCGGTGAGTGCAATATCGTCAGGACGTCGGCGGACGCCTAGTTTTGTCTAAAAATGCTGAAAACAGCTTCAAAATCGCACGTCCAGAACCGAAAATATGAACGTTCTTGTTGGTTAGGTTAGGTTAGGTTAGGTTAGGTTAGGTTAGGTTAGGTTAGGTTAGGTTAGGTTAGGTTAGGTTAGGTTAGGTTAGGTTAGGTTAGGTTAGGTTAGGTTAGGTTAGGTTAGGTTAGGTTAGGTTAGGTTAGGTTAGGTTAGGTTAGGTTAGGTTAGGTTAGGTTAGGTTAGGTTAGGTTAGGTTAGGTTAGGTTAGGTTAGGTTAGGTTAGGTTAGGTTAGGTTAGGTTAGGTTAGGTTAGGTTAGGTTAGGTTAGGTTAGGTTAGGTTAGGTTAGGTTAGGTTAGGTTAGGTTAGGTTAGGTTAGGTTAGGTTAGTTAGGTTAGGTTAGGTTAGGTTAGGTTAGGTTAGGTTAGGTTAGGTTAGGTTAGGTTAGGTTAGGTTAGGTTAGGTTAGGTTAGGTTAGGTTAGGTTAGGTTAGGTTAGGTTAGGTTAGGTTAGGTTAGGTTAGGTTAGTTAGGTTAGGTTAGGTTAGGTTAGGTTAGGTTAGGTTAGGTTAGGTTAGGTTAGGTTAGGTTAGGTTAGGTTAGGTTAGGTTAGGTTAGGTTAGGTTAGGTAGGTTAGGTTAGGTTAGGTTAGGTTAGGTTAGGTTAGGTTAGGTTAGGTTAGGTTAGGTTAGGTTAGGTTAGGTTAGGTTAGTAGGTTAGGTTAGGTTAGGTTAGGTTAGGTTAGGTTAGGTTAGGTTAGGTTAGGTTAGGTTAGGTTAGGTTAGGTTAGGTTAGGTTAGTTAGGTTAGGTTAGGTTAGGTTAGGTTAGGTTAGGTTAGGTTAGGTTAGGTTAGGTTAGGTTAGGTTAGGTTAGGTTAGGTTAGGTTAGGTTAGGTTAGGTTAGGTTAGGTTAGGTTAGTTAGGTAGGTTAGGTTAGGTTAGGTTAGGTTAGGTTAGGTTAGGTTAGGTTAGGTTAGGTTAGGTTAGGTTAGGTTAGGTTAGGTTAGTTAGGTTAGGTTAGGTTAGGTTAGGTTAGGTTAGGTTAGGTTAGGTTAGGTTAGGTTAGGTTAGGTTAGGTTAGGTTAGGTTAGGTTAGGTTAGGTTAGGTTAGTTAGGTTAGGTTAGGTTAGGTTAGGTTAGGTTAGGTTA